>JAKCOX010000035.1:6082629-7445194 GCA_022605575.1 Laterallus jamaicensis coturniculus | reverse complement strand
CTCTCTGAGCATCATGAAGATACATATGGCCTAGAATGAATGATCAGCACAGGATCAAATCAAAGGCAACAGTGCTTGGTTCTGTACAGAGAGCAAGGGGAGGTGATGCGCTGCTGCCAAAAAAATGTAAGCAAAAGCATGAAATACAGCACAGGCACAAGGTTCAAGGCATTCCCACCTGCAAGGGATGAGGTCTCGGGAAACCTGAGGCAATGGGCTGGAGGAATCCCAGCCACAGATCCAGCCTGGGGAGAAGAGCTCCTGGGGAGCAGCCCTGTGAGGAAGGACCTGGGGGGTTCTGGGGGATGAGAAACTGAACATGAGCCAGCAGTGGCTCTGGCAGCTCACAAGGCCAATGGGATCCTGGGCTCCATCAGCAGAGGGGTGGCAGCAGGAACAGGGAGGGGATTGTCCCTCTCTGCTCTGCCCTGGGAGGCCCCAGCTGGATCCTGTGTCCAGAGCTGGGGCCCCAATACATGAAAGAACTGGCTGGAACAAGCTGCCCAGAGAGGGGGTGGGTGCCCCATCCCTGGGGGTGTTCAAGGCCAGGTTGGATGGGGCCCTGGGCAACCTTGTGTAGCTCCAGACCTGAGGTTGGTGTCCCTGCCTGTGGCAGTGGGGTTGGAGCTCTGTGACCCTTGGAGTCCCTTCCAACCCATGCCAGTCTATGATTCTATGATTCATACCCGGATCAGTACTGATGCACTTGGCTTCCAGCATGACCCCTGCTCCTCCCAAGCTTTCCAAGGCACAGGCTCCCACTGTGTAATTGCAACCTGCATTCTTCTGTTTCTAGACAGTGACCTTGCATACTGCTGTATTATACTGCATCTTGTTTGATTGCATTTGCTGTGCCAGGCAAGGCAGATTGATTGTGAACTATTTACTTCAGCTATTCACTCTTCATTATTCACAGTATGAGACTCATCCCATAAATGAGGGAACTGGCTAGAATTGCTCTTTATTGGGTTTTGTTCCCTGATCATGTTCTGAGGCTTTTATAAACAGGAGGAGGGAAATTACAGGTATTTCAAAATAGCCACACAAACATATCCTGCATCAATTTGTTTTAGTGAAGACATGATTTCTGGAGCAGATTCAAAAATTAGACTGGAAAAAAAACCCATGTGATCTATCCCTCTTTCTCTTTTCTCCCCTTTTTCATAGTTGATGATAATTCCTTACTGAAAAACAAATGCCTACATTTGGATATTTTGCATATTTTTCTGTTTATGAATTAAAAAAAAAAAAACCCACCCACTTTTTAGTAAAAAAGCAGATCCAGAGTGCTCTGGTCCCATTTGGAGGTGTCACTGCCCCTTCTTTTCCATCTGCCAACGCAGTGGTTGCAACAGAGTCTACCAGCTTCTTCTGTTTCTATCCTCTCCATTAGCTTCACATTTCTTGGCTTGCTCTTACAACACAGGGAATTTCCAAATGCTTTCCCATTCAAGAATAAGATACATCAGGGACTGACTCACATCCAAGAGCAAATTTGAGGAGGTACATTCAGCCCTCCGCTGGCCAAGGGCTGCAAATGATGGGGCTATTTAAGTAATTTCTAGGAAATGAGCTGGGAGGGTAGTGTTCAATCAGTGGCAGTCATGAACCCATGCAATGGTTGGAGCCAGGCAAAGGCACTGCAAACTGCAGACACACACACACAAGGAACAGATATTCTCTCTCCCAAGGAGCTTGCAGTCCAATTGACTTAATATTCAATCTGTGCAATGCTCCCCCCAAAAAAAAAGCCCTATCCTTTCCCAAAGAAGCCACTTTTCCAAGTGATGTGTCTGAGCAGTGTGGTTTAAATCCACAGCACACACAGACGCCTTTGCAGTCATCAAATTTCTTCACTTAAATCACACTGAGCACAACCCAGAAATGCCAGAGCAATTGGAAAGTGGGATTTGTACATCCGTAGCACAGAACCCTGCTGGGATGGGAATTTATATAGATAATGAGAATACCCAATTAGCAGAGTTCCTTCTAATGCGTTTTGGAAAGGATATTGCTAAACCTCCTACAGCAGGGCTGAGCCAATTTCTAACTGCTGGAGACAGGAGTGGGATTTGCATGGGAGGACAAGTCCTGTGGATGCTCTGGAGAGTTCCTCTGCCAACACAAGGCGCTGCTGCTGCCAGACAGCAGACACTGCTCCAGGCAGGCTTTCCTCTGGCCTGGCCATCCCCAAAGGAACATTCTCAGGCTTAGGCAAAAAGAGTGTCTGCCAGGACGTACCACCCACCCTGGCACTGAGTACCACACAATCACAGAACCACAGAGTTGTAGGGGTTGGAAGGGACCTGCAGAGCTCCTGGGGTCCAACCCCCCTGCCAAAGCAGCTCCCCAGCTCATACTGCACAGGGCGGTGGGGCCTGACCAGGGCAGAGCAGAGGGAGAAAATCCCCTCCTGTGACCTGCTGCCCACACTCCTCCTGATGCCCCCAGGATCCCATTGTCTCTCTCAGCCCCAGGGCACACTGCTGGCTCATGGCCACCCTGTCACCCACCAGCACCCCCAGGTCCTTCTCCACAGAGCTCCTCTCCAGCAGGTCACCCCCAGCCTGTCCTGATTCCAGCAGTTGTTCCTCCCCAGGTGCCAGACTCTCCACTTGCTGTTGTTGAACCCCATCTGGTGTCTCCCTGCCCAGCTCTCCAGCCTGGCCAGGTCTCTGGATGGCAGCGCAGTGTCCTGCCTGTCAGCCACCCCTCCCAGCTCTGGATCATCAGCACTTGCTGAGGGTGGGTGCTGTTCCCTCATCAAGGTATCAATGAAGATATTGAACAGGAGGAAGAGCACAAGGCCAAATGAAGAGCAATGATGTTACCACAGGTAATTAAATTGGTGCTGGCCAACCCCTGGGTGTCTGGAAGAGAGAGCAGCAGGTCCCTTCTGACACACTAAAAGGACAGTTTCAGGCCAGGCTGAAAGCCAGGTGCCTTGCAGCCCCTGATCTCTTCATGAAAGCCTGGCCATGTGTTTTCTCCCCTGGAGAACCCTGGCCGGTGCAGGCTCAGGCTGTCCCCATATTTTGGGCAATGCTGCTATCCACCCTGCAAGGCCTGTGGGTGCTCTGAGCACTTTCTACCATTGCTTGGGGACCTGCTGGAGACATGGGCACAAGGTGTCACTGAGCTCCCCAAAAGCACTGTGGGTCAAGGAAACCCCTCCATACCAGCAGCACCTCTTCTCAACTGCAGAGCAGCAGCACCAAGGACTTGTGTCCCCTTAGCAGGACAAGGGGGATGGATTAAAGCTAAATGAGGGAAGGGTTAGATTGGATATTAGGGGGAAGTTCTTTGCAGAGAGAGTGGTGAGGGGCTGGAACAGGCTGGCCAGAGATGGGGTGGGTGCCCCGTGTCTGGGGGTGTTCATGGCCAGGTTGGATGGGGCCCTGGGCAACCTTGTGTAGCTCCAGGCCTGAGGTTGGTGTCCCTGCCTGTGGCAGGGGGGTTGGAGCTCTGTGATCCTTGGGGTCCCTTCCAACCCATGCCAGTCTATGATTCTATGATTCTTGGCACAACATCTGACTGTCCCTGTAATGAAACATGAGCAAGGAGGTACTTGAGATGTCCTGGCCAAGCACTGAGTGTCCAGGGGGGACAATTTCCCTGTCTCAGTATCCCACCCTGTTACTTGGGGTCACAACAAAGTCAGTCTCTGCAGGATATCTGACAGAGGCATAAAGAGGACAAGCCCTGTTCTCATTTCCCATGTGGTCCAGCACCCTGTCCTCTACTGAAAGCTGGAAGAAAGGTTATCTTGGGGCTCCCACACTAACACTGTCCTCCCCCATGGCTGCATCCATGCTCACTCAGCTGGCCTTGCCTCATACACTTTCTGTATCATTCTGTGCCCCTGGTCTTTCCCTGTCCTGAAATGCAGATACCAGGGTGGTGTTTAAAGGTGCTGGCATCAGAGATGGACTTTTTTTGTGTGTTGTGCTCTCTGCAGCACTGCAAACAATCACCATGCTTAGCAAACAGATTAACACCATTGTTTACTCATGAAACATTTATGATAAATTTCAGTTCTGTTAGAAAAAAAGAAAGACAAACAGTAAACTAAACATGAATAAAGACTTAGATTAAGTGTTAGAGGAGCCTTTCTACAAATGCACAGAATTCAAATCATCATGAAAAGAGCAGTACACCTTCTTATCTGCTGATTTAGCACAAACTCTTGGAGCTCCATAGATATCTTCCTGCATGTTAAGAGGAGACACTGCTCAAAATGGCTGTGGTGATCAGGGTGATCCCTGTGACCTTCTTGTCCTCCTGGCAATACTGCAAGAAATTACTGGTGACAGAGAGGTCTTTTCATGGCTGTGTTGGTCTGCTTGTTAATACATAGATGGATGTCACTGCATTGTCACATCCTGCCAAGAATGATGACAGGTCACACACACACACAGAATCACACAGACTCACAGGATCACAGGGGTTGGAAGGGACCTTCTGGGGTCCAACCCCCCTGCCAAAGCAGCTCCCCAGCTCATACTGCACAGGGCGGTGTCCAGATGGGGCTGGAATCTCTCCAGAGAAGGAGACTCCACACCCCCTGGGCAGCCTGTCCCAGGGCTCCCTCGCCCTCACTGGGGAAAAGTTCCTCCCCAGGTTGCTGTGGAACTCCCTGTGCTCCAACTTGCAGCCATTGCCCCTTGTCCTGTCCCCACAGACACTGAAAAGGGGCTGGCCAATTCCCCCTGCACCCCATGCTTCAGATATTGATAAACATTGATTAGGTCCCCCCTCAGTCTTCTCTCCAGGCTGAACAGCCCCAGCTCTCTCAGCCTTTCCTCACAGGAGAGATGCTCCAGGCCCTTCATCATCTCCTCAGCCTCCTCTGGACTCTCTCCAGGAGATCCCTGTCCTTTTTACACCAGGGAGCCCAGCACTGGACACAACACTCCAGCTGGGGCCTGAGCAGGGCAGAGCAGAGGGGGAGGATCCCCTCCTGTGACCTGCTGCCCACACTCCTCCTGATGCCCCCAGGATCCCATTGTCTCTCTCAGCCCCCAGGGCACACTGCTGGCTCATGGCCACCCTGTCACCCACCAGCACCCCCAGGTTCTTCTCCACAGAGCTCCTCTCCAGCAGGTCACCCCCAGCCTGTCCTGATTCCAGCAGATATTCCTTCCCAGGGGCAAGACATTCTACTTGCTTTTGTTGAATTTCATTAGGTTTCTCCCTGCCCAGCTCTCCAGCCTGTGGTCAACATACCCCGTGCAGCATGATTTAAGTGGAGAACGTCTATATATGTTTAGCATGATCTCTATAATTAGCATATGCTGGGGTGTTCACTTTAATATTCATGGTTAATGAATCCAAAGGCCTCAGTGCAGGGCTGGGGCATTCAAAACTCTGCTTAGGAAGCAAACATCCATCTGTTTTCTCTCATTCTCTAGCCAAGCAGGGCTGTCCTGGCACTCCTTCCCCAGCAGTTATTGGAAGGGCTCACCGTGTGGGTTTCGTTTCAGGTCTGAGCTCTGAGTTTCCCTTCAGAGGTCAGTGTGGGTTTCATTTGGAGGATCTCAGGGTTTTCTTTCAGGGATGGGTTGCATTTCAGGGCAGAACATTTCAGAGAGTTTCACTTCAGGGATTGTACATCAGCAGTTCTGGGAAAGGCTCAGGGGATCTCCACCCCCTGCTTCCTGGAAAGGCTCAGGGGATCTCCACCCCCCCTGATTCCTTATCAACTTTCCTCTCCCGTATTGTCTGCACTCCCTGAGCAAACAGCTCTTTGTTACCCTTGGTATTCAAGCTATTTGTTGTTCTTCCAGCCTCTACATGCATACTTTCTCCCAGCAGATGGGGAAGGGTGCTTACTGCTTCCCTAGTCTAACAACTGCTCTGAAGCACTTGTCTCACGGTATTGAGCAGTCCTGCTTTCTACCCCTGCCTGCCACAGAGCTGAGGGACAATTTGAGCAGTGAAGGACCAACTTACAGGGAAACAGCCCTCTTCCCTGAATATTTCAGCTCATGTTCAGTGCACTTGCAAACCTTTGTGATGTGGGACTCGCTGCATAGACACTTTGGGGTCAGAATTGTAAATTCATGGGGGAGAAATCCCTTCAGATTAAAAGGAGGAAATTTCATTTGTGGGTAGAAGAAAGATTTTTGCTTAACCACATCCAAACTTTTCCTTGCCCTCAGGTGCCTTGCTAAGTCATCCATCACACCGTAGCAGAGAGAAGGGCTGCAGAGCCCAACACAGCTCCTGGGCTCCAGAGCTGCAGGTGAAGAAGACATCTCCTCTAGCCAAGGGAACAGTGGATCTCAGAGTCTGGGTAAGAAAAGTGGTTCTCAGCACTTTTTGCACTTCTGGAGCATCTTTCTCTTGCTGGAGGATCTGATTTACATGCTTGTTCTTTCCCCATCATGGATCTCAACACTCAAACACTGACAGCAACATTTAAATGTGTTCCTCCAAGGCTGGGGACAATCCAAGCCCCCAAGGCCTTCTTGTGATGTAGATCTGGATGGAACAACGGACATTCAGAAATCTTCCAGCATTTCTAGTCAGAAGTGTCCTTCTGATCCCTGTTGGTCCTCAAGGATGGAAGCTCATGAAGTTTGTGCCTGGGCATTCAGACAGAAGAGCTTAAGATTATCCTGCACAGTTACAGATGAGATATGCAGAGAGAGGAGCACAGTGGAGATGATGATGTCCCCCCCCAGGACAAGGGGGATGGTTTAAAGCTGAAGGAGGGAAGGTTTAGATTGGATATTAGGGGGAAGTTTTTTGCAGAGAGAGTGGTGAGGGGCTGGAACAGGCTGCCCAGAGAGGGGGTGGGTGCCCGGTCCCTGGGGGTGTTCCAGGCCAGGTTGGATGGGGCCCTGGGCAACCTTGTGTAGCTCCAGGCCTGAGGTTGGTGTCCCTGCCTGTGGCAGGGGGGTTGGAGCTCTGTGATCCTTGGGGTCCCTTCCAAGCCTTGCCATTCTATGATTCTATGATTCTATGCTAGCAGGAGCACTCCCTGCCTTCTGTGAGATCTTCCATGCTTCAAGAGGTTGTGGGGGTTTGATGCAAACCCCCCAACAGAGGTTGCTCCAGGAAGCTGCTGTACAATCACAAGTGGAGGTGTGGGCACTCTGCATCCAAGAGGAAGAGCCACAGGAAGATTTGTCAGGCTTTGTGCAGAGCTTTTATGAAAGCTCATATTATTTGGTGTAAGGCATTTGTGTAACTTACAAACATTTAGCAATAAAAACCTTAATGAACATCAGATAGCAAAAATAATAAAAGTCTTAATTGAAGACAGCAATCCCAGCTTTACAGTGACACATAAACCCTAAAAAAAAGCAGTGTACATTTTATAGTGTAACAGCTCAGAGAGGTATGTGTCTTTAGAAATACTAAGCATCCATATGGTCATGCTGCTCAGCTCCCAGGAGTGTAGATGTTGGGTTCCTAGCTGTTGATCTTATTGTGGGGCTTAAGTGAGGATGGGAGAGGTCAGTGCTTGTGTGTGAAGGCTTAATGGTGGAGCTGATGCTGTGAGGTGGGAAGAGAAACACCAATGATGGGAAATCAGGGTGCAGCGAGTGCATGAGGAGTTAACAGTATAGGTAGTCTAATCTAAAGTGTCTTGAAATCTCCATGGATTGTGAAATGCCTCACTTTGGAAGAAATAACTCATGGAACCCTGAGGTAGCTGAAAGCTGAGGGCATTGTTCTCACTGTTGAACAAAGTTGCACTGTACTGATCCTTTTCCTATTTCCCTGCATTAAATATGCTTGGGTTTTTAACCCCTGGGGCATCAGCACATCAGCTTCAGCATGAGAAAGTACAGAGGAATGAGAGGCCAGGAGGAAGGGAAGAGTTTTTGATGTGTCAGAGAGATGATAAGTATGGGGTCGTCCTCAACCTTGGGCTGTAGGTAGCATCTTGGTGAGGAAAGGAAAGCCAACAATGAAAGCAAGGAAGCACAAAGAGTGACATGAAAGGGAGCTGGAAGATGTCAGAATGCCTAACTGACAAAAGTACTAATAGTTTATAAAAATAACAGCCTGGAGCTCAATTTCTCTGCAGAGAATCCATTTGGAGGAAGAAATTAGACAGAAAATGCAATAAACCTGAGATCAGAAACCCTCTGAGGTCATTTCCACCCAGTATCACCACAGCCACAGGGCACTGGACACACATACCTGCCAAAGTAGTTGTTCTGCTGTCTGTCACATGTCCCCAGTAGGGAGAGCCCCTTTCCCAACATGGTGATCTGGGCATCTTCTGGGCACTGGCAGTAGTCATCTCTTTGGACTCCAGCAAAGGGAAGGGACTCCAGGAGTCTGGGGATATCCCCACCCTGGTGATATACAGGGAAGACTCTCAATCCCTTAGACATTTCATATGGACCACAAGCCACTGAGGTTCCCTGGAGACCTTCTAAGCAAACACCTAGTGCAGCCTGTGACAGCAAGGACAAGAACTGGAGCAGTTCTGAAAGGTTTGGCTGTTCACTGTCACATTAACGTCCTGATGGAGTTCAGCTCCTTAGCTGCAACATCAGAACTTGTCCTGCATGAGAATCTTTCACACTTGATTCAGTTTATGGCCCAGTAGCTTGAGATTCCCCAGGGTGCTCTGAAATAAGACCATGACCAGCCTCTGCCCTGGATTTCAAGAGAAACCATGATGTCTGCAGACAGACAGACAGACACAGAGTAGGTGCTGTAGTACCGAGCAAGGAGCATTAACTGGTAGCAAAGGGCCTGGCCATGCCATCTGTCTAAGGTGAAAGCATTCACTAACATGATCCCAGGGCAGTGAGCAGGGTGCAAGCTAAGAAAAGGACTGATTGATCTGAAAACCAAGCAGCAGTTTGGTTAGGATTATTATGGGGCCACAGGGTTCAGTGACATTAACAGATACAACCATTATTCCAGGCCATCTACTAAATATGTTATTTCCATTGTCAAAGTAATAGCCTACTTTCCAAGAGGAGGCCACTTAATATTCAGGAAAGAAGGATGTTGCCTGCAAAGCATTTTAAAAGAAGGAAAAGCCTGTCCCCACTGAGGACAAACACTCATGTCACACTTGAACATCTCCATCAACTTTCTAGGCAGCACTCAGGGCACTGGTGCAGTCCTAGAAACCTGTTAAATAGTAGAGAGGCTCTTTGTCATTGTTCCCAAGAGTTGGATTACTTCAGGTTTGGGAAGAGTGTCCTCAGCCAGAACTCAGCAAAAAACCCCACTTGCTGTCTGGGCTTCTCTCTGAATTTCACTTCCTTGCAAATCTTCTGCTGAAGAGAAATCCAGTTTTGCCATTAGCACTCAGCAGCTCCTATCAATGGGATGCTTTCAGCCCAGCCTCACAGAAGATGTTGCCAAGTGCTCCAACATCCTAGACACTTTGTCTCTGATACAAAGGGAAGAGTAGTTATGTTGACATGTTTTTTGTTAATACTGTCTGCACCACTTATTTACAGGGTTAAAACTTGCCTTCTTATCCTTGTCTCATTTTCCCATCCATCAACTCTTCAAGGTCTTGCTCATTGTTGCTGTTCTCTGAAAGACATCTTGTTCCAAGCCACCTTTCCCCAGGAATACTGGTTCTGCAGTTCTTGTTAGCTTATTGCCACAATGGAACAGTAACAGTCAAGGCAATCACAGAATCACAGAACCACAGGCTGGTTTGGGTGGGAAGGGACCTCAAAGACCACTAGTTCCAACTCCCTGTCATGGGCAGGGATGCCCTCCACCAGCCCAGGGTGCCCCAAGCCCCATCCAACCTGGCCTTGAACCCTGCCAGGGATCCAGGGGCAGCCCCAGCTTCTTTGGGCACCCTGTGACAGGGCCTCCCCCCTCCCCAGGAAGGATTTCTGCCTCCCAGCCCCTCTCCATCCCCCTCCTGCAGCTGAAGACTGTTCCCCTGGGCCTGGCCCTCCCTGCCCTTGGCACCAGCCCCTCTCCAGCTTTCCTGGAGCATCTTGAGGGACTGGAAGGTGCTCAGAACTCTCCCCAGAAGCAGCCTTCTCTTGTCCAGGCTGACCAAGCCCAGCACAGCTATTAATGAGTATTATGACCAAAAAATTAAATACATGGGCAAGCAATGTGGTGATTATCCTGACTAAAAGCATTTAGTTGCTGTCTGGAGTTCCTAGGTAGCTGGGTTAATGTGTTCATGCAATACAGCTTCTTCCCCCTAATATCCAATCTAACCCTTCCCTCCTTTAGCTTTAATCCATCCCCCTTGTCCAGCCAGTGTCTGTCCTTTTAAAAAGTTGAACCCCCTCCTGTTTATCTGCTCCCTTCAGGGACTGGCAGGCTGCAATGAGGTCCCCCCAAAACAGCCTTCTCTTCTCCAGGCTGACCCAGCCCAGCTCCCTCAGCCTCTCTCTGTAGGGCAGCTGCTCCAGCCCTCTGAGCATCTCCGTGGCTCCTCTGACCCCTCTCCAACAGCCCCACATCTTTCTTGTGTTGGGCCCCAGCTCTGGACACAGGATCCAGCTGGGGCCTCCCAGGGCAGAGCAGAGAGGGACAATCCCCTCCCTGTCCCTGCTGCCACCCCTCTGCTGATGGAGCCCAGGATCCCATTGGCCTTGTGAGCTGCCAGAGCCACTGCTGCTCATGGGGAGTTTCTCATCCCCCAGAACCCCCAGGTCCTTCTCACAGGGCTGCTCCCCAGGAGCTCTTCTCCCAGGCTGGATCTATGTTCACTTGATATTTAGAACGAGATTCATATTTATTTCTCTCTACCATCTACAAAAGGAAGTCTGTGGCTCAGTCCTAGATGGTTGCATTTGGCAGATGAATTCATCAAGTGTGAGCAGAAAAAGGGTTGATGAACGATTTGCATAGCTAAGGAGCCATAAAAGCTTGCTTACACAAGAGCAACCTCTTTGATTTGCTGCAGGACATCACTGTGACCTGGGACAATGAGAAGGATATTCCCTGATGAGATTTCAAGTCTTGTCCACTTTGTATCCATCTGTTACTACCCTGTCTCTAATGCCAAGAACTAATGCAGCAGAAAGGGGCTGTTTTCCATATTTTCAGAGCACAAGACCTGTTAGGACAGAAAACTGACAGAACTGCATCTTCAGAGAGTTCCCTCAGGTGGATGGAAATATCACCATCTGGAGAGCTCACCTCAAGGAGGAGCCCCTTCAAAGGTATTGTTCTCTCTTCTGGAAGGTTGATGGTGTTAAGATAGCAGGAATCTCAGTTCCAGCCCAGTGATACTAGCTCAGTTGATTGAATTCAGGCTTAGTGAGGGATGGATTCACCAGGTGAAGCTCTGTAAGGGGTCAAGGGGAAACCCAAAATGCAAGGATTTGAGCCCAGTGAAATGGGAGACCTGTTGAAGTCAGGAAAGAGAGTGATGTATATGATAGGTTAAGCCCAATTAAGCTTGATACAAGTCCAAGAATGCCCTTGGGGCTGTGACAAGCTTAGCAGACCTTAGCTGGCTTGAAAACAGCACAGTGAACTAGAAAAAGCAGGGTGTCCTGTGGCAGTGGTAGACAGATCCTATGGAGCTGAAAACCAGAGAAGACAAACAGATTGGCAGCCCTCAGTTGAGACTTATGGGCTGTATAAATGTGACTGAGAGTGACCTCTGGTCACAATCAAATCCCAAAACTAATGCAAAAAAGCTGCAGAGCAGAGATATGAAGGGTTTGCACAAGTATAGGGAGAGAACAACAGCGTGGGGGGGATGGATCCTTGACCAACTGCAAGGCTGATGGAGTTGAACAGTGCCTTCAGCAAGCTGGAGCAGCTGCTACTCTTGCATCTTTTTCTGCAGTGGGGAAATGGAATAAGCCCAGACAACAAAGAATCAACAGCAACTTTACAAAGCCATTTGGAAAAAGCAGGTTTGGAGCTCCTGGGAAAGCGCACAAAGGAAATGACCATGTGAATGGGGTTTGGAGAAGGCAAAGGAAATGAACTGATGAACTTTTAGCCTGGCAGCAAGTAATTAAAGCAGGCTTCTTTTTTATTGGGGGGGGGGGAGGGGGTCAGTATGTGTGTGTGTGAATGTTTTTGACTCATTATAAAGTAAAACAATAGATCTTTATTATCAGAAACCAGAGCTCAGGAACATGGTTGGACTTGATGGGGCTCTGAGCAACCTGATCTAGTGAAGATGTCCCTGCTCACTGCAGGGGGGGTTGGACTAGATGGGCTTTAAAGGTCCCTTCCAAACTAACACATTCTTTGATTCTATGATCTGGAGTAACTTTTAGGACTATAGGGAATAAAGGTTGGGTGATGTAAAAATCTCAGCCTGACTCAACAATATGCTGGCAGCCCAGAAATCCATCCATGTCTGAGCTGCATCACTAGCAGCAAGACCAGCAGATCTGTGGGGCTAATCTGCCCCTCTGCTCCGCTCTGGGAAGACCCCCCTGCAGCACTGTGTCCAACTCAGGAGTCCCTGTGACAAGAAGGACATGGAGCTGTTGGAACAAGTCCTGAGGAGGCCACAGAGATGATCCAAGGATCACAGCCCCTCTGCTCTGGATCCAGGCTGAGAAAGCTGGGCTTGCTCAGCCTGGACAAGAGAAGGCTGCTTCTGGGGAGAGTTCTGAGCACCTTCCAGTCCCTCAAGATGCTCCAGGAGAGCTGGAGAGGGGCTGGTGCCAAGGGCAGGGACGGCCAGGGCCGGGGGAACAGTCTTCAGCTGCAGGAAGGGGATGGAGAGGGGCTGGGAGGCAGAAATCCTTCCTGGGGAGGGGGGAGGCCCTGTCGCAGGGTGCCCAAAGAAGCTGGGGCTGCCCCTGGATCCCTGGCAGGTTTCAAGGCCAGGTTGGATGGGGCTTGGGGCACCCTGGGCTGGTGGAGGGCGTCCCTGCCCATGGCAGGGGGTTGGAACTAGATGGGCTTTAAGGTCCTTCCCAATCCAAAGTATTCTCTACAAAGCTATGATAAACATCTTCACTGAAAAGATGTGAATTCTCCTTGATTTAGCTGGCCACTTTGAATGGCACTTAATACTTCATATCAGGTCCAACATATCCCTTCATTTTCCATCACAATCAAGCCTATCAATGCTGGAGAGGGTATAAGGGTTAGAGTGGATAAAAGATTGAATATTAAGATAACTGTGAGTGCTCATTGCTAGAAATTAAAACCACAGGCTGGTGCACATTAGCAGGGGGTGGCGAGAAGACTGAGGGAAGCTATCATCACCTCAGAATCCAGATCCTAAGTTTGAGAGGAATGTAGAGAAGCTTCAGGGGTTCCAGCAGATGCTGCCATCACAGTCAGAGACACCCATTCTGTAGAGAGAGGTAGAAGGAGCCAGGTTTTTCTAGCCCAGTGAAAGTCCCTCAACAAGTACCTGACAATACAAAGCTGGGAGGGGTGGCTGACAGGCAGGACACTGCGCTGCCATCCAGAGACCTGGCCAGGCTGGAGAGCTGGGCAGGGAGAGACCAGATGGGGTTCAACAACAGCAAGTGGAGAGTCTGGCACCTGGGGAGGAACAACTGCTGGAATCAGGACAGGATGGGGGTGACCTGCTGGAGAGGAGCTCTATGGAGAAGGACCTGGGGGTGCTGGTGGGTGACAGGGTGGCCATGAGCCAGCAGTGTGCCCTGGGGGCTGAGAGAGACAATGGGATCCTGGGGGCATCAGGAGGAGTGTGGGCAGCAGGTCACAGGAGGGGATCCTCCCCCTCTGCTCTGCCCTGGTCAGGCCCCACCTGGAGTGTTGTGTCCAGTGCTGGGCTCCCTGGTGTAAAAAGGCCAGGGATCTCCTGGAGAGAGTCCAGAGGAGGCTGAGGAGATGATGAAGGGCCTGGAGCATCTCCCCTGTGAGGAAAGGCTGAGAGAGCTGGGGCTGTTCAGCCTGGAGAGAAGAAGACTGAGGGGGGACCTAATCAATGGTTATCAATATCTGAAGCATGGGGTGCAGGGGGAATTGGCCAGCCCCTTCTCAGTGTCTGTGGGGACAGGACAAGGGGCAATGGCTGCAAATTGGAGCACAGGGAGTTCCACACCAACCTGGGGAGGAACTTTTCCCCAGTGAGGGTGAGGGAGCCCTGGGACAGGCTGCCCAGGGGGTGTGGAGTCTCCTTCTCTGGAGAGATTCCAGCCCCATCTGGACACCGCCCTGTGCAGTATGAGCTGGGGAGCTGCTTTGGCAGGGGGGTTGGACCCCAGGAGCTCTGCAGGTCCCTTCCAACCCCTGGGATTCTGGGATTCTGTGAAAGGGAGGATCAGGGGAGGTGCAGTAGCAGCCTTCAGCTACTGAAAGGGAAACCAGAAGGACCACAGAGCCAAATTCTTCTCAGCAGTAACAGCCAGTATATCAAAGGGGAAAGGGGGCAATGGCCACTGGTTGTGGCTTGAGAAGTTCAAAGTGCACATGAGGAGGAAGAAATTGCAGTGGTACATCCATGGAACATCAGGTCACAGAGAGGGGGGAGATCTGCACCCTTGGAGTTTTTCCCCTGTTGTTTTCCATGTTTTCAGTTGCTGAAAACCACAGCTGGTTTGTCCTAGTGATGGTGACAGTCTTGCAATGAGCAAGTTGATGGACCCAAGACCTCCAGAGATCACATCTCAAATTCCATCAGTTTTCAGATCTAGATCAAGCACAGGACTTCATTTTTTAAGAACCTAATCTGTGTCCTGAGTTGTAGTTTGCAGCACTGAGATTGCATCACAGCTTCTTCACAGTCACATGGGCCCTTCCAGGACACAGAGGCTGCTTCCAAAGGACTGAAAGATGCTGCTCTGTAAGTGTTTCTTCTGCTTTCACGAGGTGGGAAGGCCGGAGTATGCTGAAAAACATCACTGGTGTCCCAGAGCATGAGCTGGACAGCATCTGGAGATGAGGAATGATATTTGAACTGGTTTGCTGAGAGCTGAATTATCAACATTTGCATTGCTGCAAGTCAGGAATGAACCTGGTTACCTTCACACTGGGTTTTACTAAAGTGAACAAGAAGCCACCTTGTATTTCAGGTTACTGAGAAGTAGTGCCTTTATCATGGCAGACTAGCCAGAAGACTGCCAGGCATTAAAAGTTCCTGGCCAAGCAGGCTTTGGATTCAAATTTGGCCCAGGAAAAACATCTCCTTCTGTCCAAAGACACAAAGCAACTGAATGATTTCACAGTGTTCCCATGCCAAGCCTGACCTGAGTCCAAGACAGGACAACTCAGCTTGAAGACTCCAAGAAGTCTCTTTTTAAGGTAGAAAGGGATTTAAGTATTTACATTCCTTCTTTAGAGGATTTGTATCTCTGGCTCCATTTCTGACCTGTCCAGTTCAGCTATAACTCACCCAAAGGACACAGCAACGTATATATAATAAGCTTATATATATATTTATATAATTTATATAATTTATATAATTTATATCTTTTATATCATTTATATCATTTATATCATTTATCCTGGGCTCCATCAGCAGAGGGGTGGCAGCAGGGACAGGGAGGGGATTGTCCCTCTCTGCTCTGCCCTGGGAGGCCCCAGCTGGATCCTGTGTCCAGAGCTGGGGCCCAACACAAGAAAGATGTGGGGCTGTTGGAGAGGGGTCAGAGGAGCCACGGAGATGCTCAGAGGGCTGGAGCAGCTGCCCTACAGAGAGAGGCTGAGGGAGCTGGGCTGGTTCAGCCTGGAGAAGAGAAGGCTGTGGGGGGACCTCATTGCAGCCTGCCAGTCCCTGAAGGGAGCAGAGGAACAGGAGGGGAATCAGCTTGTTAAAGGGCAGAGACTGGCAGGACAAGGGGGATGGATTAAAGCTAAAGGAGGGAAAGGCTAGATTGGATATTAGGGGGAAGTTCTTTCCAGAGAGAGTGGTCTCACCAGTCCACCAGGCTTGAACAAGCTGCCCAGAGAGGGGGTGGGTGCCCCGTGTCTGGGGGTGTTCAAGGCCAGGTTGGATGGGGCCCTGGGCAACCTTGTGTAGCTCCAGGCCTGAGGTTGGTGTCCCTGCCTGTGGCAGGGGGGTTGGAGCTCTGTAATCCTTAGGGTCCCTTCCAACCCAGGCCATTCTATGATTCTATGATTCTATTACATTTATATTTATAATTATTTATATATAAATAACAAATTTGTATATATATTTATATATTATATGTAATTTATATATAATTGTATCTTTATATATAATTTTTATATTATGTATATATATATATAAACATATAAATACGCAAGAGGTACTGATGTGCAACTGGGCAGCAGTTACCCAGGTGTCCTGTTGCTACCTCTCTTTTATTAAGCTGCATTTTGGCATGAAACAAATTTTCTATGGCTTCCTTGGTGTCTGTGCTTCTTTGAAGATGGCAAGAAAAGTCTCCAGCCCTTCTCTGGGATCTCACGATCTTAAAGGAGCTTGGCACATGCCTCTAAGTGTGTTTTTCCATAGGCTTCCCAGTCCTAGCATCTTCCAATGAAGTTTTAGTGTGTACTGAAGTACCCCCGGTAAGCATATAAAGTCAAGTTGTGCTGCATTCCCACACTTCTTTTCAGCACAAGGAGCTGCTCCTCTGTTCATCCTCCCTTCAGGCAAGACCAGCCTGTATTTCCTTTGAGACTGCAGCCACCCAGTCTCTGTGGGACTGATGGAGAGAGCATCAGTGCTAGTTCACTGCTGCCAGGTGTCCTTTTAGCACCCCTCACCTTAAGGGAATCATAGAATTGTAGGGGTTGGAAGGGACCTCGAGAGTTCATCGGGTCCAACCCCCCCAAATCTCACAGCAGGATCCACACCAAGCTGAAAAATGGCACAAGAATGATGCAGGGAAAAGAAAGCAGTACCAGAAAGAGTTAATTAACCTGGCAGGAAATCTGCTCCCAGATGGCTGCTGGCAAGAGGTGAGATTATCCAAACAAAAGGGATGGAAGGGAACAGGAATCAGAGAGAAGCCCATGGTAGCAGCTCAGATTTTGCCTGCTCCCCCCAGAACCCTCTCACTGGAAGGCTGTCCCAAATTGAGCCCCCTCCCAGCACCCAGGGGACCCCTTAGAGCATGCCTGCACGACTGACATCTCCCTGGATATCTCTTTCTTTCTGGCAGCAGAAAATGTTTCCCTTTTACTTTTAAGAGCATATGACACCGATGCAGAGGAAAGGGAAGAATAATAAGAGTCATTACAGCTGCATCCTGAGCTTTTTAGGGTTTAAAAAGAAAGGATTGCACAGTAAATGGGAGTGAGGACACGTGAGCACGGAGAGAGGCAGCACAATCACACTGGAATAGAAACAGCACTCCCAACACACACCAGGCTGCTGGGGAGCAGAGAGGGCATCAGAAAAGGCTCCAGAAATACCTTCAAAGTAAGATGACAAAAGGAAGCCTAGCCCTATGAGACCGTGCCAGCACATAACAGATGACACAGGTGAGGCTGAAGCATTCAGTGTATTCTTCAACACTCAGAATAAAGAAATAGTTGCAACAAGCTGTGCAAAGCAATCTGTTTTACAGAGACATTAGGCAGGCCAGGCATGAGAAAGGAGGAGTTAAAGATGACCAGACCAGAACAGCAGTAATCAGGTACCAGCACTGGGAGCACTTCAGCACTGAAGCTGTTTGCTGTCCTTAGAATCATAGAATCATAGACTGGCCTGGGTTGGAAGGGACCCCAAGGGTCACAGAGCTCCAACTCCCCTGCCACAGGCAGGGACACCAACCTCAGGCCTGGAGCTACACAAGGTTGCCCAGGGCCCCATCCAACCTGGCCTTGAGCACCCCCAGGGATGGGGCACCCACCCCCTCTCTGGGCAGCCTGTTCCAGCCCCTCACCACTCTCTCTGAAAAAAACTTCCCCCTAATATCCAATCTAACCCTTCCCTCCTTCAGCTTTAATCCATCCCCCTTGTCCTGCCAGTGTCTGTCCTTTTAAAAAGTTGATTCTCCTCCTGCTTATAATGTCCCTTCAGGGACTGGCAGGCTGCAATGAGGTCCCCCCACAGCCTTCTCTTCTCCAGTCCTTCTATGAGGCTATGGGAGGGTGAGAAGGGGCTCAGGCAGAAGTGTAGGGTCTGGGTTTAGAGGAAGAAAGGAGGTGGGGGGAGGTGTGGAAATTATAGGCCAGCTCCAAATTATAGTTTGACTCCAAAGCCTGGGGATTTTTTTTTCAGGAAAACATTATTAAACAATTAGATTATTGCCACCCAAAAGGGAAAGTAATAAAAATGCCAGGTATGAATTTCTGAAGAACAAATCATGTCAGGCTAGACTCACTCTTTTCTTTGCTACACTAAGTGCTGGATGTGATGTCTGGTTTGGTAAGGATTTCCAGGTTCTTTTTACTGCATTGGGATTTGCCCCAGGCAGATGGCTGAGCACATCCCATCAGCTGGGACTCTCCTGGGTACAGAGTATTGTGTGCCTTTCCCACCCAAGGTGCCCTTTATTTGGAAAGTTTTACTGCCTTTTCCCAGGAGCAGGTCTATGGTCTGACAGCTCATCCCTCCCCTCTCACTTCAGATCCAAGTGGTAATTTGGTCTTTACCTGGTGTTCTCTCACTCCCCCCAACTGGATGCTCAGGTTTGGATTCATTTCCAAGTTCTCTCCTTCCCTTTCTGCACTCTATTTCAAAACACCCCACTCACAGGTTACATTTTTAGGCCTCCTCAGATGTCATAGCTGCTGTTTCATGGTCAGCTGCTCCTTCTTCCTGAGCTAAGGGAGAGCTATTAAAAGCCAAGATGACTATAGCTGTAGAGAAAGGAGGCTGCTGACTAACCCCTTCTCAAACCAGGCTGCTCACTGGGGCAGGGTGCTGCCCCACTCAAACCCTCCTGGTGCTCAAGCATACTGAACTTCATCCCTGAAGGATCCTTTCCCACCACAGCTGAATCCTTTTTTGAGTTGGGATTCCAGTGCCATGTTGCTCAGAAGTGTCTCGGAGGCAGAATGAGACACAGGCAGAAATCAAGGAGAGAGTTGCTCTGGCCAAGAAAGGCTTTTATTTGCCTCTGTGGGTAGCTGGAACAAAGCCAGCTGGATGCAAACTCTTCTCCCAGGGGGAGAGGGGTGCTGGCTGGAGTGGGGAGGGGTCAGGTGGGTGCTCCCCAGAGCATCCAGAGGAACAAGCAGGTTTAGCAAGGGTGCACTTTGCCTCCATCACACTTGTGTTGCTCCTGGCACTTGTGGGGGGCATGAACTCGAAGCTGTTGTTGCTTTAGGAAGCCTTAAGCTGGCTCTGCTGGAGGACAGGCAGTGCAGCAGAGCTGTGTTTTCCCCATACTCTGAGCTCTGGCTCAAATTCACTGGCTTTGATTCATTAGACAGCAAGACATCTCAGCTCCAAGTGGCTCTTCTGAGTGTGTGACAGAGGTTCATCCCTCCCTGCTTACTTTCTTTTCCTGGAGGTGTCATTTCTGACCCCTTCTCTGGTTTCAGAAGGAAGCACTAGATCCCACAAGGCTAATTTTAGCCTTTCAATAGGCACTGACACACATACCTTGGAGGAGCTGATCTTGGGGCAATGCCATCTCCCTACACCAAGTGCCTAAAGTCCCTTCTTCATCCACAGGGGCAGGGGCAAGTAAAGGATGTGTGCATCCACTAAAGATGTCTGAAGGTAAAGGTTTCACCCTAAAAGCAACCAGACACTATTCCCTGCAGCCAGCACAAGCTACCTGCCCTTGAACAGGGAGTAAGCAGTGTAAGCAGATATCCCCCACATCACCTGCACAGCCCTTGAAGGTAAGGGTTGGTGCTCCTGGGTGGCACAGATCCTGACAAATCACTCATTTGTCCACAGCATTTGCAACACTTAAAGCTCCTAGGAAGTTTAGCTCCTGAGCCAGTTTGACATTTTTAGAAATTTTTTGCCCTCTTTGTATATATTATAGGTTGCATTTAATCATGCTGAGCTGGTGAGTAATATCTATAAAATACTCTAGCAATTCCATATAACATTTTTGAGCTGCTCAAAGAAAAAGAGAAAGGAAAAAAAAAGGGAAAAAAAGGAAAAAATGAAAAAAAAGGATAAAAAGGAAAAAAGGAAAAAAGAAAAAAAAGGGAAAAAAGAAAAAGAGAAAAAGAAAAAAGAGAAAAAAGAAAAAAAAGGGAAAAAAGGGAAAAAAAAGAGAAAAAAAATAGAAAGAAAAAGGGTAGTACTGAGGATGAGTCAGGCCATGAGAAACAGGCTCTGCAGATGCATCCTTTGGTTAGCAAATCATTTGTGAAGCAGATTCAGATGTCTTCAACTGGGTCATTTCCTAAAGGGATTTTTTTTTTTTAACTCGTTTTCATGAGTCATTCAGAGATTCAGAGTGCCTTGAAGAGTTCAGCAGTTGCTATCCACTTTCCACAATGGGATTCAGGGTGTACATTTTATCACTTAATTCACAGGGTTTTCTTCCTGCATCCCAGCCCAATGGCTGAGTGATGGCTGGAAGCACAAAGAGGAGTGAATGCAGGGTGGCTTTGGGGCAGATAGCTCATGCTGAAATAGGGCAATTTGAGAATTTGTTCACACATGGCAGGAGGCTCTCTGGATAGGAGGGAGAAATGATCTGATGCTGGGAAAAGTAGGTTTTTGTGGGGGCTGGATAAGGTGCCCAGCCTGGGGTTATGATTTACCACCCAGAATTAGTGCTGTGGGTGAGCCCCTGCTGAGAAGAAGGGATGTGGGTGAGCAGATGTGGGTGCAGCCATCTCATGGTCTGGGTGCTGAGACCTCCTTCCTGCTGTACTTAAGAAATGCTTTCCCTTCTGCTCTCCACTAAACCCCCTTCTAATAAACAGCAAGATTCCTGTAGGGGAAGAGCCAGATGGTATCATTACATTGATTTCATATTCTACTACTAACTTCTTTTTATTAAAACAGGTGCACACTCCCAAGAGGGAAAGTTATATAATGCCTGAGAGGTTAGAAAATGTACAGATAACCTGGAAAACAAGGATATGCATTAGGTTTCTCATTGCTAGCAGCAGAGAGTCATTCCTGTGATAGGGAATGTCGGGAAAAACAGCAGGTCTGCTAGTGACCTAGCTCTCTTCTCCCAAGATCATAGAATCATAGACTGGCATGGGTTGGAAGGGACCCCAAGGATCACAGAGCTCCAACTCGCCTGCCACAGGCAGGGACATCAACCTCAGGCCTGGAGCTACACAAGGTTGCCCAGGGCCCCATCCAACCTGGCCTTGAGCACCCCCAGACACGGGGCACCCACCCCCTCTCTGGGCAGCCTGTTCCAGCCCCTCACCACTCTCTGTGTAAAGAACTTCCCCCTAATATCCAATCTAACCCTTCCCTCCTTTAGCTTTAATCCATCCCCCTTGTCCTGCCATTGTCTGTCCTTTCAAAAAGTTGAATCCCCTCCTGTTTCTCTGCTCCCTTCAGGGACTGGCAGGCTGCAATGAGGTCCCCCCACAGCCTTCTCTTCTCCAGGCTGACCCAGCCCAGCTCCCTCAGCCTCTCTCTGTAGGGCAGCTGCTCCAGCCCTCTGAGCATCTTCGTTGCTCCTCTGACCCCTCTCCAACAGCTCCACATCTTTCTTGTGTTGGGCCCCAGCTCTGGACACAGGATCCAGCTGGGGCCTCCCAGGGCAGAGCAGAGAAGGACAATCCCCTCCCTGTCCCTGCTGCCACCCCTCTGCTGATGGAGCCCAGGATCCCATTGGCCTTGTGAGCTGCAAGACATAGGCCCTGACAATATTCTTCTGTTCCCATGAGACAGGACAAGTTCCTCATGCTGAGAGGATCCTAATAATCCCATTCTCAAAACACAGTGACCTTGCTGATAGGGGTACAGGCTGCCCTAACCCAAGAAGCAGTTATGGGAAGGGATTTGGGAGTAACAGAACATGTCAGGAACCAACCATAACAAGAGGGTCAAACCAGCAGGTGTGTGGATGCTTTTAGGCATTAAAGGTAAACTAAGGATGTTTAGCTATAAGATAGGGTTATCAGAACTCGTTATAATCACTGACCAATCAGTGGGGTCTGAACAGTGTGTGTAACCAATTAGCAGGTTTTTAGCTTGCCACGTTTGCAGCAGTAAAGGTCTAGAATCTGGGTGATTTCACCCAATAAATGGCTTCACCTAAAATTCATATCAAATTGCGTGTTGCTCTCTGCTGGTTGCCACAAGGGAATATCTAAAGGATGGATAGCCTTCTGCACAGCTGTAATTGGGGAAGGTGTTTTGGAAGGCACCAGTGGGAGTTAGGTTCTTTGGTACTTGGATACAGGGGGAAATTTACCCTTTGCCACAGCTCTCTAGTGGGTTAGCCCTCCACTGTACAATGAATGGGTGCCACTTCCTTTCCTTTTCTTGAGGAAAAGGACTTGGAAGTGCTCGTGGATGAGAAGCTGGACATGAGCCACCAATGTGCATCTGCAGCCCAGAAGGCTAACCCCATCCTGGGCTGCATCCCCAGAAGTGTGGCCAGCAGATGGAGAGAGGGGATTCTGCCCCTCTGCTCTGCTCTGGGGAGACCTCACCTACAGTGCTGTGTCCAGCTCTGGAGCCCTCAGCACAAGAAGGACATGGACCTGTTGGAGGGTGTCCAGAGGAGACCACCAAAATGACCAGAGGGCTGGAGCACCTCTCCTGTGAAGCCAGGCTGGGAGAGTTGGGCTGGTTCAGCCTGGAGAAGGCTCTGAGGGGACTTTATAGTGACCTTCCAGTCCCTGAAAGGTGCCTGTAGGAAGCTGGGGAAGAACTGTTCCCAAGGGCATGTAGGATGAGGGGTGAGGGTTTTAAACTGGAAAAGGGGAGATTTAGGTTGGATATGAGGAAAAAGTTCTTCACTATGAGGGTGGTGAGACACTGGAACAGGTTACCCAGACACACAGTGGAGGCCCCATCCCTGGAGATATTCAAGGTCAGGCTTGATGGGGCTCTGAGCAACCTGATCTAGTGAAGATGTCTCTGCTCACTGCAGGGGGCTTGGACTAGATGACCTTTAAAGGTCCCTTCCAACCTAATACATTCTGTGAGTCTATGATTCATCTGCAACAGGCTCTTTTGGAAAGGGGGATTGATTTAATACAGCTGAGAGAAATGTCCACACAGAGTTTACCTCCATTGCAGGCATGTGTGTATGCCTGTCTACCACAGGCATGGGGAGCTGTCAAGAGAGGCATCCAGGGTTCATGCTCCTCAAAGCATTGGCTCTTGCTGGTCTCCTGTGAGGGAGTCCTGCTCACCAGAGGTTTTTGCTTCAGCCACAGAGTAATAAAAATGTCAGTTTTCATGGTCTTATTCAGTAATGGCAGCTCTGGGACATCACTTGTGGGTCCCTTGTCTGTCACTATGAAGGTGGAGACCATGTGCTGTGTACTTGTGTCATTTGTTAGAGAACAGCCTCATCAGTAAAGCACTTTGTCCTGAAGCAACTGTGCTGTGTTGGCCTGTTCCAAGGAGCAGGTGCAAGAGTCACCCATGCTGAGGAAGTGCATGTTTCTGGGGGTTTTCAGACCAGATTCTCCATTTTTCAAGGAAAAATGTTTCCTTGAGTGGAGCACACTTCTTACACAACAGTTTTATCTCCCTACTTGCCCCAGGGCTAGAGCCAAGGCACTCAGGAGTTTCAAAGCACCACTGAGACCAAGCTGCTAGAAAATTAACTCCCAGGAGATAATTACTTCTAAAATTAACTCCAACCTCAAGCTGAAAAAGTGAATTCTGCTGCTCACACAATGCCTTGTCTGCAACAACCTCTCCAAAACTACTGCTTCATCCAAACATGAGACATAACCTCTCCTTTACCCACTTGAAGAGCAGGGAGTTTAAACCCCATGCACCACACAGCATCTGGGTGACACTGAACCACTCAGTGATGGAACCATCCCTAGAAGACTTTGCATGTCTCATTTACTACTTCCTGAGGTGGCATCATTAATGCTCCTCCTGCATGTGGGGTTCACATGGCTTTCTGCAAGTAGAAAGGTGCCATGGGATGTTCAGCAGCAGCCCACACAAAAGCCACGGGGCACTGCATAATCCCAGGGGAAGCTGGATTCTCTAAGAAGTGATCAGGCAGAAGCTAGAGACATGGGTGTGAAGGGATGTACTCTCAGAAGTCATCACACCAGATTTCTCTCAGAAGATGCAGGACAGAGATGATCAAACTGCTCAGACTGGGAGTGCCAGAGAAGCAAAACAGGCTGTGAGGAAGAGGAGTTTGCCTGGCAGAATGGCACACCAGCCCACAGCTGAAGGCCAGGCTGCAGTTTGACTTGCAGAAGCAAAGCACTCTGCCAGGAGCATCAAGATAAAGCTTTGTGAGCATAATCCAGCACAAGCAGCCTGATCTACCACATCCCTAGGGAGAGCCAGGCAGAGCAATGTTATATTCACTGCCACTAATGAGGCTGAGAGAGGCTCAAGCTTCCTCTGGATCAACCCGAATTGACACGATGCTCTGGGTTTCAGCAAGATGGAAGTGCCACAGGTCTGAAAATGTTCAAAGTCACAGGCATTTGGAATTAAAGAGGAAAATGGGTCACAGTAGGAGCTTTGTATTCAGAGTCAGCCTGTTTTGCACAGCCACTGCCTGTGAGATGTCGATGACCTGAGGGATTAGGTTTCATGCTGCAGAGTGGAGGGTTTTGCTCCAGAGTAGATGGGACTTACAGGAAATTGGGAGAGTCCTGGGAAGTATTTCATGTTTGGACACAAATCTTGCCAGCTGCTTTTCATTTCATCCATCCCAAAAGTCAGAGGCAGAGGGACTCCAGGAGATGACTGACACTTATGGGTATAGGTGACATAGAGCAAAACATCATGTCTATCTGTGAGCTTGCAGCTCTTTTTTTCCTGGTCAGTGCAGCTGCCAAACTGCCTCATTTGGAAATCTGAGAAGCAGAGGGCACAGAAATCTCAAGGACTCTCAAGAATGAGAGCACATGGATGTGTAACCCAGGGAGAAAAGGAAGCCCTCTCCATCCTGGAAGCTGGGAAGAGCTCTGCCACCTGTGAGTAGCTGTGCCATGTGGCTCCTTGAGTTTCTCTTGGATAACATGATTTCTGTGCCCTCTGCTTCTCAGATTGCTAAAAGAAACTCAAGGAGCCACATGGCACAGCTACTCCCAGGTGGCAGAGCTCTGCCCAACTGCCAGGATGGACAGGGCTTCCTTTTCTCCCTGAGTTACACATCCATGTGCTCTCATTCTTGAGAGTCCAGAACTGCCTCCTCCCTGCCCCAGAGGGTCTTCACCAAGGAAGCCAGGCTCCACTTAATATGCTTGTGTGGGAGGTTCAAGACAGCATCCAGGTCTTGGGATGCAATGGGAAAAGATAAGATGCTTCTTACCACACCCCTGTGGTCTGGCCTTGGCATCTTTCTCCCTAGAGTACCATTCACCAGCACTGATGGTCACCAGCACTGATGGTCACCAGCTCCTGACAAGCAACCAGCACATAGAACCCCAGGATGTTGATCCATGTTGCACTGTGGCCAGCACTGAGCACAGACCCCACAAGAGCTGGGTTTCAAACTCTGTGCTCATCCCCACCCTTATTTACTTTAGTTTTTAAGCCCTTTTAAGTGGAGGAGAAGCAGAAGCATCAGGCTCCTGTAGCAGAAGGTCAGCTTTTCACATGGGTAGTATTTGCTGCTTAGGCCATGGTTGGCAGAACCCAGCAATGTGCTAAATGTCCTAGATCACAGAGATGCACAAGGACCAAGGGGTCACCACAAGAGGTAAATGCTGCAACCAACTGTTTTTGGAGAGTATCAGCCTTCTCAAGTGGGGTGACTGAGGACCTCTGGCAGGACAGGGTCTGCTCATGCCTCTACCAGAGTCAAACTACTGGATGATGCTACACAAGGCAGAGCATAGCCCACATCCCTGAGGTAAAACCACTGGGTAATACCTCCCCAAACCAGCCACGGTCTTAGCATCTAGCCCATGCTTAGTATGCAGGCTGTATTTCCTAGAAGGCTCCTGGAGATGAGGTGCCTGTCACTGTAAAGCAGAATCTGAACACTAACTGACAGTGACCAGACCTTGCCATTAATTCACTCCCCACCACTCTGGCTGTCTCCCATGCCTGCACTTTGTTTAACCAAGTGACCTCTGGTAGAATTTACAATCTCCCCATTTCCTTGATTTATTAGTAGCAGCCTCTGGGTCTGATGATTAGATGGTTTGAGCCCAGCTCTGTCCCTTTTTTCTAAGTCTACAGCAGGTTATTTGTTTATGACAAAGGCTGATAATAAAAAATACTCTGCCACACTTATTCCAAATCACATCACCATGGCAACAAAGATCAAAGTTTTTGAGGTTTTCCTCAAAAGAGTTTGCTGGGTTGGGCTGTTTATAAAGATCTCTGTGTGTGCTTGGTTGGAGATTTCTAGTGATTTATCTGGCACAAGGTTTGTCATTTATGTATGTTTGTTTGTGGAGCTCAGCTGCTCTCTTCTGCCCATGCCTCAGTCCTTCTCCACTCCCAGCATGGCTCCCTGTTCACAGCCACCCCACTCTCCTCTCTTCTCTCCTCCCTCACCTATCTTGGGTCACTGCTTCCCTTCCAGCCCTATCACAGATTACAGATATGGCAACTTCCATCCACCTTCAGCTGCCTCCACAGATCCACAACCCTCCAAAGGTGAAGGTCAGTCCCTTGGTGTCACACACAACATGATCTCAGATGTGCCTCAAGCTACATGAGTGATGCTGGACACCATGGAACACTGTGGGGGTTGCTAGGGATGCAGGGTCTGAGAGGCACACAGAGAGGCAGGGGCTGTTTTCAGGTTGACTCATCTTACTCTCACTGTCTACATCGGGTGGGATTTCTTGTGCCCCCCGACCTCACTGACCACAATGTTGTCTCTGGGGGGGTCCCAGTAACAAGGTGAGCAAGGGATGCTGTGCTGTGGGTGTGGTCTTAGGTGACAGGGACTTCACCCTCCACCTCAGATCCTCATGGGCAGGTCTGCAGCAGGAGACACTTTGTCCCCTAAGGTCACCTGAAGTTTCTCCAGCCACTGCTGTCCATTGGTGCCCAGAAAAGCCAAGCACCCCAGAGGGATCTGAAATCTTCCTTTTCCTGCAACCTGATAGTCCCTCAGTAACAGCTTTTTCCTCTCACTGTTACACCCTACACATAGAAGGAAAAGGCCACCTAAGCCCAAGCATGGTGTGTCCTGTGTCCTGGCATCCATGGGAGACTCTTCAGAGGGATCTGAACAGGCTGGACCGATGGGCTGAGACCAACAGGATGGGGTTTAACAAGGCCAAGGGCAGAGGTTTAACAAGGCACATGGGACAGAACAACCCCGAGCAGTGCTACAGGCTGGGGGAGACTGGCTGGAGAGCTGTCAGGCAGAGAAGGACCTGGGGTGTTGGGTGACTGCAGGCTGAATATGAGTCAGCAGTGTGCCCAGGTGGTCAGGAAGGTCAAGGGCATCCTGGCTTGTGTCAGAACTAGTGTGGCCAGTAGGTCTGGGGAGGGGATTGTCCCCCTGGACTGGGCACTGGGGAGGCTGCACCTCCAGTGCTGGGTCCAGTTCTGGGCTCCTCAGCATCAGAAGGACATGGAGGTCCTGGAGCAAGTCCAGAGAAGGGCAGACAGGCTGGGGGAGGGGCTGGATCCTCTGAGGAGCAGCTGAGGGAGCTGGGGGTGTTCAGCCTGGAGAAGAGGAGGCTGAGGGGAGACCTTCTCCCCACCTCCACTGCCCTGCCAGGAGGGTACAGAGAGGTGGGCGATGGTCTCTTCAGCCAGGGGACAGGAGATGGAACAAGGGGCAATGGCCTCAAGCTGCCCCAGGGCAGGGGCAGCTCAGATGCTAGGAAAGAATTCTTCCCTGGCAGAGTTGTGGGGCTGTGGCACAGGCTGCCCAGGGAGGGGCTGAGTCACCTTCCCTGGGGGTGTTTAAAAAAGGGGAGATGAGGTGCTCAGGGATCTGGTTCAGCTCAGGATGGGAATGGTTGGACTTGATGATCTTTAAAGGTCTTTTCCAACCTTGGGATTCTGTGATTCTGTGAGGTGCTATCCTGTACCCCTGGCTGCATGCATGATCACTGGCCATTGGTCTTTGGAAAGCTATGCAGCCTAGAGCAACACAGTCTTTAGACACCACTTGTTTTGGCAGTATGGTTTTGGGAGCCTCACCACTTGATTTGTTTCTCTTCCACATTGTTATCATTGCTCACTTTACACTGGTGCTTTGTCTTATGAATATTGATTATTTTGTCTCACTGGTTAGCAATTGTTTATTCTAGACTAACATTTTCTATTCTTACATTTCAGCACACTAAGGTGATTTATAAAGGCAGTAAAACAAAGAGTGCTTGTTGCAGGGAACTCCAAAAGCTTTGCTGTGCTAAAGGTTCTCAGGAATAATAAATCAAAACTAACCTTGAGTCAGAGAGTAATCTCTGATGGACTCATCCAACAAACCACCCAGAGCCCACACAACCTACGAGACAGCTCTACCCAGGGCTGCCTGCAAGCATGCAGGATCCCCCCTCTCCTGTGGTCACACCCTCCAGGGTCATTTCCCTCTCCCCTCACTTCTGGCAAAGCAAGGGGATGCCAGACCTGCTGGAGAGGAGCCAGGGATGTGGCCTCAGCAGCTCCCCTCACTGCCCTGAGGAAATACCCTGCCAGCTCCTTCCCACAAATCATAGACTCATAGACTGACATGGGTTGGAAGGGACCCCAAGGATCACAAAGCTCCAACCCCCTGCCACAGGCAGGGACACCAACCTCAGGCCTGGAGCTACACAAGGTTGCCCAGGGCCCCATCCAACCTGGCCTTGAACACCCCCAGGGATGGGGCATCCACCCCCTCTCTGGGCAGCCCCTTCCAGCCCCTCACCACTCTCTCTGCAAAAAACTTCCCCCTAATATCCAAGCTAAACCTTCCCTCCTTTAGCTTTAATCCATCCCCCTTGTCCTGCCAGTGTCTGTCCTTTGAACAAGCTGATTCCCCTCCTGTTCCTCTGCTCCCTTCAGGGACTGGCAGGCTGCAATGAGGTCCCCCCACAGCCTTCTCTTCTCCAGGCTGAACCAGCCCAGCTCCCTCAGCCTCTCTCTGTAGGGCAGCTGCTCCAGCCCTCTGAGCATCTCCGTGGCTCCTCTGACCCCTCTCCAACAGCCCCACATCTTTCTTGTGTTGGGCCCCAGCTCTGGACACAGGATCCAGCTGGGGCCTCCCAGGGCAGAGCAGAGAGAGACAATCCCCTCCCTGTCCCTGCTGCCACCCCTCTGCTGATGGAGCCCAGGATCCCATTGGCCTGCAGTTGCTGAGCTGTAGTCCCATGCCCTGGCAGGCTGCAAAGCTCCTTTTCATTGTCTGTGCAGCAAGGGTGACCTTTAGGTTCTTCCCTGGCAGAGAGGGCAAAATCAGGACCATAAATCAAATTCAGAAAGCTGTGTCATTTCCCTGGGCTCTCCAGATCATGTGGAACCAGCACTGTGGTGCTTATAAAGGTGCTCTCATAAGTAGATGCTCCAGTCCCCTCTTCCCCTCATACCCTCTGCTGGACCCTCTCCAGCAGCTCCCTGCCTGTCTTGAACTGTCACCCAACTGCAGCTGTGGCTCAGCAGGGCTCAGCAGAGGAGGAGGAGGAGAACCTCTCATGTCCTGCTGGCCACGCTCTGCGCAATGTCCCCAGGTCCCACTGGCCTCTGTGCCACGAGGGCACACTGCTGGGCGTGGAGAGCTGCTTGTCCTCTAGGACTGCCAGGCCCTTCTCTGCAGCACTGCTTCCCAGCAGGCCAGCCCTGAGCCTGGGGTTGTTCCTCCCTGGGTGCAGAACCCTGTGCTTGCCCACACTGAACTTTGTTTGGTTCCTCTCTGCCCAACACCCCAGCCTGTCCAGGTCCTGCTGAACCTGCAGCCTTCTGGTGTGTCAGCCAGTCCTCCCAGTTTGATATCATCAGGGTGCTACCCTCAGACCAATCAGCAGCTCTAAACAGGCCCTTTGCTTCAGTGCAGGCTGAGGATGGAGCTCAGTCCCCTACAGCCCCATCTCCCCTGCTGCTGGTGCCACTGCCTGAAGCTGGCTGCAGTCTATCCCTGAGCTGCTGGCACACACTGAGCACCACTGACACACCTCAAACGAGGTTCTCTCAACCATTATCATATTGTCCCCATCTGACAGTCACTCTCAGCACATCCCTATCCCCCTAAATGCCCTCGTGCTTATCTGAGCTCCCAGAGTGTAGTTCCTGGCAGCCTCACAAAGGAGACAAGCCCTGGAGGGAGCAGAATGAATATTCATGGTCACTGTGGCTGGAAGGTGAGTGGATGCTCTCAGCACATCCACAGGAGAGCAAGAGACATCCATCATAAAATTCACATTCAGGGTCTTATTCCTCTTTACAGCATTAAATATTTAAGAACAGAAACTTTCAAGTGTCTTCACAGTGTAATTCCAGTGCCAGGAGGATCATCTTCAATCACTTAGCCCCAGCTCACCGTTGGGATCAGCAATGCCAGCAGGAGTGCTTGGGTGGCCCTGAGTATCATCTGGGCTTCCCAAGTGCCTGCAAAGACATGCTTGCCAAAGGTTAAAAAAAAAACCTGTTGTGGAAGTTGTAATCTGGAGAGAGACTGCAGGAATAGCACAAATGTCCAGGACAGTTAGAACAAAAATAATCCCTGTTGCACTATGATGGTGGTGATGGGAAGAGAGGGAAGCTGGAAAGGGGATGTGTACATCTTCTGAAGGACAGCAGAGGGACAATCCCCTCCCTGTCCCTGCTGCCACCCCTCTGCTGTCCAACCAACTGGTCAACTGGACCTATGGGAACAACGTGCACGTTGATGTAGGCAGGTGCTGAGACCTGCCTTGAGGACAAAGAGCACCAGCTGCAGCAAATCCCCAGTGCTGCAGCTTTCCCTGCCTAGGAGCAAGAAGCATAGGGTTGTTGCAGACAACCCTAACTAGGGTACCACTGGCCTTGAGTCTGTATGGGTTTCCCCACTGCCTGCTCCTTCATGGTCTTCATCTTTTGCAAAAGTGGAGCAGCAGGTGAGGTGGAACTCATAATTGTGCAAACACATGGCCTAATTTTGCCTCATCATTAACCATCCTACTTAGATCAATGAAAAAAGGCTGCTGAGGGAGAAAATCCTTCTCCCTTGTCCAGACTCACCTCCTGGCAGCATCTGCCTTGCTTCACTCTGCTCTCACCCTTTGACAACCCTGGTTGCATATCATTGCTTAATTATCATCTCCTTACAGCACCCCTGGAACATTTAATATGGCCTGTGCTCTGCCCAGCATTACTGTAAAAGCAGTTAACAAATGTCTCTGCATGTCTCACTAATCATACTAAAAACATGATCACCATTCTATTAAGAACCCTGCTAATGAATAGGGATGAACTGCTGCTCAGGGGGATCCAACGTGCCTTTCCCTCCTACACCTCCTGGAGCTCAGACCACAGATAAGCTGTTTCAGGAGGAGAAGGATGCCTGTTTGACATCCAGGAGTCTCTGGGGTACTCAGTAGGCTGCACCCTCTTGACAGATCATCCATTCCTAGGGGAACCTGTGCCATCCTTGGGGAGAGCCTGGGGGAGACACACAGAGCATCTGGATGTCTATCTTCCACTGAGTCCACAGAACAGGCACCCAGCACACAAGGGCATCAAAAGCAAAGCAACAAATAGTAAAAATAATAACAGTTAATAATAATAATAATAATAACAACAACAACAACAACAAGAAGTATAATAATAACAATAATAGCAATAATAATTAAAAAAACAACAACAACAATACACAAGAGAAGCCCACTGGCAAAGGAGCCTTCTGCTACAGGTGAGGATGCAATGGCCAGCCAGATCCTGCAGGCACTGAGGATGCTCTGCAATAGCTGACTGCAGCCAGATGACTGTACTCTACACCCTGGAGGCTTGCTGCTGCCTCCAGTACCCTCGAATCCGTCAGTGCACTTGGAAGGTCTGCACCAGCCCTTCACTGTGTGCTGCCAGGGGGGTGTCTCTTGGAAAGAGTCTGCCAGAGGGACATAAAGATAATTAAGGGCCTGGAGCATCTCCCCTGTGAGGAAAGGCTGAGAGAGCTGGGGCTGTTCAGCCTGGAGAGAAGAAGACTGAGAGGGGTTCTGATCAATGGTTATCAATAGCTGAAGGGTGGGACACTGGGGGACATGGGCAGCCCCTTTTCAGTGTCTGTGGGGACAGGACAAGGGGTGATGGGCTCAAGCTGGAGCACAGGGAGTTCCACACCAACCTGGGGAAGAACTTCTTCCCAGTGAGGGTGAGGGAGCCCTGGGACAGGCTGCCCAGGGGGTGTGGAGTCTCCTTCCCTGGAGATATTCCAGACCCATCTGCATGCTGACCTATCCTAGGGACCCTGCTTTGGCAGGGGGGTTAGACCCAATGAGCTTTGGAGGCCCCTTCCAACCCCAACAGCTCTGTGATTTTGTGATGCTGTGTCAGGCCAATGATGGGCTTCGGCCTCACAACAGTAGGAGATGCAGGCTGAGCTTTAGCTCAGTGTTTGGCACATGAGTCATGCCTGTTACCTTTCTCTAGTGGCAGCAGCTCCTGCCCACAGTGCAGCTGGATGCTGAAGTGTGATGCAGGAACAGGGTGTCTCTGCTGGCTGAGATGACTTTGGCAGTGCTGTGCTCTGGCAAGGACTTTGTTACTGGGACAGCAAGTTGCCTCCACCTTTGAGCAGCAGGCTGCTAAGGTCAGCTGCTGTCCTGCAGCCAAGGTGCAAGTTACTGGTCTGCACCTTCACTGAGCAGAGGGCAGTGGCAAGGATACAGAGCAGTGGCAAGGATGCAGAGCAGTGGCAAGGAAGCAGAGCAGTGGCAAGGAAGCAGAGCAGTGGCAAGAATACAGAGCAGTGGCAAGGATGCAGAGCAGTGGCAAGGAAGCAGAGCAGTGCCAGCTGTGTAAGTATGAGCAGCAGGAAAACAGAATGATAAGGGAAATACAGCAGAGAAATTCCTTCTCAAGGAGATGGCTGAACCCTGCTTGAAGAGGAAGTGGCAGGAAGGCTGCTGGGCAGCTGTCCTACTCAAGTGTCCACAAGTGCTTTGCTGCCAGGTTCCTCCTTGCACAGACCTTGGGAAAAACAGGCAGGGTGTGGATGGAAACCTGCCACCCAAGTCAGATCCACCTTCCTCCAGCCTTTCGCACAGCTGCTGGGTGAGCTGGTCCTTCCAGGAGCTGGAGGAAGAACAAGGTGAGGTTTTTCTGCCATGGAGAAAGGCTTGGAGTAGATATTTATCCATATTCCTTCTCCACTTGGGTTTACTCTTTTAAAGTCCTCCCTCCCCAATTTTTTTCCCCCTTTCTCCTTCTGCCTTGTCATTGGTCTCCCCTCCCTGACCTAGGGAAGCTGAGCTATGTGCATCCATGTTCTTGCCAGCACAGGATCATCAGAACAGGAGGGGAATCAGCTTGTTAAAGGACAGACACTGGCAGGACAAGGGGGATGGATTAAAGCTAAAGGAGGGAAGGGTTAGATTGGATATTAGGGGGAAGTTTTTTGCAGAGAGAGTGGTGAGGGGCTGGAACAGGCTGCCCAGAGAGGGGGTGGGTGCCCCGTGTCTGGGGGTGTTCAAGGCCAGGTTGGCTGGGGCCCTGGGCAACCTTGTGTAGCTCCAGGCCTGAGGTTGGTGTCCCTGCCTGTGGCAGGGGGGTTGGAGCTCTGTGATCCTTGGGGTCCCTTCCAACCCATGCCAGTCTATGATTCTATGTTGAGTTTGTCCTCTCCACACTAGTTTATGACTGCACCATAGTGAAGTGGATAGGATAGCAAATAAAGTTTTACAAATATTCTTACTGAGAAAGTGATCCACATAAAAATACATCAAACTGTTCTCCCACAAGAAAAAGCAAAGCTGCTACTGGAAATGTGAGTAATGCACCTTCTAACACCCAAGCAAATGAAAGCAGGAACAAAAACTTTGCATAAAGATATGTAAAACTTGTATTCATCGCTGTGGTTGATATTAAACAATAGCAATGTATTTGACAGAATGATGCCTTGATAAAATACCACTGATGTGACAGAATTTTATGGGGCAGTTTAATTCTAAAGCCTGTTCCTGCAGATAAGACTTCCCACACTTAGATAAGACTCCCCACACCTCCTCGAGGTTACTGAGGGCTGACAGAGAACATCCCTGTCATGAATCAGTTTTCCCAGCCCTGGCATGGAACAGGGGTGCAAGAAACCCAAGCTTATGCTTGTCCACAGCAAGTGCAAGTGTCCATGATGCAGGGCTGCGGGATCCGAGCTTCCTGCTGTGTCCCATGGGTACCAGGCCCCACAGCTGGCAGTGAGGGCTGGGCATGGGATGCTGCCTTGGGGTACTCATAGAATCATAGACTGGCATGGGTTGGAAGGGACCCCAAGGATCACAGAGCTCCAACCCCCCTGCCACAGGCAGGGACACCAACCTCAGGCCTGGAGCTACACAAGGTTGCCCAGGGCCCCAGCCAACCTGGCCTTGAACACCCCCAGGGATGGGGCACCCACCCCCTCTCTGGGCAGCCCCTTCCAGCCCCTCACCACTCTCTCTGTAAAGAACTTCCCCCTAATATCCAATCTAACCCTTCCCTCCTTCAGCTTTAATCCATCCCCCTTGTCCTGCCAGTGTCTGTCCTTTGAACAAGCTGATTCCCCTCCTGTTCCTCTGCTCCCTTCAGGGACTGGCAGGCTGCAATGAGGTCCCCCCACAGCCTTCTCTTCTCCAGGCTGACCCAGCCCAGCTCCCTCTGCCAGCCCAAAAGATGTATCTGGTAAAAGAAGTGGCTCACTAGGGTCTGCTAAAGAAAATACATTCTGCACAGGAGCCCAGAGAGCCCACAAGGAGCCTGCCTTTGGCAGATGTGCACAGGGAGGAGTTAGAGCACAGTGCCATGCTTTCAGCAGCAAGAAAAAGTTGGTCTCCTTTCTTTCTTTTCTTTTTTTTCTATTTTTTTCTTCTTTTCTTTTTTTTTCCTTTTTATTTCCTTTTTTTCCCCCCCTTCTCTCTTGAAAAAAAAATCACTTCATTTTCACTTCAGTGAAACCAGAGAGGCAGGAAATAATACAAAGGCTCTTTACAAAGGCTGGCTTCTTTCTTCTGTGGCATCTGTGCTGAAGTATCTGTGATGGTAACAGGCTCTGCTCTCTCTTCACAGGGCTCAGCTTCATCAAATATTCCCTCTCTTGAGGCTGTGCTGTGCAATGGTGGGATTCCCTCTCCCAGATCCATTGCGTTTCCAGTCACACTCAGAGCCACTTACAGAGCTCAGGCAGAGAAAAAGGAAAGGAAAAACAATTCTGCTTTGCTTCTCTCATCAAGAGAAGGAGGGGGCTGTAGCTATGGGGTTCTTGTTGTCCCCTCCACCCCGTCCACCCAGTTTCCCTGACCCCTCATGCTTGTGGTCATGGGCTACCCAGACCATAGGGGACCCTGGTGACAGCCCTGCCTCCCCAGGTACACTCATGCAGTCACCATCTTCCAGGCATTTTAAAAACCCCTTTGCTATGTGCTAATCTAAATAATGAATGAGTACAAGGTCCTTTTCTCCTAATTAGCCAGGAGTGATGGGCACATGAAGTGGGAGTGAGTTTGGCTCCTGGCACAGCACCTCAGGTCCCTCAGCAGCATCTGCAGCCCAGTCACGGGCAGAGCATCCCCCACATAGCCCCTGCTCCCCTCCATCCCTGCAAGCTCCTGGGCTGGGGGGCAGCAGGCTGTGAGTTTGTCTCAGTGAGCAATGAGAGCAGGAGTGAGAGCACCAGGACAGCCCACCAGACCCCCAGGCATGGAGCCGTTCTGCTCCTTTCCTTCCCCCCCTGCCCCCCCCCAGCCAAAGGGAGGGACTCAGCCCCAGCCAGCATGCCTTGGGCACCAGTACAGACCCTAAACAAGAGCTTGGGGACAACTAGTGCAAGGCAGGATGCTGTCTGTTCCAGTGTGACTGTCTTTCTAAGGGAGGGGGAGTAGCAAAAGAGTGGTGAGGGAACCATTCCTGGGGCATGAGGAGGTTGTTCCAGGAGAGCAGGGACCATCCTTCCACCCCTGCTTAGAGAACAGTGTCCAGACCCAGCAAACCCCCCAACGAGGTCTTGGAGGCAACAAAGAGGCCACAGCAGCAAACAAGATGACCCCACTACATCTGCTGGGACCTTCAGAGTCCTGTTCCCCTTGATGTCTTGGTGACTGGGAAGTAAAGGTCGTGGCAGAGGCTGTGGAGTGTGGGAGGCTGAAGGTGGGTTCCAGGTGAACCCAGTGCAGCTCCTGCCTAGGGAGATGCTCTTAGCCAGACACAGCAGAGGTGGAAGCAAGCACGAGCTCAATACAGACAGCATGATGCTCATGAGGATGGGCAGCCTGCTGCTGCAGCTCTCCTAATCTCACCACTCTGGCCCATCACCACTCTGGGAACAGGGAACACTGGGGTCTGTCTTGGGACCAGTTCTCTTTAACATCTTTATCAGAGACATGGATGATGGGATTGAGGGCACCCTCAGCAAGTTTGGGATGACACCAAGCTGAGTGGTGTGGGTGACCCCCTAGAAGGAAAGGAGCCATCCAGAGGGATCTTGCCAGACTGGAAAGATGGGCCTGGAGGAATCTAATGAGGTTCAACACTGCCGAGTGTCAGGGGTGGCACTTGGGCCAGAGGAATCCCAGCCATAGATACAGCCTGGGAGAAGAGCTCCTGGGGAGCAGCCCTGTGAGAAGGACCTGGGGGTTCTGGGGGATGAGAAACTCCCCATGAGCAGCAGTGGCTCTGGCAGCTCACAAGGCCAATGGGATCCTGGGCTCCATCAGCAGAGGGGTGGCAGCAGGGACAGGGAGGGGATTGTCCCTCTGCTCTGCCCTGGGAGGCCCCAGCTGGATCCTGTGTCCAGAGCTGGGGCCCAACACAAGAAAGATGTGGGGCTGTTGGAGAGGGGTCAGAGGAGCCACGGAGATGCTCAGAGGGCTGGAGCAGCTGCCCTACAAAGAGAGGCTGAGGGAGCTGGGCTGGGTCAGCCTGGAGAAGAGAAGGCTGTGGGGGGACCTCATTGCAGCCTGCCAGTCCCTGAAGGGAGCAGAGGAACAGGAGGGGAATCAGCTTGTTAAAGGGCAGAGACTGGCAGGACAAGGGGGATGGATTAAAGCTGAAGGAGGGAAGGGTTAGATTGGATATTAGGGGGAAATTCTTTACAGAGAGAGTGGTGAGGGGCTGGAACAGGCTGCCCAGAGAGGGGTGGGTGCCCCGTGTCTGGGGGTGTTCAAGGCCAGGTTGGATGGGGCCCTGGGCAACCTTGTGTAGCTCCAGGCCTGAGGTTGGTGTCCCTGCCTGTGGCAGGGGGGTTGGAGCTCTGTGATCCTTGGGGTCCCTTCCAACCCATGCCAGTCTATGATTCTATGATTCAATGAACTCTTCTCTCCCCACTCCCATGCTGACCCCAAGCCCTCTAGGATATTGCACTCCTGCTGTTTTCCTCCAGTAATATAATTTTCCTAATAAAAGTACTGCTGTTTCCACCTCTCCCTGGTGCAGACTCCCTCTGTTCTCATACGTGTTTTAATTAAGTCTCAAGTCTCTTTACAGTATTACTGCTGTAAAAATTGACTCAGAACAGCACGTTTCACCTCCTCCCCACCCAGGGACTACACAAGGGCAGTTTCCCCACTGCAGGAAACAGTGAAGGACATCCCATGAACCACTGGCCAGGCTTCTCTGCCCTCCACCAGACCCTTTACAGCAACACCTGTTATCCCAGGCATGGCTGGAGCATCCTACCCCAGGGCACTCTGCATGCACACCCCAGAGTCAACCTGCCTGGTCCAGGGAGAGCTACTAGTGGACCAGTAGATGAAGACAAGATATGAAGAGGAGTTAGAAGCATCCTGCAGAGAAGAGAAGACTTATGCAGATGATGGTAGAATATGAGGTCAGCATGGCCAGTCTTGACTTTGTAGCTCCTCCTCACCCCCTCAGCAGCCCAAGTGCTACTTTATCCACACAGATACACCATCAGAAATCACAGAGAGTGTGACTGATGTCCAACCTCACTGGCACAGCACCTAGGCCAGTATACCTGCATGTGATCTCACATGAGGGAAGGGCTGGACTGGCCCTGGCAAGGCCAAGCACAATCTGGTGAGGTCATTTTTCCAACATTTTTCCAGCTGGAAAAAAAATGCTGCAAATATGAGCTTATGAAACTGTACACTTACTGCCTCATTTACCAGTTGCACTTTATTTCAAACTGAGCCAAAAATAATTTAAAGATATTTTTTTAAAAAATAAATAAAACCAAATTAATCCATTTTTTCCAGGTCAAATAGCCTGATTTTTGGCTGATGGTATTGTGATATTTGTCTTTCTACTCACAGCTGCCCTTTGGGCTCAGTGCTCTGAGCAGGAGCAGTCAGCCCCAGGGTCAGACAGCCAGCAGAAGCCCAGGGCAGACCCCAGGCTGCTCTGAGGAAGGAGAAAGAAGAGTTTCTTCAGAAGATTTCATCCCACAAAACCAGCAGGACTGGACCCAGTGACCCTCTGGTCCTCCAGCTCATCAGCCATGGTGAAGTGGGAGTTGGGATGCCCAGCATCAGTCGGTGCAACAGCTGTCACCAGCACATGTCAGGGCCTTGCTCTACCTGCCAGGAACAAGCAATTACACAGAAATCAGCCACACAGCTTCTGCAATGAGCCCCTGGCCCACTCATCTGCAGTAATTAAGAGCTGCTTGTGGGGTGCTCGACCAGGTAGCATGGCTCTTCCATTGAATCACAGAATCACAGGGGTTGGAAGGGACCCCCAGAGCTCCTGGGGTCCAACCCCCCTGCCAAAGCAGCTCCCCAGCTCATACTGCACAGGGCGGTGTCCAGATGGGGCTGGAATCTCTCCAGAGAAGGAGACTCCACACCCCCTGGGCAGCCTGTCCCAGGGCTCCCTCACCCTCACTGGGGAAAAGTTCCTCCCCAGGTTGCTGTGGAACTCCCTGTGCTCCAACTTGCAGCCATTGCCCCTTGTCCTGTCCCCACAGACACTGAAAAGGGGCTGGCCAATTCCCCCTGCACCCCATGCTTCAGATATTGATAAACATTGATTAGGTCCCCCCTCAGTCTTCTTCTCTCCAGGCTGAACAGCCCCAGCTCTCTCAGCCTTTCCTCCCAGGGGAGATGCTCCAGGCCCTTCATCATCTCCTCAGCCTCCTCTGGACTCTCTCCAGGAGATCCCTGTCCTTTTTACACCAGGGAGCCCAGCACTGGACACAACACTCCAGCTGGGGCCTGAGCAGGGCAGAGCAGAGGGGGAGGATCCCCTCCTGTGACCTGCTGCCCACACTCCTCCTGATGCCCCCAGGATCCCATTGTCTCTCTCAGCCCCCAGGGCACACTGCTGGCTCATGGCCACCCTGTCACCCACCAGGACCCCCAGGTCCTTCTCCACAGAGCTCCTCTCCAGCAGGTCACCCCCAGCCTGTCCTGATACATGCGGTTGTTGAGGTGATACAGCAAGAGGACAGGCATGCACCTGCTTGGGTGGTAAAAATGGGTGCAAAAGATGCAGCACAGTGTCTTGTGTGTGTTGCCTAGAAACTGGGGAGCAAACACAAGAGCCAGATAGCCACTGCCACATGCCCAAAAGAAACGGGATCTTGGGGTGCAACTGCCCCTGGCTCCTCTGCATCACAAGCCACATCCTCCTGCAGTTACCTAATGCAACAACATCACAAGTTATTTACATATTTATGGAGTATTTACCCCAAACCTCATAATACTACCCCCAAAAAAAAGGGATCATACAGCTAGTAATTTAAATGAAAAATTATTATTCATACATTTTCATTGTAATGTCACATGCCACAAAATATTATGGGTTCATGAGGCAGCCAGGGCTCTGATAATAATTAGAATACATTACCACTTTGATGAGGCATTTACACAAAACTGCAGAACCATCTCAGAACTGCCAAGATGCTCCCAGCACCCCAATTAGAGTGTGTCATGGGCTTTTATTTATGCTACAGATTGTGCAGCACAAATCACACCTTTTGCCTAATTCCAGATACTTTAGACACCGTGGAGCATCTGTGCTGTCATCTCCCAGTCCTCCTCCAGTGCCTGGGGTGCAGGGGCTTTGAGCTCAGCATGGCTTGTGCCTTCAGGAGCACAAGGGGTTAATGAGTCTCTCTGCCTGGAGGGTCAGTAGAGGCAGCAGCCATGGTAGTATGTGTGGTGGACCCTTCTCCACTGGAGATGCAGAGGGTCTGGGTATGACTGGGGACCCTGGGTGAGAGCCCTGCAGAGGGTCCCTGGGAGACAGTCTGGAGAAAGCTGAGGAGCAGTGCTCACAGGGGTAGATGTGTTCACACCACCCCTCTCATCTCGGGTCCCTCCATCTCTCCCACACAACCCTACTGCCCTCTCCACAGCTCCCCTTCCAGCTGCAGCCTCTGCTCCTGGTACTTGTCTCCCTTCTATCTCAGCTTCCACACCCCAGTCCAAACTGCTGGTCCCTTCACCTAGACCCTCCAACAGCCACCCCACCTCCTCCTATCCCCCAGTCAGGCTCCCAGTCCCCTCCATCACATCCCAGCCACATGTCCCCTGACATTTGATCACTCCTCATGTCACTCCTCATCAGACCCAGTGGTCACCACTGCTCTGGTCCCCAGGGAGGATCTCACTTGGGATGGTCAGACACCACAAAAGCAACAGAAGCCCTGCTCCCACCTGCTGTAGTGGCCTCTGGGCCTCTCTCAGATGACTCTGGAGAGCCAGGAAGGAGGGTCCAATCCTACCTATGCCCCTCAGTGACAGGGATGATAGAGTGGAGCTTTGCCCAGAGAGCCAATGGAGTCAGGACAACCCACACACAACACACCAGATCTCTGCTGACTAAGTGGACATTGCTATGCCTACCACAAGGAAAGGATTACAGCCCTCAATTCCAGGGAAACTGACAAGGCACACCTCTTTGGTAGAAGAGGGACAATGCCTCCTATTTACCTGCTTGCTTATCCCAAGGGCTGGGGAATAGTCCAGCTTCTCACTGAAACTGGCTTTTGGATCAGCCCAAAGTCACCTGCTTTCTGCATCATTTCCTCCCTGTGAGGAAAGGCTGAGAGAGCTGGGGCTGTTCAGCCTGGAGAGAAGAAGCCTGAGAGGGGATCTGATCAATGCTTATCAATAGTGGAAGGGTGGGACACAAGGGGACATGACCAACCCCTTTCAGTGTCTGTGGGGACAGGACAAGGGGCAATGGCTGCAAGTTGGAGCACAGGGAGTTCCACAGCAACCTGGGGAGGAACTTTTCCCCAGTGAGGGTGAGGGAGCCCTGGGACAGGCTGCCCAGGGGGTGTGGAGTCTCCTTCTCTGGAGAGATTCCAGCCCCATCTGGACACCGCCCTGTGCAGTATGAGCTGGGGAGCTGCTTTGGCAGGGGGGTTGGACCCCAGGGGCTCTGCAGGTCCCTTCCCACCCCTGGGATTCTGTGAAGCTGTGATTCTGTGACTGACCAAGCACCCCAGAGCAGCCCTCCCAAACCACACCAGCAATGCAGCAGGCCTTCCACCAATAGTACAGGGCAGACAAGTGAGGAGAAACAGATTTAAGTGTTGTCATGCCTTGAAGGAGCAATTACCAATGACAGGCACTGCAGCAATGAGCTGTGAAGTTATGACAAATGCCCCAGCAGCACCCCTCTAACAAATAACCAGAAGGTGAGATCGCAGCAGGGAAACACCAGCTGAATAGGGAAAACATGCCTGTGTCTCTGGAAAACATCTTTCATGCTGCTGGGTTCACTGTGGTGTTGGCTTTTCTTAATGCCATTCAAAGCCAATAGCACTGGCCCCCAGGAGCTGCACACCTCTGCTAAGCATCTGGCAGCTCATGCCTTGCTCTGCTCACTGTGATCTGCCAGACTCATGCTCACAGCAGTGCTGGGATGCCTGGTCTGAAAAGAAGTGGTGAAGGGCTGAACCAAGTGATGCAGAGAATAAAACCAGGCAGGGAATAAATAGGCTGGGCAGGGCAGAGCTCAGGCATGTCTGAAGCTGCAAAGCCATGAAGCTCTGCAACAGGTCCCAGCTCAGCCCATGGCTTCACACTGCTCTCAGTGAAGCCTGAGGAGGATGCATCACCCAGCATGAATGGTGGGAAGGGGTGAGGGGCTCCTCACAGTGACACAGCTGGGTAGAAATGGGCTGGAAGCCCAAACCCTTCATCAGGCTGCTGGGACAGCGGGGGTGTTTCTAGGGAGCCTGCTTTGGCAGGGGGTTGGACCCAATGATCTCTGGAAGTCCCTTCCAACCCCTACAGCTCTGTGATTCTGTGATTCTGTGATTCTGTGATTCTGTGATTCTGTGAGCAGCATATCCCTGGTGCCACTGGGGTGGTGCTGGGGGGGGGGGACTGGGGCAAAGGATGAGGGCACAGCACAGCCTTGGAGGACAGCAGGAGTAGGAGTGGGGTCCTCTGCACCCACTGCTGCTAGTCCATGCAGTGATTCACAGGAACCCATCTCCTCAGCCAGCCCCAAAGCCTGTCAGGTCTTGGGGAGCAGACCAAGGGTTCAACCCCAAAGCCTGGCAGGTTTTGGAGAGCACACTGAGGGTCCACACACACTTTGCTCCTGGAGCAGTGTGAAGGGCTGCATGGCACAGCAGTTCCCAAGGGGCTGCCTGTCCTTGCAGTGCACCAGCAGCAGGACCTGCAGCCAGAGAAGCCAGCAGCTACACCCACAGCTGTGGACCAAGCAACCAGGGAAGGAGATTGTGGTGGTTTGGCCCTGGCTAGAGACCAAATGCCCACCGAAGCAGCTCCCTCACTCCCCTTTTCAGCAGAAAAGGAGAGAAAATATACATTGGGAGGCTTAGGAATCGAGATAAGGGCAGAGGGATCACTCTCCAAATAGTGCAATGGGCAAAACAGACTCAGCACAGAATAAAAGCAAGAAAAGTGATTTATTACTACTACAACTACACACCCAGTGAACCAGAGTCAGGTAATGAGAAGCGCAGCCAGGTCTTAAAGCATCTTCCCCCCACCCCTCCCTTCTCAGCAGACTTTAATCATAAATTCGGTCCCTTCTATCCCCCCCATCAAGGCACAGGGAGGGGCAGGGAATGGGGAATGGGGGCTTTCAGTGTGTTCCTCCCAAGTTGTTTTCCTCCTTAGCTAGGGGGGGAGGCATTCCACATGCACACCCTTCCCCTGAGTTGGGTCCAACCCAGGGCAGACAGTCCTTCACAAACTTCTCCAGCGTGAGTCCTCTCTATCGGGCTGTCATCTCCTCACCACCTGCTCCAACATGGCTCCTTCCATGGGGTGCTGACCTTTGGGCCCAGACTGTTCCAGCCTGGTTCCCCACAGAGTCCCAAGTCCCCCAGCAAACCTGCTGAAGCATGGGTCCGTCTCTCCACAGGCTGCAGATGGTCTCTGCTCCCCGTCCTTATCCACGGGCTGCAGGGGGACCCACTCCACCATGGTCTTCTCCACGAGCTGCAAGGGAATCTCTCTCTCTGGCACCCAGAAAGCCTCATTCTTCCCCCCCCCCCCCCTCCTTCGGGCCTGGCTTTGGTGTCCGTGCAGCTTCTTACATCTTCTCACTCCCTTCTCCGGTGGCAAAATGCATCTGCCTGCAGCTCCTTTTCCCCTATATGTGACTCCCAGAGGTGCTGTGACCATCGCTGATGGGCTCGGCCCTGGTCAGCAATCACTGGGGCCTGCAGAGAGCTTCTGACTGCTGCTTGCAGCAGCCATCTCAGCAGCACAGCGGTGCAAAACTGCAACAGAGATACACAAGGGCTCAGGCAAGCAGGATGTGTTGCCTCCCTGAGGAGCCAGGACCATTATAAACCCCCTGGTGACACCTGAAGTGAAATACAGAGTACTGAATTGCCCAGTGGGAGCTTGCCATTGCCAGGGCAGGGCAAAGACTGCAAGGAATGGGACCCGCATTCCTTCAAGGCCAGGTTGGATGGGGCCTTGGGCAACCTTGTGTAGCTCCAGGCCTGAGGTTGGTGTCCCTGCCTGTGGCAGGGGGGTTGGAGCTCTGTGATCCTTGGGGTCCCTTCCAACCCATGCCATTCTATGATTCTATGAAGCATGTCTGCCACAGCACAGCCAGCCCACTGCCAGCCCCTGCAATGTGACGCTTCCCTTTGTACCCACACAGCATCTGCAGTTCTGCCTTTCACCTTGCTGAAGCTATATATCCTCCTGCTTTTTGTGCTAGAGTTTGGAAGCAAACTATGAAGCATTGTCATTAGGAATTACGCCTCATACAGAATTTTTTACTGGGGTCTTTAATTGCACATTATAAACGTACCACATGGGACTAATGATACCACAAGAAATGGTGAGTCAGAAGGAAACAATTGCATGACTGCCCTCTTAAAAGCAAGATACCTCCCAGATACAGGAGCAGCACTATACCAAGAGAAAAAAAATTCCCAGACATTTAAGGTTTAGAAGAGCCCATCTTTAGGAAAAGAGAAGTGCTTTATTTAGGATCAAAAAGAAAGACCGTAGGGATTCTTACCAGAAGCTGTACACAACAGGCTAAAAGTGAAATAACTTTTACTCAGACTTACAAAAAGAAAAAAAGAAAAAAAGAAAAAAAAGCACCTTCTTTTCAAGAATATTCTGTGCAGCTCAAAAATGACTCTTATTAAAATGAATCAATTTCATAAGCATGCTAACATCTTTCTTCCTCAATTGCTAAGTAGAACATTTTAGAACTGGAGAATGTATTGCTGAAGACCTCTCTTACATCTAAATTCATGTTTCTGCTCAAAGGTCAAAACCTTTCTGAGTGTTTTTTCCTTGATAAGCTCCTTCAGAGGTGTTTATTTACAAATGATCTGCTTCCATATGTAAGCCTCATATAATACCTCCTATTGCTTTTGTTCTCAGTGCAGGAGATGGATGCATACAAGCGTAGCAAGGCCATTTGATGCTATAACTGAATCTCAAAGCAAGCAGTGTTTGAGTACAGAATGGAGAAGTAGTGGTCCCAGCCCCAATCTAAACCGTTGCCTCAGATGCCCCACCAGGCAGATAGACCTGTGGTACCCAGGATGCAGGACATAGGTGGTAAAAAGCCCCTCAAACTTTTGGAGACCTTCCTTGATTGGTCATAGGTGCTTTGGCAGGGGGTGTGCTGCTGGCTCAATATAAAGCAGCAGGACAAGACTTGTCTCCAAAGGTTTGTATAGAAGAGGCAACGATGGCTTTAATGAGTGATGATGGTTCTGGTTCAAAACTCTCACAGAATCACACACTCACAGAATCACAGGGGTTGGAAGGGACCTGCAGAGCTCCTGGGGTCCAACCCCCCTGCCAAAGCAGCTCCCCAGCTCATACTGCACAGGGCGGTGTCCAGATGGGGCTGGAATCTCTCCAGAGAAGGAGACTCCACACCCCCTGGGCAGCCTGTCCCAGGGCTCCCTCACCCTCACTGGGGAAAAGTTCTTCCCCAGGTTGCTGTGGAACTCCCTGTGCTCCAACTTGCAGCCATTGCCCCTTGTCCTGTCCCCACAGACACTGAAAAGGGGCTGGCCAATTCCCCCTGCACCCCATGCTTCAGATATTGATAAACATTGATTAGGTCCCCCCTCAGTCTTCTTCTCTCCAGGCTGAACAGCCCCAGCTCTCTCAGCCTTTCCTCACAGGGGAGATGCTCCAGGCCCTTCATCATCTCCTCAGCCTCCTCTGGACTCTCTCCAGGAGATCCCTGTCCTTTTTACACCAGGGAGCCCAGCACTGGACACAACACTCCAGCTGGGGCCTGAGCAGGGCAGAGCAGAGGGGGAGGATCCCCTCCTGTGACCTGCTGCCCACACTCCTCCTGATGCCCCCAGGATCCCATTGTCTCTCTCAGCCCCCAGGGCACACTGCTGGCTCATGGCCACCCTGTCACCCACCAGCACCCCCAGGTCCTTCTCCACAGAGCTCCTCTCCAGCAGCTCACCCCCAGCCTGTCCTGATTCCAGCAGTTGTTCCTCCCCAGGTGCCAGACTCTCCACTTGCTGTTGTTGAACCCCATCTGGTCTCTCCCTGCCCAGCTCTCCAGCCTGGCCAGGTCTCTGGATGGCAGCACAGTGTCCTGCCTGTCAGCCACCCCTCCCAGCTCTGGATCATCAGCACTTGCTGAGGGTAGGTGCTGTTCCCTCATCAAGGTGTCAATGAAGATATTAAACAGGACTGGACCCAACACCCAGCCCTGGGGACACCGCTGGTCACAGGCCTCCATGCAGATTCTGCCCCACTCTCAAAGAATTTGTTTTCTCAAAAAGAGTAGTTACACTGAAGAGTCACAGAACAGAGATTTGTCCACAAGCAAAGAAAAATGTCAACTCCTTGTAATTCCTGACGAACTCAGGGGACATTTTAGAAAGTGGACTAAGTCTGAGGGGAAGTTAACACTGAAGACACACTAAGACTCTCAAACCACAGCACCAGAAGCAATGATGGTTACATTGCACACACACAAACATGCTCCAGATCCATGAGCCTTGTATGGTAAAGCATCCAGGAGGACAGAAACCAGGTTTTCCTTCTCACTTGTGCAGTTAACATTCTTCAGGTAAGCAGTGGCTGGATCACTAAAGCGGTGAGCAAAGAAGAGTCAGGACACACCAGGTTTTTAATGTGACACACTGCATTATTTCTTTAGCACTGGGAGCAATAGGAAGTTGTCAATGTTCTGGCAAGTTAATGTATTCTCATAATGAATTTAATGGGATAATGAAATGCTGTTGTAATTGAAGGTATTAAGAGCTTCTCCTGTTAAATACCAACTTGCTTAGACCATGTGTTCCTTGAGAAAAGACATGAGCTAATCTTGGTAAACAGAGAGAAATAGTGGGATTAAATTTGGATTTAGGACTCTCTTGGTATCCAGTCATTTGGTGGTTTTCAAGCCTACTCCTTTGAGTGACTTCTTTTAAGTAACTGATTTAAATGCTTTCTTTGGTTGCGTTGGATTTAGCTGAGATTATTCAACTTTGCATGTGCAGATATCATTTAGATTATGTGAGATATGCAAAGAAGATTCTCCAGCCCTTGAATTCAGCTCTGGTCCCCATCCCTAAGCTCCTTTAATTGTCTAAAAACCCATAAGGGAGAGCTCACAAGCAACTCTGGGAAAGGATGTGCTTTGTCCTCGGCTCACCAGAGTAAAGGAGCCCCCAGGTACATGTGCTCTCTGCCCAAACCTCTCAATTATCAGCTCTCAGCAGCTGCGATGGCTGCAGCCACTGTTTGCCATTCGTGTTCTGTCTCTCTTATCCTCTCCTTAATCATCAAATAGTCATGCTTAATAACTGTGATTATTTTACCTGCCTTCAGCTGCAATGGATAACAGGGACCAGCTCTCTGTCTTGGTATTAGCAGAGACACTGAGGAACATTTAGTCTTTGGACATTTGGGTTTCCCTTGGCTATATTTCAGCCTGTTTTTAAAGGGAGCTGCTTGTCAGTCAACAACACGACCCCCATCAGAGCTGGGCTGGGGGCAATGGCTCCAAGTACAGCATGGGTGGGATGGAGAGGGAGCTCTTGCAGATTTTTGCTTCACTCTTCATCACTGGTTGGACTTGATCATCTTAGAGGTCTTTTCCAAACTCAAAGATGTGATGATTCCCAGCTTTGTAGCAGGGGAACTGCTAAGTGACACAGCATGGTCATTTCCATCACCAGGCAAACCGGGGGGCAGTTCTGCACAGCCCCTTCCTATGTGTTTTGCCTGCATTCCCCTGATCATCTGAGGAGGACATCAACCCGCAGGTGTGATTTGGACCTCATCTGTATGAGGACAGCATGTAGTGCAGGAGTCTCTCCAGCAACTTATTCAGAGTGACAGATGCCCAGATCAGAAGGGACAGTGAAGCTTCTGAGGTCTGACCTCATGTGCACACCAGAGAACTGCACACAGTGACTTCTGCTCTTTTGCCTGAGGTGTACCTAGAGCACATCTCTTGGAGACCTATCCAGCTGAGTGGAAAGTATCTCACTGCTGGAGTACCTGTACACAAGGTTGCCCAGGGCCCCATCCAACCTGGCCTTGAACACCCCCAGACACGGGGCACCCACCCCCTCTCTGGGCAGCCCCTTCCAGCCCCTCACCACTCTCTCTGCAAAAAACTTCCCCCTAATATCCAATCTAACCCTTCCCTCCTTCAGCTTTAATCCATCCCCCTTGTCCTGCCAGTGTCTGTCCTTTTAACAAGCTGATTCCCCTCCTGTTCCTCTGCTCCCTTCAGGGACTGGCAGGCTGCAATGAGGTCCCCCCACAGCCTTCTCTTCTCCAGGCTGAACCAGCCCAGCTCCCTCAGCCTCTCTTTGTAGGGCAGCTGCTCCAGCCCTCTGAGCATCTCTGTGGCTCCTCTGACCCCTCTCCAACAGTCCAACAGTCATCTTTCTTGTGTTGGACCCCAGCTCTGGACACAGGATCCAGCTGGGGCCTCCCAGGGCAGAGCAGAAAGGGACAATCCCTTCCCTGTCCCTGCTGCCACCCCTCTTCACACCAGACTCCTGTGGCAGCTTCTTCTCAATGCCCCAACAGCTGTAGTGTGGGAGGACAGAGGAGGGCTTGGTGTGCAGAGCTCCAGTGTGCTTCTCTGGTCCCTTCCAGCTTAACAAGTCTCCTGGCAACAGGGAGCTGCTGAGGGAGCTCTGGGATAAACGAGCTGCCTGCCCCTCATTTATGGCTCTGTAATTATTTGTTTGGGTGGCAGGCATATGGGCCATTCACTGGGGCCTGGGATTGGTCTATTATTCTCTCTTCAGTTTAACACCATGTTCTGCTAAATTATGGTATTTGTATAGGTCATTGCTTAAATTTAATAAATAAATAAATAATTTTTTAAAAATAGTTGGAAGACCAGAGAGGTGCAGAGAAAAGCTAAAGAGCTGATTTAAGGACCAGGAAGAACAGCTTCCATACAGAGATTTAAAGGCTTCAAGTTGGTTAGCTTTTTAAAAAAAAAAAAGTAGACGGAGAGGTGACTTCGTCATTGCATCTAAATACCTTCAGGGGGAGAAAATACTGTGCAATAAAGACTCTGTGACTCTGCTGTGAAAGGCAGAACAAGGGCTGGAAGCTGAAGACAGCAACATCTGAATTATAAATTAGACACTTTTTGAGAAGGAAAGCATTTAACCACCACTGAAGGTGGCCTGAAGAGATCTTTCTGAAAGATGTGTTTCAGTCAGACCCCAGTCACTAACTGCACAACATGATGAACCTGGTGGAATGTAATGGCCTGTGATTTACAGGGAGTCGAGTGCCATGATCTAATGCATCTCTCCTCCTTTACACCCTGTGAATCTATTAAATAAAGCCATCACACAAGCCAGAAGCCAGCAACTAATGCCTTCTTCTTGGCACACATCTAGAACTGAGGAGGTGGCTGGGGCTCTCCTGGAGGCACACACAGCTCCTGGGGAAGATGGACAGACCCACACAATGCCCAGAAGGAGAAACCTAGGGGAAAAAGCTTTTTCTACCTTGTGTCAGCTTAGTGAAGGTTGAGACTGATAAATACATGGCTGAGCTCAAAGAGCCTTGGGCAGATTTTGGGGTCTCGCAGCAGCTGGTGCCACGGACCCTGGCTGCAGGCAAGGCACTGAAGAGCTGCAGGTGGTCAGAGACCCAGCAATGCCAGAGCCCTGCTCAGGAGTCATCCTGTGGGCAGAGGTGAGGTGGAAGGATGCAGATCAGGCATCCAGTAGTGCTGTTCACTGGGGGTAACCCCCATTCAGTGGTAGTTTCTCTGGGGACAGCTGAGATCAAAAGGTTGATGCACACCCAGGTGGGACAAGTGCCAGCATGGCTGCACATCTCAAAACACAACCTGGGGCAGGGGCAGGAGGTCTCCTGAGCAGGTCCAGAGACTGATTCCACAAATTCCCCCTCCTCCCTGAACCCCAGAGTGAAGAAGACAAGCTAACCCAGCAAGGCTGTTCCCTGGGTAGCTGGCAGAGGACGTCCCTGTTAGCCTGTCCTCTGCAACCCACTGATATGCTTAGCATTCACAGCACACCCCAATTATTTATAACAGAAATTTTTCATTTTGAGTTCCCAGGTATAACAAGGTGGTTATAAAACTGATTTAGGGATAGAAAAGTTTGATTATAAAGGAAAATTATTCAGAGGTTTCAATGGAAGGAATAAGTTGCTATGAAATAATGGCCCTGTTACAGGGAAGATACACATGGAATAAAAAGCCATTTAACTGCTCCCTTGCCCTGTGCACAGCTGTCCCACCAGCCCAGCACTGTGGCAGGAGGGACAAGGTTTCCCCTGGGAAGAAGGTTCATGCCACTGCTGTCCCTGAGCCAGCTGCAGGGCAGGGAGGGCAGGAAGAAATGGGCTCAGCTCCCAGCAAAGGCAAACCTGCATGGGGGGGGGGGGGGGGGAGCTGGAGTGAGGGTCAGCATGAGGGAGAGAATAAGTGTATGGACTTTATGGTACAATGCTTCAGCTGGGAAAGGGGTATAAAAGTGATGGAGTGGCCCTTGGAAGCAGGCGGTGGAGCAGATAGAGAGATCAACCCCCCCATTGATGGGATGGGAATGGATGGGATGGGATGGCATGGCATGGCATGGCATGGGACAGGATGGCATGGCATGGCATGGCATGGCATGGCATGGCGTGGCATGGCATGGCGTGGCATGGCATGGCATGGCGTGGCGTGGCATGGCATGGCATGGCATGGCGTGGCGTGGCATGGCATGACATGGCATGGTGTGGCGTGGCATGGTGTGGCATGGCATGGGAAGGAGGGGGTTGGCTTGCAAAGCTGGGAATACTCTGATTTCTCATTGTGGCAGGACCAGGTGGTTCACACCCCTGTGCACAGCACAGGGTGCTCCTCCAGAAAAGCAGAGGAAGAGGTAAAAAGCCACACGCATGTACACACACCCCCACCCCAACCTCCTCACACCAAGGGTCCCCCTGCCCAGACACAGCTTGGAGCACTGGGAATCTTAGCCGGGGCCGGCAGGGACTGTGAGACACACTGTCCCCAGTCTGCAGAGAGATCCTCCTGCTCTATGCCCACCTCCTTTCCAGCCTCACCAGTGCTGCAGGGTCCTTCACAACTGACAGATCATGCATGTTGTATTCCATAAAACAAATTCTAAATTTGTCATCACACAAATTTTCCTTCTAACAGAAAATGCTGCTCATTCAGCAGCCACTCTTCTAGCCCCCTGCTCTGTGCCAAGGACCGCAGGCTCAGACCTATGCCCTGGGCAGGAGTTTATTTCAGGAGCCCTGTTTCAGGCAAGCATCTTCTGCAACCACAATGCCCACTTTCCCACATGCCAGGATGGGGCCAAGGACCAGCAATGGACAGGAGTCTGCAGCAGTGCAGGAGAAGCTGGTGAGTGAGGCAGCAAGGAGCATCGAGGGGGTTCAGCCCACCTACTGGGTGCTCTGTTAAAGCACTCTGGGGGTGTCAAGAACAGGGTAAGAGCAGGGCTGGACCACGCTCTGGGAAACATGGCTACCAGGAGCAGCTCTTTGGGATGACAGCAACCACAGCCAGTGACTTCCCACTGGGAAAGGAGGCAGAGGATTCATCAAAGAATACAGCAGGGCTGTTATTAGACAGAGGTGATGAGATTGCTAATAATGAGACTGAGAAGGCAGGAGCAGAAATATTTATATGCTGTGTGGGAAGGAGCCTGAGGATGTGCTGGCATACCATGAGAGCCACAGAGTGTTTCCCCTCCCTGCTGCAGAGGGTTAAACACAATCTCTTGCTGAAAAGCACTTCTAAACTAATCACACCAGATGAGGTACCCCCAGCATCCCTCCAGCTAACAAGGAGATATCTGGCCTTTATTAATTTTAACTACATCAGAGACAACAGGGAGTTGAAGGAGGTGGTGAGAGCACAGACATTTTACTTTGCTGTGCCCTGTGAAGGAAAGCAGGTCTGAAATGTATATATAAAAAGGGATAATAATAATAACAATAATAATAATACCAACACAGGTTTCAGCAGATAAAGGATTTGTAGGATTAACACTGATATAATTGCACACAAGTAACTTGTTCATGATGGGCTGCATGAAAAGGTACAGGAGATGTACCCCTACTTTGCAGACAAAGTGCAGGGACAGCACCAGGACCTGGCAAATAGACCGTTGCTTTGAGGGGAATGGTGATGTGAGCCTCAGCTCAATGTGATCTGACACTGGGCAGCAGTGTCTGCAGGTGCTGGGGATGCTTCACTAGCCAGCATGCCAATGCACAGCCACGGTCATTGCTGCTCATCATGTGGACGTGCCAGGTTCATTGACACCTTGACGAGGGAACAGCACCCACCCTCAGCAAGTGCTGATGATCCAGAGCTGGGAGGGGTGGCTGACAGGCAGGACACTGCGCTGCCATCCAGAGACCTGGCCAGGCTGGAGAGCTGGGCAGGGAGACACCAGATGGGGTTCAACAACAGCAAGTGGAGAGTCTGGCCCCTGGGGAGGAACAACTGCTGGAATCAGGACAGGCTGGGGGGGACCTGCTGAAGAGGAGCTCTGTGGAGAAGGACCTGGGGGTGCTGGTGGGTGACAGGGTGGCCATGAGCCAGCAGTGTGCCCTGGGGCTGAGAGAGACAATGGGATCCTGGGGGCATCAGGAGGAGTGTGGGCAGCAGGTGACAGGAGGGGATCCTCCCCCTCTGCTCTGCCCTGCTCAGGCCCCACCTGGAGTGTTGTGTCCAGTGCTGGGCTCCCTGGTGTAAAAAGGACAGGGATCTCCTGGAGAGAGTCCAGAGGAGGCTGAGGAGATGATGAAGTGCCTGGAGCATCTCCCCTGTGAGGAAAGGCTGAGTAAGTTTTGACTCTTAAGCCTTGAGAAGAGAAGACTGAGGGGGGACCTAATTAAATTCTATAATTACGTGAAGCATGGGATGCAGGGGGAATTGGCCAGCCCCTTTTCAGTGTCTGTGGGGACAGGACATCTGGATGCCTATCTGAGTGATATGTCCTAGTGAGCTGCTTTGGCAGGGGGGTTGGACTCCAGGAGTTCTCGAGGTCCCTTCCAACCCCTACAATTCTATAATTCTATGATCTGAGGGAAAGCACCAGCTAGGAGCTAGACAAACAAACAGTAAAGTTGGCTCTTCATAGAAGAAAATTAAGGATATGATAAATTCACTTTTTAAACCAATCAGAACTCCAATTCCCACTATTAGAGTCGACTGGAGAGATGCTGAGGACTCAGGTTAACATGACAGATCAGCCATTCTCTGGAAATGAACACATTTAGTTCAGCTGTGCTGTACAGACAAAATTCACTTTCAATTACATAACATGGCAATTTGTCTTCATCATCCATTACCTAGGAGTTTGTAAGTGAATATCTGTCATCAAAGGTGCAGCCTACACTTGTGTCTAAAAGTTCAGGACACTCAGCTGGGTTTTGTGCCACGGGTGTGAATGTGCTCTGCAAAGCTGTCCAGTAAAGTGGCACATGTGCAACTCCACCCAGGAAGGGCAGGTAGTCTGGCCTCCTCACCACTGCTGCAGCATCTCTCATGCATGCCTGACCCACGTGCATGTGAGCTCAGAGCAGAAATCCTTGCCATCAGCCTCACAAGCCCCAGCAGCTCTGATGGAGCTGGTAAGAACTCTGTCCCTGTGGCTGACGAGCTCGGGTAAGGATCCATCCATGGCACGTACCAGATGATGGTGTCACTTCCCCAGAGAGTGACTGTAATCAGAAACTGGGGAGGGTTTCCTTCCATGGTGTGAGCTCCATCCAGCAGCATCTGAACTCCCTATTTATTTTTTTTTCCCCTCCCAGTGACAAAATTCTCCAATCACAGAGATCTTTCTGCTTGGCAAATTGTGACTGTTTTGTCAAGAGTTACAGCTGGGTCTTCCCATACATCATTTCCCAACCCCGTTCTCCCTGTGTTCCCTCCTCCTCAGATCTCAGTCACAGCCTTGCCTTTTATCAGAGACTCAGCAAGCCCCCAAAATTGCAAGATTGGCTCTTCTCTAGAGATCAATCCCAAGCAATCCTATGATTTTGTCTTCTTTGTGTGCCCTCCACTTAAAAGCATATTGCTCATAGGTTTTATTTTCTACATGGACTGCAGCACTCCCCAATTTTCTGTACTACAGCTGGGTGCACTTAGCTTCTTCTGCTTGACTTCCCTGAAAAATGTGAAACTCTTCAGGGGCTTCAGAGGAAGCAATTGTCAAGAAAAGCTGCCTTCAAACTTTCCCTTTCTTTCTGGTAGCTGTTTCTTGAAGGAAAATGAACAGTGAAACAGTGCCTAAGCACTACCCATTTGTTTTGAATTTGTTCATACAGCTTCAGCCCTTGTGAGGCTCTTTATTACACAGAAATGTTGGGGTTGCTGCTGATGCAGTAAGAAATCAAAGATGGTGAGTGGGGGAAAAACAGGAAAAAATGAGTTTATGACAAGGTCTGAGCCTGAAGTCCAGCAAAGATTGGAGAAACTTTCCAATCTGAAGAGCAGAGCACTTCAATAGGTGGGCAGAGAAATCCTCCTAATCAGGGATTTGTTGGCAGTCTGCTAGGGAGGCATCCCTCAAACTGATGCACTCTGGAGGGCAGATGGATAGATGAGCTCATTTCATCTTCCTTCTATTTTTCTATGTTCTGTTTCAGCTGCCAACAGAGGTTTATGGAGTCCCCTTCAGATATATGAACTCAAAGGCATGGTCCACCAACTTCACATCCATTTTTATACACCCCATTTTACATCTCTTTTTACTGAACAATTTTGAACACCAACAGTCTTGAAGCAAATCTGACTCTCAGTGACTTCTATGTCATGTCAATGACTTCTACATCATATTGAATTTGATTCAAAGTGATGGAGGCTGGTAACACCCCTTTCTACATGCTAGAATTGGCCCCAGGGGAGCGAGCTCGTTGTAAGGATCACAGAATCACAGGGGTTAGAAGGGACCCCCAAAGCTCCTGGGGTCCAACCCCCCTGCCAAAGCAGCTCCCCAGCTCATACTGCACAGGGCGGTGTCCAGATGGGGCTGGAATCTCTCCAGAGAAGGAGACTCCACACCCCCTGGGCAGCCTGTCCCAGGGCTCCCTCACCCTCACTGGGGAAAAGTTCTTCCCCAGGTTGGTGTGGAACTCCCTGTGCTCCAACTTGCAGCCATTGCCCCTTGTCCTGTCCCCACAGACACTGAAAAGGGGCTGGCCAATTCCCCCTGCATCCCATGCTCAAGATATTGATAACCATTGATTAGGTCCCCCCTCAGTCTTCTTCTCTCCAGGCTGAACAGCCCCAGCTCTCTCAGCCTTTCCTCACAGGGGAGATGCTCCAGGCCCTTCATCATCTCCTCAGCCTCCTCTGGACTCTCTCCAGGAGATCCCTGTCCTTTTTACACCAGGGAGCCCAGCACTGGACACAACACTCCAGGTGGGGCCTGAGCAGGGCAGAGCAGAGGGGGAGGATCCCCTCCTGTGACCTGCTGCCCACACTCCTCTTGATGCCCCCAGGATCCCATTGTCTCTCTCAGCCCCAGGGCACACTGCTGGCTCATGGCCACCCTGTCACCCACCAGCACCCCCAGGTCCTTCTCCACAGAGCTCCTCTCCAGCAGGTCACCCCCAGCCTGTCCTGATTCCAGCAGTTAATCCTCCCCAGGTGCCAGACTCTCCACTTGCTGTTGCTGAACCCCATCTGGTCTCTCCCTGCCCAGCTCTCCAGCCTGGCCAGGTCTCTGGATGGCAGCGCAGTGTCCTGCATGTTCATCATGTTCCTGATGAGAAAGCAGAACTATGCCCTGTCCCAGCTGCCTGACCACAGTGCCATAGGGGTATTCACAGGCTGTACCTCTGTCCCAGAAAGCATCTCCTGTGGTGCATGCAATCTGCACACACAGTCTCACTCCCATGTTTTAACATCAGATGTGAAGTAATTAGTGAAATCACTCTCAGAGTGTTCCATAATCTAAACTTTCATGGCAAATAAAAAGTTTATAGCCGTGATGCTTTGCTGGAGAAACTTGACAATGTGAATCACATGCAGCACTCTCTTCCCTGCAGCCTGAAATAATAGCTCTAAAAGAGCCATGAACTGCCTATTAATTGGACAGGGCATTAATTTTGAAAACCAATAGCACTAATCATTTCCTGGCTGATTTATCAATCACAGACATTGAGAGTGTGTTTATCTCAGAACCTACAGTAACAAACAAAAAGTCAAGTACTTTCCTGTTGCCTTATGCCCCCCCAAAAAAATTCTCTAGTGCATCCAGAAAAGGGAAAAATAAAACCCTTATCTTTTCAGTAGGTTGCCTCACTACTTCTTTTAATATATTGCAGTAAATATTTCTGGAGTCTCTATCTTTCACAGCCCTTATTCCCAGAGTCTATTAATGATATTTTCCTTGCTCTTTTGGAGCCTTCTGAGTATTTTCCTCCTTGCATAACTTTTAATTGCAGTATCTCCATTTGCACACATAATACAGGTGTTTTCACCATTCATTGCTAAGAGACATTCCTCTAATTGCAGATATTTTACCTCAGCTTTTAAAACTCAGCTTTGCTATGGCCTTACTAAAGAACTAATAAAAATTTCTTCCAAAGTTCACAACACTCAACTTCCCATGGCCAGGGAATTAGGGACATCCTGATGTGTTTGAAATGAAATATAGGCATCTATTGGAGCAGAATGCTTTCAGGTGCCAGCAATAAATACTCTTTTATCACACTGCTTGCAAAACCATACCTGCTAGAAAAGCAAAATCAAAGAATAAAAAGAAAGTGGCTGGTTGCCTGCATCAGATTAGCCAGTGACCTACTTGAGGAAAGCCAGGCCGAATGGGATGCACTGATTTGCTAAAATGCATTGACAGCCTGGTTCCCTCTGGATCACATTACAAGATCTGAGCTTGGCTTTTTTTCCCTCTCCAGGCTGTATTATTTTACCCAGTGCTTGGGAGTTGCCAACTCTTCTGCTTTATCTTTAAATAAAAAGGCCTAATCTTTGACTTTTAACAGCTCAGGCTCCTTCTGACACACCCAGTGCCCAATGCCCATGCCCCATCATAAAGCCCTGGCCTCTAAAGGTCAGCCCTTTTGAAGCACATTCCCACAGCACACCTTGAAGCCCAAATGCTGCTTTACCTCAGCATGCTGTTCCTTCCAGCTCCCCAGCCAGCCTGGACTGAGCCACAACTGTATCATGTTATTTGAGCTCCCAGGGGTGGTCAGCCCTTCCTAAACTCCCACCCACACTGGGGTTTTGCCAGGTGCCACAGCCCTCATACTGGGACACGCTGGATGTGTCCTGCCCAGTTCTGGACCAAGGGACTATTCAACCACTCTGTTCCCACCACCCTCAGCTACTGCCTGTGGATGGCTAATTTTGCCCTCCTCCTGTAGCAGCCCTGCTGCATTTGTGCTCTCTGGGGTGTATTGAAGGCTGCCACTGAATGCTTTCAGCATGCACTGCTCATCACACCCAGTCCTTCTTCCCTTCACTGTCTTTTACACTTTCCTTCTGAAGGAGGATGCTTGGGATCATCCAGATCCAATTTGTCTCCTCCTCCTAAGGACAGCCTCAAAGGGTCATGCTGGGCAAGAAATTTGGGAGGAGGTATTTGCTGGAGCTGCTTCCCCTCCACAGACCAGCCCAAGTGTGACCACTACATCCATTTTCTCAGGCTCTCTTAGTCCCCACTGCATGTGCACAAGCTGCTCTCACACAGCTCCTAGAGCACCTGAATTCAAGAGAAGCCAGCACACTCTTGCTGTCCAACTGGGGTTTTGTGCTGGATTCCCTGCATCAGCCACATCCACAGAGCCATCTCCCAAACACAGAAGGTCACTGGCTGCCTCTCAACAGCCTGTTCAAAACCAGTCCTGCAGCCTGGCAGGAATTTCCATGCCCCCTGACCCCCCCTTGAGCAGTTCTATAGCACAGATAAACTCTGGGATAATCACACTAACAAGGCTGGTGTTCATCCTGCCTGCCCAGTGAAATCCTGACCAGTTCTTGGCTCTAGGAAGTGCTCCCTCTTTATGGACCACTGCTCCTTCTCCAGCTCACTGCCCAGCTCTCAAATCCAAGGACATCTACGAAGATGATGAAGGGCCTGGAGCATCTCCCCTGTGAGGAAAGGCTGAGAGAGCTGGGGCTGTTCAGCCTGGAGAGAAGAAGACTGAGGGGGGACCTAATCAATGGTTATCAATATCTGAAGCATGGGGTGCAGGGGGAATTGGCCAGACCCTTTTCAGTGTCTGTGGGGACAGGACAAGGGGCAATGGCTGCAAGTTGGAGCACAGGGAGTTCCACAGCAACCTGGGGAAGAACTTTTCCCCAGTGAGGGTGAGGGAGCCCTGGGACAGGCTGCCCAGGGGGTGTGGAGTCTCCTTCTCTGGAGAGATTCCAGCCCCATCTGGACACCACCCTGTGCAGTATGAGCTGGGGAGCTGCTTTGGCAGGGGGGTTGGACCCCAGGAGCTCTTGAGGTCCCTTCCACCCCCTACAGCTCTGTGACTCTGTGACATCTGATGCTTTGCCAGGAAGGTTTTGTGAGCTCTTTTATCAAACGTTTTATCCAAGTTAACACACACCATGTTTGCTGCAGTCCCTCTGCCTCCTGACTCCTTCATGGTGTCAGGGAAGGAACCAAGACACAGGCTGGTTTAGCAGGAGGGTGGAGGGCTATGTGAAGATGGGAGAAGGGTAGCGGTCCCTGGAAGAGGCAGGAGAAATGCCATCGGCCTGCAGGATTAGGGAGAGAGCAGAGGAGGGAAAACTGCTTCTGAAATACAACACTCACACACGACTGGCCAACAGAATAGAGCCTTTTTAAAATACAGTGTACGTATGGCTGTCAGATCTGCTGCAGAGATCATCCAGCACAGCCATCAAGTCATACAGGGGCCTTTATTGTTGTCATATGGGTGGGTGGGGAGCGTGCCAGCCAGGGATTGGATTTGCAGGGATGTGTGCAGGCTCACAAGGGTGAATCGACATGAAAGGAGGGGGGTGACTCTGAAGGAAATGTTTTGCTGTGCACTCTGTGATCCTGCCAAAACTGGTAATAAAGGAATTGGCTGCATCTGGCAGGCTTTGTTCCATATGCAGCCGTCTGCTTCCTGCCTTGGGTTTCATTATGATAATAGGATATTGATATGATAATAATGCCTGTCTCCGTTAGGGAGCCGTATGTCTGCCTGGCGCTGTGCAGACACCCAAGGGGACAGTCCCTGCCCTGGGCAGTGCAGTGTGAAAGGAGACAAGAGACAGAAGTCGTCATTTCTCTTGGATGTGGGAGGGTTGAAAGCCTTGCAGGGGCAGGCATAGGGTCTGTCCCTTTGAGAAAGGTCTGTGTAGCTCACTGATGGGGCCAGGAGCAATCTGAGGGCAGCCCAATTCATGCCATGATCCATGCAGGAGCTGTGCAGCAAACATCACCATCGAGGGGACAAGTGTGACCGGTGCTGGATAGCACAGAAGGGGCAGAGCCCCAGCTGAAACGTCCTGGGAGTGGGACTGTGGGCTGTCATGGGAGGTCTGCTTCCCATTTCACCAGGTACTTTGGGGAGTGGTGACACCACATAGTAACTTAAGCTGCTGTAGAGGTCTGTAGGATCACCCCAACAATTTATCACACAGCTTAGATGCACGAAGCAAAGCTGAAGCTCTTGTCAGGGAAGGCTAAGAAGAGACAGTATCCTCTGCAATCACCCATCAGAATGAAAACACAGGCTCAGCTCCTTCCTGAAGTTCTAATCCCTCAGGAGGCAGCAATAAATCCCAGGATTTGGCTTGTCCTGTAAGTTTACAGCATTTTTTTTTATTATTTTTTTTTTTAGCAAACAGAGATGCTGGAGGTTCTGGATAAACAGCTTTGCCAGGGTCCCATTTCCAGGATATCCATTGTGTCCCATTCAGAGTGTAACCAGGATGATTAAAATTTCAGGCATGAGAAAGCAGCAACTTGCTGGAGCCACCACAGGGGCTGGGTGAGGTGCACATCTGTCCTCCACAATAAGGCACCAGGCTGGTGGCACATACTCACAGCCCCTGACCTCTGTGGGTACAGCCAGGGTCCCAACAACACATACCCCTTCTTTGGGTCCCAGCAGATCAGGCCAAATCAGATTAAATCTTCCAAGCTCGCTTGCTTTATCACAGGAAGCAGCTTGAATGGCTGTGCAGCCAGGAGCTCCTAGGTAGAGACTGGCAGCCAGCCCATCATGGCTGGAGCTGCCTGGGTCCACCCTGCACCGAAGGCTTGTGCATCCATTAGCCTGAGGCTTTTCCAGAGTCATCTAGAAGTGCACAGAGCAGCTGCTGCTGGAAAGCAGGAAGGATCACACAGGGGCACACAGACACAAGTGATCAGCAAAAATTCCCTCCCCTGGAAGTGGCTTTGCCCCTGGGTTGTTTTAGGTGGTGTGTCAGGGAGGGGTTTGTTGCCCTGCAATTCAAGGTCACTCAAACACCACTAAGGAGAAGCCAACACAAGCTCCTGTAAAGATCAGCAGCCCAGTGTCAGCAAGCTGCTTTTCTGTGTGTTAGCTGCAAAAGGGAGCACAGACACAACCCAGCACGCTGCAGCCATGGAAAGAGTTGAGGGAAAGCCTTTCAGGCAGCAGAGAAAACAAAGTACTCTGCTTCACAAGCTCTGAAATCACCCAGCATTGTTGCAGGCTCCACTGAAGCCAGGAGTCTCAGCTGCCTCTGTGAATCTACCTGTAGTTACTTCTAACTGCATCTGTCCCACCAACCTCTCCTTCCAACCCATGCTCTCTGCCTAGGGGCACGTGTATTTTTTTAAAGCAACAACCCAGGTTTTAAACAGCCTAGGAGATGAGATTAGGAATCATTTAGCTGCTGTCTTTCCATCTCGTTAAACAACAGTAATGCCAGAAGGACCCAGCATGAGGGGTGGCTGACAGGCAGGACACTGCGCTGCCATCCAGAGACCTGGCCAGGCTGGAGAGCTGGGCAGGGAGAGACCAGATGGGGTTCAACAACAGCAAGTGGAGAGTCTGGCACCTGGGGAGGAACAACTGCTGGAATCAGGACAGGCTGGGGGTGACCTGCTGGAGAGGAGCTCTGTGGAGAAGGACCTGGGGGTGCTGGTGGGTGACAGGGTGGCCATGAGCCAGCAGTGTGCCCTGGGGGCTGAGAGAGACAATGGGATCCTGGGGGCATCAGGAGGAGTGTGGGCAGCAGGTCACAGGAGGGGATCCTCCCCCTCTGCTCTGCCCTGCTCAGGCCCCAGCTGGAGTGTTGTGTCCAGTGCTGGGCTCCCTGGTGTAAAAAGGACAGGGATCTCCTGGAGAGAGTCCAGAGGAGGCTGAGGAGATGATGAAGGGCCTGGAGCATCTCCCCTGTGAGGAGAGGCTGAGAGAGCTGGGGCTGTTCAGCCTGGAGAGAAGAAGACTGAGGGGGGACCTAATCAATGTTTATCAATATCTGAAGCAGGGGATGCAGGGGGAATTGGCCAGCCCCTTCTCAGTGTCTGTGGGGACAGGACAAGGGGCAATGGCTGCAAGTTGGAGCACAGGGAGTTCCACAGCAACCTGGGGAGGAACTTTTCCCCAGTGAGGGTGAGGGAGCCCTGGGACAGGCTGCCCAGGGGGTGTGGAGTCTCCTTCTCTGGAGAGATTCCAGCCCCATCTGGACACCGCCCTGTGCAGTATGAGCTGGGGAGCTGCTTTGGCAGGGGGGTTGGACCCCAGGAGCTCTGGAGGTCCTTTCCAACCCCTACGACTGTGTGATTCTGTGATCCTGAAATTTAACATTCCCTATGCAGTCCTAACTCCAGCATCCCCCAACTTTGGAGTGTTTGACTCTTCAGCCAAGGCTAGTGCTGCTTTGCATGGAGTACAGCTCCATGGAGCAACAAATCTCCATGTGATAAGGCAGGTTTGGTGAGCAATTGGCTTTGCACCATGCTCCTCTGGAAGCAGAGTGGTCTGACTTATAAGACCCATGAGAGGTACATGATTTATTCCAAACCCATTTATGGCTCACATAAAGCTTTAAGATGGAATCGGGTTTAGTATTTTGTTTTCATTTCATTTTATCATGTCTGTACACTGTAAATGTAAATGTTTGGCCTGAGCTCAGTGGGTGTAAATCAGGGTAGCCCCTTGGAAGGTAGGGATGCCACACTGACTTACACCTGCTGAGGATTTAGCTGGTTCTCTCTTAATATACGTCCTGTTAGGCACGGGTTTATTTGTGGTCATATTAACTGGGTTTTGCAAGTTTGCCAAACAAAGAAATGCTATCCAGGGGACAGCAAAATGCTGTTCTTGGCAAAATTGTTTTCAGCCCCCAAAACCACTTTGCTGGCTGTCATAGAATCATAGAATCATAGACTGTCATGGGTTGGAAGGGACCCCAAGGATCACACAGCTCCAACCCCCCTGCCACAGGCAGGGACACCAACCTCAGGCCTGGAGCTACACAAGGTTGCCCAGGGCCACATCCAACCTGGCCTTGAACACCCCCAGACACGGGGCACCCACCCCCTCTCTGGGCAGCCTGTTCCAGCCCCTCACCACTCTCTCTGGAAAAAACTTCCCCCTAATATCCAATCTAACCCTTCCCTCCTTCAGCTTTAATCCATCCCCCTTGTCCTGCCAGTGTCTGTCCTTTGAACAAGCTGATTCCCCTCCTGTTCCTCTGCTCCCTTCAGGGACTGGCAGGCTGCAGTGAGGTCCCCCCACAGCCTTCTCTTCTCCAGGCTGACCCAGCCCAGCTCCCTCAGCCTCTCTTTGTAGGGCAGCTGCTCCAGCCCTCTGAGCATCTCCGTGGCTCCTCTGACCCCTCTCCAACAGCCCCACATCTTTCTTGTGTTGGGCCCCAGCTCTGGACACAGGATCCAGCTGGGGCCTCCCAGGGCAGAGCAGAGAGGGACAATCCCCTCCCTGTCCCTGCTGCCACCCCTCTGCTGATGGAGCCCAGGATCCCATTGGCCTGTGAGCTCCATAGGGTACCTGTTGATGCCCTCCAAAGAGAGCCAGAGACTGAAATGTCTCCCAGTGAGGTACTTCCACCTTCCAGACTTGGGCAGGATGACAATGCCTCATACCCACATTTGCCTACAGGATGATCTTTTTTGTCCAGGCTCTCAAATAGCTGCAGACATTTCTGCCACTCTGGACACTTTGGCCAGTCATAGGAATGCACAGCCCATCTTGTCCCTCTGCAAAGTCCTGCCAACAAACACTTCCCCTTCCCTTATTCAGGGCAAGTGTGGACCTTGACTAGACTGAATTCTGTGGGCTGGTTTGGAAGACTCATGGGGAATCTAAAGGTCTCAAGTGAGCAGCTAACCCACCAGAATCTCCTCTGTATGGGTTTTTGGAGATTTCTGAGCTGCTGATAAATTTTGCAACCAATTAACATCAAAACTGGAAAGGTGAGTTGCTTGTACACCACCTCAGGCACTGGAATGGAGGCTTCTCTCCTTGGATTTGGCACTGCAGAGTGTTAAGCTGCCTGGTTGAATGGAAGTTGCTATTTTTCAAATAAGAGCTAAAGCAGACGCCCTGATTCCTCATGGCAATTAAAATAATCTAGATGGGGCTTTTTACAAAAGCAAAACTGCTGTTTCTGGTTACTGGCCACATTCTAGGCCCATTATTATACACTGTCTGTCTAAATTCCCTCTGCTTTTTCATCTGGATGCAGTATTCTTCATTCCCCCTTCCAGATGAGCAGGTGCAGAAGGGCTCCATGTCTTGCCTGGGAATGCTTAGCCACCTGAGGAATGGTAAGGTGATGTGCATTGCCACTGTACAAAAGAGTGTATGCACTTGGCAAGTGTAAAAATAAATACTGCTCATAGGATGCTGGAAAATCAATGGCACAATTTCTACTACAAGGATCTCAGTAGGGAAAGCCTGTCTGAGATCACTTGTGCATGCATTTCTGTAAGCAGCTACACAGCACACATGGATTCCAGTGATCCATCACTATTCCACCATAGGAAAGGAAGAGGACCTGGCAGGAAACAAGAAACAAGTTGGGAAAAGTAGAAACAGGGCTAGAATCCACCATCTGAAGTTCAGACAAAACCCCTGCCTTGCACAGGAGTGAAGCTGTACATCCCTTTATCCAAGTATCTGCCATCTCAGCCAGCTCCACCAGCACTTTTCCTGCTGAGTGTGGTGGAGTCTTCTGCTGGGATGGATTTTCAAAGGAGTTCAGAAGAACTGGGCACACAAATCTTACCACAGCACTGCAAATAAAGCCCAAGCACAACTCATGCCTCTCACTTCCTATACCCATTTGCTAGGATTCTTCTCTGATTTGAGATCAATCCCCAAATATTTTTCTTGTGTGTGTGTATATATACATACATATATCACAGAGTGACAGATCATAGAGTCATAAAATCATAGACTGGCATGGGTTGGAAGGGACCCCAGGGGTCACAGAGCTCCAACCCCCCTGCCACAGGCAGGGACACCAACCTCAGGCCTGGAGCTACACAAGGTTGCCCAGGGCCCCATCCAACCTGGCCTTGAACACCCCCAGACACGGGGCACCCACCCCCTCTCTGGGCAGCCTGTTCCAGCCCCTCACCACTCTCTCTGTAAAAAACTTCCCCCGATATCCAATCTAACCCTTCCCTCCTTCAGCTTTAATCCATCCCCCTTGTCCTGCCAGTGTCTGTCCTTTTAACAAGTTGAATCCCCTCCTGTTCCTCTGCTCCCTTCAGGGACTGGCAGGCTGCAATGAGGTCCCCCCACAGCCTTCTCTTCTCCAGGCTGACCCAGCCCAGCTCCCTCAGCTTCTCTTTGTAGGGCAGCTGCTCCAGCCCTCTGAGCATCTTCGTGGCTCCTCTGACCCCTCTCCAACAGCCCCACATCTTTCTTGTGTTGGGGTTCCCCTGTGGCAGGGGGGTTGGAGCTCTGTGATCCTTGGGGTCCCTTCCAACCCATGCCATTCTATGATTCTATGATTCTATGACATGTTTCTCCCACCATGAGGGTTTGCTGGTGTCAGTGGACAACCCTCAGACACAAGCAGTTTTTTCATATTACTTAAAAACCCCCAAACACAATCATGAGAGAGCATCAGAAGCAATATTGTATACATTCCAGGTAGATATAAAACCTCCCAAAAAAAGGTGAAGAGTTACTACCTGCATTATTGCATTTTTCCTGGGATGACACCATGAGTAAGGGATGGTGATGTGCACATCCCTCACTTCATAGCCAGGCTGTGCCCCCTTCTGTGAGCATGGCAAGCATGCAGTGGCAAAACACTGCTCTGTGTTTGGACCCTCATAATGGTCTCTTCAGCCAGGGGACAGGAGATGGGACAAGGGGCAATGGGCTCAAGCTGCCCCAGGGCAGGGGCAGCTCCGATGTGAGGGAAAAGTTCTTCCCTGGCAGAGTTGTGGGGCTGTGGCACAGGCTGCCCAGGGAGGGGCTGAGTCCCCACCCCTGGGGGTGTTTAACAAAGGGTAAATGAGATGCTCAGGGATCTGGTTCAGCTCAGGATGGGAATGGTTGGACTTGATGATCTTCAAAGGTCTTTTCCAACCTTGGGATTCTGTGACCCACTCAGTAGAAGGGGCTGGGAGTTCCTCAGTGTTTCCTCACCCTGCTTCATTCTCCCTGCTGAACTGAGGCGTTAACCCAAGGTTCAGGCTCTTCACCTGTGTCATCCACAGAAATCATGGATGTCTGCCCAGTGCCACCAGTCAGACCACAGTAACAGTGGCCTTTGCAGGACCGAGGACTTTGATGGCACCTCAGGAGGATGATGAGGCTTCTATGTGTAGTAACAGGCAGGAAAACAAACACTAGCTCTGAACATCATGGGTTGTCACTCCTGTCAGGGTTTAGCCCCAGGAGTACCATGCAGCCACTTGCTTGCTTTCCCCCACCATGGGAAGAAGAAGGGCAAACTAAACCAAGGAGGAGACAAAGGCAAACCTGTGGGTTGGGTTAAGGACAATTTACTGGGACAGCAGTGAGAGAGCATGGCAACCACAGGACTTTAGGGCACAGTGCACAAAACTGGTGATGCACAATGCAGTTTCTGACCGAACTGCACACCTCAGACTGTACAGCTCAGAACCCCAAAGCTGGACCAAACCCAAAGCACACGTCCAGGAGCTCTGTCCTCCCCCCCCCACCAGCCCCCCTTTATGATAAGCATGACATCATTGGTACGGAATAGCCCCTTTGACCACTTTGGGACACCTATCTTGCCTGTGTCGCTGTCCCTCCTCCCATCCTGTGTTGTTGTCCCCCCTCCCTCCATCCCAGCCTTCTTGTGTGCAGGGCAGTGTGAGAAGCTGGAAAGTCCTTGACTGCTTGGCAACAGCTAAATCATCAGTGTGTTATCAGCACTGCTCTCATCCCAAGTCCCAAACACAGCACTACACCAGCTGCTAGGAAGAAAATTAACTCTATCCCTGCCAAACCCAGAGACAACTCCTCTTCTGACACACCCTGGTGGGGGGGAGAGGTCTCCAAGATACCCATAAAAGCCACTCCTGCTCCCAGTGCCCTGGCATCTCCCCAGTCCATTTTCTCCAGGTCTATCTCCTCTTCTGGCACTGCCTTTGGAACATCTCACATGTCCTTCATATTTCGGGCTGCACTACAGTCAGGCATTGCTCACACACAAGGCAATGCAGACACAAATCTGTGCTACCCACACCTGCCCTGGGGTCAGGCCAGCACAGACCCCACCCCAGAGGATGAGTCCAGGACTGCTGTTCTGGAGATGCCAGCAATTCTCCTTCCCAGAGATGTCTAGGGCTGGCAGAGCCTAGAGAGCCTGGGCTCCTCAGATCTCTCCTCCAGGTTCAATATACTCACACAGTGGATGAATCCATCATTCACAGAGCAGCAAAGATCCTCTCCACCAGCACATGGGACCAGGCAGCAGTGCTGGGATGAAGAGCACTCTTGGTCTCAGCTGCTCAGCCTTAGCAGGAGGCACTAGTCCAGCTCAGATTTCAGGGTGACATTTTTTCCTCATTAGCTGAGGTCTTGGCTGCACTTTAATTGTTCATGAGAGTTCAATAGCTGGAGCGTGCTACATGTAAATGGAGGGGAATGCCTGCCAAACATCTCACAGCCCCCAGGAAGCCTGGGACATGGGAGTGCTTCAGACTCCTCTGTTGCAGGGAGTAAAGGAATTGGGACTGTTGCTTGGAGAAAAGCTGTGCCACACACCCAGCAAGTCCCCAGCACACCCAATGCCCATCCCCAGGAGGCTGAGCAACACAGGGTCTGAGTGAGATGGGGATACAGAAGCTCTGGGGGTACAAGAAAGACGGCCTCAGCCTCTCTCCCAGGGAGCAGAGGGAAGCTGGGATGGACTTGCTCCAGCTGGAATTTCACAGCTGCCCCAGGTGTGGCCTGAGCCCTGTGGCTCGATGGCAAGGACTGCTGATGAGGACTGTGCAGAGCACCCTTCAGACCTGCTGGGTCTGAGCTAGAAGATTGATCAGAAGCCCATGGGTCTGAGCTAGAAAACTTTCTCTTCTGATCTCATGTCTGGGAAGGAAAAGATCTGAAGCACAGCAGCCTGGATCTGCACATCACACCTAGACCCAGACACCAGTCAAACCAGTCTGATCACCAGTCCTCAACAGGGTCCTCTGAAGAGACTAGAGTGGACAAGATATGTCCCAGAGCAGAGGGAGGAGCAGTGTCCAGACAGCAGTGTCTGGCTATGCCTGACCCATTGATGCTCTTGCTGGAGTCCTTGGCCACTGGTACCCTGGGTCTGTGCTGTGTGCCTGCCTCTCCTGTGAGCAGCTGATAAAAGCATAGCCACTCATCAGTCATGAGTTGAAATACAGATCTGAACTCTTGCTTTTCAACAGAGGAAGTCTGGCAGATGGACAAGGGGACTTTGACCAGAGGTTTGGGTGTGTTTCAAGTCTGTATGCTCTCTGTGAGCGTGCAGAACCTGAGCCTGGTACAGGATGCAGTCAAAAAGTGCCTGTGAAGGAAGGGAGAACAAAGAAAAAGACATCATTCCTCAAAGCTGCACATCCAAAGGGTATTTTGAACACTGTGTACAGCTCTGGTCAGATCATCTCCAAAGCAGAAGTAGAAAAGGTAGAGAAAAAGGCACCAGTGCAGACTGGGAAATGGAGAGAGCTCTGCTTGAAGCAAGGGAAACAGAGCTTGGGAAGGGTGGCTCAGGTAGATGTGATACCTGCCTGTAAAACTGGCAGTGACAAGCAGGGATCCTTCTCTCAGTGTGTTTTACAAGGACTAGGGGCTGTCATGGAGTGACAAGGCAGCAAACTTCATAGAATCACAGAATCATAGACTGGCATGGGTTGGAAGGGACCCCAAGGGTCACAGAGCTCCAACCCCCCTGCCACAGGCAGGGACACCAACCTCAGGCCTGGAGCTACACAAGGTTGCCCAGGGCCCCATCCAACCTGGCCTTGAACACCCCCAGGGATGGGGCACCCACCCCCTCTCTGGGCAGCCCCTTCCAGCCCCTCACCACTCTCTCTGCAAAAAACTCCCCCCTAATATCCAATCTAACCCTTCCCTCCTTCAGCTTTAATCCATCCCCCTTGTCCTGCCAGTGTCTGTCCTTTAACAAGCTGATTCCCCTCCTGTTTCTCTGCTCCCTTCAGGGACTGGCAGGCTGCAATGAGGTCCCCCCACAGCCTTCTCTTCTCCAGGCTGAACCAGCCCAGCTCCCTCAGCCTCTCTCTGTAGGGCAGCTGCTCCAGCCCTCTGAGCATCTCCGTGGCTCCTCTGACCCCTCTCCAACAGCCCCACATCTTTCTTGTGTTGGGCCCCAGCTCTGGACACAGGATCCAGCTGGGGCCTCCCAGGGCAGAGCAGAGAGGGACAATCCCCTCCCTGTCCCTGCTGCCACCCCTCTGCTGATGGAGCCCAGGATCCAATTGGCCTTGGGAGCTGCCAGAGCCACTGCTGCTCATGGGGAGTTTCTCATCCACTGTGACCCCCAGGTCCTTCTCACAGGGCTGCTCCCCAGGAGCTCAGGGCATGTGCTCCAGCCCTCTGATCATCTTTGTGGCTGTTCTGACCCCTCTCCAACAGAGAGGGTTCAAAGAACTAAATTTAAGTGCAATGCACCATTAACTGGTGGGACTCAGCATCCTGCAATACCAGGGAAACTACAGAGACTTTAAGAAGAGATTAGACAAATACAGAGGGCAGGAATATTGATTGTTGTCAAAACCACAGCCCAACACTACATGCAGAGGGGTATGGCTGCTCTCAAGGCAGCTGGGACCTCTGCAGTGAGATCCCTTGCTGGGATGCTCCTTCTCCCTCCTGCTTTTGAAGGACTCTCAGTGAGATACAAGAGTGCAGGATCATGGTGCCATGTCCTTCAAACTCCCATTTTTCCTGTGCCCTGGCACTGGCCAATGCTCACACCCCCTCCTACCGTGCCCTGGGTTGGGGTGGCACATTTATCAGCAGTTCCCACCAGCATGAAATTCCCTTCTGGAAGACTGGCTGTGAGAGGCAGCACGTCCTGCCCGGGCTGCGGTATGACCCACACGCTCTATAAACCAGGCACTCTGCACACACTACCTGCTCTGCTGGGAGATTTACAGGCAGCTGAATCCCACCCCAGCCTCCCACCACAGTGGTGCATGGTGCCAGGCTGCTTCTCACAGGCCCAAACCTACTGCTCCATGCATGCCCGTGTGGGATACAGGCAGCCCTGGCTTGGCAAGGTGGATGCAGTGTCGGCACATACACAGCAGCAGTTTGGCATGGGGTGTGTGTATGTGTAAACCTCTCCCCCTGTGTGTGTGTGCTGGCACCAGCAGGCTCTGTGCAGAGCAGGCAGCAAGCTGAACAGTATAAATCCTAGAAGGGGTTCATGCAATTAATGTTTTTCATGAGATGTAATTTATAGACCTCTCCCTTGATGTTTTAGGAGGGTGTAAATATAGGAAAGAAGCCCGTAACTTAAAGGCAGGAATGTGCTAATTAAGTGTGCAAGAGGAATGTTAATTAGGAGACAGTGAGAGGGAAGGACACAGACAAGGTGTGATCCCAGTAAGGCTCCCAAGGCGAGTCCCTCCAACCTGCCCTGGAGATGCAGTTGTTGCCTGCAACAGCTGCTCATGGAGGCTGCTCCAGGGACACTCAGGGGATGCAAGGCCCAGCCATGGAGCCTGGCAGCCTGGTCTGGGAGATGGGCAGACAGGGTCACATGGAGGACACTTCTCCCCACCACTAATAACAGCCCCTGGGATGTCACAACCAAAGCCCAGGGACTGTCTCATCATGGAAGTTCAAAGCTAAATCCATCGCTAGGAGTTCAGCTCCTTTTCCAAAGCATCCCTTCTACATCCAGTTTTTGGGCAGCCCAAAGCTTTGGGGAAAGTGGGCACAGAACACCCGAGCTGCATGCAGCCCTTTGAGAGGGCTCAGCTTTGTTGGAGCTGTGCTTATCTGTCGCTGTTCAGAGGACTGAGTGGTTCTGCCAAAGTCCTGTAAGGCTGTCCCAGCTCTCCCTGTCCAGCTCTAGCTGTAACTCAGCAGGTAGCTCTGGAAGCTTTGGATGAGAGGACATTTCTAGCTGAAACACTGAGCAACACCCACTGCAGAGAGACCCCAACCCTTTCCCAGATGTCACACGACACCTGCCACTGGGTCACCCACCTAGTTCATCAGAAACACTGAAGAGTTCAGGCACCCTGGTGCCCCTGTACCTCCAAACCCCCTCTCCAACCTCATCACAGAATCACAGAATCACAGAGTTGTAGGGGTGGGAAGGGACCTCAAGAGCCCATGGGGTCCAACCCCCCTGCCAAAGCAGCTCCCCAGCTCATACTGCACAGGGCGGTGTCCAGATGGGGCTGGAATCTCTCCAGAGAAGGAGACTCCACACCCCCTGGGCAGCCTGTCCCAGGGCTCCCTCACCCTCACTGGGGAAAAGTTCCTCCCCAGGTTGGTGTGGAACTCCCAGTGCTCCAACTTGCAGCCATTGCCCCTTGTCCTGTCCCCACAGACACTGAAAAGGGGCTGGCCAATTCCCCCTGCACCCCATGCTTCAGATATTGATAAACATTGATCAGGTCCCCCCTCAGTCTTCTTCTCTCCAGGCTGAACAGCCCCAGCTCTCTCAGCCTCTCCTCACAGGGGAGATGGTCCAGGCCCTTCATCATCTCCTCAGCCTCCTCTGGACTCTCTCCAGGAGATCCCTGTCCTTTTTACACCAGGGAGCCCAGCACTGGACACAACACTCCAAATCAGGGTCCTCACTGACCAAAGTCAAGTGCAGACCAAAAACTGGGTCACTTCCCTAGGGCCACAGGAATTGCACCACTGTGGGTAAGCCACACACCCCACGGGCATCACCAACTTCATCCCTGCCAGCTGCCATGGGATGTTGAAGAGCTGGTGTAGCTTATGATGTTCCCAGAGGGCTTTTCCTCCATAAGGTTTGTCCCAGAGGAAGGCAACTAGCACTGGTGGCTGCTCATACCCACAGCAGCACAAGGAGGAGGCGACATCACCTGCGCCAGAGATGAGATGCGAGGCCGTCCCAAGGATGGTCCTGGCTTGTTATGAGATGGAAGCGTAGAGCCTCCTGAGTGCCTGGATGCCTGCTGATTGCACTGGGCTCCCAGTCCCCTGACTAATTACCAAATGAAACTGGAGATGGCGAAGCATCCACACTCTGAGCAGTGGAGGGCTGATTGCAGCCTGGCTCTGTTAACACAAAGGGAATGAATGACAGAAGGAGCTGCAATTCCCCAGGATTTCAGAAGCCCCATTTTTCCTTCTATTACAATGTGTGAACAATGGTCAAGTGTCTCACTTCTCCATCCACAGGCCTCCCAAACGAAAGCGATTACAAGTGTATCATTAATATCACAGCGACCTGGCAGCAAGTCGACAGATTTAATTTGGTGACAAGATGAGTGGCACCAGAATTCTCCCATCTCCCCAGAAAATGAGAAATAGGTTCTGCCTGCTACTAGTAAATATTGCTGGTAAGTGAATAAAAATTCAAAAGGGAAAAAGCAATTTTCCTTCTGCTCATATTGTGCTCAGTTCTCAATACACTTCATGCAAGAGGCTCCCCTGGCTGATGGATTCCTCCTAGATTATATCATGCCTTTAAATTTATATGCCCTGGCTCTTTAAAAGACTGTTTGCCAAGGCCTTTGCATTCCGTGTTAGTCTAGTAACTGCTGACATTTGAAAGATGCCATCGAAGACAAATCCAGAATGTTTTTTTAAGTAAGAAAAGGAGACAGACCTAGCAGGTAGAGGGAGATTAAAGATTTAGTCAACAGCTGAAATCAAAGTTTTCATGAAGTGGTAATGTCAGAAAAAGTTTACAAGGCCTAATAGAGGGCTTGCGTGTCATGAAAACCCAAATTAAGTTTGTTTTCTTTCCTTCCTAGAACTTCACATGAATTTTTCAGGGCTCTGCTTTCCCTGAAACAGCACAGCATCAACCCCACACACAGCCTGGTGAGAGTTGGCAAAGGCATTGGGTGCAGCAGTTGGGAAGAAACCTGCTTTGAGCTAAAAATCCACATCCCTCCAATCAACAAAGGAAAGTCCCATATGTGGCCACTGAATTTGGATTAATTACCTGCTTAGAAAGGCTGTTATCTACCATCAAATGCTGGGCAAGCACAGCAAATCATCAGCTTTCTTCATGCTTTGAGTCAATGTCTTTGTAGCCCAAGGTGTCACTGCAGTCCCACAAGCCATGTTTTGTTGTTGTCATCTCTGGTGTGGGGCTCCAGCTCTGAAATCTGCTCATGCTTCACCCTAGGAGCTTTTCAGTTAGAGGATGGAAACAACAAAGTGGGACTTACCACCACCTCCTATCACTTGTGTTGAGGCTGAGCAGGCAGGCAGCAAGGACAGTATCCCCACCCTGCCACCAAGGGATGCTGGATGCCCCAGCACAGCTCCATGGCTGTGACAGGGCAATGAAGCACAGTGTGTGGGAGAACTGCTGGGTTAATGTGAATGCTGGTTTTGATGGGCCAAGGGAATGGGCCAGCTGGCAATGAGAGGAATGAGTGCTCCTCCATCCCCAGGTCATATCATCATGGAATGGCATGGATTGGAAGGGACCCCAAGGATCACAGAGCTCCAACCCCCCTGCCACAGGCAGGGACACCAACCTCAGGCCTGGAGCTACACAAGGTTGCCCAGGGCCCCATCCAACCTGGCCTTGAACACCCCCAGACACGGGGCACCCACCCCCTCTCTGGGCAGCCTGTTCCAGCCCCTCACCACTCTCTCTGCAAAGAACTTCCCCCTGATATCCAATCTAACCCTTCCCTCCTTTAGCTTTAATCCATCCCCCTTGTCCTGCCAGTGTCTGTCCTTTGAACAAGCTGATTCCCCTCCTGTTCCTCTGCTCCCTTCAGGGACTGGCAGGCTGCAATGAGGTCCCCCCACAGCCTTCTCTTCTCCAGGCTGACCCAGCCCAGCTCCCTCAGCCTCTCTTTGTAGGGCAGCTGCTCCAGCCCTCTGAGCATCTCCGTGGCTCCTCTGACCCCTCTCCAACAGCCCCACATCTTTCTTGTGTTGGGCCCCAGCTCTGGACACAGGATCCAGCTGGGACCTCCCAGGGCAGAGCAGAGAGGGACAATCCCCTCCCTGTCCCTGCTGCCACCCCTCTGCTGATGGAGCCCAGGATCCCATTGGCCTTGTGAGCTGCCAGAGCCACTGCTGCTCATGGGGAGTGAGGCCATGAGCCATGGGAAGTTTCTCATCACCAGGACCCCCAGGTCCTTCTCCACAGAGCTCCTCTCCAGCAGGTCACCTCCAGCCTGTCCTGATTCCAGCAGTTGTTCCTCCCCAGGTGCCAGACTCTCCACTTGCTGTTGTTGAACCCCATCTGGTCTCTCCCTGCCCAGCTCTCCAGCCTGGCCAGGTCTCTGGATGGCAGCGCAGTGTCCTGCCTGTCAGCCACCCCTCCCAGCTCTGGATCAGCAGCACTTGCTGAGGGTGGGTGCTGTTCCCTCATCAAGGTGTCAATGAAGATATTAAAGATATTAAACAGGACTGTATGTAAATGTAAGCTAAAAACAAGCCATCCAAAGAAACCTTTTAGCCCTTATGCTGAAGGAATGAAACACTGGTGTCACAGTACGTTCTGCTGCGTGGGGTCTGTGGGGCAGGACAGTGGATGCCATGGCAGAAAGCAGCACCAGATAATACCCTAAGCACAAGGTTACTCAAGCCCATCACTGGCTCTATCAGCCCAACTAAGAGGTTCTGATCCCTGCAAAACCAGGTCTCACTCGAAAACCTGGCATGAGTCCTACACAACTCACTGGCCATCCTGTTCTCCAGAAGGAGCATCTGCCCCTCATGCATGGTGGGACTTGCCTCTGGTGTGTGCTAAGCTCTCCCATGGGGCTGGGGGAGAGCAGGGGACATGTGGAGCCTGTGCTCTGTGTCTCCTGAGTGCAGTCACAGGTTTCCCCCCACCTTCCTGCACCCACCTCCCCCAGACAGTGAATTCACACACTGACAGTTACTGCCATCCCGGTTCTTTATTTAAAAGCAAAAAGATAATGAGAAGGTCTCATTGCCAGTGTGGAGAGATTAGTGCTGCCATGATCTAAGCAAAGGCATTAGGCAAACTGTGCACTCCTACAGAGCAGGTACTGTGGATTGTTTTTAATCACTGTATTCATTTATTACCATTGATGTCAGAAGGGGAGTGATGGTGTTAGTTGGGTGGAGAGCCACAGGATGGCCAATCTGTGTCTGCCACCATCGTGTGGCAGCAGTGGCACTGATGAGCAGTACCTGATCCTAACTGCTTTTAACAAAGCTATTATTTTTAAAACTCAGCCAGCCTATTCATGTAATGCCCTATTATGCTCAAAGACCTGACACTGTAAACACTTCCAGAATTGGATGATTGAGGGCTGCTGCCTGTTCAGCACTTGTCTTCTGCAGTTATCAGGGAGACAGGAACATTTTGGTGCGACCTCTGGGAGCAGCAGCCTGCCCTCCCCACCTTCTTCAGACCCCAGGCATCAGGACCTCTGCTCCTAGGGACATTCAGAGCAGTGATTCACTGTGGAAAGATGCTCATCACCTGCCTTCCAGCCCTTTCAATCTTGTTGCTGGGTGATGATTTACCTGCTCTCAGCCTGTGGCCTTTAAACCCATGGCAATGCTCATGCATTGACATCCAGCCAAAGGCCTCTGGTGGCGTTTTCCCCAAGCACCTTGCCTGTTCTGTGTCCTCCACAGAGTCAATCTGATCTCCAGACAAACATCCCCCACTGCTGGGGCATGGCATGGAGCAAGGATGTGCCAGCCTGGCTCCCCCAGCACCCTCCTACCAGCCCCCACTAGTCACAGTCTGTGGCCACTTGAAGAGATGCAGCTCTTGGAGGAAATCAGAGGGGGAAGATATCGGTCTTGTTGAAACACAAGCAGTCAGTCTAGCCCCAGCATCAGTACCATGGCAGTCTGGGACACAGCATGGTGGCACTGAAGGCTAGATCAGCTATATGGGAGAGTAGCCAAAAGAAAGGGGTGGAGACACTGGACTGATAGTGCTTTACCACCAGAGAGGTCTGATCTTGCAGAAGGGATGGGCCTTCTCTCCTTGGGAAAGGTGTGGAATAGTCCCAGGAGAGAGGCAGAGGCAGACCCCAAGCTAGAAAATATGTGGGACAGACAAGTTGGGGCCACACACCAGAAGAAGTAAACCCATGAGCTGTGCACCCAAGCCAAGCCAGCTTCTTCCTGACCAGTGCAGGATAGGTGCCCTTGGTTGAACACCTGCCAAACCCAGGGCACACCTTGCCCTAGAGAGGGCAGAACCAGAGCACATGGAAACCAGCCCCATCCACACCAGGGTTAGAAACAGGAGGCTCCAACAGAGGAACAAACTCTGGTCCCAGCTGCAGACTGGACTTGCTGGCAACTTGGAGAGGAGAAGATTTGCCAGGTTCATGTGCAACCAGATGTCCTCCCACTGCTACCCACGCTCCCCAAACATCTTCCACTGGCCCCAGGCAGTACACAGTGCTGCTCTCAACATGCCAAAGGCAGTGCCCTGCAGCAGAGTGTGCTCTAGCTGTGCTATACTTCTGTGCCAAACTTCTGACCACCAATCTCTGGCGCTAACTGTTTCTTTGCCAGTGACCCAGACCCTCCTTCTCTTCCCAGTTCCTTTTGGCCTGGTGCCATTTCTTTGGCCCCACTGCCCTTGTTTTCTTCCAGCAGCTGGGTAATTGCCAGCGACACTTTTTAAATCACTTTGGGGAGGTTTGATGAAACAAACTAGATGGAAATCAAATTTCAAGTAACTGGTAGGAAATTGAAAAGAAAAATGTTTATGGAACAATTTTCTTTGCTTCCTCGAATGGTGGAAATTGTTACTGTCACTCATAAATTATTAATTTCATTTTGCCCTGTTCTCTTTTCAGGGTTGCAGGCTCTCAAGGAGCAGGGGCTTTTGCTGGAGACGTGTTCCAGAAGTGCCCTGGCTTGCTGGAGATGGGCAGCAATACTCCTTGGCATCATAATAAGGTGTCTCTCTGCCTTTCAGGGTGGGTCAGTCCTTCCACATCAGTCCCAAGGGGGCTGCTTTTATCTGGACACTCTGACAAGGTCAGTCCTGTGAAAAGCAAACAGTGCAAATTGATGGGAGAGACACAAGCAAGATGGGAACAGGTTGGTTTTGGGACCTGCAGTGGCTGGAAATCCACCTCTGAAGTGGTTAACTCAGCTGGGAGACACCCAGCAGGAAGGCAGTAATTACCAGCATGACAGTGTCTCAAGGACTCCTGTAATGATCATATTTGCATTTTTACTGGGCATGGAGCTAGAAGGGTCCCTGGAGAAGAAGATAGAGCCATTCTTCTCCCAGATGCTGGGGCAGATAGAAGGACCCACAGCCAGCAGCAGCTCACTGTTACAGCAGTGGCATGTCCCCAGCAGGGAGGTGAATTGCAAGGAGAATTGGCTGGGAAAGACAAAACATTGACACAAACAGCAAAAATGGAAGTAAAACCTTTTGGTTTTTCTTTTTCTTAGAGGGCAAGGACCAGAATTCCATAATCCAGAGGATGTGAGGGTGTGTTTGGCTAGATGCCCATCCTCTTCAGTGATGGAAGTGGAGGCAGCTATTGGAAATAAAAAAAAAGCAATATCTAACAAACTGGAGTGTAGGGGGGGAAATAGATAACCATTGATTTTGAATTAGAAGTTATGAAGTACAGAAAATTGATATGAGAAGCTCCTCTCATCAGTTAAAAATGCATGACTCAAGGAATGAATGACAGTGAGAAGGCAATTTAAATGTTCCATGAACAACAAAAAACCCCCCCACATTTCAGAGGTTTTCTTTAAAGACATGACCAAATTATTGATAGGACAGAAATGCAATAACTGTTTCTGGTCTGTCTGCTAGTGGAGGGTGTCCCTGCCCATGGCAGGGGGTTGGAATGAGATGATCTTTTAAAGTCCCTTCCAACCCAAACCGTTCTGTGATCCTGACTTTATATCATCAGAGGATGCTGAAAAGCACAGCAGCATTTTTAAGACCAAGGATGACATTGAACAGCACAGAATGGGCATGACATGAATGACACCAAGCTGAGCTAGTGGTCGACACCCTAGAAGGAAAGGAGCCATCCAGAAGGATCTTGCCAGACTGGAAAGATGGGCCGGGGGAACCTGACGAGGTTCAACACTGCCAAGTGTCAGGGGTGGCACTTGGGCCAGAGGAATCCCAGCCATAGATACAGCCTGGGAGAAGAGCTCCTGGGGAGCAGCCCTGTGAGAAGGACCTGGGGGTTCTGGGGGATGAGAAACTCCCCATGAGCAGCAGTGGCTCTGGCAGCTCACAAGGCCAACGGGATCCTGGGCTCCATCAGCAGAGGGGTGGCAGCAGGGACAGGGAGGGGATTGTCCCTCTCTGCTCTGCCCTGGGAGGCCCCAGCTGGATCCTGTGTCCAGAGCTGGGGCCCAACACAAGAAAGATGTGGGGCTGTTGGAGAGGAGTCAGAGGAGCCACGGAGATGCTCAGAGGGCTGGAGCAGCTGCCCTACAAAGAGAGGCTGAGGGAGCTGGGCTGGGTCAGCCTGGAGAAGAGAAGGCTGTGGGGGGACCTCATTGCAGCCTGCCAGTCCCTGAAGGGAGCAGAGGAACAGGAGGGGATTCAACTTTTTAAAAGGACAGACACTGGCAGGACAAGGGGGATGGATTAAAGCTAAAGGAGGGAAGGGTTAGATTGGATATTAGGGGGATGTTTTTTGCAGAGAGAGTGGTGAGGGGCTGGAACAGGCTGCCCAGAGAGGGGGTGGGTGCCCCGTGTCTGGGGGTGTTCAAGGCCAGGTTGGATGGGGCCCTGGGCAACCTTGTGTAGCATTGAATGGGCATGAGTATCATAACAGGCAGGTCTGGAGAAGGTTGCTCAGGAGCATCCCCAGTAAATCTTGGACCACTATGGAAGCTGGAGCAGATCTAAGGGCATCAGACGCAGGCAAAGCCAGGGGAAAGTGATACAGGAATGAGTTGAAAGGAAGCTTGAGAATTAATGCCAATCAATATGGCTTTATGGAAAACAGGTCTTGTCAGCCTTCATTTCATTCACAGAAGAGATTACATGTGTGATTGATAAAGGTAACTGAATAGATGTGATATACTTCAGCTCAGGGAATGTGCCTGGCTCAGTGCTGCATGGCTGATTAAAAATGAGCCATCGTCTGCATCAGGGAGAAACACGTGAGACCAACCAAGGCTCCAGCAAGAGCCCAGGCAGCAGTTGCTGATTGGGACCTGTCATTAGACCTGTGTTTCCCATAATGTTTTGTAGCAGGAGGCTTAAAGTACTTAATACTTTCATCAATGATCCAAACATACATATTAAAAACTCACTCATAAAAAACCTTGAGGCTGACATAAAGAATGGATTGATAAATCACATTGTGCTCTCAGCAGGGTGCAAGAGACCTGGGGATGCCCAGGAAACCAGACCCTCTTTCCATAAGTGTTGTGTGATGGTCCACAAGGAGTCCCCAGTGTCGGCACACAGGGGTCTGTGGATCATCTGCAGGTCGTAGAATCATAGAATTTTAGGGGTTGGAAAGGGACCTCCAAAGCTCCTGGGGTCCAACCCCCCTGCCAAAGCAGCTCCCCAGCTCATACTGCACAGGGCGGTGTCCAGATGGGGCTGGAATCTCTCCAGAGAAGGAGACTCCACACCCCCTGGGCAGCCTGTCCCAGGGCTCCCTCACCCTCACTGGGGAAAAGTTCCTCCCCATGTTGCTGTGGAACTCCCTGTGCTCCAACTTGCAGCCATTGCCCCTTGTCCTGTCCCCACAGACACTGAAAAGGGGCTGGCCAATTCCCCCTGCATCCCATGCTTCAGATAATTATAGAATTTAATTAGGTCCCCCCTCAGTCTTCTTCTCTTCTCAAGGCTGAAGAGTCCCAACTTACTCAGCCTCTCCTCACAGGGGAGATGCTCCAGGCCCTTCATCATCTCCTCAGCCTCCTCTGGACTCTCTCCAGGAGATCCCTGTCCTTTTTACACCAGGGAGCCCAGCACTGGACACAACACTCCAGGTGGGGCCTGAGCAGGGCAGAGCAGAGGGGGAGGATCCCCTCCTGTCACCTGCTGCCCACACTCCTCCTGATGCCCCCAGGATCCCATTGTCTCTCTCAGCCCCCAGGGCACACTGCTGGCTCATGGCCACCCTGTCACCCACCAGCACCCCCAGGTCCTTCTTCACTGAGCTCCTCTCCAGCAGGTCACCCCCAGCCTGTCCTGATTCCAGCAGTTGTTCCTCCCCAGGTGCCAGACTCTCCACTTGCTGTTGTTGAACCCCATCTGGTCTCTCCCTGCCCAGCTCTCCAGCCTGGCCAGGTCTCTGGATGGCAGCACAGTGTCCTGCCTGTCAGCCACCCCTCCCAGCTCTGGATCATCAGCACTTGCTGAGGGTGGGTGCTGTTCCCTCATCAAGGTGTCAATGAAGATATTAAACAGGACTGGACCCAACACTCAGCCCTGGGGACACCACTAGTAACAGGCCAAGGTCACAGTGACTCCATGCAGGACCCCCTGCACGGTTCCCAGGTGGGACAGGGGATAGACAGAGCAGAGTGGGGATCTCACCCCTGAGTGCAGCACAGGCTGAAGTGATGTGTGTGCTGCATCCAGCCTGCCTCTGCAGACTGCAGGCCAGTTGGGGATTAGATGGATGGGAGGATGAGGGGCTTGGAAGCGCTCAGCACATCCATCTTGACAAATAAGAAGTCTGCAGGCTGACTTCATCATCCCATCAGAGAAACACCTGAGAAAGAGAGCAGGGGAGGCAGGTGCCCAGATCCCCATGGGCAATGCTTCCTTGCTCAGGTCTCTCCTCATCTCCTGGGCTGGGATGCTGTCATGAGGATGCTTGGACTGAAGGGAAGTGACATGTCTGCATACAAGTGCTGAGTGAGTGAGATGTGATTGGCTGTGACATGCTGGAGACTGGTGACTAGGCAGACACAAGGGTCTTTTGTTGCACTTCTGTGTCACTTCTTTCTTCTCTCTTTTCCATCTCTTTTGATTGGCACTTCCCATCTGCTGGGCCAGTCCCAGGTTGAGTCAAGACCAAAATGTATGGGACTGAAAACAGCTCCAGATGGAAACAACAAACAGAATTGCCCTGACAACCTGGAAAACCATCTCTCTATTATGGACAGGACATGCTGGAGGTCTTTTTCAAAGGGAATCAAACACACTTGCCAAATATTTGCAGAAAGCACTGCTATCAGAGCACTTTCTATCTTTTTAGCTCCCAGCAGCCTTATCTCCTACAGCAAACAATGAGCATTCAGAAAAATAGCTCCGTTGCAGCCTCCTTCAGATAGCAGCACTGGTGTGAAACAAGTCTTCCTGCTCTTCTTGGGCCCAGTGAGGGTGGGAGGGGGGCATGGGAATCTGGTCCCCACCTCCCCACGAAGCAGCATCTCCAACAGCATCCATGCTGGAGGTCTGCCTGGAGACATCTCTAGGTTTTGCTCAAGAGATCTCAGCACTACTCCCAGTAGTGTCTCACTAATCCCAGCCAGGGATTTAAAGCTGCTTGGAAGTAGTCTTCAAATGTCCCATTCTAGCCAAGGGGCTAGGTGGGTGACAGGGTGGCCATGAGCCAGCAGTGTGCCCTGGGGCTGAGAGAGACAATGGGATCCTGGGGGCATCAGGAGGAGTGTGGGCAGCAGGTGACAGGAGGGGATCCTCCCCCTCTGCTCTGCCCTGGTCAGGCCCCACCTGGAGTGTTGTGTCCAGTGCTGGGCTCCCTGGTGTAAAAAGGACAGGGATCTCCTGGAGAGAGTCCAGAGGAGGCTGAGGAGATGATGAAGGGCCTGGAGCATCTCCCCTGTGAGGAAAGGCTGAGAGAGCTGGGGCTGTTCAGCCTGGAGAGAAGAAGACTGAGGGGGGACCTAATCAATGTTTATCAATATCTGAAGCATGGGGTGCAGGGGGAATTGGCCAGCCCCTTCTCAGTGTCTGTGGGGAGCTGCTCTGGGGGCTAGAAAAGAGCAATTGGCAGCATATGTTTTTCTGCCTCCTGGTCCTGCCCCTGCCCTGGGAAGGCCCATCTGATCAAGCACTACCTCCCCTAGTGCTCCTCACTGCTCCCTCCAATGCTCAGAAACCACCAGGATGCCAACGTGATTCTGGACATCACTACTCATCAGAAAGGTGCCAACAAGCACCCCTAATAGATCACTCCCTGCTAGCCTGCCATCCCAACCTGTGTGGTGCACAGGCACCACTCACCTGGCCTTGTGGGGGTGGGTGATGCAGGTGACAGCACCCTGGGTCTGGTCACAGGTGCTGAGCCTTCAGGGTTTGCTCCAGGCTGGCAGGAGAAGTGTGAGGAGCACATTAACTGTCAGCAGCACATCCAGAGCACCACAGGGATTGCTCCAGGACTGTGACAAACAAGTCAATGAACTCAAATTAAATTACAAAGCTGTAGCAAACATTAGGGTCAGTGCCTTCTCTCACAGGCACTGGGCAGGTTAATAGAGGTGCCTGTCCTCAAGCCCTGCAGCAAGGAGACTTGCCACCAACTGGCATTACCTTTCAGAAGAAAAGGGAGAGACAAATCCAGTGTGCTACGGGCTGGAGTGCTGGGTGCTCAGATGCCCTTTGGGCTGCTGAGGGGCAGAGATGGCATTTGCAGGAGGGGGATGCCCAAAGCTTTGCTGAACAGAGCAGGCTGGAGCTGGAGAGCTCCTACAGCCCTGGCAGGGCTGACCAGAGGCAGGGCAGTGCAAAGGGCTCAGGGCACTCCAGAGAAGGGGATGGGAGAGAGGCCACTCTCCTGCTCCACTCCCACCTCACCTGCAGAAAGCAGGGACACCCTTGGCTAAAAAACTTTAGTAAGGAAATGGCACTTTGTTGCTTCACCTGGACCCTTTTTTAGCTTAAGGATTTGTTTTTCTGGTTCCTCCCAGCCAAAAGCATTTGTTCCTGGTCTTGACTGATGTCTTTTTTCCCTGTTAGCATTAAGCTCCCATCAGCAAGTGGCCAAGTGACTGCTGGTGATGTCTGACTCCCCCAGGGCAGAGCAGAGAGGGACAATCCCCTCCCTGTCCCTGCTGCCACCCCTCTGCTGATGGAGCCCAGGATCCCATTGGCCTTGTGAGCTGCCAGAGCCACTGCTGCTCATGTTAAGTTTCTCATCCACTATGACCCAAAGGTCCTTCTCACAGGGCTGCTCTCAAGAAGCTCTTCTCCCAGGCTGTATCTATGGCTGGGATTCCTCTGGCCCAAGTGCAAGACCCTACACTTGGCAGTGTTGAACCTCATTAGGTTCACCTGGGCCCATTTTTCCAGCCTGAGATCTTCAGGTCCAACCCCCCTGCCAAAGCAGCTCCCCAGCTCATAACAGAACCACATGCTACCAATGGCTGCTGAGGAAGTTGCAAAGATATGTGGTCACATCGCTCACCAAAGGGTTGTGCTCAGTAGCTCAGCCCATGGCAAGTGGTTGCTCCTACAGTGAAGAGCTGGAGGAAAGTTTACCAGGTCCAAGCACCTCTGTAGGGATGTCTGAACCTTAACACAAAAGAGCCATGGGTATGGCCTCTGCCCACTTAAAGCATGCTTCCTGACAGAGGTCAGAAACTTGCCTTCTGAGAGTTTGATTCATTCTTTCCCAGGAGACTGAGGCCTCCCAGGGGGGTGGCATAATCCCCCCCTTGATCTGCAAACACTGGGCAATTTCCTGTACTTGCTCTGCAAGAAAGTGAGGCCCATTCTCAGAGGAGATTCCCTCTGAAATACCATCTCCAGGGATCATTTCTTTCAATGAGATGTTAGTTACTTCTCTGGCTTTGTTGGTAGGACAAGGGAAAGCCCCTGGCCAACCACAGAAGGTATCTGCCACTGTATCAGTCAATATTGATACTGGATTGATTGCTGTATCAATCTGCTGCTGTATCAATCAATACTGATACTGGTTGCACTGAGGTTAATTCCAAACAGTCTCTTTGCCAGTATTCCCCAGGAGTTAGTCCTTGTTCCACAAGTGCTCCCAGTACCTCCTTGCTGGTTTTTGGGTTATTTGTGCAGTAGATGGTACATTTCTTTACCACAATATCTGCTAGTCTCTGGACTTTGGGCCCCAAACCATTTCTTGAGGCAGCTGCTGCCAGTGCATCTGCTCCCCTGTGCATTTCTTGGTGGGTCCTTGAAGCACAATTCCCATCCTTCTTTCAGGAGTGTCGTGGTTTTGGCCCAGCTGCGAGCTGGGCACCCACTTTCCACCAAAGGCCCACAGCAGCGTAAAGCCACTAATGAGCACCAGATCACCACACCAGCTTCACAAGCCTTCTCAGCCCACTCCCAGATGGGCACATTCAAAGAAAGAGCATTTATGGACAAGGAATGAAGTGCCAGTGCATCCTGAAGGATGCAGGGTGGTGGGAGAGGATGTCCAGAGGTGTTGCTCAGGGTTGCCTGGCTGGGAAGCACCTAACCACAGGAGATGTCACAAGGGTAGTTTCATCACTGGCAAAGTGGAACTTTGTCTTTCCCTCTCTGTGTATCAGATAACAGCAGTTGCACTTTTTGCAAGAGTTTTAGGGCAAGGAATAGCCACTTGTTCATCTGTGTCACTCATCTTCTGCAAGCAGACCTTCCTGACCAGGCCTGAGTCCCGTGCCACGGCGCTGTTCATGGCTGTGCATGGACGTGCATGGACGTGCAGCCTGTTCATGGCTGCAGCTGGGAGGTGAGGTTAGTCTGGAGAGCCACAGGCAAGGGGTGCTCAAGCTGTGTGCAGTGTGCTTCTGAGGGGCCACAGGCCCTCTGCTCCACCTCGAGGTGATAAAATTCATCTGAGCACAACATGTGTTCTTCATGACTCACTAAAGGAGCGAAACCCATCATCATAATACTGCACTAACCTGTATATTTATTTCTGAGACCCAACCTATCAGGCAACTGCTGAATTACTTCTCTAATTAGTTTTCCCATTGGTAAAGGAGATGACCTTTTCCTCCAGGGAGAAATGTACAAATGAGAAACTGTTTCTAGCAAGCAATACCTTGAAAGCCACAGCCATGTGAAAGCTAAACAGGGATACAAAGTTCTGCTATTATAGCAGGAATAAATTCATTTTCTTTCAAGACTTAACAACTTTTCTCCATTTCCAAAATGGGAAGGAAAATAAAAAAGAAAAACCCCAAACTGACTATGAATACAGTCTGCTCTTACTCCCAGCCTGGGCTGTGTAAATCAGCGTGGTCAAGAGGGAGCATTTGACTCCAGCTTCTTTTATAAACAAGGTTATTAACTCCAAAGAAATCCCCAAATCAGATGCCATTCTGCTTCCTGCAGAACCCATTGGGGCAGCACCCAGCCCAGCAGCTGCATTGGAGGTTGCCATGTGTGACCTCCAGGGACAACCAGAAGAAGTTCTGGAGGGCAGAGACTCACTCAGGTGGCTTTTCCCTTCCTCAACATTGCAAATCTTGCTTTTCAGCTGCCTGAGCACCCAACCTCTCATCAGCAGGTCTCCCACACCACACTGTGGGGCAAGTTCACACGTGGAGCTGGACACCACAGCTAAAAAAATAAAAGAGGTGGGAATAGGCCCTGTTTGGTGCTACCTGAGAAGGGGCTCATTGCCAAGGTGTGCCATGGAGGGGGGCCAGGGTTTTGCCTGCTTGTGTCCCAGAACAAGGGCTCCATCCCTGAGATGCACAGAGGAATCTCAGTGTCGCACCTTTCCCAAGGAAGTGCCTGTGGGACCATGGTGAATGCTCACCCCAGGTCTGTACACTTTGCTTTGCATTACTTCTGCCAGCCAGGAAACTCCCCAGAGAGTGGATATTCTCTTGCTGAACCTTGCAGAGGACCAACAAAATCAGCTTTTCCCTGGTGCTTCTCAAGATGCCATGAGGCAGAGCTGGGACCAGCAGCTGTGACACCTCAGCAGGAGCACTCAGACCCTCTCTGGACCAACCCCTGCCACAGGTCCCCTGCCAGCTCATAGCCCAACACCCTCTGACAGCTTCAGCAGATACCACCAGCCATGCTTTCAACTGAGGCTCAGCAAAGCTGCATGGCTTCAGCACAAAGTAAGGCAGTTGGGATGGGTTGAGTGCACTGTCAGCACATGGCCACCTGCCTGTTTCTACCTTGTACCTGCCCAGTCCTACCCCTGGGGTTATCCTGGCTTGTGGCATTTAGAGCTCCTTCCCAAAGGGCTCCAGGAATGTGTGGACAGTTGGGTGGATGTTCTCCAGAGAAAACTCTGCAGTTGGCATAGCTGAAGAAACTCATGCCTGCTCCCATCTCCTGCCAGCAGACGTGCCCAGACACACCTACATGTCTAGTGGTGTGTTGTGTCATGCCATGCCATGTAATGTCTCATCCATGTCAGGAGCAAAGGCTCTGAGACATCTGTCCCTGGGACAAGCTGCAGGTACCACATGAGAGGACTCTCTCCTACCTGGTAGCCTTCACAAAATGGTCCCAGGGCCCATCCCAGCTGCCCTGTGCTCCATTGCTGCTACAGCAGCCCTATACCACCCAGCTCAGCACCCCTCCTCACTCCTAGAACTGGGATAGGTCCCTGCTGAAGGATCAGTATCCCATACATGAGCCCAAGACCCAGCCAGCTACCATATCCACGTTGCTTCTCCTGTCCAGTGACCTCCAGGCATGGGGAGCTAGAGGGGCTCTCTGCACAGCTCTCTGGAGACCCAAACACTACATGTGGGCTGAGGACAGAGGGCACAGAGCAGGCATCCAGAGCTGAACTGGGATCAGAAGGACATGGGCAGCGTGGTGGAGGACAGCTGGGCAGGCAGCACAGAGTGGAGGCACAAAGGAGCTGTCCCAGCTCTTCTCTGCACAGCTTGCTGCACACTCTGCTTTCACTGAGCTCTGACATCCCTCCTGGATAGTGTTTTATTAAGGTGTAAATTAAACCTTCCCTGCAGCATGGAGACTGGCTGTTTTGATGTCACCTTTGAACCTTTCTTAGTGGCATAGCCTGGTAGCCCCTGTTTCTATTGGGAAGATACTGCTCAGACTGGAACATGTTCCAAGCACTGTAATTGCCCAATAAAACCTGGTTTCTTCACCACCCAGTTGAATTAGTGTCTGCAATATGCTTGAAAGCTTTATAGCCCAGTTAATTGTAAGGCAGTAACGGGAAGGGGCATTATGGCTTTAGAGAACACAAGTTGCATCTGTATTTAATGATATTAAACCATAAGAAGCCTCTATTCAAATAAAGCCATGGCTGCTGTAGTGGTCATAAAAGCAAGGATCTGTGTTCAGCAGAGACACTGAGCAGGGTGCAGCAGGAGCAGGGACACTGGTGCCCAGGGCAGGGACATGGCGCTGCAGCTCATGGCTGAGCACACATACCACTGTGAGCAAAGACCTACTAGGTGGTGCTGCACCCTGTGCCTGCTCCAGCAGCCTCCTTCACATGCTGGCTGTTACCCCACAAGCCAAAGGTGCTCCATGTCTCTTTGAAGGGAATCTCCACCACCTCTTCCAAGCCACCGGACAGCTCTCACCTTCCCTGACAGCTCCCACCATCACCTTGCCCACCCAGGGACCTGTATCCTTCCCTCTATTAGAAAGCCAGTGGGCTCCAGTCATCCTCTCCTGGCCCAATGTGGCTGGAGTAACTGCTCTGGGAGTGGGAACCAAGATGTGGGGCTGTTGGAGAGGGGTCAGAGGAGCCACGGAGATGCTCAGAGGGCTGGAGCAGCTGCCCTACAGAGAGAGGCTGAGGGAGCTGGGCTGGCTCAGCCTGGAGAAGAGAAGGCTGTGGGGGGACCTCATTGCAGCCTGCCAGTCCCTGAAGGGAGCAGAGGAACAGGAGGGGAATCAGCTTGTTCAAAGGACAGACACTGGCAGGACAAGGGGGATGGATTAAAGCTGAAGGAAGGAAGGGTTAGATTAGATATTAGGGGGATGTTTTTTGCAGAGAGAGTGGTGAGGGGCTGGAAGGGGCTGCCCAGAGAGGGGGTGGGTGCCCCGTCCCTGGGGGTGTTCAAGGCCAGGTTGGCTGGGGCCCTGGGCAACCTTGTGTAGCTCCAGGCCTGAGGTTGGTGTCCCTGCCTGTGGCAGGGTTGTTGGAGCTCTGTGATCCTTGGGGTCCCTTCCAACCCATGCCAGTCTATGATTCTATGATTCTATGTGAGCATTCATGTGTGAGGTGCATGAGGAGGATAAGGAGTTGGGGCTGGGGAGGGTCCAGGGCAGCAGAGCACTGAGAACAGACCATGGTGTTTCTCATGGGCTCAGCACCTGCAGATGGTGCTGCTTGAGAAGCTCTCCTTTCCCCTGCTACACTTTGGCCAAAGCTTGGAGGATCTGGGAGAACCTCATGATCCATAGCTCCCCAGCTGGGAATGAAGAAACATATCAGCATCAGAAGGCATGAAGGTATTTAGTGGCAGGGGATGCACAGCATCTCCCATACCTCAAAGGCTGTTTGGAGCAGAAAGGGATTTGATCTGTGTTGTGGATCTTCCCATGTCCCAGATCCCTTCCCCAGGGTATCAGTTTACCAGGCAGGGCCATTTCCCCAGCCCAGTTCCTTATGACAAGAACAGCCCTGGTCTGGGACAAGTAGGGCAACAGTGGCTGTGGTTGAGGGCAGATGAGCTGCCATCACTTCCTGGGTCTTCACAGTCCATCCCATCCTCATGAAGGTGGGATGTGCACTCCCACAGCAGGGGTGTGCACTCCTCCTGTCCAGCCACTGTGCATCTCAGCACTTAGACACACAGGGCTGGGGGGCCTGGAAGCTGGCTCAGGACCATGGTGGTGGCCATGGGGAGAGAGCTACAGCCCCATGACAAAACACAGAAGAGAAATCCAGGGATACAGAGAAGGTCCTGGCCAGAGTGACTCCTTCTGTCTAAGCAAGTGGAGAGCAACCCTGCTTCTTCACCAGCTCAACCATCCTTGGAGCAAGCGGGAGGCCATGGACACCAGGAAGATGTTGTGGTGGACACCAGCTCCCAGACACCCCCACCTGCTGATGGTGGCCATTTGTGATGAGCCCAACATGCCTGGCATGAATCATGAGCCTTTCCAAAGGGGCTTCAACGAGCAGAGGACCAAGAGTCAAGAGTCCAGGTTGGACCAAGAGCGCTGGCTAAATGGAAACCCATGAGAGCACCAGTCTCTGCAGGGCAAAAGCATTGGCCCCTTGTTTGGGTGTAAGGGGTGAGTATTGGGTGCCTGCACGAAGGGGTGACACCCAAGGGACAAGCCTGTGATTCCATAAGCTTTTGTGCTTACAAGTGTGTCAGCTGTGGAGACTAATCCAACACACAGGTAGGGAAGTGAGGTGCCAGCAAGTTCATTTAGAATTAGATATGCAATCAATGGAAAATGAATCCAATTAAGTTTCAAAGTGTCATTTAATAAAATACCTTTTTGCAAGTGGAATATTAAGTGGGCATAAAGGCTGAGATGCTGCTTGAACACTTTGCTCCCAGCCAGGGAGGCATTTGTGCCTGAGAACTGTGCACACACACACACACAGCCCCCCCTTTCACTGCTGTAATTCGTTAGACAGGCTCTAATTATATATTTATAGTTTACAGAAGTTTCAGCTAATTACATGATGCCTCTCAGAAGCCTGCTGCAAGGCCTCGCTCGCTGCTAATGGGGCATTGGTTATTACTGAATTACCCATAGCTGTGTTTCAGAGAGCGTTTAGCAGATCTGCTGAGGAGCACAGGCCTCAAATCTCCTCACCTGACATGTTAATGGCACACAGGGATGTTTCCACTTCCAGTGCAGCCAGGGAGTGAAAAAGACCCCAAATGTTATGATTTTTTATCAGTGATGATTTTTTATCATGGATTTGGAGAGAAATTGCCCTGATTTTCCAAAGTGATGTGCAGTGGCCAAGCCCAGAGCCTGGCCATGAGAGGACAGCGATGGGACACCGGCCTATAGCTGCTCCCAGAACTGCTATGTGACCCATTCCCAGGGAGTGTCCTTGGCCATGGAGCAAGAGATGGCATTTCAGATGGCTGGGCACCACAGATGTGTGCAGGAGGAGGCTGGAGGTGGGTGGAGACACGTGGCTTCAAGGGGGTGAGGACACAGACGTAGGTATGGAAGGGGATCTGGAGGAAGGGCTGCAACCCCAGCAGTTCCCACACACCCCAAACTGCAGGGTTCGGCTCAGACCATCTCTCCACTCTCTCTGCTGGCCTCACAGCACGGATGCAGTGGAGCAGAGGTCCTGGCAGCTCCCCAGTAACTCCAGCAGCTCCCCAGTCTGCGACACCAAATCTGCAGATCCATAACTGAGCTGTTCATGCTGTTTATTTTTGTTGTTCCTGGTCTGACTCACTCAAGCACGTGTTTCCACTCTGGCTCTTCCCCTGGTGCCATCCTGCTCTCCTGAATACCCATCCATCTGAATACCCCACCACCAGTACTACCCTGACACTGTGAGGCCTTCTGTGCTGGCCATCCCACCTCCCAGAGTAAGGTGTGTTTTCCAGACCTTCTTCCCTCCCTGCAGCCCTTTTCTGACCACCATCAGTCTGTCAACACCCATACCAAACTGGTCCAGAGGATGTAGCCACCAGCTCACTAGAGCAGAGCACGACTGTGCAGGAGCAGCATGATGGACTTTGCATGAAGCTGGACAGTTGAGCAAAGAGGAAGTGAAGTTAATGAGCCCTAATTGCTTGCTCAGAGAAATACAAGGTTGGGTATCGCCTTTCTCAGTCTGCACATGGCCCTGTGCTGGCAGGAAGGTGCCTCAGCCTGTGTGTGTGAGCAGGATAATAAACCCATTCGGGTCCTGGCAGAGGGAGATCAGCTCTGTAACGAGTTTAACAGTGCTGAGGTGAGAGATTCAGAGTCCACTTTGGAGCATCACACACACCCCCAGCCCCAGGGCATGCTGTGGGGCCAAAACCAGCAGCAGGACTTGGGACCTCAGCAGCTTCCAAGGGGACAATCAAAAAATAGGAACTGAGGCTCAGGGAAGCATCACCATCACTGTGGGTTTATGTACAGACACCAGAAAGAGCTACAGATAAACATGTTATTAGGTTAAATAAAAATAAAACGCATTCTAGAAAATGTTTTGAAATTTATCACATAATTAAGCTATTAATTTAATGGTCTTTATTATTTGGGTTGGAAATTCACACAGGTCCTCATCTCATTCCCTTTATTGGGCAACAAGCTCATCATACACAGTCATTATGCATTTTCATAAACATTTGATGAACAATAACTCTGAGAAACATAAAATATTGGGTTTGTCCTTCAACTGTAATGACCATATGGAGACAGGCTTCACACCACAGTCAGCAGTTGAGGTACATCCCCCTTAATAGCAGCTCTTGCTATTTTTCCTGTTTATAGCACAAACACAGCCCTTTATGGGGGGAAAAGATTTAATCTGCAGGGTCTTTGCAGTGATTTGTAAGAGAGATGCAGTGCCCACATTCCTCTGTGACTCAGTACAGGCTATAATTACTCAGTATTCTGGGCAGCTCTCTTACAAGATGTCAATTTATCTGTAATGGGAGCGAATACAGAAGCTGGGGACATCTCAGGCCTGTCCCTCTGCACACACACACACACACACACACACACACACACACAGGGTTGCCTTAGGTTTGCAAAGAAAATATATTACAAGGAGATGAAGCAACCCTGGGCAACCTTGTGTAGCTCCAGGCCTGAGGTTGGTGTCCCTGCCTGTGGCAGGGGGGTTGGAGCGCTGTGATCCTTGGGGTCCCTTCCAACCCAGGCCATTCTATGATGATTCTATGAAGCAAGGTCTCACCCTGGGGTGAGTGGAGCACAAGTCCTTACTGGTGCCCAAGGCATCCTTGTCACAAGCTAATGGATTGCATGGGCATCTCGTTCCGGAGTGTTGTGTCCAGTGCTGGGCTCCCTGGTGTAAAAAGGACAGGGATCTCCTGGAGAGAGTCCAGAGGAGGCTGAGGAGATGATGAAGGGCCTGGAGCATCTCCCCTGTGAGGAAAGGCTGAGTAAGTTGGGACTCTTCAGCCTTGAGAAGACTGAGGGGGGACCTAATTAAAGTCTATAATTATCTTAAGCATGGGGTGCAGGGGGAATTGGCCAGCCCCTTCTCAGTGTCTGTGGGGACAGGACAAGGGGCAATGGCTGCAAGTTGGAGCACAGGGAGTTCCACAGCAACCTGGGGAGGAACTTTTCCCCAGTGAGGGTGAGGGAGCCCTGGGACAGGCTGCCCAGGGGGTGTGGAGTCTCCTTCTCTGGAGAGATTCCAGCCCCATCTGGACACCGCCCTGTGCAGTATGAGCTGGGGAGCTGCTTTGGCAGGGGGGTTGGACCCCAGGAGCTCTGCAGGTCCCTTCCAACTCCTACAACTCTGTGATTCTATGATTCTGCTTGTGCTCACCAGGGTGGGGGTTGAGCCATTTCCTCCCCTCCCCCCTTCTTCTGCCCCATGTTTATTCTTGCTCCTTGAGCGATGTGGGCAGGACCCTGGTGAGGGTTGTGGTGGATGATGGCTATCACACAGTATGGCTGACACACACACACCAGGTTCCAGGCAGCAGGGCAATGGCTGGCTCTGGTTTCTGCTGGCTGCAGGCTCAGCTCAGGGTTGTACCAGACTGAGCAGACCCATGGGCAGCTGTCAGACCCAGTGCTGGGCTGAGTGGGGTCCCTTCCATCCACTCCCCTGCTGCAGTTGAGGTCTGGCATCCCCAGGGGTCTGAGCTGGGACATTGCCATGCTGCCCACAGCACCCACCCTTGGGCCAGGCTCTGTCACAGCCTGAAGCACAGAGCTGGGACCATTCCCCAAACAGTTCCTGTGCCAGCTGTGCCCAGACACCCCTCAAACCACAGCCATCCCTCAAAGAGGCTTTTCCCCAAAGCAATCCCAGAGTCTGTCTGAGGCAGAGCAGCTTTGCTGGGAGATGTGGGGGGTCTGCACAGGAGACCAGTCTGGACCCAATTCCCCCAGTCCCTTCTGACTGGAGCAGTTTGCACCAGAGCAGGAGGGTAATGGAATTTACAGCAAGATGTGCCACCATCAGTCCCCTTCCCCACCCAGCTCTCCTGCCCAAAGGAGCAGAAACTCACTGGGCAGGGGTGGCATGGGGAGTGGGCAGGGGAGCCTGCATCATCCAGAGATGGATGTCCTGGGGCTGGGATGTGTCTGGCTCACCACGTGAAGCATTAATAAAGTCTCTCCCAGGGCAGGACTCAGATTCAGACACAACACTTCCCCTTCAGCACCAAGCCCCAGGCTGGTGTCAGCCCAGCACAGATTGATGGCTCCCTGCCCTCGTAAATGTCAGCAGGGCTGGTGATGGATGCAGAGCCTGGGATGTGCTCCCCCCCCCCTCACAACTTGGGGAGATTTCTTTCTTTTTTTCTGATCTTTTACAACAGCCATAAACCAGCTGCTGATTAGTGATGGGTCTTAAAACTTTAGGCAAAAGCTGTTGAAATCAGCTTTAAGTGCTAAGCTTCTCTGAAAGCAGAGCAGCTTAACGTTTCCCTTTTGAGGTCACATCTGTGACGTGTGGCCCTCCAAGCCACAGGCATTGGAAGGGAGGGTCTGGGCAGCCCTCACAACCCTCTGGGTCAGCAACCATCCCTACACCACAGAGTCACAGAGTTGTAGGGGTGGGAAGGGACCTCAAGAGCTCCTGGGGTCCAACCCCCCTGCCAAAGCAGCTCCCCAGCTCATACTGCACAGGGCGGTGTCCAGATGGGGCTGGAATCTCTCCAGAGAAGGAGACTCCACACCCCCTGGGCAGCCTGTCCCAGGGCTCCTCACCCTCACTGGGGAAAAGTTCCTCCCCAGGTTGGTGTGGAACTCCCTGTGCTCCAACTTGCAGCCATTGCCCCTTGTCCTGTCCCCACAGACACTGAAAAGGGGCTGGCCAATTCCCCCTGCACCCCATGCTTCAGATATTGATAAACATTGATTAGGTCACCCCTCAGTCTTCTTTTCTCCAGGCTGAACAGCCCCAGCTCTCTCAGCCTTTCCTCACAGGGGAGATGCTCCAGGCCCTTACTCCATGCCACTCTTTGGTAACACAAGTCCCCAGATGGGGCAATGCCTGTGACACTGGGTCCCACATTGCCCAGACCATGCCAGGGAAGGTCAGAGTCCACGTTCCTCTCAGACCTGGGGAGAGACATGAGGGGCAGGACAGTGATGGGCATCACCACCTCTCTCAGTGAAGCAGAGAGCCTCCCCACGACTCTGGGTTGATGTGAGCCCCACTGGGACTGATCAAGGCTCCCCAGCCTCAATCCAGTGGTCCCAGATGATGGGCAGCATCAAGAAGGATGTGGGATGAGAAAGGTGGTGCTGAGATGTCTTTCTCATCCTGAGGATGAGACAGTGCTGGGGGTGGTTGGTTTTTTTCCCAAGTGGGCTACTACTCTCACCACAGTCCCTCATGAGTTCATTGGGAATCATTCACTGCAGAGGTGGCCACCACAACACTGTTCACTGTTGATGCAGAACATGGCTCCACAACTTGAGATATGAAATTGTCTCCTGACTCCTCACCATCCCCATCTCCCTTCCATCTTCCAGCCCCTGGGTGAGTCCTTGTTCTCCATCCTAGTCTTCCACTCACCAGTGATGACCTTTTCCTGGCTGCTAGTGTAGGGCTGTGCCCACAGCACCTTCACACCTGGCCTGGTGTGAGAACCCTCAAAGAGCTTTGCAGAAGATAATAGTCTTTTTTGCCCCAGGTTGCATTGTTCAAGGCAGCAGATGGTCAGATGGGTGAAAGAATGGATGGATGGATGGACAGACTGACTCTAGCTAGGGAGCAAGCGTGGCATTTGGGGCACATTTCCTCCAGGTGATAAACAGCCTTCAACCCACCTCACCCACACTCCTCTTCCCACTGCATTTCCAGGCTGTGCAGAGCACAGGGAAGGCTCCCACACCCAGAGCTGGCAGGTGCCTGTTGCTCTCCCCAGTGGGGAGGAAGCTCTGTTCCCTCAGGATTGCTGCATGGACCATCTGTCCCACGCTGGGGCTGGACACCTTCCCTCCCTGTCTGCTGCTTCTCTCAGGAACAGAAGTTAGTGAAGATTTATCATAGCACTAAACCTCAAATTGAGCACATTTGAAAGAAGAACAATTTATTCATCAAAAATACAGCTTCATTTTATCTGCAATTATTCTCAAGTTAAGGCCTCATTCAGCAAGCAGTTGGATGAGAAAACAGCAACTTTTTATGCCTAAACCATCTCATTTGACATTCCCTCACCAAAAAAAATTAAAATAAATTTAAAAAGCAGAAGGGTGTAACCCACACAAACAACATTTGGAAAGTTTTCAGGCCTTTTTTTAAATCTTTTTTCTGTTTTTTCTCCTACAAGAAAGTGGGGGAAGGGCTGAGGTGGGAGCATGGGGACAGCTCTTCCAGCTGACCAGTATGGAAGGACCAGTCAGGGGCTAGCAATCATAGTGTGGTTCACTGGTTTTGATGTTAAAAGAAAGATAGCATCCAGAAAAAAATAAAACAAAAGAAAAAGAAGTTGGCTGCACAAACACAAACTTAAGGAACTTGTGGGGATGCTTCACTGCCAGAACAAGTCCCCCCAGGGGGGCATCCTGAGGAAAAGAATAAATACAGGAGTGCAGGAAGTTACTAAAGGAGAGTTTATTAGGTGCACAGCAGCTAAACATCCTGATGCAGAGGAATCACAGGACAACAGTAAAAGACCAATATTGCTGCATCAGGAGCACTTTAGTGTCCTGAAAATCAAAAAGGAATCTGATAAAAATAGGAATGAGGGTATAAGGATGAGTGTAAAGGGAAAGCTCCAGCGTGGGGGGGGGGGGGGGGGGGGAAGAACGTGGAAGGCTAAGGAGCTAAGTGAGTTACAGCCAGCAAGGAGCATAAAAAGCAACAAAAGAAGTTCCAGAAATAAGCTGGAAGTGCAGTGGAGAGAAAAGAGAGTCAGCACTCGTGTCTTGTGAGCAAGAGGAGAAGGACAGAGATTGTACAGGGAAGTAAACATGTCATGTTGTGGTGGTTCAGCCCCAAACAGTGGGAATCATTGTTCACTCACTCCAGGAGGAGAAACAGGAAGAGCCTCCCTGGGCTGGGATAAGGGCAGTTTACTGACAAAATCACTGTGAAAGGAGAACAATAACAGCCAATTATACTCACAGCCAATGATAACACAGAGCATCTTACCAATCCAATGCCCCAGCCATGCTCAGACCGCTCTGGAGGCACCCAAGAGTCCCCCTCCCCAACCAGCCCCTTTTATGGGGAAGTGATGTCAGGTGGTGTGGAAAACAGCCCTGGCTGACTCAGCTCACCTGTGCTGACTCAGCTCACCTGTGCTGACTCAGCTCACCTGTGCTGGCTGCTTGGGGAAGTTAACTCTGGCCTGGCCAGAACCAGGACAATGTTTACCATGGTTTTCACAGTATAAGGCTGTAATAGGTATCTAGAGCAGTTATCATTAGCAAGGGGATAGTTGCTGAGGTTGTTGTCAGGAAGGAAGCAGTTATGAGATGCTGAGACAAGCTTGATGTACATGAATAGTCAGGGGTCAAGACAAATTACCCTGGAAAAAATTAAGCAATCTCTGCATAATTAGCAGCAGTTGACAAATTTTGAAGGCCAGAGAAATTCCAGAGAAATGCAGAAGTCTATCTGTATCAAAAGTAAGAAGAATAAAAAAGAGATGAAGCATTTGGGAAGTTACAGATCAGCAGCCTGGCTCCAGCCCCTCAAAAAACCCTGCAAAGAAGTATTGAAAGGTCCATTTGTAAACAGCCAGAGGACACATGGTAAAGAATGAAAACCAGCCAACAGAGTCTTATCAAGAGCAAGTGGTGTCAGAGTGACCTGATTTCCCTCCTAGCTGGGGTAACTGGTACAGTGATGGAGGAAGCATCGTTGGAGTTGATACACGCCTTGGGATCCAGTGCTGGATCTTTTCAGAAAGATGCTGCAAGCTGGAATGTGTGGAGGGGAGTTCCAGGACTGCAACCAGCCCTGCTGTCCCCCTGCTCAGCCCTGTATGCCCCCATCCCTCCGAGCACCAGACCCCAGCAAGGAGCAGGCACCCTTCTCCTGCCCCTTCCAAACACCTGCAAACTTCCTCACTGGACATCTCAGATGATGGAGAAGGTGATCTGTGAGTAAGCCCTGTTAAATATAGATATATATACATGTGTATATCTATAGAAATATAGAAATACCTATAGAAACCTGATGAGATTCAACAACAGCAAGTGGAGAGTCTGGCACCTGGGGAGGAACAACTGCTGGAATCAGGACAGGCTGGGGGTGACCTGCTGGAGAGGAGCTCTGTGGAGAAGGACCTGGGGGTGCTGGTGGGTGACAGGGTGGCCATGAGCCAGCAGTGTGCCCTGGGGGCTGAGAGAGACAATGGGATCCTGGGGGCATCAGGAGGAGTGTGGGCAGCAGGTCACAGGAGGGGATCCTCCCCCTCTGCTCTGCCCTGCTCAGGCCCCACCTGGAGTGTTGTGTCCAGTGCTGGGCTCCCTGGTGTAAAAAGGACAGGGATCTCCTGGAGAGAGTCCAGAGGAGGCTGAGGAGATGATGAAGGGCCTGGAGCATCTCCCCTGTGAGGAAAGGCTGAGAGAGCTGGGGCTGTTCAGCCTGGAGAGAAGAAGACTGAGGGGGGACCTGATCAATGTTTATCAATATCTGAAGCATGGGGAGCAGGGGGAATTGGCCAGCCCCTTCTCAGTGTCTGTGGGGACAGGACAAGGGGCAATGGCTGCAAGTTGGAGCACAGGGAGTTCCACAGCAACCTGGGGAGGAACTTTTCCCCAGTGAGGGTGAGGGAGCCCTGGGACAGGCTGCCCAGGGGGTGTGGAGTCTCCTTCTCTGGAGAGATTCCAGCCCCATCTGGACACCGCCCTGTGCAGTATGAGCTGGGGAGCTGCTTTGGCAGGTGGGTTGGACCCCAGGAGCTCTGTCCCAGCCCCACTCTTGAGCCTCCTGGCTTTTAAAGGGATCATCAGCAACATCTTCATCTCCACCAGCCAGCTCAGTGCTGGGACAGCACACAAGAACCATGGTCCCAGTGGCAGCAGAGAGGGGTGATGCTGTATGATGGAGCTCCCAGTTTAAACCAGTTCCAGTAAAACAACAGGAACTTTCTGCAACCTCAGAGAACAGATGGGTGGGCTCCAGCCCTGCCTTGCCTGGGCAGATGGTTTTCAGAAGAGTCCCTTCCAAAATAAGGCCCTTTCTGGGCAACCCTGACAATCATCAGGAGTTTGAACCCACCTTTGCTTCCCTCTTTGCTGAGCTCTGAGAAAATGCCCTGTTACCAGAGCAAAACCTTGCAGAAAGCCAGAAGTGACACAATCTGGGAGTTCAGCGTGGTGCCTGCAGCCCCTCTGCCCAAAGAGGCTTGGCGGTTTGGACTGGGAGGAAGTTGTGATGCTGCAATGTTTCATTGGAAGAGGGAAGGGAAAGAAAAAGAGAAAAAAAAACCCTTAAAAAAAAAAGGCTGGCTTATTTTTAGAAGTTTCAGCAGCCAAATTGTTGTCAGGCTGTCTGTGCTCTGCTGAGCAACACACAGTGCTGGGCACAGTGAAGAAGAGTTTGCTCACAGAGCAAAATGTCAGGATAAAACCAGGTATAATCAGAATCCCAGCAGCCTTCACAGAGGAAAAAAAGAAAAAGAAAAAAAAAAGAGAAAAAGAAGAAAAAAAAGAAAAAAAAAGGAAAAAAGAAAAGAAAAAGGAAAAGGAAAAAGGAAAAAAGAAGAAAAAACAAAAAAGAAAAAAGAAAAAATGTAAAAAGAAAAGAAAAAGAAAAAAGGAAAAAAGAAAAAAGCAAAAAAAAGAAAAAAGAGAAAAAAGGAAAAAAAAGTAAGGAAAAAAGAAAAAAAGAAAAAGAAAAAAAGAAGAAAAATGGAAAAAAGAGAAGAAAAAAGGAAAAAAGAAAAGAAAAAGAAGAAAGGAAAAGAGAAAAAAGAAAAAAGAGAGAAGAGAAAAAAGGAAAAAAGGAAAAAAAGAAAAAAGAAAAGAAAAAGGAAAAAACAAAAAAGAAAAAAGGAAAAAAGAAAAGAAAAAGAAAAAAAAGGAAAAAAAAGAAGAAAAAAAAGGAAAAGAAAAAAATGGCAAATTTTGGACAATCTGTGTATTGTTTATCATCACTTTCATTACCATGATGGTAATGGGTGGAGAAACTTGTCATTGGGCCTGAGCTGTTGTCTGTAGGAATGTGGCACATTCCCAGAACATCACTCTGGTGATGCTGAACAGCTAAAGGAGGGTCTGGGGTAGTGGGGATGGGGAAAGTGGGGTGGGTGGTTCTTCCATCCACCCCCCAGCTTGGCCTTTTGTTGTTGTCCACTCTGTGCAAGCAGAGATGCTTCACCAAAAATAACCCATGAAATGGTGTGGACCATCTTCTTACTTCTGTTTTATTTTCCAGGGCTCAGCAACCTCATTCCAGCCCCACAGAGCTGTGGAGGCTGGAGGAACCTCTGGGGCTGGTCTAGTGCAAGCAGAGCTTCATCACCTGGATGAGGTGAGCATCATCACCTAGAGCAGGCTGCTCAGGGCCATGTCCATCTGGGGTTTGAGACCTCCAAAGATGGAGAGTGCTGCTTCTCTCGTGGCAACGAGCTCAAACAGCTGAATCACCCTCACAGCTCTTTGCTGGACTGGGGCCACTATGCCAACATCTGTCTTATGGGAGCTCACAGCTGGGTGCAGCGCTCCAGATGCCACCTCACTTGTCTTCAAACTAGAACCAGTTCTCCATGAACTGCTCTCCTCAGAGAGCTGCATCCACCCTGGAGAGGGCCCACAGCTGCCCCTACCTCCACCCAGCCATCAGCATGGGGCCAGGCTAGCAGGTTGGCACACTGCAACATGCTCCAGGGGACACTTAAACCCAGGGACAAGCCTGTGCCAGCCCAAGGGTGGTCCTGCAGGGACCAGGAGGGAGCAGGCGACGTGCATGGGCTCTGCGGTACTGCTGTGTGGGCACACAGCACCTGGGGGGGTGGGGAAGGGGAGGTTCCAAGCCCATCCTTGACACCCAGTAGGAGACACAGCCCAGGGGGGATTTAGTGCTTTGGATCCCTCATAAACGCCAAGTGAGTGCATGATGGAGGAGCTGGGAGCTTCTCCCAGGGTGCACCTCCTCCAGCCTGTCCCTGGGAGCAGCAATAAAGTGCCACAGCCACACACACAGTCCCACAGCCACCCAGGCTCTCGTGTGCAGCCCTGCGTGTGTGCCTACCCGCATCCCCCCCGCACCCCCATCCCGCGCACGCTGGCGGAGCTGGCCGGCAGCGTGGTCGGGAGGAGGGCTGGTTCAGAGCGCTGCCGGGAGGACCGGGATGGGTGTCCCCAGCCCACCTCCCCTCTCCCAGCACCCTGCAGACAGGGGAAGGGGGGGGTGGGGGGCGGGCGCAGCCACCCAAGGGCAGCCCAGCATCTCTCCGTGCCCCGGGGCTCCCGCGGGAGCTTGCGGCGGCTCTTGCCCCATCGCCACCTCAGCCTGGAGGGAAAGCAGAGGCTTGCCAAACGCAGCTTCCTCCCCCCGCACCCCGCAGAGCCCGGGCAGCAGGAGTGGCCGTGCTGAAGGGTCCCCAGTGCTGTGCTGGGCAGAGAGGGGGGGAAAAGCCGCTTCAAGAGCGGCCCCGGGCCGGGGAGTGAAGGCAGCCGCGGGAAAGCCCAGCGGGATGCAGGACCCGTCCCCCCGCGGAGCTGCCGGCAGGACACCCGGAGCATCCCCAGCACCGCTGCCCCCTGCGCCCGCCCCGGCCGGGAGACCAGCGAGTGACCGGCGGGCAACGGCGGCTGTGCGGGGCCGTGCCGGGCTGCAGAGCGGGGGATGCAACGAGAGCGCTGCTGCTGCTGCTGTACCCGCACCGCCCCTCCGGTACCGCCCACCGCTCTCCCGGTACCTCCCCTCCCGGTACCCCCACCGCCCCTCGCGGTACCTCCTCCTCCGGTACTCCCCCCACCCCCCCACTCTCTCTGTTCTGCCCCTCCCGGTACCCTCACTGCCCTTCCGCTACCGCCGCCCCCCCCCCCCCCGGTATTCCCCACCGCATCCACGGTAACCCCCCACACCCTCCCGGTATCCCTGGTAACCTTCCCCGCCCTCCCGGTACCCCCGTTACTCTCCCTCCCCCCCACCCTCCCGGTACCTTCGCCCCCCTCGGTACTCCCCACCGCACCCCCAGTACTCCCCACACACGCCCTCCCGGTACCCCCGGTACTCTCCCTCCCCCCCCCGTGCCCTCCCGGTGCCGTCGCCCCCCCGGTACTTCCCACCGCACCCCCGGTTCCCCCCCACCCTCCCGGTGCCGTCGCCAGCACCGGAGTGGAGCCGTAGTGCCGCCCAGCGGCCGCGAGGCTCTACCGCCGCCTCCCGCATCCTTCCCGCATCCCACCGGCATCCCCCATGCCAGGAGCCACGGACGCTGCTGCGTGTGTCCCCCCCACCGCCGCCCATTCCCGGTTCAAAGGGGCGAGCCCAGGATCCCATTGGCCTTGTGAGCTGCCAGAGCCACTGCTGCTCATGTTCAGTTTCTCATCCCCCAGAACCCCCAGGTCCTTCTCACAGGGCTGCTCCCCAGCAGCTCTTCTCCCAGGCTGGATCTATGGCTGGGATTCCTCTGGCCCAAGTGCCACCCCTGACCCTTGGCAGTGTTGAACCTCATCGGGTTCCCCCAGGCCCAAAAGGGTCCCTCCAGCTGGCCAGGAGCTCAGCCCACAAAGGTCCTTCTGCAGCCTCAGAGAGATGGGCTGAAGGATCCTGGCAGGAGCAGAGCACAAGGAGTCCCTGGGGAGAGCTGGAGTCACACCATGCTCCTGCCATGGTAAGAGCAGCCCTGTGGCCACCCCAGAGCCAGCTGTGCTGGGCTGCAGCTTGCTTCTGGTTGCCCACAGCCAGAGCCTGCAAACAGATCCCAGCATCACATTTCCAGTGAAGGGTGCTCTGGGGAATGGATGGGCAGCACCCACTGCACACAGCAGACAGAGCAGCAGAGCCCCTGCCCAGCTCTGCACTGGTAAGGGAGTTGGGTCAGGGTGATGGGCTCCATCAGCAGAGGGGTGGCAGCCAAGTGTCACTGGGGCCAGAGGAATCCCAGCCATAGATACAGGCTGGGAGAAGAGCTCCTGGGGAGCAGCCCTGTGAGAAGGACCTGGGGGTTCTGGGGGATGAGAAACTCCCCATGAGCAGCAGTGGCTCTGGCAGCTCACAAGGCCAATGGGATCCTGGGCTCCATCAGCAGAGGGGTGGCAGCAGGGACAGGGAGGGGATTGTCCCTCTCTGCTCTGCCCTGGGAGGCCCCAGCTGGATCCTGTGTCCAGAGCTGGGGCCCAACACAAGAGAGATGTGGGGCTGTTGGAGAGGGGTCAGAGGAGCCACAGAGATGCTCAGAGGGCTGGAGCAGCTGCCCTACAGAGAGAGGCTGAGGGAGCTGGGCTGGTTCAGCCTGGAGAAGAGAAGGCTGTGGGGGGACCTCATTGCAGCCTGCCAGTCCCTGAAGGGAGCAGAGGAACAGGAGGGGAATCAGCTTGTTCAAAGGACAGACACTGGCAGGACAAGGGGGATGGATTAAAGCTAAAGGAGGGAAGGGTTAGATTGGATATTAGGGGGAAGTTTTTTGCAGAGAGAGTGGTGAGGGGCTGGAACAGGCTGCCCAGAGAGGGGGTGGGTGCCCCGTGTCTGGGGGTGTTCAAGGCCAGTGGGCAACCTTGTGTAGCTCCAGGCCTGAGGTTGGTGTCCCTGCCTGTGGCAGGGGGGTTGGAGCTCTGTGACCCTTGGGGTCACTCCCAACCCATGCCAGTCTATGACTCTATGATGGGACAGCCATCTCCACGAGGTGCAAGGCCACTGCAGTGTCTGTTGCTGGAAAACCCATGGACACAGAGACAAGAAAACTTGGGGAACCCCAGAGAAAATCCTCTGTTGTGGTCACCTCTTCCACCAGCAGAACACAGCCTGGCTGGAGCAGAGCCACAGGATGGCTCTCAACAGCACAGGAGCAAAAATGTCAGCTAGAGGCACAACCTTTGTTGGGTCTGTCCCCAAGTCCTGCCTGAATTGTGTCCAACTTCAGGGCTGAAATTTTCCATCCCAGAGTCTTTCTGTCCAAGTTTCAGCACAAACAGCCACAGCCAGAGGGACAAGGAGTGCTGAAGTGGGACAGCCAGACACCCTGAGAGGTCTGCTGGGGGAGGGGCAGTGCCCTTTGCTGGAGCAGCAGAGGAGCTTTTGGCGACAAACTTCACTTTTTCCATCTGTATCAGCAGCTCCAGTGAGAGAAAATGACTTTGTTTGGGCTGCCTTAAGAAATAAAAGGACTAAACTCAGTCACTCCCCTGGAAAGCTGTCACATTGCCAGCATGTTGAGCAGGGACTTGGAGTGTTGCCTCCTCCTGTCCTCAGGAAAAACTGCAGAAGGTTGGACAGGGATGTTGAAAAATGCTTGGAGTTCTCACAGCCAGGATGCAGGTTTTGGTGGCAGCAGTGCTGTCCCAGAGCTGGTGTCCTCTCACCATCTTCACTGGGAGCATCCTCCAGAGCACTGGGGTGGGCTTAGTGGTGGGTTCTCCTTCATCCTGTGGTCCTAGGGTGGCTGTGTGACAGCAGGGACAGAGCTCAGGGACAGCAGAGCCCTGGAGATCTCTGACATCTCAGGTCAGCCTCCCCTTCAGGGGAGCACTAGGGTTCCCTTTGATACCTGCTCCCTTCTATACCTGCTCAGGCAAAACAATTAAGAAATTACACACAACAATCTGGCCAGGAGGAAGTTCAGAAGTGTAAAAAGGAAGCCATGCAACTGAAAGATGGGGTTCTGCCTGGAGAACATCAGTGCAGTAACATAGACCCCAAAGGGGCACCAGCCACACAGCCTGTGTGTGTTCATCCCACAGGAAGGAGGATGTTCATCACAGGGAGGAAGGATGCTGCTGTCTGCACACCCTGCAGCAAAGTAAGGGCCAAGGGAAGGGAGAATCTCCACCTGGAGAAACACATCAGCTCTGCCCTTGCTCCCCTGGGAACAGGGCAGAGAAGCCTGTGGGGAAGCAGAGAGCTGGTCTGGAGGGGTGGGGGGCACAGGGCTGGTGTCTACACAGAAGGTGTAAAGGGGGAATTGAAATGGGAGTCTGTCTGCAAGGGCCTGTGGGCTGTGCAGTGAGCTGTGTGTGGGTTTGGGTGTGCAGGTCCAGGGGTGACTCCAAACACCTGCAGATGAGGGAGGGGTGGCAGTGGGTGAAGCCTCTCTGAGCATCCCCTGCTGCTGCCTGGGGAAGCAGGGAGGCACAACCAGCACCAGCAGCCTCAGTCACTTTTCCCTTTTCCTCCTTAATTTGACCCAGAGGCTCTTATCCCCCATTCCTGGGCTGTGCCTGCCTGCCAGAGAGGTCAGGGTGCTGGTGGGGGACAGGAGACCACAGGGCTCCTGAGAAACCCCCCTCTCCATCTCTGGGACCCAGCCAGCCTCTTGCATCCAGTGCAGAAAGCTGAGGCTGAAGAGGTGAAATGACCCCCAAAAAGTCAATCTATTTCCAATTTTATTCCCTTTTTCTTTCCCCCTCCCCTTCCCTCTTTCCAGCTTTCCAGGGCCTTGTGCATGGAGGAGAGCATCAGGCCCTTTCTCTGGGTGCTCTCCCTTTGAGAGGGACAGCTCAGTGCTTCCCTGGGACACAGAATAAGGGAAACCCATGAAGTTTCTAGCAAAGAACTTGCCTGTGAAAGGGGCAAAGCAGGAAAACAACATCAAAAACTGGAACAGAATGGCTCTTCCCCTTTTCCCTGTGGACATCTTGGGAGCACAAGGGGAGGAGGAACATTTTTCCTTCCACTGGAAGAGAGATCAGGGTGCCACTCAGTGCTACTTGCTCTCAGTTAAATACATGGAATATTAAGAAGCAAAAATAAGTGACACTTGGGGGAAAGACAAGGATCAACCAGCTGCTGTGAGCTGGGGAACAACTCATCCCCTGCCCCAGACCAAAAGGCACCTAAGGAGAGGAGCATCTCTGGGCAGTGAACATACAAAAGGGCTTTGATGGGGCTGTAGCCACCATCAGATGGAGGAGGTTTCCCTGGGAGGTAATTCTGCTGCCTGAGGCAAGTAATTAAGAGAAATACTTTTAGAAAAACAAGCCACTGCATGGATCAATAAGGATCAAGCAGGTTCTCAAGGGTAAGGGTCTGCCAGAGCCTCCAGAGCGCTGCTTATCCCAGCTCCAGTGATGGGCACTTGCCCCCTGGGTGCTGTCCCAAGGCCCCAGCACAGTGGGCTCCTGCACCCAGGCAGGGCTCAGCATGGGGAGCCCTGCCAGGGGATGCTTCTTGCAGGCAATGGCTGCAAAGGGGAGTAGAGGGGCCCTTTGGTAGCATCACCTGGGAGGGAGATGAGAGGTTTGGGAGATGAGAGGTTTGGGGAGATGAGAGGTTTGGGGAGATGAGAGGTCTGGGGAGATGCTTGCTGGTGAGCTGCCCTGGGAGGTGGTTGTCCAGGGGGCACACAGCCTCCTGGGCTCTTGTCTCTGCAGCAGCATTTAATGTGGAGCAGAAGGGGCAGAGCCAGCCCCCCACCAACTTTTCCACCATCCCTGCCCAGGGTTGGCCCCTTCCACCCATCTCATGAGGACCCACAGCCCTGCCTCACCAGGGAAGCAGAGCCCAGTAGCTCCTTCCCTCCAGCCTCTGCCCTGATGCTCTCCTCCTCTACCCAAAGCATTCAACCTCTTCCCAAAGCACTCCTCCTTCCCCTTGCCTTCCCTTCCCTGCTGCTTTCCCAGGAATGCTCCTCCAGCACAAGGTGTTTGAGCTGTCTCTGAAAGGCTGGCTCCCTTCCAGGTGCTCTGGCATCCAAGCTCCATAAACAACCCACCCACCAAGGGAGTCAGGCTGGGAAAAAGGCTTTTTATATCTATTCCCCAGACCCCTCTTCCACAGAAACCTTCCAGCATGATCCTTTCTCAGCTGTAAAGTGCAGCAAAACTGGTTTAGGAGTTTGCTGATTTTTCCTTTCTCCCCCAGGGCACAGTCATGGGCATCTCACACAACCCAACTCTAGTCAGGGATGGGGAAGCAGAGGGACCCTCTGAGGAAAATAACCAAAGAAACCCAAAGAACTCAGTGTGGGAAAGCTGATGTGCCTTTCCCTGCCTTGGTATTTCCCAGGTGTGTCCTTTCAGAGGCAACTTCCTCCTTGATAGTTTTTCCTGTAGCTTTGACTTTTGTGGTGATAGGAATTCACCTGGGTGTTTGTTTCATGGTTGCTGAGCCCCACCAGACCTGCAGGAACTCAGAGAGGAGGGGAGGGGGGGGTGGGAAACAAGGAAGAAGAGTTGACTATTCTCTTTTCTTAAGCTGCAAGTGATTCAGCAAAAGAAATCATTGAATGCAAGCAGAAAATGCCAGGGATCAGAGCCCAGCTCAGCTTCCCAAATCCCAACCATGGTGTAGGAGCAAGGACCAGGACAGCTGGGAGATTGGTTGCAAGAGGTGAAGGAGGAGCCCTTCAGCATCTCTTCCCCCCCATCAGGGTCTGCAGTGCATGTGAGCTGCTCTCCCCAGGGCCCCCAACCCACAGAAACAGCCCAGAGGTTGGAGCTCTCATCCTGCAACTCCCCTGGTGACAACCAGCAGGTCCCCAAAGCTCCTTATTGCAGTGCCATGGAGGGGGGATGTGAGCAGTGCAGCAGCTCTGGGATGGGGACCACCACTCCAATCACCCAGGAGGAAGAGGAAGGGCAGGGGTTCCCTGAATGTGGGAGGATGGGCCAGCTCCTACAGCCAGCTGCCAGCTCAGCGTTCACAAGGGTCCATCAGAGAGGCAAGGGATCCCCTCTCCAGGGGCAAGGCATCCCTTCTTCAGGGACACAGGATCCCCTCTCCAGGGGCAAGGCATCCCTTCTTCAGGGACACAGGATCCCCTCTCCAGGGGCAAGGCATCCCCCTCTCCAAGACAAGGGATCCCCCCTCCAAGACAAGGGATCCCCTCTCCAGGGACAAGGGATGCTGTCAGAGCCTTTCCAGAGCATTTTCTCTGTGAGAAGTGACCTCTCTGCCACGGCAGGAGAGTCCAATTGCAGCTTCTCATCAGCAAAGAGCCAGGGCACAACCTGGCACCACCGTGGCTGAAAAAGGAGCAAAAGTTCTACCTGATTAGGTTTAATTGCAATTAAACCTGATTAGGCTTAATTGCAGCCACAGTATCAGCTCCTCCAGCTCGAAGGCAGCACTGCAACATTGGCTTTTCTTTCCCCTGCAGCCTGAGGCTGCCCTTGCACAACCTCATCAGGACCTGCAGGTTGTTCAGCTCTGAAGAGCAGGAAAGAGTTAACCCAGGGCAGGAAATATTTTGAAGGAAGTGGATCTTTGGGTTTGTTTAATAGCTGAGTTGTTACTCAGCTGGGGATGGGGAAACACTGCCCAGCTCTCAGCGTGGAAGGATGGGCTGTCCCAAAAAGGAAACCTTGCAAACCTTTGCTCTGGTAGCTCCCAAGGCCAATGGGATCCTGGGCTCCATCAGCAGAGGGGTGGCAGCAGGGACAGGGAGGGGATTGTCCCTCTCTGCTCTGCCCTGGGAGGCCCCAGCTGGATCCTGTGTCCAGAGCTGGGGCCCAACACAAGAGAGATGTGGGGCTGTTGGAGAGGGGTCAGAGGAGCCACGGAGATGCTCAGAGGGCTGGAGCAGCTGCCCTACAAAGAGAGGCTGAGGGAGCTGGGCTGGGTCAGCCTGGAGAAGAGAAGGCTGTGGGGGGACCTCATTGCAGCCTGCCAGTCCCTGAAGGGAGCAGAGGAACAGGAGGGGAATCAGCTTGTTCAAAGGACAGAGACTGGCAGGACAAGGGGGATGGAGTGAAGCTGAAGGAGGGAAGGGTTAGATTGGATATTAGGGGGAAGTTCTTTCCAGAGAGAGTGGTGAGGGGCTGGAACAGGCTGCCCAGAGAGGGGGTGGGTGCCCCGTGTCTGGGGGTGTTCAAGGCCAGGTTGGATGTGGCCCTGAGCAACCTTGTGTAGCTCCAGGCCTGAGGTTGGTGTCCCTGACTGTGGCAGGGGGGTTGGAGCTCTGTGACCCTTGGGGTCCCTTCCAACCCAGTCCAGTCTATGAAATGAGCTCCAGCAGCCCCTGCGGTCTCACGGGTGGCTGCAGCAATGCCAGTGCTGGGGTAGGGAGGAAAAAAAGCATTTGTTCTAATTCTTCCTGCCCCAGCAGCCCTGTGGGAGATGCACCTCCCCTAGGCAGGGCCAGACTCGGGCAGTAATTACAGTTTGCTGGACTGGGGGTTGCTCTGGGAAAGGAAAGTTTGGAGCTGAGGAAGGCTTCTCAAAGCTCCGGGGTCTTCCTGCCCAGCCTGCACAGGACGTGTTCCCCCATCCCAGCAAACCTCGGCAGCCTGCTGCTGCTGCCTGTCCCCCCCCCCCCCCCATCCCCATCCCCCCGCCCGCCCGGTGCTGCCTGCGTTGAGCATCCCTAGGCACAAGATGTCACTGAGGAGTTGGGTTTGGGCAGGTCTGCGTCAGGCCGAACCATCCTCGGGGAACCGGGGCTGGAGAAGTGGGCAGGGAGAGGGGACATGGGTACGGAGAGGGGACACAGAGAGGGGACATGGGTACGGAGTGGGGACACGGGTACAGAGAGGGGATATGGGTACGGAGTGGGGACATGGGTATGGAGAGGGGACATGGGTACGGAGAGGGGACACAGAGAGGGGACATGGGTATGGAGTGGGGACACAGAGAGGGGACATGGGTATGGAGTGGGGATATGGGTATAGAGAGGGGACATGGGTACGGAGAGGGGACACGGAGAGGGGACATGGGTATGGAGTGGGGACACAGAGAGGGGACACGGGCACGGAGAGGGGACACGGAGAGGGAACATAGGCATGGAGAGGGGACACGGGTACGGAGAGGGGACACAGGTATGGAGAGGGGGAGAGAGAACACGGGCAGGGAGAGGGGGCATAGAGAGGGGACACAGAGATGGAGAGGGGGACACGGGCACAGAGAGGGGACATGGGTACGGAGAGGGGACACAGGCATGGAGAGGGGACACGGGTATGGAGAGGGGGAGAGGGGACACAGGTACGGAGAGGGGACACGGGCAGGGAGAGGGGACACGGGCACGGAGCGGAGACACAGGTACAGAGAGGGGATATGGGTATGGAGTGGGGACTCAGGCACAGAGGGGGGGACACGGGTATGGAGAGGGGACACAGGCATGGAGAGGGGACACGGAGAGGGGACACAGGTATGGAGAGGCAATGAGGCTGCATTACGTGCTGCTGTGAGACAGTCCTGCAAAAAGGAAGGGAGGTCCCTGCTCTCTGTTCCCTGGGCCAAGAGTCGGGATCCTATCTGTCCCAGGGTGCCAGGGAGGTGCTGGGTGATCTCTGGAGTTCAGCACTGGGTGTGCCTGGGTGGGACAGATCAGGCATATGCCTGTCAGGAGTGACACAGAGCTTGGCCCCACATGGGAACCTGTTGAGGGTCCAGCAGCCCCCTCAGCAGTGGGGGTCTGTAGGACCACTGGAGCCCAACTGCCCCAGCTTGTGCCAAGGGAGCCAGTCCACTGGCTCAGGCTGCCCCAAGCACCCCAGCACCCATAACCCTGACCAAATGAAGGCAGGTCCAGCTGAAACCCCCCAAACCACTCTGGTGCAGATCAAGAGGCACAAACCCAGGGGTTGCAATGCCATCTCTCCTGTGCCAGGCCCCCTCCCACGGGGTTCAAGGTACCCCCCCCCCAAGGACCTCCAGACTCTGTGAGCTGGACAGGCTGCAGCCTGCCCCCAGGATTGCTACAAGGGGACAGGGACTATTTTGGGGCACCCTTTGACCCTCCCTGAGGCTTCTCTAAGGGGTCAGGAGCCCCTTGGTCCCGTAGGGTTGAGCCTCGGAGCTCCCCTCATTGCCCCCCTGGTGGGATGGTGACCGCTTCCCGGCTCCCTTGCGACCTCCACTGGGCTCTCTGGGGCTCCTCCAAGGGCATGGGGCTTCCTCCACATACACCCCCCCCCCCCCTCCCAAGGGGTGGGGGCTCCCCTCAGCTCACCCCTGCCTTCCCTTGACCTCCTGGGGCTCCTTGGAAGGGACCCCGCCCCGCATCAAGCTGCCCCCCGAGGGAACGGAGCCGGGCACAACTAGCGTGCTGCGGGGAACGGGCCGCGCCGGGCAGGCTGGTGCCGGTCCCGGGACAGAGCGGGGCGGGCCGTGCCGGCGGAAAGCCCCGGGGGCGGTGCCGGCCGGGCGCTACTTAAGGCGGCGTGGCGCAGCCGGAGCCCCGCCGTGCCCATGGCTTTACCGAGCGTGGCTCGGGCGCTCCGCGCCGCCGCCCCCCGCCTGGGGGTCCCCAGCCGCCCGCGCTCCCTGCCCGCCGCCGCGGCGGCGGCCCGGGGGGTTGTTCCGTCCCCGCATCCTCCTCCCGCCGTGGATTTCGGGGACACGCAGGAGGCGTTCCGCAGCAAGAGCAGCGCCGAGCTGCTGCGCGGGCTGGTGGTGCTGGGGCTGTGCGCTGTCGGGCCGCTGGTGGAGCGCAACCGGGAGGTGGGTGGCGGGGGGGGGGATGCCGGGACGGGGGGGGGGGGACGACGAGGGGACGCCGGGCCGAGGAGGGGGGAGGGGGATGCCGGGCCGATGGGGGGGGAGGGATGCGGGGAGGGGGGAGGGGGATGCCGGGCCGATGGGGGGGGGGGGGGGATGCGGGAAGGGGGGAGGGGGATGCCGGGCCGATGTGGGGGGGGGGATGCGGGAAGGGGGGAGGGGGATGCCGGGCCGATGGGGGGGGGGGGGGGACGACGCCGGGCCGAGGGGGGGGGACGGGGGGACGCCGGGCCGAGGTGGGGGGGAGGGGGATGCCGGGCCGAGGGGGGATGTGGGACGGGACGGGGGGACGCCGGGCCGAAGTGGGGGGAGGGGGGATGCCGGGCCGAGGGGGGGACGGACGGACGGACGGACGGACGGGGGGATGCTGGGCCGAGGTGGGTGGGGGTGGGGGTGGGGGGGATGCCGGGCCGAGGTGGGTGGGGAGGGGTGACGCCGGGCCGAGGTGTGCGGCGGGGGCGGGGGGATGCCGGGTCCGGGGAGAGGCTGCCACTCCGGGTGGGGTGCCGGTCCCGGGCCGTGGGGGGTGGGGGAAGCGGGTGAGGGGTGCACACGGGGGTCTCTCTCTCGGGGGCTGGGTGCCGGCCGGCGGGGCCCTGAGCTGCCCGTTGTCTCCCGCAGCTGCTGGAGCTGTGCCAGCGGGTGCTGGGGCAGAGGCTGTTCGAGAGGCTGATGAAGATGACGTTCTACGGGCAGTTCGTGGCCGGGGAGGACCGGGAGGCCATCAAACCGCTGATCCGGAGGAACCAGGCCTTCGGCGTGGGCGCCGTGCTGGATTACAGCGTGGAGGAGGACCTGAGCCCCGCGCCGTGAGTGCGGGGGGCGGCGGGCGGGACGCGCGGCGGGGCTCGGCCGCTCCGCTATTGGCTGCGGCCGCCCATCCCCCCGCTCCCATTGGCTGCTGAGCCGGGGGTGCGGTGCGTGGCGGGCCCGCCCCCCTCCCCTCCCCCTTCCCCCCCCCCCCCCTCCACCCCCCCCCCCCCCTCCCCTCCCCGCCCGGCCGTTGCCCCCGTGTGCTGCCCCCACCCCCGGGATGCCCCGGCAGGCTGGGAGGGGTGGGGGGGGCTGCCCCTCCGCCGTGCCCTCAGCTGGGGTGCTGCCCCCCTGCACGCACAGGGTGCTCCTCCCTCCCCCTAGCCCCCCCAGCCCTGCTGCTTCCCCACCCCGCTGCACCCCGTTGTTCTCACTTCCCCCTGGGGTGCTGCTCCCTCCCATCCCCACCGCTTCTTGGGGGGCTGCTCCTCATCTCCCTTCCACAGGCGATGTGCCCCCCCCCGGTTAACCCCCCTCACATGCTGCTCCTTCCACCCACACCCCCCACCATCCCCACAGGAGTGCTGCTTGCTCCACCTCCCCCCCCTCCATCCCCCCTCCCCACTCCCATTCCGTCCCCATTTCCACCATCCCCCAAGCCAGGATGGTGCTCTCCCCCCCCCCCCCCCCCCCCCCCCCTCCAGGTCTCACCCCTTCCCGTGATGCCCCATCCCCCACCCCTGTCCCGGGCAGTGTTCCCTGCTTCCCACCCTCTGCCAAGTGTCGGCACCAGCCCAAAGCCACCAGTAAGCTTAGACTATTTGGGCACCTCCACTCACCCCATTGATGGGCTGGGGGCCAGCAAGCCCTGCTCACAGGGGTGGGTGGTGTGCCCCCACCCAGGACAAGGTGGGGGGCAGAGGGTAGGGACACAGCGCTCCCCTGGGCCAGGCTGCTGCAGCCCTGTGTCCCTAGTCACAGCAGGAGACGCTGGCCAGCTGCCACATGCTTGTCACATGGCGTTAAAAATACAGTGGGAAAGGCTTCTTGGGGTGATTTCCCAGCAGGGGTTAAGGTCAGAGCGGTGATGCAGCTGCTGCTGGGCTCCTCCAGCCAGTGTTGGGAGCTTTATCTCTGCTCCCCACCTGGGTGCTGCTTATCAGGGACCCTCCACTTGCATGGCAGGGGGACCATGCCTCTCCTTGCTGCTGGAAATTCTCTTTGGCACGAAGGTCCTGCCCATCTGCAGCAAGAGCAGGCATCTTGTGAGGCCAGCACTGGTGTGGGAGCTGCACCCAGCCCAGCCCCTTGCAGACTGAGCTACAAACAGCTTTGTTTTTCATGTAAAAGCTTCAAAATACCCCACTTTTGAGACAGGAGGGGGGTACGGGGGCTCTTTTGAAGGCACAGAGCAGCAGTGCTTTTAGGAGCAGGCATGGCTTTAGTTTTCTTCCATGGGCACACAGCCACCGTCCAGGCACACTGCTCAGCATCCCCATGGGGTGGATTTGGCTCCCAGCACAGCCCAGCTGAGCTGGTGGTGCTGGTGCTGCCAGGCCATGGCTGCCCAGTGGGGTCTGGCTGTGGCTGTGCCAAGTGCTTTCCTGAGGTTGATCACTGAGGGGGTTTGCAGGCAGCTCTGCCTGCCCATGGAGGGGGGGTGTGGGTGGTGTGTGAGCTGCCTGGTCTACACTGGCCACCCTGCAGAGCATATTCAGGGTTGCAGGCATGGGGCTCCTTGCTAAGTGAGCTCTGCCTGGGCTGCGTGGGTCATTCCCACCCAGGAGAGCTTGGTAAAGCCACACTCCTGACCTTGTGCCTTCTCATGTCACTGCCCAAGTCCTGGCAGCATTCCTCTGCTCCACCAAGGGGAAAGGAAGTGGGAGGGGGAAGGGGGGGAGAAATGCCACCCTGGCAGTCAGCCACAGATGTCATTAAGGGGGGGCAAAGCCCAGGGGAACTCTGAGTGACATCAGGAGGGCTGTGTTGCACCCTGGTCTGTGCCAACCACCACCCTGGCTGCATTCAGTGGCAAAGCCCCAAGTTACTGCTGTTTCTGTGAGGGATGGTGTGTCAGTGGGTGAGAGGGGTCCAGGGCTCAAGGCTGCTGGACTTGGGAGCTGCTTCCCTCCCTCCTGTGAGCACTTCAGGGCTCTTCTTGGGGGGCATCAGGAGGAGTGTGGGCAGCAGGTCACAGGAGGGGATCCTCCCCCTCTGCTCTGCCCTGCTCAGGCCCCACCTGGAGTGTTGTGTCCAGTGCTGGGCTCCCTGGTGTAAAAAGGACAGGGATCTCCTGGAGAGAGTCCAGAGGAGGCTGAGGAGATGATGAAGGGCCTGGAGCATCTCCCCTGTGAGGAAAGGCTGAGAGAGCTGGGGCTGTTCAGCCTGGAGAAAAGAAGACTGAGGGGGGACCTAATCAATGTTTATCAATATCTGAAGCATGGGGTGCAGGGGGAATTGGCCAGCCCCTTCTCAGTGTCTGTGGGGACAGGACAAGGGGCAATGGCTGCAAGTTGGATCACAGGGAGTTCCACAGCAACCTGGGGAGGAACTTTTCCCCAGTGAGGGTGAGGGAGCCCTGGGACAGGCTGCCCAGGGGGTGTGGAGTCTCCTTCTCTGGAGAGATTCCAGCCCCATCTGGACACCGCCCTGTGCAGTATGAGCTGGGGAGCTGCTTTGGCAGGGGGGTTGGACCCCAGGAGCTCTGCAGGTCCCTTCCAACCCCTGCGACTCTTCCCCCACTGCCCGCTGGAAAGCAGAGGTAAAACCAGCTGCAGCCAGTGGAATCTTTGGCCTGCTGGTGCCCTCTGCTGTCGTCTCCTGCAGGCAGAGCCGCGCTGACTTTACCCGTGCAGCCTGCTCTCCTGGAGCGAGCTGGAGATCGAGATCCGCAGGGAAATGCCCTTCCCTGGCCAGCACTGCGCCCTGGCTGCTCCCTGTCACCGGCTGTATGGCTGGGAAGAGTGATGTGCCGTGGCAGGCCCCAGCTTACCCTGCCTGCTGCAGGCTGGTGTCTGCCTGGGCTGGTATCCAGAGCTCTGCCCTGGGAATCACAGAGCTGGCGGGGTTGGAAGGGACCTCGAGAGATCATCTCACTGGGGAAAAGTTCCTCCCCAGGTTGGTGTGGAACTCCCTGTGCTCCAACTTGCAGCCATCGCCCCTTGTCCTGTCCCCACAGACACTGAAAAGGGGCTGGCCAATTCCCCCTGCACCCCATGCTTCAGATATTGATAAACATTGATCAGGTCCCCCCTCAGTCTTCTTCTCTCCAGGCTGAACAGCCCCAGCTCTCTCAGCCTTTCCTCACAGGGGAGATGCTCCAGGCCCTTCATCATCTCCTCAGCCTCCTCTGGACTCTCTCCAGGAGATCCCTGTCCTTTTTACACCAGGGAGCCCAGCACTGGACACAACACTCCAGGTGGGGCCTGACCAGGGCAGAGCAGAGGGGGAGGATCCCCTCCTGTGACCTGCTGCCCACACTCCTCCTGATGCCCCCAGGATCCCATTGTCTCTCTCAGCCCCCAGGGCACACTGCTGGCTCATGGCCACCCTGTCACCCACCAGCACCCCCAGGTCCTTCTCCACAGAGCTCCTCTCCAGCAGGTCACCCCCAGCCTGTCCTGATTCCAGCAGTTGTTCCTCCCCAGGTGCCAGACTCTCCACTTGCTGTTGTTGAACCCCATCTGGTCTCTCCCTGCCCAGCTCTCCAGCCTGGTCAGGTCTCTGGATGGCAGCACAGTGTCCTGCCTGTCAGCCACCCCTCCCAGCTCTGGATCATCAGCACTTGCTGAGGGTGGGTGCTGTTCCCTCAGCAAGGTGTCAATGAATCCATCCTCAGCCCTGTGCTACAGGCTGCTGCCAGGCCGTGGCCAAGCAGGTGGAGAAAGGTGTCGTCAGGCAGCAGTGCCTGGGTGCTGCTCTGCTGCTGAGGGATGAGTGGGCTGGGAGCTTCAGGATGGGGGCAGCCCTGTGTGGGGTGTAGGGAGGCAGTGCTGTGCATGGGCAGGGGTTCTTCTCTGTCTGGGGAAAACCAGGACACACACACACACACACCCCATAGTGGATGTGGTTGTGGTCCCCTTGCAGCCTCAGGACTGCTGCTGGCCCCTGGCATCCTGAGCCAGACACCCCAAAGGGCTCTGCCATGCCATGTCATCCTGGGCAACCTTGTGTAGCTCCAGGCCTGAGGTTGGTGTCCCTGCCTGTGGCAGGGGGGTTGGAGCTCTGTGACCCTTGGGGTCCCTTCCAACCCATGCCAGTCTATGAGTCTATGTCCTCAAGAGGGTCCTAGTGTGGACAGCTGGTGTTTGCCACAGCACAGCTTCCACACCCAGCCTGGCCAACCCACCCCCCAGAGCAGCGTCCTCTTCTCCTCCTGCTGCTCCCACTAGTGCCCAGTGCTCTGCCTGCATCTGCTCTGGGTCCCTGGGCTCATGGGACAGTTTCTGCTTGGCTAGGGAGGTCCTGCAGTGCTCCTGGGCTGGTGCAAGCTAGTGACTCCTGCACAGGGCAGGGGTGAAGGACTCTGTTCTGCCAAGAGCTTTGCTTTATTCCTACCTGCAGGGCTGTAAGCATGGCCCATAGCTCTGGTCTGGGCTGATGTGACCATGGGTTTCTCTTTGAGTGTGGTAATTCAGAGCCAGCCTCTCCATGGTGTGTTCTCTCATGCCCCATCTGCTGATAAGCAAAGACACTGTGCTTGTGGCACTCTCCTGGTAACCTCCAGGGTGCAATGGATTATTGCCCACCTAGAGCTGACCTTAGTGCTTCAGAGACAGTTTACTTGAGCCTGATCCTTTGGCTGCATCACCTGTCCCTGCCATCCAGCAGGGCTGCATCACATCATCACAGCCAGCACTTGGAGAGCCTGGTTTCTGTATGCTTTGGGTGAGCATGAGCTCCCCAGGTCCTGAGCATGCTTTGCAGGTGGCTCCTTTCTGCTTGGCCAGAAGCATTGGGCTGTGCCTGGATGTGTGTCCTCCTTTGGAGTGCCTTGCTCTCAGTTTGCAGGAGGGATGGCCAGGTGTAAGCTGGGTGAAAGTGGCATTTGGTGTAGGAATGGCTTTGCTGGCCAAGGGTCATATTGCAAAGAAAGCAGGTGATACCCAGGAAGATTTCTTCAGCTGGCAGGAGCTTCCTTTGCTCTGCTTCATGCAGGGCAATAAACAGAGCACGATGGCAATGTCCCCTTTGGGGACAAAGGGCTCAGTGCCATCCTGCAGCAGGAATGGGGCTGCAGAGGGTGTCTTCAGGAACACAAAATGCTCTGACCACCACCCCTCAGCAAGTGCTGCCTGCTGGTTTAGTTGCACACCCTCCTTCTTGGTAGGTCAGAGGAGGCTCTGCTGCCTGCCACTTGCCCCAGCATCTCAAGGTTGTCTGGGCAAGGTGTGCTCCAGGGCTCAGAGCTGTCCTGCTGTGCTGCAGCTGGGACCTGCCCACAGGATCCATCTCTCCTGATGTGTCCTTGGCATCCCAGCAGCATGTCCAGCTGAAGTCTTCCCCTGCCCCATGCTGCTGACTCTGGGGAGAGCTCCCATCTGCTACGGGCTTTGCTGTCACATCCATCTCTGGATGCATCCCTCTCCTGCCTTTCCTCCACCTTCCACACTCAGGAATAGAAAGCTTCTTGACCTGTCATAGCAGCAAAATCACAGAGCACAGCCTGCCAGACAGGGTGCCTGGTGCTACCCAGGAGCTCCAGCTGCTCCTGCCCCACTTCACACCAGGCTTAGCTGTGCTTGGAGCAATGCAGGGCTGTTCCTGGCACCAGGGAGCAGGAGGGAAGGGCTGGTCTCCACTTGTTTGTGCTTCCAACAGGCCTCTAATCCCTGTCACAGGGTTTCTGCAGGGCAATGTGTTCTGGGACCATGCCATATGCCTCTCTGCTTTCCTGTGGGAGTCCTCTGGCTCTGCATGGGTGGCTTTGCTGTGTGCTTCACAGTGTGTTTCCCCACTGTTGGGCACAGCCAGTTTTGGGGGTGACTCCAAGGAAGATGTCTCCTGGGGGAGATGGCTCTGCTGTCACTCATAGTTCATCTCCAGGGTCTGGCAGTGGTCCTGGGTGAGACCCCAGGTTCATGAGCTGGATGTAGGGTGCCAGCAAGAAGGCTTAGCTGGTTGATCTCAGGGAGGATCTCATGACTTGGCCGGTATCCCCCCTCAGTCTCTCAGGGTCCTGTTACCATTGTGGTAAAATACTTGGGCTTGAAATTCCCCCTCAGTTCAGCTGGAGTGGAGACTTTGCTTGTGTGCTGTTGGCTAATGCCAAGGCACAGAGGAGCACAGGATAGCTCAACTGCAGCAGGGTATCCTACAGCTTGATGTGCTCTGGGTCTGGAGGAGCTCCTTGCTTCATGGTCTGGCTGCTGGTGCCAGCAAGGTGAGGAGACATGGGCTTGAGGCTTGATCCCACCACAGTGATGACTGTGGGCTGTTGTGGTTGGAGACAGAGCACCCAGCCCCAGCAGGGCTGACCTTGTCCTTGCCATGGGGTGGGATGTCTCCAAGAAACTCTGGCTCCTGGGTCAGAGCATCATCACTGTGCTGCCTTAGGGCCTCCAGGTAATGCCTGCCTGGATGTTGAAACCCCTTTGCCTTCCACAAGTGGGTTTGGGGCATCTGACCTGCCAGCATGGCTTGTGCTGAGCAGTGTTTGATCCACTGGTGATGGGATGGTGAGGGAAGAGCCTCAAAGCTGCCCTGGCCACCAGTGGGGGGTTGTGGGGCATTGCTGACCTAGCCCTTACCTTCCCTGTTTCTCTTCTTAGCTCCTGCACCTCTGCAGCCGAGAAGATGGGAGGTGAGTGACCCAGCCTCTCCTGCTGACAGGAGATAGCCTCAAGGTCCAGCTGATCTGGGCACTGTGGGCCTGGCATGGGTGAAGGACCCAGCTCCCCACAGCCTCAAAACATGAGCTAGATGAGAAACATCTTGTTTCTTGGCCATCTCTTCTTGTCAGCAAAGGCTCAGCCTCTGCTCAGGCCCCAGAGCAGGCAGGGCACGTTGCAGCCCTTGGGGGCTCTTTGGAGGTCCATGATGAGACCCTCTCCCCTGAGGCTGTGGCAGGAGCTCCAGGGGAGGTTTGTAGGAGCTTGGCAGGGCTGTGCAGCTCATGTCCATCCTCTTCCACCCTAGGAGCAGAACAAAAGGAGAATCCATACCCAGCTCACCAGAGATCTGGAGATAGCCATGGTGGGGTCATCAGCACCCACACCTATTTCTACTCTGACGAGGCCAAGTGTGACCAGCACATGGAAACTTTCCTTGGCTGCATTGATGCCTCAAGTAAGCACTCTGCATGTCCTGAGCATGTGCCAGGGGGCTGCAGGGCCACTGCAGCCCATCACTGTTATCTTGGGGACTTTCCTTCTACCCATCCACCCAGCTCTGTTTGGCTCTGTCCAGGTGGCAGCTCAGAGGACGGCTTCTCAGCCATCAAGCTGACAGCACTGGGCAGACCTCAGTTCCTGGTGAGTGCCAGGGTGGTGACCAAGGCAAGGTGGGTCAGTGGCAGGGCTGATGCATTTGGGGGAGGGGAGAGGGGAAGGGTGGCAGGTGCTTTGGGGTGCCAGACTTGCTGCAGTGGCATCTCTACTGCTGGTAGAGAAGAACACTCACCAATAGTCCCCTGTGTGCCTGAAATCACCCTGGAGAGCCTGGAGATTCTGGGGACACAGGAAGAGCTCCAAAGTTTGGAGGTCCCAACACGAGCAGGGGCTTTGTTCTGCTAGGCTTGGCCCCTGCTTGGGCAGGGTGGCTTGCTGTAGGGTGAGGGTCTGCCTCAGGCAGGACACACTCCTGCAAAACCTCCCCTGCAAGAGGTTCCACACCATCTGAGCTCCAGCCTGGATGTGTCACCCCAAGCTCTGTCCCTGCAGGTGCAGTTCTCAGAGGTGCTGGTGAAGTGGCGGAAGCTCTTCCAGCAGCTGGCTGCAGAGCAGGGCCAGGCTGGGCGGGCAGTGCTGGACATGAAGCTGGACGTGGAGAAGCTGCAGGTGAGGCAGGTGACCTCCGAGGGCTGCCCTCCCAGCCATGCACTGCCAGAGGTGGCTGGTGGCCCTAGGGGCCCTCAGAGCCTGAGGCTGTAAGAGCCTGTAGCCACTCGGCACTGATGCTCCTTTTGGTGCCAGGACTCCTTGGCCAACCTTGGCATCGCCACCCAGAGGGACAGCCAGCACTGGTTCAGGGGAGAGAACCTGGGCGTGAGTGGGTAAGCTGCCTGTGGCCTGGGGGTGCTGAGGGTGGGGGCACCATGAGACCTTGTTCCCATTCGTGGGACAGCAGCAGCATGGGGACATCTCCAAAGGCCAGCAGCACTGGCTCAGCACGGGGACTGAGTGTAAAGGAGGTTGGATGGGGGTGACAGGAAGGGTCAGGGTGACAAGTGCTGTGCACCCTATTTGCTGGTGGGGGGTTAGGAGCTGGTTGAGACTCCCCCTGCAAGACACCAGTACAAACCTCTCTTCTCCCAGTACGGTGGACCTGCTGGACTGGAACAGCCTGATTGACAGCCGCAGGAAGCTCTCCAAGCTGCTGCTTGTCCCCAGCGTGCAGGTAGGTACCCATCTCTGCCACAGAGTGGCCACATAGGGACAGCACTGCCAGTGCAGGGCAGCTCATCCCAGCCCCCTGCTCTCATCCCTCCTGCTGCTCTAAGGATAGAGTGCCACAAAGACTCCCTCTGGGGAGTTTGCCTCCTTCCTGCCTTGGGTAGCCACCCTGTGCCTCCCTGGGGCAGCTTTCTGTCTGCTGCAGGCAGGCAGGGTGCCACAGGCTGGTCTTGTTTCAGACAGGGCAGCTTGAGCCTCTGTTCTCCTGCTTCACAGAGGAGGAGGACCAGCAGATGGAGCGGGTGCTGCAGCGGATGGATGTCCTTGCCAAGGTGAGGGGGTGCTTGGGATGGGGAAGCTGGGCATGAGTGCCACTGCAGAGTTGGGGAGAAGTGTGGTAGGTGGCCCCATCAGACCGACCTGCATGTCATTCACCCCCCCCCCCAGAGAGCCATAGAGAAGCGTGTGAGGCTGATGGTGGATGCAGAGCAGAGCTACTTCCAGCCAGCCATCAGCCGCCTCACCCTGGAGATGCAGCGCCGCTTCAACAGGGATCAGGCAATCATCTTCAACACCTACCAGTGCTACCTAAAGGTGAGGTCTGGCAGGAGGCTGGGCAGGAAGGACCTGCTGGAGCGCCTGGATGGAGACACAGGCTCCTGAAGCCATGGTGCTACAACGGCACAACTCCAGGTCTGGCTGCCTGAAGGCACAGGGCAGATAGGGCACTGGTGCAACCACCTTGTGCTGTCTCTTCCGACTGGTCCCAGGAGGCTTATGACAACCTGACAGTGGACGTGGAGCTGTCCCACCGGGAGGGCTGGCACTTCAGCACCAAGCTGGTCCGTGGTGCCTATATGGAGCAGGAGCGGGAGAGAGCCGCCCAGATGGGCTATGAGGATCCCATCAACCCCACCTATGAGAAGACCAACGAGATGTACCACAGGTAGGGCACAGCCCCAGCCACACTCCTCCTTCCTTTCCTACCAGGCTCAGGCAGCCTCACCATGCAGCCCTGTACTGTCCTGCAGGTGCCTGGACTATATCCTGGAGGACATCAAGCAGAGCCGGAAAGCCAGCGTGATGGTGGCATCTCACAATGAGGACACAGTGAAGTTCACCCTGCACAGGTGAGTGCTGGGGGGAGGCAGTGTGGCATGGCAGGGACTAGGGGACTCAGCAGAGTTGCAGTGAGCTGTGCTGCTGTGGCTCATCAGGCCTCCTCTGCGCTCACCCAGTGGGATTCCAGCTCCGCCTGGTGCTCAGAGCTTCACTTGGGGCTTAGAGCTGGGTCACAGCTCAGTAGTCCACAGCAGCTGCAGAGCTGACGCCACAACCCAGTCCAGAGGCTGTTTTAAGAATGCATCCACTGGGTCCTCACATCCCAGCATCCGTGTGGGATGTGGTCAGGGCTGGGTTCTCATATTTAGAGATGATCCCACTCCTCTGATGGGATGCCCTGCCCCTGCATGCTCTGTGTCTCTGCTCTTCCCTAACACTGAGGCTTGGCTTGCAGGATGGCAGAGCTTGGTATCCATCCCTCAGAGAAGAAGGTGTACTTTGGCCAGCTGCTGGGCATGTGTGACCAGATCACCTTTCCCCTGGGTGAGTGCTGACAGTGGGGGGAGCTTGGCAGATGGACTCCTGCCCTACCTTGACCCTTGAGGTCTCTCCAAGAAGCTGTTGTGGGGTCTGAAGGATGGAGCCAGGCTCTGTGTCTGTCAGAGGACAGGGCTAGCCTCTTGTTGCCTCTTCCCCAGCTGTGTGGGAGTGATGTGTCTCCACCATAGGGTTTGGGGAGGATTTAGATGGAGAATCATGTCTGGAGACCCCCTGAGACAGTGATGACTGAGCAAAGAGATTCCTGCTTTGGACTGCAAGCTGGGATGGGGGTACTCCAAGATGAGTCCTGGCAGCTCACAAAGCCCTCTTGGCCCACCTTGGTGTGGGAGTGCTGCCCACCTCAGCTGGAGGTGCCCACCAAGTCCTGGTCTCCTTGCTGGTGGGGTGGCAGCAGGCTCTTGGGAGTCCTCTCCTCTGCTGCTGGCCCAGGCAGAGAGGCAGAGCTCCCAGGAGCCTGGACAGAGGCACATGTGAAGGTCCAGATAGCCCAGCTCAGGTCAGAGGCTTGATCCCCCTGTGTCCACACCAGTGGCCAGATCAGAGACCTGAGGCCAGGAGAGCAGCAGGAGGCAAACTGGGCCAGTTGTCCAGCTCAGCCCTGCCCTTCCCCTCTCATGCAGGGTTTGGCTGCCTGTCTGCAACCTCCTCTGGTCATGCTGCAAACATGTGTTAACTTGACATTTCTGGTTGAATGCTTCTTGAACTGGCCTGGCCCTGGCTGCTGACATTCCCAGGGCTCCCAGTGACCTTGTCCAGCTTCCCCCAGCACATTCCCAAGCTCCCCATGCGAAGCTGCAGGAGGGATGTACCACCCCTTCCCCAGCCCAGGCAGGCTCAGCTGCCTCTGGCCAGACCCACTCCCAGGCTGCTGCTCCCCCCTGCTCAACTGCAGCCCCCAGCCCCTGCAATCCCCCACCACCACCATCCCTGGCCACTGCAACCCTCCTGCCTGCCATCCCTTCCTCCATCATTTCAGCTTAAGGGACACAGGAGTGCTAGGGCTAAGGGAGTCCTTCCCCCCCTCCTCTTCTTTTTCCACCAGTCTTCTCCTCCCTCCCCTTTTCCTTCCCCCACCCTCTCCTCCTCCTCCCCCCTCCCCTTTTTCCTCCCTTCTTCCTCCTTCCCCACCATCTTCTTTTCCACCCATCTTCTCCTCCCTCCTCTTCTCCTTCCCCCACCCCCTCCTCCTCCTCTCCCCTCCCCTTTTTCCTCTCTTCTTCTTCCTCTCCCCTCCCCTTTTTCCTCTCTTCTTCCTCCTTCCCATCTTCTTTTCCACCCAGCTTCTCCTCCCTCCCCTTCTCCTTCTCCTTCTCCTTCCCCTCACCCCCTCCTCCTCCTCCTCCCCCTCCCCTTTTTCCTCTCTTCTTCCTCCTCCCCCCTCCCCTTTTTCCTCTTCTTCCTCCTTTCCCCCATCTTCTTTTCCACCCATCTTCTCCCTCCCCTTCTCCTTCCCCCACCCCCTCCTCCTCCTCTCCCCTCCCCTTTTTCCTCTCTTCTTCCTCCTCTCCCCTCCCCTTTTTCCTCTCTTCTTCCTCCTCTCCCCTCCCCTTTTTCTTCTCTTCTTCCTCCTTCCTTCCCATCTTCTTTTCCACCCAGCTTCTCCTTCCTCCCCTTCTCCTTCCTCCACCCCCTTCTCCTCCTCCTCCTCCCCCCTCCCCTTTTTCCTCTCTTCTTCTTCCTCTCCCCTCCCCTTTTTCCTCTCTTCTTCCTCCTTCCTTCCCATCTTCTTTTCCACCCAGCTTCTCCTCCCTTCCCTTCTCCTTCCCCCACCCCCCCCTCCTCTCCCCTCCCCTTTTTCCTCTCTTCTTCCTCCTCTCCCCTCCCCTTTTTCCTCTCTTCTTCCTCCTCTCCCCTCCCCTTTTTCCTCTCTTCTTCCTCCTCTCCCCTCCCCTTTTTCCTCTCTTCCTCCTCTCCCCTCCCCTTTTTCCTCTCCTCCTCCTCCTCTCCCCTCCCCTTTTTCCTCTCTTCTTCCTCCTTCCTTCCCATCTTCTTTTCCACCCAGCTTCTCCTCCCTCCCCTTCTTCTTCTCCCACCTCCTCCTCCCCTCCCCTTTTTCCTCTCTCCTTCCCCTTTCTCACCCTTCCCTGACCAGGCTCTCTCCCTCCAGGTCAGGCTGGCTTCCCTGTCTACAAGTACGTGCCCTATGGGCCGGTGAAGGAGGTGCTGCCATACCTGTCCCGGAGGGCCCAGGAGAACAGGGGCTTCATGAAGAGGGCCAACCGGGAGCGGGACCTGCTCTGGAGGGAGGTCAAGAGGCGCCTCCGCACAGGCAGCCTCTTCAGCCACCCACGCTAAGCATGGCCTGCCCCAGGGCTCCTGGGCCTTCACCTGTAACCACTGCTGCCCTTCCCCCAGCCGAGTTCTGCTGCAGCTTCCCCCTCCAGCACCTTCAGCCCTGGGGGGAGGAGTGTCCTTGTTGCTGCTTCAAAACCACGTGTGCCTTATGGAAGTCGTGATGGAGGGTGGTCCCAGCTGGTATGGCCTGGAGGGATGTCCTTCTGCTGTCCCAGGGGCTCTCAAGCTGTGCTTTGCCCTTGGCTGTCTTGGGGGATGCTGGGGCTCTCCCACCAGATCCCAGTCCCTGTCCTGGGGTGTTGCCCTGTGGGGCTGCACAGGGAGACTCAGCTGCCTGCCTCATGCCACAGGCTCAGGATGGGGCCAGTTACCCCTGGGCCAAGCTGGTCTTGGCCAGAAGCTCCTCCAGCCTCTGCCAGGGCTGGCACTTGGGCTCTCCCTACTCCCTGGAGGCAGATGCTGAGGTGGAGGCCATGTACCCTGCAGAAGGTCGCTGGGCTGGGCAGGAGGAGTGCCTGCAGCCTGTCCCAGGGCAGCAATTACCTGCCTGCTCACCTTTGCACAGACCAGAGCTGGCCAGGACCTGGGCAGCACCAGGCTCTTCCCCTGTCCCTCCAGGCTGAGCAGAGCCAGAGCTGCCTGGGGCAACGCACCTGAGAGGGGGTGGGGGGTGCTGGCCAGCCCTGTCATCCCCTCCATGCTGCTCCCAACCTGCCTGCAGGGACCAAGGCCAGCCCAGGGCTGAGCTGTGGGCAGGGGTGATGGGAACCAGCCCACAGCTTGGCTCGGCTGTACACAAGGTTTGCAGAGAATGGTGATGATTAAACTGTAACTGTTCCTGCTCCTGTTTCTCTCTGGAGTTGCTGCACAGCTGTCTGGGGGGGGGGGGTGTTACCCAGCAGTCACAAGTCCATGTGAAAGCTCAGCTCTGGAAACTGGTGGGTTGGTTGTACTGAGGAACCCACCAGCCCTTTCGCCTGCTCCAAGGATGCTGCCAGAAGGATGCTGTCTGCAACCTGCCAACCCCCCTGGCACAGGGAAAAAGGAAAAGGCAATCTCAGGCATGGCCAGTGCCACCCCAGTCCTCACCAGTGGCCCAATGTCACTCACCAGGAAGGAGGAACACACTCAGGTTTTGCCTTCCCTGATTCATGCTGTGGAGGGTCCTGGTGGCCCCTGCTCTGGCATCCCATGTGCAGAGGCTATGGGCTGCCTGGACAAGCTGTTGGACCAGGACATCACAAACCCTGACTGTTGAAACTGTGGGTTATCAGTGGCATCTGGGTTGGTGTCTGAGAGCCAGTGCAACAGCCAGGTGCCACTTGACACCAGCCACTGCCCGTGGCTGGGCACTGGCAGGTCACTGAGGCTCTTGGAGGCACATTTATTTGGATGTAACTACAAAAAAGAAGAGTCATTCCCACCAGTAAGGCCACCAAAGGCTGCTCATGGGGAGCTCCTGTCTGAGCCAGGCAGAAACCTTCCCTGGGTATCAGCCCCAGGCACTGCAAGCACTGGAGGATGTTGTTGGTGAGAACTCTCAGCACTCATTTACTCTTTGCTTGGTGAAGGATCCCAGGGCTGGGAAGGTGCTCAGGATGCCAACCAGGACTCCCTAGTCCTCTCCCAGAGGATGCTGCCCAACTCATGCTCAGTGTGATGGAGGCTCCACATCCACAGGAAACCCCCAGAGGTGTGTGGCCCTCAGACCCAGCTCTGCAGAGAAGCAGCTGGCTCCTTAGAGCCTTACACAAGCTCTTGGATGCAGCCAAGCACTCAGTGAGACTCATGCAGCTATTTAGCTGCATTTGTGCTGCACCGTGGGAGGTGGTTGGGGTGTCCCCCATCCATGACTTCACCATACAGCTATCAGATGTCATAGAATCACAGAGTTGTAGGGGTTGGAAGGGACCTGCAGAGCTCCTGGGGTCCAACCCCCCTGCCAAAGCAGCTCCCCAGCTCATACTGCACAGGGCGGTGTCCAGATGGGGCTGGAATCTCTCCAGAGAAGGAGACTCCACACCCCCTGGGCAGCCTGTCCCAGGGCTCCCTCACCCTCACTGGGGAAAAGTTCCTCCCCATGTTGGTGTGGAACTCCCTGTGCTCCAACTTGCAGCCATTGCCCCTTGTCCTGTCCATAGACACTGAAAAGGGACTGGCCAATTCCCCCTGCACCCCATGCTTCAGATATTGATAAACATTGATTAGGTCCCCCCTCAGTCTTCTTCTCTCCAGGCTGAACAGCCCCAGCTCTCTCAGCCTTTCCTCATAGGATAGATGTTCCAGGCCCTTCAGCATCTCCTCAGCCTCCTCTGGACTCTCTCCAGGAGATCCCTGGCTGTTTGATCCCAGGGAGCCCAGCACTGGACACAACACTCCAGGTGGGGCCTGAGCAGGGCAAAGCAGAGGGGAGGATCCCCTCCTGTCACCTGCTGCCCACACTCCTCCTGATGCCCCCAGGATCCCATTGTCTCTCTCAGCCCCCAGGGCTACACTGCTGGCTCATGGCCACCCTGTCACCCACCAGCACCCCCAGGTCCTTCTCCACAGAGCTCCTCTCCAGCAGCACCTCCCGGGTGCCAGGACTTTCCAGCCTCTGCTGCCTTGCGCATCCCCCCCCGCCGGTTCTGCGGGGCTGCCTACCCGGTGGAGACCCCCCGGGACCGTCGGGGCGGCTGTGCCCCGCGGCTGGGGAGGCGGCTGGCCGGCGGCCCCCGGAGCCTGGCCCGCCGTCAGGGGAACCAATGCGGAATTTCCTGGCTGGCGGCGGGGCCCCTCCCGCCGCTGCCGAGAGGGGCGCGGGGGAGGCGGCGGCGGGGCGCTCTCACTGCGGCTTCCGCCCGCCGAGCAGCAGCCGGGGCAGGGCGGGTACCGGGCACGGCGGAGCCGGAGGAGGAGGAGGAGGAGGAGGAGGAGGAGGGTTGGAGGGGGAAGCGCCCGGCCCCGTATGGGATGGGCCGGGTCAAGCCGGGCCCCGCCGCTCCGACGGTCATGGCGGCCCGTGGGTTGCGCCCGCCCCACCGCGCCCGAGCCGGAGCCGCGGTGCTGGCCGCCGCTGCTGCTGCTGCTGCTGAGCCGCGGAGCCGCGCAGGAGCTGAGCCCCGCGGCAGGAACGTCTGCAGGGCCGGCGGGTAGGAGCGGCGGGGCGGGGCAGGTGGCCCCGGCCGGGACGGGACCCCCCGGCGACCCCGCTGTTCGGGGGATGGGACTGGGTGGTGGGTGGGGAGGGGGGGGGTGGGAGAGGGGGGGAGTGGGGAGGGGGGGGAACGGGACCCGCCGCTCCCCTCCCCTGGGCCAGATGCGGGCGCTGGGCGCCTCCCGAGACCAAGTCCGAGTGGTGCGGGGCTGGGGCGGGGGGAGCCGGGGATGGGGCGGGGGGAGACGGGGATGGGGCGCGGTGGCTCAGCCCCAGCGGGGGGCGGGGGGAGCCGGGGATGGGGCGGGGGGAGCCGGGGCTGGGGCGACGGGCTCAGCCCCAGCGGGGGCCCGGAGCTTGAGGGGGGGGTGTCCCGTCGTGATCGGGGGGTGAGCTGACGGGAGCCGGTCCTGGGTACCCTGAGGCTGGTCCCTGCTGGGGAGAGCGGAGTCCGGAGCGTCCCGGGACCGGCGCTGCACCCCGCGGGGGTCGGTGTGGTGCGGGGAGCCGGTCCTGGTGCGGGAGCCGGCCCTGGTGCGGGGAGCCGGTCCAGGATGCCTCGGGGTCGGTCCTGCAGCGAGGAGCTGATCTTGGGGTGCCTTCGGGATCGAGTCGTGCTAGGTGGAGCGGGTGGGGGGGGGGGGGTGTGAGGGGGCAATCCTGCATCCCCGGGGCTGGCTCTGACGCGGGGAGATGGTCCTGGGTGCCTCCTCGGGTCGGGTTGCAGTATGAGGGGCCGGTCCTGAACCCTCCCGCCCCCCCGCGGTGCCAGTCCCACTGCGAGTCTGGGCTGGCATGGATGCAGGATGCTCTGGGTATCCCGGTGGAGCTCCCCCGGGCTGCTTGGGATGACAGAGTTGGCAACTCCAGGCCCTTTAGATTTGGCTTCAGAAAGTGGGTGCTGACACTGCCTGGCTGTCCCTGGGAGTCCCATCCTGCCTGCCTGGCAGGGAGCAGGGCCCTCGGTGCTGGCACTGCCTTGTCCCACTCCCAGTGCGTCTCCATGTACCTTAGGTCACTTTGCAGAGCATCACTTCAGTCCAAGCTTCCCCACGAGCGCCTGGGCTTGGTGCTGGCCAGGATTTTGGGCCAGGCTGGCCTCAGCAAAGGGGGGAGAGCCCCACCCAGCCACTCCTCCTGGCTAGGAGAGCAGGATCCCCAGCGCTTTATGGGGGGCCCCAGGCCATAAATGCACCTTTACATCTCACCCCGTGAGGTCAGAGGAGTCCACAAGGAAACACATGTGCTGTGAGCCAGAGGGGCCCACATAATGGCTCCATTCAGGCAGGGCTGCAGGCGCTGGTGCCCCCTCCTCAAATTACAGGCTGAGTTTCCTAAGGAGGCATTTCAGGAGCCAGCGAGGCCGCAGCTCCCAGCCCTGTGCAGTTCCTCACCAGGGGAGGATGCAGGGAGCAGTCCCCCCTCTGCTGCCTGGGATCTGCCAAGTTGCTTCCAGGAAAAGCAGCACCGTGTCCTGGGGTAGCAGAGGGGATGTAAGCAGTGTCCCTCCCTGTTCCCAGTATCCTGCCTGAGGGATGGGGTGCTTGGGTGGAGAGGGTGAACGGGATGGACGTGGTGTCCATCCTCCCTATGGAAGCAGGGCCTGGTGTCAGCCTAGGAGCCAGACCAGGTGAGAGGGGACAGTCATAAGAAGCTGAGATGATGTTTGCATCTCTTTCCACCCCTCCCTCCCTCTTCTGCAACCCTACTTCCCCCCACTGGCACCCAGCTCTCTGTTGGCCACCACCCTGGGCCAGCTGTCCTCTCAGTTTACTGGGTGCTGCAAGAGATGCTGCAAACTTGTCTGAACTCCAGGGACATCTGATAGCTGTATGGTAAAATCATGCTTCCTGGAGTGTAGGTCACCCCATGTGTCACCATCCAAATCCACCTCTGTGGCCCCAAGAACATGAGCCAGGTGCTGGGACCCTACCCTGGGCTGGGGGCAGCCAGGCTGGACATGGCTTGGGGATGTCCCAGTGTGTCTCACCCAAACCTGGTGAAGCTGCTGCTCAGTCCTTGGTCAGGTGGCTGTGCAAGTGCTGGGCTGTGCTGAGCACATCCAGGCATCCCCCAGGGATGCTGGCTGAGGGGGGTTGGAGCACTTGAGAGGAGGATTCAGCCTCTCCTGCGACCTCCTGAGACCTGGCAGGAATTTAAGGACCTGTTTAGGGCAGGAGAAAAGGACATATTTGGGGGCAGCTTTGTGTTCAATTCCTCTGCACTATATCCTACTAAATGTGAAGCTATTTTATAATCAGTTCCAAGCTGGTGTGATCCCCTCCCAAGCTGCCATTCAGGTGCAGGCTGCTGAGAGCCTCACCTGAGATGCTGAGAGCATTGCTTTGTCCCCATTCAGCTGCCACCAACACTCTCCTGTGGTAATCTGTGGGGTTTAACTCATTTTTCTTTATTTTCCCTCTTTCCAAAGGGTTTCCCTTTGCATAAGTGGTCCCACCCCTGGACCTGGTGGGCTGAGAGCTGGCAGGACTTGCCTTGGACCACAGGCAGCAGCTCCCACCCAAGCCTTGGGGTCTCTCTCCTGCTTTCAGGGGGGTGATCCTCCTCCTTGTTAATTAGGGAGGGTGTACTGGTGCAAAGGAGGGGCCACCCCTCCTGCTTCAAGAGCCCTTCTGCAGCCATAAGGAAAGATTTCCTTTGGGGAGCACCAGGGTTTACTAATCCCTAAGGAAAATATCCTGCCTCCCTAGAAACCTGTGGAGCATTTGCAGAGATCCCATGTCCTGATGAAGCATGGTGTGAGCAGGATGTGTCTCTATGCCAGGGGTACCCCATCCCTACAGGTGACTGCTTTGGCTCTGCCCACATCCCTGCTCCTCTTCCTCCACATCAGCAAAGCTCCCAAGTCCCAGCTGTGGCTTGGAAGGGGCTTTTCTTTCTTCTTCCCACCCCCCCCCCCCCCAGAATTTGTGATGCTTTGAAGAAAAGAGAAATAGGAACTGTGTTTGCACTGGGCATGGGTGCAGTGCTGTGTCTGTGTGGTCAGGAGTGAGACTTTGAATGCATCTCCCAGTTATCCCAGTTGCAGTGGTCACAGGGCACATGGAGGGAGCCCTCTTTGAGGAGCTGAGATCACAAGAGATGCCTCAACCCCATGCCCTGATGGGTGCTGGTCACCTCTGCAGCCAGCACTGGTCCTGTCTGGGGTTGGCTGTGCTTGGACACCAGTCCCTGTGCTGCACTGGGAGAACCAGTTACCCAGAGCCTGCCTCCCCTTGCAAGGGGACTGAGTTTATTTGCTGTCAGAGCTGATGAGAACCAAGGCAGAGGATGAGTGGAGGGGTGCAGGATGCCATCGGTGGGCATGGTGAAGGGCAGGTTAGCTATGGGTGAGAAGGTAAGGACAAGCCCTGTGTCTGGAGAGGCAGTGGGTGGGCTGGGGTCTCAGCCAGTGGTGCTCCTGGTCCCACTTGCCTCCTCTGGCTCACAGCAGGGGAAGGATTTTCCTTCCTGCCACTGTGTTTCAGCAGGTCCCAGCTCCCCCAGTGTTGGTTCAGGGCTCTCCTCATGGGTCAGGCTTTTCAGTGCATCATCTCTGGTGCCTGTTTTGGTGGCCAGGCTGAGCTGTCTGAAGGAGGATGTTTCCCAAGCTGATGGGTTTCCCCTTGCAAACCTGCAACTCTTCTATCTAAAAACCATAAACCACTGAATTTCCAAAGGCTGGAGTAGTGAAGGCAACCCCAGATGGGACAGTGGGTGCTTTCCCCAAGCTGTAGGATGGACAGGGAGCTGCAGACCCTCCCTGCCTGCACTAGAGCATCCTGACACAGTCCACAGGGCTTTGTGGGAGGGAGGCCTGAAGGGTCTTGCAAAGAAGAACCTCATCTCCAGCCCACCTGATCCTTGGGGAAGGTGGTTTGGTGGTTAACCCCCCCCCCTTTTGCCATTAGCACCATGCTCAGCCAGAGCAGACCCCCTCCTCAAGCCCCAGGGTCCCCTTGTGGGAGGGTACACCAGCTGCCATCGCTGTGACTGCTTCAACAGGCTGAAGAGATGGAGCTATTTTGGGCTCAGGCTGCAATGCATTTTTTCCAGGCCTTGAATCATTTTTGTGGTTCTTTTCTGCCTCCTTTCCAACTTTTTCACCGTCCTCCACAAAAAGGGGTGAGCGATGCTCCCAGCCTGGCTGGGGGGGGGGTGCTGCCTGCCCAGGGGCTGGGGGTGGGAGCTGCAGCCAGCCTTCCTAGTGTTTGGCCTGGGGGAGGTGGGGGGGTTGCTGGCAGCTCCCTCCCAGGCCCCAGGACAAGGCAGTCTGGCAGCCAGACGTGGTCCTGTGACTGCGTTGGGTTTTGAGCAAATACTTCCTCTCTGTCTCCTCCTCCTCTTCTGCATTTGTTACATATAAAGAAGGGGGAAAAAAAAAAGCAGCAGAACACATTCCAGGCTGCAGCACCAGCCCCAGCCCAGGAGAAGCTTCCTCCACTGCAGCGTCCACCCAGACTGACTGTCACCCTCCAGCACTGCTCCTCTTGCTGGGGGGGAACAGGCAGTGGGGGTCTCCCTAGGGATCTCCCTAGGGATGAGCTGGGGTCAGCCAGCCAGGAGGGTCACTGCAAGGGGAGCGTGTTCCCTGCAGCTTGTGGGGGTGTGTGAAGCTGGGTTGCAGCTTCATGAACCCCAACCATTCACTTGGGGGGGGTCCCTGTAGTGTCCCTGTAGTGTCACTGCAAGGGGAGCGTGTTCCTTATGCCTGGGGGGGGGGGTGTCATGCTGGGTTGCAGGTTCATGAACCCCAGCCATTCTCTTGGGGGGTCCCTGTAGTGTCACTGCAAGGGGAGTGTGTTCCCTACACCTTTGGGGGGGTCATGCTGGGTTGCAGCTTTGTGAACCCCAGCCATTCACTTGGGAGTCCCTGTAGTGTCACTGTAATGTCACTGCAAGGGGAGCGTGTTCCTTATGCCTGGGGGGGGTCATGCTGGGTTGCAGCTTCATGAACCCCAACCATTCACTTGGGGGGTCCCTGTAGTGTCCCTGTAGTGTCCCTGTAGTGTCCCTGTAGTGTCACTGCAAGGGGAGCATGTTCCCTGTGCCTGGTGGGGGGGTCATGCTGGGTTGCAGGTTCATGAACCCCAGCCATTCACCTGGGGAGTCCCTGTAGTGTCCCTGCAAGGGGAGCGTGTTCCCTGTGCCTGGTGGGGGGGGGTCATGCTGGGTTGCAGGTTCATGAATACCTGGGGAGTCCCTCACTCACCTGGAGTGAGGTGTCTCTGCTTAATCCCAGTGGGTCCCAGCCCCACATGAAGCTGAGCATCTCAGGCTGAGCTCCCACAGGTGCCTGAGTCCCCATCCTGGTGTTGGCTGGGATCAAGCTTGTGCCAAAAAAGCTTTGTCTGTGGATCCTGTGCATGGTGCTCCCTGGAAGTGGGGGCACTCCAGGACAACAGAAGGCTCAGGGGATATCCCAGCTGCCTGCAGTTGGCATTTCTCAGCTCCTGGGTGATGTCCCCAGGGAGGTGGCTGTACCTGCCCTTGGTGCTGTCCCCAGGCCAAGCAGTGAAGCTGGGCTTTAGGTCAGGTTCTGTCCTGCAGCAGCCAGGCAGCACTGAGTGGAGACGTGGTCCCTTGAGCTGTGCTGGCTCAGCAGGGCAGAGCTGAGGGGGGACTTGTTGCCCCTGTGCCTGTGGGGTGAGGTGCAGGTGCTGCCAGCACCCAGGGGGTCCTTTCCTCTGCCCTGGGCTCCTGTTGACACCTGGCACAGGGGGTCCCCGCAGGCAGCAGGGTGCAGGCAGGCAGAGGAGGGCAGCATGGGGATGGTGGTGGTACAGGGAGGTCCAGCACCAAGGGGAGATGAGCCAGGCACCTGGCCACAGGCACCACCCCATCCCATCCAGGAGCTTGGCCAGTACCTCAGGGCAGAGCAGTTGGTTTCCCTTGGGGCATTCAGAGCCTTATCTTCTTCCCCCAGCTTCCAGGGTTACATTTTGTTAGACAATAATTGTTGCAAATGTGATTCTTGTTGTTTTCATCACTCCTGATTAATGGGAGGAACTGGTCCTGTCCTCACTGCCAGTGTTGCCTTGTCTGGCTGCTGGAGCATCTCAAGGCAGTGCCCAGAGGAGCCCCCCAGCAGATCTGCCCTCCCTGTCAGTGCAGTGCCCAGAAGAGCCCCCCAGCAGATCTGCCCTCCCTGCAAGGTAGAGGAAGAGCTGGCAGCTCTCCTTTCCCCACGGGGTGCAGCAGCCCCTGGCCAGGGTTCAGCTGACTGGGTGCAGGACCTCTCACCATCACGGCATCAGTGCTCCTGGTGAGTTTTTGGGAAGAACCAGGACTTTCTGAGAGTTCTAAGCATTTGTAAGTTGGTTTTTTCCCCCCTACAGCTCCTCAGTGCTCACATGCTGCCCAGGATGGAAGCAACAAGGCAGTGAGTGTTTAATAGGTAAGCACCAGCACTTTGCTTCATTGGACACTGCTCATCTGCCCATCCTTTGCTGAGCCCTCCTGACCCCACCACCACTGTCAGGGGCTACCCTGCTGTGACCTGTGGTGAGAACCCTGTGTCCCCAGGACCTCTGCCTGCAGCCAGGCTCCCTGGCGATGTGGGGGGGCTGTCCTGCCTCCTGCAGTGATCAAAGCTGGGAGTGGGGCTGGATGCACAGCCTAGCCCTGGGGTACCCCCACCATGATGCCTTGGGGTGCTCCAGCTCCTCCACTGGAGCATCCCTCATGCCCAGGCTGTGGGGTTTCTCTCCATGACAGCCAGCTTTGTCTCTAAGGATCTGGGGATGCTGCTCTGGGACCCGAGTGACAATGAGGTGTCCCCCAAGGGTGAAGTGTGGGGACAGGGAAGGTGCAGCTGCAGGGATGGGACCTGGAGAGTTCCCAGGGGTGCTGCAGCAGCAGTGTGGGGAGCCAAGCCTGGGCTGCTGGTAAGGGAGGAGCTGCTGGGACCAGACACATGTCCATCACAGCCCTGCTGGGAGAGGCTGCAGGACAGACAGGCAGGGCAGCAGCAGCCAGGGCCACGCCAGACATTGCAGCTCTTAGTGGGGGTCACAGTGGGCCAGGTACTGATGCTCAGCATGAAGCCTCAGCACCTCTCATCCCCTGCCCTGCCACCACCATGCAGGCAGCTGGTTTGGGGTTCCTGTGCTGCTCCCCACAGTCTCAGCTGGCCATGGGGCTCACTTGGCCCCAGGAAAGCCAGAGGAACTCTGTGCACAGGCCTGGGGCATCGTCAGTCTGCAGCAGGCAACAGAGACCATGTAACCAACTAACCCACCGTGCATGAGCCCTTGTAACCGCTCGCTGCATGCGTTGGGTGCCCACCTGCCAGGAACAGGATGCAGACCCTTCTGTGTGCCAGCAGCAAGGGAGAAGGATAGGGTCTGCTGGGACAGCGGGGGGGGAGGATGGTCCCACAAGCAAGCTGTCCCCATCTCTTTGCCCCCCCTGACCTGCTCTAACCGTTAGACTCACTGCTCCTAACCTGTGTGATCTGTCTATTTTAGGGGTTTCTATAGTATCCATCACCGTAGGTCTAACAACTCCCAGGTAAGGTGGATGGGATGGGTGGTCTGCTCTCCTTCTCCCAGTGCCTAAGGAGGCTTGTTCAGGGCCACGCAGGATCTGCCTGTGCCTGCCTGCACCTCAGTGCTGCCTGCCATGTGCCAGCCCTGCTCTGGGCACTGGCCCCAGCACATGGTCCCCATGGCAGGAGAGGGGCTGGGGCCTTTGGGGGCTGGTGACCCGTGTGGGAGAGGTGGTGCTGGGGGTGGCAGTGACACCACTGTGGTCTGTAAGGAGTGCAGAGAAGGGGATGGGTGACAGGGGGACCATGCTCATGGCTGCTTGCAACCTCCCTGCCCCATGTCCCCCTTCCTCCCCAGTGCCTGCCCAAAACTACCTCCGCTGGCGATACAGAGCTGAGCAAGGGATGCTGTTGCTGGGTGCAGCTGGTGGAGGGACAGGGCTGGGTCCAGGATGGAGCCGAGCTGGGTGGCAGGACGCCAATGGCAGGTGCTGGGCAGGGGGCTGGCAGTATTTTCCTGGCGAGGGTCCCATCCTGCCCACCCATCCATTTGCCAGGACAGTCACAGTGCCACAGCCCAGCAGCACCCAGAGTGCCACCACACACCTCTTCCTGCAGTGTGGGGGGCGGGGGTGCTGGGGGAGCAGGGATGAGCCCAGGGACTCTTGCACTCACAGCTGCCATCTGTCCATCTCTCCAGCCATATGTGAGGGGAACTTCACCTGCAAGGAGAACGAGGTGTGCGTCAGGCCTGGCGAGTGCCGCTGCCGACATGGCTACTTCGGTGCCAACTGCGACACCAGTGAGTACCAGCCTGGCTTCAGGGGGGTTCAGTGGGGTGGCCCTGGGGCACTGGCTCGTCCCGGGGCAACTTTCCAGAGCCAAGAGCATCAGGGATGAGGCTGCAGCTGCTCTTGCCCTGCCCTTGTCCATTCCCCTGGTCTTGTCTACAGGGCATCATCCCTTCTGAGGGGTCTGGGAGGAGGAGCTGTGGTAGGGAGGTTCTCATGGGACCAGGGGTCTCCTCTGTTGCACGGTGGTGGGGCTGTCCTACAGGCAGTGCCAAGGCTGATGGCTCTGCCCACAGAGTGTCCCCGGCAGTTCTGGGGTCCTGACTGCAAGGAGATGTGCAGCTGCCACCCCAATGGGCAATGTGAGGACGTGACGGGCCAGTGCACCTGCAACCCCAACCGCTGGGGCCCCAAATGTGAGAACATCTGCCTCTGCAAGCACGGCAAGTGCGACCAGAGGACGGGCAAATGCACCTGCGAGCCCAACTGGTGGGGACCCCAGTGCTCCAGCTCCTGCTACTGCAGCCACAACTCCCAGTGCGACCAGCAGACGGGCAACTGCCTGTGCCAGCCTGGATGGTGGGGCCGTGGCTGCAACAACCAGTGCTCCTGCAACGGCTCCCCCTGCGAGCAGTTCACGGGGCGCTGCCAGTGCCGGGAGCGGACGTTCGGGCCCCGCTGTGACCGGTACTGCCAGTGCTACAAGGGCAAGTGCAACCAGGTGGATGGGACGTGCACGTGTGAGCCAGGCTACCGGGGCAAGTATTGCCGTGAGCCCTGCCCAGCTGGCTTCTACGGACAAGGCTGCAGGAGGCGGTGAGTGGCCAGGCCCTGCCAGGCCTGACCTGGCACAGTGGGCTCAGTGGGAGGTGGTGACAGGGGATTTGGGAGGATGATACGCCAGGTGATGGGTCCCCCACCTTGACTATCACAGGTGTGGGCAGTGCAAGAGCCTACAGCCATGCACCGTGGCGGATGGGCGCTGCCTGACCTGTGAGGCGGGCTGGAACGGCACCAAGTGTGACCAGCCCTGTTCACCGGGCTTCTATGGAGAGGGCTGTGAGAGGCTCTGCCCCCCCTGCAAGGATGGCCACACGTGCAACCACATCAACGGCAAGTGCTCCCATTGCAACCCGGGCTGGATCGGAGACCGGTGAGTGTGGCTGGGTATAGGGTTGGGTCGTGGCAGAGTGATGCTTGCCCTCCCTGCTGCTCCCTGCCCATGGTTCAGGGGTGGCTGTGGGTCTCTACAGCTGGAAGAGGAGGGGAGAGGTGGACTGAGCCTACCTGCATGGCCCTGGGACAGGAGAGAGCCTGAAAACCCCCTGCCCCATGCCCCTGGGTAACACTGGCTGCTCGTGGTAGAGCTCAGCTCTGAAACTGGGATGCTCCTCAGAGGGCTCTTGTGCCTAGGATCACAGTCAGGACTTTGCAGCACCCAAACAGGGCTGACAATACACAACCCCATCTCCCCTGCCTGTAGGCAAGGAGGGCTGTGGGGCATGTCAGGGTGCCCAGGAACAGCAGGTGCTCCAGCCACCCACCCTCATCCCTCCCTCCCCAGGTGTGAAACCAAGTGCCGGAACGGGACGTACGGGGAGAACTGCGCCTTCGTCTGCAGCGACTGCGTCAACGGGCAGTGCCACTTCGAGACCGGCCGCTGCCTCTGCCGCCCGGGCTCCCACGGCACCTAGTAAGTGAGCCACACTTCAGGGTGCACCCCAGGGCAGGGGTGATGCTCAGGCACCTCCTGTGCCTTTGGGGTCCTTCTCAGTTCCCAGCCGAGAGGTTTCCTGCAGTGGGAGCAATAATTGGGGTGCTTTGGGAGTAGGGGAGGGGGGGAACAGCACCACTGGTGGGGTGTTAGCAGCAGGGTAATGCTGTGAGAGAGAGGGGGGGGTTTGCTTTAGGAAATGGCTGTTTGGCAAAAACAGATGCTGTCGACAAAGCAGTGGTTTGGGTTGGTTTGGTTTGGGGTTGGTTTGTTGGGTTTTTTTAAGTCCAGGGTGGAATTTCCAGCTGAAAAGAGAGAGAAAACCACATCCCAGAATAGCAAATAGCTTCATGGGCATGGCATCTGTGGGGTGCTCCTGCTGCGAGTTGCAGCTCTGGCCGGGGGTCTTTCATACCCCAGGAAAGAGCCACCCTCTTCTCCCTCTTTCCCCCTGCCCAAGGAAGGGGCCCAAAGGATGGCAGCAGCCCCTTTGCTTTCCCTGGCAGTATTTTCCAGCGTGGAACTGAAATGCTGTTTGAAAAGGTGAGAGAATCATTTCCCACCTGGCCCAGGCACATGTTCTACTCCCCAGGTCCTGCTGGGTGTTGCTCCCAGCAATTAACTGCAGGGTGATGGCAGCCACAGGGATTTGACAGACTGCCTGTGCCAGCATTTCACTTGGGGCAGGTAAAGAGGAAACGTTTCTGTTTCACATGAGTTTTGGGGGGGGCTTTGCCAACCACTTGTGCTGTGGGAAGAGCTGGCTGGGCACCAGCACCTGCTTGGGATGCCTGTGCTGGGCACCATCACCACCTTCGGTAGCAAAGCCAGAAGTAAGTGGGTCTCAATGCTCTCCAGGGGTGTGTGGCAGCAGTTTCAGCATGGCAGTGCATGAATTAAGTTGTTCTGAGGCCTCAGAACAGCGCTGGGAATGCAGGGACTGGCAATGCTTGGGATGCAGCCCTGGTCCCAGCAGCATCCCAGTGCTCTAGCCACAGGCAGAGCTGTGCCATGGGTGTGCACACCAGGCAGGCTTGGGGACTTTCTTGGTGCTTGGGTAGATTCCTGTAACTGCAAACAGACGTTTTTTGTCATTAGCAAGGGAAAAGGGGGACAGGTTTGCTGAAAAAGGGGACAAGGAAGGCAGAATGGATGTCCTCTCAGGTCTGTGTTAGGAGGATGCTAAAAGAAAAGCTGCTAAAATGTTTATGCCCTGCACAAAGCAGTTTATCTCCTCTGACACTCCCAGCCATGTCAAGACCCTCTTGAGAAAAAAATCTCCCCCCTCTGCTCTCCCAAAATCTCAGAAGTGTGGGTCCCACTAGTGGAGTGAGGAGTTTGGCATTGCCAGGGAAATACCCCTGCTCCCAGCCCGCTGTGTTTGCTGCCCCAGCACAGCTGCTGGGAGCAGCTGCGGAGGCTCAGCATCCCTCCCACGGGTACCCAGCACCCACAGAGGCTCAGCACCCCTCCCGCAGGTACCCAGCATCTGCAGAGGCTCAGCATCCCTTGTGTGGGTACCCAGTGCCTGCAGAGGCTCAGCATCCCTCTCGTGGGGGCTCAGCATCCCTCCTGTGGGTACACAACACCTACAGATGCTCAGCATCCCTCCCGCGGCTACCCAGCCTTGCAGAGGCTCAGCACGCCTCCCGCAGGTACCCACCACCTGCAGAGGCTCAGCATCCCTCTCGTGGGGGCTCAGCATCCCTCCTGTGGGTACCCAGCCCTGCAGAGGCTCAGCACCCCTCCCACGGGTACCCATCACCTGCAGAGGCTCAGCACCCCTCCCGTGGGTACCCAGCACCTGCAGAGGCTCAGCATCCCTCGTGTGGGTACCTAGCGCCTGCAGAGGCTCAGCATCCCTCTCGTGGGGGCTCAGCATCCCTCCCACAGGTACCCATCACCTGCAGAGGCTCAGCATCCCTCTCGTGGGGGCTCAGCATCCCTCCCACGGGTACCCATCACCTGCAGAAGCTCAGCATCCCTCCCGCGGGTACCCAGCACCCACAGAGGCTCAGCACCCCTCCCGCAGGTACCCAGCACCTGCAGAGGCTCAGCATCCCTTGTGTGGATACCCAGCACCTGCAGAGGCTCAGCATCCCTCCCGTGGCTACTCAGCACCTGCAGAGGCTCAGCACACCTCCCGCAGGTACCCAGCACCTGCAGAGGCTCAGCATCCCTCTCGTGGGGGCTCAGCATCCCTACTGCGGGTACCCAGCCCTGCAGAGTCTCAGCGTCCCTCCCCTGGGTACCCAGCGCCTGGCGGGCACGAGGCTGGGCCAGGGCGGCACTTTGTGAGTCTGCAGAGCGTGAAATGGGCTGAGCTGCCTCCAGGCACGGTGCCCAGGGCTGGGGAGCAGCTGTGTCCCAGGCAAGGCTGGTTTGGGCTGAGCCTTGCTGGCTCTGTGTGGCTGCAGCTGCTCTGGGCGGCGTGCTGCTGCCAGCAGATGGTTTGGTGCTGGGTACCAAACGTGGCATCCTCACACCCAGCCCCACATCCCCACCTATGCCATTCCCACATCCAGTCGGGTACACCGCAGAGCCTGTCATGCCTGGGGCAGGGCAGGGCAGTCCTGGGTGCTTTCATGTGTGCCTGGCATGTGTTTTCTGTGCTCGAGCCCTTGATGCTCACAGGTCAGTGCCCACTTGTGTGTCCCCATCATCTCAGTGACAGCACCAGGAAGTGCTCATTTTACCAGTTTCGCCCAGCCAGGACAGTCTGCCTCAACAGATGGATGTCTCAGCACCACTCTATTGTTGGGTTTTTTCCTTCTTGGAGGCCAAAAAAACCCCCAACCAAATCAATCTGGCACCTTCCCAGCTCGGGACCAAGGACCAGGGTAGCTCTGCCCAGCTTGGAGGGGGCACCCAGCAGTGCCACAGCCACATCACCACTGGGCTGAGCTGGAAACCCCATGCATGATGACAGGGTGTCCCGAGGTTGTTAGATACACTTCTGGGTTGATGACCTTTTGTAATTACTGTGCCTAATTGTGAGCTACGCCCCCCCACCGAGGGAGCAGTGAGTGTGTCTGAGCCCCAGCAGGGCAGTATCCCTGGAGCGATGGGAGAAGCCGCTGGGTGGGCGATGGGCTCCTGCTTCCTGCAGGACCCACAGGATGTGGGGCTGCGTCAGAGCAGGCTGGAGGAACATGCCCCCCTTTTCCCTGCCTTAGGGAGGGTTTGGGCAGTGGAAGCAGCCCAACTTCCCCCAGGTCGCTCTGCCTGGGGGTGGGATGCTCTGTTCTCATCCATCCCCTTCCCTCCAGCTGTAACCTGACTTGCCCACCTGGACACTTCGGAGCCAACTGTGCCGAAGCCTGCAGCTGCCACGACGGTGCCTGCGACCCGCTGACGGGTGCCTGCCACATGGGTGAGTGCCTGCAGGCACAGGCCAGGCTGCTGGGCTCTGCCACCAAGCCAAGCATGGGGCTGAGCTGGCTGTTTTTGCCTTGTAGAGGCCAACCAGCGGATGGGGGTGATCGGGGCAGGAGCCCTCCTGGCGCTGCTGCTCATCCTCCTGCTCTCACTGCTTTGCTGCTGCTGTGTCTGCCGCAAGAAGGATGAAGCCCGTGGGTAAGTGCCTGGCTCCTGCTGGGCTCTGCCACAAAACCTGAGCAGGGAGCTGTAGGTCTGCAGACAGCTGGGGGCATGGGGGACAGCTGTGAAGGATGCAGGGGCCGCACTGGGACAGTGGTGCTGCAGGGAAACTGAGGCAGGGAAGCACTGCCTGCCTGGCACCGTGTGTCCTGTGGGTCCCCAAGGTCTGAGCAGGTCCCATTGCACCCTCAGGGCAGCACCCAGCTAGGGGAATGGATGGGGGTGGTCAGGGTGAACCTTGACTGGGGACCCCTTCCATCTTCTCCCGGACTTTGTCTCCCTCTCATGGGCCATCACTTCATGGAGACCCACCAGGCCCCTTCCAGTCTCTGGGGGGCTGGAGCTGATCTGCAAAGGGAACCCTAAAATACAGTAAGGGCATCAAATCATGGCCAAGACCCCCAGAACAAACCCATGGGCCATGGACAAAGCCCCTGGGGTGGAGGTGATGGGCTGCAGGACTGCCAGCTGCCCTGCCCAGGGATGCTGGAGGCAGGGAGGGTGAGTTTGTACACTGAGGTCAGAATGCCAGCCGTACCTGTGCAGCACTGGGTGACATCCTGCCACAGGGACAGGGATGGGGACAGCCCTGTTGCAGGGGGAGAAAGCTTGTGCTGCTCAAATAGGGATAAGCAGGCCATAAGAGCTCCTCTGGCTGCAGAGAAAGCCTCCCCCTGTGCCACTGGCCACTGCAGGGAAATTTTCCAGAAGCCTTCCCTTGCAGCCCAGCCAGCTCAATCACAGCCAGAGGCATCTGGCTTGGAGAGCTGGGGGGCTGCATGGAATTATCCCACCAATAAAAGCACAAACGCAGCCCTGTGTGGTGAAGAATCACCCAGGAGGAGGGGAAAGAGCTCAAAACTCCTCTCTCCCTGGGTGCCCAGTGTCCCCAAACAGATGGATCGCCCATGGTGCTGTCCCAGCAGCAGTCCCTTGCTGGAGCAAGCCCAGGGCCCACAGCAGCAGTGCAGTGGGCACGGTGCAGGCTGCATCAGTGTGCAGTTGGTGGCTCCTGCAGCTGCAGATAATGGCTTGAAACCTCATGCCTGGGAGGTTTGAAAACCAGAGAGCAAATAAAGAGGAGCCACGTGTTTGCTTTTGGGTTGGGATGAGCATTGGGGTTTTTTAAAGCCCATGGGGAATCTGGCCCTGCCATCATCCTCTGGCTCTGCATCCCAGGGCTATGAGGTGGTTGGGGCTGGCAGCACCCACAACACATCCCTGACATTGGATATTAGGGGGAAGTTTTTTCCAGAGAGTGGTGAGGGGCTGGAACAGGCTGCCCAGAGAGGGGGTGGGTGCCCCATCCCTGGGGGTGTTCAAGGCCAGGTTGGATGGGGCCCTAGGCAACTTTGTGTAGCTCCAGGCCTGAGGTTGGTGTCCCTGCCTGTGGCAGGGGGTTGGAGCTCTGTGATCCTTGGGGTCCCTTCCAACCCATGCCAGTCTATGATTCTATGACCCACTGTGCCCTGGGCACCCCCTTCCCTGAGCCACGCCAGGCTCTTCCCCAAAATCTCATTGCATTTGAGGCATGCCTGAGCTCCCAACTTGCTCTGTGTGTCCCCCAAGAAGGCTGTCCCTACCACAGCATGGGTGCCAGTACCTCTCTAATGGGGTTTTCTCTTGTAGCTCCAGCCAGGACCCAGCAGCAGCCAAGAAGCCACCGAGACGCTTGTGCGGGCGCTTCAGCCGGATCAGCATGAAGCTCCCACGCATCCCCCTGCGCCGCCAGAAGCTGCCCAAGGTCGTGGGTAAGGTGCTGGGGTTTCGAGGAGGGGGTAAAGACCCAGACCCTGGGGGCTTTTACTCCTGGCAGGACAGTGTCTTGCAGCATCCTGTCCAGCCCCAGAGGCAGGGTGGTGAGCAGAGCGGAGCTGTGGTAGGGACACGTGGGTGCTCAGGACCATCGCAGTGCTGCGTGGCTCGCAGGGGCTCAGTCCCTTCACAGCTTGTGTGTGTCAAAGCACATCCCTGTGCTTTGCAGGGGTGAGTGCCTGGTGCCTGGAGCTCTGCTGAGCTGCTTTTCGAGTTTTTTAGGTAGAGGATTGGTCCCTGCTGTGGCAACAAAACGCCTTGTTCACCCTTTTGGTCCCAATCTTGCCCTGGATTTGCCTGGGGTCAGAACACCTGAGCCAGAGCCCACCTTGCTGCCATGATCAGGTGAAGTGAGGACAGGGGGGAAGAGACTTTGCATCACCTCCCTGTGCTGTCCAGGCACGAACTGGGCTCGTAGGGGGATACTTATGCCCAACAAAGCCCCTGACCCATGGCTGTTGGGGACCCCCTGCATCCTGGCAGTTGGGGAACATTGTTCCCCCCAGTCTGAAACCATCCTGTGCCCAGCACAAGGAGCTGAGGATCTGCTGAATACAGTGTGGGGCAAAGGCAGCACACCTTGCCCTCTGTCCCACTCCCTCCCTGAGCCCACCACCCCCTGGGTGTGCAGTGCTGGCAGCACGCCCCAAACAGCCACATCCTGGCACGCAGCAGCTGGGCAGGAGGCCAGATCCCCCATCCCAGGAGGGAGCAGGGAGGTGGCCCCCAATTCTGGCACGCCATGCCTGAGCTCCAGCATTAAGGGCAGAGGAGGAGGGGAGCAGGGAAGGACTCCTTGTTGTGTGGGGCACAGCACAGCCCAACCCTGGAGCAGGATGCACCAGGGCCGGAGAAACATTCCTGCTGCAAGGATAACAGAGGATAACAGAGGCTGTGTTTGTGGAAGGGGCCAGGCAGGGCTCTGGGAGGACAGAGGGTGCCTGTGTGTGCTGAGGGCAGGGGGGCTCGTGGGGGGCTGCCTGTGCTTTCCCTGCACCAGCCCGGAGGCAGCTGGCGCCCACCCAGCTGCTCTGTGTACACAGGGCAGCAGCAGCCCTGGGAAAGGCTGAGGCTGCAGCGCCAGTGCCGCAGGGATGCTGGGGACCGTGCGGGGTCCTGGCAGGGCTGGGGCTGTGCCTGGAGCCTTGTCGTGGGGTTGGGGGTTGTTATTGCTCTGGCAGGGGAGAGCTTTGCTCAGGGCTTGCTGCGTTCTCCCATGGGCTCTGGATGCTCCTGGTCACTCTGGAACATGACCCAATGCTGGCTCCAGCCTCTGACAGCTCTGGGGACACCCAGGGGTGCCTGTGGCAGCTGCACCCTTGTGATGCCAGGTGACAGCGGTGCCACATCAGTGCGTGGCTTTGCCTGGAGGCTGTGGTGGCAAAGGCCACTCCTTCTTCAACAACAGCAAGTGGAGAGTCTGGCACCTGGGGAGGAACAACCACTGGAATCAGGACAGGCTGGGGGTGACCTGCTGGAGAGGAGCTCTGTGGAGAAGGACCTGGGGGTGCTGGTGGGTGACAGGGTGGCCATGAGCCAGCAGTGTGCCCTGGGGCTGAGAGAGACAATGGGATCCTGGGGGCATCAGGAGGAGTGTGGGCAGCAGGTCACAGGAGGGGATCCTCCCCCTCTGCTCTGCCCTGGTCAGGCCCCAGCTGGAGTGTTGTGTCCAGTGCTGGGCTCCCTGGTGTAGAAAGGACAGGGATCTCCTGGAGAGAGTCCAGAGGAGGCTGAGGAGATGCTGAAGGGCCTGGAGCATCTCCCCTGTGAGGAAAGGCTGAGAGAGCTGGGGCTGTTCAGCCTGGAGAGAAGAAGACTGAGGGGGGACCTGATCAATGGTTATCAATATCTGAAGCATGGGGTGCAGGGGGAATTGGCCAGCCCCTTCTCAGTGTCTGTGGGGACAGGACAAGGGGCAATGGCTGCAAGTTGGAGCACAGGGAGTTCCACACCAACCTGGGGAGGAACTTTTCCCCAGTGAGGGTGAGGGAGCCCTGGGACAGGCTGCCCAGGGGGTGTGGAGTCTCCTTCTCTGGAGAGATTCCAGCCCCGTCTGGACACCGCCCTGTGCAGTATGAGCTGGGGAGCTGCTTTGGCAGGGGGGTTGGACCCCAGGAGCTCTGCAGGTCCCTTCCAACCCCTACAGCTCTGTGACTCAGTGATTCTCTGCATTGGAATGGCCCTGGCAGGAGGGGACAGGTGCTCCTGCAGTGCCAGGGCAGCGCTGGGCGTGCTCAGCACCCTGCAGGGATGTCCCAGTGAAACCAGCACTGGCCAGAGCTGAGGACACCAAGTTGATGGTGGCTCTGGGTTCACTCACACCCTTGCAGGTTCCCCTATCACAGCTGGGCATTGGCTGGCACCGGGGTGCTTCCACCTCTGGGCTCAAACCTCACCCTGGTCACACAAGCCCTGCCAAGGCTGGTTGGGTGCCTGGAGCCCCAGGTGCCCACCTTAAACGCTGCCTCTCAGCCTCAGCACCAACTTCGTAGCCGCAGGACCTGAGCCTGCACCCAGGCTGGCACCCTGCACAGCTCTGTCCTGGGCTGATGCCAGGGCCTGGGCATTGCCATCTGCATGCCTATCACTGGGTTTCCTGGGCCAAGATGCCAGTGGTACCAGTATGGGTCTTGGCCAAGTGGTGCTGGGGATGCCAGGGCACTGTGGGGTGCCTGCTCCAGCATCCCCCTGCCACATCTCTCCAAACAGCAGAGTTTGACAGGCCCCATGGGTGATGCTGACAATGGGGAGCTGGGGATGACCAGGAGGAGGGGGACAGGAGGGCTCAGAGTCACTCCCCCAGCCCTTCTGTGGTTCATCTTAGTCTCAGAACCAATCCCCCACCGTGGAGGCAGGGCTGGGACCTGTACCCCAAGCTGCAGCTCCATCAGGTTTGGGGGACAGGCAGCAGGAGGGGGGCCCATGGGAAGCATCCACATTTCTCCCAGCCCCATCAGCCTGGGAAGGATGAATCCCAGGAGACCCAGGAGCCCACATACCTGGCTCAGGGTGCACCAAACATCCTCTTTTTATCCTCTGGCTGTATCCTGGGTCTCACCCAAGTCCTAGAGACTCCTCATGGCCACAAGCCCCAAGCACTCCTCACCCCCCCTCTCAGGAAGCATCTCCCTTCATCCACTTCCAGCCGGCTGCTTTTAATTTTCCCTTTTTGGTTTTTATTACAAGGAAAGCCATGTTGAAACTGCCTCTTCCCCCTCTCTAGGCCATTTGCTCTTTAAATAGAGCTGCTTTTTCTTTTCTTTTTTTTTTTTTTTTTCCCTTTCTCCAAGAAGCCAAACTATGCAGAGGCTGCCTTCCTTGTGCTGGCCCTGCATCTCTGAAGCCAGAGCCCCTAATAAAGAATAAACGTTCCAGTGGGCATCCTAATGACACTCAAGAGTTATTTCATTACAAAACAGGGACAGGGTGCAAGAAGCAAACAGCCTGAGCCAGAAAATACAACGTAACTTAGCTGAAGGTAACATACCTGGAGGTATCAAGGTACAAGCTGCTGCACAGGGGCAACATGCCCCCCCAACCCCCACCCCACACTGGGTTTTTGCAGCCTCCCTGGGATGCAGCCCTTGCCACCACCCCCAAGGACCAAAGCCAAGAGCATCTGATTCTGCCTGGCTCTCAGGAAGGGTTGCTGCTCTCTGCCCAGCTGTGGGTACCCTGAGAATGATGCCAGAGCTGCAGGTACCCAAGAAAGCAGTATGAGGTGTGTTGGGATGAGAATGTATCCAGGAAAAAGCTTTTAAAACAGTCAGACAGAAGCAGCAGTCCCTCCCAGCCCAGACAACTGCCCTTGCTTTGCTTTTTTATTTTTAACACCAATTTTTTCCTTGGTTTTGTTTCTCATCTGCAGACGGACCCCACGGCAGAGGGGGGCAATGCTGGGATGAGGGTGGATGCTTCTCCTCAGCTTTGGGATGGGAGAAGCTGTCAGAAGGATTAAAAAAGGGCAGAATTGGGAAAAACCAGCACTGCACACCCTGCTGCTGAGGGCATTGCTCCTTCTGCCTCCTTTTGCAGAAGTAAAAGCAGAAGGAAAATGCAACCAGTGATGCTGGAGTGGAAATTAGTGTGGTTAAAGCCAGCATTTCCTTCCCTGTGAAGGGGACAGTCCTCGATTCAGGCAGCTGGAGACCTGCCATGCAGAGGGGGATAGATGGGAGGTGTGAAGCTGTCTGGCTGTGGCCACTTGTCCTCAAGCATGGGGAATGCTTGTTTGTGGCCTCTGCCTGCAGGCGCTTGGCTGGGGGCCTGATGGGGATGTGCCAGAAATGTACCCCTGCCCTGGGATGCTGCCCCCATCCCCATGACCCCCCAGCAGGTTGGGCAGGAGGGAGCTGTGCAGCATCCCATCCTCCCAGCCTGCATGGGGATGAAGGAGGCTGGCAGAATGGGCACTGACAGCGGTTCCTTGCCCTCACAGTGGCCCACCATGACCTGGAGAACACCCTGAACTGCAGCTTCATCGAGCCACCCTCGGTGGTGGAGCAGCCTTCCCCATCATGGTCATCCCGTGGCTCCTTCTCCTCCTTCGACACCATGGATGAGGGGCCAGTGTACTGTGTCCCCCACGAAGGTGAGCAGGGAGACAGGGTGCTTCCCCAGGGGACTTCAGGGCTGTCTCCTGCTTGGTGGCAAGGTGTCACCCTCACACGGTGGGGACCGTGTCGCCTTGGCTCCTCTCCCCAAAAAGGGATGTGGGTGCTGATGCTGCCTCCCACGGGGTTTCAGAGCTCCCTCCTCCTGTGCTGGCTGCTCTGGGGTTGTTTAAATCACCCTTGTGTGCTGGGGTCCCAGGCTTGGGGGGAGGGGGACCCAGGGACACCCCAAGGTTTGGGGGGAGCTGGGTGGGATGCGGGAGCATCTCGGTCCTTCCCCTGGGCACACATCCCCCTGATGCCCCTGTGCTCTCCCCCCACAGAGAGCGTGGGTGACAGCAGGGACCGGGGGACACCCGCCAGCCCCGCTGACAAGCTGGTGGCCTCAGCTGGCGGGGAGGAAGCAGGTGAATACACCTTCCTGAAGGAGACAGGCTCAGTCAGAGCCTTCCCAGCCGACAGCAGCGAAACACCCCTGCTCAAGTCCTCTGACAGCGAGCGCTCCTCCTGTGGCTCAGGCTCTGCCGGCGCCGCGCTCTACGCCCGGGTCGCCCGTCTCTCCAAACAGTCCAAAGAGGAGGAGGATGCTGTCACGGAACCCCGCAGCCCTGGGAAGCCCCCATCCCCTGAGAGGACCAAGCCCCGTCCCCCAGACCCAGCCACGAAGCCCAAAGTCTCCTGGATCCATGGCAGGTACAACTCCAGCCAGTCCAACTCGCTGCCGGCACCCAGCCGGTCCCCAGAGCGAGTGGCCACCCAATCCAGCACCCCTGAGCAAGGCCAGGGCTTGGCCAAGAGGAAGAGGAGCCCAAGTGAGACGTCAGCCAGTGTGCAGGGCAGAGCAGAGGAGAAGGGTGGCACACGGGGCAAGGAGAAAGCACAGAGGCAACCAAAGGAGCCTGGCGTCCCCGAGAGCAAAGCCAGCCTTGCTGGGGAGCCCCAGTCACCCTCCAAGCCCAAGCAGAGGAGCAAAGCCAGCTCTGAGCCCACGGAGACCATCAACGGGGCGGTGCAGAACGCCTTCCGAAAGATGGGTGCCTTCCAGCCGGAGCGGCGGGTCGGAGACAGCAGGGATGCTCCTCGCAGCCCCGGTGCCAGCAAATCCCGCTCCGAGCCCCTCCATCCCCACCTGGCCTCCGAGCTGGCTGCCCAGCTGAAGGAAAAGACTCAGAGCCTCAACAAGGGCGACGGAAGCACCCGGGCGAACGGAGTGGGTGCCCAGCGGGAGAAGCCCACCCCTCCACAGAAAGCCAAGCGCTCGGCAGCCACCGGCGGCCAGAAGACCAGCAAGCCCTTGCTGCCAACCTCTCCCCACCTGCAAAAACTGATCCCTGGGGTGGCTGAGCCAGTAGCCGGGGAGCCCAAGCGGGTGGAGAAGCCCAGCACCGGCAGCAACCAGGACCAGGCTCTCCCCAACGAGCAAGTGGCCAAGAAAACCCCCATTAAAAAGCCTCCCAGGAAGAAGAGCCGGGAAGCCAGCCTGGAGCAGCCCCGAGCAGCCGCCGTGCCCGCAGTGCAGTGACCGGAAGCCGGGCACTGGCCCCGTGCCGGCCGGCTGCGCACTGGGAAGAAGGACGTTTGCTGGCATGGCCAGCCAACGTGGAAACCTGGACTGGTCAGGGGGCACTGGAAGAGCCTTGAGCCTCCGATTTCCTCCCCTCTCCATCTCTCTCGTCCCTTTTTTTCCCCTTAGTCTCCCCTGCCCCAGGACCCAGCCCTCCCCATCCGTGCCCTGCTGCCTGCTCCCTGCCCGGGTCTGGCAGCTCTCCCTCCCCACACAGGGCAGGACCACAGGGAGCCAGCTCGGCCACCGACCTGGGGGGAATCTGCGTGTGGCATGTCCCTCCCACTTGTTTATAGCAGTATTATCGATCGCATAAGCAGCGCTTGTTGTACCCACGGTGTATCCTGCAGTAACGGAGCCGCTCGCTTCCCGCACTCCACTCCGGTCCGGCAGGCTCACGGAGCACAGGAGAGGGAGGGTGCTGCTGCTCAGTGCCCAGGGCATTGCCAGGGATGTGCTCCACATCCATCCGTGGCATCACACCCCCTGGGCTCCAGGAACAGCTCTCCATTGCCGGTCCCGCCACAGTCGCACTGTGCCCGGTGTGGGGTCGAGCTGGTTTCGACCGATGCCACCCTCCCATCCACCCCCAGGGCTGCTTCTGGCCAGGAGCAAAGCACTATTTATGGCTGGAGCTGGATGCCCTCGGGGGTCCTGCATCCCATCCAGTGGAGTTGGAGAGGTTACTTTGGTACGACAGAGCCTGGCACCTCTGCAGAGCGCTTTCCTAATAAAAATGTATTTCTTCATAGCTGGGTACCGCCTCTCCGTGCCCCAGGCTCCCTGTGGGCAGGTGATGTGCTCAGCATCACCTGCTCTCCCCTGGGTGCTCAGCCTGGTCCTGAGCGGCATGCAGTGGGGAGATAGATGACTTCATGGCAGGTAGGCAGGGTGGGGAGGCACCACCACCTCTACCACCAACCACACACCCTCCCCCCCAGCCCCATATCCAGTATCCTCTCCTAGGGGGGATGGCTCAGACCCTCTCCAGCATAGCTGGGTGGTCCAGTCCACTCAGGGTCTCATGAGAGCTCTGGCTCAGAGTGCTGGGACACAAATGTGTGGGGACACGAGGGGCTGGCAGCGGGCTGCAGGTCTCTGGTCCCAGCATTCTAACCCCCTGCCAAGGGGCTGCCATCCCTGGCAGCATTTGGGCTCCTCACAGACCCCTGGGGCATGGTGCTGCCAAGAGGGGACAAGCCCAGGCTGCGAGATGGCTTCTCCCTCATGGCTCCTACCCGGGTTTCCTGCACCATCCTGCCTGTTTGCCTGCACACTGCCCACATGCTTCTGCCAATGTGCCTGTGCTGCCTGCCTGCTACCCAACCCCTGTGTGCCTCTGGCAAGCCCCCTGCCCAATCCCTGTGCCCTGCCCGTGCTTTGCTCTCTGCCCACACCCTACCCTGGACCTGTGGCAGGGAAGCCCTGCCAGCCCTGCAGCTGGCTTGCCCGGGGGGCTGTAAATGCCCTGTCCCTGGGGCAGTGGCTCTGCCCCCCACAGCCCCAAGCTCCTCCTCTTCAGCCACCCCAGGGCTGCAGCACCCACAGCCCTGCCCAGCTCTGCCTGGAGGAGCTGGAGCTGTGGGCTGCAAGGGACCCTCCCTGCCAAAGGAAAGGAAAGCTCCTGTGGGAGGTGGGAGTGTTGGTGCCCACCACTGAGCCAGCCCAAGCTCTGCCCACAGAGGGGGGGTGATGGCCCAGGAGAAGAGCACCAAAGCAAAAGACCATCCACAGGGCAGTCCTGGGCAATGGAGGCAGCTGGTGGGCAGAGGGATGGGATGAGACCACCAGGACCACAGCCACCCAGCATGGCACTCAGGGCTCTGGCACGCTCCTGGGCATGGCTCAGCATCATGGAGCTGGAGCTGGAGCCAGCACAGGGATGCTGGCTGGAGCAGCATGATCTCATAGCAGAAATATGATGGAAAAAAGGAATCGGACCTCATGCAACTTGGTGTTGCTTACCAGACCCCTGAGCACCCTTCAGAGTGCCTTCACTCACCCTCCCCTTTTTACTTGGGAAGATGAAGGACAACCAGCTCCTTCCAGCTCACATGGGTCAGGTGCTTCTCCAAGAAATGTCCTGTGATGCCACCTGTGCAATGGATGAGGCATGGTGAAGGGCTGATGTATCTGCATAACGTGACCATGAATCTCTTTCCTAAGCTCCCCTCCCACCACCACACCTTGGTTACCTCTGTCTGACAGCACCCTGTGATAGACACCAGCAAGGGAAGGGCTTCATTTAGGGGTCCACAAATGAATAGATGTTTAAAGCCACAAAACAATTTCCCCTGCAGCTCTTAGTCCCACCAGAGATTGCACAGCATGTAAAGACACTGGCTCCTCTCAGTCGCTTTCCACCACTCTCTTGGACCTTTGACCTCAAGGAAAAAAGAGACAAACCCAATCACAGGAGAAAGTCCTTAATGTGGGGCACATCCAGGTCTTCTGCTCACCTGAGGTGGAGCAGAAGCTTCCCCCTGAAGCCACCTTCAGGAGCCACCATCCCTGAGGCAACCTTCCCTGACAGACAGGTCAGGCTTTAGGTGACAATATGACTGCTTGGCTAAGCCTGTTGCACAGCCTCCCAGAAGCAGTGGGTGAAGCTGGCAAGAGATGATGGGATGGAGCAGCACCTGCCTGATGGCTACCATCCTTCCTCTCCACTGGAACATCAGCCAGAGGAAGCAGTGGAGCATGGAGGTACTTGTGACCAATCCTCTCCTCCACCAACACTGTGCCATCAGGCTTCTTCCCATTTTATCCCAATTTCCCAAGCCAAAGAAGGAGCTGTTGGGTTGGACAATGGTGCCTTTGTTCTGGCTTGGCTGGTGAGCAGTGATAAAAGCAAGCTCACTGCCAACCATTCATTTCCTATTTCAGGCCCTACCAAAAATAAACTGGGAAGGGAAACTCCTCTGAGAGTGAAGCAGGCACGAGGCAGCAGGGCCCTGAAGAACACAGGGAGTTTCCCAGTGCTCACTGGGAGGGGGCATGGCAGAGTCAGGGGTATGTCATGCTGGGGGCTGGAGCTCATGAGAGGATTGGGAAGCTCCACAGCACAAACCAGGGTACTGGGTTATTGATACATATTCACGTGGTGGCTGCATGTGGGTACATACATGCAGGGAAATAGCCCTTCCCTTCTTTTCCCCCAAAAGTGGGTGCTCCCAGCCACCTTTCCCAGGGACACTTGGCTCCAGGGGTGGCCAAGCAGAAGGCACTGGGATGTCCTCCAGCCTCAACAGGGTTGATGTCCCCATGCTGTCAGCACCCAGCTGACACAGAGCTCCGGCAGCCAGGCTGAGTGCATCACCCCACAGGCTGGGACCTCAAAGAGGATCAGCTGCTGCAGCACCATCAAGTAACTTCACACTTCAGACTGGTGCTGTCGGTGACCTGGAGGACTCCAGTGCCATTGGAGTTGCAGGAACAGAGGCCTTTCTGCAGGCATCCCCTCCCACTTCTGCATCCATGCTCTGCCCATCTCTGTGCCAGCAGTGGGGCTCAGAGGGGCACCAAGGAGCCTGCAGTGCCACAAGCACTGTGGTGCAGTGGGCTGCCCAGCCCCAGTGGGAAGGACAGTGCCTCTGGGGTGTGAGGGGGGGGGAGCAGAAGCCCCCAGCTCCACAGACACTGTGCCACCAGCCCAGGAGCTGCATGAGCACCTTGGGCAGCACCTGCAGAGCTGCCTTGGGATGGTAGAGCCTTTTTTTTTGGGGGGGGGGGGGGGTGGTGTTGCAACCTCTTCCCTGTGGAAGGCTGGGGGGGCAGGTGCAGTTTAGGGTGAGGGGGAACTTCTGTCATTGCAGCCCTTCCCTGTGCCTGAGATGCAACAAGCCACAGGACATCACCATAAATACTCCAGGAGTGTGTATGCCTGTGGGTTTAGATGTGTGTGTCTGTGTATATATGCACACAAACACATGCAAATACATTTATTTTATAGATATTTATTTTTCTATATATTATATATATTTTTATATATATTTATATATATACACACACACTCCTATACTCCAGGAGTAACACTTGTATTTGTGTATATATATATATATTATATATATATATTTATTTATTTATTATATATATATTATATATATTTGTATATATATATATACATACACTTTTTCATATATATGTATACATACACACACACATGCACACATACACACTCTCTCTCCCATATACTCCTGGAGTATACTATACAAGTATATACACTTATACACATATATCCCCCCACCTATTGTTATCTATTTATTTTATATAGATATTCTCTGTGTGTACATGTACACATATCATGCAAGCTCCAGGAGCAGAAGGTGAGGATGGCCAGGCTGGCTGGGCACCCTGTCAGCAGAGACACCCCATCAGTGCCAGCCACATGGCAGTGCCACCTCCCAACACCATGCCCTTGAACCCAAAGAGCACCACGCCAAGCATCTCCTGAAGACCTGGGGTTCAGGGAGCCACAGGGGTGGGGGCGTGGGGGGTCAGGGCAGTGGGTCATCCATCAGGGACTTCACCTCCTGCATCATCCCAGCAGCTGCTGTGGGTGCTGTGAGCAGGATCTGGCCATTCGGGTGCTGGTGGTGGGCATGTGGGGCTGGGCTGTGGTGGTGTGGCTCTGCTCCCATCCCTGCTGCTGCACATGAGGGGTGGGCTTCCAACTGCAGACCTGCCCTCGGCTTGTCAGGGTCTCAGGGAGACCCTCCAGGCTGAAGGATGGGATGCATGGGAACACGCTGTTTCAGGGGGATGGTGCTGTGCTCTGAGCAACCTGGAGCAGCTCAGGGGACCTGGAGCTGGAGCACCCCTGCTTGGCAGGCATTGGCCATGCATGCAACACCTTACCCAGGCAGCCTGCTGTACAACCCACATTGGCTCCAAGACCCTCCCTCACTCAACAGAGTAGTGGAAGCATTTGCATGTGATCCAGGGCACCAATTAATCCCAGGCAGTAATGAACTGAACCAAGACAAGAGACAAAGCTCAGCAGTTGTGTCAGTTTGGGGGCTGCATATGCATTTGGAGCCCGGGTAGCCATCTCTGAGCAGACCCAAGAGCCTTTATCCCAACCTCTGGAAGCAGCTCTGTCCATCATCGTTTTGGAGAAGTCCCTAGGTTTGCATTATGGAAAGCAGGAGTGCACTTGCATCATAGAATCATAGAGTCATAGAATCATAGAATCATAGAATCATAGAATCATAGAATCATAGAATCATAGAATCATAGACTGGCATGGGTTGGAAGGGACCCCAAGGATCACAGAGCTCCAACCCCCTGCCACAGGGCTGGTCAATCTGCCTTGGAGCAAGTTGGAAGCAGAGAATACTCCAAATATACAGCTAGGGAGCTTGCTTTGGCAGGGGGTTGGACCCAATGATCTCTTGTGGTCCCTCTAACCCCTGTGATTCTGTGATTCTATGAAAAATCCCATTGCACTCAGGAGCCCTGAGAAGGAGGAGCTGCCCTGAGGTACCTAAGGATAGAAATTGTTTCTTCAGTTATCCTGAGGTGTTTGGAGAAAGACAGGAGCCACCTGTCAGACCCAAAGGCCTTATCTAGTTGTGGTAAGATAGAGGCTGCTCTGTGAGGTAAAGGAAATGGCAAGTAGCTTGGTATTTATCCTCATCCATGGAGGCTCAATCATAGAATCATGGAATGGCAAGGGTTGGAAGGGAACCCAAGGATCACAGCGCTCCAACCCCCCTGCCACAGGCAGGGACACCAACCTCAGGCCTGGAGCTACACAAGGTTGCCCAGGGCCCCATCCAACCTGGCCTTGAACACCCCCAGACACGGGGCACCCACCCCCTCTCTGGGCAGCCTGTTCCAGCCCCTCACCACTCTCTCTGGAAAGAACTTCCCCCTAATATCCAATCTAACCCTTCCCTCCTTTAGCTTTAATCCATCCCCCTAGGCATCCAAGGCCTTTGAGCAGGAGGGGAAGAATAATTAAGCAGAAGATGGGCAGAGGCACCCGCACCGCCGCTGCCTGATTTATCTGGGAGCCGGTGCAGGCCCGGCCGCACGCTGTAAGGCGCCCGGCCTTGTTTAGTCTGTATGGGAGCACAAATCACAGTGCAATGTCATCGCTCTGCCAGGGTCTGGATTTCATTAGGAGCCACATGAGCAGCCTGGGCTGCTGCCGGGGGCTGGCTGTGCTCCCCCCACAGAGCTGCACAGGATGGTGGGGCAATGGGTCAGGGCACAGGGTTGAATAGATGCCTTGTCTGCAGGTGAGGAGCAGCAGCTGCCTCGCTGGGATGGGGGTTTGGTCCTCCCGGGATGTTTGAAGATCCTGAAAATATCCATAGGGGAAGGGAGTGTGGCCTGACTCCATCCCTGCTGGCGTGGTGACTGGGGCGCAGGAGGGTTGACCTCCTGGGAAGCGCTTAGCCCAGGAGAGAGACCCATGCAGCTCACTGTGTATGGTGCACCCTTTGCACCCTGCTGCACCCCTTTACCCCTTTGTGTTGATTTGACCTTGGCTGGAAGCCAGACATCCAGCAAAGTCACTCTAGACACCAGAGTCAGGGGATGAGAAATGTGACCAGATCTAAAGCAGCTCCCCCCACCCCTCCCTTCTCAGCAGACTGCACCTGAGTCAGGATTTCGCTCCCTTCTTCCCCCCATTGTGGCCCAGGGAGGGGCAGGGACTGGGGCAATGGGGGGTTGGCTCAGTTCCTCACAAGATGTTTCCCTCCCCCCTTCCCCTGCTGCACCGTGGGGTCCCACCCACAGCAGACAGTCCTCCAGGAGCTTCTCCAGCCTGAGTCCTTTCCCACGGGCCTTCAGCTCTGCCCCAGCTGCCCCAGCCTGGGTCACTGCTATGGGTGCAGTCATCAGTCACAGAATGGATCTCAGTCCCTCAGGCCCAGACTGCTCCAGCCTGGTCCCCCACGGGGTCACAAGCCCCCAGAAACCTGCTCCAGTGTGGGTGTCTCTCTCTCATCTCTGTGTCTCTGTCTCTCTCCAGGGGCTGCAAGTGCTGGCAGGACCTTGCTGCAACGCAGGGCACAGCATCTCCTGTCTGTCTCCCCCTGCTCCAGCCTGGGGCCTCTCCAGGGGCTGCAGGTGGGGTCTGGGCCTTGTCCATGGGCCGTGGGGACACCCACTGCACCATGGGTTTCTCCAGGGGCATCTTTCTCTCTGGCACCTGGGGTGCCTCTTGCCCCCCTTCCCTGGCCTTGGTGCCTGCACAGCTCCTCACACCTTCTCACTCCCTTCTCTGGGGGCACAAAGCAGCTGCTTGTGGGGTTTCTCTCCTCACTGTGACTCCCAGAGGTGCTGTGACCATCGCTGATGGGCTCAGCCTTGGTCAGCAGCGACTCCAGCCTTGAGCCAGCTGGTGTTTGTGGGGCCTGCACAGAGCTTCTGGCTGCTGCTTGCAGAAGCCACCCCTGCAGCCCCTGCTCCTGCACCAGAACCCAGCCATACAAAACTGCAACACCCTTGCATCCCTTGCACCTCACTGCATCCCTTGCATCCCACCACACCCTTTGCATTCTTTCCACCCCTTGTAGCCCATGGCCCCTGCGCATCACTCCCAGCCAAGCCCACAGACTTCTCTCCCACCCTATCTCACCCCCGGGTATGAAGTGCCATGCAGTGACACCCAAGACCACCCATAGCAGTGGTTGGGAGTCCCTCCAGCAGCACGCAGGGGCAGCAGCTCACGTGCCATGCTCAGAGCAAGCCCAGGCTGGGCAGGCAGAGCTGGGTCAGCTGTGTGACCCTGTGTCAGACAGACCTTCTGACAGCCCCTCTGCCCTGCATAGAGTGGAGACATGAGAAGTACCTGGGCTGCTGAGCCACAACCAGCATGGATTTGCCCTGGCCAAGCATCCGTGTCTTCTCCCAGGGCAGGACATGAGGTCAGGATGTGCTTGTGCACCATCTCTTCGGAGCCCCAGCAGCTCCTCAGACACTCAGCTCAGACATCTGAAGCCCAGCCGTGTTTTCCACTGTGTTTCTGACCATGCACACTCCTCCCAGCAGGTCAGACCCAGCTTTTCCAGCCCAGTAGCCCTTTCTCTGCTGGCCAGGAAGGGAGCATGGAAGTTTCACCCAGCACCACTGAGAGCCAGCGCCCACCTCAATCCAGATCTTATTTTAGCTGCAGCTCAGGGGTGAAAATCCCATTCAGATGTTTCAGCTCCAGGGGCCAGAGCAGGGGAAACACATTTACTCTGCATTGTTTAAATTGGAATCAATCCGCTGAGCCTGAGGCCATGAGGCTCCGGTGGTCCCAGCCACGTGGTCCCCTTGCCCAGAGGATGAGAGTGCATGGGGCTGAGGAGGACATGAGGTTAAAGTGGCCCAAACAAGGTGGGGAGGAGGCTGGGGATGGGCAACAAAGCCACCGTGGTGGGTGATGATGATGCAGGGCAGGATGGGGTCAGGGGTCTGGTGCTGGAACCCCTTCCCTAGGGGTGCAGGGGGCTGGCCCAGCTCTTGGAGGGTCTGAGGATGAGCTGGAGGAGACTCAGGGAAAAAGCATCCAAACCAAGATGGGTGAGGAGGGCAGGATGCAGCCTGGTGCAGAGGAACCACACTGAGACCTGGCCCTGTGGGATTTGCTGCTCCAGGAGCTGGCTGGCTCCATCCCCAGCTCAGGTACCATCAGGGGGTGCACCAGGCACCCCGGGGCTGAGCACTTGAGCCACCAGATCCAGGACCACTGAGTCAGCCCGTAGCGGTGCCGCGGAGCGCAGAGCCGCTGGTGGGATGCTCGCCAGCTCCTGGCCTGAGCCCCAGATGCTGCTGCCTCTTCCCCCTCTGCACAGCAGAGCCACAGTCGGTGCAAAAGCTGCTGTGCATGGGCCCAGCAAACCCAGGCCGAGCTCCTGCGGGGTAGGGGGAGCTCCAGGCTCCATGGTGGTGACTCAGAGCCCCGGTGACGTGGCTGCTCTCCCACCGGGACACCAGGCTCGGGCAGCTGTCTCTGGCAAACGGGTTTGTGCTTGGGTTTTTCTGGAGGATTATTCCTAACTGCAGTGCGCTCTGGTTGTAGTCACAGCCCATCCTGCTCCATGGATGTGGGCACTGCTCTCCTGCTGCCACCTCTGCTCAACTTGGGGTGTTGTGGGGCAGTAAAAATGCTGTTTTCCAGCGTTTATGAACAGGCAAACATGCCCTTTGGGGAAGGGTATTGTCCAGGCATCCCTCCCCTAAAGAGGCAGCGGGCACCTTTGCAAATCTCTCCATCCTGGGAGATATTTTCCCTGCAGGTGAGTGCAGGAAGCTTGAACCCCCTGAACCCCAGGGGTGGGGGAAGCAGCTCTGCTGGGAAACAGAGCCTTTGGTCCTCTGGATGTCCTCACACATCCCACACCAGGGTGTGGGCTCTGTCCCACAACATGTACTTGTCCCCCAGCTTCTCACCACCCACCTCTGCACCAGCAGCATGAGGACAGCCCTGCAGTTGGTCTGGGGGCTCAGGAAGAAGCAGCAGGTCAGAGGTAGCCCCTGGCTTCTTCTGTGCCCAGGTGGGGAGCATCCCACTCTCCCAGCACAGAGCCCTGTGACCATGAGCATTCAAAGTGGCCTCGGTGGAGCACATCAGGCCAGAAGGATCATGTTCAGATCCCACTGCACTCTTCCTCAGTCCCTCTTGCCCAAACAAGCTCCGTGGTGAGGTAGCAGGGTGAGGAAGGACAGCAGCTTTCTCACTCTGTCTGTCCCTCTGAAGCTCCATGCAGGCCAGCTTAAGGCTCTTACTGTGCATCATAAGCCAACTGCAGGGTTGCTTCTGCTCTCAAGCCCCCAGGTCCAGCTGCTGTGATCACCTCTGAGGTGCCAGGAGGTCCTGGGGAGCATCAGAAGGGCCTATGGTTCCTCCACTCAGGCTGTACCACCTCAGCTGCTTGTGGCACCACTGTGGGCACCGTTACCTGGTCAGGGACACACCCCTCAAGTTGAGCCCACACCCCAGAAGCCCTGTGCATGTCCCAACACATCATGACGTGCTCCCTCCCCCGGGCATGGAATACATCCGCAGGTCACCCGTGCTCCCCAGCCACCTATCCAGTCATCTCTCCCCCCACTCCCAGCCCAGGGGTGTGGATTGCCCTCAGAAGGTGACCCAGAAGGTGACCCAGAAGGTGACCCTTGTTTCTCTGGCCCCATGGCCATGCAGGTCCCAGCTCCAGCTCAAGCCACTGCAGCCAGCTCACCCTCCATCAGTGCCAGCATCCCGGCTCAGTGCCAAGGCAGCATGAGCCCCATGCAAACCAAGGCCAGCTAAGGCAGGGTGTGCACACCAGCTCAGGGATCTGCAGCACATCCCCTGAAAGCTCAGCCTCCTCAGAGCCCAGCCTGCACGAGGCAGTGCCCGGAGCCGGCCGGGATAATGGGAAGCGCATGGGATCCACATCTGGTAGCGATTGAGCGGGGAGCAGCGCTGGGAAGGGAGGAAGCACAGATTTCCTGCAGCACAAAGGAGGGGGGAGGAATGTCCACAGCAGCACAGGGGCCCCAGCATCTCCCCTCCTCCCTCCACTGGCTCAGCCATGAAGCCTTTGCTATAGGGTGCCATGGAATCAGGTCGCATCCAGTGCTGTTGGAGCTTGTCGTGGGGAACATGATGGGCTCTTCCCTGGGCTTGAGCCTCCCCCCATCCCCCCAGCTTCCTGGCATCCCCCCTTTTCCATTCACAGGGGTGCATGGGCACCCCACAGCTGCTGAGTACAGCTCTTGTGGCTGTGCTGGCTCTTCCAGGCTGCCCAAGGTGAAGACAACCCTCCCCATGCCCAAACACTCCCACACTTCACCCCTCTCCCCAGAACAGCCTGAGTGAGAGAGCAGAAGCCCCAGCAAGGGGACGAGATCACAGCAGGGTCTGCTCTGCACTGTGCCTATGGGGATGTGGCGCTTGGAGGGGACATGTCAGGTGGTGTGGAGGACACAGTCACTGAGTCACAGAGTTGTAGGGGTGGGAAGGGATCTGCAGAGCTCCTGGGGTCCAACCCCCCTGCCAAAGCAGCTCCCCAGCTCATACTGCACAGGGCGGTGTCCAGATGGGGCTGGAATCTCTCCAGAGAAGGAGACTCCACACCCCCTGGGCAGCCTGTCCCAGGGCTCCCTCACCCTCACTGTGACACCCTTACTGGTCCTTGCCAGTGCAGCATGCCTTGGGGGCAGGCAGCTTGCCTGATCCTGGGCTGGTACCTGGTGAAGAAGTGAAGTCTTGGCCACCAACACTCAAGCATCCATAGCTGTGGAAGACATACTGTGTGGTATTGCCAGGGGAGCACCCTGGCACAGCACAACCCTGCAACAGCAATACCCTGGCTTCAGGTGACCCCTGCAGATGGGCAGCTAGCAGAATCTGCCCTCAGTTCTTCATAACTGAGGATAGCCAAGTGTTGGGGTTTGTTACTTTTATCCTGCTCTCCCACATCTCTGCAGCTTATATTACTGTAATCCTCTGCAGGTAACACCTACCTCAAAAATATCACAGCCCATTAGTCTGACCTCATTAGTTATAACAAGGCTTCTGCTACACACCCCCCACATCAAATCACCTAGTGGCATTTCTCCTAAACCTGCTTCCTTGCAGCCCCATGTTCCCCCAAAAGCAGCTGTGGATGCAACACAGGTTTAATCATAGTCTGGCCTGGGTTGGAAGGGACCCCAAGGATCACAGAGCTCCAACCCCCCTGCCACAGGCAGGGACACCAACCTCAGGCCTGGAGCTACACAAGGTTGCCCAGGGCCCCATCCAACCTGGCCTTGAACACCCCCAGGGATGAGGCACCCACCCCCTCTCTGGGCAGCCTGTTCCAGCCCCTCACCACTCTCTCTGTAAAGAACTTCCCCCTAATATCCAATCTAACCCTTCCCTCCTTCAGCTTTAATCCATCCCCCTTGTCCTGCCTTTGTCTGTCCTGTTCCAGCCCCTCACCACTCTCTCTGCAAAGAACTTAATCCCCTTGATTAAACAAGGTAATTAAACCCCCTCAATCCCCTTGATCAAACAGGCAGGCGTGTGTGGACAGCTCGTGTCTCACAGCAGCACAGGGCTGTGCACAGTGCCCGGGCGGGACACCATGGTCCTTACGGGTCCCTTCCAGCCCAGGGTGTCCTGGGGTTCCATGAGTGTTAACCGCCCTCGGGCCGGACCAGCGGGACAGCGGGACAGGGGGACAGCAGGACAGGGGGATAACGGGAGAGAGAGAGATCAGAGGAGGGCCACAAGGATGATTAGAGGGCTGGAGCAGCTGCCCTACAGAGAGAGGCTGAGGGAGCTGGGCTGGGTCAGCCTGGAGAAGAGAAGGCTGTGGGGGGACCTCATTGCAGCCTGCCAGTCCCTGAAGGGAGCAGAGGAACAGGAGGGGAATCAGCTTGTTAAAGGGCAGAGACTGGCAGGACAAGGGGGATGGATTAAAGCTAAAGGAGGGAAGGGTTAGATTGGCTATTAGGGGGAAGTTTTTTTCAGGGAGAGTGGTGAGGGGCTGGAAGGGGCTGGCCAGAGAGGGGGTGGGTGCCCCGTGTCTGGGGGTGTTCAAGGCCAGGTTGGATGGGGCCCTGGGCAACCTTGTGTAGCTCCAGGCCTGAGGTTGGTGTCCCTGCCTGTGGCAGGGGGGTTGGAGCTCTGTGACCCTTGGGGTCCCTTCCAACCCAGGCCAGTCTATGATTCCATTCTATGAACGGGACAGCAGGACAGCGGGACTGCAGGACAACAGGACAGCGTGACAACCAGACAGTGGGACAGCCGGACAGTGGGGTGCCCGAACACGCCTCCCGCGGGAGGGGTGCGGGGAAACGCCCGGGAAAACCCCCACCCGAGTCCCGGGGGAGAAGCGGGGCTCCCGGCTGCTGCCGCGTCCCCCGCCGCCCTGCCCGGTACCGGCTCTACCGGGACGCCCGGGCGGGCGGCGCGCAGGGGAGGGAGGGGCGTGTCCGGGGGGCGTGGCCAGAGAGCGGTGAGGCGGTATCGAGGCGGGACGGGCTGAGGGGGCGTGGCCAGAGGGCGGTGTGATTGGCGGCTCGGCAGGGCGAAGGGGCGGGTCGCTCGGGGGCGCGGCGCATGCGCACGGCGCGGCGAGGCGATGGAGCGGTTCGGCGGCGCGGGCGGGTACGAGGCGGCGGAGCAGCAGCTGTCCCGGCAGCAGGAGCGGCACTACCGGCTGCTGTCGGAGCTGCAGGCGCTGGTGAAGGCGCTGCCCAGGTGAGCGGAGGGCGGCGGGGGGGCCGCCGGCGCGGCCGGAGCCGGAGCTGAGGCGCTGCCCCCCCCGCAGCCCCTGCCAGCAGCGCCTCTCCTACACCACGCTCAGCGACCTGGCGCTGGCGCTGCTGGACGGCACCGTCTTCGAGATCGTGCAGGGCCTGCTGGAGATCCAGCACCTCACCGAGAAGAACCTCTACAGCCAGCGCCTGCAGCTGCACAGCGAGCACCGCGGTCCGCAACGGGCACCGGGCACCGGGCACCGGGCACCGGGCGGGCCGGGCGGCGGGGCGGGGCTGGGCTGAGGGGGAGCCCGGGGGCGGGGCTTGGGGGGGCGGGGCTTGGGGGCGGGTCTGAGGGGGAGCCCGGGGGCGGGGCTTGGGGCGGGGGCGGGGCTGGGAGGACGGGGGCGGGGCTGGGAGGACGGGGGCGGGGCTAGGGGCCGGCCCCTGGGCAGGGTTGGGGTGCCCGGGGGCTGGGCTAGACTGGGGGGCCGGGGGCTGGGCTGGGCTGGAGGGGAGGGCCGGGGGCTGGGGGGGTCCAGGGCCTGGGCTGGGCTGAGGCGGGGCCCGGGGGCTGGGCTGGAGGAGGAGGGGGCCCAGGGGCTGGGCTGGGCTGGAGGGGGACCGGGGGCTGGGCTGGGCTGGGCTTGGGGGGTCCCAGGGGCTGGGCTGGGCTGAGGAGGGGGCCCAGGGGCTGGGCTGGGCTGGGGAGGGGCCCGGGGGCTGGGCTGGGCTGGGCTGAGGAGGGGTCCCAGGGGCTGGGCTGGGCTGAGGAGGGGTCCCAGGGGCTGGGCTAGGCTGAGGAAGGGGCCCAGGGGCTGGGCTGGGCTGGGGAGGGGCCCGGGGGCTGGGCTGGGCTGGGGAGGGGCCCGGGGGCTGGGCTGAGGGGAGTGCCAGGGCCTGGGCGGGGCTGGGTTGGGCTGGAGGGGGGGCCGGGGGCTGGGCTGGGCTGGGCTTGGGGGGAGCCCGGGAGCTGGGCTGGAGGAGGAGGGGGGCCCAGGGGCTGGGCTGGGCTGGGGGGGGGGCCCGGGAGCTGGGCTGGAGGAGGAGGGGGGGCCGGGGACTGGGCTGGGTTGGGTTGGGGAGGGGGCCGGGGGCTGGGCTGGAGGAGGGGGGCCCCCAGGGCCTGGGCTGGGGGGGGCCGCGGGAGCTGGGCGGGGGCGGAACCGGCAGCCTCGGGGCTGCGGGGAGGTGGGGGTCCCGGGTGAGGGGCACGGCGGGAGGGAGGCTGGGGGAGGCAGTAATCCCGGGGAACCTTTAGGGGACCCCTGGGGGGACTCAGGGGGTTCGGGGGGCGGCAGCAGCCGGTGAGGACCCCGCAGGTGATGGGGATGGGGTGCCCCTGGGTTGGTGGGTAATGGGGAGAGAGGGGGGCTGCAGGCAGCGGGCCCACGGCCGGGGGGCGCTGGGAGGAGGCTGGGGGGGGGCAGGGGGTGGGAGGGGATGTGGTGGGGGGTTACCCTGACCCGCGGCTCGTCGCAGGGATGAAGCAGGAGCTCTTCCACCGGCACAAGGAGGCCCAGCAGTGCTGCAGGCCCCACAACCTGCCGCTCCTCCGTGCTGCTCAGCAGCGGGAGATGGAGGTAAGGGGAGGCCAGGCACAGCCCTCCCCTGCCATGGAGGCTGTGGCCCTTCCCAGAGGCTGACAGCCCACATTGCATATCCAATCTAACCCTTCCCTCCTTCAGCTTTAACCCATCCCCCTTGTCCTGCCAGTGTCTGTCCTTTAACAAGCTGATTCCCCTCCTGTTCCTCTGCTCCCTTCAGGGACTGGCAGGCTGCAATGAGGTCCCCCCACAGCCTTCTCTTCTCCAGGCTGACCCAGCCCAGCTCCCTCAGCCTCTCTCTGTAGGGCAGCTGCTCCAGCCCTCTGAGCATCTCCGTGGCTCCTCTGACCCCTCTCCAACAGCCCCACATCTTTCTTGCATTGGGGACCCTTTGTTACTCCTCCTTCACCCTCACCAGCCATGCAAGGGCTCTGGTCAATTCTCCTGAGCCTGGGGTGCTGAGTTTCAGCCTGCTGATCTGTGGTTCCCAGTCTTTCCTGGCCTCCAGACGCAGAGCAGTCTGGTCCCAGCTTCCCTGCCTTGTCCTGGCAGAAGCATTGCTGTGAGTTGATGACATCTGGAGCTGTGTTTGGGGTGCTTTAGGGCCAAGTTGCTCTGGGCTTACAATAGAAGACCTGGAGATGAGAACAGGAGGAAAGCAGATACACCACTTGGATTTGGGGTTTTTTTCATCAACTGTTCTCTTTTCCAGGCTGTGGAGCAGCGAATTCGGGAGGAGCAGCGCATGATGGATGAGAAGATAGTCTTGGAACTGGACCAGAAGGTGATAGACCAGCAGAGCACCCTGGAGAAGGCTGGGGTGTCTGGCTTCTACATCACCACCAACCCTCAGGTTGGTGTTTGGGCAGGGAGTGTAAGGTCTGGCAGGAGTTGTGTCTTAGTATCTTTGTTTAATATTCTAAAAAATCACAGAATCACAGAGTTGTAGGGTTTGGAAGGGACCTGCAGAGCTCCTGGGGTCCAACCCCCCTGCCAAAGCAGCTCCCCAGCTCATACTGCACAGGGCGGTGTCCAGATGGGGCTGGAATCTCTCCAGAGAAGGAGACTCCACACCCCCTGGGCAGCCTGTCCCAGGGCTCCCTCACCCTCACTGGGGAAAAGTTCCTCCCCATGTTGGGGTGGAACTCCCTGTGCTCCAACTTGCAGCCATTGCCCCTTGTCCTGTCCCCACAGACACTGAAAAGGGGCTGGCCAATTCCCCCTGCACCCCATGCTTCAGATATTGATAAACATTGATCAGGTCCCCCCTCAGTCTTCTTCTCTCCAGGCTGAACAGCCCCAGCTCTCTCAGCCTTTCCTCACAGGGGAGATGCTCCAGGCCCTTCATCATCTCCTCAGCCTCCTCTGGACTCTCTCCAGGAGATCCCTGTCCTTTTTACACCAGGGAGCCCAGCACTGGACACAACACTCCAGCTGGGGCCTGACCAGGGCAGAGCAGAGGGGGAGGATCCCCTCCTGTGACCTGCTGCCCACACTCCTCCTGATGCCCCCAGGATCCCATTGTCTCTCTCAGCCCCAGGGCACACTGCTGGCTCATGGCCACCCTGTCACCCACCAGCACCCCCAGGTCCTTCTCCACAGGCTCTTGCTCTTAATGAAGTTTGAATCACTGGGTCGTGAAGAATGGTCTGTCCTTCACCCCATCAGCTGATGGACATCATGCCCAGGGCTAGAATCATAATGAAGAAGCAGAAACCCATTAGAGAGGACAAGAGCCCCAGCTTTCTACAGAAAATGTCCCAGTGTGGAGGGAAGAAATGCTGCACCCACAGCTCACTCATGGGTCTGAGGAACACTAAAATTAGCAGCTGTGTGGGTTTATCAGGCTCATTCCTGGTTTAGCTGTGCCACTTGCTTTCTAGGAGTTGCTTTGGGGTTTTTTTTATCAGGAATCTTACTGATTCTTGCCCATGACTTGCTGGAGATGATGATCTCAGGCTGTCATTAGCAGATTGTTCTCAGTTTCCCCAGTGCACCCACTCCTGAAGCCTGGAGCCATTGCCTGGGTGTTTCCTCTGGTGTTGAATGAAAGAACAGAACTACCAGGGTTTCCTTGTGATGCCACAGAGGGCTGCAGGGAATGCAGAAATGGGCTGTTCCTAATCATAGACTGGCATGGGTTGGAAGGGACCCCAAGGATCACAGAGCTCCAACCCCCCTGCCACAGGCAGGGACACCAACCTCAGGCCTGGAGCTACGCAAGGTTGCCCAGGGCCCCATCCAACCTGGCCTTGAACACCCCCAGGGATGGGGCACCCACTCCTTCTCTGAACTCTAACCTCTTCTTAACTCTTGTTCTTTGAGCTGCTCAAACTTGGCTGAACACCTACTAGTGAGGAAAGACAGAGGGACCTGAGCAGGCACTTCCCAAAGCCTCTGTGGCTCCTGCTTGGGTGGCCTTGAACCAAGCTCTTGCTTTTCCTGCACTGCTGCTCAGTGAAACAAAAGCAGCTCTTTCTCTCCCCTCCTCCCCCTGCCTTCTCCATTCTTTCTCTACCTCCTGACTCCTCACAGGGTTTTCCTGTTTGCCAGGGTGAGGTTTGCCTTTATGACAGCAGGTAAACCCAGAGCTCAGCCTGTACCTCCAAGTGCTGCTGCCATGTGAGGAATCTCTGCTGGAGTCTGGTCTCTGTGTGTTTCCCATCACAAAATGCTTTGCTTATGCAGCTGATAAGATAGATATATATTTATTTTTTTTTTAGAAAAATAGATCTTTATTTCCATTCTGTGATGTGTCTGCCAGCCTGAGTCACAGAGCAGGGTTTGACAGTGCTCAAAGCTTGAGTGAGATGTAGCTAAAGAGCAGGCAGATGGCAAGGAAATCACACACTGGCATTGGTAACTGTAGGAGGTGGTCTTCCCTTGGTTACAGTCATGGAGAAGGGAGTTTTGGGAAGGGGAATGACTTCCCTTGAGGGGGTCTGACATACCAGCACAGTGGTGTGTTGCACAGGGCTTGGGCTCTGCTTGCAGAGCACCCAAAGTGATTACTCCTGCTTCCTGCCCTTTGGCATTGGCAGAGGGTCAGGGCATGAGGGGTGCTGCTGAAGGGGAGTGCAGCAGGGCATGTCCAGAGGCTCGGTGGTGCTGCAGGAGGGCTGACCTGCAGAACTGGATGGTCCTCACTGTGTTTGTCATCACATGGCAGCCAAGAGGAAGGGACCTTTCCAAATGACCCATAGAGCCACATGATCCCTCCAGCAGCTGTGGTTGGCAGCAGATCTCCCAGGAAATCCCTGCCCTGTGTGTTTACAGAAGGGCTTACACAAGATGAAAGGCTCCGTGTTGGGTCAGGTGTGGGGTTGTTTCTCTTGTTCCCTGGAGATGAGCAGCTTTTAAGTGGGTGGCACAAACCAGTCCTTTGTGCTGCCTGCAGCAGGGAGTGGGATCAGCTTCTCCTCCTCAAAATGTCTCTCTCCCTTCCCAGGAGCTGACTTTACAGATGAATTTACTGGAGCTGATTCGGAAGTTGCAGCAGAAGGAATGTGAGTCTGAGAGAGCTTTTTCCTGAACCAGCAGATCTGCAGCTTAGTTGCCAGAGTTTTCTCCTCACCTCCCTCTGAAGAACAGGCCTTGGTGCCTTCACTCAATATTCTGCCAGGACAAAGCTAGTGGTTGTAGAAGCAGTGGCTGTGGAGCTGGGGCTGGGCAGCTGGGGAGCCTCAGGCTGCCTCTCTGCTCCTTGGAGTAAGATGCATGCTGTACCTCCCTCCAGAGAATCAGAATCCCAGACTGGTCTGGGTTGGAAGGCACCCCCAGGGATCATAGAGCTCCAACCCCCCTGCCACAGGCAGGGACACCAACCTCAGGCCTGGAGCTACACAAGGTTGCCCAGGGCCCCATCCAACCTGGCCTTGAACACCCCCAGACACGGGGCACCCACCCCCTCTCTGGGCAGCCTGTTCCAGCAATGATGACAGTGGAGGGCATCCATCTGCCCCGTGCAGCCTGCAGCATCCCTGAGGCACCAAGCAGCAAACCCAGCCCAGTGTGGATGACCCTGTGTTCACATCACTCAAGCTGGATGGGTGAGCAGCATGATCTCCAACTTGCAATCTCCTCTTCTGGTCCAGGGAGGAGGAAGTGGCACTGGGAGGGGATGGGAGAGGTGAGGAGGTGCTGTCTGGCACTGGGAAGCAAAGGGCACTTGCCATCCAGTGCCACCTCACTGTGACAGATGGTTGGCAGCTGGGGAAAGAAGTCCAAGGTTTATCTGCAAGAAGATGCTTCCTGTGTGTGAGGCAGAAACAGCCTCTCAAACCAGCAGGCCCTTCCAGAGAGAACCCCAGGCAGGTTCCAGCATCAGCATCACCCAAGGAGAATTCCTGGCCTCAGCCCAGCGTTCCCAGACTGTGCCATTCCCAGTGTTCCCACCCACCTTGCATCCTGCAGAAGGCTGGAGAGCTTTTGCTTTGTTACATGAAACCCTTTCCCAAAGACAATAAACCACTCTGTCCCAGCTTCTGGGGCTGCAGCTTCCTAAGTGTCAGTGACAGTGATCATATTGTCCCATCCCTGCTTGATGAATGTGAGTTTGAGGGTGTACTGGCTTAAATTTGGGGGTTACCTGTGTCTTGGCTGGGCTGATGAGCTGTGTGTAAGATCTGTGTGGGTGCAGGCAGTGTGCAGTGCTGGCTGCCTGTAGGAAACGGGGGGTGCAGAGGAGAATCTGAGCAGTTCTGCTCTGTACAGGTCAGGGTGGAGTTAGAGGAGCTGCTGGGAGATGGCTCAGAGACTTGGGCCATCGTGTGTCAAAGGGCTTTGGGTCACTGAGGGGGTTCTGGCATTCCTGGAGTGAGGCTTGTGTTGGGGAGATGTCTCCTTACCTCTGTGCTCTCCTGTCAGTGCTGCAGTCTCAGCAGAAGGCAGCATGGGCAGGCTCATAGGTCTTGCCTGGGGGAGGGTGAGCAGGTATATTCACACAGAAGCCATCCCTGAGGCTAGAGCAAGGGACAGCTGGAGAGATGGAGAACCAGCTGAAGATCTGGGGGGGGGGGAAAGAGCTTCTGGGTGACCTTTAAGGTAGGGTGAGATAGAGGAGCTGCTCACTACTGCACACAAACATGCTGAAGATCAGCAGCTACAAGGTTCAACAAAGCTTTTGTGAATTCAGGGCTGAGGCACCCCTTGTTTCCAACATGAGTGGGGTTTTCCTCCCCATGAATCATAGACTGACATGGGTTGGAAGGGACCCCAAGGATCACAGAGCTCCAACCTCCCTGCCACAGGCAGGGACACCAACCTCAGGCCTGGAGCTACACAAGGTTGCCCAGGGCCCCATCCAACCTGGCCTTGAACACCCCCAGACACGGGGCACCCACCCCCTCTCTGGGCAGCCTGTTCCAGCCCCTCACCACTCTCTCTGCAAAAAACTTCCCCCTAATATCCAATCTAACCCTTCCCTCCTTCAGCTTTAATCCATCCCCCTTGTCCTGCCAGTGTCTGTCCTTTGAACAAGCTGATTCCCCTCCTGTTCCTCTGCTCCCTTCAGGGACTGGCAGGCTGCAATGAGGTCCCCCCACAGCCTTCTCTCCTCCAGGCTGACCCAGCCCAGCTCCCTCAGCCTCTCTCTGTAGGGCAGCTGCTCCAGCCCTCTGAGCATCTCCGTGGCTCCTCTGACCCCTCTCCAACAGCCCCACATCTTTCTTGTGTTGGGTCCCAGCTCTGGACACAGGATCCAGCTGGGGCCTCCCAGGGCAGAGCAGAGAGGGACAATCCCCTCCCTGTCCCTGCTGGCCACTGCTCCCATGGGAGCAGTGGAGACTGGAGGATGTGCTCCTGCAGGGAAATCCCAGCTGGAAAGAGGCTGATGTGGGATCCACATCACTGCAGGGTCTCTACAAAACCACCTTGGGTCATGCTGCCTCATGCTCAGCTGGGAGCCCTGCACTCAAATGCTAAATGATGGCAAGGAGCAGAGCAGGCAATGCTCCCATCCAGAGACACCCCCTGCTTGTGAGGATGAGTGTGGACACAGTGGTCTGTCCTGACCAGATGGAGGAAGGGGGGGGAGACAGAGAGAGAGAGGGATCCCTGTTCCTCTGCGCATAGCAAGAGCTGTGCACAAGGGAATTGGTTCCCAAGGTACTGATGAGAAAAGGCAGGGATGAACAATGGCTCCTGTTGCCTGCCTGGATGCTAGGGGGTAGCACTGCCTCCCAGAAGGACTCCCCCTTTGACTGGAGCAGCAGCAGAGCCTGCAGCATGGCTGGAGAAGCCCAGGGTCCCCCATGGCCATCTAACACAGAGCTGGGACTGCTGCTGCTGGGCTCAGCCCTGCATCGCTGCCCCACGCCTAAAGAGCAGAGCCCATGCTGGCCCAGAGCTCCCCATCTCTGCCACCATCTCTCCCAGGGGCAGCCATGCTGGGGACTGTCAGGCTGCTCTGGCACTGCCATGACAACAGCAGCTCTCAGGCTTCTCCCTCCCACCATCTGGCTGTGATCTGCTCTGCCAGGCTGGGAGTTCCCATGCCTGCAGCCAGGCCGTGTTTCAGCAGGGCCTTCTGCAGGGGACAGAGCAGCAGGGGCTTCTGCAGGGGACAGAGCAGCAGGGCTTCTGCAGGGGACAGAGCAGCAGGGGCTTCTGCAGGGGACAGAGCAGCAGGGGCTTCTGCAGGGGACAGAGCAGCAGGGGATTCTGCAGGGGACAGAGCAGCAGGGGCTTCTGCAGGGGACAGAGCAGCAGGGGCTTCTGCAGGGGACAGAGCAGCAGGGGCTTCTGCAGGGGACAGAGCAGCAGGGGATTCTGCAGGGGACAGAGCAGCAGGGGATTCTGCAGGGGACAGAGCAGCAGGGCTCTGCAGGGGACAGAGCAGCAGGGGATTCTGCAGGGGACAGAGCAGCAGGGCTCTGCAGGGGACAGAGCAGCAGGGGCTTCTGCAGGGGACAGAGCAGCAGGGCTCTGCAGGGGACAGAGCAGCAGGACGGGCAGTCCTGGTTTGGAGCAGGTTCTCTCAGGAGCAGTGAGTGCCTGGGATCGCTCACCATCAGGTTTTGCTGGAAGATAAACCTGCTCAGCTCCCCAAGCGCTGCTGGGTGGTGCCACACAGGTCTTTCTCCAAGCAGATGCCTTGGTGTCACTGGAGGGTGACACTGTCCTACGGTGCTGGCTGTGCCCACGCTGCTGCTTGTCGGGGCAGACATCAGGCCTGCGTGCGGCCTAGCTCTCTTCTCCCAAGACACAGGCCCTGACAATATTCTTCTGTTCCCATGAGACAGGACAAGTTCCTCATGCTGAGAGGATCCTAATAATCCCATTCTCAAAACACAGTGACCTTGCTGATAGGGGTACAGGCTGCCCTAACCCAAGAAGCCGTTATGGGAAGGGATTTGGGAGTAACAGAACATGTCAGGAACCAACCATAACAAGAGGGTCAAACCAGCAGGTGTGGGGATGCTTTTAGGCATTAAAGGTAAACTAAGGATGTTTAGCTATAAGATAGGGTTATCAGAACTTGTTATAATTACTAACCAATCAATATGGTGTGAACAGTGTGTGTAACCAATGAGCAGGTTTTTAGCTTGCCACGTTTGCAGTAGTAAAGGTCTAGAATCTGGGTGATTTCACCTCATAAATGGCTTCACCTCAAATTCATATCGAATTGCCTGTTGCTCTCTGCTGGTTGGCACAGCTGCTCAGCTGGGTCAGTGCCAGGATGGCTGGGCTCCAGGCTGGTGAGTGATCCGAGGTGCTGGAAGGGCCCTGAAGGGTTGTGGGATTTCAGCTGTCTCAGGTCCTTCATTCAGCTGGGACCTGGGACCCCTTTGGTGGCAGCTCAGGTGGCTTCAGCCACCCATGGAACCATGTTCCTGCCCAGGTCTCCTTGTGTGCCAGAGAACACGTGGAGAAGGGGTATGTGAGAGGGTCCTGTTACCCATTCCGGTGTACCCATGGCAGGGCCATGGCTCTGATCACCTGTGTTCACCTGGGAACTAGGGGAACGTGGAAGATGGCTGGTAGAAAGGGACAAGTTCTAGCTCCTGCTCCCATGTTTCTATACTTTGGGCTGATGAGGAGGAGGGCAAGGTCCCCCTGCACGTAATGAGGTCCACACTTGAGTGTGGATGAGGGTGAATTTAGGCACATGGCAGCCTTTAGTGTTGCATGGTGGGCTCTGAGATGATGGTTACTAAGAAGGGACATTTGGGGTGATGACTGATGGGTCTGTGGAAACATCAGCTTTAGTAGCCACCAGGAAACCAACTGAGACAGCAGGAAGAGAGCAGAGGATGCTGGAAAACATTTTGCTTCTATGAAGTTGCTGGTGCACCAGCCATCAACCATAGGTCCCTTCATCCCACAAAGGAGGCAGGAGAGCTGGACCAGGCTCTGTAAAAGGCCCTGTGGACACCAGAGGTCTGGAGCACCTTCCAACCACACTGGGCTCCTCTGTCTGAACAGGAGCTGCCCAAGTGGGGACAGGGTAGAGGTAAAAGCTGCAGGAGATGTGGAGAGGGACATCAGTCCTCAGCTAGGAGAGCTGTGGGGTTACATGAAGCCTATGGAAGGCAGGCTCAGGTGGAGCAGGTCCCTGCTTGAGCACTCCCCAGCTGGGGAGCTGGAGAAGCAGAAGGATGGTGTTGGTTCAAGGGTCTTAACTCCTGGGGGGGGCTGCACTGGGAGCTGGGGCAGGAGCTCACCTTCCCCTGCTGCAGCTTTCCCCAAACCTCTGCTTCTTCCCCAAGCTGCCTGAGCACAAAGGAGGTCCCTGCGTCCCTGGCAGGAGGACCCTGACCCCAGACGGGGCCACAGGCAGGACCCTCCACGGAACAGCCAAGGGGGAAGGAGCAGGGGCTCCATCCAGCCCCGCATTCAAGGCCGAGATGCGGGGTCACCCCGGGGCCTCTTCTCTCCCCTCTCCGCGGGGCTCAGGCTGCTGCGATCGAGCCCGGCATCCCCACACCCCATCCCCGGGGCCGGTGCCCAGCCTGCGCCGGTAACGCCGTGGGGACCCGACGCCACGCACGGCGACCCCACCCCAACATCCCCCCGGGGCTGGGTGCGCCCACCCCCGCTCCTGCCGCCGCCGGAGATACCCCGCGGCCGGAGCCCCCCGCGCTGCCCCGCAGGCTCCCGGTCCGGCGGCCCCCGCAGCGCTCCCCGCAGCCGCCGCGCCGGCCCCCGCCCTTCCGCCGGGCCGGGGAGGCGGAGCCGGGGCGGGAGGCGGCGGCGGCGCGGAGCAGGTGGGGCCGGTGCCGCTGGCGGAGCCGCGCGGTGCCCCCGGCCGCGCAGGTGAGCGGGACCCTCTCGGGCGGCGGGACCGGGACCGGGACCGGGACCGGGACCGGGACCGGGCTGGGCTGGGCGGGGGGCGGCCCGCGGGCGCTGCGGTTCTGGGAAGCGGGGCCGGCACTTCCCCGCCCCAGCTCAGGGATGGATCCGGAGGTTGAGCATCTCCCCCCCCCCCCCCCCAACCCCGCCCCGCCACCTTCACCTGTCCCGGGGTTCCCCTCCGCGACCACTCCCTGTGGGTGCTGCTCCCTTCCCAGCGGGTGTGGAGCTCCACGTCCTGCCCGGCTGTGGCTGTGGGGTGCCTTGGGGCTGGGCACCCCAACGCTACCCCCTCTGCCCTCACAGGGCTGAGGCACAGGCAGTGAGCAGGGCTGGGGGATCTCAGCCAGCACGGACAGTGCCAACAGGCCTGTCATCCCCATGGGCTGGTGTCATCCTGTCAGCTCATAGTGGCCTTTCCGGGACCTTTTGGCACCCTAGACATGCAGACCCAGGGAGCAGGGCTGCCCTGAGTGCTCTGAGAACTGACCCCCTGGTTTGGGGGTGCAGGGAGACACGTATCCTTGCACGGGAAGGAGGGCAGCTGGAAGGGGAGAGCATCCCCAGGTTTGCAGCCCACCCCATGGAGCAGTCCTGAAGTGGCACTTGAAGGTCCCCAGAGCTGAGTCCTCCCACCCTTCCAGCAGCAGCTGCCAGCCGGGACTGGTGCCCAGGCACTAGATGTGTTTCCTGGTCTGGCCAGGGACACCCACGTCCTTGCTGGAGCTCCTCTGGACTTCCTGCTGCCCGCCTCCACGCCACGCCTGAGCTTTCCCTGGGGAGGCAGTGAGATGCTGGGAGCGGGGAGACCCTGCACATCCCCTCGGTGTGCTCCTGGCACACCAGAGAGAAGGTCAGGTAGATGTTGAATAGCATGGAAACAGTGAAGGAACCATCAGCAGGGCCGGAGCAGCCTGCTCTGGGCTTTAACACAGCTCTGTTGTAAAGAGAAAAGCCTGGGAGATGCTGCCCTGGGTGTACCGTGGTTTCCCTCCCACCTGGCACACAAGCATGGGTCCCTGTGCTGTCCCATGCCACCAGCCTGGAGGAGGACACGCTCCAGTGCTGAGCCCCATGCTGGCTGAGGAGCGAGGGACACATTGCAGGTGCCCTGGTGGCTTTTCAACCCTGCCCCCAGCACCTGATACCTCACTGCAGGAGGGATGCTCACACCTCCTTACTCCTCTGCCAGGTCTCTGGGCAGGGTCTCAGCACTGTGGACCCCTCACCCTGCCAGCAGGCAGGGCTTGCTGCCTTCAGGATGGCAAGGTGGCTGCCTCGCTCTGCTGACCTGTCCCGCTTCTGCCAGAAACTCAACCGGGTGAAGACCCTGGAAGATGACATGATGGAGACATCTTTCAACAGATGCCTTTCCACCATCGACCTGACACTGCTGGGCATTGGGGGCATGGTGGGCTCCGGGCTGTATGTCCTCACAGGCACCGTGGCCAAGGAGATCGCTGGTCCTGCTGTCATAATCTCCTTCATCATTGCTGGCTTTGCCTCGCTCCTGGCTGCTCTCTGCTATGCTGAGTTTGGAGCCCGGGTACCCAAGACAGGCTCTGCCTACATGTTCACCTACGTGTCTGTGGGTGAGATCTGGGCCTTCCTCATCGGCTGGAACGTGCTGCTGGAGTACATGATTGGGGGAGCTGCAGTGGCCAGGGCCTGGAGTGGCTACCTGGATTCTATCTTCAACCACAAGATAAAGAACTTCACTGAGACCCACGTGGGCACCTGGCAATTGCCATTCCTGGCCCGCTACCCTGACTTCCTGGCAGCTGCCATCCTGCTGGTAGCCACCGCCTTCATCTCCTTTGGGGCCAAAGTCTCCTCCTGGCTCAACCACGTCTTCTCAGCCATCAGCATGGGTGTCATCCTCTTCATTCTCATCATGGGCTTTGTCCTCGCTCAGCCCAAGAACTGGAGTGCCCAGGAGGGTGGCTTTGCCCCGTACGGGCTGTCGGGCATCATGGCTGGCACAGCCACCTGCTTCTATGCTTTCGTGGGCTTCGACGTCATTGCGGCCTCCAGCGAAGAGGCCAGGAACCCACAGCGGGCTGTCCCCAGGGCCATCGCCTTCTCCTTGGGGCTGGCCACCGGGGCCTACATCCTGGTGTCGGTGGTGCTGACGCTGATGGTGCCCTGGCACACGTTGGACCCCGACTCTGCCCTGGCAGATGCATTTTACAGGAGGGGCTATGCCTGGGCAGGGTTCCTGGTGGCTGCTGGTTCCATCTGTGGTGAGTACAGGCGGTGGCAGGGGGAACTGCCCCTTCCCTGCTCGTGATGGGGGCTGGGAACTGAGGCAGTTTGATGCTGACATGGTGCCCTTTCTTTTGCCCATCCATCAGCAATGAACACGGTCCTGCTGAGCAACCTCTTCTCCCTGCCGCGCATCGTCTATGCCATGGCTGAGGACGGGCTCTTCTTCCAGGTCTTCTCCCGAGTGCATCCCCGCACGCAGGTGCCCGTGGTTGGCATCGTGGTCTTCGGGCTGCTCATGGCCCTGCTGGCACTCGTCTTTGACCTGGAGGCCCTGGTGCAGTTCCTGTCCATTGGCACGCTGCTGGCCTACACCTTTGTGGCTGCGAGCATCATCGTCCTGCGCTTCCAGCAGCAGAAGGTGGATGTCCCTGTGCCAGCAGCCAGAGGCCGGCCCAGCCCCGAGTCCCATGAGGGTCCATCTGCTGGTGAGCTGAAGGAGTATGAGTCCTTCTCTGACAAGCTCCAGCTGGTGGACAGGGAGAAGAGCAAAGAGCACCGAGAGCCAGGGCAGCTGAAAGCAGCTTTTGAGCCCTACCTGGAGTTCCTCAGCGACTTCTACCCAGGTGAGGTGGTCACAGTGGCTGTGGTGACCTTGATGGTGTCTGCCATCTGCCTCTGCTCCATCTTGGTATTTGGCAGCACCCACCTCCACCTGCCCACCTGGAGCTACTCCCTGCTGCTGGTCCTCTTCAGCCTGGGCTTCCTGCTCAGCCTCCTGCTCATCTGGGCACACGAGCAGCAGCATGGCACACAGACCTTCCAGGTATGCCCAGGTGCTCGAGCAGGATTAGTCCCTCTGTGGGGTTGGAGGGTGGGAGCAGCTCCAATGGAGGCACAGGAGGCTCTGGTCCTGGTCTGGTTTGGTCTGGTCCATCACCCTCAACTGCTGGAGGTGGAGGAAGGTGTCAGCAGACACTGGGTGTGGGGGGTTAGTGTCTGCATGGTCAGCAGGGTTTGGGAGGGGTCATCCCCAGCAACTCCACATCCATCCCACAGGATTGCTCCTACCCACCCTCTGTTCCTCTCCTGCCCGTCCCAACACCCTCTGCCTCTGGCCTGTCCTTGAGCTGTGCAATGGAGCTCTTTTCCTCAGACTCCAAATGACCTGTGTGCCCCTCGTGCTCCCCTGTCTCTGGTTCCCAGCCCACCTGCACCCCCGGCACGGAGCAGTCACGGTGACACCAGCAGTGATGCCACCTCCCCATGCCAGGACCATGCTGGCTCTGGACTGTGCTGGGGGCTTGTTTGGCCCTTGTGACCAGCCCTGCACGCAGCCTGGCTCCCAGCTCTGGCTCTCAGCTCCATCTCCCAGCCCCTGGCTCCCCACCCATTCCTCCTGCTGTCTGCTTTTTTCCCCCAAACCTGTCACATTCAGAAAGCCCAGGGTGACAGTCACTTTGTGCCTTTATTAGTGCTGGCTTTTCTCTCTGTGGTTTTAAGGAGAGTCTGACCACCCCCCTGTTTCTCCCACAGATACCCCTGGTGCCTCTCTCCCCAGCACTGAGCATCATCCTCAATATCTACCTGATGCTGAAGCTCAGCTACATGACCTGGCTTCGCTTCGCCATCTGGCTGCTCTTAGGTGAGTGCTGCTGTGGCAGTGTGAGCCCTGGGACAGCAGAGAGGGGACCTGAGCTTGTCTCTGGCTTGGATCTTCCTTGGATCTGAGCTTGTCTCGGCGCTGGCTCGTGGCTTTGGCAGCTCTTTGCCCCCAGCCACAAGTTTGTAAAGCTCTCTAGCCCCATTCTGCCTCCCATTCCCCCACACAGAGGCATACTGAGGTGTCCCACCACTGGCTCCCAGGGTGCTGGGCTTTGTTCCTGTTCTAGCTTGGATCTTCCTGCAAGCTCTGGACCAGAACCAGCCCCAGGTGCCCTTCCCGGCGAGGGGCTGGAGCTGCCCTCCTTGATGTCTTACACACTGCAGGATCCTGGGGGGCATCAGGAGGAGTGTGGGCAGCAGGTCACAGGAGGGGATCCTCCCCCTCTGCTCTGCCCTGGTCAGGCCCCAGCTGGAGTGTTGTGTCCAGTGCTGGGCTCCCTGGTGTAAAAAGGACAGGGATCTCCTGGAGAGAGTCCAGAGGAGGCTGAGGAGATGATGAAGGGCCTGGAGCATCTCCCCTGTGAGGAGAGGCTGAATAAGCTGGGGCTGTTCAGCCTGGAGAGAAGAAGACTGAGGGGGGACCTAATTGGTGTTTATAATTATATTAAGCATGGGGTGCAGGGGGAATTGGCCAGCCCCTTCTCAGTGTCTGTGGGGACAGGACAAGGGGCAATGGCTGCAGGTTGGAGCACAGGGAGTTCCACACCAACCTGGGGAGGAACTTTTCCCCAGTGAGGGTGAGGGAGCCCTGGGACAGGCTGCCCAGGGGGTGTGGAGTCTCCTTCTCTGGAGAGATTCCAGCCCCATCTGGACACCGCCCTGTGCAGTATGAGCTGGGGAGCTACTTTGGCAGGGGGGTTGGACCCCAGGAGCTCTGCAGGTCCCTTCCAACCCCTACGACTCTGTGATTCTGTGATCCTTTTCCACCCAGGATCAGCTGCTCTAAGCCCCTACCCGGTGCTGTGCCTCAGCTCTGCTGGGATGCTGGCCCCTGCTTGAGCGCTGCTCTCCCTGTCCCCACTGCAGGCCTGCTCGTGTACTTTGGATATGGCATCTGGCACAGCAAGGAGAACCTGCGGGAGCCCAGGCCGCAGCGCGTCAGCGCCCGCTACGTGGTGTTCCCCAGCGGCAGCCTGGAGGAGAGGGTGCAGGCAGTCCAGCCCAGCTCCCAGCCCACCACCGGCCTGCCGGACACCGACACCGAAGACAGCAAGAGATGACACCCCTGGGGATGGGGGCACCTGGCTGTGGGAGCATCTGATCTATCCCTACAGCAAGGCCAGAGAACCCCCTCTCCTCCTCCCAGTCCCTTTGGCAGCGGAGCCACCGGGGTGCCCTGGGCTTGTGTCTCCACCCAGAGATGTCGAGGGTGCTCGTCCCACCCCACCAGCTCCCCGCAGAGTGTGTGTGTGTGTGTGTGTGGGGCTGGCTCTCTCCCTCCCCAGCCCCAGCAGCCAGGTGCTGGGTCTCAGCCCCCCAGCCCAGTGCCTGCCTGGCTCACAAGGAGCTGCATCCTCACCATCTCCTGCCTGAGCATACCCCAGCGCTGCACAGCAGATCTGCTGGCCTGTCTGTGCAGCCAGGGACGCAGAGTGGTGCAGAGGGTCCCAGGGACCAGGCCAAGCAGCCCAGCACTGCCCATCCAGGCTCTCATCCTGGCTGAGGGTGCCTATCCATAGAAGGAAGCAGGGGCCAAATGCACTTGCTCACCCGCATCCCTGTCTGCCCCAGCCTCAGGGCAGCTCTCCTAAAAGGCTAGGGCTGAGGAGCAGCTGGGGACATGAGGGGGAGAAGGGACATGGCCAGAGTGAGTGGCTGGGCAGGGAGCCCAGGAAGGCCAGTGCAGGCTGGCATGGCAGAGACCTGACAGCATCTTCCCAGCCATGGCATTGGCTGCTCAAGGGTAGGCTCAGTGCCATGCCCTGGCTGCGAGGACCTACAGTGGTCCTGCCAGGGACTGGCTTTTGCCCCAGCCCTGTGCCAGGTGCTCAGGACCCCAGATTTGTTGCCTTGTCCCCAGAAGTCCCTAGCAGCATCCCTGGCTTGGCTGCCTGGAGCTGGCTCCCCCCTTCCCCACCAGCATAGCCTGTGCTCCTGTCCGTCCTGGCATGGGAGGGCTCAGCCCCCCATGCTGCCCCTCCTGGGCTCTCAGGGGCTCGTGAGAGGCTCTGGGGGTTCTGTGTTGCCCCCTCCCTGGCGAGCACCCCCATGCTCTGGGGCTCACCCCAGCTGCTGCACTATCCTGGGAGGGTCCCCAGCAGCACTGCTGTAGCCACCCCAGCTGCTTGGCCTGTGGGCAGCCTAAAGTGGAAGGGGAGGGATGGGAGCTTTAGCACCTTTGGGAAGAGAGACATGGAGGAAACCACCAGTCCAGCACAAAGTTGCCCAGCTACCAGGCCTTGACATGGATACCCTGCTCCCTGCAGCATCATCTGCACCCTGCCAGGAGCCAGGGGCCATGGGCAGGCTAGTCCCACTGCTTCTGGCTGGCCAGTCCCTGGGGAGGAATAGATGGGCTATGGGGTGGTTGTGTCTGATGCGCCGGCTCACGGCGAACCCCTCAGTCTGCCAGCACTGCTCTGCATCCCCCTCGCCCTGCACTGCCGCCGGAGCGGCCCATCCCCACCGTGCTGTGGCCCTGCTTGGCACCTCTGTGTAGTGGCTTGTGAGCATCGGGCTGACTCAGTCACCCTCATAAACCCTGGTTCTGTCATGGCTCTGGTTGTTTGTGCTGTGTCCCACCCCCCACCACCACCCCCCGGCTGGGAGTCCAGCGGCTCACCCAGTCAGTGCTCAGTAAAGCCCCCTGAAAGCTGGTAGAGGGGGGGTTCATGCTGCCCCCCTGCAGCCACCTCCCTCCAGAACCCCACAAGAGCTGTGTCAGTGCTGTCCTGGGGGGCACAGACGCTGCCCTGGGGGGCACAGGCCCTGCCCATGCCAGCTCCATGGCAAGTCCCCATGCCAGGGCTGCACTAGGCCTGGCTGGGCCCAGCCAGCAGCACCCAGAGCAGCTTTGCTCCACTGGCACTGGAGGTTGGCTCAGCTGGACAGGCCCTGGCCAGCTCTGGGGCAGCTGTGTGGAGGCAGCCTGGAGCTGGAGCTTTGAGGGGGCAAATATTGACCCAGACAGGCCTGAGGCCCTGTGCCAACAGCGCAGTGGGTGCTGAGCAGCAGTGGGATGGGTTTGCTAATGCTGAGGGTAGTAACAAGCTGCCTGGGTGGGAGGCCCTGTGAATTAAAGAGTGGCCTGAGAGGGCCCCTTGACACCCCCAGGCCCCCACCCTTCACCAGGGAGGTTTCCTTCCCAGGATAATCAAACCATTCTCTATTAAAAAACTCCTCAGCAGGTATCTGGGGAAGCCATAGACTTATCTCTCCTTATCAACTTGTCAGCTTTTAATCTCTGCAGAAAACCCATTGTCAGGAGGATAAAGGCAAGCAGGAAGAGCTGCAGAGATGTGTCAGGAGCAGGATTGGGGCAGAGCTGTAAAACCCCAAACAGAGCAGGACAGGCTGAGGTTCAAACTGGTTTTTTATTCCCTTCTGGAGAAAAAAAAAACAATAGAAGTCACATCACAAAATACTGTCAGGAGGCCCAAGCTCACCCAGCGTGGGTTGAGACCTACAAATTGTCCAATGAGCTTTGTAACCATTGATATTTCATCTAGTGGAAAGCATTCATTTGCAAAGATGCAGAGAAATCACTGCTAGGCAGCCCCAATAAAAGTAAGTGTAGATAAGGGGTAACCCCAGCACTGACCAGGGAGAGATGAGGATATAGCTGGCAGGGAAATTAAAGGGTTGAGAAGTAATTAACAGCAGCCTGGGAGACAAGCCTGCCCTCTTGAGCACACTTGGGAATTTTTTTTAATAGGATTACAAAATTAGTGGGTTCTTTGGTGCCAGACACTGTCCTGTTGCAATAATGTGCCCTGTGCATGTGCAGAATGTGTATGAATTGATTTCAAATTGCCTGCTCATTAAGGCACACAACAAAAAGGAGGGTTTGTCAGCAACCACTGCCACCAGGAGAGCCCCTCCTATGACAAGCGGTTCCTGAAAACTACATCAACAGGAAAAAAAAAATCCCACTCAAACTGAACACTCAGCAAGGCTGGAAGATGGCAGCCTGTCATTGTAGGAGAAAAACCTCCAGTTCCACCCCCCAGCCCCCCCAATTTGTACCCCCCCCACATGATCCAGGCAGATTTCAAACCAAACCACCCCCATGTGCAGCCCACAGAATCCTCTGTGTAGAGCATGAAGGGATGGCAGCTTGTGCTGTGTCCCTGTGGCTGCTGTCACACTGAGGTGCCACAGGAGCATCTTGCTCCCAATTAGCTTAAAATAAATTAAATCATGTTTTCTGAAACTCATGGCAAAGGTTTGAGCAGCCTGGCATGGAAATCCATCCCAGTACAGTGCACTAGGGAAGTATGTAGGTCAAGTGTGCAACAGCCAGTGTCAGGGCCTGGGGAAACTGGAAGGATTCTGGGGGCCACAGGGCAGGAGCAGCTTCCCCACGTGTGCTGCTGGGCTGGGCTAAGAGGGTTAACATGATCCTTGGATGATAATCCCCCACTGCCAGGGACAGCCAGGCCTCACCAGGGATGCTGCTGGACTGGGAGGACTGGTAGAGGAGCTATCAGCTGTGCAGCCTGGGAGGAGAGCTCCCACAAAGTGGGTGTGAGGGGACAAAGGAGAACCCCAAATTCAGAGGAGGGATGACACAGGGTTTGTATCAGGGAGGAAACTGATGCTAGAGATGCTGCCCCAGTAAGCAATGGAGACCCTGCATCAGCCCATGTCCCTCCTACCCCAACCCCAAGATGCAGCTCAGGGTGAGAGGGGTGTCCCCAGATTCAACACAAGCAAGTGGAGAGTCTGGCACCTGGGGAGGAACAACCGCTGGAATCAGGACAGGCTGGGGGTGACCGGCTGGAGAGGAGCTCTGTGGAGAAGGACCTGGGGGTGCTGGTGGGTGACAGGGTGGCCATGAGCCAGCAGTGTGCCCTGGGGGCTGAGAGAGACAATGGGATCCTGGGGGCATCAGGAGGAGTGTGGGCAGCAGGTCACAGGAGGGGATCCTCCCCCTCTGCTCTGCCCTGCTCAGGCCCCACCTGGAGTGTTGTGTCCAGTGCTGGGCTCCCTGGGATAAAAAGGACAGGGATCTCCTGGAGAGAGTCCAGAGGAGGCTGAGGAGATGATGAAGGGCCTGGAGCATCTCCCCTGTGAGGAGAGGCTGAGAGAGCTGGGGCTGTTCAGCCTGGAGAGAAGAAGACTGAGGGGGGACCTGATCAATGTTTATCAATATCTGAAGCATGGGGTGCAGGGGGAATTGGCCAGCCCCTTTTCAGTGTCTGTGGGGACAGGACAAGGGGCAATGGCTGCAAGTTGGAGCACAGGGAGTTCCACACCAACCTGGGGAAGAACTTTTCCCCAGTGAGGGTGAGGGAGCCCTGGGACAGGCTGCCCAGGGGGTGTGGAGTCTCCTTCTCTGGAGAGATTCCAGCCCCATCTGGACACCGCCCTGTGCAGTATGAGCTGGGGAGCTGCTTTGGCAGGGGGGTTGGACCCCAGGAGCTCTGCAGGTCCCTTCCAACCCCTACAACTCTGTGATTCTATGATGCCTGAATGGGTCTGAGCAGGTGGAGGCTGCAGGAAGCAGGCTCAGCACCGCTGCCCACCCAGCCCAGCACCACCAGCCATGGGAGCTCCACCAGTGCTGGGAGCTCCTGCGGGGCCGGCGGGGGGGCTGGGGGTGCAGGTACATCCTGGCACTGCTCTCAGGCACTTTAATCACATGAAATAAGCAGCCACTGACCCAGTTACAAACCTGAGCCCCATCCATGCTCGAGGGAGGAAAAGGGGAGCTGGGAGAGCTGGGAGAGAGAGCGGTGGGCTGCTGCTCAGGAGAGAGCAGCTCAGTGTCCTAATTAAATAGCTTCCTAAATTATCCCTCCCAGCCCTCCTCTGCAGCTCTGAAAGCAGCACAGACGAGCTGCAGGGCGCTGGCTGTAAGTAATCCTCTCATTATCCCCCACCATCCTCCCCTCCTTCTGCTGCAGATACAGCCAGAGGATGAGGTAAGCACCGCTCTTCATCCCAGAGATGCCAGCAGCTAAGTACAGGATCTGTTCCTTCCCCCAGCCAGAGAATGGCAGGCTGTGAAAAGGTGACACAAACCCTGGGTCCCATCATCCCTGTGTCCCTCACAAAGCACCAGCTGGTGCTCAGGTACCCACCACACCACAGCCTGGGCTCAGGGGAGCAGCCTGTGCCCCCACAGCCACCCAGGCTGCTGAGAGCCACAGCTTGTCTCCATCTCACCACGCAGCACAGATGCTCCCTGATGGGCTGTATCAGCATCTGCATGGACCACACAGCCCCAGGCCAGCAGCAGAGGAGCCTGTGTGACACAGCCAGGCCAGGCCTCCATCCATGCAGCCACAAAGGGAAGGAGAATAAATCTTCACCACGTGCACAGGAGGCAAAGCAAAAAGCAATGGGCTTAAGCTGTCACGAGGGAGATTTAGGCCTGAGACTAGACATGCTCCCTCCTGCTGCCACCAGTTCTGCTGGAGAGGTTATGAAAGGCCAGGAGCAGGCTGCAGCAAGCTGGGGCAAGGACAGCTGGCTTCTCCTGACCACATCTGCCCTCAGGGTCAGCACAGCTCCTGCCCTCAGGGCCTGCACAGCTCCTGTCCTCAGGGCCTGCACAGCTCCGGCCCTCAGGGCCTGCACAGCTCCTGTCCTCAGGGTCAGCACAGCTCCTGTCCTCAGGGTCAGCACAGCTCCTGTCCTCAGGGTCTGCACAGCTCCTGTCCTCAGGGCCTGCACAGCTCCGGCCCTCAGGGCCTGCACAGCTCCTGTCCTCAGGGTCAGCACAGCTCCTGTCCTCAGGGTCTGCACAGCTCCTGTCCTCAGGGTCTGCACAGCTCCTGTCGTCAGGGTCTGCACAGCTCCTGTCCTCAGGGTCTGCACAGCTCCTGTCCTCAGGGTCTGCACAGCTCCTGCCCTCAGGGTCTGCACAGCTCCTGTCCTCAGGGTCTGCACAGCTCCTGTCATCAGGGTCTGCACAGCTCCTGTTCTCAGGGTCTGCACAGCTCCTGTTCTCAGGGTCTGCACAGCTCCTGTCCTCAGGGTCTGCACAGCTCCTGTTCTCAGGGTCTGCACAGCTCCTGTTCTCAGGGTCTGCACAGCTCCTGTCCTCAGGGTCAGCACAGCTCCTGCCCTCAGGGTCTGCACAGCTCCTGCCCTCAGGGTCTGCACAGCTCCTGTTCTCAGGGTCTGCACAGCTCCTGTCCTCAGGGTCAGCACAGCTCCTGTCCTCAGGGTCTGCACAGCTCCTGCCCTCAGCGCTGTCCTGGGACACCCTCATGTCACAAGCCTGACAAGTCCTGGGGTGCTGGGCAGAGGTGCTGAAGCAGCAGCCCCACAGAGCCTGGTGTTAAGCCACTGGATTCTGGGAGTTACCCCCCACTTTGGGCTGAGTCTGAAGTTGAACCTTTGACTGTCTTCTCCTCTGCAGCTCTGTGTTTCCACCGTGTCTGAGAAGAAGATTTGGGTAAAGTATTTTCATGGCATCACACAGCTCCTCAAGCTCTTTGCTCACAGGGATGTCCTAGAGGGAAAAATCACTGCTGGTAAGCAAGCACAGGGTGTGATTTACATTCCCTTAGGAGCCAGAGCAATATAGTCTGTGCTCTCTAAACCCAGACACAGTTCTAACACAAGGTTGTGAGATCCAGAGCTCCAAGGCAACACTGTCCCATGACTGGTGGATATGAGATTCCACAAGCAGCAGCATTCTGCTTCTAAGGCAAGAAGCTGAAGAGCTGAAGAGATGGGGAAGCAGCAGGAATCACAGAATCATAGACTGGCATGGGTCAGAAGGGACCCCAAGGGTCACAGAGCTCCAACCTCAGGCCTGGAGCTACACAAGGTTGCCCAGGGCCCCATCCAACCTGGCCTTCAACACCCCCAGACACGGGGCACCCACCCCCTCTCTGGGCAGCCTGTTCCAGCCCCTCACCACTCTCTCTGCAAAAAACTTCCCCCTCATATCCCATTAAAACCTTCCCTCCTTCAGCTTTAATCCATCCCCCTTGTCCTGCCAGTGTCTGTCCTTTGAACAAGCTGATTCCCCTCCTGTTCCTCTGCTCCCTTCAGGGACTGGCAGGCTGCAATGAGGTCCCCCCACAGCCTTCTCTTCTCCAGGCTGACCCAGCCCAGCTCCCTCAGCCTCTCTTTGTAGGGCAGCTGCTCCAGCCCTCTGAGCATCTCCGTGGCTCCTCTGACCCCTCTCCAACAGCCCCACATCTTTCTTGTGTTGGGCCCCAGCTCTGGACACAGGATCCAGCTGGGGCCTCCCAAGGGCCTCCCTGTCCTTTACCTGGACAGAGCAGATTCACTGTCTGACACCATCTGGCTCCCTAGGGGAGAGATGGGGTTCCATGCAAGCTTCAAACCATCCTGCCAAAGGCAGTGAGCTAATGAAAGGCATAAAGGCAGGGAACACCCTATCCAAAACAAAGAAAGACCTGGAGAGGAAGGCAGACAATGCCAGGGTAGATGGAAGCTCAGAAGAGTCTGCAGGAAGAGGAGTTAAAGCAGCTGGGAAGGGGGAGGCACAAGGGACAGCTACTTAACAACATCCTCAGGGCTCTCTTTAGGGCAGCTCTCTGGACTGTTCATAGCAAAGGGTCACAAAGGACCAGACTGAGCTGGTTAAATGCTGGTGACTACAGGGAAAGGGTTTCCTCTGAGCTCACCACCAGTCTCTCTATGCAACCTGGAGCAATAGAGTCTATAGAGGCAGCAGAGCTGAGGTGCAACTCTCCCCTTGCTGAAGCAGACCTCCATACTCAGGAGTGTCAATTTTGCTTTAAGTACCATTGATTAAACCTCCATCTTCTAGAAACAGATCTCATGTAATCACCTCTAGTGCAGTCACCTGCACTGTATGTGAGCCAGGGAACACAAATCCCTCCTCAATAAACAACTGAGCCTTCTCTTTTCTGAAATCCAAAGGTGTTGCTAGCTCATTGACCCCAAGGGCATTAAGCAGCTATTGGCCTGAGACAGAGCTTCTTTTCCAGAAGTCACCTCTTTGGGAAGGTGTGTGAGATGCCTTGTGCCAAGACTACCTGGTGACAGAGGTGCCTTCTCAGATCTGGCACCCCTCACAAACAGGGTAGGTGTTCAGGTGGAAGCTCTTCTGTCATTTAAGGGCCATTAAAGCTTCATTAGAAAGGGGACAGAAATCCTTCCAAAGCTATTTGCATCACCAGAGCAGAGAGCTCAAGTTCCCAGGGAATTCCTAAATTCACAGGCAGCCCTTTTCCTTAGCAGCTCTGCACTAAGAGCTCAGCTCTGCTTCCTCCACAGCCTGCTGCTGCCCCAAGCCTGAGCAGCAGGGCTTGGTGCATCCATGTGCTGCTGCACACACACAGCATGGGGCCTGGGCACATACAGACATGCCTGTGTTTTCAAGTCAGGGGGCATTCCTTCCATAACCAGTCCTCACTGGGAAGCAAGAACACTAGAGACAGAGTCCCTCTGCTATTAACCTACCAATGTATTAACCTCTTCCCTCCCTTTGCCCTTCTTTCTGGTGTAAGACTTACTGGCAAGTCCAGGATCTCTATGCCAGTGCTGGAATTTGCTTGGAGAGCTCTGAGGACCCCACAGCAGCCTTCACTCTGCATGGGATTTCTGGTCATCTGCAGGCCAAACAGGCAGAGCAGGGTATGTGACATGGGGTTGTTTTTATGATCCTTCATGGTACCAGTGGTCCCCAGTGGGTGAGATACCAGCAGTGTCAGGGTGGGCCAAGGGCTCTCACACAGTGCCCCCAGTGACCCCCACCATGCTGAGCTGGGCAGTGCTGCTACAGAGGTACCATGCTGCAAGGCACTGCAGGACAGGCTGCAGCTCACAGCTCTGCTCACTGCGGGGCACAAGCATGCTGTCTTACCAAGGGCACATTGCAACCAGGGAAGCAAGGAGAGAAAGAGAGAGGCTGGGGCAAGCAGCCCTCTGATTTTGCTGTGGATTTGGCCCACAGGTTCCAATCCACACATCAGTGATCTCTAAATATACCTAAGAGGCTCCAATCCCTTCCTAGGAAAGTTACTCACCTTGAGTCTTTTCAGAGTCCTGTTTTTCTTCAGGCCAGCTGCAATGTGCAGAGCTCCTGCCACTGAGATCTGGTTGTTGCTAGAACCAGATAAAAAGCATGCTTCACGGGCTGAGCTGCAGGCTTTCCATGCCCACAGCCCTCAGGCAAAGGATATGCAGCCTCCTGCTTCACCCAGCACTGTAAACATGTTATTTAGGGAATTTAAGGCAGCTCCTTCCAACTAAACAATTGTATTTGGGAGGTTTGAAGTGATGAGGCTGGTCATCTACTTCCAGGAGACAGGGACACCAGTGCATGCAGAATCACAGAATCACAGAATCCCAGGGGTTGGAAGAGACCTCCAGAGCTCCTGGGGTCCAACCCCCCTGCCAAAGCAGCTCCCCAGCTCATACTGCACAGGGCGGTGTCCAGATGGGGCTGGAATCTCTCCAGAGAAGGAGACTCCACACCCCCTGGGCAGCCTGTCCCAGGGCTCCCTCACCCTCACTGGGGAAAAGTTCCTCCCCAGGTTGCTGTGGAACTCCCTGTGCTCCAACTTGCAGCCATTGCCCCTTGTCCTGTCCCCACAGACACTGAGAAGGGACTGGCCAATTCCCCCTGCACCCCATGCTTCAGATATTGATAACCATTGATTAGGTCCCCCCTCAGTCTTCTTCTCTCCAGGCTGAACAGCCCCAGCTCTCTCAGCCTCTCCTCACAGAGGAGATGCTCCAGGCCCTTCATCATCTCCTCAGCCTCCTCTGGACTCTCTCCAGGAGATCCCTGTCCTTTTTACACCAGGGAGCCCAGCACTGGACACAACACTCCAGCTGGGGCCTGACCAGGGCAGAGCAGAGGGGGAGGATCCCCTCCTGTGACCTGCTGCCCACACTCCTCCTGATGCCCCCCAGGATCCCATTGTCTCTCTCAGCCCCCAGGGCACACTGCTGGCTCATGGCCACCCTGTCACCCACCAGCACCCCCAGGTCCTTCTCCACAGAGCTCCTCTCCAGCAGGTCACCCCCAGCCTGTCCTGATTCCAGCAGTTGTTCCTCCCCAGGTGCCTGACTCTCCACTTGCTGTTGTTGAATCTCATCTGGTCTCTCCCTGCCCAGCTCTCCAGCCTGGCCAGGTCTCTGGATGGCAGCGCAGTGTTCTGCCTGTCAGCCACCCCTCCCAGCTCTGGATCATCAGCACTTGCTGAGGGTGGGTGCTGTTCCCTCATCAAGGTGTCAATGAAGATATTGAACAGGACTGGACCCAACATCCAGCCCTGGGGACACTGCTGGTCACAGGCTCCAGCCAGACTCTGCCCCACTGATCCCCACCCTCTGAGCTCAGCCCCACAGCCAGTTCTCAGCCCACCTCACTGCCCACTCAATACACAATATGGCCAGACACACAGATCAACAGGGGCAGAAACACTCAACATTGGGCCCTGCCCCTCTCTGTTCCCATGCTTGTTCCTCCCTACATCACTTGGATCCCTTCCCCCAGGCATGCTTCCTCCCTAAGCATCACCCCTGTGCATCCCCCACATCCCATAACAGCATCCACAGCCCCTCAGCACTCACCCCCAGTTTTGGGAGAGGAACTGGGATTTGGGATGCTACCAGCAGCTAGAATCTTGTTGTGCTCCCCCTGCCTCACACACCTCCTGCTCTGTGCAGGGAGGAGATCTGAGTGGCTGCCCTGGCTCTGCCCACTGCTGCAGAACAGGAGCAGGGCCTGACTCACCTAATGCTGAGCTCTTCCAGCACAGTGTTGGCTTTAAGAGCCTCCCCCAAGGCAGCTGCTCCACTGTTCCCAAAGCCATTGTAGGAAACATCCAGCACTCTGAGGAATATGTTTGCCTGTGGAGTGAGACAGACACACACACTGAGTCTCTCCATCACAGTGCAGAAGAAACACCCTCCCTGGGCACTGCTGTTCCTTCTGCTGGGGGCTTGCTGCACCCACCCTTGGGCTGCACCTGGGATGTGCATTATTGTGGAAATGCTGGTGTGATATATGTTCCTCTGATTGGGGTTAACATGGAATAATGTTGGGGGTGCAGAATGACAGACCCTTGCATGGTGAGCCTCCCCCTCTGCTCTGCCCTGCTCAGGCCCCACCTGGAGTGTTGTGTCCAGTGATGGGCTCCCTGGTGTAAAAGGGACAGGGCCAGGCGTCCCCCACAAGACATAACAACCATATACATCCCAAACTGACATGCTGGGGTGCCAGGCAACCCCCACAAGACATCCTGTAGCTTTTGTCTTGCTAACGATCAGGCAGCTGGTTCTGCAGACTCGGTGCCTCCCTCTTCTTCCTTCTTGATCACCTTCTTTTCAGAGACAAGTTGTTTCTCCTGAGGTATCCCAAGGCACACAATGTGCTACATTGTGCTCCTTTAGGCGAAGCTCTGCACATCCTTTGTATCATTCAGTACATGCCAAATCTCCAACTGTCCCCCCCAGGCCCATCCCCCATGCCAGGGTCTGTCATTATCCATCCCCCATACAAGGGTCTGTCATTAGGCACCCCCATACAAGGGTCTGTCATTCTGCACCCCATACAAGGGTCTCTCATTATGCACCCCCATACAAGGGTCTGTCATTAAGCACCCCCATGCAAGGGTCTGTCATTAAGCACCCCCATACAAGGGTCTGTCATTCTGCACCCCCATGCAAGGGTCTGTCATTAAGCACCCCCATACAAGGGTCTGTCATTCTGCACCCCATACAAGGGTCTGTCATTCTGCACCCCCATACAAGGGTCTGTCATTAAGCACCCCCATACAAGGGTCTGTCATTAGGCACCCCCATACAAGGGTCTGTCATTATCCATCCCCATACAAGGGTCTGTCATGCACCCCTATACAAGGGTCTGTCATTCTGCACCCCCATACAAGGGTCTCTCATTCTGCACCCCCATACAAGGGTCTGTCATTCTGCACCCCCATACAAGGGTCTGTCATGCACCCCCATACAAGGGTCTGTCATTCTGCACCCCCATACAAGGGTCTCTCATTATGCACCCCCATACAAGGGTCTGTCATTCTGCACCCCCATACAAGGGTCTGTCATTAGGCACCCCCAACATTACTCCATATTAACACCAATCAGAGGGACATATCTCACAGCCCATATGAGTTGGCAGGAAAAGTTAAGATAAGGACCAGTACCTTCCAGTGAGCAGCTGTCCCAGACAGAAGGACTCAGACATTTTCATTCTCTTCGCCCATGGGAAAGGGGAACCTGCCAGCCTGGCAATGTGTATTGTATCCTGTGCTATTGTGAATCAGGACCTTGGTTGAGCCTGTGAGATCCAGCGTTAAACAGGGGAAGGAGGTGAAAATGTTCAACCTGAGGAAGACTTCAAGCCTTCATCACCCAGACCCCTGATGCCCAGCACCATGGGACAACACACAGCCACGACTGGGAGGAGTTTAGGAATCATCTCCTAGAGCTCATCTTAACACAAAGTGGGACAGGTGATGGATATGTAGAGATGAATGAGGGAACCTGAGCAGTTTGGACAAGACCATGGTATCCAAAGGCTGCAGGCTCTGCCCAGAAGTGTGCCTGCTTTTTGGGTCACCTGCTCTTGCAAGAATGTCTAATAAATGACTGCTTCACTGATGGATCTACCTGGAGTCCTTTTTATAGGACCTTTTGTCATTTCTAACATTATACAAGAGGCAAAATCAGTTTACTTTAGTGACCCCTGCCAGCTGGCAAGGATGGGAGAACTCTCTCTTCTTTTAATTGCAGGCCACTTGCTTTTAGGAGAGTAAAAGCTGTACATAAGGACTACAAAGCAATTTCTGGATTGATTAATGACTCAGAAGAGAAATGAAACTATTTAAAGCATTTATTTTAGGAATTTGGACTCTTACCAAGGGAAAGAAGTGGAAATAGAGAAATGACAACACAGGCAGTGTGTCCAGAGACAATCCATCCCTTCCCTTTCTTAGTGCAAAGGTCTGTGTGACCCCAGATCACAGGGGCTGCTGGGCAGCAAAGGGCAGACTGCAAACAGCATTCACACACATAAAGCTTCATGTGAATTCTCAGAACCTACAACCAGGAGTGAAGATATTTCATACCCCCAAGCCTCTGGCCAAGGCAACAGCTCCCTGAGTCTGGAAATGGTTCCAGCTGATCTTCAGTTCCTTCAGTCCAATGTTCTCTGCTATTGCCACCCCAAGAAGTTCACCTAAGAGAAAATACATCAAGCCAAAGAGTTGAAGAGTTAAAAAGATTAGCTGCTGCTGCAAAACAGGAGGCTTGGGTTAGCTGGGGTACTTCTCCACATAGAATGGCATAGGTTGGAAGGGACCCCAAGGATCACAGAGCTCCAACCCCCCTGCCACAGGCAGGACATCTCTCTGTTACCTCCAGACAGGCAATTAAAACTACAATGCCTGATTTTCTTTTACACCTCCTTTACCATAAACACAAAGCAGAAGCTCCCAAGCAACAGTCTGTGTGTTGTCTGCCCACAGGCTGCTAAGGTAGCGAAGGAGGGGAGAAAAGCCAAGCACTGCCTCACAAAGCCAGGCTCTGATGATACCCATGGTGGGGCTGTGACTGCACAGGTTCCTTCTCCTGCCTGACCAAAGGCTGAAAGCTGAAACCAAGCAACCACACAGTCCCTCACCCTCCCCAGCTCTGGCCTGCAGCCAGCTGAGGGCTGCTCCTGGGCTGGCAGAGCAGCCAGCTCTGCTCTCTCTTTAATCTCTCCCAGAGCTCTTGTGCCATTACAAAACCTGGACAAGGGCTCCTTAGAAAGCATCCTGTGAGTTTGCAGTGGGGCAGCAGTGAAATGAGGTCACCAACCAGCACAGCAGAGCAGGAAACCATCCCCATGCTGGAAGATAAGACAGGACAAGAGGAAATGGTTTCAAGTTGCACCAGGGGAGGGTTCCTTGGGTACTGGAAACAAATAAACTCACTGAAAGGGTTGTCAAGCAATGGGCCAGGCTGCCCAGGGCAGCAGTGGAGTCCCCAGCCCTGGAGGTGATGAAAACCCACATGGATGTGGTGCTTAGGGACATGGTTCAGTGGTGGGGCTGGGCAGTGCTGGGTTAACCACTGGATTTGATCTCAAAGGACTTTTCCAACCAAAGCAATGTTCTGTGATTCCAAGAGCCTGAGCCTGGGCAGAGGGGGTTGAGTGCAAGGGCAGCAAGGCTTGAGCAGGGTTAGAGCACAAAAAAGTAGTCCCTGCAGCCTTCAAAAAGAATGTGGGGGAAAATGGAAGAGATCTGTGAAGGAACCAGGTGAAGAAGAAAAGACTGAGCCTCTTAGGACATGGAGAGGGGATCTGATCAATGCTGATCAATATCTAAAGGGTGGCTGTCAAGAGGAAGGGGCCAGACTCTTCTCAGTGGTGCCCAGAGACAGGACAAGGGGCAACAGGCACAAACTGGAACAGAGGAAGATCCATCCCAACATGAGAGAAAACTTCTTCACCCTGTGGGTGCCCAAGCCCTGGGACAGGCTGCCCAGGGAGGCTGAGGAGTCTCCTTCTCTGGGGAGATCCCAAACCTGCCTGGACACCATCCTGTGCAGCCTGCTGAGGGGGATCCTGCTTTGGCAGGGGGTTGGACTGGATGATCTCCAGGGGTCCCTGCCAAGCCCTGCCACCCTGAGGCTGTGGCTCTCTGAATGGCTGGTGTGTTCCCAGTGGCCAGAAGAGATGAGTATTGTTGTTCCCTCTCCTGTGATCCAGAGAAGCCCACTGAAGCCATGGAGGATTCTTCAGGGAGGAGCCTATAGCTGGGAAGATGTGTGTTGATGAAGGGTTGTAAAGCAGTGGTGGGATGTTCATGAAAGACACAAGCAAAGGAGAGTGGGGATCTGACAGGTGGGATGGGATGTAGAGGGGAGACCTCACCACCTACAGCGACCTGAAGGGAGGTTGTGGAGAGGTGGGTGATGGTCTCTGCAGCCAGGGGACAGGAGATGGGACAAGGGGCAATGGGCTCAAGCTGTGCCAGGGAAGGATCAGATCAGATGGGAGCGAAAAGTTCCTCCCTGGCAGAGTTGTGGGGCTGTGGCACAGGCTGCCCAGGGAGGGGCTGAGTCCCCACCCCTGGGGGTGTTTAAAAAAGGGGAGATGAGGTGCTCAGGGATCTGGTTCAGCTCAGGATGGGAATGGTTGGACTTGATGATCTTCAGCTCACCCAGCTGCACTGCCAACTGCTGCAGCACCTCTCTCAGCACCAGGCCAGACCACACTTTACCTGCTCTGTCACCAAACATGTTGTAACTCAGATCTAGAGTTTCCACTTTGCTGTTGGCTGTGATGGCATCTGCTAAGTACTGTGCTGCTTGGTCATCAAACCCATTTCCTGAGAGCCTGAGGGACAGGACCGTGGTGTTTTCCAGCAGCATAGCAGAAAAGGCCTTGGCTCCTTCAAGGCCTAATTTGTTGTCAGATAAATCAACAGCTGGGGAAAGAAAACAAACCTTAATCAGATCATCAAAATGGGATTGGATGCCAGGAAGGGCCTTGGCCTTATTGCTGCAATGGCAGGAGCAGGGCCAGGCCTGGAAAGTAGGAATGTGCTGAACCTGGTCTGGCACAGTATTTCAGGAGGAAGAACAGAGCTTTGTTTTGACAGGACAAGGGGCAATGGCTGCAAGTTGGAGCACAGGAAGTTCCACAGCAACCTGGGGAAGAACTTTTCCCCAGTGAGGGTGAGGGAGCCCTGGGACAGGCTGCCCAGGGGGTGTGGAGTCTCCTTCTCTGGAGAGATTCCAGCCCCATCTGGACACCGCCCTGTGCAGTATGAGCTGGGGAGCTGCTTTGGCAGGGGGGTTGGACCCCAGGAGCTCTGCAGATTCTAGACCTTTCTTACTGCAAACGTGGCAAGTTAAAATCCTGCTCATTGGTTACACACACTGTTCACACCATATTGATTGGTTAGTAACTATAACAAGTTCTGATAACCCTATCTTATAGCTAAACATCCTTAGCTTACCTTTAATGCCTAAAAGCATCCCCACACCTGCTGGTTTGACCCTCTTGTTATGGTTGGTTCCTGACATGTTCTGTTACTCCCAAATACCTTCCCATAACTGCTTCTTGGGTTAGGGCAGCCTGTACCCCTATCAGCAAGGTCACTGTGTTTTGAGAATGGGATTATTAGGATCCTCTCAGCATGAGGAACTTGTCCTGTCTCATGGGAACAGAAGAATATTGTCAGGGCCTGTGTCTTGGGAGAAGAGAGCTAGGCCGCACGCAGGCCTGCTGTCTGCCCTGACAGCTTCACAGGATACATGGGACTGGGCTGACTCTAGAAGTGGCATCCAAACTTCACAAAAGCCAGGGCTCTGAGTCCAGGCAAGGAAAGGTGCTGAAGGAGCACAGCAAAAACACTCACCCTGGCTCTAGTCTGCTTCCTACACATGCACACACAGACACCCTCACAGCAGGGCTGGTTAAATCTCCAACCACAGCAACACCACTTCCTCCCCAACAGCAACCCAGCCACCAGAGAAGAGCAGATGGGAGGATACAAACCTGACACAGAGCAGTTTTCCTTCAGCATCTCTGCAATGGCAGCTGCCCCTTCTCCCAGCAGCCAGTTGTCACTCAGGTCTAACGTGAGGATAGAGGTATCAACCATCAGGGACCAGGCTAAAGCCTTGGCACCCTGCAACAAGAAACCCCCACAACAGGTTATGTATAGCTTCACTGGACTCTCCCCTCCCCTTGCAGGGCTTTTGGGGGTTGGGGTGAGGGGAGGATTTCCTAAAACACTCAGCAGAATTGTGCAAAGACATTCCCCTTCTACAATCATGCAGAGCTGGGTGGGCAAAGCAGGCATGGCCCATGGCACAGGCTCAGGAGATTCCATTTCACTCATGGTAATCAAAAATGAATTCCAACTTCCATCAAACCAGTGAAAAATACTTCTCTTGTATAGTTATGTATCAGAGAATCCCAAGGTTGGAAAAGACCTTTAAAGATCATCAAGTCCAACCATTCCCATCCTGAGCTGAACCAGATCCCTGAGCACCTCATCTCCCCTTTGTTAAACACCCCCAGGGGTGGGGACTCAGCCCCTCCCTGGGCAGCCTGTGCCACAGCCCCACAGCTCTGCCAGGGAAGAACTTTCCCCTCCCAGCTGAGCAGCCCCTGCCCTGGGGCAGCTTGAGCCCATTGCCCCTTGTCCCATCTCCTGTCCCCTGGCTGCAGAGACCATCACCCACCTCTCTGCACCCTCCTGGCAGGGCAGGGGAGGTGGTGATAATGTCTCCCCTCAGCCTCCTCTTCTCCAGGCTGAACATCCTCAGCTCCCTCAGCTGCTCCTCAGAGGATTTGCCCTCCAGCCCCTTCCCCAGCCTGGCTGCCCTTCTCTGGACTCGCTCCAGGACCTCAATGTCCTTCTGATGGTGAGGAGCCCAGAACTGGACCCAGCACTTGAGGTGCAGCCTCATCAGTGCCCAGTCCAGGGGCACAATCCCCTCCCCAGACCTACTGGCCACACTAGTGAAGTGATGAAGAAAGGGGAAAGTTTCTGGCCCATAGTGCCTGAGGAGGTGCCTCTCCAGACATCCCTTCTACCTGGTACTCTGTGAGTACAGCCATAGTAAATGCCCTGTTAATTTACTCACTGCTGCTCTGAACCTGACCTCTGAAGAAGCTCCTGTTGTGCCTGTATCCTGACCTGTTTCACTGGGATTTCTTGGGAATTTCAACAAATATTTAGACAGAAGGATGGCAGTGACCTTCAGAACACTCAACACATGCTGCAAAGTCATCCTTTTCTCCACCCTTGGATGTCAGAGATGGGAAAATGAACTGGAAGGGATCTCAGAGAACCAGTCCAGAGAAAATAACAGAACAGAATGGTTTCTCAGCAGAAGTTAGTTTGAAAGGCTGAGTCCTTTTAATGGGAGCAGAGGGGACCCCCCAAGATGCCCCAGACTGGGGGGGTCTGGTGAGGGACCACACCAAGCTCAGAGCTGGGAGCAGAGGGGACCCCCAGAGATGCCCCAGGGTGGGGAGGTCTGGTGAGGGATCACACCAAGCTGAGGAGCTGGGAGCAGAGGGGACCCCTTGTGATGCCCCAGACCGGGGGTGTCTGGTGAGGGATCACACCAAGCTGAGGGCTGGGAGCAGAGGGGACCCCTGTGATGCCCCAGACCGGGGTTGTCTGGTGAGGGATCACACCAAGCTCGGGTGGGAGCAGAGGGACCCCCCAAGATGCCCCAGGCTGGGGGGGGGGGGTGAGGGACCACACCAAGCTGAGGATTGTGAGCAGAGGGGACCCCCCGAGATACCCCAGGCTGGGGGGGGGGGGGTGAGGGACCACACCAAGCTGAGGGCTGGGAGCAGAGGGTCCCCCCGAGATGCCCAGGGTGGGTGTCCCTCCCCCGGGGCGTCTCTCACCCGCGGGCCCAGGCCCCGGTGCCGCAGGCTGAGCGCTGGGCCGGCTGCGCGCCGCAGGATGCCGCAGGCCGGGCTCACGCCGCAGGCCGGGCTCACGCCGCAGGCCCGGCACGCAGCCCGGTACCGGCCGGGTCCCGCCGCGCCGCCGGCGTCCTCCTCGCCTGCAGGGAAAGAGCGTGGGGACAGCGTCACCAGCTGCCCCGGCCGGCGGGACCCCCCCCGGGCACACCGCCCGCGGAGGCCGGGCCGGAGCCGACCCCGGCCGGCCGGAACCCCTCACACCGCACCCGAGCTCTCCCCGTCCCTGTCCCCGCCGCTCCCCGCCGCCGCCATCTCCGCTCCGGGCCCGCCGCGCCGCTGCCATGGCGACGGCGAGGGGCGGGGCTTCGCGGCGAGGGGCGGGGCTTCGCGGCGAGGGGCGGGGCTTCGCGGCGAGGGGCGGGGCTTCGCGGGGAGGGGGCTTCGAGGAGAGGGACGGGGCTTCGCCGAGACGGGGGGGGCTTCGCGGATGGGGCGGGGCTTCGTGGGGAGGGGGCTTCGAGGAGAGGGACGGGGCTTCGCGGGGACGGGGATGAAGCGGGGCTTCGATCTGAGGGGCGGGACTTCGATCTGAGGGGCGGGGCTTCGATCTGAGGGGCGGGGCTTCGATCTGAGGGACGGGGCTTCGATCTGAGGGGCGGGGCTTCGATCTGAGGGGCGGGGCTTCGATCTGGGGGCGGGGCTTCGGGGAGAGGGGCGTGGCTTCGCAGAGACGGGCGGGGCTTCGTGGGGAGGGGGCTTCGAGGAGAGGGACGGGGCGTCGTGGGGACGGGGATGAAGCGGGGCTTCGATCTGAGGGGCGGGGCTTCGATGTGAGGGGCGGGGCTTGGCGGGGAGGGCGAGGGTGGGCGGGGCTTGGCAGGGATGGGGCGGGGCTTGGCAGGGATGGGCGGGGCTTGGCAGGGATGGGCGGGGCTTCTCCGGGAGCCCTTGGGGGTCGTGGGGCGCTCCCCCCCTCCGCCGCGGGTGGCCATGGCGGGCGCAGCGCCGTGCGGGGGGCCGTGCGGGGGGCCGTGCGGGGGGCCGTGCGGGGGGCTGCTTGACTACAAGACGGCGAAGTTCGCGCTGACGCGGAACCGGCGGGTCGGGCTGCTGCACCGCCTGCTGCAGCTCGGCGTGCTGGGCTACCTGCTCGGGTAGGGCGGGTCCCGGGGCTGGGGGACGGGGGGGGCTCGGCCCTCCCGGAGGCGATGGGTCGCGCCGGGGAGGGGGGGGGGGATGGGGGTGTGTGTGCCCTCAGCGCCCCCCCCCCGCCCCTCCGCAGGTGGGTGCTGTGGGTGCGGAAGGGATACCAGGACACCGACCGCGCCCCCCGCGCCGCCGTGGTCACCAAGCTGAAGGGGACGGCGGTCGCCGAGGTGGGGGGCGCGGGACGGCGGCTGTGGGACGCGGCGGACTACACCCGGCCCGTCCAGGTACGGCACCACCCCGCTGCGGGCGCTCGGGCCGCCCCGAGGGGCGGGGGGGGCGGCACGAGCCGGTGCGGGGCTCTTGGGGGGGTGGGGGGGGGGTGGCACAGGCTGGTGCGGGGCTCCTAGGGGGGTGGGGGGTCGGCACAGGCTGGTGCGGGGCTCTTGGGGAGGTGGAGGGGGTGGCACAGGCTGGTGCGGGGCTCCTGGGTGGGTGGGGGGTCGGCACAGGCCGGTGCGGGGCTCTTGGGGAGGTGGGGGGGTGGCACAGGCTGATGCGGGGCTTCTCGGGGGGGTGGGGGGTCGGCACAGGCCGGCGCGGGGCTCCTGGGGGGTGTCGGGGGGTGCCGGTGTCCGCGCTGTGGCGGGGGGGGCAGGGACAGTGGCCGGGCCGCTGAGGAGCCCCCTCGCCTCCTCTAGGGAGAAGCGGTGCTGTTCCTGGTGACCAACTTCATCGCGACAGTGAAACAAGCCCAGGGCACCTGTCCCGAGGTGAGGAGCTGCGGGGGGAGGGGGGGAGCTTCCCCAAGCCCTGGCTCTGCAGCAACCCGGCAGAGCCCAGGCAGAGGGGAAACCCGGGGGGTTATTGAAAGACACCCCCCCCCTCCAGCCCCCCCGTTCTGCTTGCCCTGCAGCCCCTCCCTGCTGCCCTGCTGCATGCTGCACAGCCAGGCTTGGCCAGCATCACTCCTGGCAGGAAGAAGAACGAGGGACAAGGTGTGTGGGGACCTCACCAACCCTCGGGGCTTCTTGAGGTGGGGGGGTGGTACTGTGTGCTCCTCAGGGGCTGTCCTGGGCAGGCTGAGCTGGTGCCCTGTCCCCTTTCCCTCTCTGCAGTGCAGCTGGCAGGAGCGCTGCCACCCCCCTTGTGCCTCTGCTACATGTGTCCCTTCTCATGTGCCAAGTGGATGCTCAGGTCCTTGACTTGCTGCTCCATCCTCTTCCCTCTGTTCTGCCGTTTTTCCTGATGCTTTTTACCCAGACCCCATCAATGATGTGTTTCCTTTATGACCCTCTGCCTCAGGACTAATATCCCCCCACCCCCACCCCCATTTATTGCCCTGTTTTTAGGAGGGATGCAGCAGCATGAGGTGTAGGTGCTTCCCCACACTTCATAGAGATCTCCAAGGTTGGAAAAGATCATTAAGATCAAGTCAAACCATCACTTAGCTGCATACTGCTTACTCAGGAGAAATCTTTTCTGGAAGGCTGGTGATGGGCCAGCTCCTTGGCTGAACATTCCCAAGCTGGACCCTGCCTGGCTGGCAAAGAGATGTCCTTTTAGCTGTGTCACTGCTGGCACCTTGTGCCAGAGCCAAAACACTGTTTGTCCTGATGGTTCCTCCTGCTTTCACTGCATCATGCCCAGCCTGAGCCTGTCTCCCACTTTGCCCTGTGCTGCAGGCTGCAAGGCTGGGCTGCTCTCCCAGCTCAGCCCAAAGAGGAAAAGCAACCCTTGTTTGGAGCCAGGGAATGTGGTACTCAGGATCCCTCTTTAAAAATCTTGAGAGCTCCTTAAAAGTCCTGATAGCTGCTGGAATGTTCCCAGGGGAAGGTGTGTGTCACAGAGCATCCCAGGGCCCTCTCACTGTTAGGAATGACAAAAGGTCCTATAAAAAGGACTCCAGGTAGATCCATCAGTGAAGCAGTCATTTATTAGACATTCTTGCAAGAGCAGGGGACCCAAAAAGCAGGCACACTCCTGGGCAGAGCCTGCAGCCTTTGGATACCATGGTCTTGTCCAAACTGCTCAGGTTCCCTCATTCATCTCTACATATCCATCACCTGTCCCACTTTGTGTTAAGATGAGCTCTAGGAGATGATTCCTAAACTCCTCCCAGTCGAGGCTGTGTGTTGTCCCATGGTGGAAACTCCCCATGAGCAGCAGTGGCTCTGGCAGCTCCCAAGGCCAATGGGATCCTGGGCTCCATCAGCAGAGGGGTGGCAGCAGGGACAGGGAGGGGATTGTCCCTCTCTGCTCTGCCCTGGGAGGCCCCAGCTGGATCCTGTGTCCAGAGCTGGGGCCCAACACAAGAAAGATGTGGGGCTGTTGGAGAGGGGTCAGAGGAGCCACGGAGATGCTCAGAGGGCTGGAGCAGCTGCCCTACAGAGAGAGGCTGAGGGAGCTGGGCTGGGTCAGCCTGGAGAAGAGAAGGCTGTGGGGGGACCTCATTGCAGCCTGCCAGTCCCTGAAGGGAGCAGAGGAACAGGAGGGGAATCAGCTTGTTAAAGGGCAGAGACTGGCAGGACAAGGGGGATGGATTAAAGCTGAAGGAGGGAAGGGTTAGATTGGATATTAGGGGGAAGTTCTTTGCAGAGAGAGTGGTGAGGGGCTGGAACAGGCTGCCCAGAGAGGGGGTGGGTGCCCCATCCCTGGGGGTGTTGAAGGCCAGGTTGGATGGGGCCCTGGGCAACCTTGTGTAGCTCCAGGCCTGAGGTTGGTGTCCCTGCCTGTGGCAGGGGTGTTGGAGCTCTGTGACCCTTGGGGTCCCTTCCAACCCATGCCATTCCATGATTCCCAGCTGAAAGATCTGTTCCCAACCAAGTCCTGGGGCTCCTCTGCTCTGAGGTGGGGGAGCTTTGTGCCTCAAAGAGCATGGAGACAGGTGGGAAGGACCTGTCCCCTCTCTGGCTGGAGGCTGACCTGGGTGTGAGCATGCTGGATGTCTTGTTTGAGTGTTGGGATGTGCCTGGAGGAGCAAGAGCAGCCCAGAGATGTGGGTGAGTGTCAGCCTGGCACAGGGGGTGACAGTGCTTCTCTCTGTCTCCCCCAGAGCCCCTCTGTTCTTGATGCCAGGTGCACAGAAGATGCTGACTGTCCCCTGGGAAGCCCAGTTGTTCATGGCAACGGTACTGGGAGCTTTGTTAACAAAGGAAACAACAGCAAATCATGTCACTCCTCATGTTTGGTAACAGGTGGATCCAGGGAGGTGCCCAGTGGGCCAGGGTCAGCACTTTTTGGAAGGATGCACAGAAGTGCTCTCAAATGCTTCAGTCTTGGTTTCAGTGATGGCCAGAGGAGTGGGTACTGGGGGCACAGGGTGCTGGGGGCAGAGGAGTGGGTGCTGGGGGCACAGGGTGCTGGGGGCAGAGGAGTGGGTGCTGGGGGCACAGGGTGCTGGGGGCAGAGGAGTGGGTGCTGGGGGCACAGGGTGCTGGGGGCACAGGGCAGAGGAGTGGGTGCTGTGGGCACAGGGCGCTGGGGGCACAGGGTGCTGTAGGGACTGGGGACACAGGGTGCTGTGGGTGCTGGGGCACAGGGTGCTGTAGGGACTGGGGGCACAGGGTGCTGTGGGTGCTGGGGGCACAGGGTGCTGGCCCAGCAAGCACAGGATTTGCTTTGTGTCAGGTACCAGCTGCTGTGACTGGAACCAGTGTGCTGCAGGACTGGCACTTCTTCCCCCCCTGGAATAAGCCCTGGGGTTCCTTTCACACTGGTTTGCTGTCAGCAGCACTCCTGAGCTCAGCTGGAAAGGCTCTTTCCCCTCGAGGAGGCCAGTCTGTGTGTGGGATTGCCCCAGCTTGTTGTGTTCCCACCTGGGGAGCAGGTGGCTGCAGCACCCATGGGGCAGGAGAGGCTGTGTGGGACAGACAGACAGACAGACTGACAGCAGCAAGCAGCTGCTGCTCTCTCTCTGAGAAGCTCCCATTGCTCATCCTCAAGGGAGGGTGGCACAGGGAGATGGTCCCAGGGTGGCCTGTGTGGTTTGGGTTTTGAGGAGGCCAGAGTAAGGCTGTGGCCAGGGTGCTCTCCCAGGAGGGGGGCTGCAGGGATGCTGTTCCATGAAGGGCCAGTCACTGATGGGCACTGCCTCCTTTCTAGGGATAAAGACTGGGAGATGTGTGCTGCTCAACGTCACCCATTCCACCTGTGAGATCTATGGCTGGTGTCCTGTGGAGAACAACACCCTGCCCAGGTAAGGTGAGGGACAGGAGGGGCTGAGAACTTTGATTCCTTCCCTCTGTGCAACCAGGGGCCTGGCTGGACTTGCCTGAGGGGTGACCTGGCTCTGGGTGACCTCTGGTGTTGCTCTACTGGTCTGTTATGCCCAGAGAACTTCACACAAGAGCATTTTATTCCAGCTGTTGTAGCTGAAGTTCCTCCTCGTGGAGTGCAGAGTGAGGGGCAGGGCTGAGCCTGGGCTGCTGGGATGGATGCTGAGTTCCTTGGTGGTTGTTTTCCAGGAGACCCCTTCTGGCTGAGGCGGAGAATTTCACTCTCTTGATCAAAAATACTGTCCACTTCACCAAATTTAACTTCTCCAGGTAAGTATGATGCTCTCCAGCCAGGTCCCACCTGCAGCCTTGTCCAGCCTCTGCTGGGGCTGAGGAGATGGGGCTTCCAAGAAGCCAAGTGCCCTCCTGGATGGGAGGAGGGCAGAGAAGTAGGGGATGCCCCATCCCTGGAGGTGTTCAAGGCCAGGCTGGATGGGGCCCTGGGCAACCTTGTGTTGCTCCAGGCCTGAGGTTGGTGTCCCTGCCTGTGGCAGGGGGGTTGGAGCTCTGTGACCCTTGGGGTCCCTCCCAACCTATGCCAGTCTATGATTCTATGATAAATCTGTGTGCAGTCTCTGGGCTGTTTTCCCACCCCCTTCTCACCCCTCCTCCCCAGGCAGCAGCATTAGTGACCCCAGTGCAGCAGGAGGCCCTGCTCTGCAGCCCTGCAGCAGGGTTCCCTGGCTGCCTGGCCCCTCTCCACCTCTGACAGTTCCCTCCCTCTCCTCCCACAGGTGCAATACTTTGCAAACCAGTGACCCCACCTATTTCAAGAGCTGCACATACCATCCACTCCTCAACCCTTCCTGCCCCATCTTCCGTGTCCGTGACATGGTGGAGGCAGCTGGAGAGACCTTTGGGGACCTGGCACTGCTGGTACTGCTGTGTTTAAAGTATGGGAGATCACTCCAAATCCCCTGAGGATGTGGGTAAGGGGGTGGGGGGCAGCCCTGATCCCTGAAATGGGTGTGAGCTGGGAGCATTTGAACAGCAAGGAGCTCAGCAGCTGCCTGGCCCCGTGCTGCTGGGATGCCGTGTGCTTTGCAGGGGGGGAGCATCGGCGTTCGCATCGAGTGGGACTGTGACCTGGATCAGCCTGCCACCCAGTGCCAGCCCCAGTACTCCTTCAGCCTGCAGGACAGGAGCTACAATTTTAGGTGAGGATGCTAAGAGAGCCATTGGGATCCTGGGGGGCATCAGGAGGAGTGTGGGCAGCAGGTCACAGGAGGGGATCCTCCCCCTCTGCTCTGCCCTGGTCAGGCCCCACCTGGAGTGTTGTGTCCAGTGCTGGGCTCCCTGGTGTAAAAAGGACAGGGATCTCCTGGAGAGAGTCCAGAGGAGGCTGAGGAGATGATGAAGGGCCTGGAGCATCTCCCCTGTGAGGAAAGGCTGAGAGAGCTGGGGCTGTTCAGCCTGGAGAGAAGAAGACTGAGGGGGGACCTAATCAATGGTTATCAATATCTGAAGCATGGGGTGCAGGGGGAATTGGCCAGCCCCTTCTCAGTGTCTGTGGGGACAGGACAAGGGGCAATGGCTGCAAGTTGGAGCACAGGGAGTTCCACAGCAACCTGGGGAGGAACTTTCCCCCAGTGAGGGTGAGGGAGCCCTGGGACAGGCTGCCCAGGGGGTGTGGAGTCTCCTTCTCTGGAGAGATTCCAGCCCCATCTGGACACTGCCCTGTGCAGTATGAGCTGGGGAGCTGCTTTGGCAGGGGGGTTGGACCCCAGGAGCTCTGCAGGTCCCTTCCAACCCCTGGGATTCTGTGACTCTGTGCTGGGACAGTGGCCACATGGGCCTGCAGCTTGAGCCTGTGGCAGTTGTTGGAGATCTGTTTCATGCTCTGAAAGGAGCAGCAGGAGCAGCAGGATGTGTTGGCTCAGTGCAGGGTCTGTCAGTGCTGGGGTGTCTTGGTAGCTCTAGGCCTGAGGTTGGTGTCCCTGCCTGTGGCAGGGGGGTTGGAGCTCTGTGATCCTTGGGGTCCCTTCCAACCCATGCCATTCTGTGATTCTATGATTCTCACACCTCATCCCTCTTCCCTGGGGCTGTGCAGGCTGGGACATGCTCATGCTGACCCTGAACTGGACACACTGGGAGCTGCGTGCTCCTGGTGACCCTGGGCAGGGTGCAGAGTGATGCCAGTGCCCTGGTACTGATGCCAAGCCAGTGAGTCCTGTGCATCATCCAGGCCCCAGCCTGCTGGGGGATGTGGGGTGGGCAGAGGCACGTGGCAGCCTCAGCAGTCATGCAGCAGCTTATCAACTGCCTGAAGGGAGGTTGTGGAGAGGTGGGTGATGGTCTCTTCAGCCAGGGGACAGGAGATGGGACAAGGGGCAATGGCAAGAATCAGAGAATCATAGGGGTTGGAAGGGACCTCAAGAGATCATTGGGTCCCCAGGGCAGGTTTAGATTGGACATCAGGAAAAAATCTTTCACTCAAAGAGTTGTGGGGCTGTGGCACAGGCTGCCCAGGGAGGGGCTGAGTCACCTTCCCTGGGGGTGTTTAAAAAAGGGGAGATGAGGTGCTCAGGGATCTGGTTCAGCTCAGGATGGGAATGGTTGGACTTGATGATCTTTAAAAGGTCTTTTAAGAGAGCCAATGGGATCCTGGGATGCATCAGGAAGAGTGTGTCCAGCAGGTCGAAGGAGGTGATCCTCCCCCTCTACTCTGCATTGGTCAGGCCCCACCTGGAATACTGTGTCCAGTTCTGGGCTCCCTGGTATAGAAAAGACAGGGACCTTCTGGAGAGAGTCCAGAGAAGGGCGACAAAGATGATTAGGGGTCTGGAACATCTCCCCTATGAGGAAAGGTTGAGTGAGCTGGGTCTGTTCAGCCTGGAAAAAAGAAGACTTAGGGGGGACCTAATTAGTGTTTACAAGTATCTTAGACATGGGTGGCAGGGGGAATTGGCCAGCCCCTTTTCAGTGGTCAGTGGGGACAGGACAAGGGGCAATGGCTGTAAACTGGAGCACAGGAAGTTCCGCACCAACATGCGGAAGAACTTTTTCACAGTGAGGGTGACAGAGCAGTGGAATAGGCTGCCCAGGGAGGTGGTGGAGTCTCCTTCTCTGGAGATATTCAAGTCTCGTCTGGATGCCTATCTATGTAATATGAGATAGGGAGCCTGCTTTGGCAGGGGGGTTGGACCCGAAGATCTCTTGAGGTCCCTTCCAACCCCTAAGATTCTGTGATTCTGTGATTCTGTGATTTTCCAACCTTGTGTGATACTGTGAGCACTGGTAGCTCCCCTCAGTGCCTGCACAGAGTTGCCATGGCTCTGAGCTGCCTCCAATGCCTCCCCCAGAACTGCCTCCTACTACTGGGACTCGCAGCACGGGCTGTGCCGGAACCTGCTGAAGCTCTATGGGATCCGCTTCCACGTCTCTGTGCACGGCCAGGTACCCCCCCTGCACCCCCTGCCCCTCTGCCCTGGAGCACTCCCTGCTGCTCTCTCCTCCTGCCCACTCTGTGGCTTCCTGCTAGCAGCTCTTCACCTCCTTCCAGAGGTTTAGAATCCTCATAGCCCAGACAAGCTCACCTTGCCTCCAGGTCCCAGCCCTTCTCAAGGCCCTGGCAGAGAGCTGCCCTGCTCAGGGCATCACCAACAACTTGCTCTTCAAATGGGAGAGATGACCTTTTTCCTTGCTCTGCTTGGAACAGGCTGCCCAGAGAGGGGGTGGGTGCCCCATCCCTGGGGGTGTTCAAGGCCAGGTTGGATGGGGCCCTGGGCAACCTTGTGTAGCTCCAGGCCTGAGGTTGGTGTCCCTGCCTGTGGCAGGGGGGTTGGAGCTCTGTGACCCTTGGGGTCCCTTCCAACCCAGGCCAGTCTATGATTCTATGATTCTATACCAGCCCCATGAGCAGTGAGGGACACACCACCCTGGGGCTGTGTTTGCTGGCAGTAGCTCAGTGGTGGCAGCTGCTGGGTCCTGCAGCAAGCAGGGGGGGGTCCTGCTGCCCCCCAGGAGCAGGTGGTCCCAGTACCCTCTGCTGCCCTGAGCTGCCTCAGCCCCTTTGGCAGCTGCAGGGTTTTGAGTCAAGGCAACAGCAGCCCTGTCCCTACAGCCAGGCACAGAGAAACTGCTGCCATTTCCTCCAGCCCCTCCCCAGCTTTAAGCACCCTGCCCAGCCCTTCCCCACAGCCCTCCCACTGCTCTGCAGCCCCTGTTTCTCACCAGGCTGGGAAGTTCAGCATCGTTCCTGCTGCTGTGAGCTTTGGCACTGGCATCGCCTTCTTTGGTGCTGTGAGTACTCCAGATACACCCTCTCTGTGGGCTGGGGTTTGCCTCTTCCCTGTGTTTCCCCTTCCTGGGGTGGGCAGGCTTCCTCCTGGGGTGGGCAGGCTTCCTCCTGTGTGCCTGGGGGGCCAGGCTTCCCCCTGGGGGGCTAGGCCTGCCTGGGTGCCTGGGTGGCCAGGCCTTCCTGGGGTGCCAGGCTTCCTTGGGGTGCCAGGCTTCCTGGGTACCTGCCAGCCTAGGAGGGCAGATGGTCTGCCAGGGTTTTGGCTCTTGTTTTCCTCCCTGTGCTCAGCAGCAGCAGCACTGCTGGCCCAGGGACCCCCTGTGCTGTCATGGGCATGCCTCATGGAGGCTGAGTGTCTGTGTTCACCCTGGGAAGGCAGTGTGGGGGTGCTGCTGGTTGGCCCACTGTCCCAGCCTGGCTGCAGGACAGAGCACCTCCTCTGCTTCCCCAGCTGAAGGGAGAGTGTCTGGCTCTAGCACTGCTGTGGCTCTTCCCCTTCAGCAGAGCAATGGGGACCCTGGGCTCCCACCACCAGCCCCCCCTTCCCTCCCAAAAGGGCTTGTCCCAGGCCCTTACCGCTGGAGCAGCCTGTGCCCCATGTCCATGTGCTGCAGCCTGGGTGATCACACTAAACCTCTGCAGCTCGTGGCACTGGGAGTGAGCTGGGTCAGAGAGGACTGAGGTGGTGTGGGGCTGAGGCAGGTCCCTGCATGGTGGGCTTGAGGCAGGCCAGGCTTGCTGCCCTCTCCCTGGGGCCTGGCTTCAGGGTGGGTGACAGGGCAGGGGGGCTGCTGCTCCTGCAGGCAGTTTCCCTGCTGACTGCCCTGCTGTGTGTCTGTCTGCAGGCCACAGTGGTCTGTGACCTGGTTCTGCTCTACCTGGACTCAAAGGCTGACTTCTACTGGAAGGAGAAGTTTGAGGAGGTAAGGAAGGGGCTGCTCCAGGGGGTTGGGGGCTGGAGGGAGCTGCCCAAACGTGCTGTGGGGAGCAGGCAGCTCTCCAGTGTGTGTCCTGGTGCTGTGTGGGTACCAGTGCTGCAGTTTGGCTGTGCACAGTGCCCACTGTGGTGAATCAGGGTGTGTGCTGGGAGGCCCTGCTGCCAGCCCTAGTGTGGGTTTAATCTGGCAAGTCTTAGAAACCCCTGGGGACAGAGACCCCCCTGCTCCTGGTGAAGTGCCCCACTGTGGTGTCCAGCAGGGAGCAACAGCAATTCAGTATATGAATTTTAGGTGAAGCCAGGAAGCAATTTCATGAGGTGAAATCCCCCAGATTCTAGACCTTTCTTACTGCAAACGTGGCAAGCTAAAAACCTGCTCATTGGTTACACACACTGTTCACACCATATTGATTGGTCAGTGATTATAACAAGCTCTGATAACCCTATCTTATAGCTAAACATCCTGAGTTTACCTTTAATACCTAAAAGCATCCACACACCTGCTGGTTTGACCCTCTTGTTATGGTTGGTTCCTGACATGTTCTGTTACTCCCAAATCCCTTCCCATAACTGCTTCTTGGGTTAGGGCAGCCTGTACCCCTATCAGCAAGGTCACTGTGTTTTGAGAATGGGATTATTAGGATCCTCTCAGCATGAGGAACTTGTCCTGTCTCATGGGAACAGAAGAATATTGTCAGGGCCTGTGTCTTGGGAGCAGAGAGCTAGGCCGCACGCAGGCCTGCTGTCTGCCCTGACACCCCAGCACTGCACCATCCTACTGGGTGGGCAGAAACCCCCCATCTCCAGTTGCTGGTGCACTGTGGGTCTCCCCCAGTGAATCCAGTCACATGGGCCTGAGCAGAGCAGTGCAGCACCACCTGCCCAGGCTGTCCCCTTGCCCCTGGCATACTAAGATGCCCCTGTTCTTTTCACAGGCAAAACCCCCTAAAGGTAATCCTGAGGCTGAGGCTGCAGCATAGGGACCTTGGGCATCCTCACCACAAGCACCCTGTGCTCTGCAGCAAGCCCCAGGTAGAAGAGATGAGGTCATGGCTGCAGCTCAGGGGGAGGTGGGCTGGTTCTGCTGGGCTCAGGGTCTGCCTGGCCTGGGGGGAGTGTTTGAGTCAGCAGAAGCTCTCTGCTCCTGGAGCACAACGCTGTCCCTGTGCAGCTCCCAGCGCTGACCAGCTGGGCACCCAGCAGAGCTGCTGCAGGAGGCAGAGCTCCTGCTGGGAAGCAGCTGGCTATTGCTTGGCACCAGAGGCTTAAAGCACTTTGTGCTTCTTCATGCTCTAGCTGGCCTTGGGCCTCCATTCCCTGTGGAAAACGGGGCTGCAGTGAAATAAAGCTGTTCAGAAAGCAACCGTGGTTCCTGCCTCCTGTCCTCCTCCTCAGTGAGGACAAGTGCAGCCCTGGAGCACTTCAGGCACTGCACTGCTGGTTCCCCCCCCCACCCCCTCCCCAGGCTCTGTTGGGTTGGTGTAGGGCAGGCTCCAAACCCAGGGGGTGCTCCAGGAACACCCCCCCCCCCCGCCCAGCTCAGAAACACAGTGTGGAGGTTCAGCAGGGGTCTGAGCACTGTTTAATGCTCCCTGCCTGACAGGGGTCCTGCAGCATCACCCCTCACCCACTTGCCCCCCCTGCCCTGGCCAGCTGCCCCCCAGCACCCTCCTTGAACTCCTGCAGGTAGAACTGTGCCACCAGCTGCCTGCTCATGGTCTTGAGGGCGAGGAAAGCAGCACCCATCTCTGCAGTGAGGAAGGCCAGGAGAAGGCTGTGCATGGCCATCTCCAGTGGCCCACAGCTGACCTGGCTGTCTGTCAGCAGGAAGAGCAGCAGGGGCAGCTGGATCAGGAAGGAGAGGAGGAGGAACCCAGCCAGCTCGGGTACCTGTGGGAGCAGAGACCAGTGGGGGGCTGGGAGGACCTTCTCTTCCTCAGGAGCTCCTGCCAGTGGCTGTGCTGCCTGCCCCAGGGAGCTGTATGGATGGGAGTGGGTGCTGGAGCATCACCCCCCAGCACAGGGGGATACAGCAGGAGAGTGAGTGCATCCCCTCTGTGCCCTGCCCACACCTGCACTTCCCTCCTGGGACAGCTCCAGGAGGGGTGGGTGGTGACAGCCCCCCAAGTCCTGGGTGAGGGGACATCCACCAGCCCCAGCAGGGATGTCCCTCACTGAGCACAGGTTCTTGTGGCCAAGTCAGAGAGATGTCTCTCACCTTCTCCTGCAGGTTCCCCACGTAGCCCAGGTAGAGGCGGGAGCCCTCAGCCAGGAGGAGGATGAGGAAGGCAGAGACCAACAGGAACTGGTAGTGCCAAGGCAGCAGGTGGAACTGTAATGGGGGCACAGCCTTGTTCAGCCAGCCCCTGTGCCCAACTCCAGCCCCTGTTTCCCAGCCCCTGCACCCTGTCCCCAGCTCCCAGTGCCCCCCTCCCCCTACTCTCCCACTCCCACCCATGCTGGGGCCCAGCCCTGCCCACTCTGTGCTCCCATTTAAACCTTCCCTGCCTTGTCCAGGGCTTGTTCTTGTGAGTTCTGCTTCTGGGAGCCAGCACCAAGTAATTTTGGGGTACAGGGCATTTTTTTTGGGGGGGGCACAAGTCCTGCTACCCATGAAGAGCCTCCCCTCTCCTCCCCATGCCCAGGGAGGTGGAGCAAGACAGGTTCACCCCTTACCACCCCCCCCACAGGACAGTACCTTCAGCTGCAGCATCACCCCCTCAGCCAGGCACCAGACTGGGAAGTAGCAGACGTTGAAGTAGAGCATCATCTGGAGGGGCAGGCTGGCCAACACCTCCTGGGCTGGGCAGGGCAGGCACAGTGGGCAGGGGTGCCAAGCACCCTGGGGCCACTCTGCCCAGCAGGACCCTCTGCCTCACAGACCATGGAGGGGAGAGCAGCAGCCAGGCTGGCTGGACAGCAAGAGCACTTACTTCTTGCAGCAAACACACTTACTTCTGCTCCCCCTCATCCGTGGGTGGGTGCAGGGATCCTTTGGGGGCTCCCAGCTCAGAGGCACATGGGGGTTGTGCTGAGCAGGCTTACAGGGATGAAGGAACAGCAACCCCCCCCACCCCCTCCAACCCCCTGTGCCCCACTGACTGTACCTGGGTGGCAGGTGTGGGCAGCCCCACTGTCCTGGGTCTTGTTGTTGATGAAGAAGGAGCTGCTGGCAGCTGCCAGGCCACGGCGCAGGTTGGGGGGCAGAGGTGTGTGTGTAGCCATGGCCCCCGCCAGCCCCCAAGGCCCCAGTCAGCGCCCAAGGCCCCAGTCAGCCCTCAAGGCCCCAGCCCAGCTCAGCCAGGATTAACCAGAGGGAATTTAATTAACAGGATGACAGCTTGGGATAATGCCTGGGGCAGCCCAGCCATTGGGCAGGGCTGCTGGAGTGGGAGGAGGGTGTGAGGATGGACAATTCCCTCCCCCTCCCCAGGACACAAGGACACAGAGCATCCCACCTCTGCAAGGGGTTGCACCCATCACCATGAAGGTGTCCCCAGGCTGTGCACCCCTGGGCAGCTCTCTGCTCTGGGGCATCCCCCAGCCTGCTTGGATCACAGAGTCACAGAATCATAGGGGTTGGAAGGGACCTGCAGAGCTCCTGGGGTCCAACCCCCCTGCCAAAGCAGCTCCCCAGCTCATACTGCACAGGGCGGTGTCCAGATGGGGCTGGAATCTCTCCAGAGAAGGAGACTCCACACCCCCTGGGCAGCCTGTCCCAGGGCTCCCTCACCCTCACTGGGGAAAAGTTCCTCCCCAGGTTGCTGTGGAACTCCCTGTGCTCCAACTTGCAGCCATTGCCCCTTGTCCTGTCCCCACAGACACTGAGGAGTCATCCCAAAGGCTTGTTACTCTCTGCACTCCTGAAGAGATTCAGGACAGTGCTCCAACCCCTTCACCTCTGCTGGGGCCTCATCCAGAGCTGTGTGAGCCATGCCCAGCAGGCAGCACCCCCGTGTTCAGGGGCTGAGGAAGGAACTTCTGCCTCAGCTGCAGTGTGGGGGTCAAGTCCCCTTCCCCTTCTTTACAAAGGAGTCGTTTCAGCTGGGGCTGAGATCATCCCCTGTGACAGGAGAAACCCTGTCCCCTCCCTGGCTGTCCTCAGGTCACAGCCAGGGCTGCCAGCGTGGCTGGGTGCTGTGTGACACTGACCTGCACACAGTGCTCCTCCACACCAGTGAGGGGTGACAGCAGAGCTGGGACCCCTTGTCCAGTGCTTTGGCAATGCTTCCCAGTGGACATGCTGCCCCTGGGCTGGGGGAGCACATGGGGCAGGGCTGCTGCCAGTCTCACCTGGCATGGAAGATGTGCTGAGTGAGCTCAGGGACAAAAGCAAGGAGGTCTGGGGGTGCCAGCAGGCAGTTGGTGTCCCAGTGTGCCCACTGGAAGCTGCCAAAGCTGCCCAAGCAGAGTCCAGTGATCCCACTGGTGAGACACAGGGTGCACAGCCACATCCCCAGTGAGTGTGCAGAGCTGGGCAGCTGCCTCCCCTCAGCAGCAGGCACGACCCCCTGTAAGAGCCCCACTCAGCACACCAGGACTGAGCAGCCCAGCAGAGGGGATGGGGACATCAACAGCTGTCCTTGGGGACACCCCTTGTCAGTTCCCAGCCCTCTGTGGATCTAGCAGATGTACAGTGGTTGAAGGAGCCTGTTCCTTGCTGGACACACAGGTCCCTGCCTGCCACCCCCTCTGGGCACATGGCCTGAGAAAAACCACCCAGTGAAACCAGAAGAGACCAACTGGAGACACAACTGGTGACGTTTCTACCCAGGAATTCTGGCAATAAAAGCAGGTGAGCTGGAGACAAGAGGGAAGCCTCCAGAGAAGGGGTGCCCATACCACCTGCCTGACCTGCAGCACTGACCCAAGGCCTTGGAAAGAATCAGAGAGGATCCAGACCCCAAGAGCTGCTTTATTCATAGGGGTGAATGAAATTAAAATGTAAATCCTCCTGCTTCAGGCTCAGGGTAGAACATGGGCTGCTGGGGAAGAAACCTCCTGAGGATAAAGCACTGGTGCTCTCCAAGGGGGGGTTCTCACACCCCCCCCCAGCTCTCCTGGGCTGATGGGTACAGGGCTGGGGGCTGACCAGGTCCGTTCCTGAGCTGGAGAGACAGCTCTTCTTCCAGCAAGGGGCAGAAAACATGCCAGCAGAGCCCTGGCAGGGAAAGCCAAGGTAAGAAATGCAGCCTTGTCACTAGGGGACAGAGGCTGGAGGACAGCCACAATGCTACTGTTCTTTGAGGAACACCTCAGCAGCAGCTCTAATCCTGCACCAGCCATTAAGGAGAGAGATGCTGGAAGGATGGGGGCTGCAGTCTGTCTGTCACACCTCTCCAGGGAGCCCCTGCTCTGCACCTAGGGGCTGACCAAGAGTTGCCAGTGCCCAAGCCCAACCCAGTCCCCAAGGGAGAGGGAGCATCACTTCAGCCCCTTGCCTGCTCTGGGATGGGGAGATGCTGAGGATGCTGGGACAGGGACTGCTCAGCTGCAGAGCCCTTGGCTTGGGCAAGGACCTGTCTCTGCTGGGGGGTTGATGAGCAACCTGGAGAAGGGACAATGCAAAACACAGGGGCTGTCAGAGCCCACCTGGTGTGACACCATTTCTCTGTGTCCCCCCCAGTGCTCCTGGGGGTGTGTGTGAGGGCACATGGCAAGTGCTGCAGCCATGCTGAGAGGATGTCAGGCTCCATGGGGATGTGCAACCAAGCTCTGCAGAGAGTGAAGAAGCTTTGGAAAGGGGCAATGTGGAAGGCTCTTGCCTGAAAGCACAGGGAGCAGTGGAAGGCACTCGTGCTGTTTCAGGGGGTGAAGGATGAGCTTGGGGCAGACCTGCCTGGGGATCCCCCAGACTGTCAGCAGTGTCCACAGCCACACAGTGCCCATGCCCACTGCCAGTGCCAGACCCCCCCTCTTTTGAGGGGTGCTTTTCCAGGGTCCCACAGGATCTGCAGCAGCACCAGGACAGAGGAGCCACTGTCAGCCTGCAGGAAGGTCAGTGTGAAGGGACAGGTGCTGGGTTCATCTGTCTCCAAGGGAGATGACTCAGCCAGGGTGTTCCCACTTGTCCATGGAGCTGCTGTCCTGTCTCCACACAGCCAGGAGGGCACAGTCACCCATGGTGTTAGGAGCCTTTCCCAGTTAGCCAAGACATATCTCCAGTTCTGAAAACCAAAAAAAAAAGAGGGAAAAACCCCATCAGCACTGTGAGCTGTTCCCAGCACATGCACTCAGGGGTGGGCAGGGTGCCTGGTGCCTGCCTGGTCATACTGGTGGCCAGTACCCAGCCCAGAGCCTGTGCTGCTCTGCACAGAGCCACAGGCAGCCTGAGCAGGGTGGTAGCACCCTTCCTCCACCCTCACTCATGCATCACCACAACTGCCCAAGCCCTCACGTGCAGATGTTCAATCCCAATCAAAACAGTGTTCCCACAGCATGGTTTTTAACTTCAACCAAGCCCCTCTGGCATTCAGCTGGGAAATCATGGAGCCCCCCAGCCCAACAGCTCCTAGCCAGAAGGCAGCTGCTCATACCCAGCAGGTCTGTGCACCAGCAATGGGGACAGAGCAGCCTGTCCCCAGCATAGCTTCTGCCAGCCCCAACCCAGCAGCATTGTGCTGGCAAAACGAGCATGCAGCCATAACCAGCATCCCCACCCAGGAATTAGGGAGGTGGGTGTCCCTCCTGCCAGCCCTCCATACCCAGCACACCCAGGACCCCCAGTGGAACATACTTGCCATGACGGACAAACAGCCTGAAGGGTGTGAAAGCAGCAGGAGACAGAGAGAGAGAGAGAAAACATTCAGGGTTAAGCAGCCTGGCTTCCTCCAGGCACACTGAGCCCCACCATGGGGGCCAGTAGCCACTGGGCTGCTAGGAGATGCCACTTCCCTCCCTGCTGCAAAGTGGGCAGCCAGCATCCACTGGAGATGGTGGTACAACCACCACACTCCCCATCCCAGGGGTGCCCAGGGTGTGTGAGCTGGCTCAGGGCTGCCCACAGGCTGGGAGTGCTGCTCTCCCCCCAGCTTTTGGCAAAGTCTGCTTTTATTCCAGATGTGGAAACACCCCAGGGACCCACATTCCCCTTCTAATTCCTACTCCAAAGGCTCCTTTCCAGCTGTTTCCATGGCTCCTGCCTTCCAGCACAGCACCCCTGCTCTGTATGCCAGCACAGGCTCTTCTCTGTGCCTTTAACTTAAACCAAAGGGAGAAGAGCACACTGTGCCTACAAGCTACCCCACAGTGGGACAGAGGCTGAGCCACCACAGCCCACTGGCATGGGTTGGAAGGGACCCCAGGGATCACAGAGCTCCAACCCCCCTGCCACAGGCAGGGACACCAACCTCAGGCCTGGAGCTACACAAGGTTGCCCAGGGCCACATCCAACCTGGCCTTGGCACAGTGAGCTCTGCAGGCTTTGCTCTCACAGGGGGCTGTGCACGGGCAGCTCAGCCAGCCCCTCAGCTGATGGGGTGCTGCTGGCACCCTGTGGCAGGAAGAACCGCTTCCAGGGAGTCTGTGCAGGGATGTGGAGCCTGGTGTCTGAGACAAGCCCCTGCTGTATGCAGGGTACCAGACCAGGAGGCAGCTGGGAGGCAGCTTTGGGGAGATGGAGTGAGCAAGACAGGACAGGAGATGCGAGAAGGATACGGAGCGGGGAGCCATGGGACGTGGTGCCCATTGGGGTCCTGCCTCAGGGTGTTCTGCCCTGCTCTGCCCCCCATGGCTGTGCCCTGCCCCCCATGGCTGTGCTCTGCCCCCCTGGGCTGTGCTCAGCCCTGCACCCCATGGCTGTCCCCTCCCCCCATGGCTGTGCTCAGCCCAGCACCCCATGGCTGTGCCCAGCCCTGCCCCTCATGGCCGTGCCCAGCTCTGCACCCCATGTCTGTGCCCTGCCCCCCATGGCTGTGCCCTGCCCCCCATGGCTGTGCCCAGCCCAGCACCCCATGGCTGTGCCCAGCCCAGCCCTGCACCCCATGGCCGTGCCCTGCCCCCCATGGCTGTGTCCAGCCCTGCACCCCATGGCCGTACCCTGCCCCCCATGGCCGTGCCCAGCCCTGCCCCCCATGGCTGTCCCCTGCCCCCCATGGCTGTGCTCTGCCCCCCACGGCTGTGCTGAGCCCCTGCCCTGCCCCTGCTGGTCCCGCTGCGCAGTACTCACTCCACGTCCCGCTTTCGGATGGCCCTGCCGGCAGCCAGGACCTCGGCCACCTTGGACACAATGGGGTCGTAGTTCATGCTGGCCACTGCCACCACCTCGTCACTCCTAGGGCCAGGCAGAGCAGAGCAGGTTAGGGCAGCCCCGGCTGGCCACAGCTCCATCACCCAAAAAGCCACATGCTGGAGAGAAGCAGGGAGCAAAGAAACACCCACTCCAGGGTCAGGACCTGTCCCAAGGCACGAGCACCATGAGGACTCTGCTTGGTGGTGGGACAGGGGCAGGAGAGGGCTCAGAGCTGGCACTGCAGGCTGGTGCCATGGTGGTGTCCCCCATGCTCACGTGCTGGCATGGGGAGTGAGCATCACTGTGGTGCCCAGGGCACAGACACAGCTCTGGGAGTCCTGGCATCTGGGAGAAAACACCAGCAAGGGTGGAGAAAAACCCAGCCATTAGCAAGGATCCCAGTGGCTGCTGCTGCCATCCCTGCTCTGCTGCCCTGTACTGAGGGAGGGGAGAAGCAGGTGTCTGGGATTTCCTTGTGGGACACTTGGTTGTGCTGCTCCACACTCCCTCCTTGAGCTCTAAAAGTGACCACCTCCTCCCAAAGTGCTGGGACAGAAGGGGTGCCCAAGGCTGGGCTCCCAGTAGCCCCAGTGATGAAAGCCCTGTGTATGAGGGATGTCCAGCAGCATATCCCTTGCCCAGCTGACCACCCCCCAGCAGGTGATGGTGGCACCAGGCAACCTCAAAGGCTGAAGGGGAAACAGAGCATCAAGGGAGAGGATGTAAAAATGCAGGAGGAGGTTTGGCTGGAGGTCAGGAGGCAAACAAGAAGGGCTCTTCTGCTTGGAGGGTTGCCCAGGTCAGCTTGGGTATAAACCTGCTGAGACTGAAGGCAGGAGGTGACTCCTAGGTGGATAACTGAATAGACAGTGTGAAGATCAGGATCTCCTGCCTGAGTTTTCCTCTCCTGATCCTTGCCAGAGAAGGTCAATTGCTGAGCCAGGCAGACCTTCACCTCACTGGTTCCCCTCTTCCCATCCTTAATACTAGGAAGCCCCTGAAGAAATCCCCTGTCTCCAGGCATGAGGCTGCTCTGTGGGCATTGGCTTCAGGCTGGGATGGGACAAAGGGGACAGAAGAACAGACAGCAGCAGATCCTCTGCGGATAAGTGCCCCGTGCATGGTCTCACCATTCAGTGTGGGTCAAGAACAGCAGAGGCAGCACATTCTGGCTGCCAATGCATCTCAGGAAAGTATTCCCAGATAGGCTCCCAGCCTGGAGTCAGGTCTAATGAGAGCTCCTGAACTCTTGACTAACCTTCACAGCTTGTTAATAGGAGAGGTTTTTGAGCTCCATTTGTCAAACCAGAAGCAGAAACAGTGATGCCTGAGCTCTCAGTCCAGCCCTGGTCAGAAATCATTAACACAGTGATGACATAGGAAGGAATATTTTGATAGGAATTGCCAGCAACAAATTAAAAGAAGCCATTATCTGCTCTCAGATATTATGTGAACAAAGTGCTTCCATCTGGCAGGGACCTTAGGTCCAAAGACCAGTTTAACTTGCTTTGTGCTTAGCACATCATTTCTCCAAGGCCTCTTACTCATGTCCTGCAAGCTCAGCATCCAAAGAGGAACAAACCCAACTGACAGAAACACTGGCAAAAATATTTTCCAGCCCAGCAGTACAAGCTTAGACAGGAATATGGAGAAGAGAGACACTTACTTGGTATAAAATGCCACAAACTTCAGTTCATCTAAATCTCCCTGAATGACAACATCATCGAATCCTTCCCCGTGGCCTGGAAAGCAGAGAAGTGGATTCAGCAGCAGTTCCTCTGGATCCAGCTCTATTCCTTAAGACAGAGTGTTTTAATCCAAAGCTACAGGAAGAGCATCCTGCCACCTCAGCCAGACCAGCAGCAGGAGATCAAGGCACCAAACCCCAACCCCGTTTGTGTTCAGCAAAGCACAGGTTCAGGGGCACTGTCCATGCAGGGCTGCCCCTTGTGACAACAGCCCCACAGCCAGGGGCCTGGCTGTCCCTTCCCTTGGGAAGGAAGCAGACCCCAGGCAGAGGTTGGCAGGCAGGGTTCACAGCAGGGGAGGTGGCTGTGGCTTCTCCACCCCAGGAGGGGTCTGGCAGCACAAGGTCTCAGGCAGCCGGGGGGCCCCTCACCCGCGTATCGGATGCTCTTCCCGAACATGGCAGTCCAGAGGTAGGGCACTGTGCTGACCTCCACGCCGTGGGCCAGCATGTTCAGTGCAGCTACACGGCCTGGAAGAGACAAGCAGCAGCGTGAGCTCCATGACAGGACACGTCCCACAGGCTGTGCTCAGGTCACAGCACAGCACTCACACCTCCAGCCCCACAGCACGGGGGAGCTGGTGCTGAGAGCAGAACTGTGGGGCAACAAGCATGGATGGGGAAGCATTGTCTGAGCCCAGGTGACTTCACACCAGTGCAGCCCCTACTGACTTGTCATCTTCGCTGCTGACACACTCATGGGCCCAATTCCACAGCAGTGACAGGGCTGAGAGCTTGCTGAGCTAGTGGTCGACACCCTAGAAGGAAAGGAGCCATCCAGAGGGATCTGGACAGGCTGGAAAGATGGGCCTGGGGGAATCTAATGAGGTTCAACACTACCAAGCGTCAGGGGTGGCACTTGTGCCAGAGGAATCCCAGCCACAGATACAGACTGGGAGAAGAGCTGCTGGGGAGCAGCCCTGTGAGAAGGACCTGGTGGTTCTGGGGGATGAGAAACTCCCCATGAGCAGCAGTGGCTCTGGCAGCTCACAAGGCCAATGGGATCCTGGGCTTCATCAGCAGAGGGGTGGCAGCAGGGACAGGGAGGGGATTGTCCCTCTCTGCTCTGCCCTGGGAGGCCCCAGCTGGATCCTGTGTCCAGAGCTGGGGCCCAACACAAGAAAGATGTGGGGCTGTTGGAGAGGGGTCAGAGGAGCCACGGAGATGCTCAGAGGGCTGGAGCAGCTGCCCTACAAAGAGAGGCTGAGGGAGCTGGGCTGGGTCAGCCTGGAGAAGAGAAGGCTGTGGGGGGACCTCATTGCAGCCTGCCAGTCCCTGAAGGGAGCAGAGGAACAGGAGGGGAATCAGCTTGTTAAAGGGCAGAGACTGGCAGGACAAGGGGGATGGATTAAAGCTAAAGGAGGGAAGGGTTAGATTGGATATTAGGGGGAAGTTGTTTCCAGAGAGAGTGGTGAGGGGCTGGAAAGTGAAGGGGCTGAAGAGCACCTACCATGCATGTGGGCCATCTGCCAGTGAGGGACGTTCACCTTCTTGTTGTTCCTTAGGGCCAGTGGGAACATGACAGCGTCACCGGCCGCGAAGACTCCGGGGATGTTGGTCTGCATCATCTGCAGGGGGAAGCAGGAGGGTGCATCAGTGGAGGCTGTGCCTGACAGGGGCTTGGACTCAAAGATCTCTTGGGGTCTCTTCCAACCCCTACAATTCTGTGATCCCTGGATGCTGGGGCATGGCTCCAGCTCCCAGCTTTCTTAGAACAGTGTGGCAAGAAACAGAGAAAGATCCACCTTTCCAAGGATCCCAGGGGATCTCGTCTTTCCTCCCCACCACCCGTGACTCAATGGGAGCTGTGGTGGTGCTGATGGGCAGTGTGAGTGTGCGTGTGTGGGGCCTGGAGCTCATTGCTACCCATCCCTGTGCTTACTGTCTGCAGACAGACAGAGCACAGTCTTCTGAAGGGATCTCCAGGACCCCTGTCTGCATGTCCTGTTACCAAGTGACCCCTGGCAGAGGGATGCTCTAGGTCCTGGCATCTGCTTTGAAACTGAGAAAGGCTAAACCACATCCTGCCTGGGGGTCCCCCAGATGAACAAGGATTGTCCACCTCTTCCCAGAGACCAACGATGGCAGCTCTGGAGTGGTTTCCTGCTCCTCTTTGTGCAGGATGGGCTTTGCAAAACCTTGCAGGGGGGTTCCAAGCACCCAAGCATGATGCCCCCAGCATTCCAACATCTTGGCAGATGCAACAGCCCCATGATGACAGCTTGGAGCCCCTGGGAAGCTCATCTCAGGGGAGAGGAGACTTGGCTGCTCCTGTTTCCCCCCAGCACAGACTGACCCCCAAGCTCACCTTGTTGACCACAACAAAGCCCTTGGAGTCGATGTTGACACCGCTCTGCTTGAGAAACCCTGTCGCTGGGACAGCACCTGCAGGAGAAGGGAAGTGCTGCTGGTGTGGCATCCCAGCAGTGCTGGGGGCTGGCCAGCAGATCCCCCCTGCCTGGGCAGCCTGTCTGCCCCATGGGAAAGGCAGCAAGCAGGGAACAGAGCTAGGTGCCCCACAGAACCCCCACCCACCACGACTCCAAGGTCCCTACCACCCTCCAAGCCCTCAGCACCGCTGCCATCTGCCCAGCACCATTGCCTAATGAATGCCTCAAGATAAGTTTCAATCCACTTCTCTCTTACAGGTATTTTGAAAAAAATATATTTAAAAGGGAGCCCTCAAGCCTCCAGACAAGGCTCCTCTGCTCCCCCCTCCAGTCTGTACCTTTGCTTCAGCTTGCCTTCTTTGGCCCTTTCCTCTCCTCCAGCCTTCACACATCAGAATAGTTGATAAAACAACAAAAGCAGAATTAAGGTAATTCCACTTTTCTTCCAGTCTGCAACATTTAGAAATGTTACAGGGTGAGAAAAGGATTCTTTTCCCCCCCAAGTGTGGAGAAAAATACTCTCTTCTATGGCAGTGGCAGCAAATGCCTCCCCTGACCCCCCCCAAAAAAAAATCAGAGGAAAAAATATTCACAGAATCACAGTATCACACAAGGTTGGTAAAGACCTTTAAGATCATCAAGTCCAACCATTCCCATCCTGAGCTGAACCAGATCACTGAGCACCTCATCTCCCCTTTTTAAAACACCCCCAGGGGTGGGGACTCAGCCCCTCCCTGGGCAGCCTGTGCCACAGCCCCACAACTCTGCCAGGGAAGAACTTTCCCCTCCCATCTGCTCTGCCCCTGCCCTGGGGCAGCTTGAGCCCATTGCCCCTTGTCCCATCTCCTGTCCCCTGGCTGCAGAGACCATCCCCCACCTCTCTGCACCCTCCTGGCAGGTCAGTGTAGGTGGTGATAAGGTCTCTCCTCAGCCTCCTCTTCTCCAGGCTGAACACCCCCAGCTCCCTCAGCTGCTCCTCAGAGGATTTGCCCTCCAGCCCCTTCCCCAGCCTGGCTGCCCTTCTCTGGACTCACTCAGGACCTCAATGTCCTTCTGATGGTGAGGAGCCCAGAACTGGACACAGTACTTGAGGTGTGGCCACCAGCTTGTGGAGGCTTTAAAAGACAAAACAACTTGAGATGATGGGTTTTTTCTTTCTGGAAAGATGTCACCCATTACTATTTTCCAACTACATCTTCAGCTGTGGTTTGGGGTGGAAGTTCCAGGAATGTCTACTTCAGTTTTGCTGTGCAGACCCATGTGGCAGCCGAGCAGGGGTGGCACCCCCAGCCCCAGGGACCCATCACTTCCATGTCCCCTCTAGTTTCTCCTCCACCAAGCAAAGCCCCACCACCCCATCAGGCTCTGCCCCCATAGCTTACCAATACCAACGACACACACATCAGCGCGCAGGACCTTTCCGCTCTTCAACACAACCTCCTTCAGCTGCACAGGGAGATGTGTGGTTATTTTAGGGACAAACACTCCCCCCACCCCCCACCCCATAGCAGCAGCAAGCCAAGCTGGCAGCTTGCTTCATTTCTGATGTGCAAAGTGACTGGAATTCCTTGTAGCAGCAGCAGAGCAGGATGGGAGCAATGAAACCACCCACTCACCACGCTGGTGCATGTTTGTTCCTCAGGGAACAAGCCCAGGAAGATGAATTTTTGAGGGTAGGAAAGAGTAGAGGAGACATCCCCAGCAGCAAAGGGAATGGCACCTTTGGGGGAACCCCCCTACCCACACCCTACCTTCCCCTCCTGCTCCCGCAGCTCCGACACCTCTGTCTGCATGTAGAACTTCACCCTGTTGCTCTCGAACATCTGGAGGGGGACATGGGGCAGAGCAGGGGGCATCAGGACCCTGAACCACCCCCATCCCTGGTGTCCCTCTACCCCTGAGCTGCCCTGCTCATCCTCTGCGCTTGCCTTGACCCGCTATGCAAAGGGGGTCAGCATCACCTCTGTGTTATCCCACACACATGCATGGACCACGAGAGGGAAGATGCAGCCTGGTCTGTCTTTCTAGTGACTGTTAGCATCACAGCTTAATCAATAAATATCATAACAAATTAATTAGTGTGATCAGGGAAACAAGCAGAACTCCCCTCCCCAGTCCCCATCACCAAAACCACCTCCCAGATGGGAAAACAAGGTCACCTTCATGACCGTGCGGCCAACCCTCTCTCCAAAGAACTTCTTGAAAGGGACTTCCTCCAGCTCCACCAGGGACACTGAGTGGGCCCTCTCTGCAAGGTAGGCAGCCACTTCCATCCCTGGGGAATAAAGACAAGCCTGAGTGGCCACAGGAACCCCCCCAGTGCTGCCCTGCATCCCCAGCGCTGGTCACAACAGAGGAGCAGCCTTGCCTGTTCCTGCCTGGGGAGGTTGGAGCTGCTCTACTGGGAGAGCTGGGTTGCCACCAGCACACATGGGGCTACACCACTGCAGGTGAGATTCACCACTGATGGCAAGATGTTCTTAGATGCAGGCTTCAAAAACCAAAGGGAGGAACTTGTCACAGTGGAGTCCCAAAGTGCTATGGGAAGACACAGCACTTGGAGCAATGGATCTGAGATGAAGGAAACCTTCTTCTTACATCTGGGGCTGTCTCAGTAGACATAATGAGCCACAGGCTGAGAACAGCCTTTGTGATTACTTCTCTGATCAGAGCAGGACAATTTTGATGCCAGTAATTGCATGGGAACCTTCACCAAGACTCCAAGACATGTTCTATCCACCAGGTTGGTTCTTTTTAGAAAGAGATCTTTTTGAAGACCTGCAACTCCCCCATCCCCCATACCAGAAGCTTTTTTCTGCAGATGGGGTTGATTCAAACTTTAGGATCTGCAATAATTTTGTTAGAACCATATCAAATAAGAGAAGAACCATCAAAGAAATGATAAGTTTTTCCCTGTGCTTTTAAAAAATGCACCACCTTGCTAAACAGTTAAAGAGAAATAAACCCACAGGCTTTCACTCACCAACAAGACCCTCCCAGCTGAAGCCAAATCTTGATGCACCAGATTAGAAACCACCTAAGCACCAGTACTGGGCTTGCTGTATGCTTTTCTGACCAGGACAGCAATACATGTGTCCATGCAAGCTCAACAGCCCATCCTCTTCAGTAAAATCAATGTCTTCAGCAAGGAGATGTCCTTACCATCCCGCTGCAGCTGGGGCTTAGACTACCATGAGGTCCAGTTTGGGGAGGGAGGTTAGCTCTAACTGGGCAGTGACAAACTGGGTGAGGGATTGGGACCATCTGATGAAGAGATGGACAGCTGAGACATGGATACAAGCTCTTACCCAGGAAGGATGCTCCCACAATGACCACGTTCTTGCTCGTGGCCAGCTTCACGATCCGGTTGGCATCTTCAGGTGTCCGGATGTTGAACACATTCTCCACCTCCTTGCCTTTGCAGCTGAGAGCTTTGGGCCTAAAATGACACACTGAGGGCAATACAGGTGGGTTTTTTCTGAATGGCTGGGGTGGTAACTGGGCCTGCAGACCCCTCCCCAGAACTCCCAACAGCATCACAGCCTTCCAGTTTTTCAACTTCATAGAATCATAGACTGGCATGGGTTGGAAGGGACTCCAAGGATCACAGAGCTCCAACCCCCCTGCCACAGGCAGGGACACCAACCTCAGGCCTGGAGCTACACAAGGTTGCCCAGGGCCTCATCCAGCCTGGCCTTGAACACTCCCACCTTTCTGTGGGCTGGAGAAGTAACATGGGAAAAAAAACCCCACATGCTGGTGGGCAGGGGCTCAGAGCACAGCTGTGAATGGGGGTGCAGTGGGGGCTGCTTGGCAGCTGCCCCCAACCTCATCCACTGACTGATGCACCCGTGGAGCTGGGGTCAGCACCTCTCTGGGGCAACATGGAGCAGTGTGGGGCAAGTCAACCTTAACCACTGGCACATGGTAAAGTTTCCAGAAGCTTAATGGGGCACAGAAAACACTGTGTCCTCCAGCACAGAGCCAGATACTGAAGGTTTCATCAGCCTCTGCAGATGCAGGTTCTGCTCTTTGTTCCTAGGGGCATGTTGATGGATGCTGTGGCAGCTCACTCATGTCCTCTTGCAAGCACTCACTGGAGCTGATCTATTTTTAAATAGCTTCCCCCTCACATCTGGGAATGGGACAGATGATCCTAAATAATTTAGGTACCTTAAAAGCATTTCCCTGGAGTACCCAGGGATACTGGGTTACATAAGGATTTTTAAATTATTGCCAAAGGCTCAATCCTCTTTTGAACCCAATGAGGTGGCTGGTGGCTGCAGCCCCACACACCCCATCATCAGCCAGCAGCACTTGCTGGGACTGGTGCTCTCTGGGGCACATGGGGTGTCCCTGCTTCAGCTGCTCTACAGCATCCCTGCCCCAGATGAGAAACTTTGCAGGGGCTGCATTTCTCCCACTCTGTTTTGCACCACAGAGGAAGCCAGGATGCCACATCTTCATCCTCAAAGTGCCAATTCTGATAAATCCCTTACAAAATGACACACTACTTTGAGGGTGCTAGGGACAATGCCAGTCCTGGGTGATGCTCTGCACCCCAGCAGCAGCACAGGCACATCATGACTGCCTTCCCCCACGGCTGGACATGGTTTTAAGCCCTGAAAATTTCCCTCCTGGGGGCAAACCCTCACAAAGGGGTCTGCTAATGTGGGGCAAGTGCAACACCTAATTACACCATCAACAGAGATGCACTGAAGCTTTCATCATCAATAAAGACCTTCAAAGGTTGGCAGGACATGAAAGATGGAAGTTGGAACAGGAGAGTTCTTGCCAGGGTTGGGTGTTACTCAGGGGTGAGGTCTGAAAACACATTCAAGAGAGATACATTTTGGGAGCTTTTGTTAAAGAAAGTATGTTCCAGGATGTTGAAGAAAGTATGTTGCTGGGCATTAACTCTGTATTCTGGATGAAGAACTTGGTGGGAATTTCTCCTGTCCTGTGCCAGCCCCCAGCACAGCGTCAGGGTGCTGCTGGCAAATCCCTCCCCCTTTCCAAATCTCAGCTTTCCATCACTGTCTTTGACACTAAGCAACCCAGGCACCCTGAAAGCCTCAGGGGGTTCATGTTTTTTGAACCCCCTTCAGACCTCAACACCGACCATGAAGGACCCCAGGCAGCACATCCCATGGCTGTGCCTCCAGCCCTCTGCCTGGGTGTTACCTGCTTTCTGGGTGCCTCCCAGAGGCTTTGCAGCTTTGGCTGTGCAGACAGACTCAGTGCAGCCTTACAGAGAGATGCAGAGGTATATGGTATATAGATACATAGGAACATATCCAATAGGTGCTCCTTGACTTTCCTGAAAACACCCTTGTGAACAAATTCAGTGTCTGAATCCAACAGCCACACTTGGCACCTCATCCCCAGGCACAAGCTCCTCATGTTCTCACATCAAACAGTTTCTCTTGCTCTTGAAAAGGGTTGGGTTTTCCCATAGCTTACGTGTTTCCAGTGGCTATCAGCAGCTTGTTGTATTCCATCTTAAATCCATCCTTGAACACAGCTATCTTGTTCTTAACATCCACAGCTGCAACCTGAAATCATTCCTGAATTATGTTAGGGATGAAAACCCAGACATTCCTGGAGCTCCCAGCCCAGCCAACCTGTCTGCTAGGCTTTAGTCCCCTCCACTCCTGTACACAGCTTGGTCAACCCAGACCCTGAATATGCCTTGAGGATCTCCCTTAGGAATATTGGGCAGAACTGATTGTCCTCATCAGTGTATGATCACCCTAGATCTGTGTGAGGATGCTCACACATGGCAGGTAGGGAATGACAGTCACCATGGCATTCACCATGGCAGGAATGGCTTTAGCTGTCCCTTGGGACAACCACAGGTCAACCTGCACTTTAGGGCAGGACTTGGGTGGTTGTGGGGGACCCAGCATTTCTACAACAGCAGCTCATGAACCAAGAATCATAGAATCATAGACTGGCAAGGGTTGGAAGGGACCCCAAGGATCACAGAGCTCCAACCCCCCTGCCACAGGCAGGGACACCAACCTCAGGCCTGGAGCTACACAGGGTTGCCCAGGGCCACATCCAACCTGGCCTTGAACACCCCCAGGGATGGGGCACCCACCCCCTCTCTGGGCAGCCTGTTCCAGCCCCTCACCACTCTCTCTGCAAAAAACTTCCCCCTAATATCCAATCTAACCCTTCCCTCCTTCAGCTTTAATCCATCCCCCTTGTCCTGCCAGTGTCTGTCCTTTAACAAGCTGATTCCCCTCCTGTTCCTCTGCTCCCTTCAGGGACTGGCAGGCTGCAATGAGGTCCCCCCACAGCCTGCTCTTCTCCAGGCTGAACCAGCTCAGCTCCCTCAGCCTCTCTCTGTAGGGCAGCTGCTCCAGCCCTCTGAGCATCTCCGTGGCTCCTCTGATCCCTCTCCAACAGCCCCACATCTTTCTTGTGTTGGGCCCAGCTCTGGACACAGGATCCAGCTGGGGCCTCCCAGGGCAGAGCAGAGAGAGACAATCCCCTCCCTGTCCCTGCTGCCACCCCTCTGCTGATGGAGCCCAGGATCCCACTGGCCTTGTGAGCTGCCAGAGCCACTGCTGCTCATGGGGAGTTTCTCATCCCTCAGAACCCCCAGGTCCTTCTCAAGAAGCTAAGAACTGAGGCAGCCACCACATCTCCTCAACACCAGCCAGCCAGTGCAGAAGGCAGCCTGCAGGCACCCATGGGAGTCTCCTTACCTGCATTTCAGTGAGCACTTCGATGCCATAGGTGCGGAAGAACTCCTTGGGGCGCAGGGCTATCTGCTCTGGGTGGGAATCCATCGACTGCAAAACAAGAGAGCCCTTCTTTCCAGTCAGCTGCTGGGGGTGGGACACAAGAGAAGCCCCTGCTGCCAACAGGAGCTGGCAGTAGCCTGAAGCCAGTCCTCATGGCATAGTCTGTGCTCAGCGCTCTGGAGATGGTAATGGGGATGCTGCAGCACATCATGGTCCAAAGGGGATGGAGAGGAGCAGGCTGGCAGGACCTCAGGCCTGGCTGGCAAGAGCTGCTCAGCAAGGTAGAGGAAGGGTAGTGCTGCAGCTTCAGGAGGATAGTCTGCTGCTTGCAGCTTTCCATGCTCCTCCTCTAACTGCTCTTGCCAGGGTTAGTCCCACTCACAGCAGGACTGAGGAAAAAAAACCACCCTTCCTTTCCTCATAGCTTGTTCCCCAACCTTCTGCTTCTCTTCTCTGTGCACCTTCCAAAGCCAACTATGGGCAGAGTTGTCTAGTGGAGAGAATAACAACCCAGGTGCAACCTCCTTTGTCCAAGCTCAGAAATGGTTTGAATGCCTTCAAAAAGCCACGTGCACATTTGCTGTCCTTTGAAAAACACTTTGCCTTGGGGCTGGCAGCAGAGTTAGGCCCCCACTGATAAGCATCCCTGATGTAAGGGGGGAATACATACACTGCCTGTTCTCTTGTTACCTCAGAGCTTCAAGATTAAATACTGCTGGCCAACCTGAGCTGCTATCTGACATCCTGGTATCAGGAATCAGTAATAAAAAATGTGATTAGAATCAAAGACTCACAGAGTCACAGGGGTTGAAAGGGACCTCCAGAGCTCCTGGGGTCCAACCCCCCTGCCAAAGCAGCTCCCCAGCTCATACTGCACAGGGCGGTGTCCAGATGGGGCTGGAATCTCTCCAGAGAAGGAGACTCCACACCCCCTGGGCAGCCTGTCCCAGGGCTCCCTCACCCTCACTGGGGAAAAGTTCCTCCCCAGGTTGCTGTGGAACTCCCTGTGCTCCAACTTGCAGCCATTGCCCCTTGTCCTGTCCCCACAGACACTGAGAAGGGGCTGGCCAATTCCCCCTGCACCCCATGCTTCAGATATTGATAAACATTGATTAGGTCCCCCCTCAGTCTTCTTCTCTCCAGGCTGAACAGCCCCAGCTCTCTCAGCCTCTCCTCACAGGGGAGATGCTCCAGGCCCTTCATCATCTCCTCAGCCTCCTCTGGACTCTCTCCAGGAGATCCCTGTCCTTTTTACACCAGGGAGCCCAGCACTGGACACAACACTCCAGGTGGGGCCTGACCAGGGCAGAGCAGAGGGGGAGGATCCCCTCCTGTGACCTGCTGCCCACACTCCTCCTGATGCCCCCAGGATCCCATTGTCTCTCTCAGCCCCAGGGCACACTGCTGGCTCATGGCCACCCTGTCACCCACCAGCACCCCCAGGTCCTTCTCCACAGAGCTCCTCTCCAGCAGGTCACCCCCAGCCTGTCCTGATTCCAGCAGTTGTTCCTCCCCAGGTGCCAGACTCTCCACTTGCTGTTGCTGAATCTCATCTGGTCTCTCCCTGCCCAGCTCTCCAGCCTGGCCAGGTCTTGCTGGATGGCAGATCATCCTGTGTCTAGGGATTGGAATGCAAAATGGGATGTGTGCCAGCAAAAGTGATCTTTGGCCTGCCATTGAGTTGACAAGTTGAAATGATGACCCATAATCATAATAACTATTGTGTGGAGCATCCCTGGGCAGTAAGAACCATGCCATAATAAAAAGCCTGTTAGACAATACAGTTTTTCTCATGTGCCCTAAAGATTTTGATCCAGTAATTTAATAAGATCCCCCCAGGTAAAGGTCTGGCCAGGACAGCTATTGCTAGAGGATGAAGAATACCCTTGTTTCTGTGCTGGAACACTCTTGGCTCAGGGTCTGAACAACTCCTCTTTTGTGCCTCATGTTTCAGTCAGCAACAGGAAAGAAAATCAAAGGGAAAACAGGACAAATGAGGAAGGAGAAGCATGCTGCTGCAATGAGAGGTGGTGAGGAAGGCTCACAGGGCAAGTTTAAAAACTGGGGAAGAATGTGATGTGCCTAAAGGAACACAAACCTTACTGAGCTTTGGTCTGTCGTAGGGCAGGTGTCGGTCCATGGTGCACATCACAATCCTGTCTGAGAAACCCTCCTGGCGCAAGGTCTCTGCACAGACCAGTCCTGCTGCCCCTATGGGAGGAGGGAGAGGAGGGGGAAGCCATGTGGATGGGGCACCTCGAGTTGCTCCTACCCCAAAACCCCACCATCCCCACCAGCTTTCCCCACTGCCCCACTCAGGGGACATGGCTTGAATGGGAAGCCCCAGCCAGGAGGAGGGATGTTGCAGTTCCTGGTGGAACTGCCAATGGCAGGCTGCCAAAGGAAATGGTGTATCCACATCCTGGGAATTCCTGAGGGGACCTGGCACTTACCTGCTGTAGAAATCAGGGGTCACTGACATATCTGGGGAGGGTGTAAGCAGGTCAGGGCACCCACTGCAAAGGGCTGTGACAGGGAATCACAAAGCTCCACAGCCCAGAGGCACAGGGACATTTGGACTATCAGTGTGCAGGACAAAAAGGCTCAGGAAGACCCTCTGGTCTGACAGGGAGGGACATGGGAGGGTGACAGAAGGTTCTTGGTACACCTGCCCAGGAGGGAACACAGGCAGCAGTCCCAGCACATGCCACCCCATACCTGCACCGATGATCAGCACGTTGGTACTGCTCAGGTTATAGCTGCTCAGGGAGATGCACTTTGCCATCATCTTTGTCCTCCTCTGTGTCTGAAGAGCCTATGACATCACCAGCAAGAAGAAAAGTCATTATCCTGTCTCAGCTTTAACATGGGCAGCCAGGCAGGAATGGGGACACTGTCACTACCGTTAGAAACCAGCTTGGATAGAAAGGGAACACTGCACCCCTGTACCCCAAGAGGACTCCAGACCCACCCTCATCCAAATACCTTTCCACCATCCTATGCATTACCCCCTTCAAGGTACAAAAGACAAACAAATTCATCATCTTCTGCAAGTTCCTCCAGGTACACAGAGCTGGGAAAACAATGGGAAAAGCAGGCCTGGCGTGTAACTGTGCAATTCTGCAACCAAGAGGTGAGGTGGGAGTGCAGAAGTCCTGTCAGCAACTTTATCCTGCACCTGAGCAGAGCTTGTATATCTCTGATCTCCAAAGAAGCTGATGGACTTGTCCAATCTATCCAAGGACCTGTGGCACTGCAGCTGTGCTGCACAGACCCCCTGCTGCCAGCCATAGGGGGGACAAAATCCACTTCTGGCAGAGGGAACAGGCTCAACCCTCCCCACCACATCCCACATGAATTGCTGGAGTAGTGGGGGTCTCTGGATCCAATTCACATGCAAGGGTCCAGTGGGATTGGAGCTGCTGGAGTCACATGTGCAAATATACATCAGAGAAAGGCTTCCTCATGGAAAGCATGATGGCATTGGCCTGAACAGGCTTCATTCTGCATCCCATCTTGGGGAATGAGAGTCTTCTCTGCCCAGGCACCAGGTTCCTCTCCAGCACAAGGAGGGGATATCAAGGCTCAAGAGGGAGCAGATGAGCCCTGTCATTGCCATGCCACATCCAGACCCAGCACACAGGGCCAAAAGGCTGGTGGAAGAGGTCTCTTTTTTATTAACATAAATTAGGGCCACAAAGATGACTAGAGAGCTGGAGAAGCTGCCCTACAAAGAGAGGCTGAGGGAGCTGGGCTGGTTCAGCCTGGAGAAGAGAAGGCTGTGGGGGGACCTCATTGCAGCCTGCCAGTCCCTGAAGGGAGCAGAGGAACAGGAGGGGAATCAGCTTGTTCAAAGGACAGACACTGGCAGGACAAGGGGGATGGATTAAAGCTAAAGGAGGGAAGGGTTAGATTGGATATTAGGGGGAAGTTTTTTGCAGAGAGAGTGGTGAGGGGCTGGAACAGGCTGCCCAGAGAGGGGGTGGGTGCCCCGTGTCTGGGGGTGTTCAAGGCCAGGTTGGATGGGGCCCTGGGCAACCTTGTGTAGCTCCAGGCCTGAGGTTGGTGTCCCTGCCTGTGGCAGGGGGGTTGGAGCTCTGTGACCCTTGGGGTCCCTTCCAACCCATGCCAGTCTATGATTCTATGATTAAATGTTGTTATGAGTTTAAGGAAACATAGGGAAGTTCACACACCTTGTAAGACCTCCTGAATCTATGGACACCCCAGCTCAGGTGTCCAGGAGCTGCAGGGAGGCTGGAGGGGGGGGCACAGGAAGGATGGGAGGGGACACACCACCTCTGCCCTGCTCCACAAGTGCTTCTGTTTGAACTTTGGGCAGTTGCTTGAGACAGGACTGAGCTAGATGGACCTTTGTTTCACCCATGTTGCATACTCACTTGCATTCCTCCTGCTCAGGCACTGCTTCCCCTGCCAGGCAGCCCAAAGAAAAGCATTCCCCCCACACCCCCACAGCCCCAGAGCAAAAGCAGAGCCCTCAGGTTTTGAATACCAGGGGCCCCTCACCTGCTTGCTCGCTCGGATGTACACCTTCTCCTTCTCAATCTTCACCTGAGGGAGACAGAACAGCATCAGTTTGCAGGACAGGAGTAGCTGCCCTACAGAGAGAGGCTGAGGGAGCTGGGCTGGTTCAGCCTGGAGAAGAGAAGGCTGTGGGGGGACCTCATTGCAGCCTGCCAGTCCCTGAAGGGAGCAGAGGAACAGGAGGGGAATCAGCTTGTTCAAAGGACAGACACTGGCAGGACAAGGGGGATGGATTAAAGCTAAAGGAGGGAAGGGTTAGATTGGATATTAGGGGGAAGTTCTTTCCAGAGAGAGTGGTGAGGGGCTGGAACAGGCTGCCCAGAGAGGGGGTGGGTGCCCCGTGTCTGGGGGTGTTCAAGGCCAGGTTGGATGTGGCCCTGGGCAACCTTGTGTAGCTCCAGGCCTGAGGTTGGTGTCCCTGCCTGTGGCAGGGGGGTTGGAGCTCTGTGATCCTTGGGGTCCCTTCCAACCTGTGCCAGTCTATGATTCTATGACTGTGAGTGCCTGGGGTGTGAAGAGGGTCATTATTCCCTCTGTGCAGTGATGAACAAACAGAGCAGCAATCTTGCAGGTCTCCTGTGAGCACTGCTCTGGCCATGGCAGGGCACCTGGAGGCCACAGGATGTTTCCTGTCTCATATCAACCAGGCACCAATGGTCAGGGTAAAACCTGATTTCTATCTCAGGCTTATGTCTGGTTTCTCAGTCCCACCCCACTGCTGCTCCAGACACCTCCCAGACCACCTTCCCCCACCTTCAGGTTCCTGGGAGGTGTCTGATGCCTGTGGGTGGATGCAGGGGGAGCTGCAGGGAGGAAGAAGAGCTGGGTGAGGTCCTGCTCTCCATTGGCCACCCCAGTTTGTTCTTAGACAGTATTTGCTCCATGCTTATCCCAACACAAACTGCCATTGGGTGGGTGACACCGATCTGTGTGGTGGGGTGGCCCACTGGAGGGACAGGATGCCATCCAGAGAGACCTGGACAGGCTGGAGAGGTGGGACCACGTGTACCTCATGAGGTTCAACAAGGCCAGGTGCAGGGTCCTGCACATGGTTTGGGGCATCTCCCAGTATCAACACAGGTTGGGGTGAAGCAATGGAGAGCAGCCCTGAGGAGAAGGACTGGTGGGTGAAAAGCTGGACATGCACTGGCAATGGGGGCTGGCAGCCCAGAAGGACAACCATGTCCTGGGCTGCATCCCCTCAGTGGGACCAGCAGGGCTAGGAAAGGGGGATTCTGACCCTTTGCTCTGCTCTGCTCTGGGGAGAACCCCCCTGAAGTGCTGTGTCCAGCTCAGGGGTCCCCAGGACAAGGATACAGAGCCGTTGGAGCGAGTCCAGAGGAGCCTGTGGAGGTGATCTGAAGGCTGGAGCCCCTCTGCTCTGGAGACAGGCTGTGAGAGTTGGGGTGGTTCAGCCTGGAGAAGGAAGACTGCAGGGAGACCTTCCTGAGCCCCTTCCAGTAAGTAAGGGGGCTTATAAGACAGATGGGGACAGACATTTTAGGAGGGCCTGTGGTGACAGGAGAAGGTGTGACAGCTTTAAATTGAAAGAGAGCAAATTCAGACAACTTATTAGGAAGAAATTATTTACAGTGAGGGTGAGGAGGCTCTGGCACAGGGTGCCCAGAGAAGCTCTGGCTGCTCCTGGATCCCTGGCAGGGCTCAAGGCCGGGTTGGATGGGGCTCTGAGCAACATGATCTGGTGAAAGATGTCCCCGTGCACGGCTGGGAGTTGGACTCAGTGATCATTAAAGGTCATTTCTGACCCAAACCATGCTGTGATTCTGGGATTTCCTCTGCTGCTGCAAAAACAAAGGTCTCACCTGGAACCTGGGTAAGCTGTCCAGGCCAGGGAAGTCCTCTATGTCTCCTGTGCTGATGTTGAAGCAAGCTCCATGCCAGGGACAGCGGACTCTTCCTTTGGACAGAACCCCTGCAGGAAACATGTCAGAGCAAGGTTGATGTTGCCTCCCATCCCTGCCTGCAGACCAGTGCCATCACTCACGCTGCTGTGACCTGGCCAGAGCAGAGATGGCAGAGGCCAGGTCTCCCTCCTGCTCGTGGTGGACTCCTCAGCTTCTTCACACCATTGCTGAGCACAGCTGACCTCCTTAAGGAGGACAGTTGCTTCTGCAGCAGCAGGAGCTGTGCTGCTCCACGCAGAGCTGCTTCAATGTCCAGGCTCTGTGAGCCAGGTCCCTGTGATGTTCCACTGCCCAGAGGTGTCACCTCTCCTACAGGACATGTTGTGGACCTGGATGGTCAGTAGCACAGTGGCTGCTTGACGTGGAGCTCAACGTGCCATGGGACCAGTCCAGCTGTTTAGGGTAGAGGCTGACACAGCTGCCAGCTGAGATCCTGCTTGAGGGATCCCACCCAAAACGTCCTTGGTGCAGTGCCCTGCCAGCAGCTCCTGCCTTGCAAGCGTTTGCTCAGAGACTGCTACCTCAGTCTTTGGCTTTCTCTGCCTGAACCAGCTGGCTCACAGTGCTGGGGCAGAGCAAATGGCTACCATCTGGCCATGCTGGACCAGTCCTGTGCTTGCACCTTCACTCATGGAGGCACAGCAGCCCTGTGTGCTCTCACTGCTGTTGGATCAGCCATGGGAAGCAGCGTGGGGCTTGAGGGCATGGCTGCCTGCACCCAGCACTGTGCCCAGAGCACATGCAGCAGGATGCTCTGCAGTCCTTCCCAGGATCCCACCTACAGCAACATGCCCCCTGCCCCAGTTTGGGTGATGCTCCAGCATGCATCCCAGCTGGCTCTACATGATGCTGTGACTCTGGGCATGGCCATGCCTGCAGCCTGAGCTGAGGAAATGTCTGGCTGCATATTTTTAAATACAGAGATGGGAAACCACTGAACCTCCCACATCAACCAGTAACACCAGCAACATTTCTTTTTGACACTGAAAAGATCCCATCATCCCAAAACCCTTCCTCAATCCTACACAAACAGGATGTTTAGTCACAGGGAGCTGTGGTTTTCTGGAGGGTTTTTTAAGACTGAATGGCCCCAAAAAAAATCAAAAGGTGATTTCTTGTGGAGGTTTGTTTTTTTTTTTCCCTTTAAGACAATTTTTTACTCCTCAGTGGCTGGGAACCAGTAAACAGAACAATATGAAAAGCCCCATAAAACTGGGGACAGTGAGCTGCAGCTGTTCCATACCATCTGAGAGAGGTTCAGCTCCAGCCAGAGAACAAAACAGAAACTGAATTTAACAGTGCCTGTGCTGGTTGGTTCTGCAAAGCCACTGCAAGTGAGCAGCGATGGCAAGATGGGGTCACCAGCAAACAGGAGGTGCAGTGAAGTGCTTTGCCAGGAGGTTCACACACCTCCAGCTCCCTGCTCACCCCTTCCCCCAGCGCGGTGGGATGATGCTGAGCATGCGGCACAGCGCTGCACCCATGGCCAGCAGCACAGACAGACAAAGGGACTGTAATACCAGTGAAGGCTTGGATGCCCTCCTAGGAGGCAAGGCAGACTGACCTTTGACCAGAGGAGCCCCATAGTGTGGACACTTGTGTCCCACGGCGTGGAACTCGCCGCTCTCCTTGATGAGCAGAGCCTTCCCGCAGCCCAGGTCCACCTCCCGCATCCTGGGGAGGAGGAGCATGGAAAACATGTGGCAGAGCATCTGCCTGGCAGCACATTAGCTCCTGGGGAGCAGCCCTGTGAGAAGGACCTGAGGGTTCTGGGGGATGAGAAACTCCCCATGAGCAGCAGTGGCTCTGGCAGCTCACAAGGCCAATGGGATCCTGGGCTCCATCAGCAGAGGGGTGGCAGCAGGGACAGGGAGGGGATTGTCTCTCTCTGCTCTGCCCTGGGAGGCCCCAGCTGGATCCTGTGTCCAGAGCTGGGGCCCAACACAAGAAAGATGTGGGGCTGTTGGAGAGGGGTCAGAGGAGCCACGGAGATGCTCAGAGGGCTGGAGCAGCTGCCCTACAGAGAGAGGCTGAGGGAGCTGGGCTGGGTCAGCCTGGAGAAGAGAAGGCTGTGAGGGGACCTCACTGCAGCCTGCCAGTCCCTGAAGGGAGCAGAGGAACAGGAGGGGAATCAGCTTGTTCAAAGGACAGACACTGGCAGGACAAGGGGGATGGATTAAAGCTGAAGGAGGGAAGGGTTAGATTGGATATTAGGGGGAAGTTTTTTCCAGAGAGAGTGGTGAGGGGCTGGAAGGGGCTGCCCAGAGAGGGGGTGGGTGCCCCATCCCTGGGGGTGTTCAAGGCCAGGCTGGATGGGGCCCTGGGCAACCTTGTGTAGCTCCAGGCCTGAGGTTGGTGTCCCTGCCTGTGGCAGGGGGGGTTGGAGCTCTGTGATCCTTGGGGTCCCTTCCAACCCAGGCCAGTCTATCATTCTGTGATTCTATATGCCACACCCTCACCCCAAACCCCAGCACCCATCTTACCAGGCTCCCCTCCACCCTCCTTCAACTTGCTCACCCCTGGCTCCAAGTGACTGGCAGCTGTGGGTCACTCCTGCCACCAAGCCAGGGTGTCTCTGGTCCTGTGCACGGGGCACATCCAAGTGGGGCATTGATCATCAGCTTCTTCACCCATCACTGTACCAATAGGTGGCCCAAAGCATCCCCCAAGCTGCTTGGGAAGTGGCTGGGGGTCCACACCCATGTCCAGGGGTCAGAATAAAGCTTTTTGTCATGTACTGGGGACAAGGAACCAAACTGGTTTTACTGCAACATCAGCCCCACCCCTGGCCCCCACAGCTCAGCAGGTCCCTGCCAGGATTGTGCTCCTTTCCTTGAAGCTAAGGCACTCAGGAGACTTGGGAACCCACAAAGGAGACTCCAACCCTCAGGGCACTCTGGCCCCAGGGTTTGCCTCAGGGGGTTGTTCTCTGATCCTGGCCTTCTCCAACTGCACTGTCCCACTAGAGTAACCCCAAATGCTACTTCAGGCAAAAGCAGCAGCAGGGATCATCATGCCTACCCCTGGGAGCTGTTTTGCTCCAGCAAATTGGCAGCCCTGCTCTGGGACAACACAGCTCTGCTCCTCCCCTTGTAGGACACTTAGCACTTGAAGGTCCTTCCATCAGCACAAGGGGAATAGAGCAGTCCTGCTGCATTCCTCAGCTGTGCAGTACTTCAGATAAAACCTGAGCTTGTTAAATGACAACCATAACTCAAGGGGAAGATAAGATAAGTGAAAGAGTTTACAACTTACCCAATGAACTGTGCAATCTGAGGGACTCAAAAACAAGACCTGTCGTCTTCAGGGCAGCACACAGCCACCTGCAAGGCTGCTAGTCCCATGCTCACTCCAAAGTGAGTGAGAGGATGATTTACTGTCCCCTGCTGAGCTATTTACTTGGTTGGGAATTTGCCCTGTTGCCCCACTCCACTTCCCACTTGAGGAGCATCTCTGACCAGTAAAGGACCTTTGCCCAGGGGCTGAGGAAGAACTGTTACAGTCACACAACACAGAGGTGCCCAAACCCTTTCACTGGTGCCTCATGCTGCTTCTGTGCCCATACACATCCCTGCCTGACACAGAACTTGAGACAAGTATCCTGGGAAGTCCTCCTGTGTTCCAGAGCAAGAAGGGTCTCCCTCCTCTGGTCCATCCCACTGCTTACATGAGCTGTGGGACCCTCTTTGCAGCACCCCTCCTTTGAGCTAGACTCAGTCTGCTAGGATAAAGCTGTTCTCAAATTGAAATGCCCAGTGATGACAAGCCCACTGCCATGCTGGGTACTGTGTCTCAGTAAATGAATGCCCACATGGTGGAAGGATCAGCCCAGTTTCCAGACTCAACTTTAGCTGAGGAGCTCCCTGTGACAGCCAGCTGTGTTCTAACAGACTGCAGCCAGCTCCCTCCTCACCTTCCACATGAAGGTCCCCTCATCCCCAGGCTTTGCTGTCACTTCCCACCTGCACAGGAGGTGGTGGGTTGCCACCACCTCCCAGAAGCAGCCCCATACCCACTGTGTTTTCCTTGCCCAGTTCATCTTTACCAACTCCTCACCCCCCTCCCCCCGACACACACCTCCAGGTTCTGATGGCCACCCACCCCTTCCCTGAGCTACAGCAGAGCTTGCAGAGTCTCCTACATCTCATCACACACAGATTTAATCCAAGAGTCCCATGCATCCCTTGTAGAATGGCCCAATGCATGAAGTCCCATTACAATGAGAGAAAGCAAGCTCATTCCTAGGTGAACTTACTTAACAAGAAGAAATTATAGAGTCATAGAATCATCAAGGTTGGAAAAGACCTTCAAGATCATCAAGTCCAACCATCAGCCTTACACCACTGTAACCTCTAAACCATTTCCCAAAGCACCACATCTGCCCATTTCTTTAACAGCCCCAGGGGTGGTGATTCCATCACCTCCCTGGGCAGCCTGTTCCAATGCATCACCACTCTTTCAGTGAAGAAATTTTTCCTAATATCCAATCTGAACCTCCCCTGGCACAACTTGAACCCCTTCCCTCTTGTCCTGTCACTCGTTCTTAGGGAGAAGAGGCCAACACCCACCTCACTACAACCACCCTTCAGATAGTTGTAGAGAGTGATAAGGTCTCCCCTCAGCCTTCTCTCCTCCAGGCTGAACAGCCCCAGCTCCCTCAGCCTCTCCTCATAGTACCTGTGAATTTATAGCCCATGAAGCCCCTTAAGCTCAGCACAAAGTAGCTTGTATTACATGGATTATTCCAGAATAGTGTCACAAGTAATAGATCAAGTTAATGCAACTAGCTGCCAGACTCCTGCCATGTCCTGCTCCCCTAACAACCCTCCCCCCACACTGCAATAAAGGCTGTTTTGAACTATGTTTTCTGTCAGCCAAGCACAGAGTGTGCTGGGGTGTTGGCCACTGGACTATCCAAACAGGCAGCAGAAAAGGTGTTCCCTCACATGGAACAGAAACCCCAGGCTGGAAAGCACAGGGACTGGGACAGGCACCTTTCAGGCTTCAGAAGACTCTTGAAACAGGGTAAGGAAACTCTAAAAGGGTGAAGTGAGCTGCCATTAGCAAAAAAAAAAAAAGAATTAAAACCAGCAAATGGCAGCTTTGGTAAAAGAGCAGCTAGAGGAGCAAGGCATGGCTCAGCTGTGAAAGTCCTCAGGCTATAGAGTTATTACAGATTTATCTGGGGTATCTAACACAAGCTGAGCAGAGCCTGCTGAGAATCATAGAATCATAGACTGGCCTGGGTTGGAAGGGACCCCAAGGATCACAGAGCTCCAACCCCCCTGCCTCAGGCAGGGACACCAACCTCAGGCCTGGAGCTACACAAGGTTGCCCAGGGCCCCATCCAACCTGGCCTTGAACACCCCCAGACACGGGGCACCCACCCCCTCTCTGGGCAGCCTGTTCCAGCCCCTCACCACTCTCTCTGTAAAAAACTTCCCCCTAATATCCAATCTAACCCTTCCCTCCTTCAGCTTTAATCCATCCCCCTTGTCCTGCCAGTGTCTGTCCTTTGAACAAGCTGATTCCCCTCCTGTTCCTCTGCTCCCTTCAGGGACTGGCAGGCTGCAATGAGGTCCCCCCACAGCCTTCTCTTCTCCAGGCTGAACCAGCCCAGAAGGTCTGCTACAGAGCATCACCTCTTTCTAAGATGGGTCCCAGGGTGGACAGGGCAAGGAGCAGTAGACCTTCTGGTCAGAAACAGTTGTTGCTTGTCCCTGATGTTGGTTTAGCTTTTTATTTTATTTAAGGTGAGGGCAAAAAAAATTGATGCAGTTAAAATATCATCTGCAGAAACTGTAAAGAACAGGATAGGAGGTTCAGTTTGGGGTATAACTGCAAATATTTTAGGCACTTACTGTCCATTCTCCAGGTCCTTCACATGGCACACAGATGCTTCCACCACGTCCTTTGGGTTGTGGTAGGGATTGCTGGCAATGGGATGCTCCTCGAGATGGTAGTGCCGGGCAGTCCCATTGACTTTGTAGATCAAGGGGCTGGCCTTTCCATTGGGTGACATCTCCTCCTTGCTTCTCTCCTTCTCTGGTATTACAACTTCAATTTTCACTTCAACTACAGGAACAAAGAGAATCCTTCTTTAAAATCACAGAATCATAGAATGGCATGGGTTGGAAGGGACCCCAAGGATCACAGAGCTCCAACCCCCCTGCCACAGGCAGGGACACCAACCTCAGGCCTGGAGCTACACAAGGTTGCCCAGGGCCACATCCAACCTGGCCTTGAACACCCCCAGACACGGGGCACCCACCCCCTCTCTGGGCAGCCTGTTCCAGCCCCTCACCACTCTCTCTGTAAAAAACATCCCCCTAATATCCAATCTAACCCTTCCCTCCTTCAGCTTTAATCCATCCCCCTTGTCCTGCCAGTGTCTGTCCTTTGAACAAGCTGATTCCCCTCCTGTTCCTCTGCTCCCTTCAGGGACTGGCAGGCTGCAATGAGGTCCCCCCACAGCCTTCTCTTCTCCAGGCTGAACCAGCCCAGCTCCCTCAGCCTCTCTCTGTAGGGCAGCTGCTCCAGCCCTCTGAGCATCTCCGTGGCTCCTCTGACCCCTCTCCAACAGCCCCACATCTTTCTTGTGTTGGGCCCCAGCTCTGGACACAGGATCCAGCTGGGGCCTCCCAGGGCAGAGCAGAGAGGGACAATCCCCTCCCTGTCCCTGCTGCCACCCCTCTGCTGATGGAGCCCAGGATCCCATTGGCCTTGTGAGCTGCCAGAGCCACTGCTGCTCATGGGGAGTTTCTCCTCCACCAGAATCCCCAGGTCCTTCTCACAGGGCTGCTCCCCAGGAGCTAAATGAAGAGGTTTTGCTGCCATTATACCTCTTCTTCCTTCCCTGGGCTTTGAAAAGGGCTGACAGACATCATCAGAAGAGACATTTTTGTTGGCTTGCTGGGGAAAATAGATCATCTAATGTTGAACTCATCTTGATTACTTGAGCCCATTCTTCCACTGTGCTTTCTCCATCCTTTGCATGCATGAAGTGTGTATTCTTGCAAGCAGAATTCAAAACACCCTTTAACTCTTTGTAGGTGACATCAACTGAAGAGAAAGGCAACACTGCCTGGTGTCTCATCATTAGGTGGACACCAATTAATAAGGAACAAGAAATGCCCAAAATCATTTCTGCACAATGTTTTCAGCATAGAGTGAATCTTTGTCCCCCTGACTGTCAGAGGGACACAGCACTGCTGGGTGCTGTCATGGGGCAGCAATGGATAGCCCATGGCATGGCACAGTCAGGGTGCTGCTCCTCTGTCCATCCCTCTCCCACCCTCCTGCTGCCTCAACTGGGATGTGCTGCTGGTCCTTCCCACACAGAGATGGAGGGAGAGCACTGGGACACCAGGGTGAAGGACACCCACCCAGCTACATCCCCTACCCCGAGTGCAGGGAGGGAGCAGGCTGGACAGAGGAGCATCAGAGGAAGCCTGAAATGAGCTCTCACATCATAAAGTGAAAAACATCACTTTAGCTCCTCAGGACTTCATAAACCTAAAGGCATTAATATTTACAATACACCCTGGGGAGTTCTGTAGCAGGCCAGTGCTGTGAAAGAATGTCTCGAGCAAACAGGAGGTTGCTGAGCTTTCCCCACCTTAAATGTCACCAACAGGAAAAGCTGTACAGAAAATAAAAATTGAATTAATGACCAGAACCCATTAAGGAAAAACAAAAGGCAGGAAACAGTGTGCCCCAGAGGAGTGGGACGAGCCCTGTGGCATGAGAAGGGTGCTGGGTCTTCCCAGCTTTGTCTGTTGCCCCATGGCATTTATTGTAAATCCATCAAGAGGATGCTGGAAAAGAAGACCAGGGGGAAGGCCATTCATTGAGGACAGGAGAAAAGCAAGCAGCCATGGCTGTCCAGGCACTAGAAGCAAGCAGATCTTTCAAGAGACCTGTGAGTTTCTGCTTTTAGTTTTGGAGGATAGAATGGCTTTTTGCCCAAGTGTCAAAGATTCACTTGCACCAGTGCAGGATCCACTGGGAGCTCTGGTCTCCTAATGTAATTTTCTGCATCCCCTACTGAACCAGCAGAAAATGTGAACTCCCCTTGCATTATTGCAGCTGCCAGTTGCAGGAGCTACAATCTACCATCAATGAATGGGCACACATTAATAAAACTAATTTTACTATGAGAAAATCTGTTACTGAAGCTCCATAGCAGCAGCTCAGCTCCCTGCAGCACCCAGAGGAGAGGCCACCTTCCATGAGCGCCGCTTCCCTGCGGTACTAGAAAAGAAAGGCAGGGAGGTTTTCTAGGTGATGGTTAGGAAATAAACCACCCATTTATGGCAGTCCCTGGGAAGCTCAAAGAATCATAGACTGGCATGGGTTGGAAGGGACCCCAAGGGTCACAGAGCTCCAACCCCCCTGCCACAGGCAGGGACACCAACCTCAGGCCTGGAGCTACACAAGGTTGCCCAGGGCCCCATCCAACCTCGCCTTGAACACCCCCAGACACGGGGCACCCACCCCCTCTCTGGCCAGCCCCTTCCAGCCCCTCACCACTCTCTCTGCAAAAAACTTCCCCCTAATATCCCATTAAAACCTTCCCTCCTTTAGCTTTAATCCATCCCCCTTGTCCTGCCAGTCTCTGCCCTTTAACAAGCTGATTCCCCTCCTGTGTCTCTGCTCCCTTCAGGGACTGGCAGGCTGCAATGAGGTCCCCCCACAGCCTTCTCTTCTCCAGGCTGACCCAGCCCAGCTCCCTCAGCCTCTCTTTGTAGGGCAGCTGCTCCAGCCCTCTGAGCATCTTTGTGACCCTAATCATCTTCATGGCCCTGGAGAGGATCACTTCAGGCAGTTACACAGTTGATCAGAGCAAATGCAGCCTCACATCCTGTCCAGAGCCAGGCAGTACAGTGCTGCTGCTGACGCAGCACAGGGTGAGATCGCAGTGGCACCAGTTGGCTCCAAGCCCTGCCAGTGATGTTGGTGCTGATGGGAACAACCCCCCACCTCTCCCTTGGCCCAACACCCCAAGCTTTGCTTTCCAAACTGGGCCAGAGAGCACCCGTGGTGTCTGAACCCACGCAGGGGGAGACAGATGTTCAGCTCCCAAGCTCCTCAGCACTTTATCAGTCAGAGGAACATACGCAGAGAGCAGCAGGTCCCTGGCAGCAGTGAAGGTGGCAATGTTCCCAGCTGTCCCTGCTCAACACTCACCAGCATGGCTGGACAATTGTCCCAAGGAAAATCAAGAAGAGGTATAAAGTCTTCCCCCCACTCCTATTTCAGGCCCCACACTTCAGGACTTTGCCTCTGTGGGGGGCAACTCCCCCTTGCTGCTGCCCAAGCCCCACGTGGAGTGTCTCTGGCAGGAGACTCACATTCCCAAAGGATGATCCCTCCAAGAATCCAGGACTCAGCAGCACCTGAACCTACCCAGCAAACCACTTCACTTGCCATCAGGGAAAAGTGATATTTAAATGGAATACTTATTTATAAACCCAAAATTCCATTCTGGAACCTGTCTGGCACAGCGTGGCTGGTTCCAGCAGGCTCCAGCCTTCTGGCAATCTTCTATTATGGCAGGACAAGGGGGATGGATTAAAACTAAAGGAATGGGTTAAAACTAAAGGAAGGAAGTGATAGATTGGATATTAGGGGGAAGTTCTTTGCAGAGAGAGTGGTGAGGGGCTGGAACAGGCTGCCCAGAGAGCAGGTGGGTGCCCCGTGTCTGGGGGTGTTCAAGGCCAGGTTGGATGGGGCCCTGGGCAACAGAGGGAAGCACAGAGAGAGGGATCACTTTACTCCATCAGGGTTTATTGTCCTGCCACCAGCACAGGGTAAATCCACCACTGTGGGACATGTTTGGGGCTCTGCCCTCCCCAGACACCCCCCTCCCCTGGCTCACCCACACCCCCTTCAGATCACCAGCCCCAATGTCAATGGCTTTAGGTGCCCTCAAAGAGACCCTAGAGCATTTCTATTAAAAATGACAGAGCTAACAACAAAGCCAGCACATCAAACATACCTGGCTCCACACTCCCTCTCCAGTCACCCTGTTCAGCAAATGCCATGCTCCCAAAAACTGAGCCCAGGGGCACCCTCAGAGCCCTCTGCACAGGGTGCAGAGATGGTGCTGCCATGGCTTGCTCTGCCTCTGCCCATCATCCTGCCCTGGCTGCCTCCCTGGGCAGGGGTGGGGATGCCATGCAGGCTGCCAGCTGGCATCACAGATGCATCAGCACCCGGAGAGGAAACAACAATCAAGTCCTGGGCTTTCAGAAGAGCATCCGTTGGTGGCACAGGGCTGCAGTGCTGGAGATAACAGATTGCTGCTTGAGCATATGCTTTTAATTAAACTCTTGAATATCAGGATGAGGTTGGGTGCTGTGGGAGCAGATTGACTTCAGGGCTGCCAGCACAGTCATTCACTGTCACAGATCTCCACTCCCTGAACCTCTGGTACTGGTGATCTGGTCATCATCAGGTCTTCCTTAGCATACAGCCACGTGCAGGCAATGTCAAGGTTATCTCAAGAAATGCCAAGGGTGCTCAGGGGGACAGAGGGTCTCTCTCAGGTACAAGAAGATGGAGCAGAAAAGGACCATGCATACATCTTTCAAAAGCACCTAATCAAATTCTGATGACTTCAGGCTGCATCTGAAATACTCCCCATGTGTCCAAACAGAGCTGATGGAGAATACAGCTCTGGGCTGTCCCTGCAAGATTTGCCTCTCATTCCTATGGGGGACAAGTAGATTTTTAGGAATAGGCAAGCCCTGTTACAGGAATGAGCAAGCAAGGAACAGGAATGACACAGAGTGTCACAAGGCTGTGAAGAACAAACAGCACCTGCAAACACATCACTGTACCTCACTGCATTTAAGGGCTTGATGAGCACTGAGACGAAGCACCACTGCCAGCCCTGTGCTAAGCAGGGGCTGGGGAAAGGCTTGTCAAAAGCCTTTGAAGACTGCTCATCAAAACCAGAGGCACAGGGAGCTCGTTGCATCACAAGATGTCACTTTGCTATGCAAATACAGCTCTGCATAAAGATCTGCAGCTCAGGAAATATGCCTGCAGAGCACTTTTCTCCCTGCACCAGCCCATAATTTGCTGATGGTTTACAAAGTAGAGCTGCCAGCAGAGTTTGTTCCAAGTGCAGTTGACAAGGCTGTTCATTCCTGGGTGTGTTTTCCCTCCTCAAACTGTTCAAGGAAGGCTGTAAACACCGTGGGCTTTCACAAGAGCAAACTGGGAATTCACAGTGCCCAGTGCCATGCCACCTTGTTGCTGTGATGGTGCATAGAATAATCACAGGACGGGTCAAAGGCAGAAAACCACTGTCACTTCCTCCTTGTGCCTTGCAAGGCAGGAGACACCTGCTCAGCAGGGGCCTGGGGGGGTCACAGACACAACTTGTGTCACCCCTCTAACCCTTTGCATGCCACCTCAAAGCCCTGCTCCCTATGCCAATGAAGGCAAATCCCCAGCAAAAGGTTCCCCACAGTTATTTTTCCACCCACAAAAGGCTACCTGAGGGTGCTGACCCACCCAGCTCCCCTCACTCTCAGGCATGAGCAGGCAGTGAGGACATGGCCATGCCTCAGCTTCCTCCAGGGTGGCCAAGACATGCTGCAGGATGGGAGTGCTCCTCAAAGGCAGCTTCAGCAACGCTGACTGCAGCAGCCCCCCATGTGCCAGCATCAGTCCCTTGGGACCCTCACCAGACTGCAAAGGGCAGGAGCCCACCTGGCCCTGCCACAGTGGGAGTGTGCAGGGCAAGGGGACATCCCTGATGTCCCTGTGCCTATGGCTGAGGGGAAAGCAGGGACAAGCTTCACCAAGAAAATAAAACCCAGAGAGCAGAGCAGCCCCAGGAGCTGGGCTGGGTTGGTGGGACTGAGACAGCACCAAGAACCAGCGATGGTGGTTCTGGTCCTGCTCCTTCCCTGGTCATTCCCTCCCAGTGAGGACATGGCTAAGGGCCAGTGGGTGCGTGGCAGAGCTGTGGCAGCAAGGTGCTGCAGACACACAGCTCCCAGCTTGGCCAACTGTCACAGGAAGCCACCCAGGGACAAGGGGGTTGTTCCAGCCCCAGGTGCTGTGGAAAGGCAGAGGTGGGGAGGGTGGTGGGGCTAAGGAGGTGGGATGGGGAAGAGCTGGCAGCAGGTGCATGGATGGGGTTGCAGGGTGCTGAGTGCTGCTCCCACCTACCCACTACCCCTCTGGCACCACAGCCCACGCACAGCTCCCTGCCTGGGAGCAAAAGCACTGAGGAATTTGGGGGGATTAATGGGCCGGTAATCCTCCCTGCGGGAGCCAGAATTAACATTCCCCCAGCCAGCCTCCGCTGCTGCTGACCTACTTCTCACCATGGGAACAGCAACAGCGGGACAGGGATGTGGAGGCAGAGGACAGTCACCTGGTTTGGGCCTGGAGAAGCATCCTCCCATGGCGCTGGCCAGGACAGCAGGGACAGGGGCAGCGAGCAGGTCAGCGTGGGCACATCCTCACATGAGCAGCCGTCACCACGCCGCTGTCTGGAGCTCCAGGCATGGCTGTCCACCTGCAGTGGGTAGAAAAGCTCCATGAGAACTGGTACTGTGCTGACTGGCAGAGAGCAACAGCAATTCCATATGAATTTTAGGTGAAGCCATTTCATTAGGTGAAATCCCCCAGATTCTAGACCTTTCTTACTGCAAACGTGGCAAGCTAAAGAACTGCTAATTGGTTACATACTCTGTTCACACCATATTGATTGGTTAGTAATTATAACAAGTTCTGATAAACATATCTTATAGCTAAACATCCTTAGTTTACCTTTAATGCCTAAAAGCATCCACACACCTGCTGGTTTGACCCTCTTGTTATGGTTGGTTCCTGACATGTTCTGTTACTCCCAAATCCCTTCCCATAACTGCTTCTTGGGTTAGGGCAGCCTGTACCCGTATCAGCAAGGTCACTGTGTTTTGAGAATGTGATTATTAGGATCCTCTCAGCATGAGGAACTTGTCCTGTCTCATGGGAACAGAAGAATATTGGCAAGGCCTAAATCCTGGGAGAAGAGAGCTAGGCCGCACGCAGGCCTGCTGTCTGCCCCGACATGGTACCATCAGGGAAGGCAGGAGCTGGGACTGCAGGTAGAAGCCAGGCAGCACCAGCACAGTGGGTGGGTGACAGGAGCCACAGCCAGCACCCCAGTGACCCAAGTGACAAGGGGAACCGCAGCACTGAGGCCCTGTGCTGGCAGTCACTGGTAAATTAGTTAATCAGTTCAGTCATCCTTTCAAAGTTTAAACTTACAGAACCCTGCATCATTTCTGTTCAGACTTTAATAACTTTCCAAAGCCTTGCCTTTGGGAATTAAATTCCTAAGCACATAGTTCATGTCCCAAACACAATGATTAAGCCAGAAATACTTCTCTTTTTTTCTCTTCTCATTAGGTGATGGAAAGAAGAAATCTACTTTATTGCCCAGTCCTGCAAGATCCATCTTCCCAATAACACGCATTCCTGCAGGAATCCTGGTTGCTTTGAAGCAATTATTTGTTTGAGAGAAGATTTTCAATATCAGGGCATTTTGCACCAAACCCCAGTTATTTATATTTTAAGGCAAGACGTGTTTATGTTTAAGTGGGACAGGCAAACAGTTCACTTCAAGTTGTGCTCATGTCATTAGCTTTGAGTGATGGGGCTCTCAGATTTCTTAGAGGTTGAGATTTAGAATAAAATTATTCTGTTTTATTCCTTGAGTGAGAACGGCAAAGACTCATACAACACAACTGGCACTAAACCAGAACACTGAGTTGATTTTACCCATTCAGACCTGTACTTGACTGATTTGCTATGGTGTTGCCAGATCTTTTTCACCTTGAGATCTGGGCAGGAAGTTACATCTGTTTCCACAGGACTTTTTAAGACAGGCAAAGTAAGTTTTTCTGCAGCTCACAAAGTGCCTCAGGATCCCTCAGGTGACACCAAGCTCAGTGGTGGATTGACAAGCCAGAGGGATGGGATGTCATCCAGAGAGACCTGGACCACATAATAGAGGTTGAAGTTGAACATCATGAAGTTCAAGAAGGGCAAATGCAAGGTCCTGCTCCTGGGCTGGGACAATCCTCACTACCAGTGCAGGCTGGGGGATGATGTGATGGAGAACAGCTCTGTGGAAAAGGACTTGGGGTACTGATGGACATGAGCCAACAACAGGCACTTGCAGCCCAGACACCAATGGCATCCAGGGCTGCATCCCCAGGAGTGTGGCCAGCAGGTCCAAAGAGGATTGTCCCCTCTGCTCTGCTCTGGGGAGACCCCCCACAGTGCTGCATCCAGCTAATGAGCCCTCAGCACAAGAAGGACATGGACCTCATGGAGTGGGTCCAGAGGAGGCCTTGAGGATGGTCCAAGGGCTGGAGCACCTCTCCTGTGAAGACAGGCTGGGAGAGTTGTGTTCAGCCTGGAGAGGAGAAGGTTGTGGGGAGACCTCTGAGCCCCTCCCAGTCCCTGAGGGGACCTACAGGAAAGCTGGGCAGGGCTGTTTGTAAGGGCATGGAGTGATGGGGCGATGGGTTTAAACTAGAACAGGGCAGGGTTAGATGAGACATGAGGAAGAAATTCTTCCTCAGGAGGAGGATGGTGAGGCACTGGCACAGACTGACCAGAGAGGTGGTGGAGGCCTCATCCCTGGGGACATTCAAGCTCAGGTTTGATGGGGCTCTAAGCAATTTGCTCTAGTTAAAGGTGTCCCTGCCCACTGCAGTGGGGTGGGACATGATGGCTTTTAGAGGTCCCTCCAACCCAACACACCCTGCAGTCCTGTGAAGTGCCAGGAGACACAAGATGAGCACTGCGATTTCTCCCCTTTACTTCAGCACCAACTCAAGATACTCAGCTCTGTCCTTCCAACCCATGCACACTCCTTCCAACTTCTGCTGCACATAGCATGGCCTTGACCAAGTCCCAGGTGCCTTGCAGGAGCATCTTCAAAGCCTGCAGCATGTTGAGTAACACAGGCTATGGATGGACAAGAGACCAGCATCTTGCCGCCAGGTGCAAAGCAGACACCAGATGATGGGCACACAGGGCACCAGTTTGGGACAGAATACTGACAGGACACAAAACACACAACACAGCAAGGCCACAAGCAGGACCAGCCATGCATCCCTTTGCCAAAACTGGTGGGAAGAAGGGAAAAAGGGCTTTCTGCCAGAGGACCAGAGTGTGAAGCCACTGATGTGTCAGTGCTACAGGGAGTAAAACGTGTGATAAAATATCACACCAAGGCTGGCAAAGAAGGAGTGGAAGGGTGAGTGTAAAAGAGGAGCAGGTGATGGGGGAGGAGCTGGGGAGGGACATCCAGGACATCCTCAGCATCAGGCCAGAGGGGAAAGCAAAACTGCAACTACTGAGTTCCTACCAAACAGAGATGCAGCTGTTAGCAGAGCGTGTGGCATCGCAGCAAGCCCTCAGGTTCCCTCATCAGAGGATGCCTCCATCTTCTCCAGACCCCATAAAGATACTGATCTGTAGTTGATCAGTACTGATCAACTGTGAGACTGGTCTCCAGCTGGTCTGGCTGGTTTTACAAGAGATTTGGGGATATCCTGTCCCTGAATATCAGCCATTTGTCTGAGGTGGCTTTGCTTTGTTTGCACCTTTAAGATGGTCATCTGACATTTCTAGGTGACCTTCCTCTGCCCCTGCTGTTAACCAGGCAAACACAAAATGGCCCTTGGTAGGATTTCAGCTGACAATACAGAGAAGCTGCCTGGCTGCCCACAGCTGTGGTCCCAGTAAGCACATGGAGATGTTTCACAAAGTCACCTTGCACTGGGACCAGACACCCATGGTCCATGGGGATGGAGGAGCCAAAGATGCTGGAGCAGCTGCCAGCTCCTGAGGATCCTGGTTGTGGCTACGAGAACAAGAAAGATCTGGGTCTCTGGGCCTCACAACTCCAGCTCCTCAAGGCTTTGTGGCGGCACAGCCCCTGCTCCTCCCACAGCTGCACCTCCTCCAGCACCCAGTCCTCCTCCTGGGCCAGGCTCATGCCAGTCCTGGGGCTGCTGGGGACACGGTTCAGGTGCCCAAGATCTAAGGGCTCAAGAATATGTCCAAGGTAACTGGCAATGAGGGGAGCATCCTGCCACCAATGGCAACCAACTGCCAGTCTCCAGCCCATGTGCTCAGCCAGCCTTCCTCCCCTCTCAGTTTCTGCTGGGAACACGTTCACCAGGCACCACTGCCTGGACTTGCTCCCTCCCACAGCTGGAAGCACCTGCATGATCTCTGCCATAGGTCCAGCTAACCCAGTTCCAAGGCCTGTGTGCTGGCAGGGATCACCAGGCTTATCTTCTCCACACAAATGTCCACCACAGCTGAACTCTTGGCTTTCTTTGCAGTGCTCTGCAGGAGGAAACCTGGGAGAGCACCCAGAAGATCCCTGAAGAGGTTTCTCAGGAGCAACTGGAGTTGATGGTGACCTTCTCCTCCTGGCTGCAGGGAGGCACCTGTACTCAGGGACGTGTCCCCAGCAGACAGCTGGAGTTTCAGAAGGTCCCTGATGTCTATCAATGACAGCCTTTTGCTTGTTGCTCAGGTGCTGGTTGTTTCCATCTGGACACATCATTGTGGACACAACTGATCTTAAGAAGGCAGAAAGCCAGCAGTGGCTCTGGCAGCTCCCAAGGCCAATGGGATCCTGGGCTCCATCAGCAGAGGGGTGGCAGCAGGGACAGGGAGGGGATTGTCCCTCTCTGCTCTGCCCTGGGAGGCCCCAGCTGGATCCTGTGTCCAGAGCTGGGGCCCAACACAAGAAAGATGTGGGGCTGTTGGAGAGGGGTCAGAGGAGCCACGGAGATGCTCAGAGGGCTGGAGCAGCTGCCCTACAGAGAGAGGCTGAGGGAGCTGGGCTGGGTCAGCCTGGAGAAGAGAAGGCTGTGGGGGGACCTCATTGCAGCCTGCCAGTGCCTGAAGGGAGCAGAGGAACAGGAGGGAATCAGCTTGTTCAAAGGACAGACACTGGCAGGACAAGGGGGATGGATTAAAGCTAAAGGAGGGAAGGGTTAGATTGGATATTGGGGGAAGTTCTTTCCAGAGTGGTGAGGGGCTGGAACAGGCTGCCCAGAGAGGGGGTGGGTGCCCCGTGTCTGGGGGTGTTCAAGGCCAGGTTGGATGGGGCCCTGGGCAACCTTGTGTAGCTCCAGGCCTGAGGTTGGTGTCCCTGCCTGTGGCAGGGGGTTGGAGCTCTGTGATCCTTGGGGTCCCTTCCAACCCAGGCCAGTCCATGATTCTATGACTCTATGATAGTAAGACTTTCCTCTCTGCAGCCAGGACACACGCTGTCCCGTGCTCCTCAGGGGCAAGCTCCACATCTCCTGGAAGCCCTGCTGCCTGCCAACAGCCTTGTCTTCTCTGTGGGGCAGGGAGGACCACGTGCCTGTTCCAGCCAGGGAGATCCAATTCCACAGGCTGCACTCTGAGCAGGAGTCCAAGGGGAGGGGATGGCTGGAGGCTCAGAGCATCTGCTGGCACCATCCCCACGTGCAGGGAAGAGCTGGCTCTGACTCTGGTCCCCACTGGGGGAAAAAACAACCCTTGACCTCAAGCCCAGCCTGTGTCTCACAGAGCTGCCTCCTTGAAAACCCTCCCTATTTGCAAAATATTGTCTTTAGCACGAGGCCCAGCAGGAGCTGTGGAGCAGCCCCAGCAGCAGACAGGGTTTGGACACACCCGACAAACAGAGCAAAGCACAGACCCTGCCACAGCCTCTCCAGTGGGGCACCTCCCACAGCCTGCAGCCTATCCCACAGGGCAGCCTCAGCTCTCCTTCTTGGGCACCTCCCCTGCCTGCTGTGTCCTGGACCTCACCTCATTTCCTACCCCATGGCACCCAGCAGCAGACTCCAGTCCTGGCCCTCACCTCATTTCCTACCCTCCTCCTCACCCCATGGCACCCAGCAGCAGACTCCCATCTCCCAGCCCCACCATCACACCATGCATCGTCCTGGGTGGCCCCACTCCAGCCAGGCACAGACCCACCCCCAACCCACCACCCACCAGCCCCACAGTCCTGGTGCCCTCCTAAGACAAGGGCTGCCAGTTTCTCAGACTCTTCTGGGGATCTCCTGTAGTTCAATCACCTGCAGGGACCACCAGAATGCAGCGAGCCACCACAGGTCCTGCCATGCCTGGCACAGCAATGTTAGAAAGACCTAAGAGTGGTGACTTCACATTGCCCTGTCCCTGATCAGCACTCCCAGGCTGTCTTCCTCCATCATCTCCTGAAGGCCAGCTCCAGTTTCACTCCTGGTCCCACCACACACAGCCTTGTGCCCCACTCATCCTCTGCCTCTTCTTTGTAGGGCAATTCCAAGCCCCCACCAAGGCTCCTCACCTTCACCTCTGCAGCAAGGTTCAGCAGCATCTACTGCTCTGCAGGCAGAGGCCATTAATCAAGTCATGTAACATGGGTGCCAGGAGTCCCTGCAGCCCACCAGCCAGTACCCCTGCCATGCCCCCCCACCCCTGCCAGGGACCAGGTGCCATCCCATCAGCACCTCCCCCAGAGCAGCCAGTCTCTGTGCAGTCCCAGTGCATCCCAGCACAGCCTGGGAGGGCAGGAACCAGCACAGACTGTGGTCCTCATGGCACATGGCAGTGGTGAGACAGCATTTGAGCCACAGCTGTTGTCTGAGCACAGCCACACACCCACAGTGTCACACAGCCCATGGGTACCCCCCAGCCCACAGGTACCACCTCCACGCTGCCACAAGCCCAGGTAGTTGCTAGCACAAAGTCCTGCAGCTGCCCTCAGCCCACCTTGGGGTCCATCCTCCACCCACAGCCCCACCCTGGGCACAGCCAAGCTGCCAGAGGCAAAAAAATGAGGAAAACCTTCCCACTTCACCATCAGGAGCTCCAGTTCCCTGCAGGCTCCAGCTCAGCAGCATCATGCTGCTCCATCTCCAGGACAAGCAGGTCTCTGCTCCAGACACAGGACTTGGAGCACAGCCCAGGTGTGGCCAGAGCACTGGGGGTCCCATGGCTCTTGCCTGTGCCCCATGGGCCACACCATGTGCTCTGTGCTATGGAGGCAATGCCAGCAGCCCTGCTCTGACCCCAGGGAGGTGCACAGGGCTCTCCTGCCATGAGAAAAAATTGGGAAAAGCCACTGGGAAGACAACCAAGGCACACACAAAAGGAGCGTGATGGGATGATGCTGTCAGGGCAGGGAGAACTCACATGTTTAAAATAATTCAGGGGTGAGAACAGATGGGTCTCCATCCTGGAGCTATTGAACCTTTTTTCAGGAAAAAGGATGATCAGAGGGTTCCCACAGCCCCCCAACTCCCAGAGCTTGCCCAGACCAGCCTCCTGGGGGGAAAGCTGGGGGAAAAGCACCCTCATTAGAGTAACCTCCTGTCCCTCCACCTCAAGGATGCTGCACCCACAACACCATCGTGCTTGCAGGGACATGGCAGCCCCTGTCCACACATCCAATAAGCTGAACTCAAAGGTGCTGGCACACAGGAATCCCCTCCTCTCCCCAGCATCCCAAGGACCCCTTACTTCACCAGTTCTTCACCCCTTTTTTCCCCCCAGGTCCCCCTTCCCCTTGCCCAACCCTCCTGCTCCCAGTTTCCTGCCATCTCCATACCCCTACTTCTGGGGTCCCCCAGCTGCTGGCACCCAGTGATTCTGAGCCCTCTTTACCCTCCTGCTCCTTCCACCACCTTGACTCCCTGAGACCACCCAGTCCCTGCCCACTTCCCTCCCACCTCCCCCACCCCCCATCCCCTAAAACCTTTACCTCTCCAGCTGCTTGCTGGAGTTTTGCCTTCCACCCACCTGTAGCAAACTGGGTTTGGCTTTGCCAGGTCATTTGCTTTCGGTGGCCCCAAGAAACAGAAGCAAAACTGGGGCTGCAAGATGCCAAGAGCTGCTCACAGCCCTGCTGCCAGGCTGCACCCCCAGCCCAGCACCCTTCACCTCCTCACCTTGTCACCAGCCGTTTGTGTCAGCAGCAGCACAGAGCTACCAAGCTGCCATCTAACGTGCCAGCTTCCAAGGCAGCACAGCAGGAACACTGTGTCAGGCTACAATTAGTCACAATTGTTTTACTGACTGCTGCTTCAGCAAGTTATAGGCTCAGGTTACAGGCTCATTTGGCAGTGCTGTCACTACCACCCCTCCAAACTTGTCCTCCTGGACTTGAAATACCCTGAAATGAAGAATTAAACAGGAGGTTGGGTTTGGATCTCAAAGGTAGGGCAAGGAAGACTCTGCAGGTGCTGAAAATCACAGAATCACAGAGCTGTAGGGGTTGGAAGGGACCTCAAGAGCCCATCAGGTCCAACCCCCTGCCAAAGCAGCTCCCCAGCTCATACTGCACAGGTCAGTGTCCAGATGGGGCTGGAATCTCTCCAGAGAAGGAGACTCCACACCCCCTGGGCAGCCTGTCCCAGGGCTCCCTCACCCTCACTGGGGAAAAGTTCTTCCCCAGGTTGGTGTGGAACTTCCTGTGCTCCAACTTGCAGCCATTGCCCCTTGTCCTGTCCCCACAGACACTGAAAAGGGGCTGGCCAATTCCCCCTGCACCCCATGCTTCAGATATTGATAAACATTGATTAGGTCCCCCCTCAGTCTTCTTCTCTCCAGGCTGAACAGCCCCAGCTCTCTCAGCCTCTCCTCACAGGGGAGATGCTCCAGGCCCTTCACCATCTCCTCAGCCTCCTCTGGACTCTCTCCAGGAGATCCCTGTCCTTTTTACACCAGGGAGCCCAGCACTGGACACAACACTCCAGGTGGGGCCTGACCAGGGCAGAGCAGAGGGGGAGGATCCCCTCCTGTGACCTGCTGCCCACACTCCTCCTGATGCCCCCAGGATCCTGCAGTGTGTAGGACAACAAGGAGGGCAGCTCCAGCCCCTCGCTGGGAAGGGCACCTGGAGCTGGTTCTGGTCCAGAGCTTGCAGGAAGATCCAAGCCAGAACAGGAATAAAGCCCAGCACCCTGGGAGCCAGTGGTGGGACACCTTCATCATCTCCATAGCCCTAATGCTATGAAAATGCTCCCCCAGGGATGGGCTCCTCGATGCAAAAAGCAAAACGATGCACACCACAGAAGAGTTTTAATCTCCCCACTCCAGGCAGCCGAGTGTTCCTCTTGCTGCCCATCGCTGCCCATTCACAAAGTGCACTACAGCAAGCCCTGCTCCCTTCAGAAGCTGCAAGCAGACAGTCCTTCCCAGGACTCCCAGCTAAAGCACAGCACCAGCGAATTCCAGCTGCCACCCTCCGTGCTCAGAGCTGGATGGTCCCTTTCAATGTCACTAACGCCTTTTGCCCCCCCCCCCCCCATTCCTGCAAAGGCAGATGGCCCCTGCAGGGACCGCTTGGACTGGCTGCATCCTGCCAGTCCCTCAGCTGCTGGGGGTGAAACCGGGGCTGGCGGCCCAGGTGAGGTTCTTGTCTCCCCGAAACCGGGACAAACAAACTTGGAGGACATGCTGGGGTAGGAGGGACCCCAAAATCGGGGTTTCAGGAGAAAGGCGGTTTATCCCCCGGACAGCAGTCGCAGCCCGTTTTGGGGGTGTTTTTTCCCCGCTGCTTTGATTTCCCCGGCAATCGCTGCATCCCCGGAGAGATGCGGAAACAAGCGGCGCTCCCGCACCGCTGCGGCGGCCACCGGCTGCCTGGCCCCGGCCCCGGCCTTGCCGGCAGCTCCGGCTGCAGAGGAGCCGCCGGGTCCGGTGCGGCGCCCCGCCGCCCCCGGGATGCCCAGGCCGGGGGTGGGATGGGGGTTGGGGAAGGGGGCAGCGGCGGTTCCCAACACCCGATTCTCCCGACCGGCGGCGCGGATGCGGTCCCGGGAGCGGCCCCGTGCAGGGAAACACCCCCTCCCCCCGCTCCACCGGGATGAGCCCCGGCACGGAGCCCAGCCGCCCCCCGCACTTACCTGGGCAGCAGCGGCGGTTCCGGCGCGGCGGGAGGCGGCGGGAGCGCGGCCGCCCCCGGGAGTGGCGGGGCGGGGAGGGGCGGGGCGTGCGCCCGGCCGGGACACGGTCCCGGACGCGGCCCCCCCCAGCCCGGCCCTTCCCAGGCCCCGAGGTGCCGTGGGTGGGTGGCCACGCTGGACCCGGGCACCCAGAGCTGCGGCTCTGCTGCCAGCCCGTGGCGCGGCAGGGTTATCCCTCCCGCTGGGAAGGAACCTGTCCCATCTCCTCCCAGCCTGCGGGCGTTCCGTTCCCTTCCGCATCCACATTTCCCTGCTCCCTCCTTGCACACAGGCATCTCTTGCTTCCCCTGCCTGACCAAGTGTTCTCCATCACACTGTGTTGTGGCACAGCGTCGGCATCCTGGGTGGCTTTTCATGCCCCAAACATGTCCTCTCTTTTCCCTCTGTGACTCTGGAGAACACCCTGGACACAAAGGCAGGCAGCTGTGTTTTGTCTCCCACAGCTACAGATTTCCTCAGGCTGCTGCTGCCTGACACCCTGATGGAGCAGCTCCCTGAGCTCGTGCAGGTGGTCTACAGCCCTCCCCCAGCCAGCGTTAGCCCCTCACTCCCCGCTCCCAAGGGGACAGGTCTGACTGGGATGTTCAGCTGCACTTTTCACCCCTGTCAAAAACCCCTCCCAGTGGATGGAGCCTGCAGAGGTTGGAGCTCTGGGGAGCCACCTGCCTCCAGGGCCTCACAAGAGGGACTGTGGATCCTCACGGAGCTGCCGTGGCTTTAAGGCAGGAGAGGTGTCAGGGTCACTGGGTATCCCCACACATGGTTCCATGCCTGGCTGGGGCACGGTGCAGAGCTCATCCCATGGGATGTGGTCCTCCTGGCAGCAGGGACCCGTGGCAGCCAGCAGCTGCCTCAACTTTCCCAAGCCAACACACAGGATTTTCCACCACTGCTGTGGCAAAGTGCTGCCACCCAGCAGCAAGAGCTGGGCCTTGGGAGGAGTGCTTTGGATGTGCTTTGCAGGGAGTTTCCCTGACAAGGTGACAGGCCGGCCACGGGCAGTCAGGCTCCACTGACATTACAAGCATACCAAATTGGGAGCATTTCCCTGCACCCTGAGGGGCCAAGTGCATCACTGCAGGGAAAAGGTGGGAAGACACCAGCAGCACTGTGGGGCGCCGCTGCCCCGGGCACAGTGGGAGATGCAGCTCTGCCTGCACCAGGGGTCTGGGCTAGGGCAAGGGCCCGTTGATGGCAAGGCATGTGGGCATCCCCAGACCTGAGGGGCAGCTGTGGGGCCTCCCTTCCCCATCAGTGTTGGGGAGCAGCTGGGCAGTGTGTGCCCCGGTCAGAGCTGCCTGTCTGAGTGCAGCCTCGGGCTACAGGCACTGACTCCATCACCCTGACACACTGCCTCCACCACAGAGTCTGGCACCGAAACATCCTTGTTCTCCCTCTGCCAGGGGGACGCAGTCCTGAACATCACCTGCAGAGCCTGCACCTCCTGCCCAGGTCCTGGCCTGTCCCGGGGTCCGTGGCAGGGTGCTTTGCCATCCTGGGGCTGCTGGTGAGGGGCTGGGGGTGCTGCAGGGCAGGGCCTGAGGGTCCATCCCAAGGGTGAAAGCAGTGCCTCATGGGGATGGGGCTGACAGGGCCATGCCAGCAGTGCCAGGCAGCTGCCTGCTGTGCTGCCTACCCTCAGCTCCCTGCCAGCTCTTCAGGGGTCAGGGGCACAACAGCCTTGCACCTCCCATCACCCCCAAATTGTCCTGGCCCCTGCAACAGGGACGGGAATAGTCTGGTCCCCTGTGCATCCTGGGGCAGGTAGAGCCGTGTCCTGCTCAGCCTGAGCAGCCACAAGGCTGGCAGGATAGAGAGGGCAGGGATGTCCTAAGGAGAGGGTGAAGGGATGTGCTGGGGTGACCCCATAACTCATCAGGGGACCCTCTGGCACCCCCAGACTTTTCAGGGTTGAGCCAAGGCACTTCTGCACTGTTACCCTGGGGAAAAAAAGCTCTGTCCTTGCCTGCACAGCTCTGCCCTCCCTGTCCTTCCCCAGGGAGAGAAATCCCGAGAGGGGAGCTGGGTTGGGGAGAAGGGGGAAGGGGAGGAAGCAAGGGAGAGGGGTTGTACAAATAGGGCAGTGCTGGGGGGAAATACTAGAGCAGGCAGGAAGGCAGAGCAGTACAGGCAGCCCTGGGCAGGAGGAAGAGGAGTGCTCAGCTGAGGTGTGAAGGCACAGCCCAGCCCAGCCCTGACATCACCCAGTAGAGCTTTCAGTTTCCTAGGAAGTGACGGAGCCGGAACCTCAGACCTGGGAAAGCTGACAGAGGCAGTTCATTAAAGCCTTGGAACGGCAAAACATTCTCTGAACCACACACTGAAATGTAAGTAAGGTGGTCTTGTGGGAGGTGGGTGAGAACCACGCTGGAGGTGGGAGCAGGTGCAAACTGGGGTATCTTCCATGGAGGGCCACTGGCCAGTGCAGCAGGAAGGAGCCCGTGCAGGCAGCACAAGGTGGCTGTGGAGTGTGTGCACAGGCAGCACTGCACGCTGGGAAAGGGCCCGAGGATGCGCCTATGCAGAGGGAAGGCAGGAGGGAGAGGACAGACTCTGGTCCTGGAAGCTGAGCAAGGAATCTGCTCTCTGCATGGCAGCAGGGAGGAATGGAGAGGCAGAGGCTGGGAGAATGTTCCCAGCCCCACGCTATGCTGCTTCCTGGGGTGGGCAGCTGGGTGGGATTCCTGGTGCCCAGCAGCTTGGTGTGGGTGGGCACAACCCAGCAGGAACAGGTTTCATGGCAAAGGTGTGAAGAAGAGGGGGAGGATGTGACGTGGCACCTGAGCTCTCCTCTGCTTTGTGTTTCGGTTGTAGCGCGAGCTGGTGGTGGATTTGTCCAACAGGAATCTTCAGGTAAGGTGATGCCCTGATCCTCCCAAATCAGCCCGTGCAGCAGGGCTGGTGGAGCTGCATGGCAGGGAGCTCAGGTGCTCAGCCCACTAGGTGGTGCTGAGCGTCCCCCTGCCTCGGTTCCTGGAGGGGGATGTGGAAGTTGTGGTGGATGCGGGAGCACCTCGTGTTACTCAAGGGGGTCAGCAGGACGAATGGGGTCAGGGAGCTTGGGTGAAGGCTGCCTGAGGATGGCTTCTTCTCCCAAACTAGAGCCAGAAATGACACAGTCTCCCTGTTTTCCCACAGGAGGGGTGCCAAGCTCTCCAGTGGGTGTGCCTAGAAAACATCCGATAGAGCTCTTCGAGATGACAGAGGAGGTGTTCGTTCCACCATACCTGGAGTCCCTGACCGAGCAGCACAGCGAGGCTGGGGAGGAAGGCATGGCTGCAGCAGCGGACTCACATCTGGAGGTAGGGGAGCAGCCCAGCACTGCACCTGCCGTGGGGCATGCTTATGCTTCCAGCAGGCAAGTGTGGCTGGAGGGGGAACAGCTTTTGACTTCTTTCCCCTGTGTTCCTCTCTGCAGGAGAGCTCTCACACGCTGAACCAGCGCTCACGACTGCAGAGACGCTGCCAGCACTGCACGCAGGAGGTAAGGGCTCTGCAGACAGGGCACTGCAGCACCCAAAGGCCCAGCTGTCGCCCAGTGCTTTGCTGTTCCTTCAAAGCCCATTGTTTGCTGCAATTCTTCACCCTCCATAAGATTCTTCACCATCCCTTTTGCTCTGCTCACACATGCAGAAGCACTACCCACTTACCAAAGTCACAGGCAGACAAATTCCACGTGCTTGCAATGATTTTTCCAGCCTCTTCACTGATGAGAGTGAGGCCTTTCCAGGCACAGGCAGCCCCTGCTGATCCCCTGCTGCTGCTTGCCAGGCTCTGAGCTCCACTGCCAAGCTGCATCGTGCTTCACTGTAAATCCCAGCACGCCTCCTGCAAGCAGCTCCCAGGGCACAACAGCCCTTTGGGTGCTCAACTGGCCACACTTGTGTTGCAGGATCTTCCACAAGTGATGCCAGAGATAACCCAGGACCTTGTGAAGCACCGCACCACCTACCAGTAAGAGCTGTTGGGGGAAGTGGGAGCCCCTTCTAAAGGCCCCATCCCAGGTAGCATGAGCCTGGTGTCTCTCCTGCCTGCAGAGCTCACGTCCCTGCTGCAGGCCTCTTCCAGTGCCGCATCACAGGCCTCGGTTTCAAGGTGAAGTCTGCAGTGACCATCACCTACAGGTACACCTCCTGGACCCAACACCTGAGCAAGGCTGACCAGGAACTGTGGGTGCCTGCTGGACCCCTCTTTGACATCGAGGCACAGCCTGAGCTCGTGCAGGCCGTGTATCTGCCCCACTTCATCTGCCTGGCAGGTATGTCAGCTGCATGAACCTGGGTCTCCCAGGCCACCATCCCCCAGCCTGCCCCTGCCCAGGGACATCTCTGGCTCCTTGGAAACAGCCCTTCAGACCCTTCCCTCCAAGGTCTCCCGTACTCCCTTGTATTCCCCTGCTTTGCACTGGTGTCCTCCATCCTCTCAAGCCTCCACAGTTGTCTCTTCCCCAGCTCCTGCTCTGCACCACCAGCCCCTCCTCACCCCCTGTCTCCACCAGGATGCTGCCCTGATGGCGCAGACACTGCCCCATTCCTTGGGCAGACCAGCCCCTGGGGTTGGTCTCAGCTCTGCATCCCTGGGGATGTCACCTTGGGATGCCCAGACACCACTTGGGGATGCTCAGCCTGCTCTGGTGATCAAAGCCCAGAGTGACTCCTCACACAGTGACCCTCAGCCTTCCCAGAGCACAAGGTGTGGTGCTTGTGTGCAGGATGCTGCATGGGTGCAGTCTGGCCACTCTCATGGTCCCAAGCTGCCACCTTCAGACCAGTGGCTCTCTGAGCCTGCAGAAAGGCTCCAATGCAGCTCCTGCTGACCCCCAAAGCCCAGGGCACACATGGCACCTCAAGTAGAGCTAAAGCCTTACCTAGAAGACAGCCTGAGAGGGCGCCAGGACAACTGAACAGAACTTGTTGCCTTTGCTGTCTCTTGCAGAAGCTGTAGATACCAGCCTGTGCTCCATTGCCCATTTTAAATCTGGGATCATGACCCTTGAGAAGCCAACCAGCCTGGTTGCTTTCTCTGCTGTCCTGGAGAATCCCAGCTTCTCACTCCTCGGGGTGCTCTGGAGGAGGTTACGTTCAACCTTCCATTCGTTCCCTGCACACTCCTTGGTGCTGATCTTCCAGCTGCTCGGTGCTGCAAACACAACTTTGCACCTCTACCTGATCCCAGATGACAACTCTGTGAAGCAGGTAAGTCAAAGTTTGGCCAGGTTAACAGAGGATGCCATCTGGGGTGGCTGCAGCAGCAGGGACAGGATTTGGTCATCACAGAACCGTAAAGTGGGTTAGGCTGGAAGGGACCTTCCAAGTCCATCTAGTCCAAATGCCTGTAGTGAGCAGGGACACCTTCACTAGATCAGGTTGCTGAGAGCTTCATGTGCCCTCACCTAAGTGTCTCCAGGGATGGGGCCTCCACCACCTCCCTGGACAACCTGTGCCAGTGTCTCAGCGCCCTCAGAGTGAAGAGTTTCTTCCTAAGACATCTCCTAACCCTGCCCTGCTCTGGTTTAAAACCATCACCCCTCGTCCCATCGTTACCTGCTCTTCCAAACAGGCCCAGTCCTTCCAGCTTTCCTCTAGGTCCTTTCAGGGACTGAAGGAGATAAGCAGAGATACCTCCCAGTTCTTCCTCCAGCAGCCTCTGACTCACATGCTCTACTGTGCCCCATGTCTCAGTGCAGGACAGCATCCTTGCTCCTGCCTCCATCCCCCTCCTCTTCCTCAGATGCCTCCAGGAATAGCTCTGGTGTTTTCAGCTGGGACAGCATGTCCTAGCTCGAGTGAAGCCATGGCATGGGATACTCTGCAGCACGGAGCAGAAGTAGGACTTGCTGGCCACAGGCAGCTGCTGTCCTGTGCCAGCCCCCAGTCCCCGCACAGTGACGGTGCGTTCCCCTGCCCGGGGTCCTGCCCACACACAGTAGGTTCCTGCTTGTGCCACAGGAGCTGCCCGGCCCCAAAGCTGCCTGTAACACAGCCCAGTGCCTCTTCTGACAGGTCAGTCTCTTCTCACCAAGGCTTTCCAGGGGCTCCCTGCAGTTCACAGCTCTGCTTTTTTTCCCCCTCTCAAAAGTAACTCTTGATGTTTACAGGCCATTGAAAGACAAGAAAGCAGCTGGAATTCAAAGGTTATTCCCAAGCCTCCTCCAGTCAGCCCTCTGTTCTTTGGCTGTGATTATTGGGTGACCAGTAATAACTCTGTGGTGATAACACCTGAAGTAAGTGGGATGGTTCCCTTTCTTCTTTTTCTCTTTCTCCTCCTCCATCCTTTGCCCTTCCCCCTGCCTACCCCCATCCTCCCTCTCTCCCCCCCCTGTGATATAGAAAATACATGAAGTCTTTGTCTTTGGCCATATTCTGCTGACAGAACCCACCTTACCAGCCCTCCAAGCCAGAGGTGTGGGAGCTGTGCTGGTTCCAGGTAGCAAAGGTATTTCATGATAGACATCCCCAAAAGAGCACCGAGCTCACCCCACACCCCCAAAGGCAGAAATCTCAACATGGGACTGACAGGACTTACCATAGCTGCACACCAAGAAGTCAGGTGTGGTCCCAACTCTTTCAGCTGCTTGTGGGGTTTCTCTCCTCACTGTGACTCCCAGAGGTGCTGTGACCATCGCTGATGGGCTCAGCCTTGGTCAGCAGCGATTCCAGCCTGGAGCCGGCTGGTGTTTGTGGGGCCTGCAGAGAGCTTCTGGCTGCTGCTTGCAGAAGCCACCCCTGCAGCCCTCCCCTCTCCACCAGAACCCTCTGGGTGTCCAGTCCTTGTGATTTTTCCCTCTATTACCAGACTGTGGTTTCCCTTGCTGCATCTGGTGTCTTCTTGCCTGCCATCTCACTTCTCTCCACCTCCAGGAGCCTTGCCCTGACTTTCTTTACTCCCCCTCTGCACAGTGGTGGCTTCTCCCCGTGACTTTCTCTTCTCTGTGTTGCACAAACCCAATTCCCTCTGTTGCTGCTTGCATATTGAGCACCCCAGCCCAGACCTTCACTATGTCCATGTCTGTCTTGTACTGAGAAACTCCAAGCTCTCTGCTCTTTGTGATTGCCACTCCTCAGCTTGACAATGCCCTGCCTGATGAGATCTAGGCTTGACATCGCTCGGTCTCTGAGGGGCAGGTCAGACAAAACACTCCAGAGCTCACTCACTTCCAACCTGAGCTGGTGATCTCGACAGCACAGCAGAGCCCTGATGTGTGCATCTTCCCTCATCCTTCCTCTTGCTGGTGTGACCAGGGAACACACCTGGCTGGATGTGAATTAGTTCTGGGATGATGTATGTGAATTCACTGTGGCTCAGACTCAGATCCTTTCCTGTCTCTACAGCCACGCTTGCCATTTTGCTACAAGAGCCCAAAGGAACAGCAGCCCTTTCTTGAGCTCTACATCAAGAACATGGCAGAGGAAATGGAGCTCCGTATGATGGACAAGCGCAGTGACACTGTGGTGTGGAAGGCATCCCTGAGATCAGGTAGGAACAGCAGGTCCATCTAGGGGCTCCTTTGCCTTACCAAAAGCTGAAGTGTGCCACCCATGCAGACCTCATGCATTTTGTGACCATGGTCATCTGCAGATTTGATGGGGATTTCCAGAGGCTGGGCTTTAAGAGCACATGAGAGCACTACTGGTGTCTCTGTTCTCCTGGCTTCTGCTTGCATAGCCAGGAGACTGTCACAGACTGGACCGATGGGCTGAGACCAACGGGATAAGGGTTAACAAGGCCAAGGGCAGAGTGCTGCACGTGGGACAGAACAACTCCGAGCAGTGCTACAGGCTGGGGGAGACTGGCTGGAGAGCTGTCAGGCAGGGAAGGATCCGGGAGTGTTGGGTGACTGCAGACTGAATATGAGCCAGCAGTGTGCCCAGGAGGCCAAGGGTGCCTTCACACCCCTTCTCTGTGAGCCTAACCCATCACTTAAAACAAGTAACAGCTACTGCAGAGCCCAGGACCTTCTCCTGAGTTCTCCACAGGCAGCATGACTTGGAGGCTAATGGCTTCATGGAGGATTAGGCACCTCAGAAAGACATGGTGGAAGATCAGGCCCCATCACTTCAGGGATGGCAGATTTAGTGATCTCTCTCCTTGCTCTTTCAGGTGATGTTAATCTTCCTGCCCGTTTCTCCAGGTCCTCTTCAGGTCAGTACAATTTTTCAGAGCTCCAGCTCTGGAGTCTGAATCTACTTCTCTTTCCCCATCCTCTGCTGTAAGGCAGATATCAGCCTCTTTTCCCAAACTTAGGATACTTTCTGGGGAAAAGGTCTTGAAAGCTGCAGCCTCCAATGTTTCCCCCCACATTGCTGGCAGCATGCTCCGTGCCACACTGGTGGCTAAAGGTGACCCCCCACACTGGTTTGCCTTCCTGGGGACAGGGAATTTGCTGTTGTTACAGAGAATGAGCTACAGCTAGTGCAGTTCACAGTCCATAAATAGCAATTGGTTTGGGTTCTGGTAAGCGGGACCCCTACCAGCCAGCTCAGGGGCTGAGAGCCTCTGTGTGAGACACGACCCACACCTCTGGGCAGGAGCCTGCAACAGGCGTGAGCAGAGGGGGCAGCAGGACCACCTTCAGAGCAGCTCCAGAAGATTCTGACCAAAGGGCTTGGTGTCTGCTAGGTGCAGCCTTCATAAAGAGGCACAAGACTGAGCTCTGCTGCAGGATGAGTCAGATCTCCGCCATCCTGCTCCAGTTACGGGATGCAAACGTCATCAACAGCGATGAAGAGGAGGAAGTGCAAGTTCAGAGGACACGTAAAAGTAAGAACCGAACGTTGCTGGAGATGGTTGAGAAGAAAGGGGTGGAGGCACAGGAGCAGCTCTACCAAATTCTCCAGGAAAAGGACCCATACCTCATCGGACACCTGGAGATGTCCTGAAAAGACATCAGGCTTGGCCTGAAAGAGCAGGCTGCTTTTGCTCCATTTGTGGGGGCAGCAGCAGGGCAATGGGGTGTAGCAGCAGCTGAATCCTGACCTTTCCATAGAAAACCCTTGGTGCACAGCAGCAATAAACCTTCTGAAGTGCTTGGTCTCAGGGCTCTGACTGTTGACCATGTTCATGAACTTATAGATGCAACATTCATTGCTAGAATTGTGTGATGGTCTTTTGTGCTACTTAATTGTACATATTCCAGTCTCTGTATGTACCTGCAAAGAAAGAAGGAGAGAAAGAGAAAAGACAAAACCCTGCTTTGCTTTTATTAAAGGGTTCCCAGGACTGCATACCTGCTCCTGAGCTCTGTCTTAAGTATGTGTATCTTTCGCTTGTATTTTGTATTAAAATAAAACCACAAGGAAAAAGAACCCTTTATTGTTCAGCATGTTGGAATTGTGTCCCCTCTTTTATTTTTCTCGTTTTTAGAATATATTAAGCAACTCATTCTTCTGTATCTTTTGTTTTCTTTTGTAAACTTTTTGGTTTTGTTCAAAAATGGCTTTATAAAAGGGCTTTTATAACCCATGAACACGACTTGTATTATTTTTCTGCTATTCAAAGGTATTCTTCTTCTGTGGTTGCTTTTTGGTTTGTGAATGTTAGTGAGATGTAAACATGTGTTTGTCTTCCATGATGCCTGATGATTTGGGGAGTAAATCCTCTACAGCTTTCCCTCAGCAAGTGCTAGCCTTTCTGTTCTGCCATCGATGGCCCAGCAGCCACAATAAATACACAGCCTCTTCTTTGCAGGTGTCATGTCCGAGGGGATAAACAACCGTGTTCCCTAAGGAATGAGCCTTAAATCGTTGTTAGCTCTTTGTCATCATGCCCGGTGCCGATGAACTGACCCAGCTCCGCAGCACCTTGTCCCTTGCACGATGAGTTGGTGCTTCCCAGCCACCCAATCCAGCAGGTTCCAGCTCCTCTCCTCCACAGTCACGGCTCTGTAAGGCAGGCAGGAGGTTCAGGAGCGTTTCTTGGAGTCTTTGGTGGGTTTCCTCCCCCTGGGCGCTGCTCCGCTCGCAGGCGGGGCTGCTGCAGTGCAGTCAGCTGGCTCTGCGGCCCCGGGCAGGGATGTTGCTCAGAGCCCTGCTGTCAGTGCTCCTGTGTGCTTTGGTCGTGTGTGTGCGTGGTAAAAAGTCTTGTTCCTTCAGCATGAACGCCTGAAGGTGTTTGTCTCTAAGTGGGTTTAGAGCAAAGCTTCCTCTGGCATCCTAAGGGATGCGGTTTTCCTGAGGTGCAGCAAAACCCTTAACGTTTGTAACGAACTGGTTACTGAGCCAGCGATCCCAGTATGGCTTGTGCTCACTCCAGTATGGCTTGTGCTCACTCCAGTTCAGCAGCACGCTCCACAGTGGCCTCTGAGACCCTTGCTGCTAGATGCAGTTGGACTGGAGACCAGGATGCGGCATAGGGTGGTCAATGTATTTGGGGTACTTCCAGAGTGCCAGCTCACTGGGATTTTGCCCAACACAAACCACTTCATGACACCCATAAACTGCTCCCTGGCTGCAGATTCTGCCTCTCTACCTGTTGAGTTGATTTATTTGTTTATTTTCCAGATTATCATGATGTAGGGGGTGTTGGTGTTGGGTGCTGAGGCTCCAGGCTTTGGGAACAGAGTGCTTTAATAATGCAGCTTATGGCATTCCTCCCTTGTCTTTGGAACATACCTAGCAATGAACCTCGACAGGTATTCCTAGCTAGCAGCTAGGGCACACACTTCCCCCCCCTACAAATGAATGCTACTTGCTCCAAGAAACAGTGCAAGGCTAGCATCTGTGAGCTTGTTTTCAAGAGCTGCTCCTTTTCCCCACCACCTTTGACCATCCCAATCATACACACAGCTGCCAACAGCTTTTCTCCTCAGGGTTACTCCTTTGAACCCCGTGTATAGTAAGACTGATGCTCGGTCCTGTAGGCAGATCCTCTGCCAGCAGAAGTTAAAAGTTCCCTATGGCTTCACAGGAGTATTTACGGGGAATTAATACGAGAAATAAATGATGATTTCCCATTAAAGGCCTGTGCATCTGAGATGTAGATAGGCAAAGGGTTTTGTTATAAAGCAAGCACTGCCAAACCGGGGGGGAGATGATTCCCTTGGCAAAGAATACTAGCTGTCAAGTCCTAATCTAGCAGAATTTTGCCATCAGAATACCCTGTTTGTCTTTCTTTTGGTAGCATTTCGATATGGGATGAAAATGAAGTGGAAAGATGGAATTCAAGGTTAGATTTGTGTTCTGCAGTACAGCTTGGTTGGCCATAAAGGTGACCTTGAGAGAGTATGTCAATGGCACAAAGGTGGTTTAAAGAGCTGCTCTTCTGTTCTTGCCCCTCTTCTTTGCTTAGAAGTGTGGAAATGGAGAGATTTCCCGGGAAATTCCCTGTACTTTCAAAGCATCTCTTTTAGGTGTAGTTTTGAGGCACCAAACCTGCAACCAGTGTTAGGGTTTGGTTTTGAATGGGGTTTATTTTTTTAACTTTCACTGGTATTCAGGGCCTCTGTGCTGAGGATGATGATGATAAATCAGTGCAGAAGGATCTCACTAATGACTGAAGCCCCATGGGGTCAGTACAAAGGCTCTTTTAGGGGAGAGCATGGAGCTCTGAGGTGCCTGGTCATCATGTGTTGATTGAGAAGCACTACACAAGGATGGTGTCCAGATGGGGCTGGAATCTCTCCAGAGAAGGAGACTCCACACCCCCTGGGCAGCCTGTCCCAGGGCTCCCTCGCCCTCACTGGGGAAAAGTTCCTCCCCAGGTTGGTGTGGAACTCCCTGTGCTCCAACTTGCAGCCATTGCCCCTTGTCCTGTGCCCACAGACACTGAAAAGGGGCTGGCCAATTCCCCCTGCATCCCCTGCTTCAGGTAATTATAGACTTTAATTAGGCCCCCCTTAGTCTTCTCAAGGCTGAAGAGTCCCAACTAACTCAGCCTATCTTCATAGGGGAGATGCTCCAGGCCCCTAATCATTTTCGTAGCCCTTCTCTGGACTCTCTCAGGAAGACCCCTGTCCTTTTTACACCAGGGAGCCCAGAACTGGACACAACACTCCAGCTGGGGCCTGACCAGGGCAGAGTAAAGGGGGAGGATCTCTTCCTTTGACCTACTGGCTACACCCCTCTGGATGTCCCCCAGGATCCCATTGGCTCTCTTAGCCACCAGGGCAAATTATGACCCACATATGTAAGAAGGAGTGCTTGAAGTCCCCTTCTCCAGTGCGACACCCATAGTGAGTATAGAGTAAGAGTTAATAACAACTACGCCAGAGACTTTAGATCATGAGGAGTCATAACATATGTAGCAAATACAGAAGACAACAGGCTCGTCTCCGGCCTCCCACCACCACTCCTACATACCAGTACAACAGCCACAGTAAGAGCCAGCATCACTGTTTTCAGTGATAGTTGCATTCTCCAGTCAGGCCCAAGCATCCCACAAAGCTCACTCAAGCCCAAAAAGCCTCTCCAGCTCCTCCTGTGCACTTATACCTCCTGCAATCTCTGATCAACCACTCAGGTCAGAAAAGCCACACCGGTTCCTCCAGCTGCTTTTAATCCTTCTGCAGGCAGGACCCTCCCCTTTCCCAGGGGACCATAGGAGGGGTGGTGGGTGAGGCCAAGGGTATATAAGCCACCTGTCTTGGCCTAGGCAGCCTATTCTCCTGCTGGTTTTTGCTGGTATCAGTGCTCTGGCTCTCATTCAGCAGATGGAGCTTAGTAGTCAGCTTGGCTTTTTGGGAAGAGGCATCAGAGGTAAGAGCTTAAGGAGTACTGAAATTTAACCAGCACGTATGTCATAGAAAGTGTACTCATAGATAGGTTTGTGGGTTGGTCTTGGGTTTTTAATCTCTTTTGTATGAGATTCTTAGGGGCTGGGGAGATGATGCTGTCCGGTTAACTCTTGGCCTTTGGTTCTAAGCGTGTGGCATTTCACTGACTTTTCTCACTGTTCCAGATATAGAACCTCACTTTTTATTCACCAGTTTTGCTCTGTAATGTGTCTGCCATGAGCATCACTTCTCCTGACAGGCCCAAAGATGAGATACTCTAGCTGAGGTTAGGGTGAGTCATTTGTCTGCCCATGAGCTTTAGCCTTTCCCAATAAAGTACCAGGAGTCAAGTACATAGTGTTTTCCTCATGCCAGGACGGCTCGTGGCTTTCCCAGATGTTCCCAGAGCACTGTGGCTTTTCGTAGCTTGTTTTGAGGTCACAGCTGGCCCCTCAGGGACTATAAGCACTAGCCCTGCATTTCAGGGGCATGAGGCAGAAGGCAGAGCTGAGTAGAAGACAGAAAAAGGCAGCTCTCTGCACGACATGAGGGATGCCTCGCAAGGGCAGTTTCTGAGGAATGACGGCAACCGGGTAAGGGAGAGGAAGGGAGACAAACAGTGAACCAAGTAGAGCCTGGGAGGAAGGCAGGCTTTCGGCGGAGATCTCCAGAATCAGTGAACTGCTGGGCTGCATCCGGGTGACTTGATGCTCTGTGCAGATGCAGAGGGAAGAATGGAGCACCTGAAGAAAGTGGGTCAGCCCATCTTGCACACAGTAAGATGTTACAGGTGGCTGTAGGAGAGGCTGTTCCACTGCGGCTAGGCTGCCTTTTTGAGGACATAAATTGCTAAGCAAAGCCAGATGTGAGCACGGGCGCTGACCTCTGCCAGGTGAGTTAAAGGAGAGAGGCCGGCGGCCTCCCACCGCCCCGGCGGCCTCCCACCGCCCCGGCGGCCTCCCACCGCCCCGGCGGCCTCCCACCGCCCCGGCGGCCTCCCACCGCCCCGGCGGCCTCCCACCGCCCCGGCGGCCTCCCACCGCCCCGGCGGCCTCCCACCGCCCCGGCGGCCTCCCACCGCCCCGGCGGCCTCCCACCGCCCCGGCGGCCTCCCACCGCCCCGGCGGCCTCCTTCTCCTGCTGGTTTTCTCCACTGTCACTTGTCTGACTCTCATTCAGTAGATGGAGCTTAATAGTTACCTTGGCATTTTAAGATGTGTCATCTGAGGTACGAGTTTCAGGAGTTCTTAATGTAAGTTTCCAGCAGGTTCCAGCTCCTCTCCTCCACAGTCGCGGCTCTGAAAGGCCATCAGGAGGTTCCGGAGCGTTTCTAGGAGTCTCTGGTAGGTTTTCTCCCCCTGGGCGCTGCTCCACTCGCTCTGCCCGGCAGGTGGGGCTGCTGCTGTGGTGCTGAGCGTCCCCCTGCCGCGGTTCCTGGAGGGGGATGTGGAAGTTGTGGTGGATGCGGGAGCACCTGGTGCTACACAAGGGGGTCAGCAGGACGAATGGGGTCAGGGAGCTTGGGTGAAGGCTGCCTGAGGATGGCTTCTTCTCCCAAACTAGAGCCAGAAATGACACAGTCTCTCTGTTTTCCCACAAGAGGGGTGCCAAGCTCTCCAGTGGGTGTGCCTACGGAACATCCGATAGAGCTCTTCGAGATGACAGAGGAGGTGTTCGTTCCACCATACCTGGAGTCCCTGACCGAGCAGCACAGCGAGGCTGGGGAGGAAGGCATGGCTGCAGCAGTGGGCTCACATCTGGAGGTAGGGGAGCAGCCCAGCACTGCACCTGCCGTGGGGCATGCTTATGCTTCACCTCTGGGAGCCTGAAAAAAACTGGGAGTGCCAGAGGGTCCCCTGATGAGTTATGGGGTCACCCCAGCACATCCCTTCACCCTCTCCTTAGGACATCCCTGCCCTCTCTATCCTGCCAGCCTTGTGGCTGCCCAGGCTGAGCAGGACACGGCTCTACCTGCCCCAGGATGCACAGGGGACCAGCCTATTCCCGTCCCTGTTGCAGGGGCCAAGAAAATTTGGGGGTGATGGGAGGTGCAAGGCTGTTGTGCCCCTGACCCCTGAAGAGCTGGCAGGGAGTTGATGGTAGGCAGCACAGCAGGCAGCTGCCTGGCACTGCTGGCATGGCCCTGTCAGCCCCATCCCCATGAGGTACTGCTTTCACCCTTGGGATGGACCCTCAGGCCCTGCCCTGCAGCACCCCCAGCCCCTCACCAGCAGCCCCAGGATGGCAAAGCACCCTGCCACGGACCCTGGGACAGGCCAGGACCTGGGCAGGAGGTGCAGGCTCTGCAGGTGATGTTCAGGACTGCGTCCCCCTGGCAGAGGGAGAACAAGGACGTTTCAGTGCCAGACTCTGTGGTGGAGGCAGTGTGTCAGGTTGATGGAGTCAGTGCCTGTAGCCCGAGGCTGCACTCAGACAGGCAGCTCTGACCGGGGCACACGCTGCCCAGCTGCTCCCCAACACTGATGGGGAAGGGAGGCCCCACAGCTGCCCCTCAGGTCTGGGGATGCCCACATGCCTTGCCATCAACGGGCCCTTGCCCTAGCCCAGACCCCTGGTGCAGGCAGAGCTGCATCTCCCACTGTGCCCGGGGCAGCGGCGCCCCACAGTGCTGCTGGTGTCTTCCCACCTTTTCCCTGCAGTGATGCACTTGGCCCCTCAGGGTGCAGGGAAATGCCCCCAATTTGGTATGCTTGTAATGTCAGTGGAGCCTGTCTGCCCGTGGCCGGCCTGTCACCTTCCAGGGAAACTCCCTGCAAAGCACATCCAAAGCACTCCTCCCAAGGCCCAGCTCTTGCTGCTGGGTGGCAGCACTTTGCCACAGCAGTGGTGGAAAATCCTGTGTGTTGGCTTGGGAAAGTTGAGGCAGCTGCTGGCTGCCACAGGTCCCTGCTGCCAGGAGGACCACATCCCATGGGATGAGCTCTGCGCCGTGCCCCAGCCAGGCATGGAACCATGTGTGGGGATACCCAGTGACCCTGACACCTCTCCTGCCTTAAAGCCACGGCAGCTCCGTGAGGATCCACAGTCCCTCTTGTGAGGCCCTGGAGGCAGGTGGCTCCCCAGAGCTCCAACCTCTGCAGGCTCCATCCACTGGGAGGGGTTTTTGACAGGGGTGAAAAGTGCAGCTGAACATCCCAGTCAGACCTGTCCCCTTGGGAGCGGGGAGTGAGGGGCTAACGCTGGCTGGGGGAGGGCTGTAGACCACCTGCACGAGCTCAGGGAGCTGCTCCATCAGGGTGTCAGGCAGCAGCAGCCTGAGGAAATCTGTAGCTGTGGGAGACAAAACAGAGCTGCCTGCCTTTGTGTCCAGGGTGTTCTCCAGAGTCACAGAGGGAAAAGAGAGGACATGTTTGGGGCATGAAAAGCCACCCAGGATGCCGACGCTGTGCCACAACACAGTGTGATTGAGAACACTTGGTCAGGCAGGGGAAGCAAGAGATGCCTGTGTGCAAGGAGGGAGCAGGGAAATGTGGATGCAGAGGCAGCTGGCACCTGCCACTGCTGCCCAGGTAAGTGCGGGGGGCGGTGGGGCTCCGTGCCGGGGCTCATCCCGTGACCTTCGCTCCTTTGGGTAGACCGGGCTAGAAGGAAACAAGGGGAAGGTTTGATGTTGACGTGGGTTCACATCAACATCTGTGGCTTGCAGTGGCTTGCGTAGCAGAGCCAGACTCTGCTGACAGCTCGGCATGGTCAGACTCCCTTCTGCCAGGCGTGAGAGGTGCCCATGGGCAGGGAGGCTGAGCTGGAGGCCCTGCCAGCAGCTGCCTGGAGCTTCTGGAGAGGCAGTGTCTCAGGGAGGCAGACAGGTCTCAAGGATTAGCACTGAGTGGGACCCAAGGGCTCTTGTTGTCTCAGTGGCCAACATGACACTGGTTATCTACTGCTGGAAACCAAGTCAGCCACCAAGGCAGCCCTGAGACCAAGCACTTCAGAAGGTTTATTGCTGCTGTGCACCAAGGGTTTTCTATGGAAAGGTCAGGATTCAGCTGCTGCTACACCCCATTGCCCTGCTGTTGCCCCCACAAATGGAGCAAAAGCAGCCTGCTCTTACAGGCCAAGCCCGATGTCTTTCAGGACATCTCCAGGTGTCCGATGAGGTATGGGTCCTTTTCCTGGAGAATTTGGTAGAGCTGCTCCTGTGCCTCCACCCCTTTCTTCTCAACCATCTCCAGCAACGTTCGGTTCTTACTTTTACGTGTCCTCTGAACTTGCACTTCCTCCTCTTCATCGCTGTTGATGACGTTTGCATCCCGTAAGTGGAGCAGGATGGCAGAGATCTGACTCATCCTGCAGCAGAGCTCAGTCTTGTGCCTCTTTATGAAGGCTGCACCTAGCAGACACCAAGCCCTTTGGTCAGAATCTTCTGGAGCTGCTCTGAAGGTGGTCCTGCTGCCCCCTCTGCTCAGGCCTGTTGCAGGCTCCTGCCCAGAGGTGTGGGTCGTGTCTCCCACAGAGGCTCTCAGCCCCTGAGCTGGCTGGTAGGGGTCCCGCTTACCAGAACCCAAACCAATTGCTATTTATGGACTGTGAACTGCACTAGCTGCAGCTCATTCTCTGTAACAACAGCAAATTCCCTGTCCCCAGGAAGGCAAACCAGTGTGGGGGGTCACCTTTACCCACCAGTGTGGCACGGAGCATGCTGCCAGCAATGTGGGGGGAAACATTGGAGGCTGCAGCTTTCAAGACCTTTTCCCCAGAAAGTATCCTAAGTTTGGGAAAAGAGGCTGATATCTGCCTTACAGCAGAGGATGGGGAAAGAGAAGTAGATTCAGACTCCAGAGCTGGAGCTCTGAAAAATTGTACTGACCTGAAGAGGACCTGGAGAAACGAGCAGGAAGATTAACATCACCTGAAAGAGCAAGGAGAGAGATCACTAAATCTGCCATCACCTGAAATGATGGGGCCTGATCTTCCACGATGCCTTTCTGAGGTGCCTAATCCTCCATGAAGCCATTAGCCTCCAAGTCATGCTGCCTGTGGAGAACTCAGGAGAAGGTCCTGGGCTCTGCAGTAGCTGTTACTTGTTTTAAGTGATGGGTTAGGCTCACAGAGAAGGGGTGTGAAGGCACCCTCGGCCTCCTGGGCACAATGCTGGCTCATATTCAGCCTGCAGCCACCCAACACCCCCGGGTCCTTCTCTGCCTGCTCCTGTCACCTCCATCATCTGCTGTCCCCGACCCAGGTTCTGCTTGGGACCCAAGTCAGCGCCATCAGCCCTAAGCAGAAGAGTCGTGAGCGACGGTCTCTGGATGCCCCAAGAGAGCGGTCCCCAGGCCATCAACAGCCCTGCTGCATCCCACCTTTGTGCTGCCCCATGAGCAGAGAGGCGTGGTGAAGGCAGGTGCTGGTGCATCCCACTGTGACCCAGCCCTGTGTGCCCCATTTCACACAGCAGATGTGGAGGAGTAGTGCTGAGGGGAATATGTAGGCTTTTAAGATGTTGATTTTCACTAGAATTTTGGTACTCTCCTTCCTTCCTCTGCATTGCACAGGGGTTGCACTAGCATCCCACGGGGGTCCATTACACTACTGGATGTCTGAAACCAAGTCAGATTTCTATGCAAGCAGAAGCCAGGAAAACAGAGAGACACCAGGGGCAAAGGAGCCCCTAGATGGACCTGCTGTTCCTACCTGATCTCAGGGATGCCTTCCACACCACAGTGTCATCGCGCTTGTCCATCATACGGAGCTCCATTTCCTCTGCCATGTTCTTGATGTAGAGCTCAAGAAAGGGCTGCTGTTCCTTTGGGCTCTTGTAGCAAAATGGCAAGCGTGGCTGTAGAGACAGGAAAGGATCTGAGGTTGCAGCTTTGGGCTTTTACAGCTTTTAACCCGATGCTGCTGAGAGCTTGGCTCTGCCACCTTCACAACTGCTCTTCAAGGCAGAGTGCCCAGCTAGTGCCTGGCCATTCTGGGAACTGGGAAAACCAAACCCTACCTCATGACTCCTGGGTTCAAGGCTGTCTCTCAGTTCAGCACTGGGCCCAGTTTGGGGTTTCTCAGTACAAGACAGACATGGACATGCTGAAGCTCTGGGCTGGGGTGCTCGATATGCAAGCAGCAACAGAGGGAATTGGGTTTGTGCAACACAGAGAAGAGAAAGTCACGGGGAGAAGCCACCACTGTGCAGAGGGGGAGTAAAGAAAGTCAGGGCAAGGCTCCTGGAGGTGGAGAGAAGTGAGATGGCAGGCAAGAAGACACCAGATGCAGCAAGGGAAACCACAGTCTGATAATAGAGGGAAAAATCACAAGGACTGGACACCCAGAGGGTTCTGGTGGAGAGGGGAGGGCTGCAGGGGTGGCTTCTGCAAGCAGCAGCCAGAAGCTCTCTGCAGGCCCCACAAACACCAGCCGGCTCCAGGCTGGAATCGCTGCTGACCAAGGCTGAGCCCATCAGCGATGGTCACAGCACCTCTGGGAGTCACAGTGAGGAGAGAAACCCCACAAGCAGCTGAAAGACTTGGGACCACACCTGACTTCTTGGTGTGCAGCTATGGTAAGTCCTGTCAGTCCCATGTTGAGATTTCTGCCTTTGGGGGTGTGGGGAGAGCTCGGTGCTCTTTTGGGGATGTCTATCATGAAATACCTTTGCTACCTGGAACCAGCACAGCTCCCACACCTCTGGCTTGGAGGGCTGGTAAGGTGGGTTCTGTCAGCAGAATATGGCCAAAGACAAAGACTTCATGTATTTTCTATTTCACGGGGGAGGGGGGGGGGGAGGAGGGGAGGATGGAGAGGGGGAAGGGCAAAGGATGGGGGAGGAGAAAGAGAAAAAGAAGAAAGGGAACCATCCCACTTACTTCAGGTGTTATCACCACAGAGTTATTACTGGTCACCCAATAATCACAGCCAAAGAACAGAGGGCTGACTGGAGAAGGCTTGGGAATAACCTTTGAATTCCAGCTGCTTTCTTGTCTTTCAATGGCCTGTAAACATCAAGAGTTACTTTTGAGAGGGGGAAAGAAAGCAAAGAGCTGTGAACTGCAGGGAGCCCCTGGAAAGCCATGGTGAGAAGAGACTGACCTGTCAGAAGAGGCACTGGGCTGTGTTACAGGCAGCTTTGGGGCTGGGCAGCTCCTGTGGCACAAGCAGGAACCTACTGTGTGTGGGCAGGACCCCGGGCAGGGGAACGCACCGTCACTGTGCGGGGACTGGGGGCTGGCACAGGACAGCAGCTGCCTGTGGCCAGCAAGTCCTACTTCTGCTCTGTGCTGCAGAGTATCCCATGCCATGGCTTCACTCGAGCTAGGACATGCTGTCCCAGCTGAAAACACCAGAGCTATTCCTGGAGGCATCTGAGGAAGAGGAGGGGGATGGAGGCAGGAGCAAGGATGCTGTCCTGCACTGAGACATGGGGCACAGTAGAGCATGTGAGTCAGAGGCTGCTGGAGGAAGAACTGGGAGGTATCTCTGCTTATCTCCTCCAGTCCCTGAAAGGACCTAGAGGAAAGCTGGAAGGACTGGGCCTGTTTGGAAGAGCAGGTAACGATGGGACGAGGGGCGATGGTTTTAAACCAGAGCAGGGCAGGGTTAGGAGATGTCTTAGGAAGAAGCTCTTCACTCTGAGGGCGCTGAGACACTGGCACAGGTTGCCCAGGGAGGTGGTGGAGGCCCCATCCCTGGGGACACTTAGGTGAGGGCACATGAAGCTCTCAGCAACCTGATCAAGTGAAGGTGTCCCTGCTCACTACAGGCATTTGGACTAGATGGACTTGGAAGGTCCCTTCCAGCCTAACCCACTTTACGGTTCTGTGATGACCAAATCCTGTCCCTGCTGCTGCAGCCACCCCAGATGGCATCCTCTGTTAACCTGGCCAAGCTCCCTCTGTCTTACCTGCTTCACAGAGTTGTCATCTGGGATCAGGTAGAGGTGCAAAGTTGTGTTTGCAGCACCGAGCAGCTGGAAGATCAGCACCAAGGAGTGTGCAGGGAACGAATGGAAGGTTGAACGTAACCTCCTCCAGAGCACCCCGAGGAGTGAGAAGCTGGGATTCTCCAGGACAGCAGAGAAAGCAACCAGGCTGGTTGGCTTCTCAAGGGTCATGATCCCAGATTTAAAATGGGCAATGGAGCACAGGCTGGTATCTACAGCTTCTGCAAGAGACAGCAAAGGCAACAAGTTCTGTTCAGTTGTCCTGGCGCCCTCTCAGGCTGTCTTCTAGGTAAGGCTTTAGCTCTACTTGAGGTGCCATGTGTGCCCTGGGCTTTGGGGGTCAGCAGGAGCTGCTTTGGAGCCTTTCTGCAGGCTCAGAGAGCCACCAGTCTGAAGGTGGCAGCTTGGGACCATGAGAGTGGCCAGACTGCACCCATGCAGCATCCTGCACACAAGCACCACACCCTGTGCTCTGGGAAGGCTGAGGGTCACTGTGTGAGGAATGACTCTGGGCTTTGATCACCAGAGCAGGCTGAGCATCCCCAAGTGGTGTCTGGGCATCCCGAGGTGACATCCCCAGAGGTGGCTGGAGCAGAGAGCCCTGCTGAGGCCCAGGCAGCCAGGCCATCTCTGGAGCAGGCTTTGCTGCTAACCAGATAGAGTCATTGTCTTGCTTGGCACTGCCCTGTCAGCAAAAAGCCACTTTTGACTGACACAGACATGCCAGAGCACCTTGCATGGCATGTTCCAGTTCAGAAGAGGACAGAGATTTGCCAGGAAGACCCTCAGCCAGCACCCTGAGTGCCTGATCCCCAGCACAGGGAACCTGAACTCCTCCACACAGCCCAGCTCAGTAACAGCAGCTCCCTCCCCACTCATTGACAACAGCTCGTTAAGAGCTTTGCAGGGCAATTTAATTCCCTTTATTCTTCTGTTTGGGCCAGCTCTGACTTCCTGTATCTCCCCCTGGGGTGGTCCAGCCTGGGGGTAGATGCAGCCAGTGCCATCATCCTGCTGGAGCAGCACAGGGATGGTCATTGCCACCCGCAGCTGACACAGATGCAGAGCTGAGACCCTCCCCAGGGGCTGGTCTGCCCAAGGAATGGGGCAGTGTCTGCGCCATCAGGGCAGCATCCTGGTGGAGACGGGGGTGAGGAGGGGCTGGTGGTGCAGAGCAGGAGCTGGGGAAGAGACAACTGTGAAGGCTTGAGAGGGTGGAGGACACCAATGCAAAGCAGGGGAATACAAGGAAGTACGGCAGACCTTGGAGGGAAGGGTCTGAAGGGCTGTTTCCAAGGAGCCAGAGATGTCCCTGGGCAGGGGCAGGCTGGGGGATGGTGGCCTGGGAGACCCAGGTTCATGCAGCTGACGTACCTGCCAGGCAGATGAAGTGGGGCAGATACACGGCCTGCACGAGCTCAGGCTGTGCCTCGATGTCAAAGAGGGGTCCAGCAGGCACCCACAGTTCCTGGTCAGCCTTGCTCAGGTGTCGGGTCCAGGAGGTGTACCTGTAGGTGATGGTCACTGCAGACTTCACCTTGAAACCGAGGCCTGTGATGCGGCACTGGAAGAGGCCTGCAGCAGGGACGTGAGCTCTGCAGGCAGGAGAGACACCAGGCTCATGCTACCTGGGATGGGGCCTTTAGAAGGGGCTCCCACTTCCCCCAACAGCTCTTACTGGTAGGTGGTGCGGTGCTTCACAAGGTCCTGGGTTATCTCTGGCATCACTTGTGGAAGATCCTGCAACACAAGTGTGGCCAGTTGAGCACCCAATGGGCTGTTGTGCCCTGGGAGCTGCTTGCAGGAGGCGTGCTGGGATTCACAGTGAAGCACCATGCAGCTTGGCAGTGGAGCTCAGAGCCTGGCAAGCAGCAGCAGGGGATCAGCAGGGGCTGCCTGTGCCTGGAAAGGCCTCACTCTCATCAGTGAAGAGGCTGGAAAAATCATTGCAAGCACGTGGAATTTGTCTGCCTGTGACTGATAAGTGGGCAGTGCTTCTGCATGTGTGAGCAGAGCAAAAGGGAGGGTGAAGAATTGCAGCAAACAATGGGCTTTGGAGGTACAGCTAAGCACTGGGTGACAGCTGGGTCCTTTGGGTGCTGCAGTGCCCTGTCTGCAGAGCCCTTACCTCCTGCGTGCAGTGCTGGCAGCGTCTCTGCAGTCGTGAGCGCTGGTTCAGCGTGTGAGAGCTCTCCTGCAGAGAGGAACACAGGGGAAAGAAGTCAAAAGCTGTTCCCCCTCCAGCCACACTTGCCAGCTGGAAGCATAAGCATGCCCCACGGCAGGTGCAGTGCTGGGCTGCTCCCCTACCTCCAGATGTGAGCCCACTGCTGCAGCCATGCCTTCCTCCCCAGCCTTCCCTGTGCCCTGCAAGGGCTCTGTCTGATGTTCCATAGGCACACCCACTGGAGAGCTTATTACCATTTCTGTGGAAAAACAGGGAGACTGTCATTTCTGGCTCTAGTTTGGGAGAAGAAGCCATCCTCAGGCAGCCTTCACCCAAGCTCCCTGACCCCATTCGTCCTGCTGACCCCCTTGTGTAGCACCAGGTGCTCCCGCATCCACCACAACTTCCACATCCCCCTCCAGGAACCGCGGCAGGGGGATGCTCAGCACCACCTAGTGGGCTGAGCACCTGAGCTCCCTGCCATGCAGCTCCACCAGCCCTGCTGCACTGGCTGCTCTGGGAGGATCAGGGCATCACCTTACCTGAAGATTCCTGTTGGACAGGTCCTTCACCACCACCTTGAACTGCAACAGCAACACGAAGCAGAGGAGAGCTCAGGACACAGGTCACATCCAGATGTGTATCCCACCCTCCCCCTCTTCTTCACACCTTTGCCATAAAGCCTGTTCCTGCTGGGTTGTGCCCACCCACACCAAGCTGCCGGGCACCAGGAATCCCACCCAGCTGCCCACCCCAGGAAGCAGCATAGCGTGGGGCTGGGAACATGCTCCCAGCCTCTGCCTCTCCATTCCTCCCTGCTGCCATGCAGAGAGCAGATTCCTTGCTCAGCTTCCAGGACCAGAGTCTGTCCTCTCCCTCCTGCCTTCCCTCTGCATAGGCACATCCTTGGGCCCTTTCCCAGCGTGCAGTGCTGCCTGTGCACACACTCCACAGCCACCTTGTGCTGCCTGCACGGGCTCCTTCCTGATGCTCTGGCCTTGTCTCTGCAGTGATGAGCCCTGCTTCAGTGTGTGAGAGATCTCCTGCAGAGAGGAACACAGGGGAAAGAAGTCAAAAGCTGTTCCCCCTACAGCCACACTTGCTTGCTGGAGGCAGCAGGAGGGGGCCTGTGCGAGCATAAGCATGCCCCATGGCAGGTGCTGTGCTGGGCTGCTCCCCTACCTCCAGATGTGAGCCCACTGCTGCAGCCTTGAGCTCATCCCCAGCCATTCTGAGTTTCTGGCCCAGGGACTCTATGTTCAGGACTTCTTTCCTCAAAGGGTCCCGTTTGGTCTCCAAGGGCCTTGACAGATATTTTCTAAGGAATTGAAACCTAGACAACCATCCTATGAGACAACAGGGAGACTGTGTCATTTCTGGCTCTAGTTTGGGAGAAGAAGCCATCCTCAGGCAGCCTTCACCCAAGCTCCCTGACCCCATTCGTCCTGCTGACCCCCTTGTGTAGCACCAGGTGCTCCTTCATCCACCACAACTTCCACATTCCCCTCCAGGAACCGAGGCAGGGGGATGCTCAGCACCACCTAGTGGGCTGAGCACCTGAGCTCCCTGCCATGCAGCTCCACCAGCCCTGCTGCACTGGCTGCTCTGGGAGGATCAGGGCATCACCTTACCTGAAGATTCCTGTTGGACAGGTCCTTCATCACCACCTTGAACTGCAACAGCAACACAAAGCAGAGGAGAGCTCAGGACACAGGTCACATCCAGATGTGTATCCCACCCTCCCCCTCTTCTTCACACCTTTGCCATAAAGCCTGTTCCTGCTGGGTTGTGCCCACCCACACCAAGCTGCCGGGCACCAGGAATCCCACCCAGCTGCCCACCCCAGGAAGCAGCATAGCGTGGGGCTGGGAACATTCTCCCAGCCTCTGCCTCTCCATTCCTCCCTGCTGCCATGCAGAGAGCAGATTCCTTGCTCAGCTTCCAGGACCAGAGTCTGTCCTCTCCCTCCTGCCTTCCCTCTGCATAGGCACATCCTTGGGCCCTTTCCCAGCGTGCAGTGCTGCCTGTGCACACACTCCACAGACACCTTGTGCTGCCTGCACCAACAGCTTCCTGATGCTCTCGCTTTGTCTCTGCAGTGATGAGCCCTGGTTCAGCGTGTGAGAGCTCTCCTGCAGAGAGGAACACAGGGGAAAAAAGTCAAAAGCTGTTCCCCCTACAGCCACACTTGCCTGCTGGAAGCATAAGCATGCCCCACAGCAGGTGCAGTGTCGGGCTGCTCCACATACCTCCAGATATGAGCCCGCTGCTCCAGCCGTGCCTTCCTCCTCAACCACACTGTACGGCTCAGTTATGCACTCCAGGATCTGGCATTGTGGTCTGGAATCTATCTCTGGGAACTTTAAGACCTCTGTCACATCTTCCACAGGTAAAAGCTGTACATATTCTGTGGGAAAACAGGGAGACTGTGTCACTTCTGGCTCTAGTTTGGGAGAAGAAGCCATCCTCAGGCAGCCTTCACCCAAGCTCCCTGACCCCATTCGTCCTGCTGACCCCCTTGTGTAGCACCAGGTGCTCCCGCATCCACCACAACTTCCACATCCCCCTCCAGGAACCGCGGCAGGGGGACGCTCAGCACCACCTAGTGGGCTGAGCACCTGAGCTCCCTGCCATGCAGCTCCACCAGCCCTGCTGCACGGGCTGCTCTGGGAGGATCAGGGCATCACCTTACCTCGCAATATACATTCTTCAGCTTCTCCATCATCACCTTGAACTGCAACAGCAACACAAAGCAGAGGAGAGCTCGGGAGCCAGGTCACATCCAGAGGTGTATCCCATCCTCCCCCTCTTCTTCACACCTTTGCCATGAAGCCTGTTCCTGCTGGGTTGTGCCCACCCACACCAAGCTGCCGGGCACCAGGAATCCCACCCAGCTGCTCACCCCAAGAAGCAGCATAGCGTGGGGCTGGGAACACGCTCCCAGCCTCTGCCTCTCCATTCCTCCCTGCTGCCATGCAGAGAGCAGATTCCTTGCTCAGCTTCCAGGACCAGAGTCCACACTCCACAGCCACCTTGTGCTGCCTGCACGGGCTCCTTCCTGCTGCGCTGGCCAGTGGCCCTCCATGGAAGATACCCCAGTTTGCACCTGCTCCCCCTCTCCCACCTCCAGATGGGTCCTCACCCACCTCCCTCAAGACTTACAGACAAGTGAGCGGTTCAGAGAGCAGTTGGGTGTGATTTGATAGTGCCGCAGCGTCCGGTCATCCTCCATTAGTGTGTCATTGTAGTACAGCCGTCCTGTCTCGGGGGTCAGGGAGGAGTCCTGTGCGTTCAGCTTGGACTTAAGGTCCCTCACTGTGTCATCCAGAGACACCAGCACTGAGAATTTTTTTCCATCGTAACACTTAATGACCACAGAGAAGCTGTCGGGGCTGTCGGCTGTGAGCTGCGTCTCCTCCATCCTGCCTCTGTCAGCTTTCCCAGGTCTGAGGTTCCGGCTCCGTCACTTCCTAGGAAACTGAAAGCTCTACTGGGTGATGTCAGGGCTGGGCTGGGCTGTGCCTTCACAACTCAGCTGAGCACTCCTCTTCCTCCTGCCCAGGGCTGCCTGTACTGCTCTGCCTCCCTGCCTGCTCTAGTATTTCCCCCCAGCACTGCCCTATTTGTACAACCCCTCTCCCTTGCTTCCTCCCCTTCCCCTTTCTCCCCAACCCAGTAGGGTCCCAGCGCAGCTACTGGAGTGAGTAGGGGTCTTCAGCTTCCAGCCATAGGGTAGGGACAGTGTTCTCCAAACTACTGGGGGACATGAGGTGAATGAAGGGACCTGTGCAGCTGGACTGTGAGTCTGGTGGGGGGGTTAGAATACTCCCCTGCCACAGTTTTGCCTGGCTGAGTTCTGGTGGAGAAGAGGGGCTAGAAGCTCTGTGCAGGCCCCATAAACACGAGCTGGCTCAAGGCCAGAGTCGCTGCTGACCAAGGCCGAGCCCATCAGCGATGGTCACAGCACCTCTGGGAGTCACAGTGAGGAGAGAAACCCCACAATCAGCTGCTTTGTGCCCCCAGAGAAGGGAGTGAGAAGGTGTGAGGAGCTGTGCAGGCACCAAGGCCAGGGAAGAAGGAAGGGGGGGAAGAATGAGGCGCTCCAGGTGCCGGAGATTCCCCTGCAGCCCATGGAGAAGGCCATGGTGAAGCAAAGCAGGCTGTCCCCCTGCCACCCATGGATGATGATGGGGAGCAGAGACCATCTGCAGCCTGTGGAGAGACCGACCCACGCTGCAGCAGGTTTGCTGGGGGACTTGGGACTCTGTGGGAGACCCGGATGGTGCAGTCTGGGCCTGAAGGTCAGCACCCCATGGAAGGAGCCATGTTGGGGCAAGTGGTGAGATGACACCCCGACAGAACGGACTCAGGCTGGAGAAGCTCCTGGAGGACTGTCTGCTGTGGGTGGGACCCCACGGTGCAGCAGGGGAAGGGGGGAGGGAAACATCTTGTGAGGAACTGAGCCAACCTCCCATTGCCCCAGTCCCTGCCCCTCCCTGGGCCACAATGGGGGGAAGAAGGGAGTGAAATCCTGACTCAGGTGCAGTCTGCTGAGAAGGGAGGGGTGGGGGGAGCTGCTTTAGATCTGGTCACACTTCTCATCCCCGACTCTGGTGTCACTGGGGGTGCAGGGCAGGGGCATCAATTAGAGAGTTTTCTGTCCTTTATTCTGTGCTGAGCCTGTTCTGCCCGTGACACTGACTGCAGGATGAGCTCTCCCTGGCCTGATCTCACTCCTCAGCCTCTCAATAGATATTTTCTTCCCTGTCCAGCTGAAAAGGGGAGTGAGAGAGCAGCTTTGGTGGGTGTCTGGCCTCCAGACCACATCCCCCCTCCTCCGATCAGGTCGGGGGCTGCACGTGCTCAGCATCAGAACTCAGGCCGGACCAGCCGGTGGGTGAAGGAGCCCTGAGGCGGGGCCGCGGGCCGGGGTGCAGGCGGGGTGCTGAGAGGCAGAGGGGCCGTGCCGGGGCCCGTAAACTCCGGGTCGTGTGCCTGCACTGTGACCCCAGCGGAGGAGGGGACGGGGCTGGTGCGGGGTCGGTGCGCGGATGCTGACCGCCGCCAACTGCGGCCGGAGCCCGGCCGGCCGCGCGTCCCTCTAGGACAAGCGCTCAGCTGCGCCGCCAGCTGAAGCCACAAAGCGCCGGCCCCGGCCCCGAGAGCGACCCGGGGCCCCGGCGGCGGGGGGCGCAGCGGCAGCCGCTGCAGGGCTGCTCGGCCGCCCGGGAGAGCGGCCGCGGGCAGCAGCCCCGCGGGGCGGGCGGGGGGCGGGGCGTGGCGGGGCGTGCCGTGCCATTGGCGGGAGGGAACGTCGGGGAAGCGGGGTCGCGCTCTGATTGGCGCTTTCCGGGCGGGGCGGGCTCCGCTCTCGCGGGAACCGGAGGCAGCGCGGGAAATTCCTTCCGCAGAGGCGGGCTCCGCCTTGTCGTGCCGGGATGGTGCTGCGGGGCGGCGGGCGGCGCGCCGAGCCCGGCGGCGGAGAGCCCGAGGGAGCGCGGTGGGGGGGGCGGCGGGCGGGCGGGCACCGGGAGCCGGCGGGGGCTGACGGCGCGGCGCCTGGCAGGGACGATGGCCCCGCGCTGTCCGCTCTCAAGCGCTTGGAGCGGTCGCAGCGCACGGACCGGCTGGACGAGCTGTTCGGCTTCGAGCGGCCAGCGGAGCCCGGCGAGCGGACGGGCTGGCTCATCAACATGCACCCGGTAGGGACCGGCGGGGCGGGGGGGGGGAGCAGCCAGCCGGCGGGGCACGGGGGGTCCCCCCGAGGGAGCCGCTGCAGGGCTGGGGGAGGGGAGTCCCAAGGGAAGGCCCCTGCATGGCCTGGGGCGGGGCGGGGGTGAGGAGGGGGGGGGGTTGGTCCCCTAGAGGGTCCCCACTGAGTCCGCGGTGCCTGTGGGCAGACGGAGGTGCTGGACGAGGACCGGCGTTCGGTCAGCGCTGTGGACTACTACTTCATCCAGGAGGACGGGAGTCGCTTCAAGGTGGGTCTCTGGGGGGGCGGCAGGCAGCACATGGGGTCCCAGGAGAGGACCTGCTGCCGTCACCCATCTGCTCTCTCCTAGGTGGCCCTGCCCTACAAGCCCTACTTCTACATCGCCACCCAGAAGGTGAGGCAGAGACCCCAGGAGGGCTGAGGTCCCAGGGAGGGGGACAGCAGGTCCCCAGGGAGCTTGAGACCTCTGGGCATCCTGCTTTGGGATGGTCCTCTGAGGGACAGAGCCACTTTCAGCCCCAGGGTCTCTTGGCAGGGCTGCGAGCGAGAAGTGTCCTCCTTCCTCTCCAAGAAGTTCCAAGGGAAGATTGCAAAGCTGGAAACTGTCCCTAAAGAAGACTTGGACCTGGTCTGTATTTCTCTTTTCTCTGTAGCATTCATAGAATCATAGACTGGCATGGGTTGGAAGGGACCCCAAGGATCACAGAGCTCCAACCCCCCTGCCACAGGCAGGGACACCAACCTCAGGCCTGGAGCTACACAAGGTTGCCCAGGGCCCCATCCAACCTGGCCTTGAACACCCCCAGGGATGGGGCACCCACCCCCTCTCTGGGCAGCCCCTTCCAGCCCCTCACCACTCTCTCTGTAAAGAACTTCCCCCTAATATCCAATCTAACCCTTCCCTCCTTCAGCTTTAATCCATCCCCCTTGTCCTGCCAGTGTCTGCCCTTTGAACAAGCTGATTCCCCTCCTGTTCCTCTGCTCCCTTCAGGGACTGGCAGGCTGCAATGAGGTCCCCCCACAGCCTTCTCTTCTCCAGGCTGAACCAGCCCAGCTCCCTCAGCCTCTCTTTGTAGGGCAGGTGCTCCAGCCCTCTGAGCATCTCCGTGGCTCCTCTGACCCCTCTCCAACAGCCCCACATCTTTCTTGTATTGGGGGCCCCAGCTCTGGACACAGGATCCAGCTGGGGCCTCACGAGGGCAGAGCAGAGAGGGACATTGGTTTGGTTTTTATGAGCTAGTGAAGTAGGAAGGGAAGTGGCATGCTTGACTTGAGTCTCCTGGTGCTGCTTGTGGTGCCCCTCAGAAATGGGTTAGTTATGGCTAATTGCTTATCAGTAGTGGTGACATTCCTCTCCTTGAGCAGACCTGCAGTTTCAGTGTGTTCAAGATGTTCAATTGCAGGATTTAAAGAATGATTGGAGGAGGAAGACAGGGCACTGTGGGAGGGGGCTGCTGCTCATGTTGGACCTGATCTGCCTTCTCCGGGTGAATCCCACTCATGGTCCTGCCTGTGCAGGCAGCAGGGCTGGCTGGGCCCTTGCTGTGCAGCTCTTGCACCCTTCCTTGATGTGCCTGGTAACATCTCTTCTCAGTGCTTGACTCCAACCCATTGCCACCTCTCTTTTTTGGTCAATTCTACCTGCATCGGTGTAGTCTGCCTTCCCCACCCTCACTGACCATGGCCATCCCTCAGTACTCAAAACCTCGCAGTGAGCTGATGTCGTCTTGCTGCTTTGCAGCCAAACCACTTGGTGGGCTTGAAGAGGAACTACATCAAGCTGTCCTTCAACACAGTGGATGACCTGGTGAAGGTGAGGAAGGAGATCTCTCCTGCTGTGAGGAAAAACAGAGAGCGAGACCAGGCGAGCGATGTCTACACAGCCATGCTGTCGAGGTGGGAACTCTCCTTGGGGCAGCCAGTTGGTCCTTCACATTAATAATTGGGCTCCCTTGGTTATTTCTTAGTTGTTCTCAGAGAGGTGCTGCTCTGCCTGGGGTCCAATCCCAGCTGTGCCTCTCTGCCACCCAGCTCAGGGCATCCAGCTCAGTGCTGTACATCAGGAAGCTCTGAGGCATCTGGGGTGTCATGTTCTGCAGTGGTACCTCTCCCTGTCCCCTCTACTGAGAGGCACAGGGTGACCTTTTAGCTGTGATTAAGAGGGGCTGGGGCAAAACCCCAACGTTTTTTACCTGAATAAAACTCCAGGCACTTGTTTACAAGATGTAAAACACAGATAGGGAAAGAAAAAAAATCCCCAAACCCAAATCCCTTTGGTTTTAAAGCCAACCAGAATGTAGACATGGAAAAAATCACCTCTCTCTGGGGTTTCCTGGCCCTGAGGTCCAATTTGAGTTGAAACTTGAGGGAGAAGTGAGGTGAGTGCTCCCTGCTCACCCTAAGGCATGCCATCCCTGGTTCAAGTGCTCAGCTTGCCTCATTCTGCTTCTCCTTGTTACCCTATTAATAAATCTGTAAAAGTCATAAGAACTGTGCGCTGTGCTGGCAGGTGTGGGTGCTGTGTGGCTGTGCCTCTGGGCAGACAGCTCACAAGCATGAGGAGAGGTCAGTTTGGACAGGACTGCACATGCTGCCCATCCCAGGGAGGCCTTTGCCAGCTGAGGGTGGCTGCATGGCAGGGAAGCACTTCCTACGCTCCCTCCTGCCTCCCCACCCCAAGGTGTCACCGGTGCTGTGTGCCTGTCCCCTTGGGGCTGAGCCTGCAGAGATGTGCTGTGGGGTAAGGCTCTGCTCCTTGCAGCGCTCTGACTGGCAGCAGCCTGAGCACAGAGGAGGAAGGTACCTCCAGAAAGGTTGCCAACCAGATGGACAACATCGTGGACATGCGGGAGTACGACGTACCCTACCACGTCCGCCTCTCCATTGACCTGAAGATCCACGTGGTGAGTAAGGCCTGGGGAAGCTGGCAGAGTTTCACCTCCCTGCTGCCAGGTTCCTGCACAGTGTGGGTGAAGCTCAGTTCCTTGCTGCTGGCACGCAGAGGAGTTACATGACCGGTGCAGCTGGGGCCTGTCTGCTGGGCTGTGTTCAGTTCGCACAGCTCCGTGTCCTGCAGCCAAGCAGGGTTGCAGCCAAGCAGGATTGCTGCCAGGAGCTGGCCCTGCACTCAGGCACTGCCCACCCTCCTCTCTTGGCAGGCTCACTGGTACAACGTGCGATACTGGGGCAGCACCTACCCCCCTGAAATCATCCGCCGAGACGACCTCGTGGAGCGACCGGTAAGCATTGGTTGGGCAGGTGTCTGTCCCAGGACATGGATGTGTCCACCCCCAGGAGCTGGTTTCCAATGCACTACTGGTATTACACCATGGGGCATCAGGGGAAAGCTTTGTTTCTGGGCTTGGGTGGTGATTTTGGGGCTAATAAAGCAGTAAAAGGATTACTGGGAACTGTCTGGCCTCCCCATCCCAGTGTTAATGGGAATCCCCCATCCCAGTGTTAATGGGAATCCCCCATCCCAGTGTTAATGGGAATCCCTCTTTAACTTCATGTCAGCTGTGGAATGTTGTCTAATGGCTTTGGTCCTGCTCAGGATCCTGTCGTTCTTGCCTTTGACATTGAAACTACCAAACTCCCTTTGAAGTTCCCTGATGCAGAGACAGACCAGATCATGATGATCTCCTACATGGTTGATGGGCAGGTAAGGGACAGAGCAGTGGTTTCCTCTGAGCTCCACCAACAGCTGAGCCAGGGAGTGGGTCAGTGTTTTGCCTCCAAGCCAGCTTGCTCCAGGCTTGCCTTGTTGCTGGCTGCTTGGTGGGTGGCTGTGGAGATGAAAGTGAAGTCTGGGTGATGCATAAGCTGTTTAGTCTCGTGGTACCCAGCTCAGACTGCTCCTCTTGGGGAGCAGGAGTGACCTGGGGAGCACAGGAACAATTCTGCTGTCCCATGCTGTCTCCCCTTGACAGCAGTGGTTCAGGTGACTCCCAAACAGTTGTTTCCCCTGGAGAGAAGCTCTGGCTTTCAAGAGGAAAACATCCCATGGTTCCAACAGCATTTTCAGATTGCCTGCAAGCCAGGTCCTCCTAACTGCTTCCTTGTCACCTCCCTAGGGCTACCTGATAACCAACAGGGAGATTGTCTCTGAGGACATTGAAGACTTTGAGTTTACTCCCAAGCCAGAGTACGAGGGTCCCTTTTGTGTCTTCAATGAACCAGATGAAGTAAGTCAGTTCACCCAGCAGGCTTGTTATCTGCCTGGGGCTCTTGTTGGCCAAAGAGAGCTTGGTAAGCTGCCTTGCTAGGGAGCATGGTGGGGTCCAACAGGGCTAGTCCTGCTGTCACATCTTGGTAGTGAGGGTGAGAGGGGTCAGGATTGGGCATGGTGGGGAGGAGAGGGGGAAGGTGCAGTAAACTATATGGTATCCACCACTGCTCCTTGGAGGAGGTGAAGTTGCTTTATGTACAAATCTTTTCTACTCTTCTGTTTCATCCTAGGCTCATTTAATCCAGAGGTGGTTTGAGCATGTCCAGGAGATCAAACCCACCATCATTGTCACATACAATGGAGATTTCTTTGACTGGTAAGATCAGGAATATGAACTAAGCTGGAAGGTATCACCTGAGCTCTGGGTTGACCTCAGCATCCTTCCATAGCATGTGACTTGTGCCAACTGTCTGGCCAGTCTGAGCACCTTGCCAAATCCTGTGGCCACTGGTTTGGAAGTATGAGCTCCAGCAGCATCCTACCCATTTGGCTGAGATACTTTACACCCATGTCTGTGGGGCAGGGGTGGTGCAGGGATGAGCCCTGCAGAGAGCAGGGAGATGATCCAGAGACCCAGAGGGGGAGCCCTTGGGAGGTGAGGGGAGAGGGGGCACCATGCACCTCCACCTCTGGGTGCAAGGGGCAAGCTTTGCTTCTCAGGTCATGCTGCAGTTGTGTCTGGCAGGAGGTTTTCTCTGTGCCCAGGTATCACAGGCAAAACTCTTCAGGTCATTTGTAACACAGAGATTGTGAAGCTGTCTGGGGATGGAGGGAAATGGCTGTTCTGGTCCTTCTCTTCATGTTGCCTCTTTCCCCAGGCCCTTTGTGGAAGCAAGAGCAGCAGCTCATGGGATGAATATGTACCAGGAAATTGGGTTTCAGAAGGACAGCCAGGGAGAGTACAAAGCATCCCAGTGCATCCACATGGACTGTCTAAGGTACCAGATGCTGTCCCTCTGCCATAGAACTGTGTCTTTATCCCTTGAGTTCATGTAAAATGCTTACCATGGTATTTGGATGGGGTTTTCACACATCTCAGCTCCCTGGCTGTTGTGACAGGGTCTCTGGCAGTGCTGCTTCTGTGTAGCACAGGAGCTGCTGAGGGAGTTGGAAGGTGGCCATGCCAAGCAGTGATGATGGTTTGGGTGCTGGGGTTTGTCCTGGTAGGGATGCAGGATATCTAAAGCTGAGCATCTTCTTACTCCACTGCACTCGGGTGCTTGGCCTCTTGCCTGTCCTCAGGGAGAGCTCCTCTTTGCAGCTGAGGTCCTGATTGCAAGCCCAAGCCCCTTTGTGAAGGGCAGGGCTGGTTTCTCTGCACAAACTCATCTTTCCATCTGTCTGTCCAGGTGGGTGAAGAGGGACAGTTACCTCCCAGTGGGAAGCCACAACCTGAAAGCAGCAGCTAAAGCAAAACTGGGTTATGATCCAGTGGAGCTGGACCCTGAAGAGATGTGCCGGATGGCGATGGAGGAGCCACAGGTATTCCCTGCTGGAGCTGGATCTTCTCAGGAGGCCCCAGCTGGATCCTGTGTCCAGAGCTGGGGCCCAACACAAGAAAGATGTGGGGCTGTTGGAGAGGGGTCAGAGGAGCCATGGAGATGCTCAGAGGGCTGGAGCAGCTGCCCTACAGAGAGAGGCTGAGGGAGCTGGGCTGGGTCAGCCCGGAGAAGAGAAGGCTGTGGGGGGACCTCACTGCAGCCTGCCAGTCCCTGAAGGGAGCAGAGGAACAGGAGGGGAATCAGCTTGTTCAAAGGACAGACACTGGCAGGACAAGGGGGATGGATTAAAGCTGAAGGAGGGAAGGGTTAGATTGGATATTAGGGGGAAGTTTTTTGCAGAGAGAGTGGTGAGGGGCTGGAACAGGCTGCCCAGAGAGAGGGTGGGTGCCCCATCCCTGGGGGTGTTCAAGGCCAGGTTGGATGGGGCCCTGATGATCTTAGAGGTCTTTACCTACCTTAATGATCTGATGATTCTGTTAATTGTCCTTTGGATTCATTTGCCTCTCACTCTTCCCTGCCAGACCCTGGCCACCTATTCAGTGTCTGATGCAGTTGCCACCTATTACATGTATATGAAGTATGTGCATCCTTTCATCTTTGCCTTGTGCACCATCATTCCCATGGAGCCTGATGAGGTGAGTGTGCTCCTGAAATGACAATTTCTTTGCTGGACAGAGCCACACCTCCCCCACTGCTGGGACACTCTGGCCATGAACCTGATTCCCACTGCCTAGGCACTGCCCCATCTGTGTTGGGGAGAGAGGGAGGGTGGATTTGGACACTACTCCTTTCTCTGTGCAGCCTCAGGGTATTCTGAGGGACCTGAAAGGTACAGGGATGGAGCAAGAAAGTACAGGTGATGCTCCATGCTCAGTGTGCAGTCGTGGTCATGCAGAGCTGGGTCTCCTGATGGCTGCTGTCAGCTGTAGGGAGGATGGTTGGGAAGCTGTCTGTACTAAGCATGTAGGAAATGTCCCTCTGTCATGACCTGGTTAAGCTTACAAAGGTGCTTGGCAGAGGATTGTGTGAGGAGATGATGGCAGCAGAGGCCTGGAGGTCTTTGCACTGTCTTTAGCCTGTCTTCCTCCCAGCCAACACAAAGGGGTCTGTGTTGGTTTCTCTTCTTGCTGAACCCCAGACTGGTTTGGGTGGGAAGGGACCTCAAAGCCCCCCAGTGCCACCCCTGCCATGGGCAGGGACACCTTCCACTAGCCCAGGGTGCCCAAAGCTCCATCCAACCTGGCTTTGAGCCCTGCCAGGGATCCAGGGGCAGCCCCAGCTTCTCTGTACACCCTGTGCCAGGGCCTCCCCAGGCAGGATTTCTTCTTACATCTAATCTACATCTACCCTTCTGGAGTTTGACTGGCTTTGGTGTCTCTCCTGCAGGTGTTAAGAAAGGGATCTGGGACTCTGTGTGAGGCACTGCTGATGGTTCAGGCCTATCATGCCAACATCATCTTCCCCAACAAGCAGGAGCAGGAGTTCAACAAGCTGACAGAAGATGGGCACGTGCTGGACTCAGAGACATACGTGGGGGGGCACGTGGAGGCGCTGGAGTCGGGGGTGTTCCGCAGCGACATCCCCTGCCGCTTCCGAATGGTGAGGGGCTGTGCTGCCCCCCAGCCCAGCACACCACAGGCCTGAGGAGTAACCCTCACCTGCTCTTCACAACTCCTGTGGGGCTCCAGCAGTTCTACAGGAGGCCTGAAGCTGCATGGAGCTGGGGTGGGAGGAGGGCTCCCCAAGTGTCTCCTGGGCTTTGCTGGGGGAGCAGGCTCATCCATGGCATGTATGGGAAGCAAGCCAGACCTTGCTGAGGGGGAGTGGTGGAGTTTTGGGTTTGGGTTTGAGCCAGCAGATCTTGGGAAGTACACCTCTGTCCCCTTGGGGTCCTGTCCTCCCTCTGACCCTCTCACACCCTAACTAAGCTACTTCTGAACTCTTCCTGGCTGTTTTTCACCTGTTTCTGGTTCATGCTGCTGTCTCTGTCAGCTGGACCACACCCTGCTTCAGGCCTGCCTTGTGCTTACAGCCTCTTAAGCTTTCAGAGGTGGCTGCACTCCCTGCCACACAATGCATCACGCTTAGTACAGCATCCTTTGGTGGGTGGCCATGGGGGAGCCTGTACTGGATGTATAAAAGGCTCCAAACTAAGCCTGACAGGGTGGCCATGAGCCAGCAGTGTGCCCTGGGGCTGAGAGAGACAATGGGATCCTGGGGGCATCAGGAGGAGTGTGGGCAGCAGGTCACAGGAGGGGATCCTCCCCCTCTGCTCTGCCCTGGTCAGGCCCCACCTGGAGTGTTGTGTCCAGTGCTGGGCTCCCTGGTGTAAAAAGGACAGGGATCTCCTGGAGAGAGTCCAGAGGAGGCTGAGGAGATGCTGAAGGGCCTGGAGCATCTCCCCTGTGAGGAGAGGCTGAGAGAGCTGGGGCTGTTCAGTCTAGAGGAAAGAAGACTGAGGGGGGACCTGATCAATGTTTATCAATATCTGAAGCATGGGGTGCAGGGGGAATTGGCCAGCCCCTTCTCAGTGTCTGTGGGGACAGGACAAGGGGCAATGGCTGCAAGTTGGAGCACAGGGAGTTCCACACCAACATGGGGAGGAACTTTTCCCCAGTGAGGGTGAGGGAGCCCTGGGACAGGCTGCCCAGGGGGTGTGGAGTCTCCTTCTCTGGAGAGATTCCAGCCCCATCTGGACACCGCCCTGTGCAGTATGAGCTGGGGAGCTGCTTTGGCAGGGGGGTTGGACCCCAGGAGCTCCTGAGGGCCCTTCCAACCCCTACAATTCTGTGATTCTGTGAATCCTTGGCCCCTTGCATCAGCCATTGTGGCACCATGAGTGGTGCTGCACAGCTGGCCACTTGCTTGCAGCAAGGCCCTGCTTGGAGCTCCCTAAGGCAGGAGGTGCCAGCCTGCAGCTGGGGACAGCTGCCCATGGTCTCAGCTCCATCTTTATGCCCCTGCAGAATCCTGCTGCCTTTGACTTCCTGGTGCAGCACGTGGAGAAGACACTGCGGCACGCCATAGAGGAGGAGGAGGGTTTGCCATTGGATCAGGTCACCAACTTCCAGGAGGTACGTTGTCTGTGGCACAGTTGGGCTTGGCAGGGGGGCTGAGCGGCTGGGCTGGGGATGCAGCTTCCAAGTGCCTGTTCAGGTTCATTTTGTGCTCCAAGACCCAAAAACCCATCCATGTGTCAGGGCAGACAGCAGGCCTGCGTGCGGCCTAGCTCTCTTCTCCCAAGACACAGGCCCTGACAATATTCTTCTGTTCCCATGAGACAGGACAAGTTCCTCATGCTGAGACGATCCTTATAATCCCATTCTCAAAACACAGTGACCTTGCTGATAGGGGTACAGGCTGCCCTAACCCAAGAAGCAGTTATGGGAAGGGATTTGGGAGTAACAGAACATGTCAGGAACCAACCATAACAAGAGGGTCAAACCAGCAGGTGTGGGGATGCTTTTAGGCATTAAAGGTAAACTAAGGATGTTTAGCCATAAGATAGGGTTATCAGAACTCATTATAATTACTAACCAATCAATATGGTGTGAACAGTGTGTGTAACCAATTAGCAGGTTTTTAGCTTGCGACGTTGGTAGTAAGAAAGGTCTAGAATCTGGGGGATTTCACCTCATAAATGGCTTCACCTAAAATTCATATCAAATTGCCTGTTGCTCTCTGCTGGTCGCCACATCCATGGGCACTTGCAGAGTAGATGGTGTCAAGTGATGACAGCAGCCTCAGCCACAACCCCCTGCCCAGCTGCTGGAGCCCAGTCTGGGAACCCTGGGTTACCTTCCACACACTCCAGGAACCTCCTAGACTGTTTCCTCTCTGCTGTATTGTATTTCCCACAGACATCTGGTGAGCTGAGGTCTCACACAAGGACAGGGGCTAGTGATGGTGATGCTTCTCACACGTGTTTATAAAAGAACTCAGCAGCCTCTTCCTCCTGGCTGGATGGGCTATAGCTGACTCCCACCACAATATCTGCCTTACTTCTTGCTCCTCTGATTCTAACCCAGAGACATTCAACCCTGGCATCACTTCAAGGCTATCAAAACTCTCCCTAACATACAGGGCTACCCCACCTCACCTGTCCTGTCTGAAGAGTTTGTAACCAGCCATAGTTACAGTTATATGAGTCATCCCACTATGTTTCTGTGATGATGATTATGTCACAGTCTCCTTGTCTTACAATAACCTCTAGTTCCCCTTGTTTGTGGCCAAGCTGTGAGCATGGGTGCAGATGCACTTCAGCTGGGCTGTTGATCCCATTATACTCCTAGAGGGAATAGTCACTCTTCCTAAGTGGCTGCTTAATAAATTTTCTAACTCATTGGTAGGCTTTACATCCTTGCTGCCACTTGAAATACTGTTCCCCACTACTTCCAAGGTGGCAGGCTGAGGGTCACTGCCAGTACACCATCCCTCAAACACTGGAGTGCCATTGCCAGGCTTTTTCCTACCAAGCCTGGTTTTGTTCCTCTCCCCCCTCCACATCTAGTTTAAAGCTCTATTAATGAGCCCCACTAGATTCTTAGACAACATCCTTTTGCCCCTTGAGGACAAGTGCAGCCCATCCTTTGATAGCAAGCCTGGTGATGTGCTGGTCAACCCATGGACAAAGAAGCCAAAATTTTGCTCCTCACACCAGGTTCAAAGCCAGATATTTATTTCCTGGTTCTTCTTATTTCTTCCCTCATCATTCCCTACAGTTGGAATGTCAGAGGAGAACACTACCTGTGTCCCTGATCCCTTCAGCATTCATCCCAAGGACCTGAAGTCCTTTTTAATTGCCCTCAGCTTTCTTGGGTAGATTTCATTACTGCCTACTTGAAAAAAGGGGATAATAATCTCTGGGTTTGGCCAGGTTTGGAAGCTTTCTAATTTCCTTTTCTAATTCTCCTTAAGAGAGGCCTCAGCAGCAGATTTCCCTATGTAATGGGTCCAGTCTACAGATCAGCCCTTCTGTTCTGTTCAGAAGGGAGTCCCCCTACAACAGGGACCCTCCTTTTCTTCTTAATAATGGCCACTTTGATGGTTGGCTTTAGGGAGTTCTAACCTAGGGAGCGTTTCTAGACTGTGAGACCCACCATCCTCATTGAGGTTTGGTTCCACTTGCAGCACTTCATATCTATTGTGCAAGGGCACCTGGGAGGCTGAGGTTGACCCTGGGGCAACACACCTTCTGCACCAGGCAGGAACCTGCTGCCATTCTCCTCTGTCTCTTAAATACCTCTCCTCAGCTGAACAAAGGGAGGATGGGGAGTTCTTAATCGTATGAGCCATGTCTGACTGTGGGGCCTGAAAGAGGAAGGAGCATTACTCCATCAGTCGATCTCCCTCTCACACTCTGATGGTCCTCAGCTTGTTCACGTCCTCCTGGAGTTCTGCCACTGAGCAGAGGTGTTCCTCCACCCCAGCACAACTCCCACACGTGGCCTGTATCAGTGTGAGAGGGGAACATGCCCCTCAGCCCAGCATCTGGGTGGCAATGTGTGCCCACTGGGGCTCGCTCTGGGAGGCTGCATCAGTCATGGCCGATATTGAGCTGGGAGCAGCCTTCCTTTTCTGCCATGTGGCCACCAGCTGGTCCTCCTGGCAGATCTCGATGCCCTCTCTGTAGCACCCCTGCTTGCCCTGCCTGCGCCCCCTGACTTGCCCCACTTTGCTCAGTGCCCCCTTGGCCTGGAGGCCGCTCCAAACATGGCCGCCGCCGCGCCTGAGGGGCTGCGCCAGCTTCCCGCTCTTTGTCCCCATTCCGGTTGGCTGCAGGGGGTGCCCTGATCTCGGGACACCCCCTCCCCTCTGCACAGCAGGATCTCCCTGGGCTTACCTTGACTGCTCGTTCCAGCTGCTCGTGGGAGGTTCACCAGCAAGGCCAGCATGAGTTCAGCTCATCCATTCCTTCCTGCCTGAAACACTTCTTTCCATCCTGCCACAGGTTTGTGATGAAATCAAGGTCAAGCTGAATTCCCTGAGGGATGTTCCAAACAGAATTGAGTGTCCCCTTATCTACCACCTAGATGTGGGGGCCATGTACCCCAACATCATTCTGACCAACAGGTTGCAGGTGGGTAACAACAACTTTGTCTCTCCTAATGTGTCTTTGGGATGGCCTTGGCTGTCCCTCTGTCCCTTAACAGCAAGGGCTGAACTTCCTGCTCAGGGCAGGGTGATCAGGTAAGGCTGGGTGTGAAATTCAGCCAAGCTGCTATGGATGCCAGGTCTGCAAAGGTTGAGCTACAACCTTAGCTAGGATTGTCTTCAAAAAACAACCCACAGCTATTGTTTCTGCAGGTTTTATGTTCCCAAAAGTCTCTGTAAAGGAGAACTCACAGAGTACCATCTCTGATGTTCACACCTATGCTCTTCTGCCACCCACAAGTCATCGTTTGGAGAGTCCCCTCTAACATCTGTCTGTCTCTTGTTGCCCCCAGCCTTCAGCCATGGTGGATGAGGCCACGTGTGCTGCCTGTGACTTCAACAAGCCAGGTGCTAACTGTCAGCGCCGGATGACGTGGCAGTGGAGAGGAGAGTTCAGTAAGTACAGGAAGGACCGTGCAGTCCATCCCACAGCGATGGAGATGAATTCCTGCTTCTTCTTTGGGAAACTGCCAGCTGTCCCCCTCTGCAGTGCCTGCCAGCCGCAGTGAGTATCACCGCATCCAGCAGCAGCTGGAGTCAGAGAAGTTCCCCCCGCTGTTCCCTGAGGGAGCACCCCGCGCCTTTCATGAGCTGTCCCATGAAGAACAGGCCAAGTATGAGAAGAAGCGTCTGGCAGGTAAAAATAAAGCAAAATTTAAAAAAAAATCTGCCTGTCCCCCATCCATAGCAGAGCAGCCATCCCTGAGGGGCTCCCTCTGCTCCCTCCTGTGACTAGATTACTGCCGCAAGGCCTATAAGAAGATCCACGTCACCAAGGTGGAGGAACGAGTCACCACCATCTGCCAGCGGGAGAACTCCTTCTATGTGGACACGGTGCGAGCGTTCAGGGACCGTCGCTACGAGTTCAAGGGGCTGCACAAGGTACCGAGCTCCACTTCTGCCTTAACTTGTCTTGCTGAGGCTGGGCACCTCTCACTGAAGACCCAAGCCAAGATTGTTTCTGTTCAGCCTTTGCATTTGAGAAGGGATGTGGTGGAGCTCCTGACAGCAGTGGCTGTTCACTGCCCAATCTCCAGTCACTGCTGCTGTGACACTTGCTGTCTCACAAACAGAGCTGCATCTCCAGTCTTCTCCAGATTTATCAAACCTTCAGCTCATCTGTGTTCTGGTCTATCTGACATGGCTGGGTCTGATCTGGGGCATTCTTCCTATGTGGAGAAAAGAGACAAGCTGAGAAGTGAGGCCTGGACCTCAGGGGAAGGCAGGGCTGATTCCAATAGGATGTTCTTTTTCTACTCTTCAGCCAGTTTTTTTTACCCAGTGGATGGCCAGGCCCAAAGAGTGGTAGTGAATGGAGTTGAATCTAGCTGGTGGCCAGTCACCAGGGGTGTTCCTCAGGGGTCTGTGTTGGGGCTGGTTCTCTTCAAGGTCTTTATCCATGACCTGGATGAGGAGGTTGCCTGCTCCCTCAGGAAGTTTGCATTCAATACTAAGGCAAGAGTATTGACCTGCTTGAGGGTAGGAAGGCTCTGCTGAGGGACCTGGACAGGCTGGATTGATGGTCAGTTGTACAGGGTTTAACAAGCCAAGTGCCAAGCCCTGTCCTTGGGTCACAACCACCCACTGGCAGTGCTACAGGCTTGGGGCAGAGTGGCTGGAGAGCTGCCCAGCAGAGAGGGACTGACAGCCAGGTGTTGACTGACAGCCAGCTGAACATGAGCCAGTGGTGTGATCAGGTGGCCAAGAGCACCAACAGCATCCTGGCCTGTACCAGCCATGGTGTGACCAGCAGGACTAGGGAAGTGATCATGGGCCCTGTACCCTGCACTGGTGAGACCACCCCTCAGTTTTGGGCTCCTCACTACAGGAAAGACATGGAAGTGCTGGACCATGTCCAGAGAAGGGCAACCAGGTTGGTGAGGGGACTGGAAGACAAATGTTACGAGGAGCATCTGAGGCAACTGGGACTGTTTAGTCTGGAGAAAAGGAGGTTGAGGGGAGACCTAATCGCTCTCTACAGCTATCTGAAGAGAGGTTGTAGAGAGGTGGGGACTGACCTCCATAGCAGCCAGTGATAAGGCAAGAGGAAATGGCCTCAAGTTCTGCCAGGGGATGTTTAGGTTAGATGTTAGGAAAAATTTCTTCCCAGAGAGGGTTGTTGGGCATTGGAAGGGGCTGCCCAGAGGGGTGGCAGAGTTGCCATCCTTGGAGGTATTTAAAAGATGGGGAGAAGTGGTGTTTAGGGACATGGTTTAGTGATGGTTTGGGCGGGTTGGGTTGATGGTTGGACTGGATGATCTAAAGGTTCCCTTCCAACCAAAACAATTCTGTGATTCTCTGCTGGTGGAGGTTTGTGCTAGAGACATTACTCCTGGAGTGCTGAAGGTGATGATGAAGCCTTGGGACTCTACCTCTGATGGAGTTAATTAACAAGCCATTTCCTGTGTGGTTACTCCTGGCAATCTCTTCTGCCACAAGTCATGGAGTTGGCCAAGAGGCTCTTCTGCACCAGCAGTTCTGTTGTTTTGCCAGACATTGATTGTTGCAGGCAACAGTGCTTGGTTCTTGCCCTTGCACATGTAGTGCTGCAGAGCTGATGCAGGGGTCAACACTGCCTGTGCCAGTAGGATTCTGATTGTCACCATCAGAGTTGTAGTTGGTGCGGAAGGTCCTTCCTACTGTGTGACAAAGTCCTCTGCCACAAAAGAAAGAGGAAAAAAACCCTTATGCTGCTAAGCTTTGGCGAAGATACTGCTCTAGAGTTGAAATGATATACTGGGACTGAGGAGGAACCAGTTGGATATCACCAGTAGTGATGTGTGGGATTGTAGGATGGTGACTCTGCCCGTGGCTTGCAGGTGTGGAAGAAGAAACTGTCTGCAGCAGTGGAGGCAGGAGATGCCTCTGAAGTGAAGCGCTGCAAGAACATGGAAATCCTGTATGACTCCCTGCAGCTGGCCCACAAGTGCATCCTCAACTCCTTCTATGGCTACGTGATGCGGAAAGGGTGAGTCTCCCTGCTGGGCAGCACTGGGGTCCTCTAGGGAGGACCTTTGGAAACTGGATTGTTCTGGGCAGGCTGTCACTTCCTTCACCTCCTGCTGAAGAACCAGGGTGAAGGTGGGTGCTGCTTGTAGCACTGTGTCCAGAGCTGGGGCCCCCAATACAAGAAAGATGTGGGACTGTTGGAGAGGGGTCAGAGGAGCCACGGAGATGCTCAGAGGGCTGGAGCAGCTGCCCTACAAAGAGAGGCTGAGGGAGCTGGGCTGGTTCAGCCTGGAGAAGAGAAGGCTGTGGGGGGACCTCATTGCAGCCTGCCAGTCCCTGAAGGGAGCAGAGGAACAGGAGGGGAATCAGCTTGTTCAAAGGACAGACAATGGCAGGACAAGGGGGATGGATTAAAGATAAAGGAAAGAAGGTTTAGATTAGATATTAGGGGATTTTTTTTATAGAGAGAGTGGTGAGGGGCTGGAACAGGCTGCCCAGAGAGAGGGTGGGTGCCCCATCCCTGGGGGTGTTCAAGGCCAGGTTGGATGTGGCCCTGGGCAACCTTGTGTAGCTCCAGGCCTGAGGTTGGTGTCCCTGCCTGTGGCAGGGGGTTGGAGCTCTCTGATCCTTGGGGTCCCTTCCAACCCATGCCAGTCTATGATTCTCTCCTCTTGCTTCTACTAATGACTTCTTGTCCTGGAGACTCCAGCCTGACATTAAGTGTTGGGCATCAGTGACAGGAATCTTGTATGTGGGTTTCCACCTGTTCTGAAGCATAATAACTAGGGCAAAGAGAACAATCTCCAGATGTCCACTGTCGATATGTTTCTTGCCCTTCCTCCTCTGGAGGTCCTCCTGCCCTTTCCAGAGCTGGATTTGGGAGGGAGTGCTTCATGCTCTTCACTTTGAGTCCTGTGCTCCCAGAGCTCGCTGGTACTCCATGGAGATGGCTGGCATCGTCTGCTTCACGGGCGCCAACATCATCACCCAGGCCAGGGAGCTGATCGAGCAGATTGGGTGAGTGTGTGCAGAGCTGGGCAAGAGAGCTCTGTCTACAGCTGGGACAGATGTGAGAGCACATCAAACACCCACGTTTCCAGTAGTTCATGGTGAAGGTTTGGGTGTCTGACGCTGCTGTGGTTATGCTGCTGTTCTGTGAGGGTTTGCTTTGCTGAAGGGGTTGGAGAGTGGATGCAGCTGGCTTCCTCTGCCTTTGTGGGGGACACAGATCCTTGCCTGACATCTGCTCTCCCCCTGACAGTGCCCTACCTTCCTTCTTTCCTTCCTTAGGAGACCTCTGGAACTGGATACCGATGGGATTTGGTGTGTCCTCCCCAATAGCTTCCCAGAGAACTTTGTCATCAAGTCAACTAATGCCAAGAAGCCAAAGGTGACAATCTCCTACCCAGGTGCCATGCTGAACATCCTGGTGAAGGTGAGTCGTGCACCCATCCAGGCCCACTCTGGGGAAGGGGAGGTGGATCTCTGACAAGGGAGGAGGACCTCTCTTCATCTCCACTCCTGGTGTAGTGGGTGGGATGTTGGGGCTGATGGCCTTGTTTGCTCTCTGCCCTGGAGAGCATCTGAGTGGAGAGAGAGGCTCTGATAGCCATGTGGCAGAGAGGGTGGTGTGTGAGGCCAGGGTCATTGTGCCCTCACCAATAGGCTGGGGGTCCAGACTAGAACAAGGTCCAATCCCATTCTCTGCTTGCTCCAGCCTCTATTAAAACAAAAGAATATAATTTTAGGGTCCAAAGTATTTTTTCTTCCCAACAGGCAGGTCAGGTGTTTGGATTTTTGAGCCCTAAATTGTGCTGTAGCTTTGAGAGGGGTGCTTAGTGACCCCTTTGGGCAGGGGGTGCCCAAGGGGCGTTTCCTGGTGTAACCAGCCCAGCTGTTCTCCCATGGCTGTGCCCATAGGAAGGCTTCACAAATGATCAGTACCAGGAACTGCAGGACCCAGCCTCTCTCACCTATGTCACACGCTCAGAGAACAGCATCTTTTTTGAAGTGGATGGACCATACCTGGCCATGATCCTCCCAGCTTCCAAGGAGGAGGGCAAGAAGCTGAAGAAAAGGTGAGGCTTCAGAGCATAAAATATTACCACTTCCCCTGGGTCTCTTTCCCTTGGTGCTTGTTGGTCCTTGCCTTTGGAGCTGGCAACACTCTTGATTCACTTGCTTGAAACAGCAAGTTCCCTTAGACCAGCAAGTTCTGCTTAGACCCTGAGTCCAGCTGTGCACTTCCCTCCAGTGCTGCACTGTGGCAGCAGACTTTATACCAGCCAAACTGCATTTTTCCAACTTGATGACCAGACACATTCTCCTTGGTTGGCTCCAAGGTGGGCACAAGAACTCCTGACTTCCCTTCTGAGGACCTCTAATACTTCTATTCTACTTAATCTTATTCAGAGCCCTGGGACAGGCTGCCCAGGGGGTGTGTGGAGTCTCTTTCTCTGGAGAGATTCCAGCCCCATCTGGAGGCTGACCTGTGTGGGACCCTGCTTTGGCAGGGGGTTGGACCCAATGAGCTCTGGAGGTCCCTGCCAACCCCTACAATTTTGTGATTCAACCTACTAGTTCCTGCCTTCCCATCTCTCAGGAGTTCACAGACCTTCAGTAATGATTCTCCTAGATGTTTCCCTTTTGTTCTCCATCCGGGAGAAGGAACAGGTCCTGCCATTACTGTCACATCATGGCATGGTTGTACTTCAACTTCACTGACTTCTCTGCAGCCTCCAAGATAGGAATGTGAGCTAGAGCAACAGCAGCCACTAGCTTGAGGGATGCTCACAGCCCTGGGTCTGGCTCTGAGCAATGTTGTTGTCCTTCAGTACCCTCTGTCCTTGCAGCACTTTGTGCTTCCTGTCCTGTGGGACAAGGTTCAGCATCCACCATCTTCTGTGAGGGCCATTCTGCTGCAGGAGTCAAGGTGATGCCAAGCACTGGGCGAGCTCTGCTCACAGGACTCGTATCTCAGGGCCTCTTGGTTTCTTGGAGTTTAGGAACATTAGTGACTGTGTTTGTTTCTTGGTAGCTCCCCAACCAAACCAGCCTGGAGGTGGCTGGCAGGCACCATCGTTTGTGGGGCAGAAGAAGGCTCCATCCACATGGATGTGGTTAGGCAGGAGAAGGGCTGGCTCAGTGATGGAGGTTTGAGTAGCTCCTCTCTCAACTGATGTTCCCATGTTTTTTTGGAGGTCTGGGCCTTTTCCATGGGCTGTGGGGACACCCACTCCACCGTGGGTTTCTCCAGGGGCTTCAGAGGCATCTTTCTCTCTGGCACCTGGGGCGCCTCCTCTCCCCCTTCCCTGGCCTTGGTGCCTGCACAGCTCCTCACATCTCACTCCCTTCTCTGGGGGCACAAAGCAGCTGCTGATGGTTTTTTTTTCTTCTCACTGTGACTCCCAGAGGCGCTGTGACCATCGCTGATGGGCTCGGCCTTGGTCAGCAGTGACTCCAGTTTTGAGCCAGCTCGTGTTTATGGGGCCTGCACAGAGCTTCTGGCTGCTTCCTGCAGAAGCCACCCCTGCAGCCCCTGCTCCTCCACCAGAACCCAGCCACACAAAACTGCAACACATATGCCTCCACCTGCTCGAGCATGATGCCTCTCCAGGGGCTGCAGGCAGGATCTCTGTGCCCCATCATTTCCCATGGGCTGCCAGGGGACAGCCTGATTCACCATGGTCTCCTCCTCAGGCTGCAGGGAATCTCTCTCTCCAGCACTTGGGGTGCCTCCTCCCCACCATCTCCACTGGCCTTGGTGTCTGCACAGTTTCACATGTTCTCACTCCCTTCTCTGGTGGCATAAAGCAGGTGCTTGTGGTTTGGGTTGGGTTTTCTTTTCCCTCTTAAATACACTATCACAAAGGTGCTGTGACCATCCTTGATGGGCTCAGCATTGGACAGTGGCGGGTCCATCCTTCACCTGGCTGGTATTTACTCTGTTGGGCCTAGGGGAAGCTTCTAGCAGCTTCTTACAGAAGCCACCCTTGCAGCCCCACCTGCCCCCTCCCCAAAAAACCTTGGCACACAAGCCCACACCACCCATGCCATGCCTCCTAGGTACGCAGTATTCAACGAGGATGGGTCCCTGGCTGAGCTGAAGGGGTTTGAGGTGAAGCGCCGGGGAGAGCTACAGCTGGTCAAGATCTTCCAGTCATCTGTATTTGAAGCCTTCCTGAAGGGCAGCACCCTGGAGGAGGTCTACGCTTCTGTGGCCAAGGTGGCTGATTACTGGCTGGATGTGCTCTATAGCAAGGTGAGCACAGCTCAGTATGGCTGGGCTCCTGAGCTGGAGAAGTGTCAGAGCTGTTGGGGCACTGTGGGGAGGGTGCAATTCCCAGGCTCCCCACAAGGAGCCACACCAACCAGGAGTAGGCACTCCCCGTATCTGACAGCAGGAGGGTTTGATCATTAGGTTTATGCCAGCTTTGGGGGGTTTTTTCCCCCTCCCTTTCAGGCTGCCAACATGCCTGATTCCGAGCTGTTTGACCTGATCTCGGAGAACCGGTCCATGTCACGCAAGCTGGAGGACTATGGGGAGCAGAAGTCCACTTCCATCAGCACTGCCAAGCGCCTGGCAGAGTTCCTGGGGGACCAGATGGTGAAGGATGCAGGGCTGAGCTGTCGGTTCATCATCTCCAAGAAGCCAGAAGGATCTCCAGTCACTGAGAGGTAACCCTTTCTTGAGGGGCCAGGGCTCTTGACAGCATGGGGGCAGCCAGGAGGGGAAGGACAGAAGAGCAGGAGGTGAGCAAGCTGGTGTGGTGTGGCCAAGCGATCCCTTTCTGTGGTCTCAGACCATGAGCAAGAGTAGTGATGGGCAGCGCTGTACAACCACTGCACAGTGGCCTCATGGGGTGGTGAGGAGAAGCCTTGGACAGTGTTTGTAGGTTGAAAGAGGGGATAGTGTGCAGCCAGGATGTTGCTCTGGGGGGGCAATAAGTGCTTCCCTGCCTTCCCCAGGGCCATCCCACTCGCGATCTTCCAAGCAGAGCCCAGTGTGCGCAAACACTACCTCCGGAAGTGGCTGAAGAGCCCCTCACTGCAGGACTTCAACATCCGTGGGGTGAGTGGGGCATCCCTACCTCGACAGCAGTCACAAAGCAGGGTGCTAGAGGCCTGGGGACATGGTTGATCCCATGTCTGGTGGCTGCCTGCTCATCTTTTTTTGCTACCTGCTGCTCTGCCCTCCTGACAGATCCTGGACTGGGACTACTACATTGAGAGACTGGGCAGCACCATCCAGAAAATCATCACCATTCCTGCAGCCCTGCAGCAGGTATGGGGCAGAGAGGGGGCAAGGAAAGGGTTTTTGTCAGGGAGCTCTGTATCATTTGGAGATGCTCTCCAGGTAAAGAACCCAGTGCCACGAGTCCGGCACCCAGACTGGCTCCACAAGAAACTCCTGGAGAAGAATGATGTCTACAAGCAGAAAAAAATTAATGAGCTCTTCACTTCTGAAGGCAAGAGACAGGTAAGGAGAGTGAGGGAAAGGTGCTGGCTGTGCTGGGGGGGCTCTTCTCTTGGCAACCCACCTCATCCTGCTGTCCTTGCTCCCTCAGGTGCTCACCAAACAGCTCCCAGAGGGGACTCCTGGCTCACAGGTTGTTGATATAGAGGATTTTGGGGCTGCCAAGACCCTTCAGCCTCTACTTCCCATCGCCAATAAGCGGAAGCGAGTCCCTGCAGCAGAGGAGAGCCAACAGATATCCCAGTACCTGGAGCTGTCCCAGTCCTGGCGAGAGATCCTGGGTCCACCTCCACCTCTGGGCACCACCAAGGTGAGGAGCAAGCTGTGGGTCTCCCAAAGCCCTCTGCATGCCCATGGCTCAGAGCTACAAGGAGAAATATAACCAGGAGATGGAGAAATATAGCAACGAATGGGGGAAAAGAGGGGTGGTGGGAGCTTCAACCTGCAGCCAGAATGTGCTGTGGAGCTGGGGAATGGGGGGGCTCAACTGTACAGCACGGTGTTGGGGGCTGGGAAGCCTGTGCTGGTTCCTGGCTCAGCTCATGTGTGCCCTTGCCCCACGCAGGAGGAGCGGCTGGTCTGGCTGCGCTACCACCAGAAGAAGTGGGAGCTGCAGGCTCGGCAGCGCCGGGAGCGGCGGAAGCGGCGGCGCCTGGAAGATGGGGGGGTGATGGCAGGAGGAGGGGTGGTCCGCGACAGCCTCTCCAAGGGGCTGAGCAGCTACCTGCGCAGGACAGCACGCAGCATCCTCGACTTGCCCTGGCAGATCGTGCAGGTACTGGAGAGGGGACCTGGGATGGGGACCTGCCCCAGAGGCAGGCTGGTGCCAACGCCTTGCATTTACACTCTGTGGTCAGATGGTGTCACTGATGCTCTGGTGGTAACCCTGGGGATCGCAGGTGGGGCTGCAGAGCCTCAGGCTCACGCATGTCTGTATGGAAACAGGAGCCCAGCCGTCGTTCCTGGTGGTGCACCAGTGGCAGGTGTGGGGCAGCTCTGGTTCAGCCAGTGGGCAGCACTGAGCTGCAGTCGTAGAACCCCAAAACCACCAGTTGAGGCTGGGAGCAGGTCTGAGGTCCATCCGGTCCAGCCCCTGGCTGAAGCAGGGCCTCCCTGAGCCAGTCCCCTGGACAGCATTTAGATATGGCCACAGTGGGAGTCTTCACAGCTTCCCTGGGAAACCTGTGCCAGGGCTCACAGTGGAAACATTTTTCCTGGTGTACCAACTGCCTCTGGCCCTGATACTGGGCACCACTGGGAAGAGCTGGGCTCCGTTCCTCTCTATGCTTCCCTTCACATATTTATATACATTGATGAGATGCCCTTGAGCTTCCTCTGCTCCAGACCAGACAACCCCAGCTCTCCCAGGCTGTCCTCACATGAAAAATGCTCCAGTCCCTTCTTTGTCCTTCTGGCCCTTTGTTGGACTCTGTCCAGTATGATCATATCTCTTCTGTACTGGGGAGCCCAGCACTGGGCATGGTGTGCCTGTGATGGACGCAGGCTTCCAGCAATGCCTGGAAGCAACTGGCATACAAATGTAGAGGTGGGATGGTGCCATCCAGGCATCTTCACAAATCCTTGTCAGGGGAGGCCATCTGCACCCTGCCTCATGCCACCCACTTCACCTTCCAGAAAAGCCTGTGGAGGGGCAGGCAGCACTCATGCAGCCCCAAGCTTGAGATGAAGCCCAGAGTGACTGTGCTGACATCAAGGGTCACCTTGCAGTGGTTGGCCAGCCTCAGCCAGAGAGTCTTCTCCTTGGTGCCCTGGGATGATAGCAGGACATGGGGGCTCTGGGGCTGAGTGGTGATTCTTTAAGCCCCCAGCTCACTTTGGGGCCACCAACCAGCTCTGTAGACCCACAGAGTGCTCTGCAGCTCAGACGTAAGCGCTGAGAGCACATTGCATCTCCTGCTAATGCTGGCTTGGTACCCCTGTGTCCTGCAGATTGCTGAGACCAGCCAGCCTGGGCTGTTCAGGCTGTGGGCAGTGATTGGGAGCGACCTGCACTGCATCAAACTGAGTGTCCCTCGGATCTTCTACGTCAACCAGCACGCCCCAAAGCCAGAGGAGGGAGCAGCCTACCGCAAGGTGAGGACCTGCCCCTTCTTGGAAAGGGCAACAGCTACTTGCATTGAGATAAGGTGCTCCATCGCTGCTGTGAGCAGATATTGCAAGCATCTGCCTTGTAGGGCTTTGATCTCCCACTCCATGGATATAACTCCTCCAGGCCTTGGTCCCTCCCTAATCCCAGCCTGCCCAGAAAGCAGGTTCCCTGTTAGGAGGATTTGTAACGTGTGTGGGCATAAGCCACTGATTTCCTCAGGAGAGAGGAGTGCTGGGAGCTGGGCTGGCTCAGACCCCAGCTCCTGGCAGCAAGGTGTGATGTGCATGCTCAGTGTGTCCCTTGCCTTGGCAGGTGAACAGGATCCTGCCCCGCTCAAACCTCGTCTACAACCTGTACGAGTACTCTGTCCCTGAGGACATGTACCAGGAGCACATCAACGAGATCAATGCAGACCTCTCTGCTCTGGACATCGAGGGGGTGTATGAGACACAGGTAACTACTCATCCCTGGGCCTGTTCTGAAGGACTGAAGAGTGGCAACTTGTCCCTCCAGTGCCAGTAGCATAGGAGAACACCTGGCACTTCAAAGGTCAACAACACCACAAGACACCAAAACTGGAAGGTGCCACACAGAGAGTAGGTTTGCACAGGCAGAGACACTGAGCATCAGCATGCAGTGAGGGAACAGGGGGTTGGTCTCTTGGGAGTTAGGAGAAAGGCACCATGTAAGCAGGATGGGTGATGTTCCTTTGAACAGAACCAGAACCAGGCTGCTGGTGTCTGAGCCAGAAAAGATAAAGAGTATTTAAAGCTGGGAGGATTACCCAGCATGTGTGGAGTCACAGAGTGACTGAATGTGTTAGGTTGAAAGGGACCTTCATAGTCTATCCAGTCCAGCCCCCTGCAGTGGGCAGGGACACCTTTAAGTAGAGCAGGTTGCTCATAGCTTCAAGTCAGACCTTGAATGTCTCGAGGGATGGGACCACCACCTCTCTGGGCAGCCTGTGCCAGTGTCTCACCACCCTCTGAGGGAAGAATTTCTTCCTCATGTCTCATCTAACCCTGCCCTGCTCTAGTTTATAACCACTGGCCCTTGTCCTATCACTCCATACTCTTACAAACAGCTTTCCTGTAGGTCCCTTCAGGGACTGGAAGGGGCTCTGAGGTCTCCCCACAGCCTTCTCCAGGTTGAACCACCCCAACTCTCTCAGCCTCATACATAGGTCTGGGTGCCTTGTTCTCTAAAATTAGGTTATAAAAGGGGTGGTTTAGCCCTGGCTGGAGACCAGACACCCACCAAAGTCACTCTCTCACTCCCCTTCTCAGCTGGACAGGGGAGAAAATACCTATTGAGAGGCTCAGGAGTGAGATAAGGCCAGGGAGAGCTCATCCTGCAGTCAGTGTCACGGGCAGAACAGGCTCAGCACAGAATAAAGGACAGAAAACTCTCTAATTGATGCCCCTGCCCTGCACCCCCAGTGACACCAGAGTCAGGGGATGGCCCAGGGAGGGGCAGGGACTGGGGCAATGGGGGTTTGGCTCAGTTCCTCACCATTTGTTTTCCTTCTTAGCTGGGGGCAGGGTGGGGGGTCTTCTGGGGTTCTCCCCCTGCTCCATCCAGCCTGGGGCCTCTCCAGGGGCTGCAGGTGGGGTCTGGGCCTTTCCCATGGGCTGTGGGGACACCCGCTGCACCATGGCTTTCTCCAGGGGCATCTTTCTGGCACCTGGGGCACCTGTTCAGTACAAAGTGATTAAGCCAAAAATAAATTTTCCAGTGCAATTAATGCTGAAAAGCCTGAAAATGGAGACAGGAGATTGTGATGCCTGCATCTAATAAGGACACCCAGCCAGCCATTCAGGAGGAGCCCTCTGCAGCAGTGGGGTTAATGAAACAGGATGAATCAGTGGTGGAGCCTGCTCTGCACTGATTATCTGGTGTGCAGGGGAAGCCTTTGGCTATAGCATGTGCAGAGCACAAGTTGCAGAGCTGCAAGGTGGCCCAGATATTAGACTGCACGTCCTCCAAAGTACCTGCTGCTGCCCTTGATGGTGGGATCTGGGGCTCTATAGGAGCATGTGTGAATTAATATTAAGATACCTGTGCCAGGTGCCTGGCACCAGCAAGGGTGATAGTACCAAACTTGTGCTGGAAGCACCTCAGGTACGTTCTACCTGGAAGGAGTGACTGACATGCCAGAGGGCTGTGCTGCCTGCCATCCAGCAAGCTCTGGACAGGCTGGAGACTTGGGCAGTGAGGAACCAAATGAGATTTAACAAGGGCAGGTGCAGGGTCCTGCACCCAGGGAAGAACAACCCCATGCCCAAGTACAGGTCGGGGATGATCTGGGGTGCAGCTCTGTGGAAAAAGACCTGGGAGTCCTGGTGAACCACAGGCTGACCATGAGCCAGCAATGTGCCCTTGGGCAAGAAAGCCAACAGCATCCTGGGGTGTATCAAGAGAACTGTGGGCAGCAGGTCCTGCAGTTGTCCTGCCCCTCTGCTCAGCCCTGCTGAGGCCTCATCAGGAATGCTGTGTGTGGTGCTGGGCTTCCTGGGTCAGGAAGGACAGGGAGCTCCTGGAGAGGGGACAGAAAAGGACTACAAAGATGATTAAGGGAATAGATCATCTCTCTTATGAAGAGAGGCTGAGGGACTTGGGACGTTTTATCCTAGAGCAGACTGAGGGGGATCTTCTCAATGCTGATAAACCCTTGAGGGGTGGGGGCAGGAGGATGGGTCAGTCTGTGTTCAGTGGTGCCCAGGGACAGGACAAGGGGTGATGGGCACAAACTGGAATAGAGGAAGTTCCACTCAACCATGAGCAGGAACTTCTTTGCTGAGAGGGTGGCAGAGCCCTGGGCCAGGCTGCCCAGAGAGGGGAGTCTCCATCTCTGGAGACATTCAAACCCACCTGGACACTGTCCTGTGCAGCCTGCTCGAGCTGATCCTGCTCTGGCAGGGGTTGGACTGGGAGATCTCCAGAGGTCCCTGCCAACCCAACCGTTCTGTGATTCTGTTTTTAAGCTGGGTTATTCTGGGTCTGAAGCCTCCAAGAAGAGCTTGGCCACTCAGCATTGTTGCAGCACATCTCTCCCATCATTACAGGTGCCACTGCTCTTCCGTGCCCTGATCCACCTGGGCTGTGTGTGCATGGTCAGCAGGCAGCTTGTCAGGCACGTGGCGGGGCGGGAGGCTGAAACCTTTGACATCAATCACCTGGAGATGCGCTCGCTGGCCCAGTTCACTTACCTGGAACCTGGTGAGGCACCTGGGGAGAGGGGCTGATGGGTCACCCAGGACCTAGCACCCATGGATACTGCTCATGCCTTGTGCTCTGTGTCCCTAGGGAGTATTCGCCACATCTACCTCTACCACAGTTCCCAAGGCAGCAAGGCACTCTTGGGCCTCTTCATCCCCTCGCAGCGCAAAGCTGCTGTCTTTGTGATTGACAAGGTAAGGTGGGGCTGTGGAGGCTGGGGGACTGGGGGGGTGAAAAGCTGGATGCACACTGGCAATGGGCTCTGGCAGCCTAGAAACCAACCATGTCCTGAGCTGCATCCCCAGCTGCAAGACCAGCAAGTCTGGGGGAGGGTGGATTCTGCCCCTCTGCTTTGCTCTGGGGAGAACCCCCTGCAGTGCTGTGTCCAGCTCAAGGGTCCCCAGGATGAGAAGGACATGGAGCTGTTAGGCTGAGTCCAGAGGAGCCACGAAGGTGATGTGAGGGCTGGAGCACCTCTGCTCTGGGGACAGGCTGGGAGAGCTGGGCTGGTTCAGCCTGAAGAGAAGGCTGCTTCTGAGGAGACCTTATTGCAGTCTTTTAATACTTGAAGAGGGCTCCTAGGAAAGATGCAGAGAGACTTTGTCATGGTTTGTAGTGGCAGGACAAGGGGTAATGGCTTTAAACTGAAAGAGAGGAGATTCAGACTAGATCTAAGGAAGAAACGTTTTACCATGAGGATGGAGAAACACTGGCACAGGCCCCATCCCTAGAAACATTCCAGGTCAGGCTGGATGAGACTCTGAACAACCTGATCTGCTTAAAGATGTCCCAGCTTATTGCCAGGGTTGGACTAGATGACCTTGAAAGGTCCCTTCCAACCCAAACCATCCTGTGATTCTGTGACGGGGTTGGGCAGCCCATCGCACATCCCTGCCACATTTTGGCAGGGATTGGTGGAAGGCATCTTGTGATGTGTGGTGGGGAGACCCACCTCCCCCTGGGACCAGCACACTTGGGGTCCCTCTTTCTCCCAACTTAGACCTGGTTTCCCTTGGGTGCAGGTACGCAGCAACCAGATGCCCAATCTCACCACCCTGTTCTCTGCTGAGCGCAGCGCGCTGCTGGAAAAGGCAGGGGAAGAGCTGCTGCCCCCAGACAAGCACACCTTTGAAGTACGTGCTGAGACTGACCCCAAGGCTGTCTACAGAGCTGTCCAGCGCCTGCTGCTGGGCTACAAGGTGAGGTGGAGGGGTGAGGAGTGTCCCAGCAGATCTGTGTAGGTGGCACATGAGGAGGATGCTGTGGAAAGCACTGTCAAGCTGTTTTCCACAGCACCTGCATGAAGTTGCTGGCCAAAGGTGAAGGGTAGAAGTGGGTGTTGCTCAAGGGCTCTGTCTCACTTGAGGTGGCTTGTCTAAGGCAGTGCCAGCAGCAGGGCCACCTCGGCATCTGTCTCCATCCCTGCGTTCAGCTGGAGAGCTGGGTGCTTCAGGAGTGCTGGGCTGTGCTCTCCCCACCACTGGGACCTGCCATGGGGATGGGGCGTCCGGTTTCCTCCTGAGGAGAGGTGGACCAGGACACATCCTCTTCACCTCCCTGCAGGACGAGCGCCGAGGCCCCACGCTGGTGGCTGTGCAGTCTAACTGGGACCTGAAACGGCTGGTGAGTGGCATCCCCATCATGGAGGAGTTCCCCTTGGTTCCCATCCGGCTGGTCGATGACATCAGCTACTCAGTCCTGGACTGGCAGCGCCACGCCGCCCGCCGCATGATCCGACACTACCTCAACCTGGACACCTGCCTCTCCCAGGCTTTCGAGATGAGCAGGTACCCAGGGCAGCCACATCCTCCTTGGGGCCACCCATGCCCTTTGATGGGACCACAGGGAGGCTGCCTCCTTCCTTGGGACACTCAAGGGTCCTCATCTTCTCTGCAGCTGTGCTCAGCCTGCTGCATGTCCCCCTGTCTGTGCCCCAGGTACTACCACATCCCCATCGGGAACCTGCCCGATGACATCTCCACCTTCGGCTCTGACCTCTTCTTCTCGCGCCACCTCTGTCGTCACAACCACTTGCTGTGGCTCTCGCCCACGGCCCGCCCGGACCTGGGGGGTAAGGAGGCTGATGACAACCGTCTGGTCATGGAGTTTGATGAGAGAGCTTCTGTGGAGATCAACAACCCTGGCTGTTACTCCACAGGTAAGGAGGGAGTAGGGGGGTGGTGGTGAGCAGATCCTGCTCTGTTCTTCTGAGCTCCTCTGCTGCAGCTTCCAGAAAATAACAGTGGTCCCCTGAGGGTTAGTAGGTCTGAGTCTTGTTGGATCAAGTGCTGATCAAGACAGTCATGCCTGTGACACTTGGTGCAGCAACACCTATAGATCATCCTTATAACTGCAAAAATCTCTTCTGGCAGAGGGGCAGGGAGGGTGTCCCTGTGGGTCCTTGGCCCTGCCCTCCTGCTGAGAGGTTGTGTTTGCTGTTAGTGTGTCTAGAGCTGGATATCCAGAGCCTGGCCGTAAACACGGTGTTGCAGTCCCACCACGTAAATGACATGGAAGGAGGCTCCAGCATGAGCATCAGCTTTGACGTGATTCAGCAGGCGTCCCTGGAAGACATGGTGACAGGGAACCAAGCTGCCAACATCCCAGCCAGCTACGATGAAACTGCCCTCTGCTCCAACACTTTCAGGTACAGCTCTAGGAGTCAGCAGGATGTGGAACATCTGGTCTTCATCCTGGCAGGTCCTCTCAGGGCTCCTGCCTTTCATTCCCTCCCAGCGTTAGCCTTTCCCAGACTTGTGCCTGCAGTGGAGCTTGTGAGGTGCTCTAAATTCAAGTCTACAGGGCAGGGCAGGCATCTTCTCCACAAGACATTTGGAGATCCAGGGCTCAGAACTAACTGACTGGTGACTCAGCCAGCAGATGTATGGGGATGTTAGTGAAGACTTTACGCTGTCCTGTTTCTCCTTTCCTCATTCTCCCTGAGGTTATAGAGGCACATACTTACCCTGAGGCTTATGTGTGTTGTACTTACCCAGAGCTCCTATGTCTCTGCTCTGGCAGAGTCCTGGTCAGAACCCTCCAGCTGATACAAAAGCCTGTCTCAGTCTGGAATGGGGAAGGGGTCGCCTGTGGCTTGTGGGGTATTCACAGAATCACAGAATTGTAGGGGTTGGAAGGGACCTGCAGAGCTCCTGGGGTCCAACCCCCCTGCCAAAGCAGCTCCCCAGCTCATACTGCACAGGGCGGTGTCCAGATGGGGCTGGAATCTCTCCAGAGAAGGAGACTCCACACCCCCTGGGCAGCCTGTCCCAGGGCTCCCTCACCCTCACTGGGGAAAAGTTCCTCCCCATGTTGGTGTGGAACTCCCTGTGCTCCAACTTGCAGCCATTGCCCCTTGTCCTGTCCCCACAGACACTGAGAAGGGGCTGGCCAATTCCCCCTGCACCCCATGCTTCAGATATTTGTAAATGTTGATTAGGTGATGCTGGTCTCTGCTCCCTGGCAGGATCCTGAAGAGCCTGGTGGTGAGCTGGGTGAAGGAGATCACCCAGTACCACAACGTCTATGCAGACAACCAGGTGATTCACTTCTACCGCTGGCTCCGCTCTCCATCCTCCCTGCTCTACGACCCGGCGCTGCACCGCACCCTCCACAACATGATGAAGAAGCTTTTCCTGCAGTAAGTGAGGCCTGGAGTGTGCCAGGGTGGTGGACAGGGGAGGGACAGACATGGCATTAGTGACCAGGGTGCTGTCAGCACCTAGTTCTTCCTCTCTGCTGCAGCCTCTGGAGAGGCAGGCGGCAGGTTGGACCCTCCCGTAGTGTTTGGGTGAGTTCCTGTGTGTAGCGGTGCCAACATGCTTGTCTCCTCACTGTGTTGGATGTCCTCTGTGGGTTGCATCTGTGCCATGGCTTTGCTTTGCCTTGCTGCTGACTGACTGGCACTCCTGTGCCCTGCCTGCAGGCTGGTGGCCGAGTTCAGGCGCTTGGGCTCCTCTGTGGTTTACGCCAACTTCAACCGCATCATTCTGTGCACCAAGAAGCGGCGCATCGAGGACGCCCTCAGCTACATGGACTACATCATTAACAGGTGGGTGTGCCTGATGATGGACCCAGGAAGGTACATGCTGGGTTTTATTCCCCTTCTGAGAGGCCTCAGCACTGGATTTTGGTTTATTTTAATTTTTTGCCAAAAGTTCCTGAAGGAACAAAGCTGCCCAGTTCTCTTGCTGTCAGGGCAGGGATCAGTACCTTAGCTGTCCTCTAGAGATAATAGTTCAAGAATGCTCATAGGATTCAATCCAGAAGAGACCTTCAGGAGAACCTGAGGTGCCCAGCACCTCATTCCCTGGCTGGCTTTCAGCATCCCAGCCATGCTATGGGCACCTTGACACAAGCATAGGGAGCCAGGACTCCCCAGGCATTGCTTCCCCTGGGGTCCTGACAGGTAGTTGGATGGGAGAGGGAAGCCCCTTTCCCTGCCAGCACCACCTCCTCCCTGCAGTGCCCCATGGAGAAGGCTCTGAGCTAGGGATGGTGCTGACACTGTGAGTGACTGCAGTCTCTTCCCTCCAGCATCCACTCCAAGGAGATCTTCCACTCTCTGACCATCTCCTTCTCCCGCTGCTGGGAGTTCCTGCTCTGGATGGATCCAGCAAATTATGGAGGCATCAAGGGAAGAGTGGATTCTCGCATCCACTACGAGGAGGTAAGCAACAGGAAGCACTTCATACCACAGGAACAGGATGCTGGGGGCTGGGTTGAGCAGGGAGGTGTTGGCTGGGCACAAGGAACCACTTTGGTATCACTGGCTCCTCCAGAAGGACACCAGCAGGAAGCAAGTGTTGGAGGTTGAGGACAGTGAGGAAGAGGAGGATGTGGAGGTGGCAGGGGAAGAAGAGGAGGAGGAAGGGGAGCCAAATGTGGAGGACCTGCTGGAGAACAGCTGGAACATTGCACAGTTCCTGCCCCAGGCTGCTTCCTGCCAGAGCTACTTCCTGATGATTGTGTCAGGTGAGCTGTCCCAGGGAGGGGACAAGGTTGGTTGTGCCTCCCCAGAGCCAGAGCGAGCCTGTAGCAGGGTGGTTGCTGGTGCAGGCCAGAGCTGGAGCCTTGTCCATGACAATGATTATAGTTGGACTTGATGATCTTAAAGTTCTTTACCAACCTGGTCACTGTGTGGTTCCCCAGCCTACATTGTGGCTGTGTACCACAGCATGAAGGAGGAGCTGCGGCGCAACGCCCCTGGGGCCACCCCTGTCAAGAGGAAGAGCACCAGCCAGGTGTCCCAGGAGGTGCTGGGGGAGATGGGAGCCATGCCTGGTGAGTGCTGAGCCCCAGGGCAACCCTGGGGAAGCAGGAGAGCCACCACCTTGCTACCCCATGTGCCACTGCATGGTTCAAATGTTCTCTGCTCCATCTCTAGGCATGATCACCTTCTCACAGGATTACGTGGCCAATGAGCTGACCCAAAGCTTCTTCACCATCACCCAGAAGATCCAGAAGAAGATGGCTGGTTCTCGTAATGCCACTGAGCCTTCAGATATGTTCCCAGTGCTGCCTGGCTCCTATTTGCCACTCAACAACCCAGCTCTGGAGTTTGTCAAATACGTTTGCAAGGTCAGCAGCATGGGCCAGGCCCCTTTCCTGAAGGTTTCTGGCCAGGGCTGAAGTTCTGGTCCTTGTCCCTGGCACAGATTTGCTGCAGCTCCAAAAGTGATCTACAACCCCTTGGTCTTGCCCTGTATCCATATGAGCTTGTGAGGGAATGAGCTGTGCTGGTGAGAATCATAGAATCATAGACTGGCCGGGGTTGGAAGGGACCCCAAGGATCACAGAGCTCCAGCCCCCTGCCACAGGCAGGGACACCAACCTCAGGCCTGGAGCTACACAAGGTTGCCCAGGGCCCCATCCAACCTGGCCTTGAACACCCCCAGACACGGGGCACCCACCCCCTCTCTGGGCAGCCTGTTCCAGCCCCTCACCACTCTCTCTGCAAAACCTTCCCCCTAATATCCAATCTAACCCTTCCCTCCTTTAGCTTTAATCCATCCCCCTTGTTCTGCCATTATCTATCCTTTGAACAAGCTGATTCCCCTCCTGTTCCTCTGCTCCCTTCAGGGACTGGCAGGCTGCAATGAGGTCCCCCCACAGCCTTCTCTTCTCCAGGCTGAACCAGCCCAGCTCCCTCAGCCTCTCTCTGTAGGGCAGCTGCTCCAGCCCTCTGAGCATCTCTGTGGCTCCTCTGACCCCTCTCCAACAGCCCCACATCTTTCTTGTGTTGGGCCCCAGCTCTGGACACAGGATCCAGCTGGGGCCTCCCAGGGCAGAGCAGAGAGGGACAATCCCCTCCCTGTCCCTGCTGCCACCCCTCTGCTGATGGAGCCCAGGATCCCATTGGCCTTGTGAGCTGCCAGAGCCACTGCTGCTCATGGGGAGTTTCTCATCTCCCAGAACCCCCAGGTCCTTCTCCCAGGGCTGCTCCCCAGCAGCTCTTCTCCCAGGCTGTATCTATGACTGGGATTCCTCCAGCCCAAGTGCCACCCCTGACCCTTGGCAGTGTTGAACCTCATTAGGTTCTCCCAGACCCATCTTTCCAGCCTGGCAAGATCCCTCTGGATGGCTCCTTTCCTTCTAGGGTGAGGATGCTCTTTTCTCTGCTGGGGGGCTCACCTGGCTCTTACTCCTGCAGGTCCTGTCCCTGGATGCCAACATAACCAACCAGGTGAACAAGCTGCGGCGGGACCTGCTGCGCCTCATCGAGGTGGGGGAGTTCTCAGAAGCTGCCCAGTTCCGGGACCCGTGTCGCTCCTACGTGCTCCCTGAAGTCATCTGCAGGAACTGCAACTTCTGCAGGGACCTGGACCTGTGCAAGGACCCTGCTCTCTCCCAGGTGCAGCCTTGTTCTCAGGGACCCCAGAGGCCCCAGCATTGCCATGCTGGTCAGTCACGTTGCCCATCTCTCTCAGCCCCTTTGCTTGCAGCTCTGCTTGCTGCCAGTGAATCACTGAATCATAGAATGTGTTAGGTTGGAAGGGACCTTTAAAGCCCATCTAGTCCAACCCCCCCTGCAGTGAGCAGAGACATCTTCACTAGATCAGGTTGCTCAGAGCCCCATCAAGCCTGACCTTGAATATCTCCAGGGATGGGGCCTCCACTGTGTGTCTGGGTAACCTGTTCCAGTGTCTCACCACCCTCATAGTGAAGAACTTTTTCCTCATATCCAACCTAAATCTCCCCTTTTCCAGTTTAAAACCCTCACCCCTCATCCTACATGCCCTTGGGAACAGTTCTTCCCCAGCTTCCTACAGGCACCTTTCAGGGACTGGAAGGTCACTATAAAGTCCCCTCAGAGCCTTCTCCTCTCCAGGCTGAACCAGCCCAACTCTCCCAGCCTGGCTTCACAGGAGAGGTGCTCCAGCCCTCTGATCATTTTTGTGGTCTCCTCTGGATACCCTCCAACAGGTCCATGTCCTTCTTGTGCTGAGGGCTCCAGAGCTGGACACAGCACTGCAGGGGAGGTCTCCCCAGAGCAGAGCAGAGGGGCAGAATCCCCTCTCTCCATCTGCTGGCCACACTTCTGGGGATGCAGCCCAGGATGGGGTTGGCCTTCTGGGCTGCAGATGCACATTGGTGGCTCATGTCCAGCTTCTCATCCACAAGTCCCCCCAAGTCCTTTTCCTCTGGGCTGCTTTCCATCCCATCATCTCCTGACCTGTATGGATAATGGGGACCCTGCTCTTGGCTTTGTTGAACCTCATGAGGTTCCCCTGGACCCACTTGAGCCTGTCCAGGTCCCTCTGGATGGCATCCCAGCCTTCTGGCTTGTTAACCTCACCACTCAGCTTGGTGTCATCAGCAAACTTGCTGAGGGTGCAGTATCATTAATAAAGATACTAAACAGCACTGGTCCTAGTACAGACCCTTGAGGGACACTGTTCATCACCATCTGGATGTGGAGCCATTGACCACCACCCTCTGGATGTGGCCAGCCCGTTCCTCAACCACTGAACATTTCACCCATCAAATCCTTATCTCTCCAACTTAGAAGATGTTGGGGGGGACTGTGTCAGAGGCCCTGCAGAAGTCCAGCTAGATGACATCCAGAGCTCTTCCCTTGTCTGCTGATGCAGTGACCATCCTAAGGGCCATTTTCTGTTCACCTTTTCTAGCTGCTTGTAGAAGGTCTGAGTAGCCCTTGGTTTGGGCTGCTGCTCTGGTCTTTCCAGAAACTGGTTACACTATCTCAGTGCTTGGGTGTTCTTGGTGCTCACCTTCCTCCTCTTTGCCCCTAGGAAGGGTCAGTGCTGCCCAGCTGGGTGTGCTCTAACTGTCAGGCACAGTACGACTCGGATGCCATCGAAATGGCGCTGGTGGAAGCCCTGCAGAAGAAGCTGATGGCCTTTGTGCTGCAGGACCTGGTGAGCACAGAGGTCCCCCTTCTTCCTGCCCCCTTGGCTGGCTGAAGCCAGACATATTCCTCTGTCCCAGGAAAAGGGGCTTGGCCTTGTCTCCTGACACCCCCCAAAAAACCCCTCCCTGCTCTCCAGGTGTGCAAGAAGTGTCATGGTGTGAAGGAGACACACATGCCCATGTACTGCAGCTGTGCTGGAGACTTTGCTCTCACCATCTCCTCCCAGGTATGCCTGTACCCTCCTGCCTCTTCTCTAACCTCTGCCCCAGAACCCTATGGAGGTCCCCAACACAGGGGTGCTGAGCAGCCTCCTCCTTCCCTGCTTCCTTGTCCCCAGACCTTCATGGAGCACGTCAGCACCTTCCAGAACATCGCCCGGCACTACGGCATGGCTCACCTGCTGGAGACCATCGCCTGGCTGCTGCGCTCCAACCCCCAGCTGCAGCAGTGAGGGGGGGCTGTGCCAGCCAGGCAGCAGCACCCTGCTCTCCCAGCCATGGCAGAGCTGTCCTGGACACCCCCCTCCCCAGATCTCTGCCAGACCCCAGAGAAGCTGGACACCCCTCCTGCAGCCAGGGAGGGAAGCAGGATCAGTACCAGGGACTGGCTTAGTGGGGGGAGTCTGGGGTCACCAGGGGCTGAAGCTGTGCTCCATGACTTCGTGGTGGTGCCCATGGGTGGTTTTAGTGTTGAATTTGTATAAATAAATGGATTGTTGTATTGGGTCTGGCTGGGATGGAGTTAATTTCCCCCCAGGAGTCCCCATGGTGCTGAGCTGTGTGTTGGCAGCAGCAGGGTGGTGGTAGCACCCCGGTGTTTTGGCTGTCAGGGTGCAGTGCTGGCACACATCAGGGCTGTCTCTCCCACATCCCCCCAGGAGGAGGATGGGGGTGGGTAAGACCTTGGGAGGGGACACAGCCAGGATCAGAGGGCTATTCCACACCACATGGTGTCTGCACAGCAATGAAGGGTGGGAGGGACATTGGTTTTTACATTGGTCTTCCTAGAGCCACCACTGCAGAGACAGAAGTCCTGCTTCTTGGGAAGTGGCCTGGAATTCAGGGACTAAGCAGGACTGTAGCACTTGGGAGTTCTCCAGGACTATCAACAATTTGTGCTTAAGATTTTCTGTGCAAGAGCTGTTTAATTTGGAAATTGTTTTTTTCGAAACATCTGTTACATACTGAGCTGTTGCAGAACCCCAATGGTCCATCTCATCATCTCATGTTCCTGAAGGTGGGCAGCTCTTAGTCACACTGTTTCTTCAGCCCACCAGGTTGCAGGGGCTTCCACCTGCACCAAGTTCATGGATATCATGTCCTGGCAGAACTGAGAAGCTGGCTAACCAGTGAACTCAAGCCCAAGCACCTTGGCTGGGATTGCCAGGGCTCTGCTTGGAGCTGTAGTGCACCCCTGGGTGGGAGGAGGAGGGAAAGGCATTGTCCTTGCTGTTGCCCCAGGGGCAGATGTGACTCAACAGTGCAGAGCTCTAAAGGGTCCAAACTGCAGCACTCAATAAAGAATCATCTGGAAGAGTAAGTTGATCAACAAAAACCTGAGGGAGTGAGGACACAACAGAGGTGAACTTCACTTTCAGCTCTCTGCAGCGTTCTTCTGCCACTCTCAAGGACACAGCAGCAGAAGTGAGCAGTAAGGTGACCACTAGAGAAGAACCTCAAGTCCAGTGACTCCCTCCAGTGATCACAGCCCATTGCAAGCAGCCTGGGAGGCTGTTCTCACCTAAGGACCCTCAGCCTCTGACTCAGCATGGTGACAACTCCACCTACTCACAGAGACCTCACATTTGGGACCCTCAGAGCATTGGCAAGTGCCAGTCCCCAAAGAGTCATAGAGATTTTGCCCCTCCACTCACACAGCAACTGTGGTTTGGTCTCCTCCTGTGTAGCACAAATTCCAGACTTGGCTTTCTCTAGCCCAAGTTCAGAACCTCTGGAAGTCTGAGTCCTGACCTCTTCTTCTGCACTCAAGGTTGATTTTTTTAGGTTGCTGCCATGTTCTTACTTGAGACAACCTGCTAGGCAGAATGTTCTGGTCTTCCAGGTTTAACAAATGACTATACCCCAGATACAAAAAAGGACATTCACACTTTGATCTCACACACAGCAACCCTTCCAGATCAGGCACAGTTCCTATTTCTTTTAAAAATAAGTATTTATCAAAAAAAAAAAAGGGAGAGAGTGGAGAACTACAGTGTTAAAAATCCTCCTGCCAAGAGCACAGGTGTCTTTCATGTTGTCACAAGAACAAGTTGTACACCGACACAAGTACTGTCTAAGAACACTGTCTTTTGTGAGCTGCCATAGTCCTCTGCTGCAGGACTCCACATCTCCCAGTGTAGCAACCAGTTCCTTCCACTTCTCCAGGGCTTGTGCTGGGGCTGCTCAATCTCCTTTTGTGATCAAGTCCTCAATATATGCATCCAGCTCATCATCTGTGTTAATATCAATGTCCTGAAAGCAAAAGCACAAGAAATACCAGGGAAAGGTGAACCTTGGAGAACAGTGCAAGAATGGACAGGTGCAGGAATGCACAACAGCCTCTGCAAACACCTACCCTGGGGAGCCTCTCTACCAAGACTTCCAGCACTCTCCAGCTGGTGCCATCTGCATCACCACCTATCCCTGTCAGAAGCTGATGGACAATGGCTGGAAATCAGTCAGCACTTGACAGCCAAACAGTGCACTCAAGCTGATGTACTGTGCTGCTCAGGGCCACATTAGTATTGGGGTTTTTGGTTTAAATGTGCAGGTTCCACATGCAGCTTCTGTCTGCTTTTCCATTGGGTGGTCTTAATTTTCTTTAAGGTATTTTTTAAGTGTATTTACTTAAAGCATTTAAATGCATTTCCTACTGCAATTTGATAATCAATAGTAGAATCAATAGCATTAATAATAACATTTTCCTACTGCAATTTGATAATTAATAGTAGAATCAATAGCATTAATAATAACATTTTCCTACTGCAATTTGATAATTAATAGTAGAATCAATAGCATTAATAATAACATTTTCCTACTACAATTTGGTAATTAATAGTAGAATCAATAGCTTTAATAACATTTTCCTACTGCAATTTGATAATTAATAGTAGAATCAACAGCTTTAATAACATTTCCCTATTTCAATTAGATAATTAATAGTAGAATCAATAGCTTTCCTCATAACATTTCCCTATTGCAATTTGATAATAGTATAATCAATAGCTTTAATAACATTTTCCTATTGCAATTTGATAATTAATAGTAGTATCAATAGCTTTCATCATAACATTTTCCTATCTCAATTTGATAATTAATAGTGGAATCAATACCTTTAATAACCTTTTCATATCTCAATTTAATAATTAACAGTAGAATCAACAGCTTTCCTCATAACATTTCCCTATTGCAATTTGATAATTAATAGTAGAATCAGCAGCTTTCCTCATAACATTTCCCTATTGCAATTTGATAATAGTATAATCAATAGCTTTAATAACATTTTCCTATTGCAATTTGATAATTAATAGTAGAATCAATAGCTTTCCTCATAACATTTTCCTATTGCAATTTGATAATTAATAGTAGAATCAATAGCTTTAATAATGACATTGTCCTATTGCAATTTAATAATAGTATAATCAATAGCTTTAATAACCTTTTCCTATTTCAATTTGATAATTAATAGTATAGTCAACAGCTTTCCTCATAACATTTTCCTATTGCAATTTGATAATTAATAGTATAACCAATAGCTTCCCTCATCATTTTCCTATTTGATAATTAATAGTAGAATCAATAGCTTTCCTCATAACATTTTCCTATTGCAATTTGATAATAGTAGAATCAATAGCTTTAGCAATAACATTTCCCTATTGCAATTTGATAGTCTAATCAATAGCTTTAATAACCTTTTCATATTTCAATTTGATAATTAATAGTCTAATCAATAGCTTTCCTCATAACATAAGATGATTTGTTTAAAGGTCTAGGTTTCTAGGGTTCAGAATCTGGCCCCAGCTTTCTGCCCAAGAAATTCTCTGCCAATACCTGTAGAAATTCTCCTGTAGCCCCATGTTTCACAGCAGGAAGGGGAAAACAAGCAGCTGTGCACTATCCATGCAATTAAAGATCTATCTGTGCAAATTAATGAGGATCAATCAGCCTAAAGACACAGCTCCCAAAAGGTGGGAAAAGCTGTGTACTCAGCTGCTTCTGACAATATAAGCCCAAACTGCACCCAAGGGAGACAGAGCTGAAACCCACTGAAATACTGGACCTACCAAAAGGGACATGGGTCTGGGGGAAGTTCTGGTTTCACACCCCATCCTCACCCACCTCCTGCACTTTCTGCAGAAGGGCCACAATGTTGGTCCTGAGCTTCTGCAGCTTCTCCTCTGTGTCCCTCAGCCTCCTCTCCGAGGTGCGGAGGTTCTCCTCACAGGCTCTGGCCCGGGCGTCAGCACGTGTCTGGTAGGAGTTGCACAGGTTCTGCAGCCCTACCTCATACTGTCTGAAATACTCCTTCTGGAGAAGACAAACCACAACAGGAGACATGTTAAGAAGCAGCACTAAGTGTCAAGAAAAGCCCAGCACTTCACAGCTTGTGGGAGTCCAGCTATCAGCACGCTGTGCCTGGACACCCCCAGCGTGGCCCTGCACACCTTGCTCATGGTGCTGAGCCATGCTCACATTTACACTTCCAGTTTGCCTGCTGCAGGCAGCACAACCACCCACAGGGGGTTTCACATCCCTCAAAGCAGAGGTGCAATAAAAACTGCCTGAGTGCAGGCTGAGGATGCAGCACATTGCAAAAAGCTGAACCCCAGAGTTACACTGGAGGGGTGGCTGACAGGCAGGACACTGCGCTGCCATCCAGAGACCTGGCCAGGCTGGAGAGCTGGGCAGGGAGAGACCAGATGGGGTTCAGCAACAGCAAGTGGAGAGTCTGGCACCTGGGGAGGAACAACTGCTGGAATCAGGACAGGCTGGGGGTGACCTGCTGAAGAGCTCTGTGGAGAAGGACCTGGGGGTGCTGGTGGGTGACAGGGTGGCCATGAGCCAGCAGTGTGCCCTGGGGGCTGAGAGAGACAGTGGGATCCTGGGGGGCATCAGGAGGAGTGTGGGCAGCAGGTCACAGGAGGGGATCCTCCCCCTCTGCTCTGCCCTGGTCAGGCCCCAGCTGGAGTGTTGTGTCCAGTGCTGGGCTCCCTGGTGTAAAAAGGACAGGGATCTCCTGGAGAGAGTCCAGAGGAGGCTGAGATGATGAATCATAGACTGGCATGGGTTGGAAGGGACCCCAAGGATCAGAGAGCACCAACCCCCTGCCACAGGTAGGGACACCAACCTCAGGCCTGGAGCTACACAAGCATCTCCATGGCTCCTCTGACCCCTCTCCAACAGCCCCACATCTTTCTTGTGTTGGGCCCCAGCTCTGGACACAGGATCCAGCTGGGGCCTCCCAGGGCAGAGCAGAGAGGGACAATCCCCTCCCTGTCCCTGCTGCCACCCCTCTGCTGATGGAGCCCAGGATCCCATTGGCCTTGGGAGCTGCCAGAGCCACTGCTGCTCATGGGAAGTTTCTCATCCCCCAGAACCCCCAGGTCCTTCTCACAGGGCTGCTCCCCAGGAGCTCTTCTCCCAGGCTGGATCTATGGCTGGCATTCTTCCAGCCCAGTCTACCTAAGGAGCCAAATAACCTTTTGAAAAGCAATACAATCCTGCATTGACAGGATGCCATCAGGATGGAATGAGTGGGGATAAACCCCAAAGATCCTTTTCTGGAAACACTGAACTCACCAAGGGAAAGGCCAACAACCCCTCCAAGCTCATGGAACTCAGCTCGTTCTTAGAGATGGGGAAATTGGGAGGTAAGAAGTACCGCAAGCAGTTCCTGTGTGGGAGAGAAAACCACAAAGCCAGAACTGGGAGTTTAAAAGACTACAGCAATGAGCCTGCAGCAGCTCAGAACAACTGCAGTGAACCCACCGAAGGATCTGGACTAATAGGTCTACTCTTTCTTGGCTCCTCCTGGAATCAGTGGTGTCTGGCTCAACTCCAAAGTCTGAGGTAGAATGTTCAGCCACAACCTCCTCTGTATCTGGAGCCTGGTACTCAGGAGAGGGGGGCTTCATCAACCTCACATCCTCACTGCCTTTCTCTACCCTGAAATAAAAATAAAAGTATTAAGAGGAAGTTAGATATCTTTTTCCACATTGCCCATACCCAAAACACCACTGCCAGCTTCACCAGAACCTGTACCCAGCTGCTACTCTGAGACCTCTAGATAACACAACAGCTGCTTCCACAGAACATCTCATCAGAGCAATGAGCACATCACATGGACTCATCAGGCTTATTCCCTACAAAGCAGCTGCAGAGTCCTGAGCACACACACACACAGCTTGACATGACACCAATGAGTGTGTCTTCAGCATCTGTGGGAGGAAAATTCCTCCTGAAAGCCAACCAAGCCCCCCGAAGGCAGTAAGGAGTTACCAGCGATCCCTCGGCGTGGAGTCTGTGGGGACATAGTCAAACTTGACCTTCCAGCGCACGGCGTGCCGGCCCAGCTCCACCGCCGTGACGCGGCCTGTGAACCACTCCCTGTTCACACGCACCTCCACGTGCAGCCCCTTGTCTGCAAGGAGGGGGACAGTCAGGGTGTTGGCAAACATTCAGATGCTGGACAGCACATTCATAGAACCATAGACTGGCCTGGGTTGGAAGGGACCCCAAGGATCACACAGCTCCATCCCCCCTGCCACAGGCAGGGACACCAACCTCAGGCCTGGAGCTACACAAGGTTGCCCAGGGCCCCATCCAACCTGGCCTTGAACACCCCCAGACACGGGGCACCCACCCCCTCTCTGGCCAGCCTGTTCCAGCCCCTCACCACTCTCTCTGCAAAAAACTTCCCCCTAATATCCAATCTAACCCTTCCCTCCTTCAGCTTTAATCCATCCCCCTTGTCCTGCCAGTGTCTGTCCTTTGAACAAGCTGATTCCCCTCCTGTTCCTCTGCTCCCTTCAGGGACTGGCAGGCTGCAATGAGGTCCCCCCTCAGCCTTCTCTTCTCCAGGCTGAACCAGCCCAGCTCCCTCAGCCTCTCTCTGTAGGGCAGCTGCTCCAGCCCTCTGAGCATCTCTGTGGCTCCTCTGACCCCTCTCCAACAGCCCCACATCTTTCTTGTGTTGGGCCCCAGCTCTGGACACAGGATCCAGCTGGGGCCTCCCAGGGCAGAGCAGAGAGGGACAATCCCCTCCCTGTCCCTGCTGCCACCCCTCTGCTGATGGAGCCCAGGATCCCATTGGCCTTGTGAGCTGCCAGAGCCACTGCTGCTCATGGGGAGTTTCTCATCTCCCAGAACCCCCAGGTCCTTCTCCCAGGGCTGCTCCCCAGCAGCTCTTCTCCCAGGCTGTATCTATGACTGGGATTCCTCCAGCCCAAGTGCCACCCCTGACCCTTGGCAGTGTTGAACCTCATTAGGTTCTCCCAGACCCATCTTTCCAGCCTGGCAAGATCCCTCTGGATGGCTCCTTTCCTTCTAGGGTGAGGATGCTCTTTTCTCTGCTGGGGGGCTCACCTGGCTCTTACTCCTGCAGGTCCTGTCCCTGGATGCCAACATAACCAACCAGGTGAACAAGCTGCGGCGGGACCTGCTGCGCCTCATCGAGGTGGGGGAGTTCTCAGAAGCTGCCCAGTTCCGGGACCCGTGTCGCTCCTACGTGCTCCCTGAAGTCATCTGCAGGAACTGCAACTTCTGCAGGGACCTGGACCTGTGCAAGGACCCTGCTCTCTCCCAGGTGCAGCCTTGTTCTCAGGGACCCCAGAGGCCCCAGCATTGCCATGCTGGTCAGTCACGTTGCCCATCTCTCTCAGCCCCTTTGCTTGCAGCTCTGCTTGCTGCCAGTGAATCACTGAATCATAGAATGTGTTAGGTTGGAAGGGACCTTTAAAGCCCATCTAGTCCAACCCCCCCTGCAGTGAGCAGAGACATCTTCACTAGATCAGGTTGCTCAGAGCCCCATCAAGCCTGACCTTGAATATCTCCAGGGATGGGGCCTCCACTGTGTGTCTGGGTAACCTGTTCCAGTGTCTCACCACCCTCATAGTGAAGAACTTTTTCCTCATATCCAACCTAAATCTCCCCTTTTCCAGTTTAAAACCCTCACCCCTCATCCTACATGCCCTTGGGAACAGTTCTTCCCCAGCTTCCTACAGGCACCTTTCAGGGACTGGAAGGTCACTATAAAGTCCCCTCAGAGCCTTCTCCTCTCCAGGCTGAACCAGCCCAACTCTCCCAGCCTGGCTTCACAGGAGAGGTGCTCCAGCCCTCTGATCATTTTTGTGGTCTCCTCTGGATACCCTCCAACAGGTCCATGTCCTTCTTGTGCTGAGGGCTCCAGAGCTGGACACAGCACTGCAGGGGAGGTCTCCCCAGAGCAGAGCAGAGGGGCAGAATCCCCTCTCTCCATCTGCTGGCCACACTTCTGGGGATGCAGCCCAGGATGGGGTTGGCCTTCTGGGCTGCAGATGCACATTGGTGGCTCATGTCCAGCTTCTCATCCACAAGTCCCCCCAAGTCCTTTTCCTCTGGGCTGCTTTCCATCCCATCATCTCCTGACCTGTATGGATAATGGGGACCCTGCTCTTGGCTTTGTTGAACCTCATGAGGTTCCCCTGGACCCACTTGAGCCTGTCCAGGTCCCTCTGGATGGCATCCCAGCCTTCTGGCTTGTTAACCTCACCACTCAGCTTGGTGTCATCAGCAAACTTGCTGAGGGTGCAGTATCATTAATAAAGATACTAAACAGCACTGGTCCTAGTACAGACCCTTGAGGGACACTGTTCATCACCATCTGGATGTGGAGCCATTGACCACCACCCTCTGGATGTGGCCAGCCCGTTCCTCAACCACTGAACATTTCACCCATCAAATCCTTATCTCTCCAACTTAGAAGATGTTGGGGGGGACTGTGTCAGAGGCCCTGCAGAAGTCCAGCTAGATGACATCCAGAGCTCTTCCCTTGTCTGCTGATGCAGTGACCATCCTAAGGGCCATTTTCTGTTCACCTTTTCTAGCTGCTTGTAGAAGGTCTGAGTAGCCCTTGGTTTGGGCTGCTGCTCTGGTCTTTCCAGAAACTGGTTACACTATCTCAGTGCTTGGGTGTTCTTGGTGCTCACCTTCCTCCTCTTTGCCCCTAGGAAGGGTCAGTGCTGCCCAGCTGGGTGTGCTCTAACTGTCAGGCACAGTACGACTCGGATGCCATCGAAATGGCGCTGGTGGAAGCCCTGCAGAAGAAGCTGATGGCCTTTGTGCTGCAGGACCTGGTGAGCACAGAGGTCCCCCTTCTTCCTGCCCCCTTGGCTGGCTGAAGCCAGACATATTCCTCTGTCCCAGGAAAAGGGGCTTGGCCTTGTCTCCTGACACCCCCCAAAAAACCCCTCCCTGCTCTCCAGGTGTGCAAGAAGTGTCATGGTGTGAAGGAGACACACATGCCCATGTACTGCAGCTGTGCTGGAGACTTTGCTCTCACCATCTCCTCCCAGGTATGCCTGTACCCTCCTGCCTCTTCTCTAACCTCTGCCCCAGAACCCTATGGAGGTCCCCAACACAGGGGTGCTGAGCAGCCTCCTCCTTCCCTGCTTCCTTGTCCCCAGACCTTCATGGAGCACGTCAGCACCTTCCAGAACATCGCCCGGCACTACGGCATGGCTCACCTGCTGGAGACCATCGCCTGGCTGCTGCGCTCCAACCCCCAGCTGCAGCAGTGAGGGGGGGCTGTGCCAGCCAGGCAGCAGCACCCTGCTCTCCCAGCCATGGCAGAGCTGTCCTGGACACCCCCCTCCCCAGATCTCTGCCAGACCCCAGAGAAGCTGGACACCCCTCCTGCAGCCAGGGAGGGAAGCAGGATCAGTACCAGGGACTGGCTTAGTGGGGGGAGTCTGGGGTCACCAGGGGCTGAAGCTGTGCTCCATGACTTCGTGGTGGTGCCCATGGGTGGTTTTAGTGTTGAATTTGTATAAATAAATGGATTGTTGTATTGGGTCTGGCTGGGATGGAGTTAATTTCCCCCCAGGAGTCCCCATGGTGCTGAGCTGTGTGTTGGCAGCAGCAGGGTGGTGGTAGCACCCCGGTGTTTTGGCTGTCAGGGTGCAGTGCTGGCACACATCAGGGCTGTCTCTCCCACATCCCCCCAGGAGGAGGATGGGGGTGGGTAAGACCTTGGGAGGGGACACAGCCAGGATCAGAGGGCTATTCCACACCACATGGTGTCTGCACAGCAATGAAGGGTGGGAGGGACATTGGTTTTTACATTGGTCTTCCTAGAGCCACCACTGCAGAGACAGAAGTCCTGCTTCTTGGGAAGTGGCCTGGAATTCAGGGACTAAGCAGGACTGTAGCACTTGGGAGTTCTCCAGGACTATCAACAATTTGTGCTTAAGATTTTCTGTGCAAGAGCTGTTTAATTTGGAAATTGTTTTTTTCGAAACATCTGTTACATACTGAGCTGTTGCAGAACCCCAATGGTCCATCTCATCATCTCATGTTCCTGAAGGTGGGCAGCTCTTAGTCACACTGTTTCTTCAGCCCACCAGGTTGCAGGGGCTTCCACCTGCACCAAGTTCATGGATATCATGTCCTGGCAGAACTGAGAAGCTGGCTAACCAGTGAACTCAAGCCCAAGCACCTTGGCTGGGATTGCCAGGGCTCTGCTTGGAGCTGTAGTGCACCCCTGGGTGGGAGGAGGAGGGAAAGGCATTGTCCTTGCTGTTGCCCCAGGGGCAGATGTGACTCAACAGTGCAGAGCTCTAAAGGGTCCAAACTGCAGCACTCAATAAAGAATCATCTGGAAGAGTAAGTTGATCAACAAAAACCTGAGGGAGTGAGGACACAACAGAGGTGAACTTCACTTTCAGCTCTCTGCAGCGTTCTTCTGCCACTCTCAAGGACACAGCAGCAGAAGTGAGCAGTAAGGTGACCACTAGAGAAGAACCTCAAGTCCAGTGACTCCCTCCAGTGATCACAGCCCATTGCAAGCAGCCTGGGAGGCTGTTCTCACCTAAGGACCCTCAGCCTCTGACTCAGCATGGTGACAACTCCACCTACTCACAGAGACCTCACATTTGGGACCCTCAGAGCATTGGCAAGTGCCAGTCCCCAAAGAGTCATAGAGATTTTGCCCCTCCACTCACACAGCAACTGTGGTTTGGTCTCCTCCTGTGTAGCACAAATTCCAGACTTGGCTTTCTCTAGCCCAAGTTCAGAACCTCTGGAAGTCTGAGTCCTGACCTCTTCTTCTGCACTCAAGGTTGATTTTTTTAGGTTGCTGCCATGTTCTTACTTGAGACAACCTGCTAGGCAGAATGTTCTGGTCTTCCAGGTTTAACAAATGACTATACCCCAGATACAAAAAAGGACATTCACACTTTGATCTCACACACAGCAACCCTTCCAGATCAGGCACAGTTCCTATTTCTTTTAAAAATAAGTATTTATCAAAAAAAAAAAAGGGAGAGAGTGGAGAACTACAGTGTTAAAAATCCTCCTGCCAAGAGCACAGGTGTCTTTCATGTTGTCACAAGAACAAGTTGTACACCGACACAAGTACTGTCTAAGAACACTGTCTTTTGTGAGCTGCCATAGTCCTCTGCTGCAGGACTCCACATCTCCCAGTGTAGCAACCAGTTCCTTCCACTTCTCCAGGGCTTGTGCTGGGGCTGCTCAATCTCCTTTTGTGATCAAGTCCTCAATATATGCATCCAGCTCATCATCTGTGTTAATATCAATGTCCTGAAAGCAAAAGCACAAGAAATACCAGGGAAAGGTGAACCTTGGAGAACAGTGCAAGAATGGACAGGTGCAGGAATGCACAACAGCCTCTGCAAACACCTACCCTGGGGAGCCTCTCTACCAAGACTTCCAGCACTCTCCAGCTGGTGCCATCTGCATCACCACCTATCCCTGTCAGAAGCTGATGGACAATGGCTGGAAATCAGTCAGCACTTGACAGCCAAACAGTGCACTCAAGCTGATGTACTGTGCTGCTCAGGGCCACATTAGTATTGGGGTTTTTGGTTTAAATGTGCAGGTTCCACATGCAGCTTCTGTCTGCTTTTCCATTGGGTGGTCTTAATTTTCTTTAAGGTATTTTTTAAGTGTATTTACTTAAAGCATTTAAATGCATTTCCTACTGCAATTTGATAATCAATAGTAGAATCAATAGCATTAATAATAACATTTTCCTACTGCAATTTGATAATTAATAGTAGAATCAATAGCATTAATAATAACATTTTCCTACTGCAATTTGATAATTAATAGTAGAATCAATAGCATTAATAATAACATTTTCCTACTACAATTTGGTAATTAATAGTAGAATCAATAGCTTTAATAACATTTTCCTACTGCAATTTGATAATTAATAGTAGAATCAACAGCTTTAATAACATTTCCCTATTTCAATTAGATAATTAATAGTAGAATCAATAGCTTTCCTCATAACATTTCCCTATTGCAATTTGATAATAGTATAATCAATAGCTTTAATAACATTTTCCTATTGCAATTTGATAATTAATAGTAGTATCAATAGCTTTCATCATAACATTTTCCTATCTCAATTTGATAATTAATAGTGGAATCAATACCTTTAATAACCTTTTCATATCTCAATTTAATAATTAACAGTAGAATCAACAGCTTTCCTCATAACATTTCCCTATTGCAATTTGATAATTAATAGTAGAATCAGCAGCTTTCCTCATAACATTTCCCTATTGCAATTTGATAATAGTATAATCAATAGCTTTAATAACATTTTCCTATTGCAATTTGATAATTAATAGTAGAATCAATAGCTTTCCTCATAACATTTTCCTATTGCAATTTGATAATTAATAGTAGAATCAATAGCTTTAATAATGACATTGTCCTATTGCAATTTAATAATAGTATAATCAATAGCTTTAATAACCTTTTCCTATTTCAATTTGATAATTAATAGTATAGTCAACAGCTTTCCTCATAACATTTTCCTATTGCAATTTGATAATTAATAGTATAACCAATAGCTTCCCTCATCATTTTCCTATTTGATAATTAATAGTAGAATCAATAGCTTTCCTCATAACATTTTCCTATTGCAATTTGATAATAGTAGAATCAATAGCTTTAGCAATAACATTTCCCTATTGCAATTTGATAGTCTAATCAATAGCTTTAATAACCTTTTCATATTTCAATTTGATAATTAATAGTCTAATCAATAGCTTTCCTCATAACATAAGATGATTTGTTTAAAGGTCTAGGTTTCTAGGGTTCAGAATCTGGCCCCAGCTTTCTGCCCAAGAAATTCTCTGCCAATACCTGTAGAAATTCTCCTGTAGCCCCATGTTTCACAGCAGGAAGGGGAAAACAAGCAGCTGTGCACTATCCATGCAATTAAAGATCTATCTGTGCAAATTAATGAGGATCAATCAGCCTAAAGACACAGCTCCCAAAAGGTGGGAAAAGCTGTGTACTCAGCTGCTTCTGACAATATAAGCCCAAACAGCACCCAAGGGAGACAGAGCTGAAACCCACTGAAATACTGGACCTACCAAAAGGGACATGGGTCTGGGGGAAGTTCTGGTTTCACACCCCATCCTCACCCACCTCCTGCACTTTCTGCAGAAGGGCCACAATGTTGGTCCTGAGCTTCTGCAGCTTCTCCTCTGTGTCCCTCAGCCTCCTCTCCGAGGTGCGGAGGTTCTCCTCACAGGCTCTGGCCCGGGCGTCAGCACGTGTCTGGTAGGAGTTGCACAGGTTCTGCAGCCCTACCTCATACTGTCTGAAATACTCCTTCTGGAAGACAAACCACAACAGGAGACATGTTAAGAAGCAGCACTAAGTGTCACGAAAAGCCCAGCACTTCACAGCTTGTGGGAGTCCAGCTATCAGCACGCTGTGCCTGGACCCCCCCAGCGTGGCCCTGCACACCTTGCTCATGGTGCTGAGCCATGCTCACATTTACACTTCCAGTTTGCCTGCTGCAGGCAGCACAACCACCCACAGGGGGTTTCACATCCCTCAAAGCAGAGGTGCAATAAAAACTGCCTGAGTGCAGGCTGAGGATGCAGCACATTGCAAAAAGCTGAACCCCAGAGTTACACTGGAGGGGTGGCTGACAGGCAGGACACTGCACGGCCATCCAGAGACCTGGCCAGGCTGGAGAGCTGGGCAGGGAGAGACTAGATGGGGTTCAGCAACAGCAAGTGGAGAGTCTGGCAACTGGGGAGGAACAACTGCTGGAATCAGGACAGGCTGGGGGTGACCTGCTGAAGAGGAGCTCTGTGGAGAAGGACCTGGGGGTGCTGGTGGGTGACAGGGTGGCCATGAGCCAGCAGTGTGCCCTGGGGCTGAGAGAGACAACGGGATCCTGGGGGGCATCAGGAGGAGTGTGGGCAGCAGGTCACAGGATGGGATCCTCCCCCTCTGCTCTGCCCTGCTCAGGCCCCAGCTGGAGTGTTGTGTCCAGTGCTGGGCTCCCTGGTGTAAAAAGGACAGGGATCTCCTGGAGAGAGTCCAGAGGAGGCTGAGATGATGTATCATAGACTGGCATGGGTTGGAAGGGACCCCAAGGATCAGAGAGCACCAACCCCCTGCCACAGGTAGGGACACCAACCTCAGGCCTGGAGCTACACAAGCATCTCCATGGCTCCTCTGACCCCTCTCCAACAGCCCCACATCTCTCTTGTTTTGGGCCCCAGCTCTGGACACAGGATCCAGCTGGGGCCTCCCAGGGCAGAGCAGAGAGGGACAATCCCCTCCCTGTCCCTGCTGCCACCCCTCTGCTGATGGAGCCCAGGATCCCATTGGCTTTGGGAGCTGCCAGAGCCACTGCTGCTCATGGGAAGTTTCTCATCCCCCAGAACCCCCAGGTCCTTCTCACAGGGCTGCTCCCCAGGAGCTCTTCTCCCAGACTGGATCTATGGCTGGCATTCTTCCAGCCCAGTCTACCTAAGGAGCCAAATAACCTTTTGAAAAGCAATACAATCCTGCATTGACAGGATGCCATCAGGATGGAATGAGTGGGGATAAACCCCAAAGATCCTTTTCTGGAAACACTGAACTCACCAAGGGAAAGGCCAACAACCCCTCCAAGCTCATGGAACTCAGCTCGTTCTTAGAGATGGGGAAATTGGGAGGTAAGAAGTACCGCAAGCAGTTCCTGTGTGGGAGAGAAAACCACAAAGCCAGAACTGGGAGTTTAAAAGACTACAGCAATGAGCCTGCAGCAGCTCACAACAACTGCAGTGAACCCACCGAAGGATCTGGACTAATAGGTCTACTCTTTCTTGGCTCCTCCTGGAATCAGTGGTGTCTGGCTCAACTCCAAAGTCTGAGGTAGAATGTTCAGCCACAACCTCCTCTGTATCTGGAGCCTGGTACTCAGGAGAGGGGGGCTTCATCAACCTCACATCCTCACTGCCTTTCTCTACCCTGAAATAAAAATAAAAGTATTAAGAGGAAGTTAGATATCTTTTTCCACATTGCCCATACCCAAAACACCACTGCCAGCTTCACCAGAACCTGTACCCAGCTGCTACTCCGAGACCTCTAGATAACACAACAGCTGCTTCCACAGAACATCTCATCAGAGCAATGAGCACATCACATGGACTCATCAGGCTTATTCCCTACAAAGCAGCTGCAGAGTCCTGAGCACACACACACACAGCTTGACATGACACCAATGAGTGTGTCTTCAGCATCTGTGGGAGGAAAATTCCTCCTGAAAGCCAACCAAGCCCCCCGAAGGCAGTAAGGAGTTACCAGCGATCCCTCGGCGTGGAGTCTGTGGGGACATAGTCAAACTTGACCTTCCAGCGCACGGCGTGCCGGCCCAGCTCCACCGCCGTGACGCGGCCTGTGAACCACTCCCTGTTCACACGCACCTCCACGTGCAGCCCCTTGTCTGCAAGGAGGGGGACAGTCAGGGTGTTGGCAAACATTCAGATGCTGGACAGCACATTCATAGAACCATAGACTGGCCTGGGTTGGAAGGGACCCCAACGGTCACAGAGCTCCAACCCCCTGCCACAGGCAGGGACACCAACCTCAGGCCTGGAGCTACACAAGGTTGCCCAGGGCCCCATCCAACCTGGCCTTGAACACCCCCAGACACGGGGCACCCACCCCCTCTCTGGCCAGCCCCTTCCAGCCCCTCACCACTCTCTCTGCAAAAAACTTCCCCCTAATATCCAATCTAACCCTTCCCTCCTTCAGCTTTAATCCATCCCCCTTGTCCTGCCAGTGTCTGTCCTTTGAACAAGCTGATTCCCCTCCTGTTCCTCTGCTCCCTTCAGGGACTGGCAGGCTGCAATGAGGTCCCCCCACAGCCTTCTCTTCTCCAGGCTGACCCAGCCCAGCTCCCTCAGCCTCTTTGTAGGGCAGCTGCTCCAGCCCTCTGAGCATCTCCGTGGCTCCTCTGACCCCTCTCCAACAGCCCCACATCTTTCTTGTGTTGGGCCCCAGCTCTGGACACAGGATCCAGCTGGGGCCTCCCAGGGCAGAGCAGAGAGGGACAATCCCCTCCCTGTCCCTGCTGCCACCCCTCTGCTGATGGAGCCCAGGATCCCATTGGCCTTGGGAGCTGCCAGAGCCACTGCTGCTCATGGGGAGTTTCTCCTCCACCATGACACCCAGGTCCTTCTCAGCAGGGCACTCTGCAATTGCTCTAGAGAAAACAGCCTCCCTCAGAGGGGAACAAACCTGTGATGGTTCCTTCACACACTATGTAAACCATAAACAGTGTCACACAGTTCAGCTCCTCCTCAGAAACACTAGGGTGCAAGAGAACACTGACAGGACAAGGGGAAACAGTCTGAAGTTGCATCAGGGGAAGATCAGGTTGAGTATTAGTTAAAATTCCTTTACTGAAAGGCTTGTCAGCTATTGGAACAGGCTGCCCAGGGAGGTGGCTGAGTCACCATCCCTGGAGGTGTTGTTTAAAAGATGAGTGGGTATTATACTTGGTGACAAAGTCTAGTGTTGGACCTAGTAGGGCTGGACAGACTGTTGGACTTGAAGATCTTTTCCAACAGAAACCACTCTATGAATCTATTAAATGACATGGCATTTTCATACTGGTTTCTCCTGTACCCCTGGCTGCCTGACATGGGCTTTCCAGGCTTGGGCTGGTCTCCAGCCCAATTTGTCATTGTGCTCCTAGTGGGTCAATTTCCAGAGAGCTCCTTGGGAAGCACCAGAAGAAATGCCCTGCTCTGGCATAAAGTGCAGTACCACCCTAGCTATAACCTCTTCTGGGAGTCCCTTGGCCCTGTTTCTCTAGCAGCAGTGCAGCAGATCTGGATCCAGCACTCAGAACTTGCCAGCTAACACAGCTCCAAAATCCATTCAGTTAGGAAAGGTGGACATGACACCAGTCTACACCAGGCAGCCAAGCAGCACACCTCTTAAGGTGATGCAGCTCTCAGATTACTGATCTTCCCATGCAGCAACTGCATCTTGCCTAGACAAGGGGTTCCTGGTGAAAATGTTGCCTGTGAATGAAGAGTTCTCTCAGGGTTTGGGACCCAAAGTTACACTCATTCTTATTTTAAAAAGCTTGTTGATGAAATCACACATGTAACTGGTGAGTCTGGTTCTGCAATAGTTCTTCTGCACTGTGTTAGACCCCAGGGGCAGTTCAAGGATTCATTTCTCACCTTTCTGAGCTTTCTTCAGTTCTGCCAGCTCTTCTTCCCCAGCACTGTCAGTGAGCTGTAAGCAGAGAGACTCAGTTTATGCCTCCCAACAATAAACACATGGCAAATACCTTCTGCTGGGGAAAGTCAGTGCCCTCTCACCTCTACCACCACCTCACCAGAATCCTTCTTCTCATCTTTCACTGACACAAATTTGCCCCGTTTTGGCTTCTCCTTCCTGTGCTCCCCCTCCTCCTCAGACCCATCCTCCATGGTGGTCAAGATCCTCTTACGAGTGGTGGAGGCCTGTTGGAAGCAAAGCAGCTCTAGCTGTAATTCCAGCCTGGGATTAACCAAAACCTTCTTAAAACCAACTTATAAACAAATCAATCAATCTCAGCTTCCAGTACTTAATTGGATAGTCAATTAGCTTTTCCAGAAGGTGTCACTGCTACATGACCATGCAAACACTCACCCTGCCACTCCACCTATTGTTTTGCTCCTGGGGAAGCAGTGTGGTTTCAGAGGGAAGCCATAAAACAAGCCTGCCCAAGGGATGCAGAATGGTACCTTAACCCAAAAGTGATGCTACCTCATCCTGCACACAGGCTGCAGCATGAATCACCATGTGATAGAGTAAGACAAGCCAAGCAGGACAGCAGGTAAGAAATCCAAGGTTTTTATCCCATTGGGTCTCACCTGTGTGCCTCTGGAAGCAGATTTCTTCAGTGCTGGTCCCTTGGCAGCTTTTGAACTGGGTGTCTCACGTGAGCTTCCGGAGCTCTGGGAGACAGTAGAGGATGGTTTTGTTGTTGTACTAGGTTTGGCAAGACTTTTTAAAGTGCTGTTAGACTTTCCAGCTGCCACAGAGTGCTGATGTGTCTTGGAAGTGCTGGCCTCCTCCTTGGAGAGCATGCTTGCCAGTTTGGGAGTGCTGATATTTGGACAAGCTGAAGAGCTCTTTTTCAGTGTGCTGATGGCCTTGGGCACAGGGGTAGGTGGTGCTGGTGGTCTGCTGGGAGCGTTCTTGATTACATCAGGTAAAGGAGGAGATCGAGGCCTCTGGGGCCGGGTCTGTGACAGGATGTTCTGAAAGAGATGAGGGTGCAGAGAATCACAGGATCACAGAACACCTGGAGCTGGAATCATAGACTGGCCTGGGTTGGAAGGGACCCCAAGGATCACAGAGCTCCAACCCCCTGCCACAGGCAGGGACACCAACCTCAGGCCTGGAGCTACACAAGGTTGCCCAGGGCCCCATCCAACCTGGACTTGAACACCCCCAGACACGGGGCACCCACCCCCTCTCTGGGCAGCCCCTTCCAGCCCCTCACCACTCTCTGGAGAGAACTTCCCCCTAATATCCAATCTAACCCTTCCCTCCTTCAGCTTTAATCCATCCCCCTTGTCCTGCCAGTGTCTGTCCTTGAACAAGCTGATTCCCCTCCTGTTCCTCTGCTCCCTTCGTGGACTGGCAGGCTGCAATGAGGTCCCCCCACAGCCTTCTCTTCTCCAGGCTGAACCAGCCCAGCTCCCTCAGCCTCTCTCTGTAGGGCAGCTGCTCCAGCCCTCTGAGCATCTCCATGGCTCCTCTGACCCCTCTCCAACAGCCCCACATCTTTCTTGTGTTGGGCCCCAGCTCTGGACACAGGATCCAGCTGGGGCCTCCCAGGGCAGAGCAGAGAGACAATCCCCTCCCAGTCCCTGCTGCCACCCCTCTGCTGATGGAGCCCAGGATCCCATTGGCCTTGTGAGCTGCCAGAGCCACTGCTGGCTCATGTTAAGTAGGGACTCATCAGGATGATGGAGTCCAACTCCTGGCTCCACACAGGCCCAGCCCAGTCAGAGCGTGTCACTGAGCGCATCGTCCAGATGCTGCTTGAACTCAGTCAAGCTGGGTGCTGTGACCCCTTCCCTGGGGAGCCTGTGCCAGTGTCCAACCATCCTCTCAGTTCAGAACCTCTCCCTTACACCCAGCCTAAACCTCCTGTTGCAGCTTCATGATATTCCCTGGGGTTCTATCCCTGCTCCCCAAAGAGAGGAGAGAGATCAGCGCTGCCCCTTTGCTCCCCTCAGCAGGAAGCCCCAGACCATGCTGAGGTCTCCCCTCAGCCTCCTCAGGCTGAACCAACCAAGAGACTTCAGCCTCTCCTCATAAGCCTTCCCCTCCAGACCCTTCCCCATCCTCACTGCCTTCCTCTGGACACTCTCCAATAGTTTTGTGTCCCTCTTGGCCTGTGGTGCCCAAAGCTGCCCCCAGGACTGGAGGTGAGGCCGCCCCAGTGCTGTGCAGAGCAGGACAATCCCCTCCCTGGACCAGCTGCCCATGCGATGCTTGATAGAGTTGGGCACTGCTTTTCAGAGCAGCTGAGGAGTGTGCAGAAGGGGACAGAGCCCACAGGGGTACCCACTTACCTCCCCAGCAGGCCGAGTGGTCACTTCCAGGGGCAGCTTCTTTAAGTCAGCTTGAGAGCGAATCAGAGTGGTTTTCTGTTAAACATCATAAAATGAATTTAAAAAAAAATCAGCTTTAAAAGCTGCCAGGGCCTGCCTGCACCCAGTCCAGGAAACAGGCTGCCCAGTTTAGAATCAACAATCACAAGGTGCATTGTGTGTCCTTCAAGAGACATTCCTTCATCAAAACATGAGCAGCCCTTCCCATTTCCCTGGCAGGAAATGCAGTGCAAGCCAAGATGCTCCTTCTGTCTCACTAAAATAAGCCCTTCCCATGGAGGAGCACAGGCAGCTTTAGAGGTTGAGACAGGCAGGACTCAGTATCAACCATTTGTACCAGGAGGACACTGAAACCTGCTGTGCTGGAGCCCTCCAGACTCACCTGCAAAGCTTCCAGCTTCTCCTGCTGCTGGCGGATTTTCTCTGACAGTTGTTTCTGCTTTTCCTCCTGGGATTTCAAGTCTTTCTTCAGAGTTCCCAGTGGCACCTTCTGCTTCTGCTCTGCAGCTTCACACCTAGCATGAAGGGAATGTGAAACCACCTCAGCAAGGACAGCAGAACCTGTGCTGCCTCACACGCACACTGCACTACTCCATATCCCACCTCAAACTCAGCAGAATCATAGACTGGCATGGGTTGGAAGGGACCCCAAGGGTCACAGAGCTCCAACCCCCTGCCACAGGCAGGGACACCAACCTCAGGCCTGGAGCTACACAAGGTTGCCCAGGGCCCCAGCCAACCTGGCCTTGAACACCCCCAGGGATGGGGCACCCACCCCCTCTCTGGGCAGCCCGTTCCAGCCCCTCACCACTCTCTCTGCAAAAAACTTCCCCCTAATATCCAATCTAACCCTTCCCTCCTTCAGCTTTAATCCATCCCCCTTGTCCTGCCAGTGTCTGTCCTTTGAACAAGCTGATTTCCTTTTGAACAGGGATCTCCTGGAGAGAGTCCAGAGGAGGCTGAGGAGATGATGAAGGGCCTGGAGCATCTCCCCAGTGAGGAAAGGCTGAGAGAGCTGGGGCTGTTTAGCCTGGAGAGAAGAAGACTGAGGGGGGACCTAATCAATGTTTATCAATATCTTAAGCATGGGGTGCAGGGGGAATTGGCCAGCCCCTTTTCAGTGTCTGTGGGGACAGGACAAGGGGCAATGGCTGCAAGTTGGAGCACAGGGAGTTCCACAGCAACCTGGGGAGGAACTTTTCCCCGGTGAGGGTGAGGGAGCCCTGGGACAGGCTGCCCAGGGGGTGTGGAGTCTCCTTCTCTGGAGAGATTCCAGCCCCATCTGGACACCGCCCTGTGCAGTATGAGCTGGGGAGCTGCTTTGGCAGGGGGGTTGGACCCCAGGAGCTCTGCAGGTCCCTTCCAACCCCTACAATTTCATGATTCTTACCTGTCTTGCTCAGGATCAGGGTTCATAGAGCACACCCAGCTGTCAGGGTAATTCTTCTCCACTGAACTCAGCTGGAACGGGAGCGTTCGCCACTTCAGACACACATCTGTGAGACAGAGACTTTGCAAGTCAAACACACAGCCTGAGACACAAGAGAACTGTTTCCATAGCAATTCTCAAGCTCATTTCATGCCCAAGGACCACACCAATTCCCAAAGGATACCCAATGCTAACAGGACTAATGCCCAAAGGGGATAAAACCCCAGAAAGCCACAGGATATACTGAGGCAAATCTTGCTTCATCAGTGATTGGAGAAAGACCTCCAATCTCCTAACAAGACATCCACAGAATCATAGAATGGTTAGGGCTGGGAGGGACCTTAAAGATCATCAAGTTCCCCCCCTCATCCCATCATTACATTGTCTGTCCTTTTAAAAAGTTGAATACCCTCCAGCTTATAAGCTCCCTTCAGGGACTGGCAGGCTGGAATGAGGTCCCCCCACAGCCTTCTCTTCTCCAGGCTGAACCAGCCCAGCTCCCTCAGCCTCTCTCTGTAGGGCAGCTGCTCCAGCCCTCTGAGCATCTCCGTGGCTCCTCTGACCCCTCTCCAACAGCCCCACATCTTTCTTGTGTTGGGCCCCAGCTCTGGACACAGGATCCAGCTGGGGCCTCCCAGGGCAGAGCAGAGAGGGACAATCCCCTCCCTGTCCCTGCTGCCACCCCTCTGCTGATGGAGCCCAGGATACCAAAATGCAATAAATCAGGTTCTGGACATCACCAGAGAACATCACCAAAACACAAGAAGAATGACAGGAAATCCACTCCTCCTTTAGGGAGGAATGCCTGTCAAGGCAGCAGAGCCTAACAAAGTAACTCCACAAGACTGGGTCCCATTCCTCACTCCATCCACCTCTCTGAGTCCTGTGGGGAAAATGAGGTGGGGGGAGTTTGGTGTGCCTCTACTATGAGATAAAACAGCTGTGTTGACATCTCCCTTACAGCTGTAAAGTCTTAGCCAGAGCTGTTCAGAGGTGCATGGAAGAGAACTTGCATTAAACTTGGGAGTCACCTGTAAACAGGTCCCTAGTGTGGTCACACAGGGCACTGATGAGTTGGCCAGCACATCAGAATATGTTACTTGGCCACTTTCCATTGCCTACAGGGAAGATGGGATGGGTGGCTTTAGCCAATTCCAGTTCCTATGACATTTCTAAGTCCATTCTCAACACTGCTGCTGGCCACACCTGCCCCATGCTATAAGGGCACCCGAAGAACATCACAGTTAGTACCCCACCCAGGAAAGGAACCTTGTGTCTAAGGGTCCCATCAAGTGCAGAGCAGCTCACAGAAGGAGAGAAGCCCTAGAAGGTGATAATAATGATAAAGCTCTTCTCAAATCTCCTAAGCTGGTCCCCACTGGCAACTAGGAGTCCCTCCCCCCTCCCCTTGCCCAGGGAGAAGCAGGCTGGTCAGACACACCACACTGAATGGTGGTAGGGATCTCCATGGCTCTCCGGCGCTTGTACCGCAGCTCACTCGATGGAGGCTGGTTCCAGTTTGCTGACAGGTAACCAAACTCATCCCAGAACTTGATGATCCCTCTCTGAGCTGGAAAAGAAACAAGCCCCCAGTCAGTATGGAGCCATTATCACAAAACCCATCCCCCACACTCTGGGCTGCTCTCTGGCCACCAAAGTTTCCCCCCCCCCCCACCCCTTCCAGCCCCTGGTAATTGCTTCCTACCTATAGCAACATCCTTCCAGTACTGAGCCAAATGCTCTCCCATGGCCTTCAGCAAGTGTCGATACTCTTTGGCATCAGCAAAGTCCTGTTTATTATGGGTTGGCTCCAGAACTAAATAGGGCACATCCACCACACCTACCACTCCACCACACGCCCTGGAAAAGGGATACAGAGTCATAAGCATCAATGCACTACCAGGTCCTTCAGAGAAACAACACTGAAAAAGAGCAGGTTCCCCCACCCTTGCCAAGCCACCCATTCCTGCAGCAGTCCTGGGGTGAGTTTAGCAGCTCTACACCCCTCAAGTTGGCAGACAAAAAGCCAGCTGGGCTCCAGTGTTGGTACTTACAGCCCAGACCTATTCTCCCTGTCCCCAGAACGATGCAGTATCACTACCAGTATTCATCAGCCCCAAATACCATCACTGAGCATAGCAGCCTTGGGCTGCTGCAGAAATCACCCAAGCTGTGTGAACAAAGCTCTACACCCCTCAAGCTGGCAGACAAAAAGCCAGCTGGGCTCCAGTGTTTGTATTTACAGCCCAGACCTATTCTCCCTGTCCCCAGAATGATGCAGCATCACTACCAGTATTCATCAGCCCCAAGTACCATCACTGAGCATAACAGCCTTGGGCTGCTGCAGAGATCACCCCAAGCTGAGTGAACAAATCTCTGGCAGGAAACCAGGGAAATCTTCAGTAATATTAAAATATCATTTACTTTTCATCATGCAAACTACAGGCTGACAAGTAAACCTCATGCTTGTGAAGGATGATTACTGCAGAACAAGCACAAGCTAAGAGAGAACACACCAGACTTCAGTGCAAGGACTGCAGAACAAGCACAACCTAGGAGAGATGGAGGAACACGTTAGGTTTCAGTGAAAAGATTGCTGAAAAGTCTCTGGGAACTCACATGCCACCCTCCAGCTGTGGGCCCACCTTCTCATACATCTTGATGAGTCGGCTGCAGTTATAGATGAACATCCCATCCAGCTCCCGCTGCTCAATATTCACCCCAAAGATAAAGCTCAGCTCTTTGGGTTCCTTCAGTGCCCTGGGAGAGAATGAAGGTGAAACCCAAGAGATGGTGAAGATAAAGCTAATTATTTCTTGTCATTAGACAGAGAGTGTGGAAATCCAGCACCTTTCAGCATCACAGGTTTCCTAACACCTGGCCTGGAGTGCTGAAAAACCACAGAGCATCTGCTGAATGCATGTTACAGCTACACAGGAAATAAACACCCAAACTTTGCAATACAGACACCAATTTAGGCTGGATAGTATCTGTTTAGATAATGTAAATATTCATTTGGATATGTTTTCTCCTTCAGGAATGGATTCTGGGTTTTATTTCAGATCTGGGGAGCTTATAAGCAGGAGGGGATTCAACTTGTTAAAAGGATAGATAATGGCAGGACAAGGGGGATGGATTAAAGCTAAAGGAGGGAAGGGTTAGATTGGATATTAGGGGGAAGTTTTTTCCAGAGAGAGTGGTGAGGGGCTGGAACAGGCTGCCCAGAGAAGGGGTGGGTGCCCCGTGTGTGGGGGTGTTCAAGGCCAGGTTGGATGTGGCCCTGGGCAACCTTGTGTAGCTCCAGGCCTGAGGTTGGTGTCCCTGCCTGTGGCAGGGGGGTTGGAGCTCTGTGACCCTTGGGGTCCCTTCCAACCCATGTCAGTCTATGATTCTATGATCTGCTTGTTCAAAAAAGTGACAGGTAACTAGTTTTCTGGAAGTACCACTGGGTGCAGACTGGTCCTCTCCAATGCTATTTCAGTTTGTATTCTCTACATGTATTTCCCTAGGCAAGCTAAGCTATGGAAATTCTTTTCTTTGATGCAAAATTACAGTCTTGATTGTCATATTCTGGTAAAGTTCTCATCAATTACAAGTTCAAAAGCTTGAAAATACAAACACACAGCCCAGGCAGAACTTTTTTCCTGGATTTGGACCAGTTCTACTTTATCTGAGCAGCAGGAGACTCCAACAGAAGTTGGTTCAACTATGTTTGGGAGCACATATGGATTTCTGAATCTTTGGTTACCATGAATTGTATCTCCTGAGGTGCAGAAATCCTCAAGAGATTGAGATTTCTTTGCATTATAAATCAATCAAAATCCTTGTGTCCCTCAGACAGAATTATTGCTCTTTAACAGACTAAATCAAGCAGGTTCCCCAGCTTCCAGGAGATCCACCCTGAGGGCTTCTGATAAAAAAGACCCTCAGGTTCAGGCTGAAGGTATCAAAACAAACTTTTAACCACTGCAAGGCACAGGCTGTACCACTGCCATACCAATCCCTTTCACTTTTGACCTCTCTTATTTCCCCACACCCCCCCCAATTAAATTATTAGCACTTAATTGCTTTATCCCAATTAGAAATGTAACTCCTCCCTAAGTGATTAGTTGAAGATAGTGGAATTCTTTAAAGTGATCTGTTGGCTGTCTACTGATACCAGATCTGAAAAGAACTCAAGCTGTGCATGCATGAGCACTGCACAATAATAAATCACAGAATCATAGACTGGCATGGGTTGGAAGGGATCCCAAGGATCACAGAGCTCCAACCCTCCTGCCACAGGCAGGGACACCAACCTCCAGGCATGATCTAGCAAGGTTGTCCAGGGCCCCATCCAACCTGGCCTGGAACACCCCCAGGGATGGGGCACCCACCCCCTCTCTGGGCAGCCTGTTCCAGCCCCTCACCACTCTCTCTGGAAAGAACTTCCCCCTAATCTCCAATTTAAACCTCCCTTCCTTCAGCTTTAATCCATCCCCCTTGTCCTGCCAGTGTCTGTCCTTTTAACAAGCTGATTCCCCTCCTGTTCCTCTGCTCACACAGTTTGTATGTCGTTGTCACTTGCTAACATTTGTCTGAATCTTACCTGCAGATGGAAAGCAAAGGAGTGAAAAAAACAACACAAAAAAGCTACAAGAAGTCTGACAAATTGACAGGCCCCAAGAGCAAAGCAGCCACAGCAAAAGGCATCTCCCAGCAAATAAGAAGGGACCAGCAGAAGAAGGGACTGCCCTGAAGCCAGCACCACACAGGGCACACAGGGTGGACACAGGGGTTAGAGCTTTGATCTGAGCTCCTCTCTCCACCACACAAGCACAGTAGGAGGGAAAGAGCCTGGGAAAGGAGAGGTCTGCATTTGAGCCAGCCTGCACTCACCGCTGCTTGGCATCCTTGATCCTCTTCTTGACATCAGCCTCCCTGCGCATGGTGATGGCCGAGTTCTGGACCTGACGTAGTGTCACCTGCAAACAGGCACTGCACAGTGAGCTGCTGCTGGGCAAGTCAGCACATTCACTCAGCTCTCTGATTTCTTTTTTTCCCCTCCCTTGAAGAAGATCTCAGAAAGGTTTGAAATGGAAAAGGATTCCTCAATAGTTGAGGATGACTTTCAGCATGCCTTTATGTTTAGGGCAGCACTCGTTGCTGGGCTGCTTAAGCATCTAACATGGTTGGTTGGAAGAAAGTGGATGTTTAGTTACATGTAGACAAGGTAACTGTAACTAGAGGGTAGTGGAAGCATGGGCAAACAGCCAGGGTACTTGGATACTCCTGTTTCCATTAGATACCAATATAAAGTAGAGTATTTTAAGCTGGCGAGGCCACCAGCCCTCCTCCAACCAAGCAGCAGGCTGGGTCTCAGCCTTGCCCCTGTCAAAGAGCAACAAGACTGCTGGGAGGAGGCAAACAGCCTCAAATGCTTCAGAGCCAGTTGCCTAGGCACAAAAGAACAGGCAAAAAGCACCCAATTTCACTTCTGTTCAAATACTGCCTGTTCCCTGGGCTCTTCTGCAGAGGCTGCCACACAGTGAAGTGTCTAGGGGCTGGGGGTGCCTTCCCACTCAGGGTATCTTGGGGGTTGTGGGCAGGGGAATGCCAACATGCTTCCTGCTTGGGCTGGAAACAATATGTGAATGTTGATGGGCATCCAGTGGTGATGCAGAGGTGCCTCAATGCTACTGGCACTTCACTGCCAACTGAAGACACCTGCTTAACCTAAAACTGGGTGCTAGCACTGGGTGATGACCAGCCAGCACTGCCCCAGAGCCAGCGCCACACCCCAGAGCCCATGCCGCCCCAGAGCCAGCACCAGGCCAAAGCGCCGCCCCAGAGCCAGCACCAGGCCAAAGCACTGCCCCAAAGCGCCGCCCCAGAGCCCGTGCTCAGTGCCCAACATGTGCCATGCTGCCAAAGCTGAAGGCTCACCCTGGACTCCCTCGTGAGGTCCCCTCCCAGGCGCAGCTCCAGGGCACGGGCTTTGCTCTCTGCCTCACGAGCCTTCTCGTCCGCTGGAACAGAAGGGGAAAGGATGATGCCAACTCTTCAGCACACAGAGAGTATCCCAAGACCAACCCCAAGGAGATCCATTTTCAGACAGCCTTTGCTGAACTGCCATGTCCATGGGGAAAAGGTAACACAGAAAGGTACAAAATAAAGCCTTATGTATGAGAGGCACCGATGACACGGTGCCTTGAACTTGCTCAGAGGTCTCAGTGAACATGGGCATAGCAGCACTAGACCCTACCAAAGAGTCTCCAAAGGAAAGATCCATGAGGAAGTTAGCAAGGACATAGAATCATAGAATGGCATGGGTTGGAAGGGACCCCAAGGATCTGTTCAGTTTTGTGTGGCTGTGCTGCTTCAGAGGCTTGTGTAAGCCCCAGTTCCAGCTTTCTGCAAGCCCCATATTTTGAAAACATGGTCAGTCCAAGGCCAAATTGGAGTCTGGGCCTATCAGAGCTGGTCACAGCACCTCTGGGAATCACATAGAGGAGAAAAAAACTGCTGGCAGGGGCACTTTGACACCGGAGCAGGAGGAAGAAGCTGTAACAAGCTGCACAGACACCAAGGCCAAGCCTGCAGGAGGGGGGGTGAAGAATGCAGAAGAGAGAGTTTCTCCTGCAGCTCGTGGTGAGACCATGGTGAAACAGGTGTCCCCCCACAGCCCATGGATGAGGACGGGGAGCAGAGACATCTATGCCCTGTGAAGATTGATCCATGCCTCAGCAGGTTTGCCAGGGGACCTGTGACTTTGTGGGGGACCAGACTGGGGGGTCTGGGCCTGAATGTCAGCACCCTATGAGAGGGGAGCCCTGCTGAGAGGCCTGTGGTGAGGAGATGGCTCCCCAATGGAGGGGAGCCCTGCTGAGAGGCCTGTGGTGAGGAGATGGCTCCCCGATAGAGAGGACTCACGCTGCAGAAGTTGTGGATACGACTCTCGCGTGGGTGGGACCCCACGGTGCCGCAGGGGCAGGGGGTGGGTGTGTGGAATGCCTCCCCCCCCCCCCACCCCGCCCCCCAAGCTGAAATGGAAGCCAACTGGGGAGGAACAGACTGAAACCCCCCACTCCCCATTCCCTGCCGCTCCCTGTGCTGCCAGGGGAGGGAAGAAGGGAGCAGATCTATGATTAAAGTCAAGAGTGCAAAGAGGCAGGGGGTGGGGGGAAGTAGAGCTGTTGAGATCTGGGGAAGAGAAGCAGCTTGTGAGGGATCACAGGAGCCCCACTGCCCATTCCCTGCCCCTCCCTGCACCATATTGGGGGGGAAGAAGGGAGTAAAATTGTGCTGAGTTGTAAGCGTGCTAAGAAGGGAGGGGTGAGGGGAGGGTGCTTTAAGACCTGGCTGCTTCTTATCTCGTTCCAGTTCACTGGGTGTATTAGTTGTAGTAGCAATAAATCACTTTATTCTGTGCTGAGTCTGTTTTGCCCATGGCACTAAGTGGAGAGTGATCCCTCTGTCCTTATCTCAAGTCCTAGGCCTCCTAATATCTATTTTCTCCCCTTTTCAGCTGAAGGGGGGAGTGAGTGAGTGGCTTGGTGGTTATTTGGCCTCTGGCTAGGGCCAAACCACCACACTTGGCTACAGGAAAATCAGGGTGCACACATCCCCTGGAGACTCACCTATCTTTGCCAGGTGCTCTGCTTTCTTCACCTCTTGCTCTGCACGAGTCTTGAAACGATTTGAAGTGTATTTGTACATCCTGTGAGGATCAAAACTGATTAATCAGCAAACTCAGCAGGAAGGGCAAACCAAGATTTCATCACTGTATGAGAGAATAAGGTCTCCACATGCTACTCGACTCTTCTCAGGACATTCTATACATGGAGAGGGAGGTTTATGTAGGAGGAACCAGGCAGTTTCACTAATCATAGACTGGCATGGGTTGGAAGGGACCCCAAGGATCACAGAGCTCCAACCCCCCTGCCACAGGCAGGGACACCAACCTCAGGCCTGGAGCTACACAAGGTTGCCCAGGGCCCCATCCAACCTGGCCTTGAACACCCCCAGGGATGGGGCACCCACCCCCTCTCTGGGCAGCCTGTTCCAGCCCCTCACCACTCTCTCTGGAAAAAAATTCCCCCTAATATCTAATCTAAACCTTCCTTCCTTGAGCTTTAATCCATCCATCTGCTCCTCACCTCACCCCACCAGCAAGTGAGCTGAGGGTGCACAAGGGGCTGGGAGGGGACAAGGCTGAGATGGCTGATCCCAGGGACCAAAGGGATATTCCAGACCACAGGACATCACACCCAGCTATAAAACCATAAGGAGGAGGAGGAAGAAGGGGGATATTCAGCATTATGGCACTTGTCTTCCCAAGTTTCCCTTGGGCCCAATGGAACCCTGCTTTTCTGGAGATGGACCAACATCTGCCTGCCTATGGGATGTGGGGAGGAACTCCTTGTTCCACTTTGCTTGCATGTGTGGCTTTTGCTTTACCTATTCCACTGTCTTTACCCCAAGCCTGCTCACTCTCTCCTTTAGGGTTCTCTCCCCTATCTCCCCAGTGGGGAGTAAGCCAGCAGCTGTGTGCTGCCTGCTGTTTTCTTAAGACAAATCACATTAAGGTATCTAGCATGCAGCCTGTGTGCCCTCAGGGACAGAACACTATTACTGCCTCAAGCAGCCTTCAGTACACATTTTCCTTTCCATCCTTATAAACCTTTCCAGTTCCTGTTAAGCCAACTGGCAGTACATCCCAACACACTTCCACATTTTTGTTGAAGGGAATTTTAAAGGGAGATGTCCATCTCAATTGCTATTCTAAACCTACAGTAGGTACCTAGAGAAGTTCATTTTCAAACAACTATTTCAAAGTGCTCAGTGTCCTTTCTTTTCAGCACTAACTCTAACCTCCACTAGAGGGATTTATTTGCCCCAGTTTAAAAAGCAAAAGCACAAAACCAAACAACCAAAAACCCACCCAGTTGCCCAACAGTTTTGTATGGACATGGCATTCTGTACAGTGTCTTCACTTCTTTGCTCTGATAGGGTAGCAAACTGCACAGATAACTCATTTGATTTAGATTTTCCATTCTCTCCTTTTTCCATGACACAAATACCAGTTCCTGTCCTCTCATGATCTGTTTTCTGTGGTATCAACATGGAATCATGCAGGATGCAGCTGGAGACCAAAATACTAATCCTTTCCTATAAGGATTTTCTATAAGGTTTAACCTGCCTGCAGACTTTAGGTCAAAAACTCACCTTGGCTTGTAGAGGCAGCAGGAAAGTCGTTTGGTCTGTACTTTGTGTCCATTTATGAAGATCCTCATCCTGGGGTCAATGTAAAGCACGGCAGCGTAGGCACGGAAGGAGCGGCGCTCGGGCTTCCTGCGAGACAGGGATCAGAGAATCATGGAATGGCAAGGGTTGGGAGGGATCCCAAGGATCACAGAGCTCCAACCCCCCTGCCACAGGCAGGGACACCAACCTCAGGCCTGGAGCTACACAAGGTTGCCCAGGGCCCCATCCAACCTGGCCTTGAACACCCCCAGGGATGGGGCACCCACCCCCTCTCTGGCCAGCCTGTTCCAGCCCCTCACCACTCTCTCTGCAAAAAACTTCCCCCTAATATCCAATCTAACCCTTCCCTCCTTCAGCTTTAATCCATCCCCCTTGTCCTGCCAGTGTCAAGCCTTTTAAATTCCAGGCTGCTAAAGAACAAACTAAAGACCTCCTAAATTCTCCAACACACCACAGAAAGAGAAGCTTTTTAAAAATACATGCAGACAGTGCTAGGCAAACCCTACAGGTAATTTGATAGGTGTCTGTAACACCTGCCACACTTACGTTCCCTCTGGGGGTGTTTCTGCCATCTGAATGTCTCGGGGGTCAGAAGTCACATCCAGCTCTGGCTCTCCATTATCCATCAGTTTGAGGTTAAAGATGATCACCAGGGTGCCTGAGGAAATAACAAGTTGCTCAGGAGAATCCCAGGCAAACCCCCAATTCCACTGCCCATGACCAGCACTACCCATCCTTACCTTTGTCCCCACGGATCTTACTGAACTGCTCCATCACCTCCTGCTCAGACTTGAAGGGGGAATACTTGTAAATCAGCTCTGTCTCAATAGCAAACTTCTCCATGTTGTCAGTCACAGGCTCCCAGGTCCGGGCGTTCCAGGTGGGCAGGGGAACAATCACCTGCAATCACATCAGCTGCTGAGAAGGACCTGGGGGTTCTGGGGGGTGAGAAACTCCCCATGAGCAGCAGTGGCTCTGGCAGCTCCCAAGGCCAATGGGATCCTGGGCTCCATCAGCAGAGGGGTGGCAGCAGGGACAGGGAGGGGATTGTCCCTCTCTGCTCTGCCCTGGGAGGCCCCAGCTGGATCCTGTGTCCAGAGCTGGGGCCCAACACAAGAAAGATGTGGGGCTGTTGGAGAGGGGTCAGAGGAGCCACGGAGATGCTCAGAGGGCTGGAGCAGCTGCCCTACAGAGAGAGGCTGAGGGAGCTGGGCTGGGTCAGCCTGGAGAAGAGAAGGCTGTGGGGGGACCTCATTGCAGCCTGCCAGTCCGTGAAGGGAGCAGAGGAACAGGAGGGGAATCAGCTTGTTCAAAGGGCAGACACTGGCAGGACAAGGGGGATGGATTAAAGCTGAAGGAGGGAAGGGTTAGATTGGATATTAGGGGGAAGTTTTTTGCAGAGAGAGTGGTGAGGGGCTGGAAGGGGCTGGCCAGAGAGGTGGTGGGTGCCCCATCTCTGGGGGTGTTCAAGGCCAGGTTGGCTGGGGCCCTGGGCAACCTTGTGTAGCTCCAGGCCTGAGGTTGGTGTCCCTGCCTGTGGCAGGGGGTTGGAGCTCTGTGACCCTTGGGATCCCTCCCAACCCATGCCAGTCTATGGTTCTATGATCACACCAAGAGCCACTCAGGCTCCCCTACTCCAACCAACCCCTTCTGTGCATCACGGCCAAGTGACTTGCCCCTTCCATCAGACCCCAAAGGCACTGCAAGAGCCTTTTCTAACTTTTCAGTGGTTTGTGCATTTCTCTGATACTCAAGGACCCCTCTTTGCCAGCCTCTGAGCTGCCTTCCTACAACATCTAGTCTTAAAACATCCCATCCCCAAGTAACCTGTATGTTCTGGCTACTCACTGAGTCAGTGTCTTTCTTTTCTTCTCCCCTTTAACCACTTTCATAATATCAACCAAACACCCAAACTTTGCTTCTTTAGAAATGACCACCTCTGAGCTGAACTTCTGAACTCAACTCTCCTTCCCTCCTTTATCCAGAACTCCCCCATTCTTACAGGATTCTAGCACAGTTATTGGTGTTTTCTGGCATTTAGAATAAAACCACAGATAGAATCACAGACTGCAGCTGACTCTCAAGGACACTGAGGCCCATCCTTACTTTAGAATTGAGTTCAAGCCAAAATTTCTGGCTCCCAGAGCCACTAGTTGGAACCAAATCACTGTTCCCAACTTGCTGCAGTCATCACCTGCCCACCTCAACAGTTTCTCTGCAGAGCTCCCCCCACTATCCCAGCAGAAAATGCTTTCTGAAGACACTATGCCACTGTAAATTTAATACTTCTAATTCTCTGCCTTGTCTGGATACAGAACAACACCTGAATTATCTAGAGAGGTACCCAAGTTTTCAATAAGTAGAACCAGATTTTTTTTTTTAATTTAAACAAATACCTGCAAGAAGAATCATAGAGTTGTAGGGGTTGGAAGGGACCTGCAGAGCTCCTGGGGTCCAACCCCCCTGCCAAAGCAGCTCCCCAGCTCATACTGCACAGGGCGGTGTCCAGATGGGGCTGGAATCTCTCCAGAGAAGGAGACTCCACACCCCCTGGGCAGCCTGTCCCAGGGCTCCCTCACCCTCACTGGGGAAAAGTTCCTCCCCAGGTTGGTGTGGAACTTCCTGTGCTCCAACTTGCAGCCATTGCCCCTTGTCCTGTCCCCACAGACACTGAGAAGGGGCTGGCCAATTCCCCCTGCACCCCATGCTTCAGATATTGATAAACATTGATTAGGTCCCCCCTCAGTCTTCTTCTCTCCAGGCTGAACAGCCCCAGCTCTCTCAGCCTCTCCTCACAGGGGAGATGCTCCAGGCCCTTCATCATCTCCTCAGCCTCCTCTGGACTCTCTCCAGGAGATCCCTGTCCTTTTTACACCAGGGAGCCCAGCACTGGACACAACACTCCAGCTGGGGCCTGACCAGGGCAGAGCAGAGGGGGAGGATCCCCTCCTGTGACCTGCTGCCCACACTCCTCCTGATGCCCCCAGGATCCCATTGTCTCTCTCAGCCCCCAGGGCACACTGCTGGCTCATGGCCACCCTGTCACCCACCAGCACCCCCAGGTCCTTCTCCACAGAGCTCCTCTCCAGCAGGTCACCCCCAGCCTGTACTGATCCATGTGGTTGTTCCTCCCCAGGTGCCAGACTCTCCACTTGCTGTTGTTGAACCCCATCTGGTCTCTCCCTGCCCAGCTCTCCAGCCTGGCCAGGTCAAAGAAATGTGTCTGGAGTTTATGACCTGTGGGGAGCAGTTTCAGTCACACCTTCAGTTCTCCACAGGAAACCAAATGAGAGCAAGAACAAATCCAGCTCAAACTCCCATTTTTTGGAAAGAGGAAAACACATCAAATCTGGGCATGTCCTGAATTCAGCATAAACAATTTGATGTGACTGAAACAAGCTCTTCAGACTTGCTGTATTGTAGAGAAACCTCTCAAACAGAATTAAAACCAAAAGTAAGAAATCTTGTGTGACTTTGCAGAATCCCTAGAAGCTTATCACCCAAAGAAAACCACACACTGATGCAACCAGAGTGGCAACCAACATGGCCAGAGACTGTTCTCCTGTGAGAGCAGGGGAAGCTCAGATGAAACAGCATTCACCACAGTAGCTCATTACAAAGTGTGTACAAACCTCATCAATGCCTTCTTCCTCATGGAAGGTCCGTGACAGGAGGAGGCAGGTCATGGTGTCATCTTTTTTTGTGAATAAGATAAAATCCTTCCCAATCCTCATGGAACCCCTGGAGACAGATCACAGGCTGCATGTTACACCTGAGGCACAAAGCTTTCTAGAAAGCAGACCACATGATGGACTTTTCTTCTTCAAGAGCACAGACTATGATCCCCTGCTGTTCTTTCACATGGGCATGAATGATACTGCAGGTCAGAAACTGAGCAGAATCAAGGACTACAAAGCCTCAGGGTGTGCAAGTGAAAACCAACAGTGTCTAAGTTATCTCCTCCTCCATTCTGCCAGCTGAAGGAGGCAGCCAGAGATGTATAATGCATACTGACTCCTGGCTGTGGGGCTGGTGCCATCGCCAGGGCTTTGGCTTTTACAACAACAGGATGTTCTCTGACAACTACAACCTGTTCCAAAGGGATGGGATCCAACCGTTGGTAAGAGTCAAGGGACTGCCTGGCAGCAGGCTGGCCAGCTGGGCAAAGAGGTCTTTAAACTGCAGGACTTTTGTTCATGAAGAGAGAAGGGTTTGTGGATGAGGCTGGAAGCTGCCTTGGGCAGAGTGATCACAAACTGATTCTCAATTCTTGGGGAAGGAAAGAGGAGGGTGGGAAGAACTGCCACCCTGCACTTCCAGAGGGCAGACTCTGGGCTGCTGAGGAGCCTAGTGGATAGAGCCCCCTGGGAGCAAGTCCTGGAAAACAAAGTAGCTCAGGAAGTCTGGACCCTCTTCAAGAATGAGGTCTTGAATCACAGAATCACAGGGGTTGAAGGGACCTCAAGAGCTCCTGGGGTCCAACCCCCCTGCCAAAGCAGCTCCCCAGCTCATACTGCACAGGGCGGTGTCCAGATGGGGCTGGAATCTCTCCAGAGAAGGAGACTCCACACCCCCTGGGCAGCCTGTCCCAGGGCTCCCTCACCCTCACTGGGGAAAAGTTCTTCCCCAGGTTGCTGTGGAACTCCCTGTGCTCCAACTTGCAGTCATTGCCCCTTGTCCTGTCCCCACAGACACTGAGAAGGGGCTGGCCAATTCCCCCTGCACCTCATGCTTCAGATATTGATAACCATTGATTAGGTCCCCCCTCAGTCTTCTTCTCTCCAGGCTGAACAGCCCCAGCTCTCTCAGCCTTTCCTCACAGGGGAGATGCTCCAGGCCCTTCAGCATCTCCTCAGCCTCCTCTGGACTCTCTCCAGGAGATCCCTGTCCTTTTTACACCAGGGAGCCCAGCACTGGACACAACACTCCAGGTGGGGCCTGAGCAGGGCAGAGCAGAGGGGGAGGATCCCCTCCTGTGACCTGCTGCCCACACTCCTCCTGATGCCTCCAGGATCCCATTGTCTCTCTCAGCCCCAGCCTGTACTGAAACAAATGGTTGTTCCTCCCCTATCTTTAGATGTGGAGAGGTACAAGTTACACCAGAAGCCATGAAGTTGGCATCAAAGAGGACATGAAGTTGACATTCAAAAACCTTAAAAGGAAAACTAACATTGCATCAGAAGGATTGAGTGTTCTGTCAGGTCAGTTCTCCTTAGCCTGGCTTAATGCCAAATACCAAAGCTCAGCTTTTGCATATTTAGGCTTTAGACTGCATTTCTCAGCTGTAGCATAGAATGTCTCCTGGTCAAGGTTAAGAACAGGACAGAGATCTGACCTGGAATTTCACAGGCAGGATCTGGGATCTGTCCTGCACCACAGCTTGATCAAAAGTATCTCAAGGTCCCTCACCCTCCCCTGTCTTTATTTTAATATAAATATTGTACATGCAGGTATACTCAAGCCATGTGGAACAGCATAAAGCAGAACAACCCATCAGAATAAGCAGAACAGCCTTCTAACATTCCCAAAGACATCAGTTCCCCACAGCACTCTTTTCTTTCCTAGCAAATCTCTTCCAACTACTAAGATTTCCTTCCACCTCTGTTCCTGCTCAATCCCAACTCTCCTCTCATCCTTTCCATCACTCCCCTTCTCCACACATTGAAGAAGTTTTAAGTCCATCTGCCCTGCACCAGGCAACTTTCCTAGTGAGAAGCTGCAGCATTTTTTTTGCTCCAATGCTACCAGCTGTCTGCCATGTGAATATTAAAGTGTTTGTTTCCTGCTCTGTTGTTTCTCTGCAGCTCTGATGTGTGTATCCTCCACATCACCAGCTTTGGACAGACTCCTTCAGTCACTGAAGAATTACAGCAGATGTTTAGAGAGCTTCTGTTTATCCAATCAGGGTAACTTTATTTAGATTACATCTAACTTCCCCCCCTTGCTGCAGGAAGAAGAGATACACCCCCTCAAGCCCAAGCTGCAGTCAGGACATGGCCCCTGGGCTGCCCAGCCACCCTGGAGCTGCTCTCCTTGTACCTACGATTTCAGGCCGTTCCCGTACTGCCCGATCTGGGTGGACTCAGGGGATCGCTTGGCTGACTTCCCAAACTGAATGACACTGGCAGCTTCATCTGGAGCAGGAGACAAGGAACAACAGAAAATAAGGTTGATTTTAATATAGGGACACACACACACACACCCCTCACATCAAATTGTTTACTGCTAAGCAGCATCACACACTGCTTGATGGCGTTGACATCAGCAGAAGCTTGGTACAGACGCTGCTGTGCTGACAGCCTGCACCACCCCCAGACTAGCCCAGTGCTCCAGCTGAGCTGTGTGGAGACTTGTCCCATAGATCATACAATCCCAGGGATGGGAAGGGACCTGCAGAGCTCCTGGGATCCAACCCCCCTGCCAAAGCAGCTCCCCAGCTCATACTGCACAGGGCGGTGTCCAGATGGGGCTGGAATCTCTCCAGAGAAGGAGACTCCACACCCCCTGGGCAGCCTGTCCCAGGGCTCCCTCACCCTCACTGGGGAAAAGTTCCTCCCCAGGTTGGTGTGGAACTCCCTGTGCTCCAACTTGCAGCCATTGCCCCTTGTCCTGTCCCCACAGACACTGAGAAGGGGCTGGCCAATTCCCCCTGCACCCCATGCTTCAGATATTGATAACCATTGATTAGGTCCCCCCTCAGTCTTCTTCTCTCCAGGCTGAACAGCCCCAGCTCTCTCAGCCTCTCCTCACAGGGGAGATGCTCCAGGCCCTTAAAGGCCCTTAGGAAGATGACAAACCCTGGCTTTGGGCAATTTGCAGACCAGCTCCTCCCTTTAACCAAGTGATGCATTGCAGACATGCAGCACACCAAAAGCAGACCAGCCACAGATGCTGAACAGAAGGCATGGTGGCAACATCAAGTAGTCTTAATATTTAATTCTTCAGGGGAGCAACAACACATCAGCCTGTTCTGCAACACAAGTTTCTTATGAAGATGGCCAGAGTCCCAGTGTTCTGCTGTCAGGGCAGACAGCAGGCCTGCTGGCAGCCTAGTTCTCTTCTCCCAGGATTTAGGCACAGGGGAGATGCTCCAGGACCTTCATCATCTTAGTAGCTCTTCTCTGGACTCTCTCCAAGAGATCCCTGGCTTTTTTATCCCAAGGAGCATCTGGTTGTGTCTGCCAATGTTATCAACATGCTCATGAACCAAAGCATCCCCTGGGACACTGCATGTACTGCTGATACCACAGACCCAAACTTCTGGCATTAGAGCACAAGCCAGGGCTATAAAAAAGGTCCTGAATGTCTTGAATTCTGGAAAAACATCACTTGTCCTTCATGGCACTGACCTGGACACTGACTAATTAATGCACCAGGAAGACAAAAGCTAATTAAATTTTGCAGCAGATTGCTGGAGCACTGGAAGCAGGACAGCTGTGGGTGAAAAGGCAGGACTAGCAAGTACCACAGTAATTAACAAGTATTTTATTAGCACACAGGATGGCTCTGCAGCTCAGTCTGTCATTTTTAGTTTAAGTCTTTCTATTGTTCAAGGGATAAAGTATTTTAACATCATCCATAGGACAGAACAATTCCTCTCCTTCCCCCCCAGGAGATAGCAATCACTTCACCACAATTTGCTGGGAGAAATGAAACAATTCCAGAGATAAGGAACATAAAGTTCCTGGACAGGAAGGCTAACAACAATTAACACCCTCAAATGTGTACACAAGCTGTGAGGGAGTACAGGCCATCCCTCACCCCACCAGCCAGCTACATGGAGGCTAAGGTGGATTTAAGCACACAGAAGACTTACCCAGCTCTGCTTGTACTGACAGTGACTTTCTACAGTAAGAGGTTTAGTACTGACACTGCTGGTGTAACACAAAGTCACCCATCTGGGTGTCAGAATGCCAGTTCCCATTGAAGTGACATTAAGATAAAGCCACAAACTCCAACGCAAAAATACAAGAGATCAACTGTGCAGAATGTTTTCAAACTTGAGCTTTCACCTTCTGCCACAGCACCCTTGCTGATTAGAGCTGAGACACACTGCCTGCTGGGCAGCCTCTCATGGGGAAAATGGTTCTGCTCAGCAAAGCTTGTGCTTACTCCCTTTTCTGCCTACACTATTCTCCCTCCAGTCAGCTGCAAGGCCACCTTCTGTGTGCTGAAAACCCACAGGCCCAGCTGACTCAACTCTGATGAGTCTGCTGCACCTGAAGAGGAGAGCAGTTTGATACACTGTGAAAGAGCCAGTGCAGAGGCAGGTACACATACCCAGGCATAGAACATGCCCCCTTCTGCAGAACCAGGTTGTTGCTAGAACACTGATGGCTGTTGCTATCAGCTTATGCCATAACACAGAGCCTCAGCTTGAAAATGAAGGTATAACTTCACAGAATCACAGAGTCACAGAATCATAGGGGTTGGAAGGGACCTGCAGAGCTCCTGGGGTCCAACCCCCCTGCCAAAGCAGCTCCCCAGCTCATACTGCACAGGGCGGTGTCCAGATGGGGCTGGAATCTCTCCAGAGAAGGAGACTCCACACCCCCTGGGCAGCCTGTCCCAGGGCTCCCTCACCCTCACTGGGGAAAAGTTCCTCCCCAGGTTGCTGTGGAACTCCCTGTGCTCCAACTTGCAGCCATTGCCCCTTGTCCTGTCCCCACAGACACTGAGAAGGGGCTGGCCAATTCCCCCTGCACCCCATGCTTCAGATATTGATAAACATTGATTAGGTCCCCCCTCAGTCTTCTTCTCTCCAGGCTGAACAGCCCCAGCTCTCTCAGCCTTTCCTCACAGGGGAGATGCTCCAGGCCCTTCATCATCTCCTCAGCCTCCTCTGGACTCTCTCCAGGAGATCCCTGTCCTTTTTACACCAGGGAGCCCAGCACTGGACACAACACTCCAGTGGGGCCTGAGCAGGGCAGAGCAGAGGGGGAGGATCCCCTCCTGTGACCTGCTGCCCACACTCCTCCTGATGCCCCCAGGATCCCATTGTCTCTCTCAGCCCCAGGGCACACTGCTGGCTCATGGCCACCCTGTCACCCACCAGCACCCCCAGGTCCTTCTCCACAGAGCTCCTCTCCAGCAGGTCACCCCCAGCCTGTCCTGATACATGTGGTTGTTCCTCCTCAGGTGCCAGACTTTTTCCTGTCACTTACTTGAATCCATTCCCATTCCATCATCCAGAAAACACAGCATGAATCCACCTCGTAGGTCTTCCTGTTGTTCTAGAAGAGAAGAGTTATTCAGTACTCCCAAAAATGAAAGTTAGAAGTTCCATAGAATGAACTGGTGTTCACAGCAGAAGTAACACAATGAACTGGACTTCCACAACCCCAGTATGGCTCAGCTCTTAAGAGAGCACCAGATTTTTGCTACAGAATTCCTAAGAACTTCTCTTGCACTTTAAACTGGATATAAGTATATGCTACTGCCCTGGTTTGGGCTGAGATAATTTTCAGAGCTGGGCTTTCTACAGGAATAATGCTGGGAACACATTACTGGTTTCAGTTGTTGCTGGGTAGTTATGTCTGTGCTAAGCCAAGAAGCTGGCAGAGCCCAGCCAGGGCAGCCCAGCAGAGCCCAGCCCAGCCAGGGCAGCCCAGCAGAGCCCAGCCCAGCCAGAGCAGCCCAGCAGAGCTGGCCAAAGGCATATTTCCCTGCCATAGAATCATAGACTGACATGGGTTGGAAGGGACCCCAAGGATCATAAAGCTCCAACCCCCCTGCCACAGGCAGGGACACCAACCTCAGGCCTGGATCTACACAAGGTTGCCCAGGGCCCCATCCAGCCTGGCCTTGAACACTTCCAGGGATGGGGCATCCACCACCTCTCTGGGCAGCCTGTTCCAGGACCTCACCTGCCATGTCATGTCTTGCTCCAGGTGTAACTGAGAAAGTGAGCTGGGAGGCAGGAAGGCTGCTTAGAACCAGACTGGGCACTGGGTTGTTTTTGCAGGTGGTGAGCAACTGGATTTGTGCATCACATATATTGGGATTGGTGGTGATGGCTGTTGCTATTCTTTTGGTATCCTATTAATCTGCCTTTATCTCAACCCATGAGTGTGTTTTCCTCCACAGTTCTTCCCATCCCACTGTGGGGGAGGAGGCAGAGGGTGGCTGTGTGGTGCTCTGCAACCAGCTGGGCTTGAACCACAGCAGCCTCAAGAGTTATTTGGTAAATGCAGTTTCTTAAGCACCCCATGTAAACAACTACTCATTTTACTGGACTTCAGCTGAAGTCTGGCCTACATGTTTGCCCAAGGTATGACTGTTTGAAAGACAACAGGCACCAGGGCAAAGGACAAACAGAATCAGAGAATTATTAAGGTTGGCAAAGATCTCTGGGATCATCAAGTCTACTGGCTAACCCAGCACTGCCAAGTCCAAACACTAAACCATGTCCCTGAGCCCCACATCTACCTGTCTTTTAAACACCCCCAGGGATGGCAACTCTACCACTCCCCTGGGCAACCTGCCTGCTCCAATGACTACCCAGCCCTTCAGTGAGGAAAGTTTTCATAATATCCCATCCAAACCTCCCCTGGTGCAACATGAGGCTGTTTCCTCTTGCCCTTCTCCCTCCCACTTGGGAGACCGACCTCCACATGGCTACACCTCCTTCCAGGTAGTTGTGGAGAATAACAAGGTCTCTCCTCAGCATCCTCATATCCAGGCTTAACAATCCCAGTTCCCTCAGCCTCTCCTCACCAGACTTGTTCCCCAGTCCCTTCACCACTCTGCTGCCCTTCCCTGGACATGCTTCATCACCCCTGTGTCCTTCTTGTAGTGCAGGGCCCAAACCTGAACAAAGTAATGGGCATAAACACCTTCACTCAGGTGTTCCCAACAGACATCTGCAGCCTAAACCCAAGCTAAGAACTGACTTGAATTGTTGACATCCAGGGAAGCAGCAGGAACAACTTACCAGTATAAATGTCTATTCTTGTGGCATCTGCATCTCTACAAAGCAATAAAAACACAATCAGTGTTCAAATGTCAAACAGAAATTAAGCTAAAATCCATGCACATGCAATGATTTCCAGAACAAACTGACTGCACAGACCAAAGTCCACAAGGGCCTTGCAGTCCACACTAACAGACAAGTTAAAAGTCACGTTAGTCTACTTTTTGCCTACTTGAAGCCAAACTCCAGTATGAGCCACTGCTGCCACAATTAAACCTAGTTACAGTGAATCACAGACTGGCCTGGGTTGGAAGGGACCCCAAGGGTCACAGAGCTCCAACCCCCTGCCACAGGCAGGGACACCAACCTCAGGCCTGGAGCTACACAAGGTTGCCCAGGGCCCCAGCCAACCTGGCCTTGAACACCCCCAGACACAGGGCACCCACCCCCTCTCTGGGCAGCCTGTTCCAGCCCCTCACCACTCTCTCTGGAAAGAACTTCCCCCTAATATCCAATCTAACCCTTCCCTCCTTCAGCTTTAATCCATCCCCCTTGTCCTGCCAGTGTCTGTCCTTTGAACAAGCTGATTCCCCTCCTGTTCCTCTGCTCCCTTCAGGGACTGGCAGGCTGCAATGAGGTCCCCCCACAGCCTTCTCTTCTCCAGGCTGAGCCAGCCCAGCTCCCTCAGCCTCTCTCTGTAGGGCAGCTGCTCCAGCCCTCTGAGCATCTCCGTGGCTCCTCTGACCCCTCTCCAACAGCCCCACATCTTTCTTGTGTTGGGCCCCAGCTCTGGACACAGGATCCAGCTGGGGCCTCCCAGGGCAGAGCAGAGAGGGACAATCCCCTCCCTGTCCCTGCTGCCACCCCTCTGCTGATGGAGCCCAGGATCCCATTGGCCTTGGGAGCTGCCAGAGCCACTGCTGCTCATGGGGAGTTTCTCATCCACTGTGACACCCAGGTTCTTCTCAGCAGGGCTGCTCCCCAGGAGCTCTTCTCCCAGTATCACTGAACATCACTGGCTTTTTAACAAAAGTCCAGTTAAGGGCAGAGGGCAGGATGGAGGGTTGGGAATCAAATATGCCCACACTTCTGAGATCCCTCCTGCATGACACAAGTAATGCCCACATTTCTTGTGTTAAGCTGCCTACAAAAAGTTTACTAAAACTCCTCTGAAATCCATTCAGGGTTGTCACAGGAAACTCTGTCATTAGAAGATCATGTCAGTCAAGCCCTTCATACAACATCCATCCCACTGTATTTCAAAAAGCAGCACACACAGCACTACTTCCCTCTACTCAAACCCATTTTGTTTTCTACTTAGATCACCACATACCCTGGGCTTGCTGATCAGAAGACTGCAGCTCAGCACTGTACCAAAATCCCACTTCCCAAAGGCCACAGCCTTGTCTCTGTACCCCCAGCCAAGCACAGCTCCCTCCTTCCCAGAAGGCCAACCTCTCCTTTGCCACAGGAGGAACCAAGAGGTTGAAGAGAAAACCCCCCATTCATCTCAAAGATGCTGCATTTAGCCACACCATGAACCTGTGAGAACAGCAGCAGTGCACAGCCACCTCTGCCAGGTGCCCTGAACAGCATCTTTTCCACAAGGAACATTCCAGCTGCAGCTCCTGACATCACAAAAGTGTGGTGTGTGGCAACTCACACCTACCTCAAGCTATCTAAAATGTTTCCATAATGCCCCATCAAAGCACTTAGTGAAGTTCAAGGGGTAAGGATGCAAAGCTTGGGGCTGCAGCTGCAGCCTGGATTCCTGAATACAACCATGAGGAACATGGTCTCCAAATACCAAGCCTCCTCTCACATGTCACAACTCCTCTAACTGTTCTTGAATTACTTTTCAACACATCCTTCTGCTTTCATTTTCCTCCTATCACCATGCTTGATACTAAGAGTCAAGGATTATCTAAGTATATCAAGAGTCTCAGCTCTAGTAATTATTATTTTACCAACTTCAAGCCAAAAAGCACTTATTTTTAACTTATCTTGGGTCTTCTAAGAATTTTCCCTCCCATCTGAGCTGGTTTAGAGTTCATTCTAACTGACCTTTTCAGGAATAATGGGGTTTTTTCTTCTTTATTTTTCAGATGTGGCAGTAGAAGAGGAAATATTTATACTAAACTACAGCAAAGTCTTCCATTTGTATTTTATTTTCTAATGTCTACATGATGTGAAAATTGCTCAAGATCAATTAGATAATTAAACAGGCTAATTAAGTCCTCACTGAATTTACCTTAGGAGTTAGGCAGTCTCAGGTACATACCTGGCATTATCTACAAGTTCAGCAAGGGCACCAAACAAGAACTCATGGGTGGTTCTGCAACAAAACAGAATCAGCAGGGTTACACTGAAAAAAGAGACACTTTAAATAAGAACCAAAGACATTTCAAACAAATCCAACTGCACATCTAGAATACCAACCCCTGCCACTGAGAGCAGACTAGAAATGAACATCTTCCTGGGTACCAGAGGCAGGCAGGCAGCAGGTAAGCTGCCCCAAAGAGAATCTGATTTCAAACACTGCTTCCTATGGTCTAAAAAACATCACCAGGCAAAATGAAACAAGAGGCAATTATTGACCTAAAGAAGCAGCAGATGAAATAAACAATTCACAGATTTATTGACCATGTTGCCAGGGCTCTTCATGGCAACTAAACACTGCCTTGATGTAAAACACATACAGGTGAGGGTTATCATAGAATCATAGAGTGGCAAGGGTTGGAAGGGACCCCAAGGATCACAGAGCTCCAACCCCCCTGCCACAGGCAGGGACACCAACCTCAGGCCTGGAGCTACACAAGGTTGCCCAGGGCCCCATCCAACCTGGCCTTGAACACCCCCAGGGATGGGACACCCACCTCCTCTCTGGGCAGCCTGTTCCAGCCTCTCACCACTCTCTCTGGAAAAAACTTCCCCCTAATACCTCATCTAACCCTTCCCTACGGAAGGAAGAACCTGAGTCCTCAGAAACACCTTTCAGGTTGCAAGAAACCTTTTGACATACAATCTGCTTTTGCTACTACACAAAGAGACTGATGGGTGATCAGTGATATCCATCTTCAGCTTCCTCAGAACACAGCCACACCCCATGCAAAATATACAGCTGTTTATAATGCTGATAATCACCAAATGAACTTCCACATCCATCAATGTCATGAGCCCTAACCTACTGACACAGCTCCAACCAGAGGGAAAACACAGCAGCTTTCCAAATTGTCTCTAGAACCAGGAGAAGAGAGATTCCCACCTCTGCCAGCTCCCACTTGTCCCCACAGAGGCAAGAGGGAGAAGTGTTGTGAAGACTATATTCCCAGTGAGAACGTTGTCACAGAAGCTCAAACATGGTATTCTTTCCTTTGGGCAGATTTCAAATGTTCCCTTAAGTTCACAAGTACCTATTCAGCTCCACACCTCAACATCTCAGAAGGTTATCTGGAAGTTATTCACCTCAAGAAAAAAACAACCCCAAAAAATGGATGCTTTAGCACTAATAACTATGCCTCATGAGCAGCTTTTACTCTTCATGATTTACAGAATGTTCTAAAGGGAAAGATGCAACTAAGATATAAATAGGGATTTCCAAAGAGGCTTGAATAAAATAGCTGAAAAAGCAGGTGTAGGTGAAGCAAAGTAAAAGGAAACACCATTTCTACACTGCCATACTCAGCTTGGAACACCCACCAAACCTGACACAAAGTGAAGTCTTGCTACAAGCCAGTGAAATCCACCCCAGCTACTTCTAACTAACAACAAATGTATACATGCTGTCAATAGTCTGTATGTTAATCACAAGACTGAACTTGCCAATATCTAAAGTCATATGAAGTGCTTTGGCCTGACTCAACTGAGCTTTAACCAAAAACATGGTGTTGCCTTACTGTCAACAGTGCCTGAAATACTCAACATCCACCATTATCAACTGGTGGCAGCTCTCTGCCACCTCCCAAAACACCCCTGGGATTACCTGACTTGTAGTAATCAAAGCATTGAAGCAAGCTGTTAGCAAAGCACAGCCTGACAGAGCTGGCACAGAACCTGGAACCACTTCCTGGTGTAAAAAGGACAGGGATCTCCAGGGGACTCCAGAGGAGGCTGAGGAGATGGTGAAGGGCCTGGAGCATCTCCCCTGTGATGAAAGGCTGAGAGAGCTGGGGCTGTTCAGCCTGGAGAGAAGACTGAGGGGGGACCTAATCAATGTTTATCAATATCTGAAGCATGGGGTGCAGGGGGAATTGGCCAGCCCCTTCTCAGTGTCTGTGGGGACAGGACAAGGGGCAATGGCTGCAAGTTGGAGCACAGGGAGTTCCACACCAACCTGGGGAGGAACTTTTCCCCAGTGAGGGTGAGGGAGCCCTGGGACAGGCTGCCCAGGGGGTGTGGAGTCTCCTTCTCTGGAGAGATTCCAGCCCCATCTGGACACCACCCTGTGCAGTATGAGCTGGGGAGCTGCTTTGGCAGGGCGGTTGGACCCCAGGAGCTCTGCAGGTCCCTTCCAAACCCTACAATTCTGTGACTCTGATTCAGCATGAGCTAGATGGGCAGGAACAGAAGCAACAGTAGCCTCTGTTGATCAGAGCACTTGGAATAACCATAGAATATACTTGGATGGAAAGGACCCCTAAGTATCATTGAGTCCAACTCCTGGCTCCACATGGGACCAGCTGTGTCTGTGTGACCAAGTGTCAGGGCAGACATCAGGCCTGCGTGCGGCCTAGCTCTCTTCTCCCAAGACACAGGCCCTGACAATATTCTTCTGTTCCCATGAGACAGGACAAGTTCCTCATGCTGAGAGGATCCTAATAATCACATTCTCAAAACACAGTGACCTTGCTGATAGGGGTACAGGCTGCCCTAACCCAAGAAGCAGTTATGGGAAGGGATTTGGGAGTAACAGAACATGTCAGGAACCAACCATAACAAGAGGGTCAAACCAGCAGGTGTGGGGATGCTTTTAGGTATTAAAGATAAACTAAGGATGTTTAGCTATAAGATATGTTTATCAGAACTTGTTATAGTTACTAACCAATCAATATGGTGTGAACAGTGTGTGTAACCAATTAGCAGTTCTTTAGCTTGCCATGTTTGCAGTAAGAAAGGTCTAGAATCTGGGTGATTTCACCTCATAAAATGGCTTCACCTAAAATTCATATTGAATTGCCTGTTGCTCCCTGCTGGACACCACAACCAAGTGCATCAACTGACTGGCCATCCAACTGGAAGAATGCCATGTGGAACAGGGCAGTGGTGGTGGGCAGGGTGCTACCAAAGCCTGCAGTCTCAGCAGCTGTAGCGGATGCAGACTGGCTTGGACCTTCCTACAACTTCCAACTCTCATTCAAGACAGCTCCATGCAGGACTACAGGCTTGACAAGGAACCTAAGTCCAATGATGCCAATTCCTTGAAATTTGAGTTACAAAAGGTCAAATGACTCTGTAGAACATGACTGATTTCAAACATGCCTATAACCAACCATCTGGAGTAACAGCCCAAAGAGAAGCTTGTTTTGTGAGCAGTTCTTATCCCTGCATCACTCACCCCTGCCTGAATCCAGTGGGACTCCTGATCCTGCACGGTCAGACAAGAACCTCATTACTAATCACAGAGTTGTAGGGGTTGGAAGGGACCTGCAGAGCTCCTGGGGTCCAACCCCCCTGCCAAAGCAGCTCCCCAGCTCATACTGCACAGGGCGGTGTCCAGATGGGGCTGGAATCTCTCCAGAGAAGGAGACTCCACACCCCCTGGGCAGCCTGTCCCAGGGCTCCCTCACCCTCACTGGGGAAAAGTTCTTCCCCAGGTTGCTGTGGAACTCCCTGTGCTCCAACTTGCAGCCATTGCCCCTTGTCCTGTCCCCACAGACACTGAGAAGGGGCTGGCAAATTCCCCCTGCACCCCATGCTTCAGATATTGATAAACATTGATTAGGTCCCCCCTCAGTCTTCTTCTCTCCAGGCTGAACAGCCCCAGCTCTCTCAGCCTCTCCTCACAGGGGAGATGCTCCAGGCCCTTCATCATCTCCTCAGCCTCCTCTGGACTCTCTCCAGGAGATCCCTGTCCTTTTTACACCAGGGAGCCCAGCACTGGACACAACACTCCAGGTGGGGCCTGAGCAGGGCAAGACATCAGACTCTGGTTTTGTCCTGAAGGAGATCACATCTGGGGAAACATTGAAGTCTGACACACAGGTCAAGAACAAGAGCTCAGTTCCACTCAGAACTCCCCTGTGTTTCAGGCAAGACTGGAAAACAGGCACAGGAAGGAATGGGAGAGCCTGGGGGTGGGGAAATTTGTTGTTCTCTTATTACTCATATTCCTCAAGTCACTTTGAGGTTTTCTAGTTCAGTGACCTTCTTCCACTCCAGCTGGACCCAACCCAACAATTCTGGAATCATAGACTGGCAAGGGTTGGAAGGGACCCCAACGGTCACAGAGCTCCAACCCCCCTGCCACAGGCAGGGACACCAACCTCAGGCCTGGAGCTACACAAGGTTGCCCAGGAAAGAGCCCTCAAGTTCATTTACAAGCTAAACCCTACCTACCACAAGAAGACAAGTTTCAGCTGTTGAACTTTGAATAAAACTCCTTCCATTTTGCATTTCAAAAATTCAAAATAGTCAAAACCTGAGTTGGTTGGGCTCAGCTCTGGTTTTGTGATCATCTCAATCACAGAATCATAAGGGTTGGAAGGGACCTCCAGAGAGCATCAGGTCCAACCCCCCCTGCCAAAGCAGCTCCCTAGGAAGATGGCTTTGGAATGAATGGCTTTGGAAGTATCTTAAAGTAGCAGCAGTTAGTTTTTAAGGAAAAAAATCAATGTGAAGGCAAAGCAGGTGGCTCTAAGTCATAAAAACACTATGCAGAATGTTTCCAGGCTTATGTGCAGTGAGTTTCATCCTAGGATCTAAAAAAAACCCACCTTACACACAGAACCACAGGATGGTTTGGGTTGGAAGGGACCTTTCAAGGCAATCTAGCTGAATCCCTGGCAATAAGCTGGGACATCTTCCCCTTAGATCAGGGTGCTGAGAGCTCTGTCTAGCCTCACCTAGAATGTTTCCACAGATGGGGCATCTGCCACCTCTCAGGGCAGCCTGTGCCAGTGTCTCACCATACTCACTGCTGAAAATATCCTCCTTCTATCTAGTCTGAATCTGCCCGGGTTTAGCTTAAAACTATTACCCCTTGTTCTAGTGCTACAGGCCCTGCTAAAATGTCTGTCCCCACTCAACTGCTCATGAGGAAAAGCACTTGGAAAAAGCACAGTGGGGTTCTTTTTTAAAAAATACAGCAAGTAAAGTGACTCAGGTGCATGCTGAAATTTGTCATCAGCCATGAGAACACTTAAGAAGCTGTTGAAAAGATCCACTACAAGTAGTCAAGTCCAAGGACCACATCAACTGGCTTCTGTAGAACCCTTCAGAGTGAGCACTCTGCATTAGACACACTAAAACTTTTCCTAAAGGAAATCTTAAAAAAAAAAAGGCAGGGGTTTCCTTTTCCACTTCACCAGCCAGATGGCTGATTTGTAACTGCAATTACTTCTACTGCCACAACTAGGAGAACAGCTTTAGCACTAAAAGGAAATTTGCCTGACATGATATGGTTTTCCCCAGCAAAAGAGGGTCCATTAGCAATAGCCATATAGTGTTCTTGGATTGGTTTTGCCTTGGGGTTGGTTTTTTTTGCTCTGCTTTTTCTTGGGGTAGTAGCAAGAGGGTGTTGTTTGCCATGGGTTGCTTTGGGGTTCTCTTTCTTTTTATTTAAAAAAAAATATATTACTCCATTGTCTCCATTCTCATTATTAGGGAGGCATTTGGCTTATGCACTGATCCCCATAGTTCCAAAAAAGGCTCCTTGCATATCACAGAGTTGTACGGTTTGGAAGGGACCTGCAGAGCTCCTGGGGTCCAACCCCCCTGCCAAAGCAGCTCCCCAGCTCATACTGCACAGGGCGGTGTCCAGATGGGGCTGGAATCTCTCCAGAGAAGGAGACTCCACACCCCCTGGGCAGCCTGTCCCAGGGCTCCCTCACTCTCACTGGGGAAAAGTTCCTCCCCAGGTTGCTGTGGAACTCCCTGTGCTCCAACTTGCAGCCATTGCCCCTCGTCCTGTCCCCACAGACACTGAAAAGGGGCTGGCCAATTCCCCCTGCACCCCATGCTTCAGATATTGATAACCATTGATTAGGTCCCCCCTCAGTCTTCTTCTCTCCAGGCTGAACAGCCCCAGCTCTCTCAGCCTCTCCTCACAGGGGAGATGCTCCAGGCCCTTAAAGGCCCTTATGAAGATGACAAACCCTGGCTTTGGGCAATTTGCAGACCAGCTCCTCCCTTTAACCAAGTGATGCATTGCAGACATGCAGCACACCAAAAGCAGACCAGCCACAGATGCTGAACAGAAGGCATGGTGGCAACATCAAGTAGTCTTAATATTTAATTCTTCAGGGGAGCAACAACACATCAGCCTGTTTCTGCAACACAAGTTTCTTATGAAGATGGCCAGAGTCCCAGTGTTCTGCTGTCAGGGCAGAGAGCAGGCCTGCTGGCAGCCTAGTTCTCTTCTCCCAGGATTTAGGCCCTGACAATACCCTCCTGTTCCCATGAGACAGGACAAGTTCCTCATGCTGAGAGGATCCTAACAATCCCATTCTCAAAACACAGTGACCTTGCTGATAGGGGTACAGGCTGCCCTAACCCAAGAAGCAGTTATGGGAAGGTATTTAGGAGTAACAGAACATGTCAGGAACCAACCATAACAAGAGGGTCAAACCAGCAGGTGTGGGGATGCTTTTAGGTATTAAAGGTAAACTAAGGATGTTTAGCCATAAGATAGGTTTATCAGAACTTGTTATAATTACTAACCAATACAGAGTGTGTAACCAATTAGCAGTTCTTTAGCTTGCCACGTTTGCAGTAAGAAAGGTCTAGAATCTGGGGGATTTCACCTCATAAAATGGCTTCACCTCAAATTCATATATTGAATTGCATGTTGCTCCCTGCTGGACACCACATTCTGCAGGCAGACACAAGCTTCTGACAGAGCTCTGCCATGTTGCCTTCTGATCTCTCCAGGTCCCTTCCAACCCCTACAACTCTGTGATTGTTCACTGCAGCTGGACAGGAGAAGTTTCCAACTCAGCACCAGAACATCACTCAGTATTGTCCATCATCTTCAGACACCAGACTGCTCACTCCAATGCAACTGCTGCCAGCCAAGACAGAGGGAGAATCCACAGGAGGACACTGACCCAAGAGTGGCACCGGGCTGTTGCTAAGTATCTCCTTCTGTACAGAACCCATTACTCTCCCAAGCCTGAAGAGATATGGACCATAATGCTCTTGGTTTATGGTATTATGAGGCTTATCTTGGCTGTTCTCACATGTGTCTTGATAGTCAGATCTCCTTGGAAAGCAAGTTGCCTGTAACTTGGTGCATGAGAAGCCTTTGGGCTCCTGCAGAGCACTGTGCTCCTCCACACACTGAGAACTGGAAGCAGAAAAAACAAGGCAGCACTTGAGTACTTCTTCTCTTGAGGGTGACAGCAGGAGTGAACTCCTCCACAAAATGGTGACCAGCTGATGAAAATGAAAAAGCATCCAGTGTGGATCACATTGCTCTTCCAGGGCAGTCTGACCAGGACAAGCTCTGATTTAAACTCTTCTGTTGGTGACACTAGGCTGTTTATGTGCAGCAGACAGATCTCAGGCGGGTGCTTAACCCTGCTAAGCAGTTTCTTGGGGGGGACTTCCCATTTTCTAGGCACACACTCAGAAGGAAGCCATGTTAAAGAACTTCATTTCTTCTCAGGAGTTTTTCTTTTGCATCAGTGACTTGCAAACTCCAGAGCCGCTTCAAAAAGCTGCTCAAAAGAAGAGCATCATATTCCTGCTTGAGATAACACCTGCACAAAACATCCAGGCACAAATGAAACCAGACGACAGCTGCTGCAGCCAGGGGACACGCTTCTCCAGAGAGGTGAAGCCCCATCCTAGTTTTCAGCTGGGTTAATTCTCACCAGAACCTCTCACAGAGAGGGCACAGCCCAGACAACTGACTCAAACATCCAAGCCTGAGGTTGGTGGCCCTGCCTGTGGCAGGGGGGTTGGAGCTTTATGATCCTTGGGGTCCCTTCCAACCCTTGCCAGTCTATGATTCTATGATCGCACGATGCCATGCTCAGCATATAAACAGGAACCACGGCTCAGGGACAGGCTGGGCATCAACTCCGGGCGGTGAGCAATCTGCATACTGCTGGGAGTCCTGCTGTCGTGAATTCCTTCTCCAGCCTGGTGAGGCGCCCTCATCCCAGCCCGGAGGTTCGCCTTTGTCTTCCCACTCTCCTCCCCATCCCAGCGGGGGAAGGAGGGACAAGCAAGCAGCAGCGTGACGCTGCCTGCGGAGGGCTAAGCCACCCCAGGCCACACGGCTCCGGCTGACCCAGAGGCCGTGCCTGCTTCACCCCGGGAGCCTCTCAGCGCCCGCAGAACGCTCCCAGCGCTGCCCGGCTGTGCCCGGCCAACGGCGGCGGCGGCACAGGAGATGCGCGGCCGGCAGCGCCGCCCCGCCGGGCCAGGCGCACCCCATACTCACCTGCCGCCCCAGGCGCCGCGGCCCGAAGCCAGCGGCCTCAGCCCGAGGCACGCAAAGATGCCGCCGCGGCCTCCCCGCCGCGGCCCTGCCCGGTACTCACGAGTTAGTGTGCAGGTACTCGAAGGTGAGCTGGGCCCGGTTCAGGCTGCTGTAATTGGCCATGGCCACGGCCGGGCCGGGCTCTGCGTGCGCCTCGAGGCCGCCCCTCCCGGCACCGCTCAACGGCCACCGGCAAACCGCCCCCAGCCGAGCGGGCGGCGGCGGCGCGCCCGCCTCCCCCGCCCCCTCCGCCCACCAGGCCCCAGCGGCCGCCCGCCCGCCCACTCAGCACCCCCTTTGTCTCCGCCGTGATCGCGCCCCTCCGCCACCGTCCCTCCCCTCCCCTCCCTCCCTCCCCGCGCTGAGGGGGCGGGGCGGAAGCGCTCAGCGCCTATTGGGCAGGCTGGGGGGGGGGGGCACGTGACATGGAGCGCCGCGCCGCGGTGCGGGGCCGCTGCGGCTTCCCTGCAGGCGCGTGACTGGGCGCGCTCGGCCCGGCGCGAGACGGGGAGCGCGGCGCGCGCAGGCACGGCACGCCCCGCTCCGCTCCCGCCCGCCCGCAACCGCGCGGTAGCGCGCGGGAGGTCCCGCGGCCGCCCGCGAGACCGCAGGGATTCTCCCCCCGCCCCCCCCCCGTCCTCCTCCTCCTCCCCACCCCGCCCTGCCGGCGCCGCGCGCTCAGCGCCACGGGGGCGGCAGCTGCCGCCATAGCGGGACGGGAGCGAGAGGGAGACGCGCCGCGCCGAGCAGGTCACACGGGAGCGGGGGGCAGCGTCCGGCCCGCGCGGCCTGACGAACCACACACACCCCCCCCCCGCGGAACGGTGGGGCTGGGCTGCCGCGGCGGGGCAGGGGAGGAGGCAGAGCGCGGGGCCAGGTGGGGGAGGGGAGGGGAAAGGGGGGGTATGGGGGTGGGATGGGGTGAGGAAGGGGGGAATGGGGTGAGGGGGAGGGGATGGGGGGGGATGGAGTGAAGGGGAGGGGATGGGGTGAGGGGAGGAGGGATGAGGGGAGAGATAGGGAGGGGAGGGGGGAATGGAGTGGGGGGGATGGGGTGAGGAGGGGGGGAGGGGGTATGGAGTGAGGAGGGGCTATGGGGTGGGGGGATGGGGGAGGGGAGGGGGAATGAGATGGGGTGAGGAAGGGGAGGGGGGTGAGGGGAGGGGGGATGAGGGGAGAGGTAGGGTGAGGAGGCGGGGAAAGGGTGAGGAGGGGGGATGGGGTGGGGGTATGGGGAGAGGAGGGGGGGGATGGGGGGAGAGGAGGGAGTATGGGGAGGGGAATGGGGTGAGGGGGGGGATGGTGGGAGGGGAGGGAGTATGGGGGGAGAAATGGGGTGAGGAGGGAGGATGGGTGGTCGGATGGGAGGGGGGGAATGAGGTGCGGCTGGCGAGGCGCAGCAGGCCCCGCTGGGATGCGGCCTGCGCCTGTGAGGCGCAGCAGGCCCCGCTGGGCTCAGGCGCCAGGCCGCAGCGGGAGAAGCCTCTGGGGCGACGCAGCTGGATGGAGAGACCCTGCGGCTGGAGCCCATCCGGAGCCGGTTGGCCTGTGGGAGTGTCTGGACGCCAAGGCCAGCCGGCAGCACGCAGGGCTGGTGAAGGCCCTGCCCAGTCAGTAGGAAGCATCTCAGTGTGCCTGTATTAAAATATATGGGCAGGTTGTCTGAAACGGTAAATAAACATCCTTGCTTCAGGCCTGTGCCTTTGAGTCACCCTGCAACCCGAAGGGGCTGAGCAAGGTGGGACTGTCCTCGTGTCCTGCCCCCCTCTGAACCACAGCCTGACCCCGGGAGGCCTGAAGGCCAGGAATATTTTACTGGATGTTTGAGTGGCCCAGTGGAAAAACATAACCTAATTCTCCTGAAGTGGACTTTAAAGCAGGATGGCTGCATCTCCTGTGCCTCGGATAATGAGATTCTGAGCTAAAGGTCCGAACTCTGAAGGAATTCAGTCTCTGCAGAAACGGATGTGATACATCTAAGCTAATTTAAATTTAATTAGCTGTTAATTGTGATTGGCCAATGGCTAAAATCCAAGCTTTGTATTTGAGTTGCTTGACTCCCCATTTTGTTGACAGTACCTCCTGATCTGTTTGTGTGAAATGGGTTCCCAGTGGTATGCCAGCCAGAGCTGACAAGTCTGTAGCTTTGTCCTGAGAGCTTCACTTCCCAGCACAGCACTTAATGCTGTTCATCCTCAGCGTGACTTCTCCAGGTCTAAAGATGCCTTCGAGTCATGTCATTCCTGCTGATGGAGATTGCTCTGCATCTACCTATGTAGTCGTCAAAAAGTCACTCTGTGTGTGTGTATCTGTATCAGTGACTCTTTTAGGGCTTATCTCTGAAAAGCTAGGCACAGCTGAACATCAAAGCTGCATGAAAGAATTAGGAAAATGGCTGGCAAGACCCATTTTAGGTGTCATTAAGTTTATGACAATACAGTGAATCTATTTGAGTCTTTTAAGATTGTGGCGTCATCATTGTGCTCAGCTTTTATTTCATTATATTGCAGTCAATGTCAGAAGCAGATGTTCAAAAGCAATAGAAATCCCATCAGTGCTCTGGTAAAGTAGCTACCAAGTTACATGGTCCTGAGGAACACGATCCTGTATCTCATCAGCCTTGCCCTCCTTGGTGCTCTGGCTATCCTCTTCGAAAGGAAGTTTCTCTCATCATCTTGCCTCCAGAGAAGAACTACTGTTCCTTGCTGACACTGGAGAGGTTGACACCATCAACAGTACTGCATTTGGACACCTTCCTGCTGCTCCTGTGGGATCTGACCTGCTCCTAGGACTGGCTGGCTGGATACCAGTCCTTTCCTCTTGGCTCCTGGGATAAGACCAGGACATCACAGTTCCATCATATTTGGCCAGTCCTTGGCAGGAAATTCCTCTTTTCCGTCCCACCATTTGGTGGTGGTGAATTCCACATCTTTCTCATTTTCTTTGACAAAAGTGAAGTGGGAATTTAATTCTCACTCTCTGCAGCTGTTCTGAAGTAGGTTTCAGACATGTTTCTGATTTCTGCTCATTGTTCTCTCTTGCTCAAGTCTTGAAAGGATTATATCATGTTCACTGACCCTCTGAGATGTCAAACATTATCCCAAGGAGTAATTAAATTCATTTACCTTTTGCAAAACAGCATTTGGATCACAACACAACTCTACCTTGGCAACAGCAGAGCTATTCCTTGGTGGGAACCTGCCTGACAGTGGATGGAGAGATGACGTTCTTTTTGCCTGTGTCCTGCTGCTACAAACTGCCAAGGGCCTCAGTGCTTTTGAGACAGAAATCTCCCCACTGCAAGCTCACATTTATGCCCTTTAGGGGCAACTGTTTCTATCCTGGAACCTCTCTCTCTCCACACTTTGTTTCTATAGTTCTAGATCTGTTAGAGACAGGTAGTTTCCTTTGGGTTTTTTCCATCTGCTACCAGCACCATTAACCTGAGCTGCCATTCAGCACCTGGGACTCTGCAGCCCTCCTGTGTGAATGGGCAGAGCAAGGCTGGCTTCTGAAGTGTCCCAGGCACCATGCCCTCTTACCCATGAGCAGCTCTGGTTACAGCAGACAACCAGCAGCATTCCTGAGAAAGGACCTGTGGATCAGTGCTTTGCCCAGCCTGTCTAGGTCAAGCTCAAGGCAAACTCTACTGTTCTCCTTTAAGCCATGGCTGAGTTTCTCACTCTGAAATACTCCCCAAATACCCTGGTAAAACTAGTCTTTTGATCTGCACTGGTCAGGTGTTGTGTTGGTAGGTGGGACAGGAAGAGTTGCTATGCTGTCCTGAGCAGCCTTCTCTGGATCTTGGTCTGACGTAGCATCTTGCTGAGCCTGTTGGCACTGGACTCTACACCAGACAGTTCATTGCCCAGGAGCCAAGAGGGTCCTGGGGGGCATCAGGAGGAGTGTGGGCAGCAGGTCACAGGAGGGGATCCTCCTGTGTTCAAGGCCAGGCTGGATAGGGCCCTGGGCAACCTTGTGTTGCTCCAGGCCTGAGGTTGGTGTCCCTGCCTGTGGCAGGAGGGTTGGAACTCTGTGACCCTTGGGGTCCCTCCCAACCCAGACCAGTCTATGATTCTATGATCTCCTCATGCAGAAAGGAAACTTCCTGCCATGGAACACTCTGCCCCTCAGAACAGCGCCTGGTGTTGCTTGAAATGGAGCCCCTTGCAGAGAGTAGCTGCATTATTCATCAAAACATTCTGCCTTTTCTGGCAAGAGTTGAATCTCACAGGCAAGCCAGTACGATACCAGAGTGCAACCTGTGAAGTCCAGAATTCAGAAAAGGTTGGACTCAATGATCTCAAAGGTCTTTTCCAACCCAGTGATTCTGTGACTCTGTTTTCCCCCTGGTTTTCCTAATGAGGAGTTCTGCCTTGTGTGACTGGGGTAGACTTGTTTCTCATGTTAATTGTCACATCTGTGCAGTCTCCATCATTCAGGCCAAGTAGCAGAGCAACTTAATGACTCAATGCAAAGGAGTCATGAAGTGAGACCTCTTTTCATGCAAGGATCTTTTTTTTTCCCTCCTATGTTGGGAGACCTAAACCCTACCTTGATGTGATGAGCAGTCAGTGAGTCAATCCTTCCAAGACATGCAGATCAAGATGTCCAAATGCAAGTACCTCAGTGTGTATGGGAGGCACTGGTGTAAAAGTTCAGAGGTGTTTTTCACAGTACCAAGTGTCAGCCTCTTGTTTCTTTGTCTCCAGAAAGTTACAGCATGGGTTTAAATTGATTGCTTCAACTAGGTGCCACTCATTCTCAGCTAGACATTGGCTGTCCCAAGTTGTGAGTCTACAGGAGAACAGAGAGGGTAAGAAGAGAGCAGGGAGGCATAGAATCATAGAATGGCATGGGTTGGAAGGGATCCCAAGGATCACAGAGCTCCAACTCCCCTGGCACCTTGAAGTGAGAACCAGGAAGTTGTTAATGGAATGGTGGAGATCCCCCACTACCAGACAGGCTCCTTCTGTCCTAAGTCCAGTTTTGATGATTGAATCAAATAAAGAATGGAATTGACAGACATGAAAATCATCTGAAATGGCAGTGTAGCATTACTTCACCACCTCAAGCCTAAGGGAGAAAACACTCTGTGTCTTTGTGGGAATGATGTGCCCACAAGAAGCTGGTAGGAAAGGAGTGATGGTGACATGGAGCTCAGCTCTCAGCCTGGAGAGAAGAAGACTGGGGGGGGACCTAATCAATGTTTATCAATATCTGAAGCATGGGGTGCAGGGGGAATTGGCCAGCCCCTTTTCAGTGTCTGTGGGGACAGGACAAGGGGCAATGGCTGCAAGTTGGAGCACAGGGAGTTCCACAGCAACCTGGGGAAGAACTTTTCCCCAGTGAGGGTGAGGGAGCCCTGGGACAGGCTGCCCAGGGGGTGTGGAGTCTCCTTCTCTGGAGAGATTCCAGCCCCATCTGGACACCAACCTGTGCAGTATGAGCTGGGGAGCTGCTTTGGCAGGGGGGTTGGACCCCAGGAGCTCTTGAGGGCCCTTCCAACCTCTGTGATTCTGAGCTCAAAGCCTTTAGATGACAAGAGATGCTCAGGAGCAGGACAGTAAATCTGCTGTGGCCCAGTGGGTGAGTTGGCCTTGCTCCTGCAGCCAGGGAACAGGATGCAGCCTGAGCATCCTTGAACAAGTCCCCTGACTCCACCTAAGTGTGGCTCCAATTAGTGTCTTGGTTCATCTGAATTTTGGCAAGGACCTTTTAAGGATTCACAAATCCTGTTTGTGTCCACATTCATCTGCAGTTCCCTGAGCAAAAGGACTGGAGTGAGGAGTGAAAGCAAGTGCCCCATCCAACCACCCCTGGGGAGAGCTGCCTGCAGCCCCTTCCCCAGGCCGCTGCTGACAGTGTCTTCTTGAATTGGAGGCAGTAAGTCTCCTCACAGAGCCCACTCAGCAGCACACCCAGGCATTTGGCTCAGACCATAAGGTGACCTGTGTCAGGAAGAGGGGAATGTGTGCAGGGATGTGTGCCACTGGACCTGTCAGCACACCTCAGGGCTGTCAGAAACCATCCCCACTCCACACACTGCATGGGGGGAAGCTGCCTGACAGCTGAGGGAGAGTGTGCATCAGGAGTGACTCAGGACTTTGGTATATTGCATTCTCAAATATTTATTTCAGTGTTCTTACCAATGTTTTATTTGAAGAAAAATATTGCAATTGGCCAATATCCCCCTGAATCTAAATATTTTGCTCTCAGGCAGCAATTCCTTCCCCCACCCCCAGAGATTCGATTCTTTGCTGATGACGTGGTTCAAGCTCTGGGCATGGCAAGGGCTTCTCCCCACTCTGCCCTCTGTTTAGATGTGAGGAGGGGCTGGGAGGCAGGAATCCTTCCTGGAGAGGGGGGAGGCCCTGGCACAGGGTGCCCAGAGAAGCTGGGGCTGCCCCTGGATCCCTGGCAGGGTTCAAGGCCAGGTTGGATGGGGCTTGGGGCACCCTAGGCTAGTGGAAGGTGTCCCTGCCCATGGCAGGGGGTTGGAACTAGATGATCTTTGAGGTCCCTTCCAGCCCATCCTGTGATTCTAGGTCTGTTGTTGCAGGTAACAGTCTCTCCCCTCACCTAGGCTCTCATTCCTGGATTTTTGGAAGGTGGTGGTGGCAAGAGGGGAAGCCAGAGAGACTGCAGAGCACCACAGAGAGGACACAGCTGCTCTTCCCTCCCCATGGCATGGTGTTGTGGTTTGAACCTGGACACATGGTGAAAAAGGATGGAAAAACAGTCTCTTCTGGGCAGGTTTGTTCCAAAAGAGAGTGAAGAGTCCCTGAGACACAGAAAATCCTCACTAAAGAACAGGAAGGCCCAGGGGTCCAGCCTGGATGGGCTCCAGGACCCTGCAGCACAGCCGGGCTCAGGGCTGATGGATGCACTCTGCAGCCAGTGCCCATGACACTGGCCCAGCCAGAGGGCATGCAGCTGGCTGCTGTGCCATGGGGGCACTGGCACCTGGGGGCACCACACTCAGGGCAGTGCCAGTGAGGAACTGGGGTGCTCTCCTGCATCCAGGCCCTTTGCAGCTTGAGGAGCTGGAGAGCAGCTCAGCAGTGGGTGAAGCACAGGGTGGGTGTGCAGGGTGCAGCTGTAGCTGGGTCACAGTGCTGGGCTGTCACCTCCACTCCCCACAGCTGAGGATCACCCCAGTTTATCAACTCACATTGGGACTTGGAAGAGTGACCCCCAGAAAGGGAAAGTGTAGGAAAGCACATCACAGGGACCCACAGAGCAGCATGGGGCTCTGCTGGGAGCACTTGCTGTGGGATAAAGACCTGCTCATCCTGGCCTTGCAGGGGAGGAGTCCATCTTCTGTCTCCAAAGTGAATTGAGGACTCCATAAGAAATGCTGAAGGGTGAAGGGTGTGCTAGCAACCTGAGTGTGTGTGAGCAAGGTGTCTCAATGCAACATAGCTCAGCCTGCCTGCAGCAGGCCAGGCACACTGACAAGGATTAAGAGTGCAGTGCAAGACTTGGCAGAGTCACAACTGGGCAGGGAAGACTCCTGACCAGGCAGCTGTTCAGTTCTTCCTTATATAAGCTGTCTAGACCAGACAAGAAGAAATTAATCCAACCCTGGCATAAGCCTATCACTCCCTGCACAGATGGTCTCCAACCTACAGCTTTCAGATTTGAGCTTGTGCAAAGCTGGGGTGAGGGGGAGGCAACAGAAGGGAGATGCTGGTAGTCATGCCAGCAAGGCACCAGAAGGAAGTCCATGGATCATAGAATCATAGACTGGCATGGGTTGGGAGGGACCCCAAGGGTCACAGAGCTCCAACCCCCTGCCACAGGCAGGGACACCAACCTCAGGCCTGGAGCTACACAAGGTTGCCCAGGGCCCCATCCAACCTGGCCTTGAACACCCCCAGGGATGGGGCACCCACCCCCTCTCTGGGCAGCCTGTTCCAGCCCCTCACCACTCTCTCTGTAAAGAACTTCCCCCTAATATCCAATCTAACCCTTCCCTCCTTTAGCTTTAATCCATCTCTCTTGTCCTGCCAGTCTCTGCCCTTTGAACAAGCTGATTCCCCTCCTGTTCCTCTGCTCCCTTCAGGGACTGGCAGGCTGCAATGAGGTCCCCCCACAGCCTTCTCTTCTCCAGGCTGACCCAGCCCAGCTCCCTCAGCCTCTCTCTGTAGGGCAGCTGCTCCAGCCCTCTGAGCATCTCCGTGGCTCCTCTGACCCCTCTCCAACAGCCCCACATCTCTCTTGTGTTGGGCCCCAGCTCTGGACACAGGATCCAGCTGGGGCCTCCCAGGGCAGAGCAGAGAGGGACAATCCCCTCCCTGTCCCTGCTGCCACCCCTCTGCTGATGGAGCCCAAGAAACTAGATAAGTAGAAAAATACTGGAAAAGAACTGTAACTAGTGAGAGTTAATACAACTAGGAAAACATCTGAGGGGTTACACCAAGGGGGTGCAGTATCTCCAAGAAATGTCTCCTCCCAGTGAGCCCACAGGATGGGCAGTGCAAGAGGACACAGGGGAAGGATGGTCCTGGGGAGGAGTGGCCCTGAAGAGCACCTGCATAGTCAGAAACGTTTCTCCAGGTTTTCTTAATTCCTTGTGAGCATCCCAGTAGAGAATGAAGGGAATATTAAGGAGAAAATAGGATCAGAAAGGGGCCTGCTTTTGAAATAGTGTGGATGGCAAATGAGACAGGAGGGACAGGTACTGCAGCAACCAGCCAGAGTTGTCACCAGAGAGCAGCAGAGCAAGGGTCATCCTCTTGGTCTGCAAGCACAGGGTGCACAGGTCAGCTGTCACCCCCCATCAGGCTGAGGGGAGGTCACAGATGAGACACAGCCAAGCCTCCTGAAGGACATGAGCCTCAGTGCAGCGCTTGCCACAGTCCTTTGTCAGCACATGATTTGGCTCATGAGCAAGTACCAGGAGCAGTCTCTGCACAGCTTCCAGTGTGGCACTGGTGCCTGTGGCACTGAGAGAACAACGATGGAGTGACAAGGCACAAGGGCCCTGCCTGGGCTTGGCACCGGCCTGCAGCCCCTCCAGGGCTGCCTGCATGGAGCAGGCTTGTCCCCAGCTGTCCTGGAGAAGCTGTGCCCCCCCTTTGTGCTGCCACCAGCCTGCCTGCCAGGGTGGCTCAGGCAGGAACCCCAGGGCAGCCCCAAGCTTGGTGCTGCATCTTCCTTCACACAGGCAGTTTTGGGGCTCTGGGACAAGCAGCCTGCTCCCCTGGGCACAAGGCTGCAGAGGGGACCTGAGGAGTCCAGGAGGTGGGTTTATCCACCTCTGCCCAGGACAGTTTGGCCTTGCTTGTGGCACAGCAGAGCCACTTTTGTGTCTATCCTCTACTCCCAGCAACCCTGAGGACCTTCCCTGAACCTCCCTCTGCAAGAAGCATCCTGCTTTCCACACCCAGCTCCTGACTGAAGCCAGTCTTTAGGGCAGTCTGAGAAGCTGATTCCCTGGCTCACCCTCAGCATCCTGATGGCCAGATGGACTGACAGGCTCTCACAGATGCAGGTGGCTGCTCTCAGGTCCTCTGTAAGGGCTGGTGTGTCTGGGGTATCTGGAGCCTGGGTTTAGTGGTGAGTTACCAGGAACAGCATCTTTCCTGAACCCCCATCCTTTTTCCAAACCCTTCCTTTCTTGGCCACAGTAGGTCTCAGTATTGTGATTTATGGGCTGTAGAGGTGTCCCAAAAAGGGAAAAAATAGCTGTGTTCACTCAGTGTGACAAAGAAGTTGGAAAGCCGGGGGGGTGGGGGGGGGGGCAGTGCTGGGGAGGGACGGGTCACCTCTTAGGAATGTACTGCCTGTGGAAACACTGAAGCAGCCTCTCTCCCCATCACACATGGCCAGAGCCTCATGCACCCTCCCAGAGCCTCATGCACCCTCCCAGAGCCAAGGCTGGGCTTTAGAAATGGGCAGGATCTGTGCCCACCCCCTCCCCAAGCCCTGGTTCCCCCAGCTGCTCTGGGTGCAAAGCACAGCTGGGTGAGACACGAGACCAGATGGGTTAGTGCCCCCCTACTCCAGGAGGGTTCCACCCCCTTGCAGAAAGGAGGAAAGGTAGGCAAATGACCCTTGGAGGTGTGGGCAGGCTGGAGGGGAAGCAGTGCTGCCTGCACAGGGTCAGGGATGCCAGCACTTCAGGGAGCAAGACCTCTGGGTGCCTCTGAGGGCACCCAGCAGCTATAAGGAGCTGTGTGCCCCCCTTGGGCATGCATGTTGCCATGGATGGGTCCATCTGAAGTGCCAGTGTGCACCAAACACAAAGGAGATGCCTGCTTGTCCCCTCAGGCTTGGCATCACAGGTGCTGACACCAAAGCCCCAGCTGTTCTCAAGCACTCCTCCTGCCAGCCACTGCCAGGGAGGAGGCTGTGGCCTCAGGGGCTGTGTCCTGAGCTGGTGCCAGCTCCCCTCCAGCTTCTGCCACAAGCTCCCTCTGCTCCTGGTGGAGACAGCATCCAGCCTGTGGCCAGCTCCTGTGCAGCACCATGGTTGGTCCCTGGGCTGCTTGGCTCCTGCAGCACTGGGGAATGGTGGTTTCCCTCTCCTTCGTGGGGGCATCAGCAAGGTGGATTCATGGCCAGGAGGTCCCCAGGGAAGGGCACAGCAGCAGGAGCAGACCCAGGCTGCAGTGGTGGATAGGGTACTGCAGGACAGACCCAGAGCAGAAGGGTCTGTGTGGTGCTGCTGGGCCTTTTGCCAGCTCCTTCAGCAGTGCAGGGAGCAGGACAGGCTGTGCTTGCTTCACAGGATCCCCAAGGGACTCCATGCAGGAGAAAGGCCAAAGGTGAGCAGAGGGAAAAATTCAGGCCACGGGTTCACTCATCTGGTGTTTAACTCCTGCTGGCCAAGGCTCTGGCAGGGCAGGAGCTCAGTGCCCTGGCTTGGCAGCCCCCACAGCACGACATGAGCTGGACTCCTCACCATCAGAAGGACACTGAGGTCCTGGAGCGAGTCCAGAGAAGGGCAACCAGGCTGGGGAAGGGGCTGGAGGGCAAATCCTCTGAGGAGCAGCTGAGGGAGCTGGGGGTGTTCAGCCTGGAGAAGAGGAGGCTGAGGGGAGACCTTATCACCACCTCCACTGACCTGCCAGGAGGGTGCAGAGAGGTGGGCGATGGTCTCTTCAGCCAGGGGACAGGAGATGGGACAAGGGGCAATGGGCTCAAGCTGCCCCAGGGCAGGGGCAGATTGGACATTAGAAATTTCTTTTTCACTGAAAGAGCTGTGGGGCTGTGGCACAGGCTGCCCAGGGAGGGGCTGAGTCACCTTCCCTGGGGGTGTTTAACAAAGGGGAGATGAGGTGCTCAGGGATCTGGTTCAGCTCAGGATGGGAATGGTTGGACTTGATGATCTTCAAAGGTCTTTTCCAAACTTGGGATTCTGTGGAATGGACCAGGGTGAGAGAGGGCACTCTGGCTGCCCCAGTGCCTGCACGTGTGGCACAGGATCTTCTCTCTGCAAAAGGCTCCTGCTGAGGAACATGGGTGCATGCCCTGTGCAGGCTCAGCTCCCCAGGCACTCCCCAGGGATTGCCTGTTGACAGCATGACCTACAGAGTGAGGCAGGCCCTGGCACAGCAAGCTGTGCACCGTGCTCAGCACGCCCTCCCTCTGCAGCCCTAGTGCAGGGCACTTCCCTGGGCAGCATGAGCAGACAGACCAGCACCTGGAGACAGACAGACAAACCTGCCCTTTTTCTTCTTTGTGTGCAGGTAGAAACACAACAGAGATCCAGCCCTGGACATCCACGCTTAGGGCAAATTGCTTCAAGCTTGTAGAGGAGCAGTGTGTCCTTCCTGCCTGCTGCCAGCCAGGCATGACCACTGGAGCCCTCAGTGTCCCAGCAGCATCACTCCTCCTGGGGCTGGGTGCTGCCCTGGCAGGGGAACGTTCCTTACCCCATGACTCCTGCCCATGCAGGTGACGCAGCACCCCAGGGCAGCAAGCAGGGTGCTGGTGCCAGCAGCAGGATGTGAGGTACCCATGGCACCTGGTCCTGCCCTGGCTCCCAGCAGGATGTGAGTCACACCTGAGAACTGGCAATGTGTGCTGAGGCATGGGTGCCCTGTGCTGAGCAAAGGGTGCACGTTCACCAGTCCTGTGCAGGTGGATGGTCCCTGTGGCTGGTCTGGCCACAGTGGAGCTGCTGGCCACTCTCCCACCTCCTTCCATGCTGCTTGTCTCACCACTCTATGGACACGTTCACCCTGCTCCTGCCCCTGCCCTGCTCAGCCTCCACCCAGACCCCAGGGGAGCAGCCCTTCACCCAACCCTTATCCTGCCACTCCTCTGTGGGGTCCACCCACCCCAGGTCCTGCCACCTCTCCAGAGGGGACAGCCCCTACACCCACCCCCAGGCCTTGCTGTTTTGACCTGTCTTTGCACCAGTCTTGGCACTAACCAAGCTGTGGGGTATCCAGGGTCCTGCTGCCTGGAAGGATCTTGGTACATCCAATGCCAGCAGGGAGGGGAGGAGGCACAGTGACCCCACAGCCCCAGAGGAGCTTCTCTCCTGCCCAGGAGCTGTGCATGGCCAGGGCCCTCTGTTGTGGAGCACCTTGGGAAGTGGGTCTGAGAGCCCTGAAAGTAGGCCAGCATGATGTCACTGTTTATAATAGCACAGCACTCCATGGGAGCTGTCCTGGTGTTGGTGTGCAGAGTGACAGCATCAGGCTGCACGTGGACTTACCATGGGCCAACAGCATCATGCAGTGAAGCCCAGAGCTGTTCTCCTCCTCCATGAGCATGTACAGCTGCTTTTGTCAGCCAGGCCAGGTGCCTGGCCCAGGTATCCCCCCGAGGGGTAGGTCCCCCCCACACCTTCCTCTGGGAGACAGGGCCAGGCAGGTCCAGTGATGTGTGACCTTGGGAGTGGCCACAGAGTGTTGGGTGTGGGGAGTGCAGGAGCAACAAGTCTGTGGGTGTCAGATGTTCCCAGTAGAGCAGGACAAAGCCTGGGAAGTTCCTGCTTGCTGTTGGAGCAGGGGGAAGGAGGGGAGGAGAGAGAGGTCCCAGGACTCCCCTCTCCTCACTGCCAGGGGTCCATCAGCCCTGCACTGCCTGCGGGTCCGTGCTGCTGGCATGGATCATCAGTGTAGCACCTTCCACTGTACTCAGCTGCCATGCCCAGGGTAAGGGCTGTGGGCCTGAAATTCCCCATGCCTGGTGCTGCAGCATTACCCTGGCTAGCATTGTCCCACCCATGAGTCACCCAGTGTCCCCAGCCCCCAGGCCAGAGCAGTCTCAGACACATGCTGGTGCCATAAAACTCCATCAGAGGCGTTTGACATCATGTTTGGCATCCAGAGGGAACTCTCAGCCCTGCCCCGCTTGCAGCACTTGTTTCCTGGCTGGGGGAGCCCCCGGGGACCAGGCCCTCTGTACCCACCCAGAACCCTGCTCCCTGGCACGAATTTGTCCCATCTGTGGGGCAATCTGCCCGCCTGCACCCACATGACAATGACCCTGTGACTGCTGCAAGCAGGTGAGATCACACCCTTACCTGCCCGGTGCCAACACGTGGGGCAGCAGCCTGCAGCCCTCTGCTCCCCCCAGAGACAGCCCTGGGCTGGGAGCCCCTGGGCTCCACACCACAATTCCATAGGGATAAGGATGTCTGCTTCTCTTGGGCTGCGTGCACACCTCTGTGCCCCAGGGAAGCCAAGGGTGCTGTGTGGAAGGGAGCAGGGCTGGGAGCTGTGCTGGCCCTTTGGGATGGGGGTGTGAGGATGTGCCTGGGTCATTTCCTGGGGTGAATGAAACCAGGAAAGGTGCAGAGTGTGGGAGGAGGAGCAGGATAAATACCAGACCCTGTCCTAAGAGCTGTGCATCCAAAGCTGCTTTACCAGCAGAGCTGTGTGCTGAGCTGGGTGCTGGGTGCTGAGCTGGGTGCTCTGTGCAGGAAGCCCAGTGGCAGCACTGCTGGCTGTGCACCAGTGCCCAGTGCCACTGCCTGGTGCTGCTGCTGGCAGAGGGGCTGAGAAGCAAACCAGTTGCCCCCTCACCAGCTTAAGGTCGCCAGTGGGGTGTTCCACACACCCCAAAGGCAGGAGAGCTGCTGCTGGCTGTGCTGCCAGCCAGCTCAGACCTGGATGTGTGCTTGGTGCCTGGACCTCAGGCACAACCTCAGCCCAAGGACTCTGTCTTGAGCAAAGCTGCTGGTGCTGCAGACCCTGCATGGCACACACCATGGCCCAACAGCAGCAGCTCCTCCAGCAAGTGAAGATCATGTCACTTCTGTGGCTGGTGGAGGTATCAGAAGGACCCATTGGGTGATACAATGCTTAGAGCTGACTTTAGTACAATTGCTTGGGAAAGAAAGGGCTGTTGTGCTCTAGCAGAGCCTAATGCTGCTCAGGGCTTGAGAGCAAAGAGCTGCCAGGGAGCTGAGGGGGGACTGCCACCCAGGACAGGAGCCTGGAGGAACATACACCTCCCTAAACCCTTGTTGCTCCCACCCCTGGCTGGGAGAGGGAACCCCTGGGGCAGCAGAAGTCCTACAGAGAGAGACAGGCCAACACAGAGCTCTGTTGGACAGTGTGGGGCCAGGAACAGCCGAGGGCACCAGAAGCAGCTCCTGAGCATAAAAGCAAGTGCTGGGACCCCTGTGGGGCAACACATCCATGTCCCCAGGCAGCCTTCTAGGGGTGAGGGGGCTTTGGCAGTCCCTGGGGAAGGGCTGTTTGCAATGGCATGTAGCAACAGGATGAGGGGGAACGGTCTTAACCCGAGCAGGGCAGGTTTGGCTGAGGCACGAGGGAGAACTTCTCCCCTCAGAGGCTCAGCTTTCCCAGTGGGGCGGTGGAGGCCCCATCCCTGGAGACAGTCGAGGTCAGGCTCGAGGAAGCCCTGAGCACCCTGCTCTAGTTAAAAGTGTCCCTGCTCACTGCCAGGTCCCTTCCAACCCAAAGATCGGATTGATCCTGTGATCCTGGGACTTCATCGTGTTGGGAAGATGCTTGAGCGATCCCCACAGAGTGTGTGTGTGTGTGTGTGTGTGTGTGTGTGTGTCCCGTGGTGCGACCGGGAGCATCTCTGCCCCACTCGCTCCGTGCGAGCCGGAGGTGCAGCAGGTCCTGCGGGCAGGAGCAGCCCCCGGCCCGGGCCGGGCGGACAGGGGGTCCCTGGATGGAGCGGGCTGCGCTGGGTGAGCCGAGGGGCTCCGCGCTCTGCCACCGCGTTCCTGCGGGAAGGGCCGGGGCCGCTCTGCAGCGCTGCGCCCGCACTCGGGGTGCTGAAAGCCGCCGGGAAAGGGAGCGGCCGGGGGCACCGCAGCCCCCCGGGGGTCCGACTTCCCCGCCGGGCACCTGTCCGGGCGGGCGGGACCCCCGCGGCAGCGTCCCTGTGCTTGGCGTAGGGCGGGGGGGGAGCCCGGAGCCCCGGGCACGGTGCGGCAGCCCCGCTCAGCCCCGCTCGGTCCCGTTCAGCCCCGCCCAGCCCCGTCCAGCCCCGTTCAGCCCCGTTCAGCCCCGTTCAGCCCGTTCAGCCCCGCTCGGCCCCGTTCAGCCCCGCTCGGCCCCGTTCGGCCCCGCTCACCCCGTTCAGCCCCGCTCGGCCCCGTTCAGCCCCGCTCGGCCCCGCTCGGCCCCGCACAGCTCCGAACAGCCCCGCTCAGCCCCGCTCAGCCCGGTTCAGCTCCGCTCAGCCCGGTTCAGCCCCGCTCAGCCCCGCACAGCCCCGTTCAGCCCTGCTCGGCCCCGCTCAGCCCCGTTCAGCCCGTTCAGCCCCGCTCAGCCCCGCTCAGCCCCGCTCAGCCCCGCTCCGCTCCGCGGGCCCGCACACCGCTGAGCCCCCCGCGCTCTGGCGGCGGCCACGGGGGGTGGGCGAGGCCGGAGCCGGGGGCGGGGCGGGGCCGGGCCGTCCCTCTCGGAGCGAAGAGCCAATGGCGGTGGCGGGCGCTCGGGGGGCGGGGCCGGAGGGGCGGGGCGATGGGGAGCGGGGGCGGGGCTTCCGGAGCGCGGGTCGGATCGGAGCCGGGCCGGGCCGGGCTGGGCGCTCGGCGTGCGGAGCGGGGCTGCGCTGTCTCGTCCCCGTCGCCTTTGTTGTCGCGGCCGCTGGCAGCAGCGGGTCCCCGCGGCGGGGCGGGCGGGCAGGATGTCCCAGGAGAGCCTGCTGGGCATGGATGAGGGGGCGCTGCGCAAGCTGGTGAGTCCCCGGGCGGGCAGAGCCGGGGTGCGGCGCGCTGCCCGCAGCCTTCGCTCGCTTCTGGCGGTTCCCGGGGCGGGCGGGTCCGCGTGTGCCCGCCAAAGCGGGGAGGGGACGGGACGGGACGGCGGCTGCCCGGGGCGGCAGCAGCGCGGGCGGCTCCCGGACCGGGGCGGCAGCTCCAGCCCGGCCGCGCCGCTGCGCTGGGTGGGGGGTCTGCCCGTGTCCCCCAGCCTGGGGCCGAGCGGCACCGCCGGCGGGGAGCTGGTGCCGTGCTGGGTGGAGGGGGAGAGGGAGGGGGGGGTGTTGCTGGGCAGCGGCACCCGGGGAGCCCGTGTGGGTCGGAGCTCCGGGCAGGGGTGAGCGGCAGCACAAGCGCCCGTCCTGTCCCAGAGCCTCCGGCCCCGCTGCTTGGGCCGCGCTCGTCCCTTTGTTCGCGCCCGTGTCCGGGCTGCGCTGTCTGCTCGGCTCCGTCTCCTCGGCCGGGGGCTCCCGAGGAGGTTTGCTGCCGCTGGCTCGGTTACCTGCTCCCGGGGCTGGCCTGCTGCCCGTACGTACGGCTGAGGATTTCCCTCCCTGCCCGGCAGCTGCTGGAGCAATACCCGAGCCGCTGCCCTGCTCCGTTCGCTCGCCCGGGGAGAAAGAGTCGGAACCGAGCCCCGGCCTCACGGCTGCCGGGACCCGGCGTGCTGGTGGGGCGCGGAGGCCGGTGTGTCCGCAGGTGGGACTCGGCGCTGGCCTCTCACCGAGGCTCCTGTGCCAGGAAACCCCATCAAGCGCGGCCAGCCCCGAGCAGCCACTTCCCCTCCGGCCCCGGGCACCGCGGGCTGGGGCGGAGGGTTTGCTGGGCGCCCCGGAGGCTGAGCGGGGGGTGGCCCGGGCCGGAGCTGGGGAATGGTTTCGGCAGGAAGCTGAGTCAGTCAGGAAGGCACGTCTGCAGGAACAGGAAAGAGTTCGGGGTGCGGGAAGTGGGAGCTGCGCTGTAGGGTGGTCAGGGGGTCAGCCTGCCAGAGCCCCCACCCACCCCCCCAGCCTGCTGTCCTCAGCCCGCTCTGGGTGGCGATGGGCAGCCCGGCCCGTTGCTCACGGGCTGAGGAGCTCACCGCTCTCCCTGAGGTGACATCGGGGCCAGCGGGGACCTGGAGGTGGGGGGATGGATGTTTATCCCTGTCCTTGCTCCAGTTCTCCCTTGTCCCAGCTGAAATCTGGGCTCAGAGTGCTGGGAGCAGTGGTGGAGCGGCTGTTGGGTCTGTGGTACAGCTGGATCTTCAGTCGCCCTGGGGAGATGGAACTTGGCTGCCCAGCGAGCACCACTTCTCCCAAGGGTTTGTTTGGGATTAGGACCTGCTGGGGCTTCACATCCCCAGAGCAGCCTGCCCGTGGCTCGAGTCTCCCTGTGCCTGAGTGGTGTGGGCTGGGGAAAGCCTGCTCGGAGCTGACGTGAGGCTGGGAAGGAATTATTTTTCTTTCTGGTTAAGTTTTGGCTCTGCTCAGCTGGAAGAGGATTAGCCCATATAAGGGAAAACTGCCTCTCCCACTGCTTCCTCCCCGCTCCTCTCCTCTCCTCTCCTCTCCTCTCCCCGGCCCTTGTCCCTGGGCTGCTTCTCCTTTCTCCCAGCAAGTAAGACCTCAGCAACAGTGTGAGATGTCCCTGGGGGTGCTGGAAGATGGAGGTTGTGGTACGTGAGCAGGTCTTTGCAGACCCCTCCCCAGGACCTGTGCTGGCTGGGCTGGGAGCTGCTGAGGAGCCTCTGCCCCCATCGCCCTCATGCAGACATCCTTGCAGTTTCCTCCCCAGTTGCCTGCTGGAACCCCAGTCCTGGGGAGGCCAGCTGGGATGAACGTGCAGTACAGCATGAAGGTGGCTCAAGTACTTGGAGGAGCTCAGGGAGGGAGCTGGGGTGGGATGTGGGTGGGTTGGGTGCTGCTGCAGGGTGGCCCTTAGCTCAGTGTCTGGAAGCCAGGGGTTATTTCAGTGCTTGGGCCTGCGCTGAGCTACAGGTTGTGAGCTGCTGGCCCCAGCTGGGGAACGCTTCCCCCTCCTGGCCCCTCCAGATCTGGCCATGGTTAATTAGATGGGCAGGATGCAAATCCCATTGCAGGCAGAGGCAGAGCAGGCTTGAACTAGGAAGGTCACGGCCATGAGGTCTTCTCATATCCTTTGGGAAAGGTTTCAGTGGTCCCCAAGGAGCATTGTGTCCCCACCCCATCTCCATCACTCTGCTGTCCTTCCTGCTCTCCTCCATTTGGGAGGCAGCCATGGTCTTTGTGGCTCCTTCCAGAGGTGACGGCGAGGCCTGGGGCTGCATGAGGTGCCTGACATGCCTAGCTCCTGTCCTCAGAGCAGTTTTCCTGTGGCAGGGCTCCAGCCTCCCAAGTAGCTCTGTGCTTAGCTGCTCCCAGATGGATGTGGAGCTAATTGCAGCCCTCCCAGAGGAGCTACCAGCCATGCTGGGGCTCGGAACACCACTGTTCCTGGGCATCGCTAGGAGATCTGCCCATGGGTGCCTTGCCAGCACCCATTGCACAAAGCTGCTTTGTCTGTGTGTTGGGGCGGGCGTTTGCTCCTACCCAGTAATTTGCTGATGGTTGGGCAGGGCTGGTGGGGCCCTGGCATGTGCTGCTCCCCAGGCTTGCCTTGCCCTTGCTGGCAGGGTTTGGCCCCTCAGCCCCTTCCCACCCCCTGGCTCCAGTCGTGGTTTCCAGCATACTTGTGGTGTTCACAGAGCCTCCAAAGCCACTCATTTTCTTCATCCCACCTCCCTGCTGACGTGGGCTCAGGACAGTGCTCCTTCTCCTGCGCCGCTGACGTTCCTCTCACAAGGAGAAGCTTTCCAGGACCCCAGTGCAGGTCAGGTCCCAGCTGTAGCCTCCTGGACAGGACCCTGGAGCTGGTGGGTGAGCATCACACAGCACATGGGTGCCAGGGTGTCCCCTGCTCTGGGGTGAGTGGGGCTGGCGTCCAATTGAGCGTTCCCCTTCCTTGTACTTCCCCCTCCAGCATCTGCTCCCCCCACCCCTGTCAGCCTGGCCCAGCTCCTGGGGCTAAGCCATGTGCTGCCAGCAGCTTATTCAGGGAAGAGCTGGGGCCTTGGCCTCCCCATGTATGGTGCAGGGGTGTTCTGTCCTCAAGGTCTGTGTGAGGCTGTGGGGACAGACGTGTTTGCCACGGGGCCTCCAGCCCCCTGTTTTGGGCTGGACCGGGCTCCATCGCTCCTCCAGCCCCTTGCTGCCACCCCAGCAGAGCCCAGCCAGGGTGGTTGCTGTCTCTGTGGAGCAGCAGGGGGAAAGGTGCAGGCTCAGTGCTTGGTGCCTTTGTCCCCGTGTGTAGCAGTGTCCCCAGGGCAGCAGTCCCAGCACAGACAGGCAATGGGCTGGCTGGAGAGGCTGACTTCCTCACCAGTGCCCCCCCACCCTGGCAGCACAGCAGCTCCTGCTCTTCCCAACCACTTCTGGGTAAGAGCCCTGGGGATGGAGTGCCCAACCCAGCTCCAGCCAGGAGTCAGATGCTGTGGGATGCAGTATCCAGCTGCAGCATGCGTGGGGGGTGGCCTTGCCAGCCAGCACAATAGGGGCTGTGGGTGGGAGGGAGTCCCCTGCCTTCAAGTGGCTGCCCCTGAGGTCGCCTGTGTGACCAGGGCTAAACGTCCTGGTTGACAGTGGGTCTTCCCAGCTGGGGAAGGATGGTGCTCCCTGCTGTGCCCTGAGGCTGGCAGGCGCTGGAGGACCAACATTTTGGCTGCTCCTGGGATGGGACACAGTAGCTCTGTGCCTGCTGGCTTCAGTGGGAATGAAATATCCCTCTCTCCCCTAGTCCCCAGACCCTGAACTGGGAGAGCAAAGGGCTGTGGCTTTGCTCAGGGGGATTGTGGTGTGCAGAGGGGTTTCTGTGTGTGGTTTGGGACCCCAGGCACTGCTCATCCTGCGTCTGGCTGAGGGACCAACCCTGAATTCCTACTGCAGCAGAACCTGAAGAGCCCAGATGGGCGGCCTGGCAGTGACCCATGGGACTGATGCTCTTGTCTCGTGGCACAGCCACAGCTACTCCCAGCACACCAGGGCTTTATGCTGGCAACAGCTGTGGTGGATCACAGGGTTTATTTTTAATGAGCTCCATGGGAAATTGTCTCCTGGGTTCCCAGCAATGTCCAACAGCAGAACAGTGGGACCACACCTGCCCTGACTGGCCCTGCCCCACAGATGTGGCTCATGGGGCAGGGGGTGCTGTGCATAGCTCCCTCAAAGCACTTGGGCCAGTGGCAGGGCTGAAGAGAAGTGGCTCTGGGTGCCCATGCCAGGTCCTGGTGGGTGATCTCGGGTGGGCTGAACAGCACCTGTGAGATGTCCAAGGGGGAGTGTGTGGGGGTGTCATGGCCATGCCGGTCACCATACCAAGGGTTGAGCTTTGATTTAGGATGGATTCCACTCTGGGGTTTGGCTCTGAGAGCTACCTGACATCCCCTAGAGTTGGGTGTGGAGAGAGGGGCTGAGGGGGAACTCCTCCCTCACTGGTGTGCTGGGACCTTCCTGGGGGGCTGTGAGAGTGGGAGGGGAACTGGATCTGCTGCTGCACCCCTCTGCTGCTGGAGGGTCTGGTGTGATGGGGTGGGGGGCACAGGGAGCTGCCCCTTGGTGGCTGACAGCCCACTGATGGGCACGCATGCCCTGTGCCCCTGTCTCCTTGCCCCTGACCTGGAGGTTTTGGTGCTGATGTGGCTGCCCCTCCTCAGCACCACTGGTCCCAGCATCCTGCCTGAGAGGCCTGTGCCCGCTCCCTGTGGGGCCAGGCAGTGCTGAGCAGTGCAAGCCAAGCGCGTGGGCCCTGCCAGACAGATGAGCCCATTGTGTGGTGCGTGGGCAGCCTGCCGAGGGGTGGCACTGGGGCCAAGCCGGGGGGCTGGAGCCCGTGCTGAGCCCTGCCCTGTCCCACCCAGCTGGAGGCAACACTGGACCTGGCAGAGCGACGCCGCATCCGCTCGGCCATCCGGGAGCTGCAGCGGCAGGAGCTGGAGCGGGACGAGGAGGCTCTGGCGTCCAAGCGCTTCCGCCCGGAGCGCGGCAGCCACCGGCAGGACAACAAGGAGAACTGGCCACGGTGAGGTCCCGCTTGCCCTGTGCCTTGGCTCCCCAGGGGATGGTGGCTCTGATGCCTGGCCCTGCTGTGGCTGGGACAGATATGGGTAGGGGCAAAGGTGGGAGCAGCCTGGCACCAAGTGGCTTGGCACTGCTGGGGACAATTGCCTGAACGTGCCCGCTGCCCACGGGGCACTTTGTTCCTGAGCAGCCCTGGCAGCTCCCAGCTCTCTCACCCCCACACAGGTCCCAGCGCCTGGAGGAGGAGCAGCAGATGGCCCTGGCTGCTTTATCCCAGCAGCTTGAAGCCATCACTGATGTTGAGGAGCTGACAAAACTGGTGAGTGACCGTGTGCTGGGGCAGGCTGTGTGCTGGAGTGACCCTGCATCACCCTGGGTCTTTCCCTCTTGCAGCTGCGGGCGGCGGGTGAGTATGAAGAGCGCAAGCTGATCCGAGCTGCCATCCGCAAGCTGCGTGCTGAGGAGATCGAAGGTGAGGCACCATCTCCGCATCCCAGGGCGGTCACCTTGGAGAGCCTGGGGTGTGGACAGCTCCTTCCTAAGGACCATCTTTGCTCCCATCCAGCTGCGACCCTGTCTGGGAATATACAGAGCAGCCGGAGGGATGGCAGCAGGCCTCACGCTGTGCCTGGAGATGAAAAAAGCAGCCAGAGGGACAATGCTGAAACACCAGCCCCAGCTAGGAGCAGGAAGAACAGCCAGAGCAGCGACAGTGAGCTGCCAGCACAAGCCAAGAGCAGGGAGAGCCACAGCGAGGACAGCACCAAGCCCCTGACTGCAGCTGGGAGCGGGGAGAGCAGCCAGCGGGATGATGCTGAACAGCTGGTGCTGGCTGGGCTGGAGGAGTGTGGCTGCGGGGGGGCTCCAGAGCAGCCCCCTGCCCAGGAGCTTGCAGGCTCAGTGGTGAGTGCACAGGGTGCTGCTGAGGGAACAGGACCACACAGGACCTCTTCACCCTTCCCTTGGGCTTTTGTGCCAGCCTACCCAGGGCACAAGCTACTCTGGGGTCTCTGGAGTCACACAGGGCATGGCTGGGCTGGGCTGTGCCAGCATGGCCCTGGCAGTGGTGAGCTGGGGGCTCCCTGAGGATGCAGCCCAGGCCTGAGCGGGGCATGAATGGTCTGTGGGGTCCTTCTGTGCATTCGGTGTACCACTCCTTGCTGTTCTGCAGGGATGGTGCTCTTCAGAGTCAGCATCCTCTTCTGCCTGCAGTGGTCTCCTTGTGCAGGCAGAAACTGTGATTCCCCCAGACCCCTGCCCATTCTTTCTTCTCTGTGGGGGCTGGTGGCCTCTGGAGCAGGGCTGGCGCCCACCAGCCATGGTGGAGGCTGTCTGGTGGCAAGAAGGCTGGAAGAAGCTGGTCCCAGTCTGGGTTTACTGCCGAGCATAGTGCTGCTGCATGGACCATGGCTCTCATGGCAGTAGGAGGTCCCTGGACACCACATGGAGTTGCCCTTCAGGGGAGGGTGGGGAAGGGCAAGATGGTGGCTGTGGGGTGGCCCCATGCCTCCTTTCAGCACTGCTGTCCCCACCTGGCTGCTTTGGCACAGTGCTCCCAGCCCTTCCATACTGGGGCATGTCTGGAGCAGTGGGTGTGGCTGTCCAGCTCTGCCCAGGTCACCACTCCAAACCCAAGGCCATTTTCCCTAAACAGCAGCTGAGTGGTGCTGGGTTTGAGTCGTGGTTCCCCTGTGCCCCCCCTGGGGTACAGGCCCCTCTCAGCCTCCCCCTGCCCCCAAGTCACAGCAGCACCTGGAGCCCATGCTGCCCTGAGAGGCTCCGACACAGCCAGGACTGACCTGGCCAGTGACACCAGCTCATGTCAGGGATGTACCTGTCACCTGCGTGTCCTTCTTGCTCTGATGTAAGCTTGTGGTCCCACGCTGCCCCAAGCATCCCATCATTTGCTGAGCAGAGCTGCCAGTGCAATGGGCAGGGACCCATGGTGGTGCAGAACTGGGTGCTCCCTGCATCATGGAGCCCCCTGGTGCCTGGGCTGGGTGGCAAGAGGGGACAGTGGCACTGGGATATCATCTCCCCACAGCATGCAGGGCAAGGCTTGGCAGAGACCACAGAGGGTCCCAAAAGCCAGCCCCTTGCTCCATGCCCAGGCAGTGCCAAGAGCCCATGGCACGCCCAGGCTTTAAGCCCACCTTGCAGTAGGGCACAGTGGGGACACTTGAGCCCCTGCCAGCCTCCTGTGCAGGGCCAGGCTGGTCCATCCTGGCAGCATGCAGACAGGCACGGGAAGAGGCCACAGGCTGCAGAACATCCCTGGCCAGCAGATGGGGGACAGACAGACAGGCTGACCCAGTGAGAGCCCAGCAGGCAGCTGGCCCTGCTCTCACCTGCTGGGCTCTCACCTGCTGCTCTCCCCAGGCCCGTGAGCAAGAGGACACAGTGGAGCAGGAGCACATCCAGGCTGGGTTGCAGGAGCTGCACAGCCAGCAGGCCAGAGACCCCCAGAAACCCAGCTCCCAGGGTGAGTTCTCCTGAGTGCCAGTGGCACATCCCTGTCCAGGGCTGTGCCTGCGGCTGAAGCAGTGCCAGGCCCAGCTGCAGGGGGATGGAGAGGGCAACAGAGCATCTTCCAAAGGTGTGGGCAGGGGAGCTGGGCACCTGCTGGGGCCATGGGAGTGGGCTTCACCCACATACAGCTGTTCTCTGTCCTGCAGCTGTGGTCTCGGGGACCCTAGTTCTTCTGGAGCTGGAGCCTGGTCCAGAGCCTGGTGATGGCAGCAAGGAGCCAGAGCAGGACCAGCTGTGTTCCCTGGGTGCTGCCCAGCCCAAAGGACAGCACCAGGCATCCTGGAAGGAAGAGACCCCAGGCAGCCCCACCACTGCCCAGGAGCCCGCTAGGGTGCAAAGGCACCATGGAGAGCCGTGTTCCCTGGGCCAGCCTGGTGCTGTCAGCCAGGCCAGCCAGGTACAGGACTGGTGGCACAAGCTGGGGCCATCACTGCTCTTTGCTGGGGACTGGTGGTCCTATGGGTGAAGGCAGCTCGATGGTGGGGGAGTGTGCCTGCCCACCCCAGCTGACTGCTTCTGTCCCTTTCCCTCCCCACAGCTCGATGTCAGCGTGCACAGCCCAGCGCTGGGGCCAGCCAGGAGGTGTGGGGAGCTGCCATCAGGTAAGTGCAGCCCCATGGGGAGGGAGCACTGGGGCTGTGGCACCCCCCCAGCTGGACAGTGCTTCCCTAGGGGGTCCCTGCTGCCCCCTGCCCTGTGGCATGTGCATCCTGGTGCTGCAGGGAGCACGTCAGCCCTGGGGACGTGACTTAAGCCCACACAGGCTGTGGCAGGAATGTGAGGGCAGGATATGGCCACGGCTGTCCCCAGGCAGTGACCGCTCACCCTGCAGCTGTGTGGTGGCTGTGCCTGCCCCAGCTGGGTGCAGGGGGAGCAGGGTGCCAGGCAGGCTGTTTACCAGTCCCCTAGCTCCAGGCTGGGCGGCAGCAGGGCCATGAAAGGGAATCGGTGCCGGCAGCAAACCCCAGCCTTTTGCATTCTTTGTCCCAATACGGTCAGGAGCCGTGCGCTGGCTGGCCCTGACCCCCCCCACACCCCCCCCAGGGCTGTGCTCGCTGCCCCAGCCAGGGCCCAGCACCCTCCAGGTCCTCCCTGCAGCCTTGAGGGGTCATGGTGGCCAGCAGCTGCCCTCTTCCTACTGCTGGGAAAACTATCCCCAGGGCTGTGCTGAGAGGAAATGGGAGGAAAGATAGAGAAAGCAGCTCTCTGCCCCCAGGGTCTGGGGTCCTACTTGGAGTCACCCTTGCAGGTGGAGGTCCCAGGGGGCTGCTGGCTCCTGGGAAGGCAGAAACTCTGTGGAGATGGTGGGGGCTGGTGGGGTGCAGCGTGGCACAGCCCTGGGGTAGAAGGAAGTGTGCAGAACCGAGCCCCCTTCACCTCACCTGGGGCTCAAACCTGGGTGCTGAGGAAAGGTCAAACCCCCCTTGCTTGGGCATCAGCAGCTCCTTACCCAGGCCAGAGTGCTGCCTACCTGCAGCCTGAGTAGGGGCTGAGCCATGGCCCCTGAGCCACTCAATCCCCTCTGGTTACACCAGGGCCTGGCCAGTGCAGGAGTGAACCCTGTGTATCACTCACTGCCCTGCTGAGGTGTGGGTACCTCCATCCCTGCCTTGCCCTCCTCCATGGTTTCACTTGGTGCTGCAGGGCAGAGCTGGGGGTGCAGAGCAGCCAGCCAGTGCTGGTGTGTTTTGGCATCACACTCTGGAGAGGTTGGTGTGATGGGAGGGGGGGCCCAGAGTGCTGCGCTTGGGGGTGCAGGGATGGCAACAGCACCCTATGCCACGCTCCCCCTCTGCTCCCCTTGTCCTGCTCTTTGCATATCTGGCCTGTCTCCTTCCCCAGTGGCGAAGCCCACCCAGCACGCAGCAGGGACCCAGCACGCAGCAGGGACCCCGACTCGCCTGAACACTCACCAGTGGCAGACAGCGTCTCCATCCCTGCGCCCGGCTGGTCGTGCGGGTAAGGGCCCGGGGGGCAGCTGCTTCCCAGGGCTGGGAGGTCGCGGCTGAGCCTGGCCAGACACGGAGCATCAGCGCAGGGTGCTGCAGGCTGCTACCGCTGCCTGAGCCTGGCTGGCTGCAGGCTGCACACCTGCCTTTGTGCCCCCCCTCCCCCTGCCCGGCATCCAGCCCTGCCCACCCCTGTGCATGCGGATCCCGGCCCCGGGGGCAGGGTGGGTGGTGGGGGAGAAGCTTTGAAGTGCTGCGGGTACCGTGTGGGGGGCAGCACGCAGGGCAGCGCACGGGAGCGTGGTGGGCATCAGCCGGCACGGTGGGGCACCCCCCGGGCTGGAGGGGGGTGGGGGGAGCATGCGTTGTGGAGGGCACCCGAGGGGCTGCATGCATCGTGAGGGGTGGGGGTGCAGCGGGGACACGCGTGGGTGGCCGCGGCTCCGCTGACCACGCGTCTCCTGTCCCCCCGCAGAGCCGAGCTCCACCGGGCCGTCGCCGCGGGCCGCCTCGGTGCGGGAGCGCGCCCAGCGCTTCACCCCGGCGGGCCCGGGCCCGGCCCCCAGCGCGGCGGCGGGTGGCCCGGCGGGGGCGGGCGGTGCGGGGGGGCGGGCCGAGCCCGGCCAATGGCAGCGGGGGCCCCGCACAGCCCCGCCGGGACCCGCTCAAAACGCGCGGGGCGGCGGCGGCGGAGGCGCAGAGCAGCACCGGGCCCCGGTACCCGTCGGCCGCGGCCTCGACGGCATGAAGACGTACTTCACCATCGAGATCAAGGATGGGCGCGTACAGCCCCTCACGCCCCGCGTCGTGGCCACCCCCGGCGGGCAGCGGGCAGGTGGGCAGCAGGCAGGGTGCACGGGGTGGGCAGGGTGCGGGAGGCTGGGCAGTGGCGGTGAGTGGGATGCGGGAGGCTGGGCAGTGGCGGTGAGTGGGATGCGGGAGGCTGGGCAGTGGCGGTGAGTGGGATGCGGGAGGCTGGGCAGTGGAGGCAGGCAGGATGCGGGAGGCTGGTCAGTGGCAGTGAGTGGGATGCAGGAGGCTGGGCAGTGGCGGTGAGTGGGATGCGGGAGGCTGGGCAGTGGAGGCAGGCAGGATGCGGGAGGCTGGTCAGTGGCAGTGAGTGGGATGCAGGAGGCTGGGCAGTGGAGGCAGGCGGGATGCGGGAGGCTGGGCAGTGGAGGCAGGCAGGATGCGGGAGGCTGGGCAGTGGCGGTGAGTGGGATGCGGGAGGCTGGGCAGTGGCAGCAGGCAGGATGCGGGAGGCTGGGCAGTGGCGGTGAGTGGGATGCGGGAGGCTGGGCAGTGGAGGCGGGCGGGATGCAGGAGGCTGGGCAGTGGAGGCAGGCGGGATGCAGGAGGCTGGGCAGTGGTAGCAGGCAGGATGTGGGAGGCTGGGCAGTGGCAGTGAGTGGGATGCAGGAGGCTGGGCAGTGGCAGTGAGTGGGATGCAGGAGGCTGGGCAGTGGCGGCGGGCAGCACGGGCGGAGGTGCTGACTGTGGAGCAGGGATGGGGAGGCCGGGAGGGGTGGGTGGCTGGACTCTGTGTGGGTGACAGTTGCAAGCAGGCGTCACTCTGGGGAGGAAAGGTGGGTAAGTGGCACCTGTCAGCAGGGAGGTGGGTGCTGTGGGGGCTGCGGGTGCCAGCAGGTGGGTGGGTGCTGGCAGGGCTGGAGGTGCCAAGGGATGGTGTGCTGACATGTGATCAGGCGGCGGAGCAAAGTGTCAGCTGAGTGCTGACAGAGTGGTGTGCACCAGTGAGCAGGTGGGGCCCAGCAGACATGTGATGCAGTGATGGCACATGCCTGCAGCAGCAGTGGCATTTGGTAGTCTGAGTGTGGGAACTGCCAGGAGAGCAGGGGCCGTGTGCAGGAGCATGCCTGGCAGCCCTCACCCTTTGTAGAGATGCTCAGCCCACTCAGGGCATCTCAGCACAGGGAGACCATCTGGCCATGAAGCCATCTCTGCTGTCCTCACATCTGTGTCTGGAGTCCTACCCCAGCTCCCTGCCCTGTCCTTTGCCCTGCAGTCATGCTCTAGCACACTGACCAGCTGGTCTAGGGGTGTTGGCACTGTCCTGCACCATCCCATCCCCGCTGCTGTGCAGTGTCTGATGTAGCCCTGTCCATAGGAGTGGCTGGCTTTGGGTACTCCTGGGCCACCTCTCATGCATGCATGGGAGGGGGTGTGTGTCTTGGCTCCAGCTGGTGCACTACGAAAAGTGTCCTTCCTTGGAGAAGAGAGCAAGTGGGATGGCAAGGGGGGACTGATTTGCCTGTCCCTTGGCTGTACCCAGAGCCCTTTTCTGCGCCAGAGCCTGGTGCCCACTGCTGAGGCAGGCTGCCCGTGGCAGTCAGGCAGCCTGGACAGTGTCACTCTCTGGGCATGGGGCCAAGTCTGCTGGGCTGGGGCAAACCCTACATGCCTTTTGCTTGCCTTGCAGAGGTGACCCTGGGACTCCGGAGCACCCCCATCCGCATCACTACTGTCCCTAGCAGTGGCAACACCATCTGCAGCATCAGCAGCAATGTCATCAAGGTGAGAGCTCCTTTGGCTGGGTGACATGGGGCTGTGTCCACTTGGATGTGGTCTGGGTGATTCTCAGCTTGGGGGGGAGGGGGAGCAAGGACTAGGACAAGTGGGTTGGTGCTGACAGTGTGGTCTGGGAGGTATGTCTGATTTGGAGGGTTTTTTGGCTTTTTTTTGTTGCAGTGTGATTTTTTTTTTAACCAAGAGACCCTATGGTCTGTGCGTGGAGCCCCAGCCATGTGAGCCCTCTGCACCACCATGTATGCAGACAATCGGGGTTGGGAGGTGGGGGGAGAGGTGGCCTGGTTGCTTTTTGTGGGTCATCTGTTTTAGACACCTGGTAGGGTAGCAGTAGCATAGGGACAAGCCCATAGCCATCTCCCCCTCTGTTCTCCCTGCTGGGAATGGACCTTGGCCATGGTGCTGGGTAGCCTGCCTGGAGTGGGGCTCCCCAGGGGTCTCTGATCCATGCTGGAGCAGTGGGCTGGGCTCCTTGCTCCTCCTGCTTTGCAATCCTGAGCTGACAGTAGAGCAGCAGCCCCAGCCCCGTTGTCCTGGGAGGGACTCTTGGAGGGGGTGGGAATAAATTCTGTCTACTCTGTTTTTGGGGGAGAGTGGGACGCATCCTCCTCCCTGGATGCTGGGGGTGGCGGGGCTTGGTGTATATAGGAGGCAGCCCTGTGTGTGCAGCCCTCCCAGTGCTTTTATCTGCTCCTGGCCATCTAGGGTAATGCGAGGCACTCCCACGCACAGCCTTGGCAGGAGCCTGGATGTCAAGTGCGGTGCTGCCTTCCCTGTGGTTCCGAGCGTGCTCTGCTCACCCAGCTCTCTCAGCAGGCACAGCGCTGGCGGTGGTGGCCGTGGCATTGGTGGTGGCCATGGCACCAGTGCCTCACTCTATCCTCAGCCTGGCCCTCGCCAGCGTGAAGCAGACAGTGCCTGCAGCCTTGCAGGGCTGCCCTCCAGAGCTGCCTGCAGCAGCCAGCAGGTCCTGCTGCTTGCGGGCAGCTTGGTGCCTGCCCAGGGCTAATGCGCTTGGGCAGGCTTGGCCCCAGCAGCCCGTCAGCTCTCATTAAGGTATTAGTGGTACTGCCCAGTGGGGTGGGGGGCTTGGACCCATCGGCTGCCTGGCAGGAGACACGGGCTCCAGGTGTGCTCCCAGCAGGCAGGGAGGAGGAGGAGGAGGAAGAGGCAGCAGCACTGCTAGCAGTCCTTCCAGGTAGGGCTCAGTCAGAGGGACCAGCAGGGTGTGGGGATCTGGGCATGGTGCCTGCTACGGCATGACTTCTCACTGTTGGGGTGCTACCGATGCCTGTTGTGCAGGGGCCTGTTTCCCCCAGGGTATTTGTCGGGCAGTGTGAGGGCTTTGGGGGGGCCCCCCCCCCAAAACCACAGCCAGTGGCTGAAGGCCTCATCCCAGCACCACGTCATTGTGTTGTGCGTGACACCAGCCAGGAGTAGGAGGGCACTTGGGCAACAGAGTTTGTAGGTGGTCCCTGGCCCTGAAGCATGCCCACCACTGCAATGGGTTGGGGACTGTGTGGGTGCTGTACCCTGAAGGCTGTGCCCTACAACCCCCCCCCCCCCAGGCTGGCCTCAAGGACACCAGCAGCCTCCCCGGGGCCAGTGAGGAACACTTGGCAGGGCTCCTCCTCGCCGAGCCACCTGGTCCCAGCACTGGAAACGCTGCCAAGAGTTGGTGGCTGCCTCAGCACCCCTGTGAGGGACCCCTGGCCTCCATGACAAGAATAGCGCAGCAGGCGCAGGGCTGTGCGGGCTGGCCTGCAGCCGGGGGCGGGGTGCCCGGCGTCCCTATAAAGGGCAGGGGACAGCTGAGCGGGGCTCACCGCAGCATCGCCCGGCACCCTGCAGCCATGCCGGGGGGTGGCCTGGAGGCACTGGCGCAGGCCGGGGTGGCCGAGCTGGTAGAGCTGCGGCGGGAGCTGGGGGCTTTCCAGGGGGTGTTGGAGGGGCAGCTGGAACAGGCGCTGCAGCGGGTGCAGCCCCTGGCACAGGCGCTGCGGGAGCTGCAGGAGGAGCACCTGGAGCTGCGAGCAGAGCTGGCGCACCTGGGTCGCTGCGTTGACCTGCTGGCTCTGCAGCTGGGGCTGCAGGATCCCCCCGGAGAGGACCTCAGCACCCTCTTTCTGGAAGCACAGGACCCTTGCGCCCACTTTGAGGGCACCGAGGAGCCCGGCGGCCCTGTGGCCCATCCGCCCGCTTTCTCCAGTATGCGCCAGCAATCGGTTCTGCACCTCTCCCGGAGCAACAGTGGTGTGAGTGGGCAGCCCTGCCCCACGGCAGCATCTGGCGGGAGGGAACGGGAGGGTGGCACCAGCCAGTGGGACTGAGGGTGGCCCTTGGGCTCTCTGGAGCCCAGGCGAAGCCCCCGGCACTAGGTGGGACGGTGATGCACAGGCAGCCCAGTGTCACTGGGTTCTGCTGCCGCTCGGGCTCACTGCTGAGGGGGGAGGCAAATGGCGCCTGCCTGCTCCACGTTGCTGGAATGCCGGGCGGGCAGGCTGCAGGCAGCTGTTGTGCCCCTGCCTGCACACAGCGCAGCAGTGGTGAGGCACAGGTGGTGGCATGTGGCCGGCGTCCCCTCCTGCAAGCAGCTCAGCCATGGGCTGGGTGTTAGGCCTGGGCAGTGGAAGGCAGGATGGGGCCAGGAATGAGTGGGGCTGCTCCAGCCCCATGCCACCACCTCCTGCTTGTTGCCTCCCTGCCCACCCTGCTGCCTGTTGCGTATTGCTGGGGGATCATGCTGAAAGAGACTGGGTGTCCTGGCTTTGCTCAGGTAGGGGCCAGGCTGGCCTAGATCCTGCGCAAGGATGTGGGGGAGGCTCTTGATCTCCTGCACAACCTCTTCTCTCTGCTAAGTCCCTTAATTCCCTGGAAATCCCTGTGTTGCTAACAGCACGCACCAGCCCTGCCAGCACCTTGCTCGACCTGGAGTGCCTTGGCAGCCCCTGCCCACCAGAGGGTCCCGGCAGCCTGCAGTGATGGGGGTTGGGGAGGAGGATGATGACACACATTTGGGGACGTTTTGGCAGCCAGGCTGGGAGCAGGTCAGAGAGTGTCGGGCCTTCTGGGGGCAGGAGGTGCCACAGGGGGATGTCGCATTCCCCTGTCTGCCTTGATCGCTCTGGATGTCTGCAGCATCCCACCAGCTGTGAGTTTTTATGCTGCATGTGATAGGTCTTCTCCATCATCCCCACTGCCTGTGGCACTGGGAAGTGTCAGGGTAGTGGAGGACTTGGACCCTAAGCATCAGGAAGGGGGAGGGGGTGGCTGAGCTGGCAGGGGCTCAGTTGCATGGTGCTGTCCTTGCAGATGGAGCCAGAGATGGTGGAGCAGTCCCAGGCACCAAGGCTGGTGGTGGAGCAGTCCCAGGCACCAAGGCTGGTGGTGGAGCAGCCTCAGGCACCAAGGCTGGTGGTGGAGCAGCCTCAGGCACCAAGGCTGGTGGTGGAGCAGCCTCAGGCACCAAGGCTGGTGGTGGAGCAGCCTCAGGCACCAAGGCTGGTGGTGGAGCAGCCTCAGGCACCAAGGCGGGTGGTGGAGCAGCCCCAGGCACCAAGACGAGTGGTGGAGCAGCCCCAGGCACCAAGGCTGGTAGTGGAGCAGCCCCAGGCACCAAGACAAGTGGTGGAGCAGCCCCAGGCACCAAGGCGAGTGGTGGAGCAGCCCCAGGCACCAAGGCTGGAGCCAGAGCAGCCCCAGGCACCAAGGCTGGAGCCAGAGCTGCCCAACGGCATGGAGAAGGTCCAAGTAAGGGAACTGGAGAGAAGGAGCAAGCTGAACATTGAGGAGCTGAGCAGGATCGAGGATGAGGATGTTCTGGATAAGATGGTATCTCCTCTACCACCAGGATCCTGGGGGAAAGCAAGGGGACCCCAAGCTGGTGGCAGAGGGCTGATGCTGACCTCTACCTCTTCTTGCAGTTGGATCAGACAACAGACTTTGAGGAGCGGCGACTGATCCGAAATGCCATGCGGGAGCTGCGCCAGCGCAAGCGAGGTGCTTGGGGATGGGGACCCTGGGGGGGTCAGGGCTCTGGCAGTGCAGGTGCAGCCAGCGGGGTGCTGAAGTGGGGCCGTCCAGCTGCAGTGAAGCAGGAGGGTGTGCTGGGTCTTGTGCTGAACACCTGCTCGTGCCAGGCTGAGGACATCATCCTTGTCACGAGTCCGGTCTGGACTGGCAGCAGCCAGCAGCACCCCGGGTGTGGTGGGGACAGCAGCACCCTGCTGCCTTTGCCTCTCGCTGCTGACGCTGCCTCCTGCCCTTCCAGACCAGCGGGAGAAGGAGCGGGACCAGCGGCTGCAGGAGGCCAGGAGCCAGGCCATGGCAGGGCGGGCCGGCCACACCACGGAGACCACCAGCACCCAGAGCAGCCAGTCCGCCGACGGCTCGGCACACAGCACCGTCACCAAGACAGAGCGTCTCGTTCAGTCCGGTACAGGCTGGGAGGGCACAGGGTGCTTTTGCTGGGTGTGAGCGGTGGGCTGGCCCCTTGGGAGGCCATCGAGTCTTTCCCAGTGCTCTGCCCCTCTCACGCATTCTGGGTCTGGCTGGACTGTGCTGGGAGCAGGACCGTGGTACCGGAGTGGGTTTTGCTGCATCTTCTCTGGCTTGCCCAGAGCCTGTTTGGGAATCTTTAAGGGTTTGGTGACTTCCCACCTGATCCTCCACCCCATAAGGGTGGCAGGGGCCTTGTCTGCACCTCAGGGCCCATCCCCCTGCTCTCCCTGTCCCCAGGGGGCTCAAGCCAGGAATTGCTGCAGGGGGCTGAGGGATGCTCCGACTTCCCACTCCTTTGCACTGGCCCCTCTGCTCTGCCTGGGGGGTGCATGCTGTCTGTCCCCCACCCCGCCAACCATAGCTCTGCCACCCAAGCCTTCTCCCTGTCTCTCTGCATGGGTGCGAAGGTGCAGGGGTCTGTGGGTGTGGTATCAGCCAATCCCCCTGTCCTTGCCTGCTGCAGGTGATGGCACCAAGACCTCCCGTACCACAACCATGGAGTCGAGTTACACTAAGAGATCGGAGGGTAAGAACTTTTGTTGCCCTTTCCCTGTGGTATCCTCTGAGCATAACCCCAGGGGCATTGTCACTGTGTCATCCCTGCCATTGCCTGTGGCAAGGGCAGAGCTCCCTGCCAGCCTGGCACTGCATCCCTCAGCACCTGCCCATGGCCTCCCCACCTCTCTTTTTCCCTGCAGGTGGCAATAGCACGTTCATTCAAACCAAATCATCCTACAGCTCCTCTTCCAAGAAGACAGGCAGGTGAGTGGCAGTTAACCCCAGGAGATCCCATCAGCTCGCACAAACCCACTCTGCCCAGCTTGTGATGTCCCTGTGCAGAGCTGTCCCCAAAGCCTTCTGGCCCTTCGGGCACACTCGCTGTCTCCACCAATGGCCCAGGTCCCTCTATGGGCCTGGAGATGTGCCTACTTGCCAGGGACCTTAAGCTGTACCTCTTCTGTCCCTGAGACATGAAGGTCTTCCAAAGCTCCAGGACTGGTGATGGGCTGAGGCTACCATGCACCCTACCCTGGGCTGGTTGCAGGCCCCCCCAGCTTAGGCTGTCTCTCTTGTAGCATCTTCAACCGTGAAGACGAGGGTGCTTCCAGGCAGAGCAGCCTGGCTGCGCTGGAGCGGCGCCAGGCGGAGAAGAAGAAGGAACTGATGAAAGCTCAGAGCCTGCCCAAGACATCAACCTCACAGGCTCGCAAGGCCATGATGGAGAAGCTACAGAAGGAGGGCGGGAGGTGAGGCTGGGCCGGGGGTGGGCTGGCTGTGGCAGCCAGCATAGTGTGGGTGACACCCTGTGTCTCTGTGTGGGTGACACCCTGTGTCTCCGGTCGCAGCTCACCGAGCCCCGCGGCAGCGCATGGCGCCGTGCAGCGCTCCTCCAGCTTCGGTGTGACCAATGCTAACAGCATCAAGCAGATGTTGCTGGACTGGTGCAGAGCCAAGACCCGGGGCTATGAGGTGAGTGCCACCTTCTCACCCCATCCCCAGGGCCCGTGGCTCTGCCCTTCAGTAACTCTCCTGCCCTCACAGCACGTAGACATCCAGAACTTCTCGTCCAGCTGGAGCGACGGCATGGCCTTCTGCGCCTTGGTCCACAACTTCTTCCCTGAGGCATTTGACTACAGCCAGCTGACACCCCAGAACCGCCGCCACAACTTTGAGGTGGCCTTCTCCTCTGCAGAGTACGTAGTGCTCATGTTGTCATGTTGGCAGCTTGAGGTGACTCCCACCTCAAGGGGGAATACAGGCAGGGGCAATGATGCTGGAGGTGGGTGCCCATCAGCGTCACTCCCCCAGCATCATGCAACAAGGTTTGGACACTGGGGGGAAAACAGCAGCTGCATGGACAGAACCATGATAGGCCAGTGCCAGTCTGGCATGGCAAGGGTGGGTGTGGAGGGTCTGAGTTTTCATGGGTGTGGGGCAGCGCACCCAAAGGCAGAGCAGCAGCCCCCCCAAGCCTGCCCAGCTGCAGCAGGACTTCCCATACCAGGGTGCTAGTGTGGGACTTCAGCCCATGGGGAGTGGGGTTTGTCAGTGCCAGGTGCCTCCTCTCACAGTTACAGGGGCTCCAACACCGTCGCAGCTTCTCCAGTCTCTTCCCTTCCCCTTTTGCTTCTGGTTTTCCTGGGTGCTGAGAGATGGGAGCGCGTCCAGCTGGAGGGCTGGCAGTCAGCCCCTCTCTCCTTCCTTCTGTCTCTCTCTCACCCACTCCTCCTCCCTTCCAGCACCCTGCCCAGGGGCAGGGCCAGGTGGGTGGGGGTCCCATCCCGGCTGATGTCTGGGGCGGTGGTGTGAGCTGGGAGCTCCCATGAGCTCCCTGGGTGCCGTGGTGCTGTTCGGTGGAGCGAGAAGGGGACTGTGCCTGGCTCTCGGTGCTCCTGGTAATGGACTTTTTGCCTTAATTGGGGAACCGGTGCGTGGACTTGAGAGCGCCATCGATCTCTCCAGCCTGGAAGCCAGGTGGCCTCTCGTCCTTCCTCCTCCTCCTCCAGCTCTTGTGAGCATCTTCTCCCGAGCTTCCTGCACCAGGGCTGTGCCGTGTGGTTCCAAGCGGAGCTGGGCAGGAGGGCTGGGCACATCCACCCCATCCTCCCGGCAGGTCTATATAGGGCATATATAGAGTGCCGCTCCGCTCTGGAACCCGCTCCCCAAGCACCCGGCGCGCCAGAACACCTCACTCCTCCTCCCCTGCCTCCGTCTGTCCTTCCCTCTGGACCTCACGCCTCTCCACGCTGCTCACCTGCCCTCCCCCTCCCTTGCTTGTGCCCCCTCAAATCTCACTGAATGGCCTTGGCACAGTGGTGCCTGGAGCCCTCCTGCCCCTGCATCGTGCACCCCCAGAGCATGCAAGAGCAGAGCAGCATCTGCCAGGGGGGTGGGATGGGAACTGCATTGATCCGTGTCTCTTGTTTTCTCTCTTCCTTCCCCTCCCCGACTGGGCTGCGGTCACTGGCTTGCCCCTCTCTCTCCCTGCCCCCAGGAAGCACGCGGACTGTCCGCAGTTGCTGGACGTGGAGGACATGGTCCGGATGCGCGAGCCGGATTGGAAGTGTGTGTACACATACATTCAGGAATTCTATCGCTGCCTGGTCCAGAAGGGGCTGGTAAAAACCAAAAAGTCGTAGCCCATTTTCACCCCCCCCGGGAGCGATGGTGAGAACCTTCTCCTCCAAATACCTGCCCGTGTCCTACTGCTGCTGCTGCTTGGCCAAGGGGCCGGCAAGCAGCCACCGTGGCTGGGGAAGAGGCTGGGGGATGCTGGTTGGGAGAGGGTCAAGTCCTGGTGGTGCCGGTCAGCAGGGCCCAGAGAGGGGTGGAGGCAGCTGTCTGGCCTCTGGCCTTCTGGGGTAGCACCCGTGGGGATTTGGGGAGGAGGGTACTGTGTCACCTGGGGGGCTGTTGGCTTTCCAGCCATAGGGATGGCTCTAGTGTGTATGGAGCTGCCACAGCACTTTCGTCCCCACTGTCTGAGCGGGACCCTGGGGATGCAGCTCTGGCTGTTCTGTGGAAGCGTGACCCTGGGCAGCGCTGCCTGGCTGTGGGCGAGCCCCTGCAGGGCACTGCTGCTGCTTGTTGCCTCCTTCCCCCAGCCCCGGGGCATGCGGGGGCTGCCAGCCACAGCCAGAGGGGAGCTGCAGCCACTGGGGCAGGGCCAGGCGTGGGCGATGGTGTGCTGCCTGCTCATATATGGGCAAGAGTGGGGAGCCTGGAAAGTGTGAGTCAAGGCTTGGGCCCTGCCTTGTCTTTGAGTGTTTGTGCCTGTCTTCAGGGGCATCCCAGCAGCTCCCCCAGGCTCTGCGTGGCACCAGCACACCGGGGTCCAAACAATGGCTTTATAAGGGCAGAGCTGCTCTTGTGCTGTGCCATCACTCCCTGAACCCAGGCTGGCAGTGGTGGGGCCGCTGGAGCTCAGGCAGAGGATTTCCCAAGGCCCTGAGCACCTCAGACAAACACGTGCCCCCTCCCTCTGACCCCCCCCTTTCCCCCTCCTCAACAGCCAAAGCACAAGGTAGGGCTCAGCCTGTCACCTCCATGGCTGCACTGACTCCAGAGCAGCAGAGGCCCTTTGGAGAGCTGGGCTGCAGGAGCAGGGGCCTGGAAGACCCGTGGGCTGAGCAGCTCTCCTCAGCCCTGCTGTTCCCCTGGGCTTGGCACCAGCTGCCTGTCCCTTCTTTGCTGTGTTCAGTGGGTGGTGCAGGCAGAGTGAGGGCAGGGCTGCCACCCCACCCCAGGGGCAGCGGCAGCACTCAGTGGCTGCAGGGATGTGGGAACGGCCATGGCTTCTCTGCCAGGGCCTGCCAAGGTTGGTGCCTGCTGGAGCAGGGTCCTGAAAGCTGGTGGGCTTAGGCTGCTGCTGGGCTGGGTGAGGTGGGGCAGGGGGGAGGCTGTGCCTGGAGCACACAGCCCCCGGGTGGGCTGTGCTGGGGTGGGGCTGAGCTCTGCTGCAGCCTAGGGAGAGGTGGGAGAGAGGACTGGAGGGTGCATTGGGGTGGTGGGCAGCAGATCGGGGGTTTGGACCCTCTTTCTGCCCAGGGCTGGAACCCCTGCCTGAGTGTGGCCCTGGGGCCAGCATGGCCAGGCTGGCTGTGGCATCAGTGGGCCATGCAAGATCACACCAAGCAGCCCCCAGCTGCCAGTGCAGCCCCTGCTCAACAGCTACACTGGCCATTATTGTCGGCAGCAGCATGGGGTGCCTATCCCATGGTGGATGGAGGGGCCTGCTGTGCTGCCTGGCAGGGCTGCAGGGACTGGGGCAGGGCTGGGGATGTGGCAGCAGGGTTAGGGTTGACTCTGTGCCCACCCCCCACTATCCCCCAGCCGAAAGTTGAGGACAGAGGCAGCCAGTTCCACTCCACGCCGTGCCTGGCTGTCGAGGTGATTACTCCAGCAGTGCTGACAGCCCCCTCAGGTCGGACCTCCTGGCCCAGAGGGCCCCAGCTCAGGGGGAGAGATGGCACCCACGACCCAGGGAGCTGGGTGGGTGGTGCAGGCACAGCGAGGGCAGGACTGTCCCCCCGTGTCCCGTCCCCCCCCCCCGAAAGGGCAGCAGCAGAACCCAGTGGCTGCAGGGATGAGGGGACAGCCATGGCTTCTCTGCAAGGGTTGGCAGCTACTGAAGCTGGGTTTTGAAAGCTGGTGGGTGTAGGCTGGTACTGGGCTGGGTGAGGTGGGGCAGCCTCACCACAGTGAGGAGGCTGTGCCTGGAGTACGCAGCCCTCAGGGTCAGAATGAGGGTGGGACCCAGCCTGGCTGTGCTGGCAGGGCTAGGGCTTGCAGTGGGGGTGATGAGCAGTGCATGCCCAGACACCCCACACCGCCTTTCTCTGGACCAGCTGGTGGTGTTTGGAGTGGGGGTGCAGCACAGATGGGTGTTGGCAGGCAGGCACATCTCCCTGCAGCGTGCCAGCAGTGGCTGGAGCACGAGGGTAGGCACAGCCTGAGAGGGGATCACTGCCACCACCCAGAACTGGGGCAGAGGGCGCTGGGGCAGCAAGGGGCACAGGCAGGCAGCCTCCGTTGCAGGCAGCACGTGCTTTTCCCAGTGCCAGGAGTAGCAGGACCATGGGGTCCTGAGGGACAGGCGGGAGCTGAGCAGGACTGAGGGCAGCAGTGCCCAGCGCCAGTACGCCCTGGGAGGCATGGGTCCCCATCCCAGCCCCTGCAGTGGGGCAGCCTGCTCAGGGCAGTGCTGAGGGCTGCATCTCCGCAGGACGCTGGTGGACTGCGTGCCGCTGGTGGAGGTGGAAGACATGATGATCATGGGGAAGAAGCCGGATGCCAAGTGTGTCTTCACCTACGTGCAGTCCCTCTACAACCACCTGCGTCGCCACGAGTTGCGCATGCGGCAGAAAGAGTGCTAGAGCCTGGCCTGCCCCCTCCCCTGCTGCCCCCTGCCCCAGGGCTGCCGGCAGGCAGGGGGGCTGCCTGCCCCAAGAGGGGCTGGGGGCAGCATGTGACTGGCGCTGGGGACCGGAGGCTCTGCCACGGCGCAGCCCTACGCCTCTGCCTCCCTGCTGCTCCCTGTCTGGCTGCAGGCTGACCCTGTGGGCAGGGCCAGGCAGGAGCTGCTGGGGGCACGCTCCCCAGCTCGGCTCACCTCCGTCTCTCCAGTGTGTTATTTGTTCTCCAGGAGTTGTTTGTCCACAGGCAGCACCCATGTGTCCCTGGGGAGGCCCAGGCGTGGTGGCACCCTTGGGCCCAGGGCTGGTGGGAATCTGCAGCTGAGCAGGGTCACTGCGTTGCGCAGGCAGCGTGCCCACGTGTGGTTCTCCTTGGCCCCCTGTGAGGAAGCCCCACTGCCCACCACAGACCCTGCTTGGTGCCACCTCCCTGGGGACAGCCCCGTGCTGACACCCTGCTTCCCACCATGCACACACCCCCTGGGGTACTTCCACACCAGGGCAGTGGGTGCAACACCTGTGTGCTGGGGAGCAGGTGGGGAGTTGAGGGGTCCTGGGGGAGTAAGGGGCCCAAAGTGTGAGCCAGGATGGCAGCCCCACTCTCCTCCCCAGCTTGGGGTGCCACGTGCTTAGTGCTGATCATCCCTCCATCACCATCTCTGCACCCGCGTTGTCACGTGTACCAACACCAGCCAGACAATAAAGGTTTATTCTATAGGGTGATGCCTCCACCTTGGGTCCTTCCTGGCTGCCTCGTGCTGCCCATGCCACAGTGCCCAAAGGAAGTGCTGGCAGCCCTGCCCACTCCTGGACACCTCTGCCCACAGGCCCATTGCCCACCCAGCCCAGGAGATACAGGACATGTGCTGCTCTTGCTCAGGGAGGATGCCCAGAACTGAGGGGCACCACCAGTGTCCCACTCTGACCAAGGGCAGTGAGTTTGCACCTCCCCTTGCTCCCCCCAGGCCTGGTGCAGGGAAAAGATCCCACAGAGGCTGGGCAGAACCAGGTCTGCAGACATTCCTGCCAGGCTAGCGCAGCCATCAGGCTTCAGCTCAGCACTGCAGGACCCACTTGTGGGCTCCCACCCTAACCCCTGAGAGGGCAGCTCATCCCCAGCCATGGTGCCCCAACCATCTGGTCCATCCATCTGTCTGTCTATCCATCCATCCAGTGTGCCACAGCGTAGGTGGCATAGGAAGAGCATAGTTGGTCCACCGGACAGTTTGTCAGCAGCAGCTGTGAGCCCACCACCCCCCTCTGCCTCAGTGAGTGACTCCAGGGGACCCAACTCCTCCCAATACCCAATACAAAGCAGAGCAGGATGGCCCCACCAAGCCCTCCCTGGAAAGACAACACAGTGCAGATAACTTTACACAAGGGCTTTAATGGGGCTCAATACGGGACAACCCTGCTGAGGTGTGAAGCCAGATCCCTCCCAGGGGCAGCTCTCCCACCTCTGGGACTTAGCACATCTACCCTCAGCACCTGGGGCTTTCTGCTGAGGGTTTCATCCTGTCCCACACAGGTAGGATACCACTGCCCAGTGCTGGGAGTCAGCTAAACCTCAGGGCATGGCAAGGGAGCACAAAGAATGGTGCTCCTCAAGATGGGATGCAGGCCTGCAGGGAGGGAGGGCAGTAACAGGCACACAGGACCCTGGCATGCGCACAATGCCCAGGAAGACCCTGATCAAGGCTGGAAGCTGCTCAAGACATCCTCGATGCAGAGGCTACACAGCACCAAGTGACAGCAGGGGCACCTTCACCATCCCACAGCCCCATCCCCTGCTGCTGCGAAGCCCCTGTCCCCATGCACTGGGGACTGGATGGATGCAGGACCCTCTCCCGTGCATGACACCCCTCACTAGAGGTCTGGGTGTTCTCCTTCGTCATGTTTGGGTAGGGTCTTGCCATCAGTGGTGGGAGCTTGGTGGGGCAGCAGGGTGGGCAGAGGCCTGGCAGGGGCAAACTGGAACTCCTTGGGCACAGGGGCATCAGGTGTCTCCTTGCGGTAGAAGCCCAGCTCCTGCACCAGCTGGTTGATCTCCTCTCGGGTCATGTCGCTCAGGGGGATTCTCTGCACAGGGACAGGGATTGCAGCCTGGCCCCCGCACACACCAGCCCCCCAGGCCCTGCTGCAGCAGTGGGTGCCACGCTGCCCACTCACCTCCAGCTCCTCGTATCGGTGGCTGAGAAGCACGAGCTCGGGGTCTGCACCAGGCAGGTGCTTCATCTCCAGGTTATGGCTAGGCAGCATGTTAAGGAGTGGACAGTACTGGGCAGGCCCTTGCAGCCCCCCATGCTATGCTGTCCTCCATCACATCCCATCAGATCCCATTACATCCCATTCTCTGTCCCAACTTATCCTGTCCCCCATCTCAACCCACCTTACCTTCCACTGTAACCCAACCCATCGCATCCCATCCTCTCCATCCCACTGTGTTCCCAACCACTCTGTCCTACAGCCTTCACCCAATCCTATCCCCTGTCTCATCCCATCATCCCTCATTCTATCCCATCCTCCATTCCACTCCTCACCATCCCTCATCCTGTTTCATGGTGTCTTCCACTGCATCCCATCCCAGCCTCCATGTCATCCTCTATCCCTGCCCCATCCTATCTCACCCCACCCTGTCCACCTCCTATCCCATCCTGGCCCACATCCCACTCACCTGGTCCTTGTCCCCGACCCAGTCTGGTCCTGTCCTGTCCCACATCCAATCTGACCCACCCCACCTGGTCCTGTCCTGTCCCGCATCCCATCCCACCCCACCCGGTCCAGTCCTGTCCCACATCCCATCCCACCCCACCCGGTCCAGTCCTGTCCCACATCTCACCCCACCCCACCCGGTCTGGTCCTGACCTGTCCCACATCCCATCCCACCCCACCCGGTCCAGTTCTGTCCCACATCCCATCCCACCCCACCCGGTCCAGTCCTGTCCCGCATCTCACCCCACCCCACCCGGTCTGGTCCTGTCCCACATCCCACCCCACCCGGTCCAGTCCTGTCCCACATCCCATCCCACCCCACCCGGTCCGGTCCTGTCCCACATCCCATCCCACCCCACCCGGTCCGGTCCTGCTCCCATCACATCCTGTCTCCCATCCCGGTAGGGGCCTGTGCCCGGGTGGGGCCGCACCAAACGCTGCCTGCCGAGCAGGGCTGCCAGCGGGTACTAGAGGGGGATGTCCTGAGTGATGAAGGCCTTCACCTGCGGGCAGAGCAGGCGGCTCAGCGGATGGGGTACCCCGGCCCCGGCCTCGCCCCCTCCCCCCGGCAGCACTCACCTCCCTCAGGCGGTTCAGCCGTCAGCCGCCGCAGCTCTGCGGGAGGAGACACCCCGTCACGCCGACCGCACCCTCGGTGTCCCCGCACCCCCCGCCCACCCCGCGCTCACCTCGACCTTGCCCCGGGCCAGGTCCCGCAGCTCGGCTCCGCGGAGATGGGGTGACCCCGGGCCAACGCCGCCGTCCCCCGCCGCCGCCAGCAGCAGCAGCGGCAGCAGCAGCACCCGCAGCATCCCGCCGCCACGTCGCCTCCCGCTCGCCCGCGCGCGCGGCCCCCGCCCCGCCCCGCCGAGCGCGCGCACGCACGAACGCACGCGGCGGCGAGCGGCACGAGCGCAGCGGGTAAACACGCACCGCGCGCGGACACGGGCACGAGCGGGGGCGCGCGCGCAACCCACCCACCCGCACGCCGCGAACGTGACAGGGGACACACACACACACACACACACACACACACACACACACACCCCGCACACCCAGCGGCACACACACACACGCACACGCACACGCCGCCGCGGGCAGGCGGAGCTGTGCACACCCGCCCGCAGTGTGCATGCGCCCGCAGGCGTCAGCGCACAACGTCAGCTCACGGGAACACGCCGGGCGCGCAGCATCCCGCACCCAGCAACGTGTCTCGGCGCCTCCTGGGCCGCATGCACACACAGGCTGACTGCACGTGCTCTCGGCACGCACCCACAGCCGGACGCAGGCGTGACTGCGCGTGCACAAACCAGCGTGCACACGCGCAGACAAGCCATGCACACAGCCACAGGTGTGCACATCCCCCTGGTCACAGGATCCCAGGGGTTGGAAGGGACCCCCAGAGCTCCTGGGGTCCAACCCCCCTGCCAAAGCAGCTCCCCAGCTCATACTGCACAGGGCGGTGTCCAGATGGGGCTGGAATCTCTCCAGAGAAGGAGACTCCACACCCCCTGGGCAGCCTGTCCCAGGGCTCCCTCACCCTCACTGGGGAAAAGTTCCTCCCCAGGTTGGTGTGGAACTCCCTGTGCTCCAACTTGCAGCCACTGCCCCTTGTCCTGTCCCCACAGACACTGAGAAGGGGCTGGCTGATTCCCCCTGCACCCCATACTTAATATATTGATAAACATTGATTAGGTCCCCCCTCAGTCTTCTTCTCTCCAGGCTGAACAGCCCCAGCTCTCTCAGCCTCTCCTCACAGGGGAGATGCTCCAGGCCCTTCATCATCTCCTCAGCCTCCTCTGGACTCTCTCCAGGAGATCCCTGTCCTTTTTACACCAGGGAGCCCAGCACTGGACACAACACTCCAGGTGGGGCCTGAGCAGGGCAGAGCAGAGGGGGAGGATCCCCTCCTGTGACCTGCTGCCCACACTCCTCCTGATGCCCCCAGGATCCCATTGTCTCTCTCAGCCCCAGGGCACACTGCTGGCTCATGGCCACCCTGTCACCCACCAGCACCCCCAGGTCCTTCTCCACAGAGCTCTGGGATCTCAGCACGGGATCCCAGAGCCCTGGGGGTCCCTCTGCTCCAAGCCCCTCCTCCAGCAGAGCCACCTACAGCTGCCCAGCGCCACATCCAGGTGGCAGCCAAGCGTCTCCAGGCTGGGAGACCCCAGATCCGCCCTGGGCAGCCTGTGCCAGGGCTGGACACGTGTGTGTGTGCCTGAAGGATGCGGGAGACCTGCGGACACCTGCCGACACGTGTGTGTGTGTGTGTGTGTGTGTGCCCCCGCATGCCTGCACACCTGTCCCTACAGCCGCGCTCAGCACGGCGGCGCCCCCCCCCCCGCACGGGTCCCGCACGGTGCCGGGACCGCCGCACGCGCGCACCTGCCCCCCCCCCCCCCCCCCCCCCCGTCAGGGCGCGTGCACGCACTCCGCTCGTGGCGCGGTGCGCAAGCTGCGCGCAGTCACGTGCGCACGGGCGCTCACGTGGCACAGGTGCGCGGGGAGCGCGTGCACGGCCAGATGCGTGCCCCCCCCCCCCCCCGCGCGCGCGCGCGCCACCTGAGGCCGTGCGCGCGCAGAGGCGACACCCCCCCCCCCCCCCGCGCTGCCAGGGGGCGGCTCCCCGCGCCGGGTCCCCTTGCGGGGCGAGCGGCCCCCGCTCCTCACGCAGGGGTGGGGCCGTCACGTGAGCGGGGCGGGGCGGCAGGTGCGCGCGCGGGGCGGCGGCGGCGGGTGCCGCTCGTGCCGCTGCTGCGCCTTTAAGATGCCGCGCAGGTGGCGCGTGCGAAGGGGGGGGGGGGGCCGCTGGTGACATCACGGGGCGCGCGGCGCCGCTAGGCGGGCCCCGCAAGGTGAGCGCGAGCGGCGCTGGGCCGTGCGGGGAGCGGCCGCCGCCGCTCGGGTCTCCTGCCCATGGAGCCGGCCCGCCGCGGCAGCGTGGACCAGGGCTCGGCCGCCGCCTCGGCGTCCTGCCCCGGCCCCCTGCACGGCGCCGCCGCCGCCTCCCTCCCGGTGCCTTTCGGCTCTGGGGGCTCGGCCCGGCAGCAGCCCGAGGGCGGGGGCCCGGCGGCGCCTTTCCTCGGGGGTGACGTCGTCGTCGTCCCGGTCGCCCGCAGGAGCTCCCGGCCGGACGCCGCCTGCGACCCCTTTCCCTACGGTTGCCCGCGGCCCGGGGGGGCGCAGCGCGGCGCGCCCGAGGAGCGGTCTCCGGGCCGGGCTGCCCAGCCTCCGCCGCTGGAGGTGGGCCGGGCCCCGTCTGAAGGGGTCGGCGGGCCCCTCGCCTTCCCGCTGCCAGCCCTGCTGCCCCCCAGCCCGGGCGTCCCCCTCGCCTGCCCCGCCGCGCCGTCCTCGGCGGCGTCCGGCCAGGCGCTCGCCTGGCCCGCCTTCCCCGAGCTCGATCCCCTGGAGCACGCCTCCCCCGGGAAGCCGGTGCCCGCCGAGCGGAGGGAGATGCTCCCCAAGGCGGAGTCCAGCGACCACATCTCTGCCTGGGCCGGCTCCTCGCCCAGGGCTGCCGGCCTGCCCAAAGCGGTGTCCAGCGAGTTCATCGCTGGCCGGCGGGTGGGTCTGTCCAAGCCCGCGGCCCTCTCCAAGCCGGAGCCGGACGAGCTTTCCCTCTTTGGGAGGTCCCTTGGCCTGCCAAGCTCCAGCGACTCCTGCGATGTGCTCCTCGGCTGCTCGGGAAGGGTCCCGGAGGATGGCTCGTTCCGGTAAGTACACGCTGCTGCTGCAGGGGGGAGTCGGGAGTGATGCCGGGCGGATGCTGTCCTTGCTGTGAAGCAGCAAGCGAAGCCTCCTGTGGGCTGGAGTTGCCCCTTTCTTCCTGTTGTGGGTGGCGTTCAGCTGGAAGAGATGGGCTCTGAGGGGCTATGGCCAGGCAGGGTTGGGGATGGGGGGGGAGGGATGCCTGGTGCCTGCGCAGGCAGCGTTTGGGGAGCGGGCGCTCTGCAGGGTGGCGTGTCAAAGGCACAGGCTGTGGAGCTGCCTACCCCGCTGTCCCTGAGCTCTGGGAATGGTGTGGCGCTGCCCTCCCTCGCTGTTGGAGCGTGTGCCCCCTGTGACTGAGGCTTGTCCTAGCGCTGCCAAAAGAGCTCGCGGGCCCCTGGCGCATGCTGCGTAGCGGCATTAATGTGTTGTGACTGATGGTGGCTTTGCACTGGTGAAGGACACTGCTTGCAGTGCTCCTGTCACATGTGACACCCTGCCCTTGAGGCTGGCTGTGCTTTGGGACAGACTCTGGGGGCCAACAGCTTTTCCCCAGGAGCCTGAGGGATGCATGATTCCCAGGGAAATGGCTTTCTGGGGACACCCTGTCTTGCAGGCTGCCTGCTATGCCCGAGTCAGGCAGTGTTGATGAGAACGAGGGCTCTTTGTGCTGATTTCTAGAATTTCCTCAGTATGTGGGTTACATTAGGGCTTGTCACGTGTGAGGGTTGCAGTTCCTGGGGGAATTTAGAGGTAAGGACCCTTCTCCCTCAGAGGGGAGCTAAGGGTCTGGTATATGTGCCCTGGCTAAGACTTGGCTGTCACCACTTCTGTTGTGGGCAGAGAGCTTCCTCGGTGGAGCTGGGGGCTGACATGGGAACAGGGAATGCCTCTGGGCCTCTGTGCTAGCCTGTTCTTCCTTTGTCCTCCCAAGCATCACGGTGGTCACCTGGAATGTGGGCACAGCTGTGCCCCCGGATGATGTGACGTCCCTCCTGCACCTCAACACGGGCGAGACAAATGATGTGGACATGATTGCTATTGGGTAAGAGGGTGAGGTGCAGGCCCCCTCCCCCCCTCCTCTGCTTCACCCTGTCCCTCTTCAGGGGATCCCCAATAGCCTTGGGGGTGGGGAGTGGAAGAGCTGCAGCCCCAGCCTCACCAGGGCATAGCCAACAGAGAGGAGTATGCATCACAAGTAGTAAAACACCAGAAAAGTTGATGGAGAATCAGCTGCTAGTAAAGTGGGACTACTATGAGGTACTGAAGCCCTTGAATCCTGAGTAGCCTTGAGCTCTCAGAGCACCTGTAGCGGACTCTGCTGTGTGGAGCTGGGCCCCAGTGAGCACCGCTCTTGCCACAAGCACTGGCAGTCAGGTTCGTAGAGGCATTTAACTTGCCTGATGGAGTCCTCTGGGACTATTTTCCTCCTCTCAGCTTTTGCCCATGGTATGCAGGCCTCCAGGGCACAAATCTGCTGTCCTCTTAACAGCTGGCTTGGCTCTCTGCCTCTGGCAACACTGAACTGCTGGCAAGGCAGCCAGCCTTTGTGTGGTAGGGCTTTATCATTATTGGCATGGCTGGCAAGGCAAACTCTGCCAAAAATGAAGGGAAAACTGGTCTCTTGAGGTTTGCTGTGGTGTATGGATCCTTCCTAAGACCAGGAACATGCTGCCTTCACACAGGGAGTGAGAAGCAGCCTCTCCCTGTGGGTGTGAAGTGGAAGAGCTGGGTCTGCCTCCAGGAGTTTCCCAGGGACTCCCCAGTGCTCCTCGATGCAGAGAGGGAGCAGTGTAAGACTCAGCCTACTGGAGTTCTGGTGCTGTGCTGGAGCTGGTCTCCTGGTCCCTTTTCCCTTGCAGACCAGTGTGATGGGGCTGTGGAGGCAGACCCGAGCCTGGAGGGATGGGGCAGAGGGTGTAGCTAACAGCAAAGGACTTGCTGCGACTGAGTCCCAGCCAGGGCAGAGTGTCCTGCTGCTCCCCACCTCCAGGGCATCTCTCTGTGGCTGCGCCCTTCCTTTGACCTGTGTCTGTGCCCTGAGCACTTGATATTTTTGGACATTTCCTGATTCTACCATTCTCTGTGGACATTCTCCTTCCCTCTCTTCACTAATTGCTGAGCCAGGAGGAGCACTATTAACCTTCTCTTTGCTGCTGCTCTGAGCTTGGTGGCTAGGATGCACCTCAACACCCTGTGCTGAAGTACCGGTGAGACTTGGCTTTTCTCTAGACATCAATGAAGCTGAAATGTCCTGTTAAGCCCCCCTTGCATCTAGAAATAGGCTTCAGACTGCTGCCCAGCCCTGTGCAGTTGAACTGTTCTTTTAAAAAGGGTAAAAGCCTTGTGGGTTCAGGCCTGCTTGTGTCTTCTGCTAGCATATGGCCTGGCATTGCTGGTGCAAGGATATGGCTAGTTTGTCCTCTGAGCCCAGGGTCCTCCCTTGAACTGCCCTTCGCACCCTGGCCCTGCTCCTTGTGCTTTGGTACCTCTCCCAAGGAGCTCCTGCTCTCTGGGACATGGTGTGGCTGAGGGACCTGTCTCTTTCCTCCCAGGCTGCAGGAGGTGAACTCCAAGATAAATAAGCGCCTGAAAGATGCCCTCTTCACAGACCAGTGGAGTGAGCTCTTCATGGATGTGCTGAGCCCCTTCCACTTTGTCCTGGTAAGGAGATCCCAAAGGGTCTGGGCAGCCAGCCTGTGTTCCCTCTCTGCCTCCCAGGCAGGTGAACTGTGGGGAAGGAGAGTTGGATTGTGGGGACAGAGGGAGAAGGTGCAGTGGGAGAGCCACTCGGAGGGACCAGCTGCTGGAGGGACAGCCTGCAACCATCCAGGCAGTGTATGGGGCTGACCTGAGTGCTAGTGGCACATCTTTCCCCTGGGCTGTTTAGCTTGTGCCACCCTGCTGTCTTTCCTGTGGCTTAGGCTTCCCCTTTTGGGGGTGATTCTTGTTGCCTGCTGTGTCACACCAGTGTGAGGAGGTGACTATGAGAACAAGCTTGTCCTTCTGGCAGTAGCCTGTGGGTCCCCAGGCAGGTTTGGGTTGCCAGGGCACAGAGCATACACAAGCTTTAGCATCACTGGGCTCGTCTCAGTTGCCAGTGCTCAGGCAAGTGCGCGCAGGTCTGCGAGCTAACTGTGCTGTTAGTCATCTGCAGGATGGAGGGGATGCAGAGGATGAGTGTGCTGCCCCTGCAGCCTGGAGGTGGGGTGGGGAAGCTGGCCCTGTCCCCTTGGGCTCGGCTGTGGCTGCCCTGCTGCTCCAGCCTCGGCTCCCGTTCCAGGTCAGCACGGTGCGGATGCAAGGTGTGATCCTGCTGGTGTTTGCCAAGTACTATCACCTCCCCTTCCTGCATGACATCCAGACTGACTGCACGAGGACGGGGCTGGGAGGCTACTGGGTGAGTGTGGCCCTGGGGGAAGTGGCGAGGGGCTGGCTTCCCGAGGAGTCATGGGATCCTCTCGGTGCAGGGCAACAAGGGTGGGGTGAGTGTTCGTCTCTCCATCTTCGGCCACATGGTCTGCTTCCTGAACTGCCACCTGCCAGCGCACCTGGAGAAGGCAGAGCAGCGCAAGGAGGACTTTGCCACCATACTGCACATGCAGCAGTTCGAGGGGCATGTGGCCAGCGGCATCCTGGACCATGAGTGCGTACCCTACTGCTTTGCTCCCCAGTCTGGGCCAGGGCACTAGTGTCAGACCCTGTCCTTGACCACCTCCAGGTAGGGCCTGGGTCTGTCCCCTGAATCCCAGCACAGCTTGGAGATGGGGGTCTTGCTTGCAGAGCTGCAAAATTTAGCTGTGGCCCAGTGGGGACCCATCATGGTGGGGTAAATGTTAGAGGGGTCTTTGGTCTCCCCTGGGGCACATTCAGACCTGGTGCAGCTTCTGCTGTACTGGCACTGTTGGGGTTTGGAACCAGTGAGGTACAGGGCCCAGCTCTACCCCAGTCTGTGCAGTCTGACTGTGGGATGTGCCTTCCAGTGGAAATTTCCACTCTTGATTCCTGTCTGGAGAATTCAGGTCTGTTTGGTGCTACCTGAGGAGTCCTGGCAGGGCTGGCAGCTGGCCAGGCTTGTCACCTGAGCACTGACCTGCAGCGGTGCTCCCAAGAGCACTTCTGCTGCAGGCTGAGGCTGTGTTCCCCCTGCTGTGATGCCCTGCTCTGGTAGCCTTGGCCCTTCCAGCCTGTTGCCCTCCTCCCACCCACAGCCTCGTCTTTTGGTTTGGGGACCTCAACTTCCGCATCGAGAGCCTTGACATCCGCTTTGTGAAGTATGCCATTGACAGCAACATCCTGAGCCAGCTCTGGGAGAAGGACCAGGTAAGCCTGGGCCCAAGTGGCATTTGGCTCTTGCCAAAGCTGCCAGTGCAGCTGTGGGGTAGGGCATGTCCCTTTGCTGCCTCTGGGGCATGAAGAGCCCTGGCTTTGTGGGGAGGGGCAGCACAGTCCCAGAATGGTCTTTATGGGATGTGGGCATACTCTCCCTTTATCAGTGGGTGTACTAGGACTAGCTGGGTGCATTGAGTCTATAGACCTGCTGCTTGCATGGTATACACAAACCTTGAGAGCTCTGTGGGGCTGGCAAGGATAACTGCTGAGGTGAGGAAGAGGTTTTGGGGGAGACTTGCAGAGGAACCTGGCCATAGGGGCTGGTGTGCTCCCTGACCTGCTCTCTTCCCCCCAGCTGAACATTGCCAAGAGCACCTGGCCAGTCCTCAGCGGTTTTCAGGAGGGACCTCTGAACTTCCCACCCACCTTCAAGTTTGATGTAGGCACCAACAAATACGATAGCAGGTAGGGAAGCAGAGCTCTGATGTGCGCTGGACTGGGAGCGGATGGCATGGCTGAGGGATGCTGGTGTTCTGGGGCTCAGAACCAGGGTGGGTGCTGGTCCCAGCCGGGCAGGGGCTGATGCTGGCACAGATAGAAGCAGGGAGCCTTGCTGGGATGGGCAGAGGCTGGACTGGGGAAGGCATGCTGGGACACAGCTGTCGTGCTGGTGCCAGCGCAGGTCTGTCCCTGCAGCTGAGCTGTGTGCCGAGATGAGCCGCATCCCCTGCCCGCACGTGCTGTAGTGCCAGGGGAGGCAGTTTGGGGTGGAGCCTGCTGCCCCCTGCCAGGCAAGAGATGCCCCTCTGTGCCCTGCAGTGCCAAGAAGCGAAAACCTGCCTGGACTGACCGCATTCTCTGGAAGATCAAATCTCCCAGTGCCGGGCTGGGTGCGGGAGGGCGCCGGCCCAGCCGGGGTGTCCTGTCGGTGAGCCAGCTCTGCTACTGCAGCCACATGGAGTACACAGTCAGCGACCACAAGCCCGTAGCTGCCATCTTCGCAGTGCAGGTGAGCACTGTCCAGGGCCACTGGGCACACAAGCCAGAGCTGCAGGGAGGAGATGCCCAGCAAGTGTGTGCAGTGAGTGATGGGGTGTGTAGGACGTGCTTTATTGTTGCTTGGCAAGTTCAGCTGTCTTCCTACTGCGATGAGGGGCTGCTGTTGATGCATGTGAGAACCTAGCCCTGGATGGGTACCCTGGGCAGTGGGGCTCTCCTTGGCATGCCATTGCTGACCTTGTGTGTGTCTGACAGTTTGCTTCCAAGGCAGACAAGCCCCCAGTTGAGATTTACGTGGCTGATGAATGGAGCAGGCCTGAGCAAGCAGTTGTCAGGTACAAGATGGCTGCTGGCTTCCACCGGAGCTCCTGGGACTGGATAGGACTCTACCGGGTAGGGGCTTGGGGGCTGCGGGGGCTGGAGGGAATGGGTAGTGCTGCAGCAGGGTCCTTTCAGAGCTCCCCCTACTAGTGGGTGTGGGTTCCTGGCATGTTCACATGGGCCCCACAGGGTCCAAAGCCCAGCACTACTGAGGGCTAGGGCACTGCTGGGTTGGTGCAAGGTAGCTCTTGTGTAGCCCCTGTGCATGGAGAAAGGGCTGACTCAGAGGACAGCTAAGGCTGGGTGTGGGTGATGGTGCTGTGCAGGGCTGATGTTACCTCCACTCACCTGTGTTCTCTCATGTACATCATGCAGGTGGGCTTTCGGCATCCTAAAGACTATGTGTCCTATGTCTGGGCCAGGAGTGATGATGGAGAGCGCTACCTTGAGAAGCAGCTGTGTGCCCAGGTGAGCTGGGTCCAGCCTTGCTGTCTCCAGCCTTGCTGTCTCCTTGGGTGTGTGTGCCCCATTGTGGAGGAAATAATGGCCTGTTTATGCCCCCAATGGGACAGGAGGGCACCGCCTCAGTGGTTGGTACTGAGCCTTGGGCAAGCCCCCTGTGCTGGTGTCAGGGATTTCTTCTCAGATGGGGCTGGAGGTGAGAATACCCAGCCTGTGTGCTCATCAGCTGTCTCTGGGCTACAGGTGACGTTCTCAGAGGAGGCACTGCCCAAGGGGAAGGGCGAGTACATCCTTGGATACTACAGCAACATTTCCAGCAGCATCGCTGGTGTGACTGAGCCCTTCCAGGTCAGCATGGCCAAAGCATGAGGGTGAGGGGCTGAGGGAGGTGGGGGGATGTGTGCAGGGGGGCTTAGCTGCTGCAGGCCAGCAGCTGTGGGGACCTACCCCACTGTGAGGATCAGCCAGCAGTGCTGATGCAAGGGTGCAGATCTCCCTGCCCAGGTCGGAAGAGGGCAGCAGCCCCACAGACAGCTCAGGCAGCAGCTCAGAAGAGGATGACAGCACCCTTGTCCTGCTGGCCCCCAAATCCCGAAGCCCCAGCCCAAGCAAGATGAAACGGCATCGGAGTCGAAGTCCCAGCCTGGCCAAGTTCCAGGGCCTCATCCTGCGTCCGTCAAGCCGGGACAGGGGTACCAGCCGCAGCCCCTCACCCCAGAGCCGCCGAGGGCTCCCTGGGGACATCCCCACCATCCACCTACCCCAGGAGGAGCCAGGGTGCTGTGGAGGCAAAGCCAAGGAGCCAGGGAGGGCAGCTGACAGCCAGGGCAGCCCCTTCTACAAGACTCTGTGGGAGCAGGTTGGCCCCAGGCATGACAACCCTCTGTCCATGGCTGACCCCAGGAATCTGGGCCTGTTGCCTGCACTCCGCCTGGAGATGATCAACCAGGCCCTGGGCCAGAGGAGGGAGAGTGTGGACCAGGGCTACCCATGCCAGAGGATGAGCCCTACCAGTCCCCCAGGCTGTAGCACCTCCCCAAAGGAAGGGGGCAGCCCCCAGGAGCTGGATAGCCATAGCTGTGCCACAGGCCGCTGATGCAGCAGCACCCTCCCTCTTTCCTGTAGCGTGCTTGCTGTGTGCTTTCCTCTGCCCCTTTCCTGCTGAGACATCCCCTCCCTTATTTATTGCAGTGACTCCTTACCCCTGTTGTGTGTGTGTGGCAGGTAGGGGCCTCTCCCTACTCTTCACACCCTAGTAGGTGGCATGGGGCAGGGGCAAGGCTGGGTTTAGTGTGGTGGGAAGAGCCCTTGTGAAATTTGGTGTGCAAGGTGTGTGTGGGAGGAGTGTAGGCCTTGTACCTGCAGTGGGACAGGAGGGCAGGGCTCTGGTGGCGATGAGCAGAGCGTGAGGATATTCCCCCCCTGCCAGGGTACCCTCTGAGATCAAAGCTTGCTGCTTCCCTGCTGCTACCACTGTGCCTCAGCCTTAGACATAGCGCCAGCAACAATAAATGAACCTGTCCACTCCAGCTGGACTCTACTTACTGGGTGGGGGGGAGGGCAAGGATAGCCTCTGGGATGGGGGCTGCAGGATGAAGGGGGCAAAGCCCTAGCATCATGCTCAGAACACCTTTTATTTATCTTCTGCTGCACACAGGGACTGACCTGTCCTCAGGGCAGAGCCATTTGCTCCTTCCAGAGCCAGGAGCCAGCAGACTCCAGTCTTCCCTGCTAACTGCCCCCCCTCCCCCAAGGAATCACCCCATACTGTTCAGCCCCCCTGCAGAAGGGGCATAAATCAGGGGTGACCCTGCCCTCCCCTGGGATCTCCAATGCTCAAAGCATACCCTCTACCTTAGGGCACAACAGGGAAGATAGTGGGTTCCCCCCTTCCCAAGCCTTCCTTTTCCTTTCCCCTTGTTTTGATGCTCACACATGGACTCCCCCCCAGCCAGAGCTTCTCTGTCCTTTCACCTGCCTCTGCTTCAGCTGTGGGGCCCCCACCATGCAGTCATGCCAGCAGCCACGCTCAGTACCAGCCTTTGTCTCAAGGACCAGAAATCAAACAGCTCCACTCTGTGGCTGCCGCCAGCATATCACCCTCCTCACACCAGACTGCTTCTCTGGCATCATCAGGGCACCATGTGGTGCTGAGCACTCAGCTTCTGCTCCAAGGCCAGCCGCAGGCATCGTTCATAGAGGTTGCCACCGTTGTCCTGTGTCTTCCAGTCTGGGTGCTTAGCCTTGAAGATGGCATGCAGAGGGCCCCAGTGCCTTGTGGTCTTTTTCAGATGCCGTGCAGGTACTAGCACAGCCTGAGTTGCTGTGATACTCCTGCTGGAGAAGCAAAGCTTTAAGCATCAGTGTAATGCTGCAGACACTGCTTTCCACCCCAGCCCTGCTCATGGCACTGCAGAGCAGGGGTAACACTTGCAATGCCAGTTTCATGCCAAGCCTGCAGGACATCACCCAGCCCCACCAGGGCAGGGTAGAAAGCCCCATACAAACCACAGTCCCTGGGCCCTTTGTGCTTACTTGTGCTGTAGCCCCTCACCCAGGCTCCAGTCAGTTGGTGGCTCCAGAACAAAGCAGTCCTTGGCAATGTGGTCAGCCAGGACAGCCAACTCCGCGCCACTGAGGTACCTTGCCCTGCGCAGACACCGTGCCAGCCTACAGGGCACAAGAGGCCGATGGTCAGCAGCAGCTGGCCAGGGTGGGCACCACACTGGGCCCCACCTTGCCTGACTTATTTCCATGTGATGGTTGGGAAGTCCTGCTTTTTCCTCTGGGACACACACCTGCGAGTGCAGTTGCAGTGGAAGAGCGTCTGGGTGTTCACATTGTGCAGCTGGTACTTCACTTCCTGGGGTACAATGCGATGCTCACACTTCTCCAGGTGCTTGTAGCACCTGCACACCCTGTTTGGGCCTGAGGACAGCAGGGCAGTGAGGGGCACTCCCAGCACACAACGCCAGTGTGCTGAGGTCCCAGCTGGGGCACATGCTCTGCCCCCACCACCAACTCACCCTGCTGCCTGCGTCCCTCCACAGCAGGCAGGGGGGTGGTTCTGCACCGCTCCATAGCCGGGCTGAATCCAATGCTGCCATCTTCACAGCACACTGTGCAGGCAGGGCGGGCTGAGCCCCCAGCCCTCTGCTGTGCTCCTCCTGGTGCTTGCCTTCCTCCAGAGGAGTCCTGTTCCAACACGGTCATTGCTGTTGTGGGGCTGGAACCCAGCCCCCACTGTGCCACTGGGTGCCTGATTGTGGGCTCAGCCTTGTCCCTGGCAGATGCAGGGGACAAGGTACCTGGCCCCCGCGGCTGCTGGGCTGTCGCTGGTCTCCGTGCCTGGCGGAGCCCGGGGTTTCTCCCCCGTCCCTGTCGGGGCCGTTTGCGCCCTGCTGCAGAGGGCTTCCTGCCCATGCCTGGGGGCTCCGCAGCAGGGCTGCCCATCTCCTCTGTGGGCGGGGTGTAGTGGTACTGACTCTGCTGCACCATTCTGGCTAGGGGTACTACACCATAACGCTCGCACCTGGGGGACACCACACGCCATGAGTTCCCACGCACCTGCCACGGTCAGGCTGAGCTCCCCTGCAGCCCGGGGTGGTGCTGGGGTGGGGGGGCAGCCGGGCCGGGTAGCATCGGGGCCGCACCCGGCCGTGGCAGAGAGCCGCCTCGGGGGCACTCACCCTCCCCACCAGTGCCACTGGACACACTCCTCGTTCTCCTCGAGCACGAAGCACGGCACCTCCAGCAAGTTGAAGAAGGTGACGCCGATGATGTTGGAGACGGTGTCGTTGAGGGCCAGCAGGCACTGCCGGAACCTACAGGAGCGGGCGGGGACGGTGAGCAGCCCGCATCCCCCTGCCCCCCCCACCCGGGGTGTCCCCCCCCCCGGGGTGTCCCCCCCCCCGGGGTGTCCCCCCCCCCCCCGGCACCTGGTGTCGCAGTCGCAGTGGGACACGGTGTGCAGGCGGTAGTTGCGGATGCCGTAGTTGAACTGCAGCGCCGTGATCTGAGCCGAGCACTGGTCGTGCTCCCGGCAGCACCGGTCGGGGCCTCGGAAAAGACCTGCGGGCAGCGGCGGTGAGCGCAGCACCGCCGGGCGGGCGGGACGCGCCGGCCCCCTCCCCTCCCCTCCCCTCCCCTCCCCTCCCCTCCCCGTACCCAGCTCGCTGGCGTTCCTCGCCGAGTCACCGGCGCCGCACCACAGCGTGCCCGGCAGCGTCCAGCCCCTCCGCCGCCGCCGCCGCCCCCCTCCCGGCGTGGCGGGGTCGACGCAAGCGGCGCGGCGCCTCCAGAGCGCCGCCAGGTCCCGTCGCAGCGCCGCAGCGGGGGCGGCGGGCGGGCGGCGGGCGCAGGCGGCGCGGAAGACGCGGGCCAGGCGGGGGTCGCGGCGGGCCCAGCAGGCGCGGAGGCGGCCGCGCTCGCCCCAGGCGCTCTCCACCAGCGCGGCCGGGCCGCCGCCGCCGCCGCTCAGGAAGGCCACGTAGCGCGCGCCGCCCGCTCCCACCGCCCGCCGCGCGCACACGGCGCCGCCGGGCCAGGCGCAGGCGCACGCGCAGCTGGCCGCGCAGAGCAGCGCCACGCGCGCCCACATCCCGCGGCGCCGCGCGCCTCGCCCCGCGCCTGGCTTTAAGCTCGCGCTCAGCCGCCACCCCAGCGCTGATTGGGCCGCCCCGCCCTGGCCCCGCCCCGGGAAAGGCGCGTGAGGACACCCGCACCCCGCCGTCCGGGTCCTGTCCTCCTCGTGCAGCTCCCTCCCCCCCGCCCCTCACACCCCCCCCCCATCCCGGGTACCCCTGTGTCACACACCCCCCGCTCCCGTCCCGGGCAGCCCGCCAACCGCAGCACCGCCTGATGTTCCTCCCGTGCGGCGGGCGCCCCGTCCCTCTGCCCATGGGCGCCCCCCGCCCGCACAGCCCGTACCCCGCCCCAGTGCCGAGCCCCCGGGCAGGGCTGTGCACGGAGGGGTGCACAGGCGTCTGCGCGCCCACCTTGTGCCTGTGTTTGCCCCTCTGAGTGCTCTCCCCGTGCGTGCCCAGGGGTGTCCCCCTCCCGCACAGGGTACAGGTGTGCGTGCGCCTAAGGACGTGTCTGGTCAGGTGTTGGTTACCTCCAGCGATGGAGCCCCTGCAGCCCCTGAGCACCCTGTGCTTGACCTTCACAGTACAAAGGCGTTTCCTGATGTTCAGAGGAGCCTCCTCTGTTCCAGTTTGTGCCCTTTGCACCTTGTCCCGTCACTGGGCACCACTAGGAAGAGCCAGGCTCTGTTAGCTTTGCACCCTCGCTGCAGGGATTTCGATCCATCAATAGGGTCCCCCCAAACCTCCTCCACTCCAGGCTGAGCAGAGGCAACTCTTGCAGCCTCTCCAGCCAGGACAGACGCTTCAATCCCTTTACTGCCATCACTGCCCTTTGTTAGACTCTCCCCAACAAGTCTATGCCTTTGCCTGGATGAGCCTAGGATGACCAGGACACAGTGACAGACGGTCCTCTGCCCACCCTCCCCATCACTCTCCTCCCCTGTTACGCTGGCAGAGCTCTGCCCAGTGCAGCTGGGACTGCTCACGGTCTCAGCTGTGAGGACACATCCCTGGCTTCTGTACAGATGGATCCCAAGGTCCACCCCAGCAGAGCTGTACATTTCCAGCCTGTGCTGGAAATTTTCCCACCTGGGAACCAGTTTCTTTCTCCTCTGGGAATACCTCAGGAGCGTGGCTGGGCTGCTGGGCAGTGCTCATCCCCCACATTAGGGCCCTGGTGCTCAGGGTGGCCAGTGGTCCAGGAGCACCCATCCTGCTGCATTAGTGCTGCATCCCAGAGAGATGCTTGCCCTGCCCCTGAGAAGTGGCCTGCTGGGGTCTGGCTTCACCTGTCCGCAGGGAAGGCGGGAAGGGCCTGGAAAAGTAAGGAAGCAGAAAGAGCCACCCTGATTCCTCTGGGGATAGATTGTGGAGGTCCCTATGCCCAGGAGTGCCGCAGGGCAGCCAGGGGCTGGCAGCCAAGGTTCAGCAGCAGAGCCTTATCTCACCTTATCAAGGTTTCCCCAACAGCACGGACAGAGGCCAACACCACAGACAGTGCAGAGTCCACTCTGCAGCTGTGATATGGCTGCTGTGCACCACCCATGACATTGGCTGAGATGTCCTGAAGGTCTTCCACCTGCTGTGGCACCTGCTGGGGCCATTTCCACCCCGGGGGCTGCGTTCACCAAACAGGATGGGAGCCAGTGTGCCAGCACTGGGGATGTCCTCTGCCAGGGAACCAGCCTTCAGGCCCCCTCCCAGGAATCACAGAGCCTCCTGCAGCTCTGCCATGCCGCACTGTGCTCCTGTTGCCCCCATCCTGTACCTGGGCTGTGCCCTCACACCCCTAGACCAGCTGGGGCTGCCCCACACAGGGGCTATGCTCAGAGTCTAGCTGGCAGCACGCTGCAGCCTGGGCTGCCAAGTGTGTGAGTGTGTCAGGGACTCAGGACCCCGTTTGGGTTTGTCTGGAAGATAACGAGGGATAAGGGGGGGGACACCCAGCACTCTGGCCTTCACTCCCCAAGCAGCCTGTGAAGGGCACATGGCTGGCTCTGTGCCACAGAGCACCCTCCTGCCTCACCAGGCCACTGCTGCTGGGGTGAGGCTGGGTTTGGGCTGGCACAGCACTGAGCCCTGGGCTGCTTGACCCGATGGGTAGCACCATGCAGCCCCACATCAGGCTCTGCTGACGTGGCTCAAGGTTCCAGGCAAGGTTGGTGCTGGGCTGAGGCACCAAGGGCTCTCTCTGCCTGCACTGCCCCTGCTGTTCCAGCACTCGGGTGGCCACTGAGCTGGTAGTGGGGGTTAAAGCTTCATAGGGTCCTGTACGGTGAGGGCAGGCAGTGGGTCCTGGGCTGTGTGGTAGCAGTGCAAGGACAGGCTGGTGAAGTGATTTCCCCCCTGCTCTGCATGGCACATCCCATGCGTGGCTACCCAGTACAAGACAGACATCCCATACTGGTGTGAGGCCAGTGGAGGCTACCGAGCTGGTTGGGGCTGCAGCTGAGCTTCTGGGGGCTGGAAGAGGGGGGAGATGAGACCTTGTCTGCCCTGAAAGTCAGGGTCACAGCAGAGCTTGTTCCTTCTCCCTTTGCACCCCCAGGCCAACATGGGCAGGTGATGCCTCCTATAGGGACATCCTGCTGGCAGGGGCCAAATGTCTGTGCTGTCACTGCCAGAGCTGGGACCTTGTCTGTGTCCCCAAGTTGGCTCATCCTCAGCTGCCCCCTTGTCCAGCCTCATCCTTCCCCCCTGCCAGCTGGCAGTGCTGGCTCCCCATGGGTATGCAGGCATGCAAGTGTGTGTACCATGCATGCTGCCAGGCCAGCGAATGGGGAACATGGTTCTCCCCTGCTGGAGAAGGGGCTGTTACTCTGCCTGGGGCAGAGCCAGAGGAGCCTGAGCTTTTTGTGGTGTAAATGGGGGAGGGAGGTAGCTCTGCAGAGCCCTGAGCCAGGTCCTGTGTGCAAACACCAAGAGGCATTGGGACTGCTGCAGAACACTGCCCTTCTCATTGGGCATCCACACTGCTATTGCATAAGTGACTGCTGCAGTACTGGATGTACTTTCTGCTTTCCTCCACTTTAAGCTGGAACTTATAACTTTGTGGAGATAAAAAGAAGAAAGGATGAACACGTGTCTATCCTGTGGGTGGCACTCCCTGGCCAGCAGTTGACACAGCTGCCAGCTGGGTGTCACCATGTCCATCACCCACCTCTGCTTAAGAGCTGACCTGCTGGCTCCATGTAACACCTCTGTCTCATCTGGGGCCTCTCCTTCAGCACTGTCCTGGTTTCAGACAGGATAGAGTTAATTTTCTTCCTAGCAGCCAGAGGAATACCATGGTTAGGAGTTCAGGATGAAAGCAGTGCTGATAACACCCTGATGTTTCTAGTTGTTGCCAAGCAGTCAAGGACTTTTCAGTTGTTCATATTGCCCTGCTAATGAGAAGGGGGGAGGGGGGGGGCACCCAGGAAGCTGAGGGGACACAGCCAGGACAGGTGACTCAAACTGGCCAAAGGGGTATTTCCATGCCAATGACAAAGAGGGGCTGGTGAGGGGAGGAGCACACAGCTCCAGAACAGTGCTTCCAGTGCAGTTTGGGGACAGGCTGGTTTTGGGATGGCTCTGAGCTGTACAGCCTGAGCTGTTCAGTTCAGTGAGAAGCTGCCTCTGTGTATCCCCAGTTCTGTGTATTTTGCTGTGAAGTCCTGTTATTGCTGTATCACTCTCTGCTGTCCCAGGGAACTGGCCTTACCCCAGCTCAGGGGGTTTGCCTTTGGTTTTTCCCTTTCCCATTCCCCCCACTGCCCCAAGAGCAGCTACATGGTGCTCAGCTGCCAGCTGGGGCAAAACCACAACAGACCCCAAGATTCCACACTGGGGTCACTCTGTCTGTGGGTGCCCTGAGCTCGCAGCAGCCAGGAGTGCCCCAGCTCCATCTTTTCACTGGTGGGTGGAGCTGGGGCGTGCTGAAGTCAGGCTCCTCTGTTGCTTCCATGGCATCTGTCTGCTCTCTGGATGCCACCTGGGATCAGAGTCCAGGGTGGTGGCCTCAACTCACCTATACCCTGTAGCTGTGGCTCTAAGGGAGAGCACCTTTTCAGGATGCAGTTGTACTGGTGTTCATGGTGCTCAGCCCACCCTGGGCAAGGACAGGCAAAGCTTGTGCTGCCTGCACTTCCAGACTTGCATGCCCAGCCCCAGGCCCCAGAGCAGCTGTGTGCTGGGTGTAGGATATGGATGCACCCAGAGACCTCTAAGGAAAGGCCATCCTCTGGAATATATTTCCTAATACAGATTTATGGGGGAAAGGATTAAAAAAGGGAAAATGATGTTTTGTCTTGCAGTTGCCAGATTCTTAGTGCAGGAGGTGGGCTGGCTCCATCAGCTATTTTCAGTGCAAGTCTTGGCTGCAGAGATGGTGGGAAATCATATCTGCCTCCACGGTCATCTGCAGGTCTCATGGCTCACCAGGGTCCTCTCCTGCCCTGGGTTCCCAGCCACGAGCACAACTTCCTTGAGGTCTTTTCAAGGAGCACCCTGAAAGTCCTGAGCAACCTGGTCTAGGTAACAGCAACTAGGCAATCTCCACCCTCAGCAAGGCATTGTGCCAGGCTTCTGTAGTGGTTTGCAGCAATAACCATCCACAGTCTCCATGAAACAGCCATACCTGTAAGAAAATACAGAAATCCCCAGAAAAAAAAGGAACATGAAGATGAAAACTACCACAAAACTTCTCTAGGATACACAGGTTCTTTGTAAGAGATCACATCCTGATCCTAGGAGGAAATTCCTACTGTTTTCTACTTTCCCTTAGCCCCATGGCAATTCTAAGTGCTATTGTGTACTTGGAAGGTGCCTGGTTTTACTGAATTAAGGGAACTACCTAGAAGTAAGCAGCTCTGCAAGCAGGAGCCGGTACCTGGCTGATACTGCTCTCTGTGCTTCCAGCTGAAGGTTGTGTAACTGATGAATCAGCAGGACTCAAGTTGACCAACAGCATAAGGAGCAGCACCTGAGGAGTAGGGACTCACTTGTCTGCATGTTGAGGCTCAGCAGAAATCATGGGCTGGCAAGCTGAGAGCAGAAAAGATCACAGGGTTGAGGTGTTTCTGGAAAGTGCAGTCTCTTTCAGTATTCAAGGTAAGCTGTGTGCTGGCATTTTCATCTCTAGAAATTGGATGTAGGAACCTGTGGTGGTTTAGCCCTGGCTGGAGGTCAGACGCCCACCAAAGTTGCTCTATCTCTCTCCTTTTCAGCTGGACAGGGGAGAAAATATCTATTGAGAGGCTCAGGAGTGAGATCAGGCCAGAGAGAGCTCATCCTGCAGTCAGTGTCACGGGCAGAACAGGCTCAGCACAGAATAAAGGACAGAAAACTCTCTAATTGATGCCCCTGCCCTGCACCCCCAGTGACACCAGAGTCGGGGATGAGAAGTGTGACCAGATCTAAAGCAGCTCCCCCCACCCCTCCCTTCTCAGCAGACTGCACCTGAGTCAGGATTTCGCTCCCTCTTCCCCCCATTGTGGCCCAGGGAGGGGCAGGGACTGGTGCAATGGGGGGTTTGGCTCAGTTCCTCACAAGATGTTTCCCCCCCCCCCTTCCCCTGCTGCACCGTGGGGTCCCACCCACAGCAGACAGTCCTCCAGGAGCTTCTCCAGCCTGAGTCCTTTCCCACGGGGCCTCAGCTCTGCCCCAGCTGCCCCAGCCTGGGTCACTGCTATGGGTGCAGTCATCAATCACAGAATGGATCTCAGTCCCTCAGGCCCAGACTGCTCCAGCCTGGTCCCCCACGGGGTCACAAGCCCCCAGAAACCTGCTCCAGTGTGGGTGTCTGTCTCATCTCTGTGTCTCTGTCTCTCTCCAGGGGCTGCAAGTGCTGGCAGGGCCTTGCTGCAACGCAGGGCACAGCATCTCCTGTCTGTCTCCCCCTGCTCCAGCCTGGGGCCTCTCCAGGGGCTGCAGGTGGGGTCTGGGCCTTGTCCATGGGCTGTGGGGACACCCGCTGCACCATGGGTTTCTCCAGGGGCATCTTTCTCTCTGGCACCTGGGGCGCCTCTTGCCCCCCTTCCCTGGCCTTGGTGCCTGCACAGCTCCTCACACCTTCTCACTCCCTTCTCTGGGGGCACAAAGCAGCTGACTGAGGTTTTTATTTCTCCTCACTGTGACTCCCAGAGGTGCTGTGACCGTCGCTGATGGGCTCGGCCTTGGTCAGCAGCAACTCCGGCCTTGAATCGCCTGATGTTTCCTCTCTGGGGCCTGCAGAGCGCTCTAGCTGCTCCTCACAGCAGCCCTTTTCTGCAGCCCCCAGTCTCTCCCAGCACACAGCTACGCAGAACTGCGAGAGGACCAAAGCAGCTTGGCAAGAAAAAAATTCCTGTGTGCTTCGGGTTTGCTTAATGTTGTGTGTGTTGGAGCTGCCTGAGCTTCTACAATGAATCAGGAGGTTTGGGTACCTGCAGCAGCAAGTGTTGTATTGTGCAAGGTGAATTATTAACCTGTGAAATAACACTAACAGGTCCCAGCATGTATATCTGCATTGTGCCCAGCGTGGGCAGAGTTGGGTGGGCCTTGCAGCCAGCTCCACCTTGGGCACAGCACCCCACCAGTCCAGATGCTCACAGGGCTGCAACTCAAGTAACATTGATGCTATCCTGCTGCTCAGCAAAGGGGGTAGTGAGTATAGAACAAGCCTAAAAGCTTGAACCTCATACACTGCCCAATAAAGCTGTTTTCCCTGGTTTTGGTAAAAGAAGTAACCAGATTTGATTTGCCTTCAGTTGTCTGGGGAGGTACTGAAGAGGTGGGTGTGGGACATCAGTCCCCAGACTCCTGTTTCCCTGGAAGGGGAGGTCATTTTCACCCTGCCACTGTCTTGTGTCCATCAGGGTTTCATTGTCCTGCCAGCTGCTACCCAGCCTAGAGGTTTTGACTGAGCTTACCAGGAAAGTCTAGGACCTGCCTAAGGAGACATCCTGCTTGGTTGGCACCGTGATCAGTTAGCGTTGTGGCATGTGTTCAGCTGTGGCATGGTGCTGAGTTCAGGGGACCTTAGATCAACCCAGGCCAGCTGAGCCAAGCCCATCCGAGCCGCAATAAGCCAAGACTAGACGAGCCAATACGAGCCAGGCCAAGTGCAAACGACTTTAGCCGAGCTAAGTCGACTCTAGTTGAGACCAGCACAGCAGAATCAAACTGAAATGAGCAGAGCCCAGCCTGGCCAGGCCAGTCGGAGCCCAGCGGCCCCTGCCCACACCCTGCCTGCTGCCAATGGCAGCCCCCGACCCTCTCCATGCCCAGACCTGCTCCTCCGGGCCTCCCACCGCACAGCCCGGGTCGGGCACACAGGGTCGGAGACGAGCCCAGAGCAGAGAGTCCGGCCGGGCCGAGGCCGGCACAGCCGAACCGAAACGAGCCCGGCCGAGCCGAGCCGAGCCGAGCCCGGCAGGCCAGTCGGGGCCCGTCGGGCAGCGCTGCCGGCGGGCGCAGTGCGGCTCCTCCGGGCGCAGGTGATGGGGGGCAGGACCCGGCGCCGCAGCGCCTCGTCCTGCTCCGCTCGGAGCCCTCCTGCCCACGGCACGGGTAGGTGGGCAGATGAAGAGAGGAGCTGCCGGAGCCCGGGAAGCGAGGGCAGGGCAGCGTCCCAGGGGTCCCCGTGTCTCCGGCACCCGTTGCCCGGACCAGCAGCAGGAAGGGCAGGAGGAGCCCGGTGCCAAGGGACCGAGCCGATTCTCGTGGCTCTGGCGCTCTCTACGGGCAGCAAGTGCCAGCCAGGCCGGACCGCGGCAGCCTGTCCCGTGTGCTCAGCACCGAGGGCCGGGCTGTCCGTGCCGCCGGGCTCGGCTGGCCCCGCTCTCGGGACGGTCTGTCCCCACTCGGGAAGCGCTGCCTGGCGCTGCCCTGCGAGGGGAACAACTCCGGCGCGTTTTCTCGCTGCTGCCGTGGGCTGGAGGTGACGGTTTCCCTCGCGGGTCGCCGCCGGTCTCTGCCGGCAGCCCAGGAGGCCGGGGGATCCTCCGATGGCGCAGCCCTGCCCCGCAGGCTGGGGATGGAAGGCACCGCAGTCCCGCTCAGCCTTCCTGAGGGTGGGGGTGTGGAGGAGTCGAATCGAGGGGACCGTGGGGCCTCAGCAGGTGATGCTGGCTCACCTTCCCTCGCAGGGCTTTGCAGAGAAGCCATGGGCAGAACTCCGGGCACCCCACAGAGCCAGAGACACCCACCCTGAGGCCCTGCCCACTCCCTCTGAAGTAGCGGTTTATCTGAGCCACTTCACCATGACCGTTCCTAGAGAAGAACTTTATTTCGTAGCCCTTACAGACTTTTCATGACCCCAGTGAGCATCATTCCGAAAAGGAGACATAGGTTCTAACTCCGTTAGTGAAGACTGACTTCTCAGGAAGGAGCTCGTGGTATTCGTCTAAGAGCCTACATCATCCACTCTCGCTGCGACAGGGGAGGTTCAGGCTGGCTGTCAGGAGGTGGTTCTGTACTGAGAGGGGGGTCAGGCACTGGTGCAGGCTCCCCAGGGAAGGGGTCACAGCCGCAAGCTGGGCTGAGGGCAGGAAGCGTCTGGACGATGTGCTCAGTGACACGCTCTGACTGGGCTGGGCCTATGTGGAGCCAGGAGTTGGACTCCATGATCCCTGTTGTTAAATGGGATCTAGGATTCCAGGATTTTCATTGGTCAGAGGCATCGCCATCACAATGGCCTTCTGACGTCATAGTCCACCTCGCTGCCTGATGTTCCTGAACCTGTCAACTGGCCCCCAGTTCACTTCAGGTGTCTTCAGTGCCAGCAGTGCTGGTCCCCAAGAGCTCTCAGAGCAACAGTGTGGGGAATCATCCTGCTGTGACTCAGGGAGAGCAGAACCAGCTGCAGGCGTCAGGGAAGGAGAAACAGAGGACAATGAACATTGCGCAGGGGAATGATGGGGTGGAACCCATGGAAGTGGATCCCCCGGAAGTGGATCCCCCCAAAGAGGCAGAAGAGCCCATGGAGGTGTATCTCCCCCAAAGACGCGGCAGAGCCTGTGGAAGTCGATCCCTCCAGAAAGACTGCATAGCCTGTGGAGGTGGATCCCCACCCAGAAGAGCCCTTGGAGGTAGATCCCCCCAAAGTGGCAGCAGAGCCCGTGGAGGTGGATCCTCCCAAAGAGGTAACAGAACCCGTAGAGGTGGAACCCTTGGAAGATCCAGAAGAGACCATAGAGGTGGACCCCCTTCAAGACCCAAATTAGTTAATGGAGCTTGATCCCTCCAAAGAGCTAGGTGAGCCCATGAAGGTGGATCCCCCTATAACTCTGCTGAGCCAATGGAGGTGGATGCTGCAAGGAGGTAGCCGAGCCTGTGGAGGTGGATCCACCTGCAACACAGCTGTTTGGGCTCCACAGCACCGGGCCAGGGCGTCCCTCCACCACCCGATGCTGACAGCAGCACAGAAGTGCCTGCCCAATGCCCTAGCATGGGCACAGCCTCCGTGCCCACTGCGGCCTGGGAGAAGAACAGCCTCCATGCCCAGCATCCTGCCAGCTTGCTGTTCCCAGCTCCCGTGAAGGCTGGCATAAGCCTTTCTCTCCCATCCCTCCTGCCCCTGCTCTCCCTCCTGAAGGGGAAGTGAAACTGTCACCCTTCAGGCCCTCGCTGGCAGAGAAGCTGCGATGGGCCACGTGGAAGAACACTAGACGTAGAGTGACTCTTTCTAGTGTTGATTGTAATAAAAAGTGTAAAATCTCAACAGGCCTTATTTGTTATCACCACCAGAAATGCTTCAGATGGAAATATTTGGGAAATAAGCAAGAGGAAAGCTTGGTTTGCCCTGTGAGCAGCCAGGAGTTGGTCTGCATGATCCCTAAGGGTCCCTTGAACTCACGGCCCCTAAATGCTGATTTCCCATTTAATCTACTAAGGTGCAGTATATACACTATGCACCCACTCAGTTTATTCTAGGATTCCAGCATTTTATTTGGTTGCAAACATCACCACCACAGTTGCCTCCTGACAGCACCATACACGGCCGTGGTGTCTCTGTTGCCCTCATCAGTGACACGGCCGTTGTGCCTCTCTCCCCCTCCATGACAAGTGCCAGGCTCTGGCACTCTCGGCAGCCTGAGGCCTGGACACCCACGTCTGCACAGCACCTCTGATTTCTGGGTGGCTGCATTCCTTCTGGAGACAGCTTTGCCTAGGTGGGGTTTTTCACGCTCAGTAATGCTTTGCTTTGCTTTGCTTTGCTTCCTGCTCAGAGGCAGGTGGGCCCTTTATCAAACAGATTTACATCCTCCAAGGCTATACAGAATGGTGGAAAGAAGGAACACTGGAAGAAAAAAGGTGAAAGGCCATGTATTGATCAGCTTGTGTTCTCCAGAGACAAACATGAGCACTGCGGGTAACCCCTGGCAGTCCTTTTAGTTGCGTTCAATGAGGCATTTGCCTGCTCTAACAGAACTGACTCGTGGGGTGATGCTCGGGGGTCACTTGCTTCTAAAACCCCTCAGTAATAAAGTGTTGGATTGGTGCTGGATCCAATTTGAGACTGCTGTTGACTCACACAAAGCCATGGTGAAGCAGGCTTGCTCCCTGCAGCCCATGGATAAGGACTGGGTAGGGCGGGGCAGAGATTCCATCTACAGCCTGGTGAGACCAACCCACGCTGCAGCAGGTTTGCTGGGGGACTTGTGACTGTGGGGAACTGGGCTGAAGCAGTCTGGGCCTGAAGGTCAGCACCCCATGGAAGGGATCCGCGCTGAGGCCCGTGGTGAGGAGATGGTGCCCTGATAGAGAGGACTCAGGCTGGAGAAGTTCGTGAAGGACTGTCTCCTGTGGGTGGGACCCCACGGTGCAGTGGGGGAAGGGCGCAAGGAATGCTCCCCGTCTAAGAAGGAAAGTAACTGGTGAGGAACTGAGCCAACCCCCCATTGGCCCAGTCCCTGCCCCTCCCTGGGCCACAATGGGGGGAAGAAGGGAGTGAAATCCTGACTCAGGTGCAGTCTGCTGAGAAGGGAGGGGTGGGGGGAGCTGCTTTAGATCTGGTCACACTTCTTATCCCCGACTCTGGTGTCATGGGGGGTGCAGGGCCATCAGTTAGAAAGCGTCTGTCCTTTATTCTGTGCTGAGTCTGTCCTGCCCGTGACGCTGACTGCAGGATGAGCTCTCCCTGGCCTGACCTGCACTCCTCAGCCTCAGTATCTATTTCCTCCCCTGTCCGGTTGGAAAGGGCAGTGACAGAGCAGCTTTGGTGGGCGTCTGGCCTCCAGCCGGGGCCAAACCACCACAGTCGGTTCCGACAGAACCCGGCGGGTCGGGAGAAGCCGCCCGCCCGCAGCTCCTGGCGAAGAACAGGAGGCGGCGGCGCCGCCATCCCCGGCGCCCGGCCGAAGGGGCGGCAGCGGGCAGGCGCCTCGGCTGGGGAGCCGCGTCAGCACACTGCCCTGCACCCCCAGTGACACCAGAGTCGGGTGATGAGCAGCGCGACCAGATCTTAAAGCACCTTCCCCCACCCCTAGCAAAGTCAAGGTACAACCAGGAAGGCTGAGGAAATGTAATGGTCCTTGTAAGCCAAATGTACTGCTGGGCCCCTGGCAGCATGTCTGGCCTACTGGGTGTTTCTTTCTGGCATGTGACCCATTAGGGAGAGGAGAGCTGCTGCTGGAAGCAGCAGTCAGATGGGGCAAGAGCAAAGCCCCCTTTCCAGCACCCATTCTGGCTTCCCAGGGAGGCCTAGGAGAGCTGGGCAGGCCCAGGGGCTCCCCAGTAGGGGAGCATAGCAGGGTTCCAGGGGACCAAAGGCATGAGTTCCCTCTGCTCAGGAGGGCAGCATCTGTGTCACCCCAGGGGAGACCACAGTGTCTCCTGACCCTGCTCAGCCCTGGGGAACCATGGCGTTATGTCAGAGCTGCCATTGTGAGGTCACAGCTAGCTGTGCACACAGTCATGTGCGCAGGCAAGTATCCCACAGTTGCCCTGTGACTGTTGCCCTGGACAATCGGGCTCCTGATGGGGCGAAGCGTGGGGCTGCTGACAGAGCTCTTTTTGCCTGAGTAGCCATAACTGCTGAGGCTGAGCAGGAAGAGCTGAGCTGAGGAGGAACCTGCCTTTGCCCAGAGATGCCAAGGAGAAAGGCCCCCAAAAGAAAACAGAAAAAGGCCTCCAAACAACTTTTGAGTAAGGAGGCCAACCAGCAGCCAGCAGTGCAGGAAGCAGCGCCATCCCACTGCCTGATGAACAGGTATGAAGTAGGCTGCTCCTGCCCAGGGCATCAGGGTAGGGTGGTAGCACGGATGTGGCCACACATGGCCAGTGGAGTATGGAGCAGCATGGAGAGGTAGACAGAGGTTTTCTTGAAGGACAGCCCCATGGCTTGCAAACCTCTTGGGGCACCCCTGGAAGCAGCCCAGCTGTGCTGCCCTCTCTCGCTGCTGCTGGGATGGGGCCATCATCTGGCAAGGGCCTTTGTTCAGTCTACTGCCTCGACTCTGGCAGCAAAGGGACAGCGGTCAACTGGCTTTTGTCTTTTCCTGTCCACAGGAACCTGTGTGTGGATGTAACACTGCTGAATTCAGTGGCAACGGGTGACGCAGCCATTCAAGGACCTGCCCAGTGGCTCATCAAGGCCATGGAATTTGCAAGTAAGCTCAGCACTCCTGCTAGCTGTGAGGTCCACTGGGGGGAACTTGGAGAGCTGCACTGTGCCAGAGCTCTGGCCAAAGGCCCCAAGTGTCAGGAGAAGTGCAAGCTGCCCTGCTTTTTGCCCCAGGAGGGAGTGCGTAGGGCTTGGCCCCCACCTCCCTGCAGGCGGCTGAAACACGCGTGGCTGGGCGTCCGAGAGAAGACAGACAGCTCAGGAGACAGGCCTAACTCTTCTCTGGTTTCTTTGCCCAGGAACGGTCTTCAGCCATTGGGCATTTGCCCTTGTTTCCCCATGGAGTCTGATAAGCAAGTGCATCTTTTCCATGTACGTACTACATATTTCTGCTGTGGATGGGAAGGGTTGAAATGGGATGTCCAAGGGCAGATGCAAGCCAAGAGGAGAGCAGAGAGTGTTCCCTAGCCAGCAGCCTGGGGCTTCTACTCAGGTGCGGAAGCTCAGGTGCTGCTCCTGCTGTGGCCATTCTCAGGGAAAGCCAAGAGCAAAGCCCCTTGGCAGTCTCACTCCCACATATTTCCTAGAGCTCTATCTTTGGCTTTGGTAGCATAAACTGCCATGTAGCCAGGCACTCGGGTACAGAGCCAAGCTCCACAGGAGAAGGATTTGGCTCTGCATGGAGAGTGTGCAAGTCTGGGGGGGCTCTGAGATGAGTTCTTTAGAGCCTTTCCTCTGGGGAAGATCTGATGGCAGTGTCAAACGGTGTGGACAGAAATGGTGTTCCTCCTGGGTGCTGCTTTGTCAGCTCTCTGTCAGTAGCAGGCTAACAGAAAGGTGACTTTCTGGCCTGCCAAGGGAAATCCACCTGTGAAGGGCTTTGCCCAAGACTTGGATCATTGAGAGCCACGGGACTCCCTCTTTTTCAGGCAAATGGCGACTCTACAGAAGAAGAGGTCCTTGCAAGTCCTCTTTTTGCTCCCAGTGGTTCTTGGTGAGTTTTCATGAGCAAACATCCAAACAGGACAGCCTGGCCATGCTGGATGCCAGCTTTCAGATGGGTCATTTTCCTTTTGGGACAGGGTCCCTGTTTCAGCGGGGATCGAGTTAGCTTGCTTTCTAGTAGCTGGTGTAGTGTTGTTTGGGAGTTAGGATGAGAATGATGTTGGTAACACACATGCGGCCTGGTCTCAGTGCTCACTGAAGCAGTGAGGGGAAATGAGGAATAGCTTGGGGGCACCGAGCACACCTGAAGATCACAGCTGTGCAGTCCCCCCCTACATGGGCTGATGGGTCCCCATAAGAGGAGCGTCCTCTCTCTGCACTCCACGTTCCCCACCTCCTCAGCTAAGCCGCTGCCCTACCCCCATGGCAACAGGGAGGAGACAATGTGACTGCAGGGATCACTAGCAACCCCAGAAAAATAACTGTCTCTTGGTGATTTGAATTGCAGCTGGTGTTTACTGTGCAACCTTGCTGCCAGCGTGGACAATGCAGGCAAAGGTTGGTGACTCCTGTGGGACAGGCACCTCCTGCAAGGGAGTGATGCTGAGCGTGGCTCTCTAAATCATGGGCTCTCCTGCTTCCAGGCAGAGGGACTCAAAGAAGCAGCAACTGGTGCTGTGCCTTCCTAGGGAAGCCTCTCCTGGGAAGCCATGGCAACTCTCCTAGTGTACACTCTAACGGAGCGGTTTTCCCTTTCAGGAGCTGATGTGTGTGTCTGCAACACACCTGAAGACCCTGTGGTAAGACATGTTGCCTGAGCTCGAACTGGGTCTGTGCAGAAATGTCAGCTGACCTTGTGCTACCTGCACTCATCTTCCTAAGAGTCAGGGCTCCCAACTTCCCTCCTGCCTTTGCAGGGGAGGGGTGCCTCTCTGACAAGCTCTGCTTTCCTGTTCTTCAGGTCCTTGGATACTGTGACAGCAGAGCAAAACCAAAAGACGCAGTCTCAGCTGGACGGGGTGGCTTCACTGAGGGAGGAGATCAGGAGTGCAAAGGTGATCCTCCTGTTGGGGGAAGGAAGCTTGGCAGGGCAGAACACCCCAGAGAAAGCACTCCTTGGTGTGTTGTTTAACCGGGCTGCTTGAGGCGGCAGAGTACTGCTGATAGCATTCCCTTGGCATGCTGGTGCCTCTGGCTGCTCTTGCCAGGACCCTGAGGCAGAGGTGAGACCCAAGCTCACTCACAGGGCCAGTCATCACTGGCAGGGCCCGAGCCTGTCTCCTGACTGACCTGAAGAGCGTGGAGGATGGGGATGGGGTTTGGGGACCCTCGTCAGCACACCTCAGGCCATGGCCCTGGCCACGGCCACAGGTGCTGTTCCTTGGTCCTCGTAGCTCATGTCAGCAGCAGAGTCTTGCAGCTCTGTGGACAAGGCTTGCCTTGCATTTCTGACACTGACCCTTTGCCTCTGCGGGTGCTGTAGCCACGCTGAACTGCCTGCTGATGTGGTCCTTTTGTGTTTGTTTACAGCATTCCCAGGAAGTTCAAGAAATGGCTTTGGAAGTTTACATGATTTCTGCCTGGGCCCTGAAAAGCTCTGGTATGGACACAAGCTGCCCAGTCTCTTTGCCCTGTGCTTCTCTGCAGTGCTCCCCAAAAAAGCCTGTGCTTCAGGCACTGCTCTTCAAAGTGAGAGAGTTTAGATGTTCCATGGGGTCCCAAGGGCAGGGCTGTGGCAGGACGGCGCTCAGAGTTCCTCACAGCCTTGCTATCAGGCTCCACATGGGTACCTCTGGCACTAGCCCCAGCCGTGTTCCTGCGCTGATGGAGAGGGTCTTTTCCTCTCCACTGCATTTGGCAAGGAAATGGCTGGTCCATCCTTTGTTGCTCATGCAGCAAGCCCTCTGTTTTGGGCTGCTGCCATTCACATGGGCTCCTGCTGTCTCCCAGACTCCCAGAACCCTCAGACCTTCTTGAGAGAAAGTCACCAGGTACATGGACGCCATCATAGCCCTGTGCAGCTGGGCACCCCTGACAACCTGTGGATGAGGACAAGACTGGCCAGCATGGACTGGGCTGGAGACATCAGAAATAGTGCCTGAGCACCAAGGCCTCCTAGTTGGTGGCCTATGGCAGTCATCTGCTCTTCCCTCCTTACAGGTGCCACCATCGACATGCGGAGAACTTCCAAGACCTACCACTGCAGAGAGAATTTGAGCTGCAGGGTTTTAGCATTCCTTTTCCCTTCCAAACCTCCTGACACGATTTTGCAGGTATTGTACTAGAATCATCATGGAAGGCTTCCTTCCTTCCTGTGAAGCTGGGGACCGAGCTTGGGGGCTCTCTCCTCAGTCCAGTGGTACTGCTGAAGCCCGCAGTGTCAAGTTCCTGAAGCCAAAGCTCTCAGGCAGGGCCACGCTTACTAGAAATCAGCGGTTCCCCTCAGGAGGGGAACAGATCTGAACTGCCCTGAACTGCTACATCCTGCACACAGTCTTCTGCCACAGCTGGCTGAACGACTTTCTCCCTAGTGATCCCCTTTCCACACTCATCCCTACCAGCAACCTTTGGGGGCAGGAGGTGGGAGTGCCCTGCAAAGCCATGCTTCTGACAGGCCCTGACCAACATGGTTTCATTGGCAATATTCTCCTCTGCTCCACCACACGGAAGCTCCCTTTGTAGGGCAGGGAACTGCCCATTTCCTCACACGTGGCTCATTTTGGTGCTGAAATAGACCCCACAGACACATGGGCGCCTATGCTTCCTGCCACACAGGCAGCTGTCTTGACCTAACACTCACACCTCACTGGTCTTATGTTCTGCTTGCAGCCAGATATTTCCCCAGGAAACTGTTGGCCTTTACAAGGGCATCAGGGCCAGGTGGTGATCAGGCTGTCAACACGAGTCCATCTGACTGGCATCACCGTGCAGCACATTTCTACAGAAGCCTCTCCATCTGGGACAGTCATCAGCGCACCCAGAGACATCGCTGTCTTTGTAAGTCTCTGCTGGGCACTTCTGATGGGGACCTGGCCCTGGGTGAAAGCTGTGAGAGGGTCTGTCTTGCTTTTGGACACCCTCTGAGGTTTATGACCTTCTCTCTCCTGAGTGCTACGCCTCTCTAGCAGGACACTTCAAGGGCTTCAGAGGTTTCACCCCTCTTAAGGCTAGTTCTGGCCAAGCACCTCAGGCTTCTTGACTAAAACTCAAGGCACACAGGGTGCTCAAACTTAACCAATGCCAGACTACTGCTAGAACCCCAGGAGAGGGTGGCAGCTAACAGGCCTGATCCAGGGCATACCCTTCCCTCTTTGTCAGTATTTGTCTGAGCTGCTCTCCTTGTGCTTTACCCTTAAGGGAGTGGATGCGGATGGAGAAGAGGAAACTCTCCTTGGAATGTTCACATACAATGTGGCAAAAGAGGCCAGTCAGACCTTTCTTCTGAAGGTACAATCCCCGTGCAAGATGCTAGGAGGCAAATTGCTTTTGCCTGCAAGTCCATGGCAGGAGCAGTGCAAATGCTTTCTTTCTTTCTCCCTGGGCAGAGGGGCACTGCTGAGCGAGGAGGAGCCGTGGCAGGGTTGGAAGGGCTGAGTAGCACACAGTGGTGGTGGCAAAAAGATAGCAAGGACAGAGTCAGGCTGCTGAGAACATGAGTCCTGAGAGACCCTCAGCTGCACCCACTGCCTTGCGCAGAGCCAGCTGCACATGTGGTTGCTCCACCCAACAAGCATCTTTGTGCCATGGAGAAACAGGAATGCCTGGTAGTGAAAGCCACCATGCAGCACCATTGCCCCAGCTGGTGGCCTGCTGGCAGGCTGGACAGTGTCCCCTCTTCCCAGCATAGCATGTGACTTGTCCCCTAAAGCCTTCATGCCTGCCAGGAGGAAGGCAGGCAGCACAGACAGTGGGAGCTTGGTGGGGTTGCACAGCAGCTACCCCACGCGTAGATGTCCCTCTGTGGCTTCTCAGTCAGCACAGGGTGAGAAGCAGAGGGAAGGGGCAGAAGGAAGGGAGACTGAACCCCAGCAGGAATGGCATGCAGAGGATGCCAGGTGCTATGCCCCTTTCCGTGTCCCCAGCTTCCCCAGCAGTGAGCCTCAGATTTCCACAGCTGACCCCCCACACCTTTCACACCTTCCGGAGCAGGAGCAGGGCTGGCAGGGAGAGATACGTTGACTCCATTGCTGCTCTTAACACCCCCATTTCTTTTTCCCCCTCTTCACAGGATGCACCGTTTCCCAGAGCCTTTTCATATATCAAACTGCTTGTGAAGAGCAACTGGGGAAACCCATCATACACCTGTATTTATCGAGTGCAGGTTCACGGGAAGATGGCCAAACCAGAAGAACTGGCTTAGGAACTGAGACAGAGGGATCACTCTCCAATTAGTGCCATGGTCAAAACAGATTTAGCACAGAATAAAGTGATTTATTGCTACTACAACTAATACACCCAGTGAACTGGAACAAGATAAGAAGCAGCCAGGTCTTAAAGCACCCTCCCCTCACCCCTCCCTTCTTAGCACGCTTACAACTCAGCACAATTTTACTCCCTTCTTCCCCCCCCAGCATGGTGCAGGGAGGGGCAGGGAATGGGCAGTGGGGCTCCTGTGATCCCTCACAAGCTGCTTCTCTTCCCCAGATCTCAACACCTCTACTTCCCCCCCACCCCCTGCCTCTTTGCACTCTTGACTTTAATCATAGATCTGCTCCCTTCTTCCCTCCCCTGGCAGCACAGGGAGGGGCAGGGAATGGGGAGTGGGGGGTTTCAGTCCGTTCCTCCCCAGTTGGCTTCCATTTCAGCTTGGGGGAGGGGGAGGCATTCCACACACCCACCCCCTGCCCCTGCGGCACTGTGGGGTCCCACCCACGCGAGAGTCGTATCCACAACTTCTGCAGCGTGAGTCCTCTCTATCGGGGAGCCATCTCCTCACCACAGGCCTCTCAGCAGGGCTCCCCTCCATTGGGGAGCCATCTCCTCACCACAGGCCTCTCAGCAGGGCTCCCCTCCATTGGGGAGCCATCTCCTCACCACAGGCCTCTCAGCAGGGCTCCCCTCCATTGGGGAGCCATCTCCTCACCACAGGCCTCTCAGCAGGGCTCCCCTCTCATAGGGTGCTGACATTCAGGTCCAGACCCGCCAGTCTGGTCCCCTGCAAAGTCACAGGTCCCCCGGCAAACCTGCTGAGGCATGGATCAATCTTCACAGGGCATAGATGTCTCTGCTCCCCGTCCTCATCCATGGGCTGTGGGGGGACACCTGTTTCACCATGGTCTCACCACGAGCTGCAGGAGAAACTCTCTCTTCTGCATTCTTCACCCCCCCTCCTGCAGGCCTGGCCTTGGTGTCTGTGCAGCTTGTTACAGCTTCTCCCTCCCGCTCCGGTGTCAAAGTGCCCCTGCCAGCAGTTTTTTTTCTCCTATATGTGATTCAGAGAGGCGCTGTGACCAGCTCTGATAGGCCCAGACTCCAATTTGGCCTTGAATTGACCAATATTTTCAAAATATGGGGCCTGGAGAAAGCTGTAACTGGGGCTTACACAAGCCACCGAAGCAGCACAGCCACACAAAACTGAACAGGGGGAGAAGGACAAATGTAATAAAAAGTATGGCAATTCAGATCAATGTAGAAGGTTTGTCTCCATAGTGGGGTGCACAAGGAAAGGCCACAGTGGGGAGGGCAGGAACATGTGGAAGATGTTTGATCTTCAACATAGTGTTTTCTTTGAAATGAGGAAGATACCAAGCATTCCTAAGATTTAATTAAGAGGGGCCCAGCCTGGCTCCACTCCGTCTTGGGGCGCTCTGGGAAGCACTGCAAGTGGCACCGGCCCAGAGCAGGCAGCAGGGCCCAGCTTCAGTTTACACTGAGGGAGACTGCCACCCGCCCCCCAGAGCAGGTTCTGCAGGAGCTCTTCCAGGCACCCACCCCACAGAGTTCTTCCACAGCGAGGGTGCCAGAGCCCTGGGACAGGCTGCCCAGGGGGTGTGGAGTCTCCATCTCGGAGATATTCAAGACCCATCTGGACAGCGACCTGTGCAGTATGAGCTGGGGAGCTGCTTTGGCAGGGGGGTTGGACCTGATGATCTCTCAAGGTCCCTTCCAACCCCTATGATTCCGTGAGTCTGTGATTCTCAGCCAATGGTGCCTGGCAAGCAGTGAGGGGCAGGGCCCCCACCAGTCACTGCAGCGCCTGTCTCTGGTCTTGCCCCACTCTGGCCCTGCTGCCCTGGCAACTGGACATGGCCCAGCAAGGCTTGGGATCACTGTTTTGGGGTATTGCTTAAATGGTGTATTGAAGTGTGTGTTTGATGTTTGACAGTTGTATGTTGGAGTTGTGTATAAATGTGAGTGAATGAGACGTGCACAAAGCGAGTGTGGAGCTTTGATCCGTGGTTCTGTTATCCTCTGAGGAGTGCAGCCAGAGATAAGCAAACCATTTAAAAAGCCCCCAAAAACGGAGTAAAGGAGGTAAAGGTAAAAAGGTTTTATTAAAACAATTATTAAAAAAAAGGAAACAAAAGAAAAAAACCCCTAAAAACTCCACCCCAAAGTAATTGTTCCCAAACAAAGAGCTTCATGGGAACAAAGCTCTTTTTATATACAATTAAAATATTTCTTGTAATAAAATAAATGAATATTTCTTTTTTCACAATTAATAGATAGAGTAAAACAGAACAACAATTAAAACAAAAGTAAGACCAAGGTGATTAAAAGTTAACTGCAGTTGCGCCCATCTCACGGCAGCTGCTCGTAGAACATTTCCCACCCCGTCTTCCTGCAGAAGTGAAGCATGTGACTCTGGAAAGAGAAGGAAAGAGAAAGCCTTTAACATAGGAAGTCAGGGCGGAAAGGAGGCACAAACACCTGGTTCCTTAAGGATGGGGAATGCAGCTCTGCCCTACTGAGGCCACCCCAAAGTGCCGACCCCAGCAAGTGCGCGCCCAAGGAGAGGTACAAACCCTCAGCCCCTGCCCCAGGCTGCTGCCTTCACTCCCCCGGCTCTTTTATCCGCACGGAAAAATCCCGGGGCAAAAAGCTCTGGAGCCGTTGAAAACCTTCGCTCACCTGAGGAACGGTCACGGGCTCGTCTCAGGAGATGCCGTCTGGGTATCGGCAGGCAAACACCCCGCAGTTGCTGCTGTGCTTTCGCTGAGGGATTTCCTAATGAAGGCAGAGGAAGACAGAGGATGTTCCCTTACCTCAGAGGACGAGCAGCAGGCATTACCCACACCAGCCCTGCGCTAACCGGACCCAACTCGTGATGCGCTTCCAGCTCCCGCAGGCTCAGAGGTTCCCCTGAGCTCTTGGCACACCCAGCTCTGCACAGCGCCGTGTCTCTGAAATCAAGGCTTGAGGCCTCGAATTTCCCTGTGAGGGAACTTCCTGAGAAACACTGGCACCAGCCCCTGCTCTGTCACACACCGGAGTCTGTGCTCCAAGCCAGACAAAATCATTATCCCAGAGCTGGGTTTTGCAGCCTACATTGTCTGACAGTGGCTTAATGGATCCTTAAACCATGCGGAACGGGGGCAAAGCCAGATTCATCTTCATGGGGCAGACTAATTAAACAACCCCCAACCTCCCAAACAGCAAAGAGAGCATAGGGCCAGCGAGGAGAGGCTCAGACCCTCGTGACAAGGAGCCACAGTTCACTTTCCAAACCCAAGCAGCGCTCACTTACGTGGGGCTCCACGCTGTGACAAGTCCACTGGGAACAATCCAGCTCTACCTTTCTTTTTTCCCAGCTTTCTTCGTGGAGGTATTTGCTGTTTTAACCAAAAGAGAACAAAAGATCCCTCTTCATCTCCATCCTTTAGTCCCAGAAAAAGCCAGCTGCTGAAGGAGACTCCCACAAAAAGCAGAAGCTCATTTAGGAACCGCCCAAATCATGGGTTGTCAGAGGAGAACCAAGCAAGGAGCTGCGATGCCCACTGTGTACCCACATACCGGGTCCACCTCTGGGAAGAGGAAATACAAACGCTTTTGGGCAGAGGAAGTTGTCCGTCTGGGGGCTGGGACAATACGAGGTGTCTGCCCTCCAGCGCATGCTATTACAGCCACCAGCTTACATGGATTCGAAGCTCTGCTGTCACAGAGAGAGCCACCAAGATCATGAAAAGAGGACTAAAGAGCACCACGTAAATGCAAGCCTGAGTTAAGTAGCGGGCACCTCAGGGGGTGCAGTAATGTGTCACCCTCCACAAGTCCAGACAACCAGATGCTACGTCATCCTGCTGTGTGGTGCAGCTACAGTCTACCTACCAAGTGGGACAGGTACGGATCATGGCGATACTCACCCGTCTTTTGTGTCCCAGATGGAAAAGGATCTCCTCCATATTTTTGTTTGCCCAGGTGGTAATTGTTGGTACATGTTCACTATAGAAGGGTGGAAGACTGGACAAAGAGGGAAGACGGAGCAGGGATGGCACAGCAGAGTAGGATGGCACACTGGAGTACGATGGCACACTGCAGGAAGATGTCAAACTGGGGTGTGTTCTAACTTCAGAGTCGATGGGAGCAATAGAGTAGACTAGAACAAGGGACAAGTCTGGAGCAGGGGCGAAGGATGAAGCACTGGGGAAGGCTGGAGCACTGGAGAAAGCTGGAGCAGTCGAGGAGGCCGGAGCACTTTGGTGCAGGAAAAAACAATAGAGAACCACAGTGTTTATAAGCACGGCATTTGGTATCGACACGCGTCAGAGCACCAGAAAGGAGAGAGTTTATTCCTACACAACTGTCTACATACGAGTGGGGAGCCACAGCTAAAGCAACAGAAATACCTAAAGTATTCCTGGACAGAAACATCCTGCACTGGTGTCACGACAAAACAGGGCGGGCATTTCCATGCAGAGGTCCTTCATACTCAGCTGAGCGACTCTGAACTCGGGCAGACCAGAGGGGCAGGAGTCAAATTTGTCACCTCAGTGTACCCCAAAGGGAAAACTTCCTCTAAGTTGTGCAAGAAGGACCAGGAGAGGTGGAAAGGAAGAGAGAAAATCCTGGCATTCCCTGTGTTTACCTTACATTTCACATTCAGATAAAAAAAAAAAAATCTTCTCCAGTTGGGAGGGGAGGAAGGTAAAAAAAAAAGCTCCTGAAGACCTCCCTTAGGAGAGCAGCCCAGGAAACCTTGGAGAAACATCCCTGTGCCGACACAGAGACAAATCTTGGGCAGCACGGAGGAAGTTCAGGAACGAAATGGAAAGCAAACCTTTCAGAGAAGAAAGCCAAAGCAAACAGAAGGGTTTTACCTTGCACAAGGAGCTGTCGTGTCCCAAAGGGAGGGTGTTCCGTTGCCCAAGGGAGTCCCGCGAGGCATTTGATCTACAAGAGAAGAGCATAAGCCATCAGTCACTGTAAAAGAGAACTGAGGAGGTTGATGAGGTTACAGTGAAGAGCTTCCCCAAAGGTCAATGTTTCTTTTCTCCCCTTCGTCGCCACATTCCCTGTGTTCCGTTACTTTAGAACAGTCTCGGATTTTCTTCTTGGCAACTACAGCAAGTTGCACTTGGCACGAGGTATCGCCAGGCTGAACCCCAAATTCAAACCCAAAAGGGGTTCTCGGGATCTAACACCTCAAATCACAGCAATTTCCTTCTGGCAAGCTGGCAGCAGCCATATCGCAGCTGGAGCTGGCTGCATCCAAGGCAGCTCCAGTACTGAGATGCCGAGCTAAACGCCTGGCCCCAACCCAGCAGCAGTGCAGGGATGCGGGGAAGAAACTGAGTTCACGCCTTGACGTCAGCCTTACCAAACGGCACCATTTCTTCTCCCGGCACAGAGCTTCTTGGTCTTTTAGCTGGACTCTCAGAAGAAAGGGCCTGAGTCTGAAACACAAACAAAGCACCGCCCTGAGTTTAACCTGAACACCAGCCCAAGCCCACGGAAACTTCTGGAAATGGAGGCAGCTGTTGTCTGACTTGGGGACCGGGATTTGCTGGCTCAGAGCGCAGCAGAAGGATCTATGCAGGATTTCTGAGCAGTATGCTGCCCTTTGGGTTTTTATTATTAATAGGGGCTCTCCTGCACGCAGGGATTAAAACCCCTCAGGCTTCCTGCCCAGTTCCCCTAGGGCTGCTCCTCAGCATTCTGGAGCTCAGCACTGACTCTGGCTCGGGGAGAGCTGACCCCTCAGAAAGGTGCTTTGTACAACCAAAGCGGCAACAGTGCTCTCAGGGACAAATAATAGAGCACGACGGTTTCTTATTCCTCTCACCCTATGGGGCAGTAAGAAAAGTAACACTGCCCCTCTGAACCAAACTAAGGGGTCAAGCAGCTTGGGACTCGTTTTTACAGAGCCAAAGTCCTACAGGAATCCTCTCCTGGACCGGTGGATACCGAACAGAGCAGAGAGGGCTTTATCCAGAGGAAGCAGGCGGTCATGTATTTTGGGTGCTCCTTCCTCAGCTCCACGTGCCAGAGCAGAGCATGCAACCCCCAGCGAGACAAACCCAGCACACAAGAGGCGCTTGCTGTCAAGGGAAAAGAAGAGCCTACGGCTGCACAGGTTCAGGGAAGTCTCTGCTAACCTCTCCCGCAGACTCTGCTCCTGGAGCGGCATCGCTGCCCGAAGCCTGGCGTTTCCTTCCTTCCCTGGCTGCTAGCTGCGCCTCTTCAGCAGGCACCTGAGCGCTGAGGAAAGAACATACAGAACAGGGATTTACAACCACGGGTGAGCTTCACACAAGCAAACGTCCAAAGCTAATTGCTGTAATTTCCCTTCCAAGCGCCCCTGGGATCATCTCAGACACATACACAGCCACCGCACAGCATCCCCCGCCTCTCCCAGCCAAGGCACCGCTAGTTATCCCGCTACGGTGGGATAATTCCCTTCTGTTAATGCTTCTTCATGTGTTACACTTGTTCCCAGCACCAAACAAACAGCTCACATGGAACGGGCTTTGTTTTACTCTGCACAGGTTACCCCAACACACACACACACACACACACACACGCCGCACACTGCCCTTCAGCGGGGCAATGCCCGTGTACACAACGCTGAGATACTCTCCCCGGGGGGTTCACCACCCACAGCCGCAGTTTTCCTCTTTCTACCCTGGGAAACCTCAAGGGGCAGAAATACCGACCAGCTTGAGGCGGAGAGGTCCGTGCAAGGACTCCCACAGGGGGCCTGGGAACACCTTGGCACCCTTACAGCCCGTCCCAGCCAGCGCTGCTGGAAACCCTCTTCGCAGCGGGGCTGTGCTCTGCACGGCTGCTGGGAACTGCTCCTGGTGCGGCCAGCGTCTCCCTCCAGAAGACGCTCCCTCTCCTCAGGGTTCAGAAGCCACAGGCATGGCACGGCCATCGCTGCCCATAGCAGGGGGCTGGAACCAGATGGATCTCTAAGGCACCCCACAACCACCCATCTGTTACTGGGAGCTCTGGGACACCGGCACCCGTTAGCACCTGCGAAGGCATCCCCGTTTCTCCACACGCCCTACGCCGGGACTCCCCTCCACCCGCTGCACCCCCTCACACACGCACAGAGACCTCTGCTCCTGCCCCACGGACGCTCCCAGGCCCGCTTCGGTTCAAACTTCCCGCTTGCCCGGCCCGGCCCGGCCGGCCCTGCCAGGGTGTGCGGATCAGCCCCTCCGTTGGCTCCTACCGCTGCCCGTCTGCGGAGGGAGAGCCCGGGGAGGTGAGGGGCGGCTCTCTCCTCTCTGTCTCCGCCCCCCCACCGCAGCCCGAGGGACGGGGGGGTGGGAGCGGCCGGCGGCCCGGCCCCTGGGCAGGTTCCCCCTCCGGTCTCCTCCCCCCGGCTCCGCGGGTGAAAGGACGGAGGCGTGCGGGGCTTACCGAGCCCTGTTCTCATCACATTCCCGGCGCTCGGGGCCTGTCTCTTCTCGCCCTCCCGCAGTAGCCACCGGCTCAGCCATGGCCGAAGACGCGACTGAGCGAGAGCGGCGGGTGAGCGGGACGCGCTGCCCCGGGCAACGGAGCCCACGCGCAACCGGCCGTTGAACCCGGCGGGAACGGCCGGACCCGGCGGGCGGGAACGGGGCGGGTTTCACCTTTCCCGCTGGGTTCGGCTGGTTCCCGGAGCCACCCCGCTTCCCCCTGCCCTGCCCTAGCCAGAACGGCGGGGATGCGGGGAGGGAAGGAGGGTGCTGTGCGGGCAGCCGGGCGGGATCAGGCTTCTCGGGTTCCCCCCGGCTTTCGACACCGAAAACCCCGGCATCCCCTGTGTTTACCTTACGTTTCTCCTTCCCAGACAAAACAGGATTCCCTACCAGGGCAAAACTCATCAGTGTCAAACAAGAGGAAGATACAGAACAGCCAGAGCTGGGGATCTTGTACCTTCACGTTACACTGCCAGCACTAGAGCTAGATGCTGCCTCTCTTAACACAGAGCAGCAAAGATGAAGTCTCCAGTCCCATTTACAGCAGCTACAAAGTCCCCACCCAAAAGGCAGTGCTTATTCTCCCTGTCATTACTTGTTGGTGCTTGTGGGCAGTGGATCAGCCAGGCTTCTAGGCCATTTTCCCTTCCGTTGTGCGAGGAGCTGTTTGTACATCTTCTTTTCTCCTTGCTGAACATCCTGGCAGAACAGATGGAGTGGGAAAAAGAATTTAAAAAGGAAATCAGGACCTCAGCGTGTGAAGGGAACCTTTGTAATTTGGGTACAGAGCAAACTGCACATGCTGTTCCCAAAATACTGGCACGTTATTCCAGGTTACTTTAGCAGCACCTTCACTTTGTGTTAGCCCTGCTCTAGGAACTTGTGTGTCCCACTAGAAACCACAAGAATTCCTTCCGCAACTCTCTCCTCTAATGGGAGGCTCTTCTCTTCAGCTGTGCTCTGCATCATAATTCAGGCAAATCACATTCCTGTCAGTCGAAGTCATGATCGGGTGCTGTGAGTCCCCAGGGTATCTTAATGCGACTCCACAGCTGGGCAGGGCCTGCTTCTCCAGTTCTTCTCTTTGACGTGGGTGAAATAAGCCCCGTCCAGGAGTGTGGTTTGACCTCCATTCCTCTCTGTGGAGGAATGAGAGTAATGAGGATTACAGAGAGTAATGGAGGACCTCTTGACTGCTGCTTTCCTCTCTTTCACAAGGGCTTTAGTTCCCCGCTTGATCAGCAAACAAGGAAGATTCGTGAACTTCTTAAAGCAAGAATCTGGGGCCAAAATGTATGTCTCCTCACCACCTCATTTGCGTGACTCTCAAGTCTCTTCACATTGAAGGTAAGCGAAATGTCTCTGTGTTTGTATTCTGGTATGTAGCAGCCAGACTTACCCAGGGGTTTGGGTTAGACACAGGGCAAGGCATTTTGATCACTCCTCGGCCCCTAGTACAAGGCTTCGAGCGGTGGCATTGCTTGTAGAATTACCTGGTATCAGTAGGGTTACTCTCTGTGCTAGGCACTTGTTTTCATCAAGTTGCAGTCAGGGAGAGGGAAGACTTGACCGGATGATCCAACTCAAGAGACTGGAGGGAGTGGATGGTAGCCCGAGGCACAGGAATCCGCATGGGTTTGCTGGATTTTCAATGAAGTCAGGAGGGCAACAGACTGCTTTCTCTGGACCAGAACATTCCAGTGGCAGTGTTAGGCTTCCCCTCATGTTTGTGTCTTGGAGGCATGAGCTGATTGTCCTGGGCGCTCGCTCCTGTTACAGAACTCAACTTAACATACGCTGTTGTGCAACAAGCAGCAGGTTCTTCCAATGTCATTTCCCTGCAGCCATTGCCAAGGGAATGGCTCTGTCACAACAGGCCCCCTTCCCCCCAGAGAAGCTTTGCATGGAGTGGTGGCAGCAACGGGATGCTGGAGTGGGACTCCACGGCCTGGGCAACACTTCTGCTTCCTCAACTCCGTCCTGCAGTGCCTGACATGCACACCCCCTCTGGCCAACTACCTGCTCTCTGGGGAGCACAGCCGGTTGTGTGAGTGCTTTTTATGAACATCTTGTAAACCTGTGAGGCACTTCCCAGATTCCTGGGATCTGGAACTTGATTTAGGAGAAAAGCAGCCCCTCTTTGTCAAGCTCCTGAGTGGGTGCTGTCTGAACACAAGCCTAGAAGCCGCTTGTACCAAGGTGTGCGCATTGTTCAGAAAGGCCCCTCTCACTAGTCCCTATTCCTGCAAGTGTCCAGTCCCCTTGGCTCATTGCACAGAAAACTTCTGTCACTTAAGCATCCCTCTGAAGAGAGCTTTCCTCTCTGAAGAGTGCACCAGTATGTCCTGGGCTTGTTGGGATGCCTTCAGCTTGGGAGGAGTGGGGGATCTTATAACTTCAAGACCTCCCCTGGGCTGTCCATCGCCATGGCTGTTTTGTTAACCTGAGAAACTCGCTTCCTTCCCTCTTCAGGTGTCCAGCAAGGCTTGTGCACGATGTGCATCATGGAAGCGCACGTTAACGAGGTCCTGCACGCCTCAGGCAGTGCCATCAAGCCGAGCGCTGTCATCAGTGCCCTCACACCTAAGAGATTTCAGAGCTTTGTTCAGGTTTCCTTCCGCTCCCCTAGGAGAGAGCTGCCAAGTGGTTCTTTTGTAGGAACAGGAGAACATTTCGAGCTTGGCACGCAGGAAGGCGCCCACCAGTTCTTACGCTGTACTGCCGATGCCGTGCAGAGAGCATGTCTGAGTGGAAGCAGTGAGTAAGCACAAGCAAATTCTCTCCTCTGTGTTCCCAAGCCCTTTGGATCCCCTGATGTCCTCCCACCAAGGAAAACCTATGCCCAGGAAGTGGGGGGGCACAGGGAGTCTCTGGGGGCGTCTCAGTGGGTTTCTAACAGGGTCCTGGGGGGGTGACTCATGCTCTGCCCCCCATCCTTGAGGGCGGGGGGGGGGTCTTGGGGGGGCCCTGGAGGGGGTCTCACACCCTGCCCCCTCACCCTTCCAGCGTCTCCCAGACTATGCTGCTGGGTCGCAGCGTCTCCAAGCAATTGGTGCCCCCAAAGCCCCCTCGGCATGTACAGACCCCAGTGCCTGATGGGGGGGGTGGGGGTGGGTGGGGTCACAGCACCCACTTGAACCCCCATTCCCAGACCCCCAAACCATTCCTGCACACCCAAACCCCACTGTATCCCCCAATAACCCCTCCCCAGCCCCCCACCTCATCGCATGCCCCCCAGACTGCCCCGTACCCCCTCCCCACACTCTCCAGACCTCCACAAACCCCCCCTGTACCCCCTTCCAACACCCCCCAGCCCCTCAACCCTCCTTTATCCCCCCAAATGCACCCCAAAGCCCCCTGTACCCCTTTTCCAGACACCCAGACACCCCCAAACCCCCATACCCTCTCCCCAGACCCCCGAAGACACTCCCCAGGCCAAGGAGGAGACCGACCTTTGTGTGCAACCCAGGGCACAGCACCAGCAGCTCTTGCTGACTTGTTGCCACTGAGAGCTACCTGCCTCTGCTGCCTGTACCTGGGCATGATATGTAGCTCTGGAAGGACTGAATGAGATGGGCAAGGAATTAAACAGCACATATCTGCAAATGTAAGTCTTGCCTGTGAAGGAGGTTACGTTAATTGTGGGTGAAGAATACCTGCCAGTGAACTGGGTTCATCCTGGAAGCTAAAGCAAATGGGGCCTGGTGGTCTTGAGTGTCTCACATTGGTCTGATAGCCACCTACGTGGTTGGTCTATGGAACCTGAAGCTGTTGATGTAGTGCAGGCCACTTTCGGTAGCTCTGTTTCTTCAGATGGGAGGTGTCCTCAGCATAGCTGTGCTACAGACTTTTTATGGGACATTTATCTTCCAGGCTTCTCTCAGCAAGTAGAAAAAGCGCTGATCCTGATTGGCAAGAAGTTCAAAAGTCTGCACCTCACCAACCTCTACATTCCACCTCCACCAACACCCCCAACTCCTCATTCTCTGCCAATGACTTGCTGGGTAAGTCCCAGCTTTCTGGCTGTGCTGATGTTGGGGGCAAAGGTTGCTGTTGGTCACCGCTGTTGTAATACACTCGATCCAGGTGGCTGGTTCACAGAGGCCCTCACAACCAGGCTGCTTTTGGGTAGCTCGCTCTTGCCTGGCTTTTGTCACTGTAACAGGTCAGACTGATCTTCCTGTTGGAAGGTGGGCCTTGCCCCAAGTCTGATGTCCTTGAGAGAAGCATGGAGTAGCTTTATGCTCCTGATCCAGAGCAGCCTTTGGAAGTCAAATGCTGGAGTGGCAGGACTTTTGCACCCATGGCTCTCAGCCTCAGGCCACACTGGTGGACCATGGAGTGGCTGTGAATGAAGCTTGTGTTGCAGTGAACACTAACAAGAATTTCTTTCTTCCACATGACAGCTGTACCTCCCAGAGGGAGCTGCTGTAGAAGTGGCCGTGGCAAACCAAGTCAATGCTGGCCACATGTTTTTACAGCAGCATACACACCCCACTTTCCATGTCCTGCATAGACTAGACCAGCAGATGAATACCTGCTACTCTCAACTGGATATTCCGACCCTGGCAGCTCCGGTAGAAGGCAAGTAACTCAATTGCTCACAAGTTGTTTGCTTGAGAAACTTGCAGGGTCGTACAAAAGCCTGATGCCCCTGGGCTTGGGGGTGGCAGGCAGACTTGAGAGTCCAAGGCAGCTGTGCTGTGTGGCAGCTGCAGGCGGGTCTGATGGAGGGGTAGGGGTGTGGAAGGGAGATGGAAGCAGCAGAAGGAATGCTGTTGGTTCTCAGAAGGTCACTGCACAGCACGGCTGATCGGCCCCAAGTGCTCGTTTCTGGGAATCCACTCACCCTGAGCTCTTCTGTTTTGCAGTTGGTACTCTGCACGACTACGGGTCTGGATGGGGCATGGTGACGGGCTCAAGTTAATAGGCACTTTGAAGAGACCAGCAGTGAAGTGGAGCTCCACTATGTGGACTGCGGAGGCTATGACAGAGTGAAGATTGACCAGCTCAGGCAGATCTGTAGCATCTCGGCTGCCGCCGCTTGGATTGCTGGGAGTGTGGTCTGGGGTGTTTGGAGGGTCGTTACTTTTAAACTAAATTCCTGCTAAAGCAATTGATTAATTGCTGTAACCTTCAAGAACCCAGGAGTAACTTAAATCCAACTTCTTTGGGTTTATTCCCTTTTCCTTCTGGTCTGACTTCTTATTGCTGCAGAAGCAGTTTTACTGGGCAATGTGGTTGCGCTGGCAGGTAATGGAGCTCTCCAGACGTACCCTGGGTGGTGCTGCAGCAGGTTTCCCTGGGTGCCAGCTGTGGACAAGCCTTGACTCTGTCTCAGCCTTCCCCTCCCCTTGCGAGCGCAGCCTCTGAAGGGGCTGGAGCGAGGGCTGGAAAAACGTTATTTTCTTCTAAATGTGCGAGCGTGGCACAAGCTGTCAGGCTCCAGGGGAGAGATGGTGAAGGGCCAGGCCTTCTCCTGTGTGGAGGGAGGGGAGAAGGAATGACTTTACTGAAGAGCAGGTTGGCAGGACCCGCAGGGTACAGGTGAAGTCGCTGTAGCTGCTCTGCCACCTTCTGTCCCGCAGGAGTCACGAAGGCAAACTTAGCTTTCAATCTGCTAGACAAACGCCTGAGATTTTCCTCCTAGTCAGAGTCCAAACAGCAATGGCAGCTGAAAGGTACTGCAGAAGTCTGCTCTTCAGTCTTTCAAGCCTCCCAATTCATCAGCCGCTGGCGTTCACATGAGGGCGGCTTTAGAAAGCGCTCGGTCCTTTCCCTTCGGCAGCACAGAGTTTAAATCATACAAAGCAGAATCATTCCGCCGGCGTGCGAGGGGGTGAGCAGCACCCCGCGGGGGGACCCCGGCACGGGGACCACGGGCTGTACCACCACTGCACACTGGGGACGGGGCTCAGCGATTCCTGCTCCGCTCTGTCTCTGTGGCGCTATGTGGAACCGGGGCCTTGTCCAGGGCCCCGGCCCGCCGCGCCGGGCACTGCTGGGCAGCTCACTGACCTACACCTGAAGGGTAACCCTGGCCAGAAAACGGGGTGGGGGGAGGGGAGGGGGTGGGAGAGCAGAAGGGAGGGCGTGGGGAGGAAGGTCACACTGAGCTGGGTCCCTCCCGCCACCCGCTGGTCCCAGCCCTGCTCCCACCTTTGCTCGGGGCGTGGGGGCTCTGCTCGGGGGGTCGGTGCCCGGTCTGCCCGGCCTGGGGCTGCCTGCCTGGGCCCCGGTAGCTCCTCAGCAGCTGATGCAGGTGAGAGATTCCCCAGGACCCCGAGGAAGTCCTGGGCAGGGCAGGGCAGGGAGGGTGATGGGTGTGGTGACTGGGGCAGGAATGGCCGTGGGGTAGGGGGGTGCGTGTGTCTTGTGGTTAAGAGCCCCTGCCTGATTTTCTGCCTCTCCTTTCAGTGGGTGCATTAAGCACCCAGACCCATGCGCTATGGAGTGTGCCCCGGGGCTGCCCTGCTATTTGCTTGGCTGCCCTGCATCCCAGGGATAGGCAAAGGCAAGTGCAGGGCTGGGACTGGAAGGGGATGTGCGAAGGGAAAACTGCCTGCACTGCACTGGGTGTGTGTGTGGGAGGGGGGGCGGTGTGTGTGTGGGGTGTGGTGGTGGTTGTCGGGGGGTGGGAGGGGGTGGCGGTGTGGGGCTTAAACCTCTCAACCCCAGTTTGGGCTTTTTCTTTAAAACATGTGCCTTGGCAGCCTGCCCACTGTCACCCAAAAGCGGTGGGCTCTGTGGGGGTGCCTGACCCCCAAAGCCGGAGTCAGGCCTTCCAGCTGGGCTTGTCTTGCCTCTGGGAACCCTCCGGCAGCAGGATGGTGTGAGGCTGGATGGTTTTTTTAAGGAAATCCTGGACCCTTCAGAGCAGGACACATTTGAGCACTTGCTGCGGATGGAAACAACTGGTAACAAGAGCTGCAGGAGCCCCCGTGCAGGTAAGGGCTTGGGGACACCTTGGCTGACAGCCACGTTTTGGGGTGTGGGGGTGATTCCCATCCAGGGCTGTGCCCTGACCATCCTGCAGGAAGAAGTACAGCAGAGTTTCTGCCTAAACTGGCCCTGAGCTGCTTTACAGCTCAGGCGAGTGCAATCCTGCTTTGGGCTGACCCAGGCTGGAGGGGATGACAGGCAGCTCCCCCTCCCCAGTGGGAGGCCAGCGGTGGGACGGGAGGTGATGCTGCCTCTCTTGAAAGGGCCTGTGATGAAATTGTTCCATGCAGCTGCCTGACCAGGCACTATTTCCCCAGGATAAACACCTCCCAAAGCAGTTGTGTGATGCAGGCATGGAGCTGGAGCTGGCAGCTGGTGGAATGGAGCAGCTCCAGCTCCGAGCCAGAGTTGCATCTTCTGTGCCAGCAAGGTGTGTGTCCCAGCTGCCTGCTCCCTGGGCCCTGTGCTGCTTCGGGAGTCACCTGCCTGTACTTGGCAGCACAGCTGGAGATCCAAGTGTTGGCGTGCTGGTGGGAGGATGGATCCTCCTGAGGTGGGAGAAGCTGTGCTGCTGGCACCTGTCCCTCCTGCTTTTCTGGAGCGCTCCAGGCAACATGTGCAGTACAGTGGGGCCATGGAGCCCCTGTCCTGGTGACTGCTCTCTGTCGTGATCATCCTGGTGATGCTCTCATTGAATCACTGGATGGCCTGTGGTACAAGTGCTGACATCAGGCTCTTCTGGGGCCATGCAGGGCCAAATCGGTTTTACTGTGAAAAGCAGTTAAAAGAATTAAAATGGAATTGGCCTCCTGCCCCCAGTCTGTCACGGGAGAGGTTGTTTTCAGGCACAAGGAAGGAGCAGCGTCTCCTCCTTGCACAGTGCTGGCCCTGGCCCGGTGCCGCCTGCCTGTGCTCTGGGCTGGGAGCTCAGCTCCTGGAACCATTCACAGGCTTGTTGCGAGCTGCTGGCTCACAGTCATTGCTGTGAGTGCCGCAGAACAAGTCTCTGCAGCGTTGCTGGGCTGTCCCTGTGCCCTGCTCGTGGCTGCAGGATGCGTTCATTGCTGAAAGCCGTCCAGTGTGCAGTGTCATTGTCACCGCAGGTGCCACGAAGGGCTCTGCTCTCCCTTTCCTGCACCCCGCAGAGGGCAGCTGCCACTGCAGCCACCACCTCCATCGTGGCTGGACCTGAACCAGCACAGCCCCCAGCTCCCAGAGCTTCATCTCCGCTCGGCTGTGAGATGCAGGTTCAGCTGGGGGTGATGGGATGCAGCTCTTCCTTCATTGCTGGTCTTGGGGGGATAAAGTGTGTCTTTTTGTAGCAGGTGCCCCATGCCATGAGCACTTGGGGGCCCCAGTCTGACAGGGACCCTGTGGAGCTCTGCTGACACTCCAAGACCCTGTGCAGATAAAACTCCTTCCCTCCCTTCCTCTTGTAGCCTGGGGACGGGGTGATGCTGTGGCTGCAGGGAGTAGCCAGGAGTACCAGGAGCACAGCCACTGCTCCTTGGGCTCACAGCCAGTGTCCCCCCTGCACCCCATGCAGAGTGGGCAGCGGTTGGCATTGGTGCTCAAATGCTGTGGCAGGGGCATCGCTGGGCAGCCTTCTGCTGTGAGCTCTTACCAGCTTACAACATGTGTTCCTGGGAGGGTGACTGGCAGCTGTGCCCAGCGTGGAGCATCCAGAGCCCTCAGCCCATGGGAGAAGGCTGTGGACTTGGGGCATGGGTCGGATGTGTGTACAGGCCATGTGCTGGCAGTGGCCCCGGGGGGTGCCAGGCTGTGGGGGGCTGGCTGGTCTCCCCGGGCGGGGGGAGACGTCGCTGACCCCGGCGGTGGCGAGACCATGGGATGAATGAAGGGGCTGTGTCTCAGCATGCAACCAGCGCACATCTGCTGGCCACAGAGCCTCCTTTGTGCCAGGGCCACTGTGCCCCCGGCTCTGCCCCTGGCTCTCCCCAAGCAAGTGGCAGCTTATTATGGAGATCAAAGGTTTTTAACAGAGAATCAGAAGCCACTGGAGTATTTATTCCCCTTGAGCTCACATCCCCACTGGTGCCTGCTTCTCTAGGTGCCCACAGCCCTTCATGCACCAGTCTGTGGGTGCTGTGAAACATGGTCTGGCGGCTCAAGTCCTTGTGTTGTCACTGTCCCCATCAGCTGAGGTCCCTGGCCAGGCTCCCGAGTGGCAGCACAGGATTTACCTCCAGGAGCTTGGCACCTCAGCTCTGTGCTGGCACAGCATGTGGTGGGGGTTCCCGGCCGGATGGCACCGTGCCCGAGACTAATCAATGGCTGCAGCTTAAGTAACTATTTTTATTTTCCAGTGGTATTTTTTCCCCTGTCACAGCTCTTGCCCTTGGTGCTGAGAGCACATGTGCCCGTGGGGAGCTCGGCTGACCCCGTGGCCGCAGGACGATGGATGTGGTGTCTCCCTGCGAGGACAGAGCAAAGCTGCAGCATCTCCTCAAGCTCACCACCGCGGCAGCAAGAGACTGGCAAGTATGAAGCGGCTCTTTTGAGGTTTGATCTGGTTCCTATAGAAACTGGAGGTTGTTGCTCTTGCCAGGCGCCTGTGCCAGCAGCCAGCGGTGCGTCCCAGGGAGCAGGGCAAGTGGGGAGTGGGATACAGCACCTCACCTTGCTGCTGTGGCTGCCTTTCTACATGCCTTGGTGCCTCCCTTTGCTTCCTTGCTCTGCTCCTGCCCCTTGGCGGGGCCGTGCTGAGCCTGCCAGGGCTCTACACCCCCCTGCAGCCAGGCGGAGGTCTCAGAGCCCCTGGGCTGGCTGTGCCACTCCTTGTCCTGGCAGGTCCCTCTGTGAGACAAGGGACTTGTCCCTGCCATGGCTGGGTTGCATGCTGCAGCACAGTGCTGCTGATGTTCCTGGTCACACGCTGGCTGTGGTGACATCTCTGCTTCTGCCCTCCTTGCCAAAAAACACCACCAGAGAAGTCTGAAGCCCTGAAAACATGTCCTGGGGAGCTTCCCTATCCTGGTTGATGCCCTGGGGGGAATAGCCATGGGGTGGTGAGTCCCATTGTCTCTTGAACTCCAAGGGTCTGGGCTTTTCCCCCCCGCCTAGTACTACAGGCTGTCCCATGGCAGGTATTGGCAGGGGTCCTTATGCCACTTGGTTGGCTCATGTCTCCAAGGGAGGTCTCAGTGCTGGAGCAGCTCCTCTCCTTCCCAGCAGCAGTCGGTGGTGGGCTGCAAACCCGGTGAGACCCTCTACCTTTCCTGCCACCCTTTGCGGCTTGTTCCAGAAGGATGATCACAGCCCTCCACAAACTACCTCATCCCTGGAGCAAGGGCCAAGTATCAACCATGGCACAGATCCAGAGCAGCTCCAGGGAGCCCTGTGCTGCTGCCCTCCTCTGTGCCCCACACTGGCACCCAAACATGCACCTCGGTGCCACCCAGACAACTGCCCCGGACTGGCCCTGCCCCAGGGTGGGGGACAACTGACCCAGAGAGCCCCCTCTGAGGACAAGCCCTGGACAGTGTGTTGTCCTCTCACAGCCAAGTGTCTCTGCTGAGCCAGAGCCTGGCCCTGGCCAAGCCAGCAGCAGGAAGCTCCTTCCTGCTGCCCTTGCGCTGCTGCCGGGTTTGTTCATCCTGGCAGCCTCTCGGCCGCGATCCCAGCCAGGGCTGAGTGCTGGTGAGAGGAGCTGGGCCCCGTGGCCTCCTTTCCACTGCTGCCTGGAGAGGGCAGGGATATTTTAGGAGATTGTGACACCACCACACTCCTCCGGTGTTTTCACCTTCCTCTCCACCTGCCCGCTGTGGGACTCTGGCTCTGCTGGAAAGACCCCAGCTCCCATGGGACCCACCTGGATGGGTGCGATAGGGATGGCAGGCTGTGTCCCCCAGCACAGGATGCCTGTGCTGGGCTTGTGCCCTGGCGTTGCCCCCCTGCCCAGGCCAGCTGGTGCCCCCCTGCCCGGGCTGGACGGTGCTGTGTGGCTGTGAGAGCCTGAGCTGCGGTGGCATGAGGAGGTCTTGTGCTGACTGGAGGGGAAAGGGATGAATCCTGCCCCACCAGTGTGCTGCTCCTCAGCAACGCTGGTCAAGGTGCTGAGGGCACCTGCTGGCCTTTGCCTGGGGAGGGGCTGTGTGCCCCCGCTTTGCAGGGATGAGTGGAATTTGGCCCATGGGTCCCCAGGGCACTGCCTGCCCCTGCCCCAGGGGCTCTCCTGGCCTGGGGGCTGCAGAACCTGCTGCTGGCTGGGGTGTTGCCAAAACTGAGGAGGAACAAAGGCTGCCCCACCTGAGTATCTTCAAAGTATGGAGAGGGGGTAAAGCTGGTGGCCCCAGCCCCTTCTTCCCACCAACAGCCCCTCTGAAGCCCATCTGTGGCTCCAAGGTGAGATGGGGTGGGATGGTGACTGATGCTGCCAAACCCTGCTTTGGGGATGGAGAGTGGGATGGTACCTGGGGGCTACCCCCTCGCCCCTCAGAGTGCTGCAGTATGCTGAACCCCCAGGCTTTGCCAGCCCCCTGCCTGATCCCAGATGCCTGCCTTTGGGCTGGCATCCCAGGTAGAGGGGCTGCATCCAGGCGGGGGGGCTGGCATTCCAGGTTGGGAGGCTGGCATCCTGGGCTAGTATGCCAGGCAGGGGGGCTGCATCCAGGTAGGGGGACTACATCCAAGTAAGGGCCTTGCATCCCAGGCAGGGGTGGGCTGCATCCGGGCAGGGGGGCTGGCATCCCAGGTAAGGGGGCTGGCATCCCAGGCAGCGGGGCTGGCATCCCAGGCAGGGGGGTTGGCTCAGCACGGAGGGGCTGGCTGGGGGCCGGGCCGCTCTCCCCCGCTCCCTCCTAGCAGCCGAGGAGTTAAAAACTCAGCCCTTGTGATGAATATTTAACAGCAGCGCACAGGCTGGAGCGGAGGATTTCTCCGGGCTGCCTGGGCGCTGGCAGCTCCCACCTCAGCCCCGCCGGCCCGGGCGCACTGCGGAGGAGGACGGGGCGTCGCGGCGGGGCCGCCTGCCCGGTGCTGCCCGGTGCTGCCCGTCCCTGCCAGCGGCATGGGGACGCGGGGGCTGGGGATAACTTTTCTGACTTTGCCTCTCATCATGCGAGCAGCCGCGGGAGGTGAGATGCGCCGTCCGCCCGCCCTCCTCCCAGGGAGTCTGGGGAGGCCGGGGGAGACGGGAGGGGGGTCCCCGCGGTGGGAGAGGACGGGGGGTAGTGGTGAGGGGGCCAGGGTGTGCCTGTGATAGTCCTTTCCCGGGGCGGGGTGGGGGCTGACGCGGGGTCGAGGTTCTGGGGACAGCGGCCCCAGCCGGGCTGGAGCGGGGACTGGGGCAGGACCCCTGCCCTCCCTCTCACCATCCCCCTGCCCTCCCTCTCACCATCCCCCTGCCCTCCATCCCACCGTCCCCCTGCCCTCCCGCCATCCCCCTCCCCGCTGGAGGATGCCCCCACCGTGCCGCTGGGCTCAGGGAGGTCTCAGCCCGCCCGGGGCTGTCTGTCCGTCCTGGCAGGAGGTGTCCGGGCCGGGGTCCCCCCAACACAGACCCGCACCGCCGGGAAACCACAACACCCTGCCTGCGGTCCCGGGGCCAAGCACTGGGGTGCTCACCGGCTGCGAGGGCGGCTCTGGCTCTTGCTGGAGGATGCTCGAGGTTGGGTGAGGACCGGTGGGTGTAGATCCGAGGGTCTCCAGGAAGCTTATTTTCCCCCTGGACAGGGAGGAAACAAAACCTCAGCTCCCTGCCCCGGGGAGCCCCTGAGTCCTGCTCCATCCCACTCCCAGCTCCCCTCTGGGACCGGTGTCTCCTGTACCGCTGTAGGGATGCTTTGGGTACAGCGCTGCCGGTCGGGGCCACGAGCAGCACAGGTGGAGGCAAGCAGGGTTCCTTTGTCCTGCTGGTCCGAGCGGCTGCGGCTGGCATGAGTGCGGCTCGGCTCTCCTGCAGCCGGCCCGCTGGCATCACCAGGGACCGCTCATGTAGGCTGGCCCCAGGAGCCCTGAACACCCACTCTGCCTCCTGCCAGGAGCAGCACAGTGGGAAAGGGAAGTGAGGTGAGGGAAGGGGCTGCACTCCCCCTGGCTCGCATTGCACAGCTGATGGCCCTGGGCAGCTGTGCGGACAGCAGGAGCTGGGTTCTGGCTTCCTGAGCATCCCTCGGGTATCCCCCGGGCATCCCTGCATCTGCTGCACCAGCACCGGCATTGAGCGCGTGGTCCCCATGGCCACCCCGAGCGTGGGCAGCAGTGAGCCGCGGTCCCGCAGTGTGGGCACAGGCCTGCCCACCGCCACCCCCAGCCTGCTGCAGCCCCCACCAACCGCCTTCTGCTGCCAGCCCGCCCGCGGGGAGCCACGGGAAGCACAGGGGGGAGGGCTGCAACAGCCCCCCCTCCCCTCAGCTCCCCACTCACTCGGGGCTGCTGGGGGGTGGGTGAGGCGTCTGGTGCAGAGCGAGGGGCTGCCTTAGCTCTCCGGGATGGCTAACGGAGCGACAGCCCCCACAGCCGCCTGGGAAGGAGCCTCACAAGCAGCGGGGTTTGGGCACCTCAGAGCGGAGTGATGCTGAGGGAGGTTTCCCTGCAGAGCGGCCGGGGGAGGCAGGAAGGGTGCGAATGTGTGAAAACACCAGCGCCGAGAATAGCCGGGTTGAACGCGAGTGCTGGCAGGACCCCTGGCTGCGGCGAGGGGCGCCCTCACCGCTGGGGGCCGGGCACGGCCATGGGTGGGTCTGGGGAGTGGGTGCGGGTCTCCATCGCCTGCCCTGAGCTCTCCTCTCTCCCACAGGACAGTGGTGTTACGACTCGCAGGACCCCGAGTGCGGTGAGTGGTGCCCCGTGCAGGATGGGGGTGTCAGGGCTGTGTGGAGCTCAGACTCCTGCATCTCCCCACGATGCCGGGCTGAGGGCACCCAGACAGCATCAGCGAGGCTGCTGCAGGGAGCGTGGCCTGAAGAAGGGTGAGCTCACCCGTGGCACACCAAGGTGGGAATGGTTAGAGGAGCTTCATTTTCAGGTGTGCTGGTGGAGAGACTGGAGGCGAGTGCCTGAGCCCCTTGGAGGGCTTTGGTCCCCCTTCCCCAGTCTGGGTGCTCCTGGGACAGCACCGTCCTTCCCCCCTTCACCTGAAGCAAACTGAATCCCATAATGAACACCCATGTTTAGCCACCCCTGGAAGGCACGGGTGGCCGAGGGGCATGAGGCACAGACCCAGGAACCAGGAGGGGCGGCTCCACTTGGGCAGGCAGCAAACCCTGCCTGGGGCACTGGAAGGACTGGGGGCACTTTGTATCAAAACATGCAAATAGCTTGTAAAAGGTTAATTAAGGATCAACGAGCATTTAATCAGCTGTTACGGCCCAACTGTTTTATAGCTCCGGAGTGCACGTGCCCCAAGCCCAGCTGCCATGGCACATCAGCTGTGGCCAGTGAGTGGGCATCGCTGGGCTCTGCTCATCCCAGCCAGACCAATGCTCGGTGTTGCTGGTAGTTTGACCTCGTCAGGCAGCAGTGAGGGCAGGTTTCATGGAGCAGGGCCAGCGGGAAGTAGCTTGGGCGGTGTGGAGCAGTGCCACAGGGATGGTCCTGCACTGAAGGCTCTGGGTGATTTGTGGGGCTGCCCCATAGCATCTAGCTGGGGAGCTGGCAGGGCAGTGGCACAGACGGGCTGTGGTTCCCAGGGTTTCCAAATAAAATGCTGCCTGGAGTAACAAGAGGACTGGGAGGTGGGGGTGAGTGCTTTGGTGTGCCCAAGGGGAAGGCAGGCAAAGGTGACAGCTGGACCATGGGGCATTGCTGGGGGAATGCCCCCCCCAGCCCCACTTGTAGGGGGATACTGGGGCTAATGATGTGTAGGTCAGCCAAAGGTGCCAGAGTGGAGCCAGCCATGCTCATGGAAGGATGCCCTGAGCTCCCCCGGGCTGGAGGTGCCTAGGGTGGACAGGGCTGGAGATGCAGGGAAGCTCCTGGTCCCTGGGTGGGACTGCATCCCATCAGCTGTAGCCTGTGAGAGCATTTCGAGAAGAGGTGATGCCAGGGTGGCGGGGATAGTGAGCCCCACATATGGGGTGTGTGGTTTGATGCTGGTGGCAGCTGTGAGAACCTCTGCTCTGCTCATGGCACCCGGCAGCACTGTGGATTTGCAGTGGGTCCAGCCAGCTGCGGGTGCTGCTGTGCCCTTGTCCAGCTCCTGCCACAGTGACCCCCTGCCCTGGGAGCTGCTAATGGGCATTGTACGGTCACGCTGGGTCCCGTCTGGGTTTGCCCCAGGACAAGCTGTGTGGCCAAGATGCGCTGTCACCTGCCACAGCTGGACAAAACCGGTGTGGGGAGGCTGAAATGTGGTAAACACCCCCTCACCCCCCCGCCATGTGTTCTGTCGTGGGGCCTTAAGTATTCTGTCCCCCTGTCTCAGCAGCTCCTGTCTGCCCTTCCCTTGCAGGCATGGGTGGTTTGCTCCCCCTGTAGAGCAGCCCCCTGCCCAGCCCCAGTGTGAGTCCCAGTACCAGGGCTGTGGTGGGACGGGGGCTGGCACAGCCATGCGAGGGGGAATTGCTGGCAGAAGTGGGCAGAAGGGGCTGGGAGAAAAGCCTGTCCTTCCCCAGCGGCAGGTGGAGGGACTGGACGGATGCTGCTGGGCTAAATATAGCCCCTGGCCCCACGAGGAAATCCTGCTCAATTATGGATGATGTTGCAGTAAGCCCCCACTCATCAACAGGGAGGAAGGTTGGCTGGGCAGGAGGGCAGCTCCCACGGGATGCAGCAAGCACGGCAGGGCTGTCAGGGACGGCAGGGCTGGCTGGGGGCTCATGGCCTCGTGTCCCCCCTGGGCACAGCGGTGGCTCGGTGGCTGCCCGTGTTGCCCCCACTCCTCCTCTGCAGGCCCCAGCCACTGGAAGGAGCTGAAAGCCACGTGTGGCGGTGACAAGCAGTCCCCCGTGAACATTGACAGGCGCCGGCTGCAGCGGGATGGTGGCCTTGGGGACATCCTCTTCGAGGGCTATGACCAGGCCCCCCCGGGCAAGTGGAGGCTGGCAAATGACGGGCACACAGGTGCGTCCTATGGCAGGGCTATCTTCAACTTCCCCATCGCCCTGTGTCACGGGGCACCATCTCAACTGGGGCTTGACTCTGTCACCACTCCTGGGTGCTCTCTGCCCTTGAGCTGCAGGGTCCTGGAGCCGCTCCTGTCCTGTGAGATGAAGCCTGGGTAGGGCAAGAACAGCGCTGTCCCCATCTTTACCCTGTCCTGCTGCCCCTGCAGTGATGCTGAGCCTGGCAAGCGAGTTGGCATCCGAGCACATCACCATCAGCGGCGGGGGCCTCCCCGGCAAGTACCGTGCGCTGCAGCTCCACTTCCACTGGGGCAGCCCAGCCGGGAATGGCTCCGAGCACACCCTCGATGGACGCCAATTCCCCATGGAGGTAGGTGAGGAAAAGCACCCACTGTGCTCTCAGGGTGGCTCAAGTCCTTGGCAGGATGGGAAGGTCTGATGCTGCTGCATCCCAAAGTTGCCCTGCGGCAGGGGTGAGTGGGCTGAGGGTGATACCACACTGATGAGTTTGGCCATGCTCCCCATCACCACAGCCTTGCACTGATGGTGAGACACAGACAGCTGCTACATGGGACACCGTGGGGTTAAAAACCAGCTGACATGAGACAAGGCTTTTTGTTACCATGCGTTGGCCAAGCTGCCCCCTCAGAAGCACTCAGCGGGGTTTGGAGGGCTCTGCGCCCCACCGGGGCCGCACGCTGAGTCAGGGGACACAAGCAAGAGCATGAGGGAGCATGCTGTGCCAAGCACGTCGGGATCCTTCTGGGTTAGGGAGGCTCTGTGCCTGTAAAATATTAATTATCTGCCAGAGGAGAGTGAAATTTATGCATTGCAGCTGGCGGGTGCCCGGGATTGCTGTCTCCCTTTCCCCCACCCCCTTCAACGGGTGCTCACTTCATTGGGGTGCTTCAATGCTCAGAGCTGCCACCCTACAGAAGAGCCTGTGGGACATGGAGGGTTTTTTTGGGGGTGGTTGGCTCAGTGTCCAGCCACCCTGGGCTGGCTGGGGAGATCCATGGGCCACTGGCCCACTGCTCAGCTGAGAGTGGCTGCCCAGACTTGGTCCCTCTGTGCTTTTCCCAGCTGCACATTGTCCACATCAATGTCAAGTACCGGACACTGGCAGAGGCCAAGGGGCATCCCAACGGGCTGGCCGTCCTCGGCTTCTTCTTCCAGGTGGGTCTGTGGGGACTCATGTGGGAGGGGACCCCCCCGGAACAGGTTACTCACAGTGCAGCTGGGGGAGCATGATATGGCTGCCTGTGGGGGTCAGGAGGGGCAGGAAGGTTGGGTCAAGGCCAGGAGGTGCTGGGGAATCTTGGTGGTGCAAGGTGCCATGATCGCCCCTCGCCCCACCGGCTTCATGCAAGGAGGTGCTGGCTGGGAGCTCACCCATCCCCATTGCTGCTTGTTTGGGGCCAGCTCTGCCTGCAGATGCTCAGTGGCGCAGGGCGACCCAGCTCTGCCCACCCCAGCTGCTTCCTCTCCCCCTCCACAGGTCTCTGAAGCCCCTAACACCAACTACAACACCATTGTGGCCGGGCTGAGGAACGTCTCCCACGCTGGTGAGTTGCCTCCTTGTTGAGTCGGGGGTGGAAATGGGAGAGACTCCAGTGCAGGAGGGCAGGGGTGCAGCTGGGTTGGGGGGGGTGACCTTCCAGCCTGTGGGGCATCTGGCTGAAGAGAAACCGGTGGGGGTGGCCCCACAGTCCCTTTCATGTCCCCAGCATGGGATGGGCTGACTGCTCATGTGTTGCCCCACAGGGGACTCTGTGGATTTGGCCTCCACCTTCCGTCTGAGCACCCTGCTGCCACACACCGGCCGGCTCTCTGGGTACTACCGCTACCAGGGCTCCCTCACCACCCCTGACTGCAGCGAGGTCGTCGTCTGGACCGTCTTTGAGGAACCGGTGGAGATCGGCCGGGAGCAGGTACCAGTGTGCAGAGCCCCACGCTTTGGTGCCTGAAGGGCTGGACCCCCCCGTGGCCCCTCTCTTTGCCCTTCCTGACCCCTAAGCAAGAGCACAGGGAAAGTCATCTCTACAATAATGCTCCTGGCAACACGGCAATTAGTTAATTTTATGAGGGTTAAGTAATGGAGCCGTGGCCACCTGCCTGCAGGGGGAAATCCTGGCTGTAGTGCTCTGCTGCCCAGCCCTGGTGTTCAGATGGTGACATGGGAGGGTTCCCACTGGAGCTCTGACAAGGCTCCAGGGAGGTGGATCAGTGCATGGGGTGCTGGATGGATGGAGCCAGGTCTCTGCTGCTGCCTAAAGTGGGTGCTGCTCCTTGAGGGTGTCATGGGCTGACTGCTTTTCAAGTGCTCAGTGCAGGCAGAAAGACACAATTAGCTCCTTCAAAACTCAAGAGCCGACCCTTGCAAGGCCCTGGCTTGCATACTTATGCTCCACTCTGGTTTTGGGAGAGCAGTGAGGGGTAGCAGGACGCCCACAGGCATGGGGCTATGCTGTGGGTCCTGTGCCATTGGCTGTGGGGCAGCACGAAAGGGCGGCTTGGAGTGGGCAGGGGCTGGGGGTGCCCAGCGAACTGCTGCCCACCCCTGCCTCTCTCCCTGCGCAGCTGTGGGCGTTCGTCAGCACCCTCCACTTCCCGGCCTCTGGCTCCACGTTCCTAAAAATGACCAACAACTTCCGCCCACCACAGCCCCTCCGCAGCAGGAAGGTCTTTGCCTCCAGGGCAGCCACAGCCAGCAGCGGGTCCCGGTCTGGGGGCTGCTGCCAGCTCCTCTCCTCCCTGCTCCTGCTGGCACTGCTCGGCCCCTGCTCGCCAACCCCGTAGGATCCAGCCCAGCCTTTCTCCAACCAGTCTCCATAGGAGCATCGCCCTGCTGCAATGGTGATGGGGAGCAACGCTTCTGGTTCATGGGTTAGTGGGGGAAAAAAATAAGGAAAAAAGAAAAAAAAAAACACCCAAACAGCACGTCAAGCCTTGGCTGGGTGAAGATTTTGCAAACTTGGATGTCTGGGAGCCTGGAGTCCCCCTGTGCTGTCCCTGCAGCCAGGCAGTGGGAGCCAACAGGAGGGGAAGCTAGAGGGGCTGAATAAAGCCAGGGTCCATGCCAGTGGCTCCGAGTCGCTGCTCCTTTGGCTCCATGTGCCTTTGGCATTGCTGGGGCAGGGTGCTTGGCATCAGGGTGTGGGGTATGGCGCCTGGGTGGCACTCGGGGATACCTGCCCTGTGCGTGGCTGTACAGGTGGGTATGAGACTCGCCATCTCCTCCCTGTGTGATAAATCCCCAGGGTCAGCTCCTGGCCCTGCCGTGGCTCAGGCACAGGGCTGGGGCTGGCTGATGGAGGGACAAGGCTGTCCCTGGGGTCACAGCACCCCTCGATGCAGGGAACCAATGGCTCTTTCCACAGAGCTGACTTTACACTGGCAGAGATAGCTGTGTCTGCCAGCACTGCTCCTGCGCTGCCTGGCAAGGCAGAGGCAGAGCTGGGGCCTGTGTGAGTGGGGTGGTTCATAATTAATGTGGCTGAAGCTCCAGGCGTGTTCCTGTCTCCTCCTGAGTTATGGACATAGGCGTACAGGTCATTTATCTGGGCACAGAGTGGGGCGGGTTGAGGTTTCCATCATTTCTGGGGGAAACCACTGCTAGCACAGGGCTCCAGCCCCCTCCCAGCCCAAGGGGATGCTGTGGGTCCTGTGCCATTGGACCCACATTGCACTCATGGGTGCAGGGGGCCTGAGCATCCTCCTAACATAAGGCTTGGGCCCTGGATGGCACCTGCGGTGGGCAGAGGCATCTCTAGGGGATGGAGTGGTCCAGCTGAGGCTCTGGTGACCCCAACAGCAGGGCACTCGCAGGCCCCTGTGGGTGCTGGGGCGCTGTGACCCCCAGAGCTCGGGTCTCGGAGCAGCCACCCCGCTCTGAAGAAGGGAGGGCAGGGCTGGTGCTGGCGCCCCGAGTGCCGCTGGGTGTGCGAGCACACGCGGGATGCTGAGCGTGGGCCTTGCGCTGTCGCAGCCCCCTGGGCGGTGGCGGCCGTTGCCCAGCTCCCCAATTCCCGCCGGGCCCCGGCTGGAAGCGGCAGCTCCGCCTGGGGCTCTGGGCCACGCGGGGGCGCCGGGGCCGCGGGACCGGGCGGGGCGCGGCTGCCGAGGCGCCACGACGGCCGCCAGGGGGCGTCCTCCCACCGGCTGCGGTCACTCACGCTCCCGTCCCCGGGTGCCGCTGACGCCCGGGCCCTTGTGCCCCCCGCCCCGGCCCTTGTGCCCCCCCACCCCGCATCCTGCCCCTGCCCGCGGCCCCTCCCCTCTGCCCTCTTCCCCATCATGTCCCCCCCGGCCCCTTGTCCCCCCGTGCCTGCCGTGCCGCCTGTGCCCCCTGGCTCTCCGTGTCCCCCCTCCGAGTGTCTGATTGGAGACTCTGGTGGGCAAGGAGTAAATTTAGCTGGGGGGTGCCCCGGGGCCGCACAGCCCCGCCGGATGGGGGACGGAGGGGCCCAAGGCTGGCGTGGCACAACCGGGGCTCTGCACAGCCTTCCACAGCCCTTTGGAGAAGGCGAGGGGATGTCAGGAGGGGGTGCGGGAGCCACCAGCCGCCCCTCCGGGTGTCAGGGGCTGTACGCCCCCCCCAGGCTGAGGCAGAGCAGAGGCTGTCTGGTATTGCCTGAGCTTGGCACAGCCACGGAGCCAAAGTGGGGGGACTGGTGTTGGCAGCTGCCCCAGCGGGATGTGGCCCTGCCCCACTCCCCCCAGCCTGGGCCGGGGCTACTCTTGTCCCCAGCGCTTGCTTTCCAGCTTCAGCCCTGCTGCCTCCAGGAACAGTGGCTGTTTGGGTGGCTGCAGCTGCTGCTGGGAGGGCAGGAGGGCTGTCCCTGTCCTCTCCAGCTGCTCCACGTCACCCATGTTTCTTCAAACGAGGTGTTTCATCAGCCGCAGGTGCACTCACTCGGCTCCTGCCACGTCCCCACACAGCAAGCTCCCAAACCCTAGTGGCACCAGATGCTACAGCTTGTCCTGGCCTGGTGAGACCCTGAGTGATGTGCAATAGAAAAACAGGAAGCCCAGACTGCTTTTGGGGAGACAAACCTGTCTGGACATGGGCCCTGTGGAGGGGCTGCAGCATGGCTACCTCCAAGTGCAAAGGCCATGGGTGCAGGAGCCACCCTCAGCCCAGGCAGCGTTTGGGGAGCTTTGCCCCTGGTGCCAGCGGGTGTTTTGGGGCAAGAGTTGCAAGTGCTCCCGTGGCCTTACACCCCTCTGCCTCCATCCCCACATCTCTCCCTCTGGTCTCAGCCATGGGCCCCTCTGAGCCCAAAGTATCTTAACCAGTAGGGCTTAGCCCCCCTTGAAGGCCTTGCTAAGTCTTCGCCTGCAAACCTCAGTCTGGGAGCGCAGCTCCTGCTGAGCCCCAACCCTGCTGTGGGACCCTCTGCCTCTTTCTGCAGCTAATTAAAGCCTTCCTAAAGAATCTCATTTACTAAATTAGATCCCCCTTGTTTTAAAATTAATGGCAAGCTGGGAAAACAAAAAAATAAATTACTGTTTAAAATTGCAGCAAAGTGAGAGCAAGAGCTGCAGCTGGGGAGAGGCATGGGTTCCATTTCACACAGCACATTGGTTCACCAAAAAACCCTACTGAGGGCGGCTGCAAGAGCGGGATAGGCCTTTGCTTCCCAGGTACCATTCCCCCCACCCTTGCTGAGGGAAGGCCCCACATCCCAGGGCAGTTCCCAGTGGTGCCTGTCCAGCCTCACTGATGTCTTGTCATGGGTAAAACTGTGGCTGGAAATCTGCTGTGCTGCAGGCAGTGGGGGAGCATGGGGGGGGCCTGGGGGAGCCAGGGCCACTGATCTATAATTCATCAGATTTTGGTTAGGGTTTTTTTTCCTTGCTAGTTGTTGCTTAGGAAAAGGATTTAGTAAAATCTTTTAATCTATAATTAGTGAGGTTTCCTGCCCCTGGAGCTGGAGATGTGTCTGGACTCTGATCGCCAGACCCCAGCCAAAGTGAGAGACCCCAGCATGTGGCCCAGCAGGAATCACCCCAAACTGAGCCCATGAAAAGCTCCGCCTTATGTCCTGTAATCAAGGGACAGGCTTTTCCCATGCCACACTGAGATGGACTTTAAACCTCACAAAAGCACTGCCCTGCTGTGTTCCTCCCCCTCTTCCCCCCAACCCAATTGTGGCATTTAGCAGGGTAAAACCCAGCAGCACAGCTGGGATGGGGGCTCCCATGTCATCCTGTCAGTCACTCCATCCTGAACCAGCTTAAGGGGGTGACTTATCAATTACTGGAATCAATCATTAATGAGGCTTCACCTTGCTCAGCAGAGAAGTAAGTGAGTGTCCTTCCAGGCAGCAGGTCTCAGTCCTTGGGATACTTCAGGCTGGCAGAAGCCCAGGCAGCAGCTCTGCCTGGTGAAACTGGGGCACCTGCAGCACCACCAGGCCTGGGATGAGGATGCTGCGGGAAAGGGTGTGCTGAGGAATAACCTCTCTTGCTTGTGGAAAGGGGCTCAGCACTGGGGAAGAGGAGCTGGTGCTGTCTGAGTCTGTGTGTGCTGAGCAGCTGTGCTGCAGGGACCCTCACCTCCCACAGCCCTTACCACAGTCACTGCAGCCCAACAGCCCCCAGGACCAACTCTGCCAGCTCTCTGTTGCTGCAGGCTCTCTGTGCCCAGGACACTGTGTCTTAAAGGAGCTAACCTGGAAAGACATCAGGACAGATGTCTCCATAGTCCTTCCTTCCCTGCTACAATGCAGGCTGAGCATGCTTTCTGCTGCTGGCTCCTTCCCTGGGACCAGTGGCAGCCTAGGGTGCTGTGCTCCAGCCTGGGCACGGGTTTGCTCTGTGGGGATGGGTTTTCCAGGGAAAAACCTGAGCCTGTCACCCCACACATGGGCAGGGACACTGAGACCACCTCCATCACTGGTTCCTGGTGCAGGATGATGGGAAGGGGGTATGCCCTATGCACAGGGCTGTGGCACAGCAGGAGAGTCTCCAGTGTTCTTGGCCACCAGCATCCTGTGCCTCAGCCCTGAGCCATGTGAGCATGCAGTCATAGCCAAGCCTCGGAGACACTGATTTTTGGAGGCTGAAGAGGCATCCATCCTCCTGAGCGCCACCAGGACATGAAGAGGCAACCTTGTCCTCAGCCAGCGAGTCCAATCCATGTGCTCAGAGTTGAAGCCTTCCACTTCAACCCGCTATGCATTTCCTCATCCTAACATGGAACTTACCTGGGAGCTTCTCCTATGGAGAAAGAGAAATGTGAAGAAATTTCACTTTTGTTAGGGCACAGTTTGGCATGGGTCAGGTCGTGGGCACGGGTTGGCATGGGTTGTCTCAGCAGGGGCTGGTATGGGTCGGGAGGGGGGTCGGGCCAGGGGATTTGGTTCAGGACATGTTGGGACGGGTATGTTAGGTGCCAGCTGGCTGGAGGAGATATGCTCTGCTGGGGTCAGTACAGGTTTAATTGGGAGGGCACGGGTTGGCATGGGCCCTCAGGGCATGGATTGGGTTGGGAGTGCGCAGGTTGACATGGGTCATCTCAGCGGGGGTTGGCATGGGTTGAGGGGGGTGCAGCCAGGGGAATTCAGCTCAGCATGGGTCAGGGGCCTTGGGACAGGTGGATTTTTAAAAAAAACACACTTAGGGATTTATTAAAGGAAGTCCTCTGGCTTGCACTACATGTAAGGTAATTATCATTGTCTTTCTTTTTTAAAGAGACACCATTTTATTCCATATCATCATATCCCAAACTCAAGTATTATGTGGTACCAATGGAAGAAAAACCCATCTCACCAACAAGCCTCCAAACTAGAGCCCAAGTACCTGCATCCCTGAAGCAGGGGGAACTTCTTTTTTAAGGCATCTACGGTAGAAACGTGTTAAGAGCTGAGTGAGCAACACGTACTTCAGGATGCTGCTGCCACAGGGCTGTAATGAAATTTACTTTCTAGTGGCTTTATTTATACACAGTGAATACTGCATGCTTGATGTTCTTCCTAATGGAACGCTGCCACCAAGGCATCGCTCCGTAAGGCAGGCATGGGAACACGCCACACCGTGACTGGTTCAAGGGCAATCACCCCCATAGCCAGATGGGATGGGACTCTGATTACATCCACTCAGTGAGCTGAATTACACCCCGGAACCCTCAGCTGCAGTACTGGAGGCCTTCTCCATAGTGCTGGGGAGGCTGATGTAGGCCAGCAGAGGCTGGGGAGGCCAGTGGAGGCCAAGGAGGCTGGCAGAGGCCAGTGGAACCAGGGGATGCCAGGAGAGACCAATTCAACTGGAGAGGCCTGTGAAGGCTGGTGGAACCAGGAGAAGCTGGCAGAACCAGGGGAGGCTGGGAGAGACTGGAGGAACTGGGGGAGGCTGGGGGAGGCCAGCGGAACCAGCGAGGCCACAGGAGGCCCGTGGATTAGGCCAGCACGTGGTCTGAAATGGGGCCAGTGGGCAAGGTGGCCAGGCAGGCAGGCAGCCAGTTTGCAAGGCGACGGTTCGGTTTGGCTCAGCTCGGCTCGTTTTGGCCCTGCCCGGCTCTGTTCCACTAGGTGCAGCTCTGTTCACCCCAGACTGCCTCTGTTCGGCTCAGCCCGGCTCGACTCGGACCGGCTCGGCCGCCCCCGCCCTGGGCCCACGCCCACAGCCGTAGCGACCTCGCCCCTTCTCGGCCCGCTCCTGCCCAGCCCTGTTCGGCCCGGTCCGGCCAGGGTCCGCCCCCGCAGCGCTCTCCTCCTTTTTAATCTCGGCCAGGCCCGGCCTGGCTCTGTTCGGCCCGGCTCGACTCGGCCCGTTGCAGCTCGGCACGGCCAGGCCAGGCCCTGTCTGGCCTGGCTCCGCCCGGCTCGGTACGGCCCCGCTCGGCCCTGCCTGAGGTCTCTAGCCGCGGTGCGGCTCTGCCGACGGGCCCTGGGGGAAGCACCGCCCCGCCCCGGGCCCGCCCCCGCCGCCGCAGCGCCCTCGCCCCTCCCGTGCGGCGCGGCGGCCGGGCGGGCTGCGCAGCCGCCGGGGCGGTGAAGGCGGCTGGCGCCCCGCACCGCCGCCGTCGCAGCCGGGCCTCGCCGCCGCCGTCATGGCGCTGGTCACGCTGCAGCGCTCGCCGACCCCCAGCGCCGCCTCCTCGGCCAGCACTAGCGAGGTGAGCCGGGACGAGGCGAGCAGGCCCCGGTGGCGGGCGGGACGGGGAGCGGGGCGGGACGGGACGCTGCCCCTCAGCGCCTCGGCTGGGCCCCGCGCATCGGCCGCGGCCCGCACGGCCCACAGAGCTTCACGGCCCTTGGCCACGGCTCCCCGCAGCCCCCCTCCCGGTGTTGCCCGGGGTCCCTCGCCGCCCCCTCCCCGTCTTGGGTACCCCGCTCCAGCTGCCCTCCCGGGCAGCCCGCTCTGCCCTGTGTCCGGCGAGCCCCGGCAACGCGCCGGGCCGGGCTTCGCGGAGCAGCTTGTCCCTCCTCACGCCTTGTCCCGCCCTGCCGCCGCCTCCCGTCTGGGGATGCCCTGCTTTGCCACCCCCAGACCCCCAAGACCCCCCGCCTTCCCGCTCCGTCCCCGTGCTGCGGCAGTGCCGTGTCGCCCCGCTTCTGCGCCTCGGGGAGCTCACGCTGGCCTCTCCCCGAGCTGCGGTCGGTTCCCTGCTGCCGGGGCAGCTCCCGGCCCCGTGCCGCGCTGCCTGTCGCCGCTCCCTGCCGCGACACCGCCCGCACCGTGCTGCCTCCCGCTCCTCCGTGCCGCTTAACCCGGTGAGGCACTGTTCCGTGCATCCCTTGCCGGGACAGGCACTGTGAGTGTCCAGGCTCTGCTGCACCCCCTTCCCCTCCTACCCCAGAAACGCCTTCTCCTGCCCTGGCCCTGCTCATTGCTCTCCGGGTCTTATGCTTCAGGACGCAGCGTACCCATCTGCAGCTCCCCCGCACCATCCAAACACAGCTGCACCCTCCAGTTTTTGGTTGTTTCTCCTCATGCACCCCTTTTTTCTTCCCCTCTCAGCCCGCATCATTCATGACACCCAAAGACAGGCTTGGTGTTTCCCTGCCTATCCTCCCTGTGCATCCCTCCCCCTCCCTTTCCCTTGGCGTCTCTCAGTCCCCATCCTCGCCAGGTAAACAATCCTATTTGTCACCTGTCAGGTCCCTGTGACTCCCCTGATTAGCTTGTCTGGGGTGGGGGGGAGGCAGGAGGGGGCATTGCTGCAAGGCTCACAGGTCCTCCCTGGTCTGGAGAGGCTGTGGGGTTCCCTTTGCATGGCCCTCATTGGGGATGGGTCCCAGCCCTTCCTCTAACCAACTGTTTTGCTGGAGGTCTGAGCGGTTTGGGCTCCTGGGGCTGCAGGGGCACTGTGTTTGGGCCACGTTCTGCTCAACTTGGAGGCAGGACTTTTCCAAGGGCTTTTCCAAAGGAATTTTGTTGGGTTCGGGTTTAGATGCTCTTAAACGAGACCTGGTGACCACTTGATGGGTAAATGAGTGTAACCCTGCAGTGGGCAGTGGAATTGGACTGGATTTAACGTGAGGGGAGAGGAGTCAAAGCAACGCGCCTCTCGCCTTGCCATGTACGTCTGCCTCAGGCATGGCGTTGTGTAGGAGCTCTGCCCACTATTTCAGTGGGTTTCCTGGGTGAGTCTCCCTTTCCTGCTTGAAAACGTCACCCCAAACTTGTCACCTGGTTCTGTCCGTGCCAGGGTGCTTCCACCACCGATGTCTGTGGCTCCCAGAGGAAGCCATCGGCTCCTGTTCTGTTTGACTGGTCCCTTCTGGCCTGAAACACCAGAAAACCAGAAACTGCCCTGAATTGTGTGTGTTCTTTTAACAAAGGTAATTTCAGAGAAACACCCCATCAAAAAGTGCCAGCTTCCTCCCTGGTCTTTTTTGCGAGGAAAATCAGGACTTCTGGGGGGGCCTGTGGCCAGCATGAATAATTATCAGAAGATCTGTTTTATGGGAAACGATGACCAAACGTCCTCACTAATTGTGGGCGTGCTACCACAGCTTTTGCCTGCAAGAGCCTTGCTGCTGCCTGAACGTAGCGTGCCGTTAATTCTTAGGAGGAGAGAGTAGTTCTTACACACTTGCAAAGTTAGTGTGCTCGTAAGCTCTGCTGCCACCTCCCTCCCACACCACCTTCGGCTCCGTGCCCAGTCCTTCAGCCTGGCTGTACTCTGCAAGGTCCCTGGGGAAGGATGTGGCGGCAGAGGTCTGGTCCTGATGCCGATGTGCATGTCGTGGTAGGATCCACGGTGCTGGTGAAGAGCTGTGGGCCTACAGCACATGATGTATGTGGTACACTGTAAAGCCAGTCAGCTCAGAGGGATCCTCTGAGCAAAACAAGGGGCCCTGTCCACTGCACTGAGCACTTTGGCCTCGTTTCGGTTTTACTGCGGCTTTTTAATAGAAAATACAGGGAGAATTGGTTTTGAAAGCACAGCAGCTTCTGCAAAAGATGAACCTGGAGCAGAATTGGGCACCGGCTCTGCTGCCGAGCCTCAGCTGACGACAGTCATAACTTTGTGGTCACGTTTGTTTAAAAAATCCCAAGTTTTACTCCTCCTTGTTGCTACGTGACAGACCCAAACAAACAGGAGGGTGACCCTACAGCTCCCCCCAAACCTGCCAGACCTTCCCAAGACTGGGGATTAGCTGGCAGGGATACCAGGGTTTGGGGTATTCCTGGGGGCTCTGCCTGTTGCCCCAGCTGGTCTGGCTCTGCGCTGCCCCTGCACAATGTAAACAGACTAAAAATAGCGATGGCATGTTTCTCGCCATGGGCTTTGTGTATCTCTCCTCCTCCAAATGGCCAGATTTCTAATATCCGGCCTGTGTGGTTGCAGTTGGGGTTTTTTCCTGGTATAGCTTGGTTCTTGTGGGCTGTGGACGGAGCAGCTCCTGTGCTGGCCTCCTGAGTTGCCTTGGGAGGGTGGGGAGCAGCTCAGGTCCTACATGTCTGCAAAGCTTCAGGCTTGAACGTTTTACATAAAGCCCATTTGCTTTTTTTTTTTTTAACTTCTACAAAACCACCCAGAGAGAAGGAACCCTTACACTGGCCCTTACTTGATGTGGATTCTAAACAATGTTGTAGTAAATACTAAAATGTTCCCTGGGTGATAGTGCTAAAGGAGCACAATTTCAGAAGGGTTTGTGTCTCTCTGGGTTCCTTGGGCCCCGGTGTCCGGCTCTCATGCAGGTTTGAAGGTTTTCCTATTCCCCAGCAATCTGTAAGGTCCCAGCTTTGCTTCCCAGGACCAAACCATCTCCCCATTGCAACCTTCCCCTCAGAGGGGATACTCCTGGTCCTTTTTCTTCTGTGTCCTACTGCAGAACTAAGGGAAGAGAATTCTCTTTGAGCCTTTTAAAAAAATTATTATTTCTACCAGCTCTGGCTGCAATTAACCCAAACTCTGTTTTTCTTTAGCACAGTTTTGTCCAGAAGCTACTGGAGAAGTTGGAGGAGGTGGCTGGAAAGCACAGCTGGGGGAAAATGCTTCTGAAAGCAGGCTTAAGTCAGCTAGCATGCTGCTGTTTTAAGAAGAGTAAATGAAGTGTGAGGGCCAGTTAACACCACCTGGGCAGCCAGATTTGCTTCCAGGAGGACTTTCCACCAGCACCTGGTGAAAAAGTGGCCGTTTTGATACATGCCTGCCCTCAAAGCAGTGTGTTCATCAGGAAGGTGGCAGATGTAGGGCTTGTTGGTGACTTGTTGGGCATCATCTCTAGCTTCGGGATGCGACTTCTGCCAGTATCGTGTGGCCTCACTGTCGAGGTGGCAGCTCCGAGTGGGCAGCGGATCCCGGGTTGGTGCCAGACTGGGGTTCTCGTGCTGGAGTTCTGACCAGGCAGTTTTGGCTGCAGCCTCTGGAGGGCACTTGTGCTGTCGCTGTACACCCTGAATTACAGCATTATTTTGTGTCCAGCTCTTCGTTAGCAGTCTTTCACTCGGGACAGGTTCTGCCCTCACGTGTGCACTCCGGGGGAGCGATGCGTGTGCGCTCCGGGTGACGTCGAGGTTGGCGATCTTCAAACAGATCTGTACTCTGGGACCAGCTTGCAGGATTAGGACCTAATAGCTTTAAAATCCCTGTGAGCCCTTTTGCCACCCGGTGCGGATGGCATATATGGCTAGGGAGGCTCCTTTATCCCTGGCACCAGAGAGAAAAGCCCCATGGAAAGCAGCCACCTGAACCTTTTTACTGCAGGGATGGTTTTGAAACACATGGGGATCTTTTGTGAAGTTGTAGTATGGAAATGACCAGTGTGTAACTTTCTCTGTATCCTTCTTTTCTCTCCTTAGCTCGAGGTTGGCAGTGATGAAGAACGTAAATTAAATGTGAGGTAAGCTGAGCAATTTGGCTCAAAACATCATTTCTACTGTTGTTAATTGTTTGCTGTGTAGCTGAGTCCTGATCCTGTGGAAGAGCCCAACCTTGAGCATGTACACTTGTCTGGAGGGGATTGCATGATCTGGGGATGCACTCTCCATTACAGTTTAGCTTTGAGATGAGTATTTAATGAACTAAAAGCATAAAAGGGGGGTTGTGGAGTTTTTTTCCTGGTGGGAAGAAACTGGAAAATTGCTGATCAGCTCTGGCCACAGCTTCTCTATTACAGCAGCACCTCTGTGGTGGCTAAGGTCAGGGCTCTGGGTCGGGAAGGGAGGCATGCTGCTTGGGTGGGTGGGGAGAGCTCTGCTCGTTTCCCAGGTATTAACCATTGGGAATTTGACTCCTTTGATATTGGGGGTTATTTAGACTTGCTTTGTTCATGCCAGGGGGAGGAGCGTGCTGAGACCCTCCTGGGAAGAACAAGGCTTCTCCTCCTGCTATTGTGCAGAGAGCTGCAGTACCAATAATGCCAGTTTGGAGGGACCCTTGCCTAATGGGGCTCTGTGTAATTATGTGGGTTGTTCACACTAAACCCTGCTGTTGCAGGCAGCTCTCACCTGTGAACTGCAACGCAGCATAAAAATGCAGAGGTTCAGTGGGCTTGGTCCCTTCTCCTTGTTATTCCTTCCTACTTTAATTATCTGGCTTTCAGATAAAAGCAGAATGACTCGTGCTGCTGCTTGGAGTTCGATCTTGTTGTTTCCATCTTGCTTTTTGCTTTGAGACCTCCTGTGGCAGAGAGAGAGAATTGAGAGGCTGCTGGCAGGGGGGTTTCTGTCGTGGTCTGATGGACCGAGGCTAGGATGAAGTGGAGTTGGTCTGGAATCCAGTTGACTTTGTGATTTTGGGACTGGCAAGCGGATATAAGGATGCAGACCAGTTCTACCCTACAAACAAGGTCAGAGAGGAGCAGAGCAAGGTTGCACCTTTACAGAGTAGGAAAGAGCCAGGCTTTGTCATCTCCGTGTCCTGGGGGGATTTGTCGTGGCTGCAGCCTGCCCTGGAAAGCCTGGCATCTAGTGGCTGTCCTGCTGGCACGCAGGGTCAGAAGTGGTGTATGTTGGGTGGCTGTGTGGTCTCCTGTGTATGGACCTTTAATGGCAGTCCCTGATGTCACTCGTTAGCTTATTTTCTGAAGAATGCGTTTTGTTGGAGAATTTTGAAAGCAAAATTCAGGATTCTCAGTTACGCTCCCAGCTTGGTTGGGGGCTCATTGTGCAAATCGGGGCTCAAGCAGGAGCTCTCTGAAGTCACAAATAGCAACTCATCCTTACTTCTTGTGCTGCTTCCCATGGTGTATAAAGTAATAACACGTAACTGAGCAGTATGTCAGTCTCTTCTTTTGTGCATGTGGTGCTTGTGCTGAAAGAAGAAACACAGCTTTATCCCTTTGCATGACAAATCATCTCTGCCAGCGCACAGATGCATCGCTGGGAGGTGGCTGATTCTGTGCTGCCTTGGTCTGTCTGACCTTTGTGCAAGCTGGGCACACGCATCCATCGCTGGGCAGAGTGGCTGTGGGGGTGGATGTAGCGAGGCTGGGCTTATTAAAGGCTGATGCTTTTCTGCTGCCTGTTGAAAAACACTGCAGTGCTGACTTTAGATACCAAGAGCTTGCTCTGTTCTTCAGGCTCTTGGGGCTGCTCTTCCCTCTACGTTTATCAGGGTAAGAATCTGGTAATTAAATCGCTTGACAGACCTTGAGAATAGGGTGGCTTTTGTGCAGAGGCTTTGACGTGCTCGGGTGGAAGCACTGCCAGGGACTGAGGAATATGCGTGACTCCAGCACAGATGATAAACGAAGCTCTTCTCACTGGGAGGTGGGTAAATCCCATCCCCTTCCTGACAGTGCCCCGAGACTTTACCCAGTGCCCATGGGGTGGCAGAATTGTTCAACTTCATTGCACTGCTTCTCCCAACAGCTGAGATCAGGTCTCCTCAGAGAAAAAGCCAAGCCAACCCGCAGGAACCGGGCTATGGTGGTATTTATGAATCTCTAAAACCTCGGTGGAGGCTTGGGTGACAGCTGTGCTTTGTCATGTGCGCCCCGAGTGCAAGGGTTGGTGGCCCAGCGCCTGACTTTGCTCTGAGGTCCTGGTGGTTAGAGAAAGGAAGGGTTGTTGGAAACAAGACCCAGTCTTGCTGCCAGTGAATCACAGAGTGTTAGGAGTTGGAAGGGACCTCGAGGGCTCATCTAGTCCAGCCCCACTGCCAGAGCACACCCAGACTAAATCACAGAGGGATCTGCCCAGGTGGGTTTGAATGTCTCCATAGAAGGAGACTCCCCAACCTCTCTGGGCAACCTGTCCCAGCACTCCGTCACCCTCACAGGGAAAAAGTTCCTCAAGTTCTTCCATGGAACTTCCTCTGCTCCAGTTTGCACACCCATTGCTCCTTGTCCTGTCTCTGGCCATCCCTGAGAAGAGCCTGGCTCCATCCTCCTGACTCTCTTTACATATTTATGAACATTAATAAGGTCACCCCTCAGTCTCCTCTTCTGTAAGCCAAAGAGGCCCAGCTCCCTCAGGCTCTCATAAGGAAGGTGTTCCACTCCCTTCGTCATCTTAGTGACCCTGCATTGGACTCTTTCAAGGAGTTCTATGTTCAAACTGCTTTTCATTGATAACAGGGTGAATGTGATGTTACACCTCTGTGACCTAACTTAGCCGCTTGCTGAACAGATCCTTTTGATTCCTTCATTCAAAAACACCCCAGGGTTTTTCATTCAAGGCTGCGCAGTTGGGTCTCACCAGACCTTCCCTCTGCTTTCTGCCGTTCCAAAATGCTTTGCCTGCTGTTTTCTCCCTGAAGCAGCTTCTACACTCAAACAGACTGAGGGGACGTGTTCCAGGGTCAAAGATATTGTTGGTATCTGTGTTTTGTTATCCATTAGTGTGCTTTAAAGTCTTTCCTTCCAAAACTTTTGCAGAAGCCTCCCTAAGGTGACACCCACACTCTTTCCAGCAGATAGCCAGCAGTCTGTTTTGCTTCCCGCTGAGTAACGATTCATAGCAGAAGGAAAAGTAAGAGTGCAGACCCAAATATAACAGCCTGGTTAGGCTTGGTGCAGCTGGTGCAGTTTTGTCCAGTCCATGGGAGCACTCATTGACATGGACTTCAGCATGAGCTGAAGCTTGACAAGACCAGGGTCCATCGTGTTTGACGCGTGCCTTGCGTGCGCGGTGCCTGCCACCTCATCACAGAGCTGCGTAACAAGCTTTCAGCTTGGAGCGACCTCAGAGAAGATGATACCAAGTGGGGAGGAGATTGGGAGCAGAGCTGAGGTCTCTTCAAGCAGGCTGCTCTAGGAGGAGGAGGCGGCACATGCAGTTTTTCCTATGCTGCCTTTTGGTGCAACCCCACTGATTTTACACCCCCCCTGCCATTGTTGGCTCTCTAGCCCCAAGCTGAAGGAGATGTTTTACAGAGCCAGTCGTATTGTGAGTGTTGGCTGTTTCTCAGATGCAGTTGGCAAAGGCAGTGAGATAATCGCTGGTTTTAATTAGAGACCCAAGAAAGTTTGTTTAGCTGGTCTCTCTGTAATCTTTGCCATTATTGGCTTTCCAATCGCAATCCGAATGTGGTCAGAAACGGGGCTGGGTGAGTGGTTTCAGGCATCTTCTGCAGGGAGATCGAAGTTGAGCTGCTGCAGGAGGGCCCAGGAGGTAGCTGTCTGCAGCCTCTGATCAAGCCATGAAGATCATTCTGGGAATCACAGAATCTTAGGGGTTGGAAGGGACCTCAAGAGATCATCGGGTCCAACCCCCCTGCCAAAGCAGCTCCCCAGCTCATATTACACAGATAGGCATCCAGACGAGACTTGAATATCTCCAGAGAAGGAGGCTCCACCACCTCCCTGGGCAGCCTATTCCACTGCTCTGTCACCCTCACTGTGAAAAAGTTCTTCCCCATGTTGGTGCGGAACTTCCTATGCTCCAACTTGCAGCCATTGCCCCTAGTCCTGTCCCCACAGACCACTGAAAAGGGGCTGGCCAATTCCCCCTGCCACCCATGTCTAAGATATTTATAAACACTAATTAGGTCCCCCCTAAGTCTTCTTTTTTCCAGGCTGAACAGACCCAGCTCACTCAGCCTATCCTCATAAAGGAAGATCTGTTCTTGTTTGGTCCCACTCAACCCAGTTTAGGAGCTGGCAAGAGAGACTGTGGGATGTAAAGGTTTTTTAGGATTGTTTGCAGTCTTTTAAGGACATATGCTGCTCTCCTGCCGCTGCGTGGCAGAGCATGGAGACCTTCCATCGAGAGTGCTGCCCAGAGCATCTGGCGTCCTGCTGAAGATAGAAGTGGTTGAGGAAGAGGAGGAGACTGGGAACCTTCCTGTCTTTGCTGATGCCATGCTGTGTACCTTGCCAAGTTGCTTTGTGTCCCTGAGCCCCTCTCCCATCATCAGTCTGGCAGATGACCAGCCTGGCTCATCTTCTGAAACTCATGGGGTGAAGGTGAAGCATTAGGTCTGTTTGGCATCCAGTCCTGTTGGCTCAGAGAGTCCTATGGCTTCTGAGCTCTGAGGGACCTACAGCTGGCTGTCATGGGGAGAAGGCACCCCATAACCCTCACTTTCCACCTCACTTACTTGCCATTGTGTTTTGCATGGTTACCTGGTCAGAATGAACGTGCTCCACCAGGCAGGTGGGATAACCAACTCTGCTGATCCTTTAGTTACTGCTTTTTTTGTTGCAGTTCAAGGAATTAAAGCAAGTTTCTCTCTTGAAGTAGTGGAGTTATGCTGGGCAGTGGTTTGTCTCAGTTCTGCGCTCACTGCAGGAATTAGGTGTTGGTGTTTGCAGCTCAGTGAGCAACCAGAGGAGTAATTGCTGCAGACAAGCTCTGCACGGAGCATTGTCCCAGCAGGTACACACCAGAACACTCATTATAGGGGGATATTTGGGTAAAATCACTGTAACAAACTGGCTTCCTTGCTGGCACTGCAGCTGGTCTTTTCCATATGGAAACTCAAAGAGTTGACTGCAACTCCAGCTCTCTGTGCAGGCTCTTCTCTGTGCAGCTGTTGGTTTATTGGTTTGCTCTGCACAGCTCTCTTGTGCCGTGCTGAGTGCATGCCACAGCACAGGATGTCCATGTGCTATACCTTACTGTGTATTATGGTTTAATGCACCAAAAATTCTTTATCAACACCTTGATCTTTAACTGTTTTGGGGATTTAGGAGCATGTTTTTCCAGAGGCAGTGTCAAGTAAGTGGCTTGTGTCTGCAGCTTTGAGTGGCCGTGCTTGTGGTGCTGGGAAGGGTGCCCAGAGCTGGGGATACAGCCGGGGCATCTGTCTTAAGGATTTATTTGGGGGACCAGTGGCTCACTGCATCCTTGACAAGTTCTGTTCACTGCAGTATTTATTGTCTCACAGCTATTTAGTGGGAGATCTCAGGGCAGAAGTTGCTGACTTTATTAACTGTTCAAAACAGGATGCTGAATCACATCCTGGCAAGGCTGCAGCATCCTGCCTTAGCGTGCTCCATACAATGGGGAGGCAAATTCACAAGCTTGTGACCCTTGGTAGCTTTCAGGCCTGTAGGTGTGGCCATGGAAGCTGCTGGAGATATAATTAGGCCTTTACATTTTGTGGTGGGTTGTGCAGGAATGTTCAAAGACCTCAGAGCCGAGGAAGCATGCGCTTATTTGACATTTATTTAAGATCTGGCCTTTCCAGGAAACTCTTGCTGACCCGAAGTTGAGCAACGTGAGGAGTTTACTTGGCTGTAGGTAGAGTAACAGCAGGAGTCCTGCCAGTTTGGAGATGTAATGCTCAGACCTGTTTCGGAATGATATAAAAATCTCCTTTCTTTTTCTTTTTTTCTTTTCTTTTCTCCATAAAACCTCAGCAGTTTGGCCAGAAAACTCAAGCGACTGGCCAAAAACCCCAGTCAGAGGCAATGGCTTTGCAGAGCATTTTTTTTTCCTGTGAAAGGCCCACATGGTTGCTGTTTATTTAGGTGTTAGAGCCGGGTCAGGAAAATATTTTGATTCCAAATGCCACTTGATTTTTAAATACCTTAATCTTTGATAATCAGTTGCCAAGATCTGTGAGTCAGGGATTTCTCACAGGAGTCAGAGCTGTGGTCTGCCTCTTGAGATGGCTTTGGGGAGTGTGAAATGAACAGGACACCTTCAGAGGCATGGCTTCACTTTTAATGCAAGGTGGTGAGGTTTTTATTCACCAGCGTTTACACGTCCCTCTGCAGCATTTGAATCCCTGATGCAGAATCGTTGCACAAAGAAATCAGAAAGCAAAATTAGCTATAACCAAGCCCAGCCTCGAGAGGATTCAGGTGCAGACTGTGTCTGTGAGTTGTCTCGGTTTACCGAGGATCTGAAAGATGCTCCTCTTGCAGAGGAAGCTGTTGAGTTGCAGTTTGGGCAGAAGTCAGCAGCGTGGAGCTTGTGCAGCCCAGACAGATCCGCATCAGCTCTCTGCTGTGCAAGGTACGAACATGCATTGATCACCAGGGTGTGAACCGACAGTGGTGAGTGGCTTTGCTGGAGCCATTTGTGCAGAGATGGGCGTCCTCCCCTTGCAGCTGGGACAACGGTTTCTCTCTTGCCACAAGAGAAGCAGGTTTCCCTGTGCCTTGTTGGGACAGGAGCAGGGACACAAACCACGCTTGTGGAGCAGCTGACGTGCTCTGTGTTCAGACCCACCTGGACCAGTCCTCGCTGTTGGTATGTCGAGGTTTTGCCTGTTGCACCAAATTTGCCCAGTAACATTTGTTGCAGGACCCAGAGCCTGTGCTTGATGCTCCTGTTGCTCTTACAGAGGCCTTGTGCAGAGGGACTTACCAAACTGACAAACCTGCCAGAACCGCATCAGCTCGCCTGTGCTTCTCAGAGAAATCCTTGCTGCAGGAATCACCCTGGTGCTGGCAGTGTGCTGCTGACTGCTGGGCAGAAACCTCCAGGGCGTAGCATCTGGAGACCTCTGGAGCCCCAACATCCAGAAATGCAGGGAACGGGTCAAAATGTCCCTGCCAGATGTTCCAGAACGCTGCTGTGTTGCTCTTCTGCCCTGTCTATCACCCCAAGGCTCATATCCAGTGCTTGAAACCGCTGTCTGAGGGACTGCTTGCATCATGCCTGTGTGTGGGCATCTCAGCCCCATGACTGCTGCTCTCTGCCACACCGATTCTGCTTGTAAAAATGGGTTTGGAGTGGAGCAGGGGGGAAAGCAAGGTGATTTTGAGGTGTTTTACCAGCACTTTTCTGCCTTGAGGCAGCTTTGCCCCTGGCTGTCCATCTCCTAATTCCTGGGGTGTGCCTGTTCACTGCAAACCTTTGGGAGAACTGGGAGGGCAGGCTGTGGTCCAGCTAAACACTAGAGGAGATGTCAGGGTTGCACTAGAACTTTCTCTGCTTTTACCCTGCACTGTCCGCCTAGATTTATTTTACTTTATTTTTACGCGTTACCAATGTGTCAAGTACTCCCTGGTCTCTGCTGCCTTTTTTGGAGCCGTTCTGTAACCCAGCAGCGAGGCTGTTTTTTGGGTTGCTGTGCTACCGTGGCTCTCCGGGTTCTCAGTCATGTTTCCTATGCTGTTGTCCGTGTCCTGGCTGACCTTCGCACACGCCGCGCTTGCGAGCTGCTTCCTTAATCCTTGAAACTGTTAATTCACCGTCCTTTTCTTTCCCAGCGATGCCACTGGGGAGTTTCCACTTGTTTCTCTGGCCTGTCTCTGGGAGACATCACAGAGTGGGTGAAGCAGGGTGACTCAATAAAATACTTTAAAGGATTAAAACAATGAGACGATGGGAGGAATGCAGGAGGATCGGCTGATGTGCCGACAGCTCGGTTAGGGAGGAGGACAGGAGCAGGATCAGCTCTTGCCTGTGGGACCAGCACCATCCCTCCTCTCCTTTGGCTTGGACCACGGCTCCGAGACACCTCCCCAGCACTCCTGGGCTTGTGGGCTGTCCTCCTCCATACCTGCCATCACAGAACAGCTGTGGGAGTAACAGTGTCCGAAAATTACCTGTAGGAAGACATGGGGTGTCCCTGCTCTGGGCAGTTGTGTGCAGCAGCATTGCTCAGCCCTCACTGCAGAGAGCCGCAGTTCAGCGTTCACTGGGGATGTGTGTGCTGGCAGGGTTCTCTGCAGGGTTAATACTTTTCTCCTAAGAGCTTTTTGGTTTATAGCGGTTGAATGGGCGGCTGTGCAGGCTGAGGTTTGGAGGGGGTATAGCCCTGAGACAGTGGCTAGCATAGAAATGACATCATGGTTTGGTGGGAATCATGGAGATGCTTGTTGCACTGCAAAGGTTTAGTGCCAAGCGCATCGCATAGCTGGGTGATGCTGTGATCAGCCTTGTGCCTTTGTGAACTCTGCAATTAACAAGATGAGCAAAGAGGATTTCTGTTTCCTTCTGAAGCTGTCTCTTATTTTATTTGGCTTTTCACCACCCAAGTACTAGGGATTCCTAGAATTTTCTCTTCCCTGGCTGTCTAGCAGCCATTCCGCTAACTTGTTTTGCCCAAGTCTGCTGGAACGGGGAGCATTCCCACTAATTTGTTTGCTTCCCTCTCCCTGCCCTTTCTCTTGGATGGTTGATCCAGTTTACCCAAGCCACTCCAGTGCTGCCTGCAGGCATAGCCTGGGTCGTGCTCTGCCCTCAGAGCTGCGTGCCGTACACACGGCTGACCCGGTTCAGTTCCGAGGTTTGGGTGACTGCCTCCTGAGCCCGATGCATCACTCAGCCGGTGTGCTGGATCAGCTGGAGGCACATCATCAGCAGTCTATTTCTGTTAGGTTTCATGATTGATTTCATTTTTTTCCTCTTTTTCCTCTTTGTGCTCAAGGAGCGTTTGTATCTGGCGCTGTGAATGGCCTGCAGTGTCTCAAACCCTTCTTGGCGTTCTTGCTCTGTGGATGTGGCCCACGCCTTGCAGCTGAACAATACATGCTCAGACTCCCCTTTTGTCACTGCACTGCTAAAAGCATGGAAAGCAAAGCCTGCTGGGTCTTCCTGCCTGCCTGACTGTTATGCTCCCCTTTGAAATAGATGGGGAGATGGTCGCCCCTATGGAGAGGCATTATGAGACCCCCTGCTCAGCGGGGGCTGCTGCCTGGCCCCCTTGCCCACAGCTTTTTGCTATTGTGTGATGGTGTCCTGGCTGCATCTGAAAGAAGGGGAGATGTTCTCCATGCATCTGAAGGAACATCAGACCTTCACAACTTAGGTTTTGGGTTTCCTCTTGGGGTGACTTGTCTCCAGCTCAGGAGATCCGATGAGTTTTTATAGCCCTAGGATTACTGTGGGTGTGGAAATAGCTTTCCTGCCTCATGTTTTTGGTAATAAAATAGTATTTCAGAAGAAAAACACTTCCAGAAGTTGCCCTGAAGGTAGTTGCTTCCTCTTGACCTGCATCACAGAGATTTCGCCACAGTCCAAGTGATGCTGGCAGCTCTCACCAACATTAGCAGGTGTGTTGGGCACCTGCAGTTCGGATCACAGGTCAGTTCATTGGCATATTGCCAAGGGCACGTGTGTATGCCACAGTGCTGTGCTTTAAAACAGCATCAAGTGTGTCAAAACTGGTCCTGCTGCCCGGGGAGCATCCTGCTCATCTCTCTGCATGGCAGCCTGCTCCAGCTTGAGTTAAGCAGGGTTGGGCGAGGCGATGCTCTCAGCCATATCTCTGAAGGTGATTCCTTTTGTGTTTCATTTAATCTTTCCATGACATTGGATCCTGTGTGGCTGGTGTGTGACACAGAGCAAAGGCTGGTTGGAAATAGGCACAGAATGTTTTTTAAGAGCATGGGACATGACCTGCTGCCATGGTTAAAGGCTCCTGTTCCTCAGCTTGCGCAGTAGCATGTCGGCAAGTAGCTTTGAAGTCCGTTGGTCTCTGGCACTGTTTTGTGTTGCTCAGACCCCTCCTCAGGCCCCTTTCTTGGTCAGGAAGTGTTATTTGATGTGTCTTTTATTGAGCCAACGCAAGCAGCGTGCTTGATTTGTTGCCTTGGCTTGGGAAGCAGGGGCCGTGCGGCCGCTGCCTCGCCTTCCTGCTAGTTCTCTCCCCGTATCTTCCTTTTGATTTGATGTGCTCTTTCCAGCTTGGTTTCTGTTGCTATTTTGGGACGACTGCGTGACTACCCTCTGGCTGGTTGCAGCGCTGCCCTGTCTTAAAACCCATGCCCTGGCATGGCGAGGGCCAGGCTGCTGCGTGCCCCGGGGGACTCTGGCTCGGTCCCCAAACTGTGGCACCGCAGTGGGGAGGCACAGCTTCATCTTCTCACTTAAATTGCCTTGACATGGGTGGCTGGGGTTTCCTGAGCTAGAGCAGAAAACTGAGGGGAAGAAAAGGGAGGGGAAAGAAAGAAAAAAAAAATCAGTTCTGTTCCTCCTTATCAAAGGGGCTGTGGGAAGGGAAGTGGGTTTGACTTTGTGGAGCTTGGGGGCCTGTTTTTCCTCACCTTATCAGCTTGGAAGCATGTTGAGCAGAAGATACCATAAAGCCTGAGGGAGCTGTAGGCACTACCACGTTGATGACTTTGTAAACTTGCAGCCAATTTGGGAGAAGTCAGTCACTTTTTTATTGTTTATAATTTTTTGGGGGGTTTAAAATGCAGACCTTGTGTGGGAGAGCAGCTGACCCAGACATGGGGAGCATTCTGTATGCTGTGGGTGGGAAGGGCAGGACCAGCATGCCTGCTCCAACCCATGGCATGGATGGATGATCGGATGAGGGGGTATTCCTACCCCAACTCTGTGGTCCGGGGAATCTCCTCTCGGATGAGCTCAGAGGTCATTGCTCTTCCCTGAGCACTCTGGCTCAGCCCTGATGGATAGCTAACCTTCTCTACCCCCACATCACACATAGGTTTTGTTCCATTAATGAGGAGGAAATTAAGTCAGTTAATTTGATGGAGATTTAGTTCCCAGAGAACTCGATGGTGTGGCCTTGTGCGTGGCCACGGCTTCTGGGACACGAAGCTCTGCATCTGAGCTGCATGAGCATGACAGTGCAACAGCATGGGAGATGTTCAAGATAAAAGGTCGAAGAGAAGTGGAGAAAGCTTTAGGTGGGAGCAGATATCTTGAAAGGACATCTGGAATAATGCCTCTGGCCTGAGCACGGGGCTGTCTGTATCCCCAAGGAAAACACAGAGCAAAACCAGGTGGAGCAAACTCCACACTAGAACATGCTCTAGGAGCAATGAGCAAGGAGATCCAGACAGCGCTTGAGTTAAACTGGCTTCTGGGTTGTGAGCAGTGGCAGACAAAGATAACACAGAGTTGAGGACAGCTCTGGGCAGGTGCTGGGATAAGCCAGGCTCCTCTGGCATGTGGCAGTCCCGCGGCAGATGCAAACTCGGAGGTTTCTGTACTCCCCCTCATACGTAGATCCCTCTTTTTAAATCCTTAGGCTGGTAAGAGACTGCTGAATCAACCCTGGCCTGGCTGTGGCTTCCCAGGGAAAGTGATGTTCTCTCTGCTAACTTCTGGGTATGGATGTTTCTTTTGAGATGAGTTGTGGAGCTATAAGATATATTAATAATGTTTCCTTGTATCCTGCCAGATGTTAACGTCCTTATGTGAGATTTCCCATTAAAAGGGGGAACTCGAACACCTGAGGTGTTGGAGATTCATTCCTGGGACACCCCACATCTAAGCTCCAGTGGCAAAGCAAGCTGCTTCAGGGAGGTTGTTTGACCCTCTGGCTCTGCCTCCTTCCGAAACCCAGTATTTTTAGCAGACTGCGTGCTGACATTATTCACCAACTCAGGGGGCGGCGTTTTGTGCCGATTAAAAAGCTCTGCCTATTGTGTTCTTAAGCAACTTGAAAGGTAATTGATGTATCTTGCAGCCAGGCTCTTCTGGAGCTTTCCCAAAAGGGAAGAAATATTTCCTTTGCGAGTTGAGCAGCACGGAGCCAGCGGATGGAGCAAGGGACAGGGATGCTGGAACTGGCTGTCGGCAATGCTGTGGCTGTTCAGCACCTTCTCCTTGCCCCTGCTTTATGGCAAAGCACCATCGTTTTCTGCACCCTCCCACTAGCACCCATGGCATTTCCTGGATGCTTATCAGCATCCCTCTTTACCTCCCTGTGGGGGTAGTGCTGTTGGTTTGGTACACTGAGGTTAAGGAGCAGAAAGGGGACCGGTCTCCAGTTGTATGGGAGCATTAGGCAGCACCAGGGTGACAAAACCTGGGAGCTCTGCATTTATTTGAGAGCCTGAAGTGACTCCTGTGGAATAGCAGTGCCAGTCGGTATTCCTGGAAGGGCACCTAGGAAATGGGTAGTTTTGAGTCGGGTACAAACCAGAAAAGCAAGCTGCTTCTCCCCCCAGTCAGTGGTACCAGCGAGACACAAGCGTGCCATTATGGGCTGTAAGAAACAAGTCTTTGGTGAGAATTTGATGGTAGCCACCCACTAACAGGTCCCAAACCACCTGAAAGAGTTTCTTGTTCAGTAGCTGAGGAACTTGGGAGCGACTGAAAGTCAAACCCTGGGAAGTGAAGTGAAGAAAAAGCATCTTAATTTGTCAGCTCAGACCTTTGTCATATCTATCCTACAGTGGTTTAATCGTACAGAAACAAATGGGTGTTAGTCAATACAGTGTGTTTTTTCTAGTCCTGTCCTGGGGAACAGGGACTTTCTCCAGCTGATAGGCGCTGCGTGGCCTTGGGAGCTGCTGGAGGAAGCAAACAAACAAGCAAGTCTGGAGGAGGGAAATGATTAGAGGAGCCTCAGCTGGTTTTTTCCCCTCGTGAATGGCCCCCTTTCATCAGGATATGTTAGGACAAGTGCTTTTTCAAGCCAGGATATCAGGGGAAGACAGAGTGTTCTCTAAAAGTCATCCAGTTCCTGGGTAGCATCAGCAGACACGACTTCTCTGCTCCGCACAGAATATACGGTCAACCTTTTCTTTTCCTTCTTTTCTTTCTTTTATTGTTACTTTTACGGCTTTAGAAGCCAAAGGATGTGAGTTTTACAGCTAGTTATGAATCTTTTCGAATTTACTGACTTCTGTCTGACTCTTGGGCCAGCACAATGCTTCTGCTGTTCAAAGAAACCCAGTCCAAATTAGTATGTATAAGCCACTCGTTTTTATGCTGCTAACAAATGGTGCTTACTAGGGCGTTTATCATTGCTGCTGGGGGTCAAAAGTTGGGGATGTTCTGTAACGATAGGATTGTTTTGCTGTTCTTTTGGAGTTGTTTTTTTTTCTTTTTAAAGGCTGGAGTTTTATTTGTTTCTGGGAACCATGCGATTGAAAAAGAGTTTGATAACTGGGTTGAAGTATCGTGCCTTGCCTTTTGCACATGTGTGTCTGCTAACTGTCTTTCAGAACGGTTGTTAGAAGGGATGGAGCAGAGAGTGTTCCCAGCACGGAGATAAGGGCTGGTGTCGGGTGATAGTGGTGTTGCTGGGGGAAATAGGAGTGTTTACCAAGAGGGGTTCGGATGTGTTGCCTCCGTATGGCACCGTGCTGGCTGAGGGGAAGGTAGGGAGCGCCTGGGTCACGGCAAACACGGCTCTCTGGGGCTGGTGTGCAGCTTAGGAAATAAACACTTAAGGGTGGGGGGTAAAGGGGAAAGAAATCATGCTCTCAACAGGTTCTTGGGCTTTGCTTTCCTGTTCATTGCTGTGCAGATGAATCCATGGTGACAAAAATTCCGCTGTGCGGGTTGTCCTTTTCCTGCCATCACTTTCTGCTCCTGTGGCACAGCTTTCTCTTTTGAGAATATTCTGCTTCCTTGTGAAAGATTTCCTGGCTGTGGGGTGGGAGGATGTTGGGCAAGACGAAACAGTCAGAGCAGGAGCTGCTGATGCCTTTGGGAAGGGGCTTGGTCTCTTCCATGTTCCTTCCCACTGCAGAAATCCCAGTTGGTCCTTTGTTTGGGCTAAAAGAATATCCTTTGGGATATCTTTTCACCTTCCCAAAGAAATATTCCCCAGAATTCTGGTGACAGGAATACTGGGAATTATTTCCTCGTGCGTTACCTAGCTGTTCCTATCCTCTTGCTAAATCCCTGAGATGAATGTGGGTGAAGCTGGTATCTGACTGCACATCCCATACTCTGTATCGGTGTCACTGCTTTTGTGTAACTCCTGGTCTTGTTCTAACGCCTTCCTGTGAGTGCTGGGGTGAGAAGGAAACAAAACTCTTCCTGGCTTGCTGATGGAGTGAGGCAGGTTCCTGTCTGTGGGAATCCTTGCTCTTGGTGTGCATGCTGACAGAGCCAATGGTTCAGATTGTGAGGAGACTCCGCACAGCTCCTGCTTGGACACAGCTTGGTGGTGGGGTGAGTGTGGGAGAACTGGGGGTATGTAAATGGAGGAAAACTTGTTGTAACTAGAGCGCAGTTGTCCTGCTGGTGGTTTATTGATCTGATACAGGACTTGTGGAGCCGGGAACTTAGGTGAAAATTCTTAGTTGGCTTTTGAAAAGCAGCTGAATGCTCAAATTTAAACCTGATGCAGGTTTTTCTGCGAATTTTGCTGCACCCTGGAGACTGAGGTGAGAAAAGGAGGAAGCTTTCCCTGGGAGGCTTGGCTGAAAAGATGTGAGATTCGTAAATTCATGTCTGTCTTCACAAAAACACTCGGGCAGAACGGAGCATTAGCACTTGCTTCTGCCCAAAGGCACAGACCCTGGATAAAGCACAAAGCAGGCAAGTGCTGGGAGTAGTAACTCTTATGGGATCGCTTTCTGGAGCTTAAGTAACTCCCATGTAGCGCAGGCTCATAACAGAGCATTTATATTTAGCAGAGAGCAGAGTAATTAATGATGATCTACGTTTTGAAGCGTGGGGCGGCAGAAAGTTGGGTGTTGTAAGGAGGAATGTCTCTTGTGGTGGTGTGAGCAGCGTAGGAAATGCAGTGTAAGCAGTTCCTGTGGCAACTGAAAGGCAGTGCACTAGACATTGGGTTTCAGATCTCTGGGAGATGCTCACTTTGAAAATTGGCTTGGGCATCATTGGTAAAATGCTCGAGAGGGCAGGACAGGACTGTGTAATTCGGGTTGTGCTGGTGCTTAGTGTAACTACGGATTTTGTTCAGCCTTCTTTTTAGTTCTGGGGCCCATGTGTCATTGTGTGAGTGTGGAAATACCGATGTGGATTTGAATGCATTGGGACCTGCCTGCTTACCGGGACTCTTTTCCAGGGTGGCTGAAGCAAAGGCTCTGCTGTTGTGTCGGTTTTCCCTGGAGGTTTCTGTGCAGTTTCCTTTCTCTTCTGATGTGCAGGGTTCTCCTGCCCTCCCTTCCCCTTCAGAGTACAGCTGGTTTACGGTTGCATGTGCTTGGTTTTGCATTCCAAAGAAATCTCAGGAGCAGGGATTAGCAGGAACTGATTGACTCGCAGACTGATCCTAAGTCGTTTTACAGGTCTAAGCCTGTGAAAAATCCTACCCTGAACTGTTCTTAAGTCGCAGAATTTGATAATCAAATGATAAAGTCATTTATGTGGCAGCTCAGTGTATCCTGCAGTGGCCAAGCAATAAAATGCTGGTGGCAAACGCCACGGGAATATTCCACGAATAATCCTGGAGCTGTGCAAGTGGCAGGATCAGCTGCTGGGAAGGGCTTCTTGTGGCTAAATCCCGCTATGCTTGAGAGGGGAGAAGCCCTTCTTTCCCATGGTGTACAGACCTGAGCAAATGTTTTGCTGACACGTCCTTTCAGTTGACTTCCTCTGTTGTTTCTTTTCCAGCCTGAGCGAGAGCTTTTTCATGGTGAAAGGCGCAGCCCTTTTCTTACAACAAGGAAACAGCTCCCAGGGCCAGCGAAGTCTCCAGCATCCTCACAAACATGCAGGTAGTGGATTCAATCACCTTCTGAAATCCCTTTTTCCCCCGCAGACAGGCTGCTGGCACGTGTGGATGAGTGAAGAACTCTGACTGTCACAGTGGGTCTTGTACAACCCGCTGAGTAAACCTGGAGTTGTAACCTGCTGGATTTTAATGGTAACATACGATTATCGACTCTTCCTTTCATTTTCTGTCATTATCTTGGAACTGCACCCAGAGTAGAAATTTATTCTCTGCAGACTTTCTGGCATTCCTGAGGCAGGGAAACCTGCGGAGCCGGAGTGTTCGTGCCGAACATGTAACCCTGTTTTCTGCAGTTGGAGAAATACCACTTGTGCTTCACTGGTTTGATCTTTGCCTTCCTCTTTGGCCTGTGGGGAGGAAAATTGGATGGGTTGAGTCATGGGGCTGTAGCACCTCTTCTGAGTTTGAGGCGCTGATTCAGTGGGGCACTGCTCCGAGCGCACACCCAGCCTCCTGTAACCTCAAGTTTGGGAATTCTGGTGCCAGCGGACAGCACTTGTTCTTTGGAAACTGCCTGTTGCTGGTTTTGTTTGGTGCTGTCACTGAGAGTTAGGGACATTTTAGCAGGGTTTGGGGCTCTGGATAGACGTACACTTCAGGTCCTTGTATCCTCTTTCCTGGTTTCAGGAAAATCCCCTCTTCAGTTAACTGATCAAAATCTGGCCTGTAAGAGTTTATCATGGCTTAGGTACAGACTCTCCTTCCTCCCACAGTCCCCTCCAGTGTGCCAAACTGGTGGGAAGAAATGGTAGGGAGCTGTTTGGTGAGCATTTGTAAGGGTTGATAAGCAGACACAGGGTTCAGGCAAGTGGATTCTTCATACCCAGTGCTTATCTTCCAAAACTGTCTGAGGCAGAAGGCATAACTGAATACTGGGAAAGAAGAAATAAGATCATCGGCGTGCTTTGAGAGCAGGAGCATGTGGGAAAGGCACAGTGTGGTACTGTGTGTCTGCTGCTTAGTAAACACTCTGAGCACAAAGAGGGTGTTTGAGTGCCAAGCTTGGCGCTGGGTTTCTTTAATTGTCAGCAATTTTATATAGCCAGCAAACATCCTACGGAAGGAATTTTATCTCATATGGAAAGTTATGAGTGCATTATGAGTTATTAGATGTGAACCTGTTTTGTTTTCTTGAAAATTCCTTCTTCCTTTGATTTGCTCTCACCGAACAGCAATGTACCCAGTGCCCTAGAACCACAGGGACTGGCTGCACCCTTAGATAGCAGGGCTCCATCCCCCAAACCAGGCACTCCTGCAGCCCTTCCTTCTTGGAAATTTATCATGTTCAGATATACCCTCCACAAGGCCAGTGGGGCTGATCTCACTGCATGTTCTACAAGTCGATGTTCTTCTATCCTTCTTTCTTTTCCTCTTTTTTTTTCTTGTATTTTTAATCAGAGCTGTTCCTCCTGCCTCTCTATCCCCTGTCCTCAGCGCCCATAGCTTTCTGGCTTGTCTAAGATGCTGTAACAGGACATGTATCACCATCTGTGCCAGCCACAGGTGGTCTCAACAGATTTGGTAGCTTCCAAATACTGTGAAGTAGAGTTCTCACTAAGCCAGACACCTGTGTTCTTTCTCATCCAAGAATCTCACTTCCATTTGCTGGCTGTCCCAGGGAATGCTGAGTTAATAAGCCTCCTTTAAGTGGTATATTTTGACTTGGAAACATCCAGGTTCGTTAAAAGTCAAGACTCTGCCTGTTCTTGGTGCAGCAAGTCAGAGACCCTTTGTGATGGCTTCTCTGCTCTGCCTGCAGGTGATCTGCCCCAGCACCTCCAGGTGATGATCAACCTCCTTCGCTGTGAGGACAGGATCAAACTGGTAAGGAGAGATGCAATTTCCTGTGGGGAATATGGTTGGCTGAAGTGTGTTTGTTTTGTTAAGTTTAATTTGCCAAGGAGAAGAGGCTGGAGCTTGTTGATGCTACTGGACTCCAGTCTTGAAACTGGACCCAAGTGTGGCTGTTTTTTCTTTTAAAGAATTCTGCAGAGGCTGTAAAAGCTGCTGCAGAAAAGTTGATGTCAGCTGGCCCCTCCAGTGCAGCCAGTGCTTTTCAGTGAAGGCTTGTGAGCGGAAGAATCCTCTGAGCCTGACACTGTTTTCTGTTCTGCCCATGCCCAACATTTTTACCAACTTCCCAGCTGCACTAGAACAAATCTTCAGGTTGGGTTTCTCCCACCTGGGGCAGGTAATGCAGACTAATTGCTTTTCTTAGCAAACCAGCTAGTAGCCTTGCTGGAAGACGGACTGTTTCTCCTTGTGCCTTTCGTACCACAGCTTAAATAAAGTCTTTTGGACAAAATGACACCTGAAAAAAGTATCAGGCAGCAACTGGAAGTAATGATTACCCAAAAACTGGTTCACAGAGCTTGATGACCTTTTTCTAGGCTGTCCGTTTGGAAAGTGTGTGGACAGACCGAGTCCGGTACATGGTGGTTGTGTACAGCAGTGGGCGACAGGACACAGAAGAGAATATTCTGCTGGGTGTGGATTTTTCCAGCAAGGAGAGGTATGTGTGAGGCGAGGCTGGGCTTGGAAATTGGGCAGGCTGGGTTCTCTGGAATGCCCGTCAACACCAAACTGTCCCCAGGCGCTTGGGTTTCGTGTCCGTTCTAGCAAGAGAATGGACGTGCCTTGAGTTTTCTGCCTGGTGAGGGGGGGTGAGAGGGTGATATTTGTTCCAGAAAGCTTTCAGTCTTCTCAGAAGTCTCCAGACAGTCATAAGCAAAGTGTTCAATCTGTCTGTGGGGCTGTGGCATCTGCCTCATCTGTGGTAGTCTGCGATCTGCTCAATGCAAAAAACACATTTCCAAAACTGGAACTTATTCTGTCCACCAGACTTGGTCTGTCGATGGTGTGATGCAGTGGAGCTGGTTTGGGGGAGTAGCTTGGTTACCAGATAACATAAAACAACAAAACTGCACAAGTACCTCCAAAACCAACAAACAATCATGTCAGTAATGAGTTGTTTCTTTTGTCTAACCAATAACAGCACATAGTACCTTGAAAAGCAAATAAAATACTTTGTTATCGCAGACCCTCTCACACTATTCCAGGTTGGGGTGAGTAAACCAAGGCAGAAAAGCTGTTGGCTCAGAGAAGCAGGGCTGGTTCGTCAGAGCTGGAGTCAAAAGTCAGAGCTTCCAGGCTGGATTTTCTGTTCTCCCCTGGTTTAGCAGGCTGCCATGGGGTGCTGTTGCAGCCAGTGTGACTTTTGTTTTCTCTTTGGAAACCCTTTGTGGTTGTTTCCATTGCTCTAAGTGGAAGGAGGGAGCTTCTGCGCTGTGGTGAGACCTGTTGAGAAGCTCCTAGCCATGTCTTCCTACTAAAGTTGTTGTCATTGGCCTATTGTATCTGCTGTTAAATTCCTGCTGAGTGTATTACAGAGGGAATTCTTGTGTAGTGTTGCCTTACAGCATGCTTTGTGTGCAGCAGCGGTGAATGTGTGCTGTGTCATCTTCAAATAATGATTTGTTCGTGGTGATTGTTGATGTGAGATGAGAGGAAAGATTGAAGAGTCAGGACAAGTCTGTCCTAACTGCAGTGTTAGCTGCCTCTTCAGTTACTGTCTCTCCTGTATGCCAGATTCTTGTTAATTAAGTCCCATGCATGATATCGATTACCGTTAGGGACTTCACAGCTCTGTGTTGGGGCTGAAGTGTCAGAGCTGAGCTATAAGTGCTCTGACTCCCAACAGTCAGGCTCACCAGGTGCTTCTGTGGGGCTTATTCCTCTGACATGGGTTTAACGAAGCCCTTGTTTCCTGGCAGAGCTCCGAAGGGCACATTGGCAGTGTCTGTGTTCAGAGTGGCCTGTCAGACACTGCGCTGTAGAGAGTGGCTGAAGGCTTCAAGAACAAAGCAAAGCCTGAGCTCTTTGCTACCTGGCTGTTGCTGTACACATCCCAGTTTCCTTTAAAACTTTATATCTCCATAGCTTCATTATTCACCAGTCGAAAGCTGCTGGCCTCTGTTTATAGTGGTTTATAGCAATATGGTTTCTTGCCAGATTGCGTCTGTGAAACAAAGGTGGATGCTGGGTTAGGGAAACTCATAAAGTCTGGGGATTGTCTTTTCTACCGGAGTGACAAAGTGCAAATCAAGCACACGGCCCTTTGAAGGGTCCCTCGGGTCCCCTCGGCTGCTCCTCCACCTCCCACGGCTTGCCTTCTGCGGCCGCGTTGCTGGGGTCTGCTGGTTCATGTGCTGCTGGGAGGTGCCTTGCCCTGAGCTTTTGGGTTGAGCGGGGTGAAGGGGTGCACACTGCTGCGTGCTGTGGCAGGCTCAGAGGTGCAGAGGAGAGCGGGTAGTTTGGATTCTTGTTACCGTGCTGGTTCCCCAGCCTGGCAGAAGAGCGATCTGCCTGCCAATATCTGAGCAGACCTTTAGACTTCAGCTGCCAGTCTCCTTGTGTGTTACGCCCAGGATATTACTAGGAATTACTAGAGCAAGACTTGAGGGCTTTAAAAATTAAAGAGAATTAATAATTCAGGGTATTGGCGTGACGCATGGTGGCCTATATTTAACGTCCTGTGTAATGATCTCTCTTCCAGTAAAAGCTGCACTATAGGAATGGTTCTTCGTCTGTGGAGCGATACTAAAATCCATCTCGACGGTGATGGGTAAGAAACCATTTACAGGATAAATGTGAATGCTCTTCCCTACTGGGGGCCACTCTAGGAGCGATTCTCCGTCACCTTGCAAGTGAAGTTCCAATTTTAGATTCATGGCTGTGGTCCTTTTACTCAGACAGTGAGTTCTTGTCTTGCTGCTTGCAGCCTGCTCGTTGGAAGCTGGGACACCCAATAAATGTTCCTTGAAATCCCACTCTGGGGGTGGAGCTCCCATTCCTGGCACTCTGCACCGGGAAGGGTGTCCGCTTCCCACTCGTATCTGGGAGAATGATGGGAAATCGGTGATCCCTGATGTTGACTCTAAGTGCCCCTGGTAGCTGTTTGCAGGGTGCAGACTGTGAGGCTGAGAAGAGCAGTTTCTGACTGTTTTGTCTTCCCTACCCCTTTAGGGGCTTCAGCGTGAGCACTGCAGGGAGGATGCACATCTTCAAGCCGGTGTCGGTGCAAGCCATGTGGTATGTGCATTAATTAGCTTGACAGAGAGACAGAGACTGTAGTTTCTGTGACTAAATTAAATAACCCCCTGCATTTTAGCATTCTCTGTAGTTGTCTTTAGGACTTGCCGCAGAGATGTTGCTTCCCCATGTCAAGTAGCAGTACCATAAAGGAGCTGTGAGAATATTGATCCCAAACCCAGGATCTTCTGCCCCTCGGTTACGGGAATGGCACTAGTGAGGAGAGCAAACACAAAAGACCACCCTGAATCCATCAGCCCACAAACACAGCCTCTCCCTCTCTCTGTGTCTTTCTCTAAGTGGCTGAAGGAGGAGTCTGAGACCCGTTGTCATTCCGATGCTGTTCCCCATGTCCTGCCTGGTTTCTGGGGTTCCTGCCACACAGAAACTTCCCATGCCACCCCAGGTGCCCGTTCACCTTTTGGCTCCTGTCACCCCTCCCATGTGCTGGGATTCCAAGCTGCCCAAGTAGAGGTGGCTGAATCAGCAGCAGTCGTGCCAGCAAATTCCTCCTTGAAGTGTCTGCTGCCCAGCCCCGCAGAGAACAAATGCATCGTGCTTGGCCCGGGCAGTTTGCTGGCTCTTGCTGGAGCCTGGAGAGATCCTTGTCCTTGTGGCGTCTGGTAGGGAGAAGATAGAGGTGTAGATAAGGATGTCATGCTAGTGGTGATTTGGTTTAGAAACAAATGAAACTCTTATTCGTGTCACTTATTAATTTTTTTGAGCTTGGCCCCTCCCCTTGGCAGCCTCAGGTGTGGTTAATGCACTCAGTGTAGTGACGTCTTCAGAGTGGGGCCTTAAAAGTGAAAAAAGAAAAGAAGAGGGAAAAAAAAATAAAAATGAGGAGGGAAGGAAGTAAAAAGTCATGCTAGAGTTTGCAAAAACAAATGACCCAATCTGGGCCCTGTCCCTAGAGCATGTCAGGGGCCAGGAATGCTGGTAAATACGCATTTGACTCCTTGCTGAAGGTGGTTTGAAAATTGTCCATGTTCTTTATTTTGATTTGGTCTGGCTTTATGAGTTAGCTAATGATTAGGTCCCAGAGCGACTTGTACCTTCTGCTTGCCTGTTAATCATGAGAAGATTTCAGCCTCTACCTTGGATCGGCTCTGGGAAGGCCTCCAAGGTCCAGCTCAGGCCCTCTCTGAACTCTTGATGCAACCATGCTGCTGCTGAAAATCCCTTTAGTTTTATTTCTGTGAAAATCTCTTGGATCCTGCACTGTCCCTGCTTCTCACATCCACCCAAATTTCTTCTCCAAACTTGCAGGTCTGCCTTACAGATCCTCCACAAAGCCTGTGAAGTTGCGAGAAGGTACAACTACTTCCCGGGTGGGATGGCTTTGGTCTGGGCCACATACTACGAAAGCTGCATCAGCTCCGACCAGAGCTGCATCAATGAGTGGAATGCGATGCAGGACCTGGAGTCCACCCGCCCTGACTCTCCAGCCCTGTTTGTTGACAAGTCAGTCCTGAGTTTTATTAGAAAAAGTTGGTTTGGCTCACGAGAGAAATGCCCCCTTCTCCCTTCACTTCCTCCAGTCCTTCCTTTCCTTTCTTTTCATAAATGTCTTCAGATGTTTTTCTTCTGTTAGCCTCATCAAAATGGCTTTTAATACAAGTCTTTACCGCCGTGCCTCTGAACACCATGAGTTGCACTGTAGGTTTCCTCCCAGCTTGGAGACATCCTCTCCCCTTCATTTCCAGGCCAACTGAAAGGGAACGAACAGAACGGCTCATTAAAGCCAAACTCCGAAGCATCATGATGAGCAAAGACCTGGAAAACGTGACTTCTAAGGAGGTAAATATAAAACTTTTCTGGTTTATTCTTCCTGCTAGACTCCATTTCCAGGAAGTGCTGCGCTGATGAAAAGACACCCCGGGAAACTCCATTTTCCAGGGAAATGGGTGTAACCCCAACATCAGAGTGTGTTTGCCAAGACCTTAACAGTGACTTCCAAATGCAAAGTGCCCAGTTCTTTGTCTGTGGAGTCACATCTGAGGTGGTGCCCGCACTATGGTTGGCTGTAGCACGTGTAGGCATGTCCAAGCCATGAGTTTGCAGCTGCTTACTCCTCCATGTGTCCCTGTGAGGTACGTGAGGGTGGCACTCCCCAAAGGCGCAGTTGGTGGTGTGAGATGAGTGTCCCCATCTTTGTTTGTTCATGGATAGCGCAAAGTATGTCCCTGCCTTTCTGCTTGTTGGCTTCATTTTCAGGTTTTCTTTCCTTAGCTCCTGAACAAACGTGTGAGGGGCTTGCAGGCAGCGTTTCTTAGGGAGTTTACAGATGGAAAAATCACAGGTTGAGGGTAAAGCTGGTTTGAATCCACCCTGCAGGCTGGTGTAAATGCATCCAGCCACAGTGCAGACATATGCAGAGCAGAAGGAAATAGCTCTTTTTGTGTTGGGGTGGCCTTTGTTTTTCAGGGGAGGCTGTTAACATGCAGGGGTTTCCTTCCTAGAGCTGAGCTCTGGAGGATTTGGATACACTCTTCTGTGACAGCAGCGTTACAAGTCATAGATGTAAGCTGAGAGCTTGTCTGTGTTCTTAACTCCAGGCACAAGATGCTTTGATTTTACTGCAGCCCTTCTTCATGGTGTGTTAGGCCAAGGTGCCCTGCTTTGCCCACCAGCCTAAAGCTGAGGTGTGGCAAGAAGACTGTGGCTGTGTCCTGGCTTTTTAAAACAGAGGACTGATGGGGGTCTGTTTTGGACAATGCTGCCGCTGTTATCACTCCTTGCTTCCAATGGGTTTCATGTTTGTCTGATAGCTGCTCTCCAAGGTCTTGGGTTTTATCACTTGAGCTATTTTTAAGCAGCAAGACCCCAAAACATGGGGGTTCTGTAACTCTGATCTGAAGCTTTATTTGCAAATCTGAAATCTAGGGGCCTGGGATACTTGTCGAGATGCCACGTAGTGAGATTCCTTGTCTCCAAAGGGTTGAATCCCTCTCACTGTTTTTAATGAAGTTCAGAGACATGTTTTGCAGAGCAGTGCTTGCAGATGTTCCTGCCCAACAGACATGATCTTAGGTGTCTCCCTTTGTTTTCTGCCCTGCAGATACGGAATGAGCTAGAGAAGCACATGAATTGCAACCTGAAGGAATTCAAGGAATTTATAGACAACGAAATGCTGCTTATCCTGGGTCAGATGGACAAACCGTCGCTGATCTTTGATCACTTATATCTGGTAAGCGGCCACGGTAGGAGCTCCAGGGTAGCAGGAGGCTCAATGGGAGTGACTTGCCAAGGCAGTGGGCTCAAGGGAAGCTGGTGTTGGTGTCAGGGCTGACTCGTGCAGCATGAGTGAGAGGTACAGCCTGCTCTCTGCCCTTTGAGCAGCCTTTCTCCAGGACCTATATCGCTTATACAAGCCTGCAGCAGTGAAACCCTTTTTTTTTTCTGGTGACATTCTTGTTTCTGGCACTTACTGTAATAGTTCCTTCCTGGCAGGTCAATCCCGATCGGGATGTACCATGGCATAGCTCACGTTCCCTCTGTGCACGTTCACTTTCTATTTCTAGCAATGGAGCTTTTTAAGACAAACAAAAGTTCTTGCTGTGGCTGCTGCCCTGGCGTGACAGCTCTTCGACTCTGGTTAGGGTCACCGTGGCTGTTTCTTTCTGGCTTGAGAAGTTCTGTAGGCCCAGAACGCTGTGAAGAACCAGGCTGGAGGTGATAGGCTGCTCTGGCTTGTGCAGGAGAGGAACGGCGTGCATTTCCTCAAATCTTTTGCCACTAGATGGTACTCCAAGCAAAATCAGGCACTGCCACCTGGGACAAAAACTTGCTTGGGATGACTGCCTTTGTCATTGTGCTTGGGTCTGTTTGGGTTCTTTCTGGAGGAAGTCAGAGGAAGGGGTCACATTTGGAGTCAAAACCTGCTATTTGAACCCTCTCCAACTTACAGTCTTGCTAGCATGGGGGATGGGAATTCGAGGTGCAACCACCCTCAAAACTTTCTTCTCATGTACCTGTGATCCCAGTCATACCACACGTAAGCGCTTGCTTTCCCTGTGCTATGTGTGGCTAAAACTCCAGAGTAACCAAGGCAGTGATGTGGGACATGCTTTGTCACACCTTGCCCTAGAACCCACTCCTGCAGTGAGGGCATCGTGCTCTTGTCCTCTTCAGGACATGGGACTTCTCCGTGCTGGCTGCCCTGGTGCCACAATTCCTGTCTCAGAGGCTGGTACCGATACCTGAGGGAGGCGGGGGGACTTCAGAAGGAGGGAGGGTCTTGGTCTTGGTCTCTTTTCAAATGTGTATTTATGGCTGTTGCAGGGGTCCGAGTGGAATGCATCCAACCTGGAGGAGCTGCAGGGCTCAGGGTGAGTACTGCACCTCTCACGCACCACCCATGGGCTCCGAAACCTCTGGTCTTTTGCCTTTAACATACATTCAGGTCTCTTGTGGTGACATACGATATTTGTGGAGTGTAAGGATGAGTTTGGGCCCATTCCCCATGTTGTGGGTAACTTACTGTCAGGACCTCAGTCGTGCAATTTCTCCTACCTCATTGCCATCAATAACGTCTAGGGTGGAGATAACAAAGCTCTGTGTTCATCAAGTACACCCCCATCTCCCAAACCCCCAAACGTGTAGCGGCTGAGGGCAAGCTAGCCATACATCCCATTGGGTCAGGTGGGAATTCCCACAGACTGCCAAAGAGCAAACATTACAGCACTGAGCTTAGGAAAAAAAAACAAACCATCTAAATGGAGTAGAACTTGTAGCTGAGCCATCCTCACCTCACCTGCCCAGACAGGCAGCCGCCGAGCTGTCTTTCACCACGCTCTCATCACTGCTTGGCGTGACGGCCTTTCACGCTTTTTGGATGAGTGAGAGTTTTGCATAGAAATATTTTGCTGCTTGCCCAAGGCGTATGCACCAAGCCCGATGGGAGAAGCTGAAAAATATTGCTCAACAGCAGGAGTAGAAATGTTTAATTTGGAGTCCTTAGGGAACAGATGTCTGAACATCTTTGAACAAGCAAATTAGCCGTTGTAGTTTTGATCTGCAGGGAAGGCATCTTGTCTAAAAGTCTTAAGTTGGGCAGATTCTGACACAAACACCCTGTGTCCTTGGTTTCTCTGAATGATATGAGGTAATAAATCGATACAGGTGTTCGTTCTCTCTGGCTGTAGCATAATCTCTGCTGGAATATTTGGCAGGAATCCTGAGGTACCACCTGACTCTCATTCCATAGGTTTGGTCAGAAAGATGAGCATGGGATGGTTGTGCAGCACAAGAGGGATTTTTCTGTAGAGAAGAGCTTTTGAAGTGTGTGGCCCCAGCAGTTCAGCTTGCTTTCTTTCTTCATTCTCCTTAGCATCGACTACATCTTGAATGTGACTAGGGAAATTGATAACTTCTTCCCTGGTTTGTTCGCCTATCACAACATCCGAGTGTATGACGAGGAGACGACAGACCTGCTGGCTCACTGGAACGAGGCGTACCACTTCATAAATAAGGCCAAGTAAGTGGGCTGGGAGATACGACTTAGCGTGAGGGAGGATGTCTGAGCTGTGGGCTCTGACACCGTGCCCTCGTGTCTCATCCAGCACGGAGCTGGGCCCTCCCCAAAGCCCCTCCACCACCGAAGGAGGCAGTGGGGTGGTTGCATTCCTGCCATTGCTAGGAGATTTCCACATCCCTGGAACAACTCTGTACCTTGTCTCTTTCCATACCAACATTAACCTGTTCCTAGATGATGATATTTTTTTATTGTTACCATTTTTTTTGGCTTCCAAAAGGAAATGAGGACATTTCCTCTCCTTGAGAAGCTCTGGAAACACTCCAGCATGTGTCCACATTGGGCTGTTGCTGCCATCAGGGAAGGGGACTGAACCCGTCAGACTCTGCCAGGCTCTGACACTCGGGGTTGTTCCTGCTTGTCCCTGAATCCAAAGGCTCAGGCAGGCAGGAGCCTTCATGGCAGTCTCTGAAACAGCAGCATGGTGGGAGCAGCCCTTCTCTAACTCATGACTTTTCCAGAGAGAGTTGCTCCTCATGGCCTGCTTACTCTGAAACATTTCTCACACCCTCAGCCGCTGCGTTCAGGTAGTTGGGGGGCACACAGCACCATCCTTCACCAGGTACCGTGCTCAGAACGGTTGCTTATTAACATACATGACTTCCCTGTTTGTCCTTCTGCAGGAAGAATCACTCTAAGTGCCTGGTGCACTGCAAAATGGGTGTGAGCCGCTCAGCATCCACTGTCATAGCTTATGCCATGAAGGAGTTCGGCTGGTCACTGGAAAAGGCCTATAATTACGTGAAGCAGAAGCGCAGCATTGCAAGACCGAATGCAGGCTTCATGAGGCAGCTTCTGGAATATGAAGGCATTTTAGATGCAAGGTAAGGCCATGGGATGAAAGGAAAAGGTGACTTGCAGGGAAACAAGGAGCTGATCGTAGGCAACCTCTCGTGGTTCTGTATCAGGAAATATCATACAAGCACAGAATGTGTAAAGTTGGAAAGGACCTTTAGAGCCCATCTAGTCCTATGTTGCAGTGAGCAGGGACATCTTCACTAGATCAGGTCACTCAGAGCCCCATCAAGCCTGACCTTGAATGTCTCCAGGGATGGGACCTCCACCACCTCTCTGGGCAACCTGTGCCAAAGATTCACCACCCTCAGAGTTAAGAAGTTTTTCGTAATACCCAACCTAAATCTCCCCTTTTTGAGTTTAAAACCATCACTCCATGCCCTCGGAAACAGTTCTTCCCCAGCTTTTCTATAGACACCTCTCCAGGACTGGAAGGCTGCTGTAAGGTCCCACTGGGGCCTTCACTTCTCCAGGCTGAGCCACCCCAACTCTCTCAGCCTGGGAAAGCTGGAGCCCTTCATAGAAGAGGTGCTTCAGCTCTTGGATCATTTTTGTGGCCCTAATGATGTCCATCGGTCTCCAGGGAGTTCTGTGCAGGCAAAACACTCTTCTGTTGAACAAGGTTCATCTTGCACATGTGATGTTTGCTCAGAGAGGCTGGTGGGGCGTGCATGGTGCTGCCCTCGGCAGGGTTCTCTGTAGCAGGACAGATGCCAAAGCCTGGGCTAACTGTGGCTTTTGTAAACCTTTTGGATGCCTGGTCTCCCTGGGTGGGAATTAGCTGTTTCCCATGTCGGGGAAGCATGTTGGTGTTTCCCAGCAGCCAGGGCTGTTTGGCAAAACGTTGTTCATGTTTTATGAGGCAGAACTGAGCTTAGGCAGCGTCAGGGGCAAATCATTTGTGGTTCTGGTGACCATGCCAATCACAAGCCTTTGTCATTGCAAGCGCTGCAGTATCTGCTAAGGGTTTCTGCATGCTCTGCCTGGCCTCTGCTCTACCAGGGATGGAGGAGGGAGATGTTTCACTCTGGTTCAGCAGGATCTGTGCCATGAGATGTTCAGAGCAGTCATCTCTGCCCGGAGGGACTGTTCCCAGGGGCCATGCCCATCATGGGTGTGGTGCAGAGCTCTGCTGGGAGTCAGGGGCCGCAGAGACTCTGGAGCAGGCAGGTGGGAGGGACAAAATTCTAATGTTTGAGATGGTTTTACATGGCTGGATCCACTGTTCAGCCTTTCAGTTCCAGGGTGTGGAGAGGGATGGAAGTTCCTGAGCTAAGCGTCCTGCAGTTCAACAGCAGTCACTCGTGTCTTTATCCTTCCCCAGCAAGCAGCGCCACAATAAGCTGTGGAAGCAGCAGGCAGAGAGCAACCTACCCCAGAACACAGATGGCACCACGGCATCGGGTGACTTCTTACTGGAGAGCTTAGACATCGACCTAGAAAACCGCCTGGCTGACCTGGACATGCCTTCACAGCCAGCGTACCTGGACAACCGCGCTGGCACAGAAGTGTCTGTGGGGTTTAATTACTGCTTCCGTCGCCTCTCGGACACACTGCTGGAGAACAAGATTCCTGGTGATAGGGAAGGCTTTTTCCACATGGAGGAGCTGGAGCGGGACGCGCTTGCGGAGCGTGCTGTCTCGCTGGTGGGGCAGCCTCCATCGGAGGGGAGGCCTCTGGAGATGGCGAAAGCCCTGGAGACTACAGAGCCTCCAGCAGAGCTGAGCAGTTTCAATGAGAAGGAGGTGAAGAAGAAACTGGACTTCAGCCCCAGGAAGGGAAGGGTGGTGCTGGGCCCCAGGGACCACGGGGAGGATGGTGTGAGGGAGGAAAATCCGATGGAGAAGTGGAAACGGCGTTTATCTACGCACAAGGAGGAAAGCAGGCTTAATAGAGAGAACTTGAATAACAACAACAGCAAAAGGAGTTGCCCGGAGGATTTTGAGGTGCGTATGGAGTTGACACATAGGTGATTAGCATGGCTGACCCTGCTGCAAGTGAAACTGCTCTTCTCATCTTCATAGCACAGTTTCATTTGACTTGGATAAAGCCTTTCATTCCATGATGAGCTTTTCGAAGTGCTTCTGAACATGGCTTTGCTTGCCCAAGCTATGGATTTAGATGCCAGAGAGAGAGAGAGAGCGTACACACAAGTGCCCTATAAACAGCTTTGGGCAACTTGCTTGCATGACCATCGCTTGAGACGGTAGGTATTCTTCCATTGAAGATACTGTCTGCTGAGAACATGCGTGGCTTTTGTTCCTGCTGCAGGGCCTGAAGAGAAGCTGAAATGGGCTTCGTTTCAAATCCACGTGGCGGTAAATAACACCTCATTGTTCTCTGCATGTTTATCTGTACCTGTTCTCTTTTTCTTTCCACAGCGCGATGCCGTGTTTGGGATCCTCAGTAAGGTCAAGCCTTCCTATCAGTCTTGCGCCGACTGCATGTATTCCTCAGCTGGTTTGTCTCCTGACTCCTTTGGGGAGCAGTATGAGAAGCTGAACGCCAGTGCTGCGCGTCGCAGCACTGCTACCATCTGCACACAGCCGGCCCTCCTCTCCCACATCAATTCCAACTTGGCAGACCACTTGCCCAGCAAGGTTCACTCAGAGGAAGCAATCAGGACTAAACATAATGAGGCTCCGCTTCCTCTGTCGGCTGGAGCTGGTGCTTTGGAGGTTGGAGCTTGCAGACCCCTTGATCAGCACTGCAGCAGTTTGGAGAAAGGAAAAGATGCACCAAAAACCCCAGTCAAAACTCGTCAGCCCAGGAGAAACTCACACTGTGACAAGAGCCTCCTCACTGCAGAGGTGGTAAAAGAAGAGTCTCTCACCCGAAAGGAGAGCAAACCTACGAAGGATCTGAAGTACTTGTTGTTCAGCAAAGACTTGGAGAAGTCAAGTGCAAGCAGTTACTTGACGCAGCATCAGGAGTCCCTCATTCAGCTGCAGAAGGCGGGCTTGGTTCGGAAGCACACCAAAGAGCTGGAGCGGTTGAAAAGCCTGCCCTCTGACGCCTCGTCACTGCTCAGAGAGAACCCCTTGAGCAGAGTCGACTCTGGCATCATGGAGGGAAGCGAGGATTTGATTTCACATCACAACCTTGTACCTCTCCTCAGACAAACACCGCTTATACCTGAAGATGTAGAACACGATGTGGAGAAGTTAGAGGTGAAACGCATCTTGGAGGGGATCTCTCAGAAAACCTCCACGCCAATCATGTGTCGGTTGGAGCACACCAGTAGCTTCACCAAGGACTTTCTGAAGACCATCTGCTACACCCCATCCTCCTCCCGGAGCTCCAACCTGACGCGTAGCTCCAGCAGCGACAGCATCCACAGTGTGCGGGGCAAGCCCGGCCTGGTGAAGCAGCGAACTCAGGAAATTGAGACCAGGCTGCGCCTGGCTGGCTTGACTGTATCTTCTCCCCTGAAAAGGTCCAATTCTCTCGCCAAGCTAGGATGTCTTAACTTGTCCTCCGAGGACTTATCGAGCGACATGGATGTGTCAACCATAACGGACTCAAAAGAGGCCGGTTCAAGCGAATCTTCCGTGCTCTGTGAGCCACAATCCACACTGAGGAGCGCAGATGTCACCTCCAAACTGGCAGTGAAGTCAGTGGTCGGAAACTTGAAGAGCACCCTTTGGATGGGCAAAAGTTGATGCCTTCCCTGAGAGGAGGAGGGGGTGGGTTTCCCTTTCCTTTTCTTCTTTTACAGCATTTATTCATTGCACCGATGCAATTTTACCTGACTTGCTGTAGTTCATCTGATGCCGCCTCTTCTTCCCCTCCTTGTCTTCTTAAGTGGGGGGAGAGAAAAAAAAAACCAAACCCAAACCCATAATGGGTTACAATGAATGGCACGAGGGAAAATAAAATGTATTGCATGGCTTAGAAGAGGATTTTGTGTGTGACTTGCCTGTTGTCCTGCAGGATGCTGTTCTAGTACTGTTTGCCAAGTATAATAATGTGGTTTTGTGTGTGAGTGTGTGTATATAGATAGATACTTCTCTCTGTTTATCTATCTATATATAAAATGCTGAAATTCTCTGTTTCAAAGACTCAACAAAATAGTCGTGACTTTTTTATACAGAGCAACCATGGGTCTCATTAAAACAGGGATTTGTGGGAAAGTCCTTAAAAAGGTGACGTGTACGCTACCTCTGTTCTTGATGGCGATTTGTCTCGCTTTGTTGCTTAGCAGTGTTTTAATTCTAAGAGAGGCTTTTCCCACAGTACTTTGACCCCTGTTTGAGGTATTCCCTTAACATTAATGGTAAAGGCCTGAGGAGGATGGAGGCAGAGGCTTTGTCGTGCTGCTGTGACCGAGCTAAGGAGTGAAGGAGTGTCGAGCTGTGTTTGTGTTGGTTGTGACCTGCTGGCATCCATCTGTCTGCGCTGTGTGACCAGGTGGATTGCCATAGTCTTGTGTCGGTGGTGGAGCGATGCCCAGGCCGCGTTGCTCTCACAGACTTACGCTCCCATGGAGAGGAGTCTTGTTCTTTGGGTGTTTTTGCTGTCGTTGTGGTTTGTGGTGTCCCAGTAACTAATGATGAGCCTGGCCAGTAAGTGAAGCTTTGTGTAATGCTGTGTTGGTGTCGTGGATCCTGAGTTGGGGACCCTTTGTCCTGGGGCTGTTGGTGGCACACCGTGTGTAAGGATGGCTCTCCCAATGTCCCACACGTTTGAATTCCTCGGAGGCAGGGGACGTGTGTGTCTGACTGTTGCTGTTGGTGGAGCGGTTCCCGTGTCCGTGGCTTGCCGGTGTGGAAGCCCAGGAGGTTGTGTATGCTGGGTGCTGGAAGGATGGATGACCCCAGCACACGGAGGCCAGGATGTACGTGTCCTGGCTCTTGCAGGAGGCCACAGCCGCCTCCTGCCAGGGCTGACAGAGGCATAAATCCTGCTCGGGGTGAGCGCCCAAACCTAAGTAGGGGTTGGTTCCAGAGCGAGGGATGCTGGTGGTGTAGGTGGGATGTGTTGGAGGAGAGCTGTGACCTGCATGGACCACGCCAGGGCTGCCCACCCTCTCCTTCAGCAAGGCCCATGCTGCCACAGCTGCACAGCACTCAGAGCTGAGGGAAGCACGTTTCTTCCCACTCTGGAGGCCAGCTTTCAGGGACCAGGCTCAGACCAGAGTTACCATCGCTCCCCTCTTGCTGCCCTGCAGCAGGAGACGCTCAAAATGCAGCAGTTCCCCCTCGCTGCACGAGATCTACGTTTTCTTGGAGTATTTTGGGCAGCCAGATGGGTTGAGAGCTGCTCTGTGCAAGGTTGCTGGCCGCATCCAGAGGGAAGAGCTTGAGGAGTGTGTAGGGGATGTGCTCTCCCACCCTTGGTGCTCTCCGAGTCCCATCTGAAACCATCCTGGCTGCTCATGCCTCCTGGGGGGTCAGAACAGACCTGGGGGGCAGTGATGGCAGACAGCGGGCTAGGCTCTGTTAGTAGCCAGGCTGTGAGGATGAGCTCTCCTGCCCTTCATCATCCCCATCGAAAGCCATTCCTAAAAGCCCCCTCCGTGCAGCCCCCTCCCTAGCAGGGCCGCAAGCAATCCTTCTGAGTCTGTATTAATGGGAAAACCCTCTGCCTTGGGAAAGGGAGCCGCATGTTTTCCTGGCCCAAAACCACCTGGAATTTGTTTGCCTTGAGCCCACATTTCTGTATGTGTATGTGGTGTGAGGAACTGCAATCAGTAATTAAACCATCCCTCTGTGGAGAGTCTGAAATGGACCTTACACTTTGAGCTTCAGACACGCCCATGAAAGCTGGTTTGAAGCCAACGCTGCTGCGTGAGGGGACCCTGGAAAAACAGCAGAAGTCTTTGTGTTTTAGGGCTGAGAAAGTGCAGAGGTGTGTCTGGGGGACTGAGATAACTCTCCCCAGGGTCAGCATCCGTGGGTCACGCACGAGTCTGGATCCATTGCAATAAGTTCCTTGTCCAGCGCCACTGATGCTTCCCGCTGCTGCCCGGCCACAGGAAGGAGCTAGGATGTCAGATCTGAATAGTCCAGAAAAGCTTCCATTAATGGATGCAAGCGAATGTTATCCATCCATCCCTCCTTCTCTCCCTCCCTCCCTCCCAGTCCTGCTTTCCCCAGCACGTGCCGAGCACAAACCACACTTTCCCAGGCTGTAGCTCATCACCGACCACCTTCCCCCTGCCCACTCCTCGCTTGGACTCTGTGCTTGCTGGACCGACCCCACTGCTTTGCTCATAGGGCTCGGGGCTGTGTCTCTGCAGCCTCGAGGTGCGGATCAGTGGGGCTGGGTCTTGAAGCCCGTGTGTGCTGGAAGCACTAGCGTGCCATTCCCAAGGGTTTTGTAGCCAAATCTCTGCTGCTTGCAGACTTCCTTAGCTGTTGCATGCGAAGGTAGCCGTGTTCGTCCTCTCCCACGTGTTGTAATTGTTCTTTTACAATTGAGTGCCTTAATAATAGTTTACAAATACTGTGTATTTATGCTGAGCTGTTAAACTCTGCTGTTCGCTGTTCATTTTGTCTGTCTTTTTCGGTGCTTTTGGTGTTTCCAGTGGCAGCGAGACCGTTGTTATCCTGCTGCGTCTCCCTGCTGAGCGCAGCGCTGCTCCCCACTTCCCTTCCAGACCCAGCAAACCCCAAGGGGCTGCGCTGAGCTGCCACCACACTGGCCGCAGCTCCTGGTACGCCCCGTTCATTTATGCACCACTGCAGAAAAGCAGACATGGGGATATCTGGGGAGACATCCCATCGACCCCCACACACTCCCCCCAGCTGCGCGTCCCTCAGCGGAGTGCTGGGTGTCGATCCAAACCTGATCCCCTTCTGCCAGAGAACCTGAAACGCACAAAACCGGCACCTTATTTCCACCCAGGGCATTGTGGGTGTGCGTGATAGCAATAGCCCTCCTCCTTCCAGTCCTTTCCTTGCGGGTGGTGGTCTGGCTCAGTCCTGTCCCCACGTCCCCCTTCCAGGCATCACCCGCTCTGCTGGGACCCATGACCTGGGGTGGAGGGACATGACTTAAACCATCCCGGTCAGCCCATGGCCACGGACACAGAGAGGAGGGGTGGGTGAGTACCGTGTAGCTGTTCAGTGCGTTGCTGTACTCTGTGATAACAATATTCCTTTTATTTCGTGGTATTTCTTAATTCTGGTTTTATATTGAAGCGCGGTATCTTTTGTACTGTACGGCTGCGGTGGGGGAACGCATCATGCACTTTTATTTTTTACTTTGGTTTGTAAAAGATGTACTGTACGTTTTACGTGCTTCTTGTGAGACAAAAATAAACTTTTTTTTGGGTTTCCTTTTGCAAATGAACTTTGCAGCATTTTGTGGAGGTTGGGGAAGGACCAGCCCAGCCATGGGGATCAGGCCCTGATGAGATAGGAAGTAAAGGAGGCGACAGGCTCATGTCTTTGGCTCCTGTGGTCACCAGTTCCGTCTTTCTCTTCCCATCCGTCCTGGCTGTGCTCACATCTTATTTTGGTTTTCTGCCACCCAGGAGGAAGAGGAGGACTGAAGGCTGTGATTCTCCCCCTTGTCTCAGGGAGCCCGGGCTGGGTTTGTGAGACACTCCCAAGCATGGAGTGGATGCCGGCAGCAGAGTGTGTGTGCAAGTGACGCCTGCGCCGTGCTGAGCCCTCGGATGGGTACTTGTTCGGAGGGGGGCTTGGCGCTGTGTGGGCTCCTCAGTTCCCACACACCCACACTATGCTCTGCTCCCAAGAGCAAATCCCCAGCACCGAATTGTGGGACGTGGCTCTTGTGCCCTGCTGCCACCGTGCGACCCACCCAGGGTGGGACCAGCCCTTCCTGGGCATTGACCAAATTTTGCCTTTAAAGGCAAACGTAATGCATCTGCCCTGTGTGTCTGCGAGGAGTGCTGCTGCTGCCAGAGCTGCTCCAGGGAGGAACGTGTCACTGTTTGCCTTGGCAGGGCAGCAGCGCCCAGGCTGGGGATGCTCTCCAGCTTTGGCATGCTTGCAAACTGTCTCAAAGAGTTGTTACACACCCTACACACCCCCCAGAAATACTTGCTTTCTGGGGGCTCTTTTTGGGGGGTGATTTGCTTTGGAGTTGGCAGCTGTCTGTCACCCCTCAGTCCAGCACAGCCGACCCTTGCTGGGTTGGACTAGGCCAGGGCAGGAACCAGCACTTGCTGCTGACTTCATGATGCTCCAACGCCTGGTGCCACAGAGTCACTGTATGAGGGGCTGGGACCACTTTCCTTCCCTTGTGTCACCCTGGAGCTGTATGTGGCACATGCTGGCTGCTGCTATTTTGCAGCACTGCCACGTTCCTGGGCAGCACTCACAGCTTCGCAGGGACTTGTGTGTGGGCAGCTGGGAAAATAATCTGCCAGTGATGGAGGACAGAGCCCTGTGCTCCCTGGGGTGGGGTTGTGAAGGTTTGGGTCCTCCCATCATCTGGGGGAAAGGTTGCCCTTCTCCTACCTGTAGGGTGCTGTGCTGGGCTGTCACTGCAGGTGCAGGTACCTACTGCAGGAGCTGTGGGAGCTGGAACCAGCACAAGGATGGAGACCCCAGGCTGAGTCACCTGGCATGGAGTGCTTGGCTTTGTCAAGGCCCTCCTGGAGTTGCCTGGATGTGCTTACATGAGGGGAAACAATGTGTGTGTGTGTGTGTGTGTGTGTGTGTGTGTGTGTGTGTACAGCTTTTAGACCCTGGGCTTACCTCTCACCAGCACTGAGCTGTGGCAGTGCTGGAAAGGCAGTGGTGAGCCGGGATCCCTGAGGCTCCCCCATGCCAGAGCTCCAGTCTAGGGAGAGAGCAGCTTCCTCACGGAGCATCGTTTTGAGGGCCTTGGTGTGGAGCCTGACCCTCAGCCGACACTGATTTGGGGTCAGATCTTTGGTGTTCGCTGGCCAAATCCTCACTTCTCTTGACCTTCACTCCCTGCTGGCCTTGGCTTCCCGAGGATGGAGACACCTGCTGTGGCTGTGTGCAGGTTTGTATCCCAAGAGCTGTGGGTGAGGGGTTACCCAGGACTGTGGGATGGCTCCCCAGAAGTCTGCACATTTTGCTTGGGCTTCTAAGGGTTGAGGGCTGGTTCTTTATGGGGCTGCTCTTCTTACAGCTGAATGTTACATCCTGTTGTGATGTTGCTATGGCAAAGCCAGGAGAAACACAAGTTCTCTGGCCCATGGGTTTATTTATAACCTCACTGGCAAAAGGAGATGCTAAACACGAAGCCTCCTTGGGCAAATGGTGCTGGGGCAGCTGGGCACCCTCCTGGCTGGGACCCCAGGGTGGTGGGAGACATGAGGGTCAGCTGGGTCCCTCACCTGCTTGGTAGAGGAGCCCATGAGCAGCAATCAGAAAGGAGCAGATCATCTCCTCAGGGACCCTCCGACTCCATTGCTTCCCACTGGTGGAAGGAGAGTGGTTGCCTACCAACATTTCCCAGTTTCAGGCTGGGGTTGGGTGACCACGATGGCAGCGAGATGTCATGGAGTGGGGGTTTGGGGTGGGAAGAGAGAAGTCAGGCAGGTGGGTGAGGCTGGCTTTAGTGAACAAGCGGCGCACGCAGAGAAGCAGCAGGAAGGATGTGAGGGGCCCCTGCTGTGCTTCAGCACTGAAGGGAGAAGCTGCTGCTCGGGCAGCCAGTCTGTGGCTGCCCAAGGCCCCAGAATGGTGCCTCTATGGCCATCCATGCTCCACTGGGGCTGAGCAGCTACACTGGCTTCTCAAGGGCCAGAGACATAAATAATTTTTGAAGCAGAAGATGATGTGAGACAAGTGGGTTCCTGTGATGGATGATGGGGCTGCAGCAGGCATGGGGCTGAGCTGTGCTGCTGGTGGGGCTCCCTCCCTGCCCAAACCCTGCAAGCGTGCTGCTGGTGGGATTTCATGTGCACAGGGAGGATGTGCCACCACAATTCCCGCTGCCCCAGCCTGGGAGCTGCTTGTCTGGGAGTTGTGGATGAGCAGGTCGGGTTTGCTTCGACCTCAGCCCTTGTCCTGGGTGTCACATATTCCCTAAAAGTCTCTTCCCCTCTGGTTTGAAGGATGGGGCAGCGGCGACGTTGCTGCAGCTGCCATTTCCTTTTATGCAGAGGGTTTGGGAGCAGGAACCGCGTGGGTCCTGTGTCAGGCTTTGCCGAGTGTTTAAGCAGCAGGGAAGCAATGCAAAGCTCTGCAGATCCTGTGACCAATCCGCCCAGGTGCCACAGCAGCTCTGGGCACCACGCTCCCTGCACAGGGTGAGGCAAAATTGATCAAGACGTCTCCAAATCCCACCAGTCTGTAAGAAGCCTAGGCTGTATTGGGCTTCAGCATGGGCTGGAGGGGGGGGCGCGGGGGTGTTTGCTTAAGTTACTGATCAGGTCATCGGGCCAACGCTGAGGGTGTCTCAGCCTGGTGGGTTTATCCCAAGGTGAGGTGACCTGGCTTTCCGAGTTGGCACTCCCCCAGCTGTCAACAAGTCGTTTGGGTGCCTGGTGGGATGGGTGCTGCTAGGTCCCCCCAGCCTGGACAGTGTCAGCATTGCCTGCCCCAGGCTCAGTTTGGGAGCCTGTGCCCAGTCCCACTGGGAAGCAGTTGTGTTTGTTTTGGGCAGGCTCAGCCGGGATTTTAAACTTCCAGTGGTAACAAGCGGTGTTTTGTCTCCCTCATTGTGATGTGTCTTGATAAAAAGCCATCCCCGTGCAGGGCCTGGCTGGCTCCTGGCTGAGAAGGGCTGGGATAACGTCGTCCCTCGCCGCTTCCCCTTCACGGGGGCTGGCGCTCACTCCCGAGCCAGCTCACGGAGCAAGGAACAAGGTGGTGGCATCCGAGACACCCCAGTCCAGATGTCACCCCTGCAGACTGTGTGCATGCCCTGATGGCACTCAGGGAGTCCCTGGGGGTCCGGGTAAGACCCTGGCAGGATTTCACAGCCCCACTGAGTCTCAGCTGTAGGCAGGTTGCTGGGGGCTGTTCACAAACCCTTGGGTACCTCAGCCCTGGCACCGCCAAGGCACCCACATCTCTTTCGGGAGTGTCCAGGCATTTTCCCGCATCCCGATGCTGCTGGGGCAGCAGGCACCTCGTGCACCATAAAAGGCAAAGCGCTGGGGAAGAGCTGCCGGGGTGGGAGCCGTGGCTGCTGCTGAGGCTCACTGCAATGCCAGGCATCCTGACTGTGTATACACGGATTAGAGCCCGCCGGCTCTTCCTCCTTCCGAAGAGTTTACAGGAGCCCGTTTGGCAGAAGGATTATCCAAAGGGAGGAACTTTCTGCTCCAAGGGTTGTTTAGAGACATGCCCAGGATGTTAGCAGGGATTCTTGCTAAGTTACGTTTTGGAGCCCCCGAAGGGGAGCGTGTCTCTGAGGCTGCATCTCTGTTTACCTCAGGCAGTCTTTTTATGTCTCAGCAATCGCCTTGGCAGTACTGTATTCCCGCAGATCCCTTCGGCTGATCTGTCTCTGCCCTGCTCTGAGCAGGCAGCATTTCTCCCCGAAATGCTGGGATGCGGACCAAGGCTGCGCCTCACTTCCAAGGAAGGAGCGCGTGGGGCGGAGGGTGGGGGGGGGGAGGGAAGGGAGACATGCCATGTCTGTCGGGCACTAGGGAAGGGAGGCAGGGAAGAGTGCCAGGGGCACGGACGTGGGTTTCCAAGCTCTCCTGTGAAACCCACGGAGGAGGTGACGGAGGTGATCCTGCCCAGACGAGCCGTGGTGGATGACCTGGCAGTAAATCGCTCTGGAAGCAGTGAGATCGGAGGGTTGCTGCACGGGAGCTATTGCCGCAGCAGGTTGGGGAGGAGAGGAGGAGAATCCCCAAGGGAAGATGCAGACGGGCAGCCAGCCCTGCTTGTGGAAGTGCTTTGGAGCAGCAAACTAGAAGCTGGGGGGCTGCTGCTTTTACAGTCGTTCAGGTGGGGATATATTTGGGTAGGGACCAGCGTAGCGTCAACTCTGACAGCTGTTGTGTTAGGAGAGAGGCTCCTGCCCCGCTGCAGAGGATGGGCTCCATCACGCCAATGTGCGTCTTCATCTCTGCTGGCTGGGAAGCTAAAAACCGCCGATTCACATGACCCAGGCACGGAGGCTTCCAAGCTGCCTCCGAATCTCCCAGTAGCGTGGGGAAGGAGAAGGCGGTGCTGAAAAGTCTGCCGAGCCCCAAAGGTGGGTAGAAATCTTGGCTGGCCAGTTCTAAAGCATTTGAACCAGGAATTACAGTGCCTGAACTCCTGGCCATGGATGCCTCCACCTGGCAGCACTATGGATATTTACGGGATGACACGAATAAGACAAGGGGGAGAGACAGCGCTGCTTCCCGGGAATCCTCTGCAGGGATGAGTGAGGATTATCCTCTGCTGCAACTTGATGAGGAGAGCCTGGGACAGGGGCTGGAGAGCAGGGACCTTCCCAACCCCGGGAGCGACACGGAAGCCCCTGCCAAACGTCTGGAGATGAGCGGCAGCGGGCAGAGAGGGCAGCGGGGCCTGGCAGGGAGCCCGGGCTTGGAAGACCACCCTATGTCAAAAGGACGCAGGGGAGGGGAGGAGGGAGAAGCCCCTCCGAAGGTGTACGAGATGGAGGTTGGGCACAGGAGAGCAGGGATGGGCAGGACAGTGAAGCCGGTGGTGTACAGGCTGGAGGAGAGCGAGTACAGGCGACTGATCGAGGAGGCAGAAGCAGAACCAGAGGAGGAATGGGAAGCAATGGAATACAAGGCACCTGTGATTCAGGAGGGCTTCCCAGGGGATGGGAAGGTGGCAAGTCCGAGCCTGAAGAGGCTCAACGCTTTCCAAGGAGCCCTGAGGAGGCAGATAAGCCGTTCAGACTCAGAAAGCAGTGCAGAGAACAGGCAAGTGAACAAACTGGCCCTGAACCCTCCCTCAGAGAGCAACAAGCCCAGTGTCCCCATCAGGTCAGACAGCTTTGAGCGCAACGCCATGCTCATGGATTATATTTTGCAAAGCAAACAGGAGGCAGCAACGCCTGTTTCCTACGTCCCCAGAGAAAGCAGCAAGGCAGCCGACAGCTTCAGGCAGGCGCTGGGATTCACCCACCAGCCCGATGGAGCTCTGGACCTTTGCCAGAATGGCCAGACCGGTGAGGAGGATCCAGCCAGGAAGCTAGAGCCAGACAAGCAGGTAGCAAAGAGCCTTGAGAGAATGGTCTCTGAGGCTGAGAATTACGCTAGAGACACTGAAAAGCTTTCGAGACGGCACGGCAGCCAGTTCCTTGAGATCAGGGAGCAGCTTGGAGGGGAAGCCGATGCAGGGATGCTCAACTCAAGCAGACGGAAGAAAACCCCACCGACCCCTCCTGTCAGGTCCCACAGCAAGGAGAGCCTGGCTTTGAGCATGACCAAGACTGTTGCGATGACGGAGGCGATGCTGGAGCCCCGTGGCGAGGCAGTGAAGCCTGCCAAGGAGCCGTGGGCAGCTGGAGGCGCGGAGCAGCTAACTGGAGGCAGGACTGCGGGAGGAGGGGGCTCCGAGGAGCCGGAGCGGAAGGGGAGGAAGGATCAGGAGGATGAGAAAGTCCTTAAAGTTGCCGACGCAAAGAAAACCTTTGAAAAGTCCAAGTCGGTGGAGGGGAAGGCAGCGACGCCACCACCCAGCACTGCCAAGAAAGGTGAGGTGTGAGGGCTCTGCGCGGGCAGGATGGCAGCCCCCGGATCTGCCCCCACCCTCCCACGGGGGTCCAGGGCAGGGCGCAGCCTGGGGGCTGGGTGGTGAGGGGATGCAGTGGGTCGGTGAGGCTTTTCAGAAAACACCTGCCTCCTAACAGCTGAGTGATGGACAGGATGTGCTCTGGGATCTTGGGGGAGGGCAGGGGGGTAACAAGACAGGGTGAAACATGAGTGTTGATGCCCAGCTATGGAGCAGACTGCTGCAAGCACTTCTTGTAGTGAAATGGTTTCACAAGAGAGGGATTCACTTTTTAAGGCTCTCCTGTGTATAAACAACACCCAGTGCTCCTATAGCAGTTTCTTAATAGGTCCAATGTGGAAGTGCCTGCAGGATGCTCGCTCCTTCTGTTGTGTGGGATTATTTGCATCCATAAGGATGAATATATAACATGGGGGGGGGAGGCACAGGGGCACCAATGTGACTTTGTTTTAGTCATGGCAGAGACAAGAGGTGTCACCATCCTCAGGTTATTTCTCCTGTGCTGTGACTTAGCTGAGCAAGCCCTTCAGGAGTGCAACAGCTATTCAGAAACCCTTTCACTGGCAGACCCATGGGTACACAGACTTTGTAAAGCAGCAGGTTCTAGGGAAACAGGGTGAGGTGAGAAATGAGCGTTTGTGGGAGGGTCTGGATCCTGGGAGGATGTATCAGACCCGTGCTGGGTTAAGCTGCATCTTCTGTTTCTCGACAGTCTGCAATGGTGGAATTCCTTATAAGGGAAAATAAATGTTTTGGGGCACAGGAAACCAATGCTCACTTCGATCTGAAGAGTGTGGCTGCTTGAAAACTAGGTGTGATTATCCCATGGGGTCTGGCATGTTGTGTCGTCACTTACTCTCGCTCACAGAAGTCAGGCAGCCAAGCCTGAGTACAAATGCCACCGCAGAGTTTGTGCGCATGTTGGTGATACCGGAAAGCCTACGGTGATGAAACATAGATCCTGTCCTCTCAGGAAGCACCCGAAGCTGCGTGGTCGTTCTTGTGCTGTAAAGAAGTAGGGTTGTGAAATGCTGTCAGTGCCAATTGTCTGCCAGCCGATGGGCTCTGTGCGGGAAGCAGGGCCTGCATAGGCCTTGTTGGGGTGTCTGCGTCTCCTCCTTGGGCAGGAGATCTGTCTGATTAAACGCTGGTGCAGCTGATCATTGGCTGGATCAGACGCGAGGATGGTTTTCCCCCTCTACTCTGCCCTGGTCAGGCCGCACATGAAGTATTGTGTCCAGTTCTGGGCTCCCCGGTATAAAAAAGCCAGTGATCTCCTGTTTATAAATATCTGAAGTGTGGGACACAGGGGGAATTGGCCAGCCTCTTCTCAGTGGTTTGTGGGGACAGGACAAGGGGTGATGGCCTCAAGTTGGAGCACAGGAAGTTCCACACCAATATGTGGGAAAATTTCACAGTGAGGGTGAGGGAGCCCTGGGACAGGCTGCCCAAGGGGGTGTGGAGTCTCCTTCTCTGGAGAGATTCGAGATCCATCTGGACACCTCCCTGTGCAACCTGTCCCAGGGAACCTGCTTTGTCAGGGGGGTTGGACCCGATGATCTCTGGAGGTCCCCTCCAACCCCTATGATTCTGTTACTTGTCGGTGACAAGGCATGCATCCTTGGCAGGGGGCACAAGGAGCAGGGAGGGTGCAAGTGATCTTACAGGGGGAGGGGGTAGAGGGAACTACAAGAAATCAGGCTCCATTGCTCAGGCCATACTGGCTGTGGCTGAATCTCTCCTGACAGATGTTTCCCTACTCGCTCTTTGGCTGAAATAGGGAGGGAGGGACAGGACAATCTATCCTGGTGCTGCACTGGGGGAATGTAGTGATACTGAAGGGCAGGAAGAGCTTCTCACTTTGCTGTACCCATGATGTAGCTTGGTTTATTTTATTTTATCTTATAAAAATCTGTTTCTGAACCTCTGTCTTCCTGCACCTCATAGCACACCTAACTGAACACCTAACTAACACAAACACTCCGCTTGCATTTACTGTGACATGATTCCTGTCTTATACCTCTGATTTTTCCAGCACCTTTGGTCCAACTTGATCCTAGACAGCAGGGAGAGAAACAGAACAAGATGGCAAAAGGATTCAAAACTGTTTGAAGGATGAGGACAAGACTAGGATATGTGCTAAGTGTAACACGGAGTGCAACAGGAACCACGGTGCCAAGCCTCGCGTTACTGCTCCCTGCTCAAAGCCCTGCTCATTACGTGGTGTCTGGCTGGGTTTTTCTGCTATTCAGGATGGTAGGAAGTGTCCATCCCAGAATATTCATGTTGTGAATAAAATACAGCTTGCTTTTTTTCTTTTTCTTTATTTTTTCTTTGTTTTTCCTTTTTATTTTTTCCTTTTTTTTTTATTTTTAATGTCTTCCTTCTCTCTCCCTAGTTCATCATCTGGTGTAGCGGAGGTAGCAACAAAGAAAATCCCATCTGTTGCGACTAATTGCTTCATTTTTTCTTTAGTGGCCCAATGCTTTAATTAGGTATTGGGACCTCGTCCCCTTTATGGCAAAAATGGGGAAAGAAAAAAAAAAAACCGAACCAAAATCCCACCCCAAATAAAGAAAGAACATATTTCTTGGTGGAGAAGAAAACCACAGGAGCAGAGTAGCTTGAAAGGAGTTCAGAGATGTCCTTTCACTGTAAAAGCCGTGGGCAGCCCGCGTTCCGGTGCCTTCCTGCGAGCGAGGGGCGTGCGTAACATCTGTATTCCTGTGTGTGACATCTGTATTCCTGCGCATGACATGCACGAGAGCGTGTATATGTGGTAACAGATGTGCTTTGTGAAATGTGTGTTAAATCATTAATAGCATTAGCATAAATTATTAATACCCAGCCTGACCTAGTGCTCACTTATTGCTATTTGCCGACCTCCCGGTGTCTTCCACCCGTGCCAAGTGGCACACCAAGGATGCAGGTGGGAGTGCTTCCCGCTGCCCTTCAGGGAGGGGGCCAGAGGCCTGATCCCAATTTCCTGGGTCTGGAAGAAGCGTGGGGACTCATTTGGTGCCATGCACAACCGGGACAGGCAGGGCTGGGAGTAAAACTAAGGGGTGCTGACTCTTACCCCTCTGCTTCAACTCATGTGTTCCTCCTGTCTCGTCTCCTCACTTGGATGCACCCTCGTCCCTTCTCTCTTCCTGGCTGTTCTTTAAAAGCCTGAAGGGACATACTGCTTTCCTCATCTCCTTTCCATAATTCTACAGCTCCCCTTTCTGGCCAAGGACTGAATAAGGCCAATCCAAATGGATTTTGCTCTCCAGGCAAACACTTTGCCAGGAACAGATCAGTGCAGGGCACTGCTTCCTGGGGCAGAACACATAACCGGGGCTGAGCGACAGAATTGATCAGTCGTAATCAAGAGCTGTTACATGGCAGCTCTTAGTACAATTTTCTCTTGGCAGCTGCTCAACAGTTGATGATGGAAACGTCCCTAAACCCCAGACTCATAGGCAGTTTAATAAAGCTAGTGATATGTGCCTGACAGGCACCAAGAGAGCGAGGCAGGAAGAGTAAAGCTAAAACCATCCCACACACAGAAAAGGGCTTTTATTTATTTATTCTCATCCAATCAGTTCAGATTTACCTATGTTAAAAACTTGCTACTTCACTCCAGTAACATGAAGTGAAATGCAAGATCGCATCACCGATATTGAAGGGAGCAGCTCTCCTCAACGCTGCTGGATCTGGCCCAGCATATCAAACTCATGAGAAGAAATATAAAAAATACGCAGCTTTTGGGAGGGGGAAACCGTAGTGCTTCCAGTAAAGTTATTTAAATATCATAATAAACCCAAACGCTTCAAGAAATAAACAGAGGACATAGGTACCCTTGAAAAGCTGTGCCACTTGGATGCCTGCAGACCCCAGGTCTCGAAACTCAAACTGCTGTGCCTGGCATATTTTGAAATTTAGGCTGCAAAATAACAGGACTTTAATTTGCCAATCTCCATAAGCTTTTTCCCTTCATTTGGAATATATTTAGCAGTGAGGATTTAAGCAAATCAAAACATTAGAGGGAAAATTCATCCATTGAGCAACTTTGCCGGTTCTGAGCCACCCGGTTGCCAGCTGCTTGGAGCCCCTGAACCAAGTTGGGCAACATCTGCTGAAGGTCAAATCTAGGAAAATTGCTCCTAGAAAGAGGTGAACTGAGTTGCTTGCATCTTTCTTTACCTATCCTACCGAAAAGCATGCCAAACTCATTGTTGGGAACAAACTGGTGTGGTTTATCACGGCAATGCGATGAGTATGTGTTTTGCGAGGAGGCTAAATTTAGCTGCTGACCTAAGTTTCAGAGGTGGAGTTTATACGGTGCTGTTTCCGTATAAAGGCTGCAAGATAAGGCTACAGGGATCGCTTGTTGATGTAGCCAAGGGTAAAATACGTGGAACAGCTCAGAATTGAAGAAATTCTGAATCCTTGAGGTGAACCGTTAAGAGTTGGGTGGGTCAGTACTGGGGAAACAGGACAAACTTTGTCGTGTGGTTGCTTGTAGCTGCAAGAATTTGGTAGGAAGGTATTTTCCTCTGCAGCAATTAGGATTTGTGGCATATTTTGACAAGTTGTTAGGCTGACATCACTCTGGCCATCATTTTGAGTTCTGTTTGTTAGAATTATTTTATTCAGCTGAAGTGAGGAAGATTACTGTTTACAGTGGAGACAAAGAGCATGGGTAAAAACCTCAGCCGTTCCCTCCATCGTTGCAGACTTCAGCCTGAAATTCATGTAGTTCATCACCTTTTACGGTGATCTAAACTGCTCATTAACAGGGGTCAGGAGCCCAGTGATCTCAGGAGCATTTCCACCCAAACGTTTCAGGAAGAGCTAGTGAAAATTCCACAGGTATCGTTTCCTTCTGAGTCCGTCCTTAAGTGACTCTACCAACAACGCATTTGAGCAAACCGTGAACCAGGAACCAAGTTCACTGGGTTTCTATCAGATTCTTGGGACAAATTTCACTTTGTATCCTCTGTACATCACTTTATTGGTTTTTTAATAATCTTCCTTGGTCCCTTCTATAAGCTGTTGGGTAGCGCTGGGTGCTGTTGCCTTTGCTGTCGTTTTTCAGCCCTGGGGTAAAGCATCACCTGGTATGTGATTAAAATATCATTTCAAGCTCACCCACTGCTTTGAGCTAGGAGGAGCTATAGATACGTGTATTTTTAAGTACCATTTTATATGCTTGCATTAATGGGGGTTTAGAAAATGTTTTAAGCCACACACCTAGGTTCCAAATAAATTAATGGCTGTGGGACTAGTGCTTGAGACTCTTGGCTCTATCACTGACTCATTGTGTGACCTTCAGCAACTCATGTACCTACCTGGAAAATATGAATCACGATCTAAACCCACTAAACTACAGATTACATGCAGCTTGGCTCTGAGGCTGCCAAACTGCTTCAGCTTTCTTCTTTTTTAGCTTGAGAGAGATTGTTTGAAGGAGGAGGGTGGAGAGTAAGTGTGCTGAGCTGGCTTTCAGAAGGAAGGTATTCATCTTGCGGTAACTGGTGGTGCAGGCAATGTGTGGCAGGGATGCAGGCTTGCAGCTCTAATCTCTGGGTGTGTGATTTTGATATCAAGGCGCTGCTCGGGTACGTGTGAGAGACTCTCCTGCTTATCGACTGAGTGGCTGAACTAGTGTCAAAGTTTAACAGATGTTGGAGAGCATCTGATTCGTAGCTACCATGGCATCTGATGTTTCCATCAGATGTAATCAGTCAGACGAGCAACACCAAGACAAGTGTATCTCTGTGAGGCTCCCTGCATGTTTTAGCACCCGGCTGTCGCTTAGGAGGGGGCAGTTCGCAGTCCTGCCACAGCTTTGCAGGGGGGGGTGTGTGTGTGGGGAGGGAGGAAAGAGGTGGGTTCTCAGCTCAGCTAGCTCCTCACAAGTAATCCTGCAGAATTTGGAGAACTACGAAGGGGGTTACGGGCGTGTCACCCCCCTGAAATATCAGGCCCCTTACAGCACCTAACCACAGGCAAACAAATTTGCAAATATCGGCCAAAACGTATGCGGAAGTTAGGCGTGCTGTTGGTTTTGGCCATGTATGGTAAACACTGCGCAATGTGGGCACCGGTCTAGCATCGTTCCTCTACTGATCAAGTTCCCTGGAGGAAGGGGAAGGCGCAGCCTTTTCAAGGGGCACTGCCCTGCATGCCTCCAGTTATCTGCTCCGCAGGTCCTCCCCACCTTCCTACCCTTCCCTGTATGAATGTAATCTCTGGATTCTTCCAGCAAAGGGCAGGGATTAATGCTCTCCTAAGAGCCATGTTAACCCAGCACCCTCTGAAAGCAGCGGGTGTGTTCAGCTTGATGGGGTCGGGGTTGGGTTCCAAGCCCGCGTCTCGCAGGGGCTGAAGCTCTCCTCTTGCCGCCGCCTTGAAGGCAGCCCCCCTGCTTTCCACAGGCCCGGGCAAGCCGGGGTGACAGGACGGGGAGATCCGTGGGGCAGCACTGGCTCTCTTCAGCCCTGTCATCCACAGTAGGCTGGGCCCGGAGCTCACGGGGAGCTGCATCCGCCGGGCTTGGCCTTGCTCATCATTCCCGATTTTGGGGTTTGCTGCCCCAAGGCCTCCCCGACCTCTGCCCGGCACACCTCCCGCCTCCGGTCGTCCGCCCCCCCACCCCCGGGTGCCACAGGCGGGGGGATCCCCGCGGGGACGGCAGAGGCCTGAGGCGCGCTGGGGAGCAGGGGGGGGGCACCGCAGGGCGCCGACTCGGCGAGGGGTTAAGCGCTCCATGGGAACCGAGATGCCGGGAAGGGGAGAGGGGACGGGCTGGGAGCGAGGCTCCGCTCATCGCCGCCGACGAGCGACTACCGGGCACCCCACCCGCAGGGAGCGGGACGGCGTAGAGCGCGCGACCACGCGCGGCGGCGAGCGGCGCGCCGCTATTCGCTAGCCGGGCCGCCACTCAACTCCGAGCGAGGCGGGACGGGAAAGCGCGGTGCCGACAAGCGTGGGGAGCGGGGGGAGGCGGGCTGACTCGGGTAGGGGTGGGGCCACCGGGGAGGCGGAGTTTCGCCCCGGCGCTGCCCGCCCCGGCGCTGCCCGCCCCCGCCCCGCGGCACTCAGTCGGGCGGCGGCGGCGGCAGCGGGAGGCGGCGGAGGCGGCTCCGCCGGTCTGAGGAGCGGACGTGGGGAGGCTGCTCGGGATCGCGGTGCGCGGCACGGAAGGAGGGTGGGTGGGTGAAGCGGGCAGGCACCGGCACGGTGCCCTGCGGCACGCTCGGGTGGCAGCCGGCGAGGCGGGAGGGAAGGAGGGCGGCAGGGCAGGCGGCCCGCCGCGGGGAGGCGGCGGCGCCCGTGGGAGGGCGGCGGCGGGGACGCCGGGGCCGGGTAGGGTCGGGCAGGGCAGGGCAAGCACGGCAGGGCGGGCAGGCGGGAGCTCCGTGCGGGCAGGCTCTTCCTGCGCGGGGCCGGCCGTGCCGCCGAGCCCTTCCTGAGGCGGCGGCCGCTGTCAGCGCCCGGGCCTGAGAGGGGGAAGCGCCCTCCCTGCGCCGCGCTCAGACCGGGGCTTCTCCCCCGCTCTCCTCCTTATTAGGTAGCGGAGCGGCTCGGGGTCGCCGCGGGTTCCGGCATCCGGCCGGGGCTCGCAGGTTGCCGGCAGGGCACGGCCGAGGCGGGGCGGGCGCGGGGGCCGGGCTCTCCCGCCGCAGCCCGGGTAGCCCCGGCGCGCCGCGCACCTGGTGCCGCTGCCAGCCCCGGCTGCCTTCTGCAGGGGGCACGGGGGGGTTCTTTTGTTTCTCTGGGGTTTTCCCCTTCCCTCCTTGCTTTCCCCCCTCCCCCCCCCCCTTTTTTTTCCCCTTTCCGTGGCGGTGGCACCGCCGTGTGCGTGTCGCCCCTGGAGCGTCGCGTCCCCGCTGCCGCCGTGTGATGTTGCGGAGGACAAAAGATGAGCGGCGGGTTTGGTTTTGGCTATTTTTCTGTAGGCTTTTAACACTGGGTGCTTGTCAGGCCGTTATAAAGAGCTCTGCTGGCTCCGGTCAGGAGGTGTGTGAAGCCCTGGGTTGTGTGACATGTTCCTGGGCTTTGTTTTTCCGTGTAGAAAGCTGCATTGTTTTTAAGAAGGGTATGTCAAGAAGCCTGAATCTATAGGTTAGCATTTATCAGGGCTTTGTGAAATGAGCCCCTTCTCTGCTCAGGGCACACAGGGAGGCATCCAGTGTGCCCCCTGTGCAAACACGGAGCAGTAGTGCCCTGGTGCAGACAATGTGATGCTGGGACTGTGCAGGAGATGAGTCTTAAAACAGGGGGGAAAAAAATAATTAAAAGGAGGAAGAATAAAATAGCAGCCTGGAAACAGAAGTAAAACTGATTGATGCAGCTTTCTTGTTAAAGATAGGCGGTATGCATTGGCGCGGTGGGTTTTTTAATAGCTGTACTTTCAGCCCGGCGCGTGTGTGTGTTTGAGCATGTCTGCCCAGCCTGTTCATGCAGATGTGCGTGTGGATTAGTACCAGCAAGACCGAGGATGTCGGCGGAATGAAGGAGCAATGTTTTGCATATCCGAAGCTACAGCTGGCTTTTCAGTTTGCTGGTACCGGTCGTGGTTTGATTTCTTTAGGCCGGGCTGCATCCAGGTTACCTGACACGGAGCCCCTCTCTTTTTGCGGGCCCCTCTCCGTGCCGGAGAGAAGCTTGGTGCCTGCCAAAGTGTGGGGAAATGGTGTGAACTGGTGCAGCTCACCCCGTGAGAATCGGGTTTGTTCCGTGCTGAGTGCGTGATGGCTGGAGAAATCAGCAGGTATCTTGGGCTGGAGAGGATACGTTCCATTTTCCTTTGAATAACAAGAATCCTATCGTCTCTTCTGCTCAAGGGGGAAAAACCAGATGGCTTGGGTGCTCACTGAGATGTTTTATTGCTGCTAATACTCGTGTTTGCTGAGGATTGTGTAGGTAATGTCACAAATGCAGTTGGGATAGAGTCGTTGCATGATTGTTTCGTGTGTGTATATATATATTTATTTAGTATTTTCAGTAGCCATGGTAAGACCTGACACCTCGGGGGCATTTGCTTTGTGCTTGTTTTAATACAGTGCTTCATAATAGTAATTTTTTAGTGGTCACTTGTAGCCTTTTATGCAGATTGCTTTAATCAGCATTTGTGTGTGTCTCTTTATGCTCTCTGTTGGCATTACTCTGTCTTCTAGTGAGCTGCCTTTTCAAACATCATTGGATTTTTTCAAGTTAAATCTTCATGCTTATTGCATCTGTCACTTCTGGGATTCGCTCCAAGCAAACGGCAGAGATTCAGTTTAATGGCAATGAGAAGGAATGCACAGAAGGGTAAAATATCAGCTTTCCTGAGTGATGCAGCAAAGGACAACAAGAGATCTGCCCCCAGTAACTGTTCCATGCATCATGTTCAAGTTTAATATTAGACTTTAACGACAGCTTTGTAAAATGGCTCATTAAAGCACAGTGTTGCATTTTGATCGTAAGGGAATTTATGTTACCGGTTTTAATTTGATTATCGATTCTGGGGAACATAACTTGGATGCCAGCTTCCTATTTTGAAGACATGAGCAAAACACTTCCTGGCCTGAGTTTGCAGCTCGGTGAGGTCATCGGCGCACCACTCCCAGGGCTAGGAATGTCCTTTTAGGCAAACTCACAGGCGCATTTTTCACTTGACTTTTAAAGCATGGGCTGGTTTGTTTTGATTTTGGTTTACTGAGGCTTTTGTGATAATCTCAGCCCTTCTGTAAGGATGTGTCGGAACAGAAACTCACCGAGGATTTGAAGTGCCCCAGTTTAAGCATTTACAGGGCATATGAATGAGAATTAAACGTCTGTGTTCTCCTCTAGCTCTTTCCCTGTAGTCTCCCCCACCTAATATTTTTGGTCTGCTTACGTTCTGGTTGTTAACTCTGCTTACAGTTCTGTTGAACTGCTTACAGCTTCAGTTCACAGCCACCCTGGTTGTGTGAGAAGTCAGACTGCCAGTGGCAGGATGTGAACTGGTGTTTCGGTTTGTCTCAACGTGCGGAAATGCAGGTGGTAGTGGTGACATTGCTGGCGGGAACGCCAAGCCCAGATGAAGGCAGAGAGGTTTCAGTTGGCTGAGGCCACTCAGGAAGGCTAGCAGTGAAAGCTGATTGTTCTGGATGTGTCAGATAGACACCAGTAGAGCTGGGAATCTGTTACTGGACCCTCTCTTTCTATTTGCTAATAGGATTGCTTGTTCTAGTTTTCCTTGTGTGGGTGACTTGACTAAATAATGATTTGTGTGGTTTTTGAGGTTAAAATGCTTTAGTACTTGACTTTAAATAGATTATTTGTTTCTTTTCAAGGTTGTAATGATTTGGTACCTGACTTTATATGTGTTTTTACATTACAGCATTAGGCACGTAAAATACTGGGGTGACACTAGAATTGCTTGGCTTCTTGACGTAGCAGTGATGAGTCTCAGAGGTCCCACTGGCAGGTCTAGCTTGGCACTGGAGGACTCTCTGGTGGTCCTCAACTGTCTGGAGAGGTTCCTAATGGAAGGTACCAGCCATTAGTTGGATTGACAACCATTAGTGTGGATGTGCCTGTATGGGTTTGTGTAGTGAATGCAGATCTGGTCAGAATTAATGGCTGGTGGAGGTAATGATGTAGCTGTAAAGCAGAAGGTGACTCCTGGGCAAATAGATAATTTTACTCTATGCCCCTCCCGTGCAGTTCTTCTGTCAGTAAGACAGATGTAATCTCTTTCCAGCAGACATCTCTCTAACAAGTCGCAAAGTGCTCCTGAAATGGAAGAGGCTTTTGTGGTGGAATACTGTAAAAGCTTTGAAGTCCAGCTCCCTGGGTCAGGAGCTAGCAAGGAACTTGACAGAGAAATAGCGGAAGTGGTGCCTGCTTCTGTCCCCAAAGGCCACTAAAACCATGTCATTCTTTCGAAGGCTGGCTGCCTGCCGCTACTCTCATGGTGCTCGTCAGTAGAAGAGGGCTCCTTGGTTTAGAGATGACAAAGTAAAACGTGGGGTCCTGGGCTGCTTCTCCTCCTTGCTTTTCTTCTTACGTACCAAGGTAGGGTCACCTGCATTGGAGAAAGGACAATAGCTTTGCTTCAGCAGTGTTTGCTTTGTCTTATCCCCATTTTGTTGATGATAATGACAAGGATATATAATGAGCTTTTTGCTCGGAGCACGTAATGACTCGTTTGAGGTCTGGCTCTCAATAGGAGAAGCTGGATGTGCTTGGATCGCTTATGGTGACTCTGACATTGAGCTGGGCCTCTCAGTCCATCCTAATTAGTTTTTTTTTTTTCTTGTTTTCCCTTTTAATAATTTAATTTGGAAAAGCAATGGAGATAAAATGGTGATGGGATCTGACTTAAAGTGATTAAGCTTCAGCCTGATGTGCCCAGGCGCGCTGAGAAGAGCTCACAGCTTTTGTCTGGAGCGTTGCTGAGCTGTGCTTAAGGCCGGGCTTAAGGGCATTCCTTTTAGGAAGGGTCATGGTTTCCTTGTGGCTCTCCAAATCTCAGCTGGCCAGAGCATCTTTGTCTGTAGTCTATGTACAAGTATACATATAATCTGTATAAGATTTTTCTCAGCTGAATGTTAATGGCAACCATTTCTGCAGTCTTAGTATGAGCAGATTCCATAAAACTAGGGAAGAGTGGTGTGCCCAAAACTAGACCATATTTACATCTATGCATGAGTCCAGGCAGCGCATCTCACCCGCAGCTCCTGATAAAAGTAGTCCCTGGAAAATGGACTTCAAGGCGCGCTGTTGGAGTATTTAGAAATGTGGGAACGTCCCTGCCCTTCCTCTCCATCCTCCTATTTCTGCATATAGTTGCCATAGAGACTGCTCTGGAGTTCTTCAAAACCCGTTGTTTGTCTCACGTAAATGTACAAACCTGCCCTATTGAAACGTCATCACCTTTCGAAGCGTCCCCCTTCCCACATAAATCCGATCAGGGGCTTGACATCCCATGGTGCTGGATTCGGATACCGGGCGTGCACCGGGCCACAATCAGACAGACTGATAATGGGTATAATTAGCACCACCAGGGATTAGCAGGCAATAACAAATTCAAGCCATAGTAAGCACTCTGTCCCTTGGGAGCCAGGCAAACTGGCAGAGCTGGGCAGATGATCACTCGATACAGAAGATACTCATCAGCAAAGTCTTGCTGGCGAGGGGCTTGGCTCAGTGCTACTATTACCTCTTGAAATTACCTTCCCCCTGTTTTTTTCTGGCTTTAAATCCTTCAAAACCTCAGGTTTTGTTAGTTCATGCTGGAATCTTGAACACCCAACTGCCTTGGGGGGTACGTGCTTGGCATTTACTTGGCATTTTGCATCACAGGGTGGCCAGCCAGTGGGACATTTGTTTCTTGCAGTTTATCCTGCGAGAAGCAGATTGATATCCTTGTTTCCAAGGTGGAAATGTGAGGTTAAGCGTTTTGCTTGGGGTCTCTTGGGCACTAGGCTGGGAATACTTCTAGCATACAATAGTAAGTGTGGTGGTTGTCTTGCAGGTGGCTCGTATGTTTGCACACATGGTGGGGGTGTGTTTGTGTGCAGATAAATGGCTATTCGTACACTTCTTGGCTGATAATTTCTTACTTCAGCACTTACATTAATTGTACTGTATGTTGGAGGCTGGAGGAAACAGGCTCAAAGCTGGGTTCTTCAGAATAGGAGGTGGATTAATAATTTAAATTATTTTTTGGTGAATATATTTTTTTTTTCAAGATTTATTTTCAGGTTTGGATCTGCTGAGATGGGTTTGCAAGGCAGGAAAAAAATCCTGAGCCAGCTTAGACAAACACTAGTTGCCAAACGTACTTCAGCACCATAGCCCTGTGCTTCAGTGCAGCGTGAAGTGTAGGCACAAAACGCTTCTAGCTGAGCATCCTTGTGCCTTCCAGCATCCTTTACCTGGCTGCTGCTGCTTTCTGTAGCAGTTTGTTAATGTTCTGCAGTGTGTAATTGTAAGGTGATGCTGTTTAAAGGTGGGCCGGCTGCCTTGGTTTGGCCTCCTGTTTCCCTGTGCTTTGGATGGATGTGTGGGTGTTATCTGTACACTTCACTTTGCTCCCTGATGTTTCTTTAGGGGGTAAAGGTTATCTTTTTGTTCTCTAGTGCGTGCCACATTGATCTTTGGGTCTACTAGGGGAATTCCTAAGCACTGTGAAAGATCACATAAAAAAAGGCTGAGGTTTATCTCAGGGTATTGTTGCCTCTTGTTTTGGCTGGTCTCCTCCAGGACTGCTCTGAATGCCACAGGGACTCTCAAAGGGCTGGTGGTGTGGGTTGCACGAGCAGTACCAGGGCTGTCAAGCTGACAGGTAAGTAAAGCTTAAAGGTCATCAAACACAGGCTGTAACTCTCCGTGCCCCTTCCTGAAAACAAGTTCCCCAGCTGAGAGCAGCCAGCTCTTGGTCCTTCCCCCAAGAAGTCAGCCTTTGCCCGCTGTATATCAGGAGTGATTCTCCCCATCAGGCCATCAGAGAGCTGCTGTGGGAGTGTTGGGGACCACTGGTACGCCCCTTGTCCCTGTCACACAGACCCTGTGGGTGTAAGAAGATGTTTTTCCTTCTTACATCTGAAATTTTTCCTTGTAGCATAGCAAGAATGTTTATTAAAGCTACTGACTGCGCTAAATACACTTTCCGAAATCAGTTTTGGTTTGTTCCTTGTGTGCCCAGGAAGGTGGGAAAGGTGCTCTGTGTTGCACTTGTGGCATGACACCAGGTCGCTGCCTTCCTTGCTGCAGCACAGGACAGCAGCCTTGGCCCGAAACAGATCAGTGACAGAGAACATCTGTAGGACAGAGGAAATGTGTTTGAACTTGGAACCCTTTGCTAAAGCAGATGTTTGAGGGGCTTTAATTGGTACCACGAGATAGAGATTTAAAATCAAGTTAGCAGATTGAACTATCTGGGTTTGAGTTTTAGCCTCCTCCAGTCCCATCCTCCCTCCCCCAGCCCTGATGTCAAATTGCATGTTACGGAAACGGGACAGAATGACAATGGTACTCTTTGAATTATAGGCTGCTTGGCCAGAAGAGCTGGCAGGACAGCAAATGGAAATCTGGAGAAATACACGCCAGTTCCAACTGGGAGAATTGAGATTCATTTTGCAGCCTATTTGTTCAGCGTTAAAATCTGAAATGCGTTTGCGTTGTCCAGTCTGAACCTCCTGTATACTTCTGGGCTGGGGACGCTGTCTTATGTTTGACAATTAACCCTCGTTGGTTCTTTTTTGAGAAGATCAAAAGCTTGGCGTCAGCCTGTTGGGTGGGTGTTGCTGAGCAGCTAGAGAAGTGAAAGTGGCTAAATGGGGCTCCCATGAGGCAAGGGTTTGGATGAAGGTGTTTCCCAGGATGTGCTAAGCAAGCCCATTACTCATTTTTGGAGTGTCTCCATTCAGGATCGTAGCATGATGGACCTTGCTGAGCTGGGCTATAACCCCAGTCTAACCATCGCATTCTCCAGGTCTCTCTGGCCCATCACATTTGCCATTACAGGGCTGGAAACAAAACCTCTGATGCCATGGTAGCAGCATACAGCTGTGCTGCTGCTCCACGCAACATCACTGTTACGCTTTGCCATCCTGCTCCCCTCTGATCACATCCCCCAAGGCAGCGCCGTCTTCTCTGGCCTGGGTGCCACGCTCCGTCCAGCAGACCAGCGGAGCATTTGTGGTCAGGCAGGACCATCTGGAGAATGCTGCATCCTCGCTTGGTCAGTCTGACTCACACTTGGCTGGTCTGTTTGTGAGCCTCGGTTGTGCTGATCTGTTGATTCTGCTTTATTGCTAAGTCGCGAGGAATTTGTGCCCCGGCTAGCTTGATGTTTATGGTGGAGGGCTTTTCTGCAGGTATTGGGTTCCTGATGGTGGCTCTCAGGCTGTGAGAGCCTTGTATCTACAAAACCATTTATCTCCTTAAAACATCTGTAACGTGTACAGTTTCCTCCCGTGGATACCAGGGCAGGTAGCAATTGAGGAGGAACAGAAAACAATTTATCAAGTCCTTTGGAGAGGTCTCCTTTTGATAAATCTTCCTGTCATTTTTTTTAAAAGGAATGTTCCAATTAACTGTAAGCAAGAAGCAGCAGTGTAACAGTTCCAAAAATGTCTTAAAGCCACTGGAGTTTAACAGGAAATGTGCTTTCCTCAGAAAAGACTGTGTTAATCACATTACCTTCGTGCCTGCACCTCTTCTTGGCTTGTGCAGGATGGGAAATCCTGCACATGTTATTTTTGCAGGGCTCTAAGCTCCCAGCACCTGGGTCCTGCTCTCTGCTTGGCCTTCTAGCTTAAGTTCCCTACTGAATAGGACAGCCCGCATCCTGCATCGGGAGCTGAGATTCCGGGCTAGTGGCTACTGGTGAGCTCCTCCATCATACATGTAGAAAGCCTCATGTTTGCTGTTTGTTTCATTTGATTGCTTCAAGTTGGAGGAGAAAATACAGTTGTTTCATGCTGTTAGCGCTCTGCCATGTTAGTACAACATCCTTGTGCCACAGAGGGTTAGTTGGGAAAGGTGAGACCCGATGTGGTGAGAAACTAAAGCTATGGTGGGGAAGAGCTCTTTCTCCATCCATTACCACCATCCTCAGCTGGTACTAAAATTTCGCCCAAAACCAGGCTAAAAAACATTAAATAAGAGCTTGCAGTGTGTCTCAGGAATATGGTCTGGAAGAAGCTTGCACGTAACCTTCAAGAGAGCAGAAGAATTTGGCAAATTGGGGTAGCAGCTCTGAACAGATTGATACTTCCTGGTTAGCTCTCTTGTGCTGATAAGAGAACTAGGTCAGCTCTGTGGAGAAAGCATTTTATCTGCATACTTCTCTGGGCTGGAATCCTGGCGCTTGGCTGTTGTAACAGGCTTGCTGACTTGCAGCTCTGCACGGGGGGTTGTGCTCTCCCTCTCATCTTTTCCTTAGGGTCAGAGCGTGGTCTGCAGCCCTGTTGTTTTCCTCTGTGTGGCATGTGCTGCTTTTACTGTGGGGGTGATGCTGGCGGTCCCTGGGGCTGTAAGTAGCATCTTCCATCATGCTGGTGTAATGTCTCTGGCTGAAATTCATAGGGTTGTTGTTCAGCTCTGGAAGTACGTAGCTCTGTCTTTTGGCAGAGGGTGAGGATACAGTGTGCGAAGAAGCATCTCTGGTGTTTGTTCCAGGGGAGAAAGGGATGGAGAATGAAGGCTCTTGGAGGGGACCACAGGAAAGGCCACGGCCTGGAGCAGCGATGCCTTAAGGTATCTGTTCCAGTGCAAGGTTTCCCTTTCCTTACCCCCAGGAATGCTTGTTTGGTGCCCACCGACTGTGTAACTGTCTCCCATGGCACCAGAAGTGGACGCTGAAATGCAGGGATGCGTTCAGGCACCTGGGATGCTGAACACATGGGTACCTCAGTCCTCTTTGCCCCATGTTTTCTCTATGTTATTTGCTTCTCTGAGGTTTTGCTCTGGGTTTCAGTGCTGCTTTCCCAACCCCCAGCCCTCTACTTTGCTCTCCTCTGTCTTCTGTTTTAATTTTTACCAGCGTGTTAAATTGCTGCCATCCAAACATCCCCAAATACATCACCCTTCACCAGCTTTGAGGTGGGCAGCGTTAGTGCCAGCTGATGGAAGATATGATAGAAGATGCAGACCCGAAAGAGGAGCTCGGTTTGTAGGCTGTCACTCCAGCACCCATCCCTGTTCCACGGCTGCCTCACTGTTTCGAATCCGGGCTTTGTGTAGCTGCTGCAGTGTGTCTCTTTGGTTACTCATCCCATTATGGCCTCCTGATAAATTTATTTTGTGTAATGATTTTTGTGTGCGTTCGTTGCTCTAGCTTTATGGTAGATGGCACAGATTAAATGAAGCTGGGCAGTGCTTTCTGTTCAGGGTAATGGCTTTCAACTGCAGTGTCCTTTTGTCACTGTAAATTATGGTAAATGATGTAATGTCAGGCAGAGAAGCTACAAGCTACAAAACGGTATCTTCCCCCGAGGAGATGAATTGCATAACCTGGAAATCTCAAAAATGAAACTATCCATTGTGTCCCCATGTGTGCAGGGAAGGAGCATTGGCTGTGCCACGGGTGATATGTGCTCCAGACAAGCAGGCATGGGGTAAACACTTAGGGAACTGTGATGCCTGGAAGATTTGAAGCATTGCAGGCACTCCTGACTGAAGAGTTCTTCATATTCCAGTGGTCTCAGTGTGATTGTGTCAGGGTGCAGCTTTGAAAAACAGAATCGTATTGAGTATTTCACAGGTTAGAACCAGCACCTTGTACTTCGTCCAGAAGAGCAATTCCAGCTTATTTTAGGTTTGGGTTGTGTTACATTTTTGAATGTGCTGGGCTCCCCAGTTGAGATATAATCGAATTCCCTGGTAGTTTGTGGTTTAGGTTCCCATCCCAAAATAGAATCTCGCCAGTGGTATAACAGCTGGAAATTTCGGTATTAAGTTCATATTCCAGCTTTTTGTCTTTAAAATGAAGTGAAATCAGATGGCAGGGTCTTGCTCAACCTAGACTAAAGTAACTAAAGACTGAAAATAATCTGTGCACAAATATGATGTATTTTGGAATTGTGACCATCTGTAGAAGTGTTCGCCCTTGGTTTAAATAACTCTGAACATCTGAAAACAAAAGTTCTGTCAGCAGTGGACCTGATGTGAATTGATTTGAAATGGTATACCATGGAGGGAACAACATGCTGTTGAAAAGTAGAGGACTGCATCAAGGTATTTGCGGCAGTTCCTTTTTCCTGCCAGAGGTTTCGTGTCAAGTTGAGGGTGAGCTGAAATTTTTGTGGTCATGTGATATTTTTTTAAAATAAATTTCACGCTCCCCCTCACCGCTTCCTCCCTTGCCCAAATATTGCAAGACTTAGATATCACGAGACTGAATTCATCGATTCCCTTGATACTTGGAGAGGGAGATGAAGTCCTCCTTCAGCCTTGCTGGTGACATACCGGTTCTCCACTGTGACAGTGGTAGCAATTTACCACTCTTTCAGACTCATGCCAGTTGTGGCCCTGAGCTTGCTGTAGGACCCATGCCCGCCTTGGTCTCCTGTGGTGGTTAGCTTGCTACTTCAAGGCTTGTTGGTCTGTGCTGAGTTGGTTTCAAAGAACAGATGGTCTTCACTATCCTCGCTGTCTGTGTGGCTCAGCTCAGCCAGCAGCGAATGCCTACCTGCCTTGCTTCTCCCACCGATGTGTCTCACTCTCCTTCCTCTGCCAAAGGTGTGCTCAGAAATGCTGTCCTTGAAATGATCTGGCAGAGTTCTCTTCTAAATGAGTGAGTCTTATGAGGTGTTCTTAAGACACTATACTGTGCGGTACAGTAAGGCTGTAAAGAATTCATGTGGAATACGTGTGCATATTCCAGACTGAGCATAAGGCAGCATATGCCCACAGGCACATGTATGTGTGTTTGTGTACAAGGGCAGTGCACACGTGTGGGTTAGAGCCCAAGGAGGTTGCACAACCCAATGCTCTGGAGTTAAGAAATGTCAGAGATGAGCGATTGGGAAATAAGCTGGGTAATTGTTCTCTTTTTCACACGCAGTGGGGTATGGCTGTTGGCTCAGTCTCTGCTTCACTGGTGCTTGGCTCTGTTGGGCACACAGTGGTGGCTGCGGTGATGGGGTGGAGTCTTCCATGGCTGTGTGGAGGAGGAGGTGTGATGGGATGGTGGTCTCTCTGTGGCTTTAAGGCCTCCAATTGCTTGTAGCCTTGAATGTCAGGCTGGTTTGATGGGCAGGGACCCCAGAGCCCCACAGTGCTCCTCTGTCATGGGCAGGGACATTCCCCCAACCCCTAGCCCAGGGTGCCCCAAGCCCCATCCAACCTGGCCTTGAACCTTGCCAGGGATCCAGGGGCAGCCCCAGCTTCTCTGGGCAACTGTGATAGGGCCTCCCCCCTTCCCAGGAAGGATTTCTGCCTCCCAGCCCCTCTCCAGCTGCCCTCCTGCAGTTGAAGGTCATTCCCCTGGGCCTGGCCCTCCAGCCCTCAGCACTAGTCCATCTGCAGTTGCCTTGTTCCATGCAGCTCTGTGTCTTATCTACCAGAGGATGTTCAAAGTGCTCTGAAGAGTAAATTACTAGATTCCTCCTGGGCTTATCTCAGACAGACAAGTGCCTGCTGTGACAGAGGGCATTTGTGCTGAGGGCACTTAGGCCTCAGGTTGAGACTGCCATGGCCCGATTACTGCCTTACATACTTCTTGTGGCTGAGGCCTACACATCCCCTCCAAGGTGTTCAGAAAGACCTTGGGCTGCACAGGCAGTGTGTGAGTACTCAAGGGACTCCTGGGCATCCCTGCATTGTGCACCCGTGGTGTGACTGTCCCATGTCACAGTTTTGACGGTGGCACTGTCCCCTCTCACTGCTGGGCCCAGCACCCAGCCCAACCCATAAAAAATGAGGTGGGTCTCCCCCCCCCAGTATAAATCACCATTCACAATCAGTGCTGGTGGCCTTGCAATATAGTGTATCTTGATTAAGTTTTTTTTCCTCTTTATCTGCTCCTCATTTGTTAATAGCTATCTGAGGCTGCATTTATTCCAGAGCTGCCATCAAAGTATAAGCAATCTCTTCAGTACAGCTTGAATTCTGAATTTGAGGGGGGGTTCTCCATCGACAGCTCCAACCTACCCTGACATCTTCCTCTTCAGAGACTTCCCAGTCCCTAGTAGCAGCCTTTGAGAAGATCCCTTCTCCCCACGCAGTGGCTTTGTGTCTCCTCTCCCCCCTTTAACAGTAGCCTACGGCTGCCAGTGACTTAAACCAGCCTTTTATTCCAAACCTCCCCTTTCCAAGAGGGTTCGCGATCACATGGGCTGAGCAGGATTTTGCCATTAGTGGGGGGTTTTCCTGTAAGTGTTCCCTAGCAGGATGCGTTTCCTCTTGCATAAGCAGGCTAAAAAACCCTCCGAAGCCACAGTAATACATCTGTTGGATTCTTGAGACAGATAAATCCTTTATAAACAGGAAAATGGGCAAAACTCATGGTAACTCTTGTGACACATCATGATGGGAGATCAGAAAGAAATGGGATGAAAAGTATCACTGTGCAAGCACGGCTGACGGCATCCTGCGTTTCTAAGGTCCTTTTAAATGCTGACACAAAGGCCGGCGGCTGAGCTGTATTGCAGGGAGATGAAGTTAAACATTTGGTAAAATTCAGCTGGAAGTCACTTGACGTTTGTGGGAGGGGGGGAGGGAAAGATTTCGAGAGGCTCTTTGCTATGTCCCCACCAGGATGCGTAAGATGCCGTGTGTCGCAGAGCTGGATCCAGGAGATCAGCATGGTCGTAGATCTGTCAGCGCTTCTATTGTAGTGGTCTTTGCAGGGTGTCTAACGCTTCTGTTTTAATTTTGCTGAGGGCTGTAACTCTGGCAAAATTTAAACTCCTTTCAGCTCCTAGTCGGGAGGTTTTAAATCCTCCAAATTTGTACTTTATGGGGAAAAAAATATAAATTCACGTCTAGCAAGTGCATGGAGATTGTTCCAGCTCCTTAGCTAAGATTTAACAGCACAGACAATGAGCTAATTAACTTCCTCCTTTTTTTTTTTTCTTTTTATTTTTTTTTTAAGCTCTATCTCCAAATTTGCTTTTTAAGAGTAAATCCCTGGCACGGCCCCTAAACCATGGATGCGCTTTCCTGCCTGCTCGGGTATTTCCAAAGTCACTTCCCAAGGGTCCCCGAACTGGCCAGGTCACGCTTCTACATGTGTGACAGAGGCTGAATCAGCTTTTCCTTACGGTGAATCATCTCTGATGTTGGTGTTTCACCTGATCATCCTACAAGTGGCCGAGCTCGGGTGCTCCAGCCTGCCTGCACCCACAGCCCTGCTGAGGGAACCTGTGGCAACCAAAACTCAGCAGCCGTTTTCCTTGCAGAGGATGGAGGAGGAGAAGGAGGAGGGGACCCTTTGCACTGCAGTGCTGGGAAACAAATGAGGATGCTGAATGCTTTTCACGTTTTTAGGAGGAGCCTGGGGTAGGGAGAAAATTACCCTTTTTTTGGCGGGGGGGGGGGTGTGTGTGTATGTTCTTTTTGGTGCTCAGGATCAAGCTCCCTCCGTTTTGTTTTTCACCTGCTCGCTTTCTGTAGTGCGCTCAAAGATTCCCCACTCGCTGCTCTTTATAACCGCAGCCCGCACATTTCCACCCCCCAATCCCCCCCCCTTCTCGCTTCGCTTTGGAGAGCAGCCAGATCAAAATGGCTGGGATCCAAAGCCAAGAATCGCTCCCTTTGCTATGGAAATGAGGACTTGGAGGCTGCTCACCATGTGTTCATCAGAGTTCCTGCTAAGGATGATGAGCTGTAGGTGGGGAAGAGGGCAGTGAAGGTGTGCTCGAACAAATCCACTTGGAACAAATAAGGGTATTTTTGGATACATCTGACTGCATTTTTTTAATTCTTTTTTTTAAAAGTAATTTATAGAAAACAAAAAAAAAATCACCCTTTCCATCAGATGGTAAAACCAAGGGAAACAGGAGAATTTCATCGCTGGATCCAGGGTGTTTCTCTTGCATTCGGGTGGAAGGGGTGGCAGGCTTCCCAGGATCTGATATTTGAGATAAGTGCTTTTCTGGTGGTGTTCTGGTATTGATCAAGTGAAGGAAAGGCATAATTATCCAAGCTATACAAATAATCCTTCTTCTTAGCTATCGTATCCACATTCCCAGCATTAAAGCAGACAAATTGCAAAACCCCTGAGCATATGATACGTTGACACGGGGCAATTTGCTGCGCGTTAACTCAGCGAGGCAGGTTTAAGCCCTCGCTTTGCCTCCTTCTAACCCATCAGATTTTAATCTTGATGCACAGTGGGATGGGAACATTGCCAGTGGGTGAACAATCATGAAAACTGACTGTGTGCAGAGCAGGGGGCTCTTCTCCTCACCCAGTCGCACACCCCTAGCAGATGAGCATGGAGGGTTTTGCCGTGAGGTGCGTTTTCAAGAAGGGAAAAGAAAGGGCTGAGCTCTTCGCAAGCTTCCTGCCGTGTTGCAGCACGCTGGGCTTTGCAAGAACATCCTTGCTTCTGCAGGGTGGTCTGGTGTCACCTCCAGTGCTGGAGGTGGGAGGGAGGAAGGAGTGATGCTTCTCTTACACCGCCCGTGGGACTTGGCAGAACCAAAGCAGTGGATGCCAAAGTCCGGGCAGCAGAGCCCTGCCTGCAGCGCACGGGCAGCTTAGGGCTGGGAGGAGCCCTCTCAAAAGTCTGACAGGTTTCTGAATGAGTCTGCACAATGAATTACTAACTGGGTGGGGAGCTGCAATTTTTATTATTTTATTTTTTATGATACATCTCGCTCGAGCCTCGGGCAGCTTTGATAGTACAGCATGTTTCTTGTCTTTCCGGGGATCTTTGAGTTGAAATTCACCTTTTCCTTGTACATGAAGTGGTAGGGCTACAGCTTGGCTGGGATCGTGCTCCAAATCCCCACCCCAAGGAAGGGGGCTGGTAGCTGGGGATGGAGCTGTGCCTGCATCCCCGGAGGGAGCCCACCACGCTGCCCGTGCTGGCAGCGTTCCACCTCAAGGCACGATGTGCCATCTGCTTCTGCAGAGTTTCTCCCCTCTGATTTGGGTAACTTCATCTCTTCCTTCTCCTGAAAACAAATCAAAAACCCGCATTGCACCCTGAGCAGAGCAATTATACCTTTTCCATTTAGAAATGTTAACAAAAATTTTTAAAAAAAAATTAATGGGTGTGCTTCACTGCCAGGTAGTTAATTACCTGTCCCTCGAGTGTAATGACTTGCTCCTGATATTTCGTAGTCCTATTGCCTGAACGGTGCTGCCTGCCCTATGGCCTCAGCCACTCCATCCAGGGTGTAGAGCTGAATGTGAACTCTTGGGGCGTGTGCGTTTACAGGTGTAAAAAAAGAAACAAGTGCCTGGATTTTGCACTCCTGCTGCTGGAGCTGGATGGGGGAACAGCTCCTGGTTTATGGCTTCCCATTGCACTTTGGTGTTGCTGGGTGGGACCAGCATGGAAGAGCCCTTTGATTTGTGCTGTGGGTGAAATAGCTGGCAGAAAGCGTATTATGCAGTTGTGTTAACTGATGTTTGTACAGAGGAGGCCTGAGTTCATCTGTATGATAGTCAGAATTAATAGTTTATATATGGCTTTTTTTCGTGTGGACATCTTAAATGCCCCAGTCATTCCCAAAATTTTGTATTTAACAGCTGCACCTGTCTGTGTTTTTAATGACTGAGTTAGTAGGGGAGATCTAACAGGGCGCCAGGGAGGAAGCGGTACCAGGAGAAACTCTGCAGTGCAAACCCACCCTGGTGATAGCTGGGAAGAAGCACAGAGCCCTTCACACCGGTGTCACCAGCTCCTAGAAAGCCACTGCCAGCTGCATGGCCCACATGAAGGTGATCGGTGGCTTCCACACCTTGGGACAGATGTTCCCATGGCAAAACCGCCCCTGTAATCGCTGCATTTATTCGCGGCCTCTGCAGAGAAGCTGGCTTTGCTCCCATGGGTAACATGCTGGGCTGCGACCCTTGGGCTGGGCTTCGCTCTCACAGCCATGCTGGTGATTCCAATCCTCTTCCACCTTGACCACACTTCCCTGTTGGCTGCACTGCCTGGACTGGAGCAGCGGTGGGGATGGCCAGTGCCACTTCCCAAATGCTTCAGCTGGACGTGGTGGAAAACAAGCACTCTGATTATTTTTTCTTATCTATGCGGATACTGGAGTATTTCACTCGATAGCTGACACTTATGTTAATTATAACATTCTTCTGTCTCTCCAGACATACTCTGATGAGTGCTTTCACAGAATCCCAAGGTTGGAAAAGACCTTTAAGATCATCAAGTCCAACCATTCCCATCCTATGCTAACCCATATCCCTAAGTACCTGATCTACCCTTTTTTTAAAGGCATCCAGGAAGGGTGACTCAACCCCCTCCCTGGGCAGCCTGTTTTTGATGCTGTTAATTTATTATTTTTCTTTAACCCTACAAAACAGAGATCTGTTCTGAAGGCTTGGGGTTTTTCCCTTCCGCTTTCGTGTGATGCCGTTGCAGCCTCAGACAGACATACAGCCTTTTATCGCTTCTGCTGCAGGCAGGCTGCACAAAGGGAGACATGGTTGAGCCACAGTCTCTCACTTGAGAGCATCAGGCCTGGTGGATATGGAGCCAGAAGCTCTGTGAAGCCAAGCGGTTTCTTTTCCCAGCCTCTGCATGTGTTTGGGGACCTACTGGGGGAAAGATAAAAAATAGTGTGTGTTTTTACATCAAGAATAGTATGGCCAGTAGGTCTGAGGAGGTGGTTGTGTACTCAGCATTGATGAGGCTGCACCTTGAGTGCTGTGTCCAGTTCTGGGCTCCTCACCAACAGAAGGACATTGAGGTCCTGAGTGAGTCCAGAGAAGGGCAACCAGGCTGGGGAAGGGGCTGGAGGGCAAATCCTCTGAGGAGCAGCTGAGGGAGCTGGGGGTGTTCAGCCTGGAGAAGAGGAGGCTGAGGAGAGACCTTATCACCACCTCCACTGACCTGCCAGGAGGGTGCAGAGAGGTGGGCGATGGTCTCTTCAGCCAGGGGACAGGAGATGGGACAAGGGGAAATGGCCTCAAGCTGCACCAGGGCAGGGTCAGCTCAGATGTTAGGGAAAGCTTTGTCACTGAAAGAGTTGTGGGGATGTGGAACAGGCTGCCCAGGGAGGGGCCTGAGTCATTATCCTTGGATGTGTTTAACAGACAGGTAGATAAGGTAGTGAGAAATACAGTTTAGCATAGGACAGGAATGGTTGGACTTTATGATCTTAAAGGTCTTTCCAACCTTGTGATTCTGTGAAGATAGGAGATGGACTCTGTTTATTTTATATTTTAATTTTTTTTTTCACTAGATAGAGGCTTGGGCAGAAATCTTGTTCTCATATGTAAAAGCATGACGCTATACAGCAGTTCCTCTTTCTCCTGATGAATATGAGGGCTCTGTAAGGTTGCACTTGCAAAAAGCGGGATAGTTGCTCACTTCCAGGGTTGGTGTTTGTGTGTGGTGTTGCTCCTGCATCTTCTTCCAGGGCTTGAGTGCTGGAATTTTCCACACCAGTCCCTTTCCCTCTAACTCAAGCCTTCTTGAAAATTATTTTTCTCAAGAGGAGTAGAAGTGCTACAGACACACTAAGTTAATTTGAGTCATTAGTTTGTTTCCATTACTCCTTTCTGCCTAGGAAACGAATTTTATTATTTTTTAGTGAGATTTTGGAGTTAGAAGAAAGAAATGGAAGCTAGCAAACATGTGGAACCACTTCACAGGAACACCGGATTTTGAGAGCTTGCATTTTTATTTACATCTTCTGGACCCTGTCTGACTTGAAAGTAAACAAGTTCAATCTGAGACCAGATTTATCCCCGAAAATATGTGGAGACTTGTCTAAAAGCTGCTTTTAGGATTAGGAACTTCCTTTACTGCAAGAAGAGAATACATTTACAACGCGAAAACTGATGCTTAGCTGTCACATTCTTCACAGGGAGTGCCCTTGGTGGTGCAGCTCAGTTCTGTCGGGTACAAAACAACCTGAAACTTGGCTTTTTTTTTTCTTTATTTTTCTATTTTCTTTTTAAATAAAGCTGGCTGAGAGCTCGGCAGGTCTAAAGCCAGGCGCAGGAATAGCGGGTGAAACTGCCTCTGTGTTGGTGGAACCGGGGTGCTGGTGCAGGTGAGGGTCCTGGGCAGGCAGCGGGTCCCCACACCTCTAACTGATCTCCTTCTTTTTGACATTCCTCTTCTCTGCAGACACAATGAGGCGAGTGGTACGACAGAGCAAATTTCGGCACGTGTTCGGCCAGGCGGTGAAAAACGATCAGTGTTACGACGACATCCGCGTTTCCCGTGTTACTTGGGATAGCTCCTTTTGTGCAGTAAACCCCCGATTTGTTGCAATAATTGTAGATGCTAGCGGTGGTGGAGCGTTCATGGTGCTGCCTTTGCACAAGGTAAGTGGTTGTTTTGGTTGTTTTTGTTGAAAGTTTCTTGCTGTTACGTGCTCAGCGTTGTCGTTTCGGCGCTTGTTTGTGAGTAACGTTGAGGCTGGGAAGGCGCTGCTGTGTTGTGACAGACGCTGCTCCGTAGTGCCGTGTAAGCATCCCTTTAATGTCTCTGTAATCAGTCTGATGCTTCCTGTACATTAAATGCAGTAAATAAGCAGTTTGCTCGACTAATCTGAGCCAGTTCTTCGTGGCAGAAGTTTTGACGTTGGAGTCGTGTTCCTAATGAAGCCTCTCTGTTTGTGACAGCCGCGGACAGGTTCTTCTCTCTGTCAGGGATTCAAGGAGCATCGCTTAAGTCAGGGAATACTCCTGAACCCATGTACTCCTTGCTGCCACAGACTGATGCAAAGGAGGGAGCTGGTTCCAAGAGGGGTTTTTCCCTGGCCCTGGTGCCCGAGCTGCTGGGGGGTGCTGCCAGCCCCTTCAGTAACTCTCTTTCTATATGGTAGAAGACAAGAATAATCTTGGTAAGAAAAGAGCTCCTCCACATGCCATCACAGCTGTCCTGTGCTTCTCCAAGATCACAGGGCTGCATCTGGGCTTTATTCTGCTTCAGCCAGGTCTTGTTATCCCCAAGTGCCCAGCATATGGAGGAGAGGGGCTTCATCTGATCTGGGGCAGGGGAAACACCCCGCATATTCCCTACTGGGGCAAGGTGCTGCTAAGTCTCCAATAAATTCCCTTTCAGTGAGACCATGTATGCACTCTCCTTCTCTCCCATATACTCTGAATTTATGATTAGAACTCCCGGGGTGAGCTTTGTAAAGCAGACAAGTTAGGTTCCTGGATCGCAAGTTTGAGGGGAGGCTGAAAAAATGGGTAGGGGAACCTTCCTGGCAGCCTCTTCCAGTTCTGGGATGTAAAAGCCCACAAATGAGCATGAGCTGTGTCTCAGGGTGAAATAAATTCCCATTAGGCCCTGATCCTGCATGGAAAAGTGGCAGAGCATCTTTCTTCCATCCTTTGCTGAAGAGTGGTGTTCACACCTCCCTTTTCTGATGCTCAGCCAGCAAATTCTTGGGATGAAAATCCTTCGCTGTCACGTTATTTTCTTTGTGACCCTTAACTAGACACTTAAAATGTCCGCAGCCTGTCATCAGCCCAGTCCTTTTCTCCCAGCTCCGTCTGCAGATCTGTCCTGTTTTATATATAGAAATAGCGACCAGAATGGAAGACAGCATCCCACGCGGCGAGCGCAGCGCAGGAACAGAGGCAGCGAGTCCTCCCCTATGCCTCAGTCGTGCTCAGCCAGCCTCAGCCTCCTTCACTAGCTCTGCATTTTGCTCCTCTTACTGACAGCTCCTCTGTGCAGGCATCCTGCTCTGTGCTCGGGTCCTGCTCTTGCCCAAGCCGTGCACGATGGCACAGATCTTGATTAGAAGTTCCTTGCTCAACACCATGCGTGGTTGCAGCTGTGTTGCATCATGGCGCAGTCAAACACCGAGAGCAGAGGACGCACACCCCTCTTCATTCCCCATGCTTTCTCCAGTCCCTGGCAGAAATTCCTCCCAGTCCTTGTAGCCTTTTGAAGTGCCACCGCAGGCTTGTTTTCTCTTTGCCCTTCATCGAGTTATTTCTCCTGCCTTTCTCTCTGCCTGCCCTTGCTGCTGTGCCCATGCCATGGCTCCACTTGTCTTACACAGCCACCCAGTCTTCCCGTGTGTCATGGTTTCATGCAGAGATGGAGGAGCTCTGCTCTGAGCCCAGCCTGAGTGTGGTTTGGGGTGCAGCCTGGGCTGGCTCCCCTCTTCCTCTATTATTTTTATAGCCCAGGCTGCTGAAGCTGCCCCTCAGGTTACTGCAGCACCCTAACACTCGGTTGTCTGAGCCTGGTTAGCAGAGACCCTCTGTTAGTTCTCACAGCAGGATCCTTGCCGTTAAATCCAGGCCATGAAGGGGGGGGGGGGTCGTGGGGAGAGAAGTGTTACTTTAAAGCAGAGTTTGAGGTTTAAAATCGCCTGCAGTAGGGGGAGCGGAGCGGCCCCCCCCCTCACTTCATTGCATCTCGCCCGCTTAGCTCCGGCGCTGCATGGGGCAGCGTGGGCCCGCCCGGGGCCGAGCCGGGCCCATGCCCCCCGGTAAAGCCGCCGGTACCGGGCTCGGGTGGCTCCTTCTCCAAGAGCTGATGTTATTGGGGGTTTGGGGGAGGCTCTACTGCCAGGCGGGCGACCTTCCCCTGACACGGGGGGAGTGGGGTGGCTGGGCGACTTTGGGGTACGGGGGTGAGGAGCACCCCGCGCCCAGCACCTATGTGTGTGGAGATAGGGGGGAAGGAAAGCCCCGCCCCCAGCCCCGCCTCCCGGCCCCGCCCCGCCGCGCGCACCCGCTCCCGCCGCAGCGGCACTGCGGCGGCCGCGGCTTTTTACCTTATATGGTCATGGCAGCGCTCGGGGCCGCCGGCCGCCTGCGCGCTGATTGGCGGGGGCGGGGGCGCGGCGTACGCGCGCTCCCGTTAACCCCCGCGCGTCGGCGCTCCCGCCTCCGCGCTTCAGCCCCGCTGCGCACAGCTGCCCTGGGGGCTGCGGCCTCCCTTCCCTCCCGCCGTTCCCCCGGGGCTCCCTGCAGCGCGGCGGCAGCCGGGGGTGTTGCGGCAGGGGAGGGGGCCGGGCTTGCTGGCCGTGGAAACGCTTTGTCCGCTTCCTGCTCCCTTGCGGCACGTGTGCCGGGGCTTCGCCGGGGTCCCATGGCCCGGCGGCTGAGCCCCCGGGAGCCGTAACGCCCACAGCATGGCGGGTCCGCAGAGAGGCGGCCTCGGGCGGCCCCGGCGCCGTGTTTATAAAAGCTGTACCTACGAGCGGTGGGCGGTGAGAGGCGGAGCGGCCAGCGCTGGCTGTACGTGTGGGGAGAGCGGCTGGCCCATCTCCTTGGTGGGGCTGGAGGCTGGCAGGGGGTTAGAGTCCGTTTTCTGTCAGCCTTAAGCCAGGCCAAACTGGGGGTGTGGGGAGGGAACCCCGGGGTAGAGCTTTTCGGTGGAGTGGTGCCTTTGCTGGCTGTGGGCAGGGGCTGCTGGGCTGGGTGGAGGTCACTTCTTTCGTGACAGGTGGATCCTTGACTTTATGGGATTAAAAAGCAGGCAGGTGGGGAAGGGAAGAGGTGATTCTGCTGCTCACATTCCTGGGAGATCTCCGCTGTGAGCGGGATGGGGATGAGCTCGGTGGCTCTCAGCACACAGCTCAGCTGCTGGGTTGGGCGCTTTCACAACAGAGTTGTGCAAGGGCTCAGGGGCAGGCATTGTGCCGTGCCACTGCAGCCAGCCCTGCTCGGCCTGACCGTGGTGGGTTTGCTGTCCTCGCTTCTGCACGTCATTCCTGGCAGAAGGAATTTGGGACTGCAGGCTATCTTTGGGGTGCTGCTGGGAAGGCCGCTGCCAATGTGCAGTTCATCTCCCTTTGGAGGGGCATTGAAAACAGCAGGGCAGGGATGTTCCTGCCTCTGCTGCCAAAGAGAGCACTTGTGGGGGACATACTCAGTGGGTGCTCCCTGCTTTACAGCCCACATGAAAATGTTGGCTCGATGGAGCTGACTTCCAAATACTTGGGTTCAGCTCATGGTTCTGGCGTTGGATCTGGGTTACAGCAGAACTGGACACTTTATTTTTTTTCCTTCCTTGAAAAAAAACACGTAGTCTGTATCTGCAAAGAAAAAACCTGCTGCAAAAGGTTCCTCTTTATTCCAGTTGCTGTAGAGAGGTGCCTTCAGCTGAGAGTTATGCTCTGTAGGGCCTTTAGGAGAGACTGATTCAGTCCCCTTTGGATATACCTTTTATTAGGTTTTTCCATGGCTCTGCCTGACTTCTCATTGCACTCCCTTTGCATAGGCACATTCCTGCCAGAGCTGTGATCAGACCGGTGCCCCAAGAGGCAATTAGCATGTGGGTGGGTGAGTGCACACCTCGGGAATGATCATCTTGAAGGAATATGTTGTTCTGCAAGTGACGTGCCTGAGTGTTCAGCCATGGCATATGCACATTGTTAATCAGCTGTTCCAGATCCTCGTTCTTCCAGGAAGGACTGGGGTAAAAAAACCCCATCTTTTTCAGAATTGGGTCCAAAATAAAATTGGGAGCTATGTTCCAAGAGTTCATTGAGCCCTTCCAGCGATTTTAGGAGGAGTATGGATGGAGTGATATGAATTAAAAGGCATGCTGTCGCCTTGACTTAGAAACACAGAATCTTTAAGGGAGGAAAAGACCTCTCAGATAGAGTCCAACCACCCTGATGCTGCCACAGAGCCCGTTGGTGCCAGTGCTGTAGGTCTTTTTCATAGCAACGTCTCTCTGAAGTTTGTGTGATGTTAAAGACCAGGAAGGGAGGTTTTTTCCCCTCAAAATTTTAGTCAGATTTCCGTGCAGCTCCAAGTATTTTTGTACGCTGGGTGGAAGAGGTTAAATCTCAAGACAGCTCTGCTAGAGCTGAATAAAAAAGCAAGACATGGGTGAATTTTAAAGATGTAAGTAATCTTGTGACTAGCAGAACTGCTACAACCTGGTTTCTTGCAGATTTTTCCCACGTTCAGTCTGCATAGAGCAAATGTTCCCCAGCTCCCTTACGCATCCTTTCTCTCCTGGCCTATCGGTACAGGTCTGCCTCCCTCCCCAGCCCTGGGGTGCTGCTAAGGAGGGACATGGGCTCAAGTTAAAATGTCCCTTCCCTAACGGGGTCCTCATTCATATTTCTTTCTTTTAATTAATTCACCTTGGATTTTTCTCTAAAGCTGATTTTAAAAAATAAAGAAGTTGAGATATTTATCACTGTCCGTTTAATTGCAGCAGCTCATTGGGTTCTAGTGTGCCAGGAGGAGAGGGCAGGCTGCGTGGCTAGCAAATCTCACTGATCTAGGAAAGCAAGCAGCAAATGCCTCCCTGTCATAGGGCCAAGCCAAGAGTTTGTGCAAATGTTGCTGCAGTTTTAGGGCCTTGTCCAATAACGAAAGCAGAAGTTGTGCTTGAGCCTTTTGTCTGCGGCAGGAGCGAGAGGTGGTTGCGCTTGGAGAGCACTGCGCGTGATCCGCGCCTGCCTTCCTCTCTTGGTGGTTAAATTGGGGAGCGAGCAGTGGAGTCAGCCCTCCGAAGGTGTGTATTCATCCAGCAGTCGGGCGAAAAATCGTGTTGGCTTAGCTGTTTAATGCTTCCCACTCAAGCGAAGTCTTGGAAGTCCAAGGACAAATTGAGTTCAGCAGAAGTGGCTGGAGTAAAGCAGCAGCTTCCCCATGCTCTGTCCCGGCTCCTTTCCATCTCCTCCTTCCCCGCCTGCGTTTTTAGCGGTCCCAGTTTGTTTCATTGTGGCTCATACTGGGGTCCCACACCGTCTGTTCCATGTGCTCAGGGATGGGTGCTCGTCTTCCCCTCCCCAGCCTCAAGCTGCAGCGGCCTTTTCCCACTTTATCCCAGAACACTCAACTTTTAAGACACCGATTTGTTTCCCTTCGGTGTGAGAGGTAGTACTGCCCATTTCACCAAATGGGGATCGAACCGCCGTGGAAATCTGACTTCAGGGACAGAGTGAAAGAGCTGCTCTGTGTCCTGTTAACTGTGACATAATGTCTGGGCAGCGGGTCTCTTGTTTAAAACCTCCATATCCTCAGCCCAAAGGCCTTCCCCGGCTAAAGATTAGCTCAGGCTGGAATTTGAGTTTGAAGTGTGATGAGAGCTTTCCTCTCGGAACTGGGGTCGGCATTGGCAGAAATGCTGGAGCTGGCCTGCACACCATGCTCTGAGGGATGGGAACTGGCACTTTGAGTCAGGGTTTGGGGGGGGATGCATTGGGTTCTTCCCTCCCCCCTTTTTTTAAAGCCGGTCTGTGAACAGCTGATTGTTGCAAGTAGCTCCATGTGGGACTCTGCAGACTGTTTTCCAGTGTAAAGCATCTTGCAGTTGCAAACCATGAAGTCCCTCAGCCACTGCAGCTCCTCTCCCTGCAGCATGGAGCAACCCTCAGCCTGCCTGCACACCTCCTGAAACCCTCCAAACTGTGCCTGGAGCTGTGATGCCAAATCCTCCGGGTCCGCCCAGTACCATGGGTTTTAACGCCCCGCTCTTGCTGCTCAGGCAGGGTTAGCTTTGTGCAGGATGCCTGCCTGGCACTGTGATTTCCTCCCCTCCTTTTTTGTGCACCAGTTTAGGTCTGGGTGCTCTGAACAAGGACCTTTGTCTCTGTTTTATACCAGCCTGTAATGTCTACTGTAGTGTCACAGCCCTGCGCTGTCGAGGGGATGAAATGAGGACCGGAGCGCTGCTGAGGAATTCTTGGAGGGCACAATTAATGTTCTTAGTGGTTTGGTTCGAAAGCAGCATATAGTTATGAACGCCTTGAAATCTCTTCTTACGTGGCGTTGCAGTAGACCTTTTGAGGGTAACACTTCTCATCATCTTGCAAATTAGTTATGGATGCCTTGATTGGTTTGCTGGGTGACTAATGTGTGTCTGTCACGGTCATGAGAGAGCAATGCCCTTTCATTACATCCATCCAACTGCTGTGTTTTCTTGCTGGGGCAATCAGAGGGGAGAGGCTTTTGGTGGCCAGGGCACCAAATGAGTGGACTTAACGAGATATGTGGTAAGGAAAATAGAAGTTTTTGTTAAAAAAAAATAGGATCGTCCTCTCCAGCAGAGAAAAGGTACTACTCGGCTTGTGTTTCAAACGTTGCAGTTGTGACCTGGTTTCCTTCCTCAAACTTCTGCAAACTAAGGGTGGGGGGAATTGCTTTTGCTTGTGCAACTTGATGCCACTTCCCTATTTTAAATTGCGATCTTAAGGAGCACAGCCATGGGCTGGGGGAAGCAGCTGTTCTCAGTGATATTTTTACCATAATCCATGAGCTGTTTCCTACGACCATTTGCCCTTTTTTGGCAGAAAAGCGATTGTAGGACAGTCAAATTAATTCATAAACCCACTGCTTTTAGAAATAGTTTTCCCGTGCCACTTATCTGTCCCTTCTGGATTCAATAACAAATTTTTTTTATTCTCATCTGGTTTTTTTTTTTCCCCTGCTCTGGGATACATGAAAACAATGAATTTATTTGGGAAGGTCAGCTTGCCACCTCTTGAAGGATCTGAATATTGAGTGTGCTTCTGGTCAGTGCCATTCTAGAGCATCAATAATAATCCTCAGGTTCGCTTTTTTGGCTAACTTTAAAAAAAAATTGCAACCCAGAGTTTCAAAAGTTGATGTTGTGATGTGTTGCTCAACCAGAGTCGTAATGGATTATGGGAAGGATTTAATTTTGTGAAGTCGTACCGAGTTAATTTTAAGCTGTGTATCAGCGCTTGAGATTTATTTTAAATCCTGGACTAATTAAAAGATTACATTTTACAAATAAATAAATAAATCCACAAACCTGGGAGTATTAACGGTAGCAGGAAAATGCACCCACTTGGCAGCACTGTTGCAAACCTCATTGATGTTCTTGGGGCAGAGGTGTCCCTTTTTAAGAGGAATTCTATCTAGAAAGACTGAATTTGGTGATTTTATGGGCTGATGGGGTTTTTAATACCCTACTGCAGGCTTCCTGGTCTTCCCTTTTTGCCAAAGCCATCCATAAATACTGTTTTTTAAAGCTTTTCTGTGCACATCTAGTCCTGCACGATGCCAGGAATTTGAGATCCCCTGTTCCAGAGAGGGGAGTGCTGTCTAGAGGAGGAAGCCTGTGGTGTAAGCTGCACGGATGGTATTTGCCAAACTGGCTCAGAGGGCTGGTAGAGTAACACATCCGCATGCAGGGTGGCTGGTTGAGGAGCAGGGGTGCTGGGTCAGGCACTGGGGTGGTGACATGGTTTATTATCCTTTGACACACCCCCAATCCCCTTTGAAGGGTCGACGCTTTCTAATAAAAGCGTGGGGGGTTTGTGGAGCAGAGCAGATGAAGCACATGTAGAAGCGGAGCCGAGGAGAGCTCTTGCTCTGTGTTCTATGCTCAGGAAAGCACCATGGTTTCCTCTGCCCCGTGAAGACAGTTTTGTGTCTCCAACCACAAGTCAGTAACTTCTCTGAAAGTGGTTGGGCTTTCTGCTAGCTGAGCTGCAGCTCTGAGCAGCACGGCATCCTTCCGGCCGGCCAGCCCTTCTGTCCCTCATCATCTTCTTCCAGCCCTATCTTGCTGTTTGGCACTGTGGGCCTGGGTGAGTTGGTCCTTGTGGTGGTTTAACCCGGCAGGCAGCCAAAACGGCCCTGCAGCCCTTCGCTCACTCACCTCCCACAGTGGGATGGGGGTGGGGATTATGGGGGGCAAAGGTAAAATTCGTGGGTTGGGATAAAGGCGCTTCTGTGTGACAGTGTGATGATGATGATGGAGTGCACAAAACAAGTGATGCATGGCGGAATTGCTCACCACCCGCAGACCACTGATGCTCAGTTAGTTCCCAAGCCGCAGTCCAGCCCCTGGCCAGTTTCCCCCAGTTCTATACAGTGTGACATGGTATGGTATAGAATAGCCTTACAGTCTGGGTCAGCTGTCCTGGCTGTGCCCCCTCCCAGCCCCTTGACCACCCCCAGCCCCCGGTGGGACTCAAAAATCCTTGGCCTGCTGTAATCATTGCCCAGCAACAGCCAAACCATCAGTGCATTATCTCACTCTCCATCCAAATCCCAATGTTATACCAGCTCCTGGAAAGCAAATTCATTCCATGCCAGCTGAAAGCAGGATGGACCTCATGCAGCAGGGCCATGCCCAAGTGATGGGCTGGGCTGTGCATCTCCCCCAGCATTGTCTTCCTCTGCCAGACCTTGGGAAGTAGTTGTGACATACATCTTCTCTTGTTTGTCATCTACTAGGTTTTGTAAACTTGTGTGAGTAAGTACACTTGAGGTTGCTTGAAATACTGCATCCCCCATGCCGCTTTGGAATAAGATCTCATTTTGTCCATCCATACTCTGTTCCCTTGTTAGAAATGTTTTTTGTATGTCACTGCCTACCTCCAGGCAGGAGAAGAGTGCAGCTGATGATGCAGATAACTGTCTATTCACCCTGTAACACGGTGCAAAGATATTTCACTTCAATTCGGTTTAACTTTCCCTAGAAACTTTTTGTCTTGTCCCAAACAGCCACCCTTGTGCACTGATTTAACGTTCCTCAGCTTGGTGACAAGACTGAGCTTTCCTCTCTAGCTTGCTGCTTTGCTTACTGAGGGAAGGGGACTGACTGCCCCATGGGAGCTGGAAGCCCATGGCTGCACTGGTCCCTTCTGCTTTCAGGCACTGGGAGCTCACACGGAGCCTCCATTGTCTCGTTTAGTGAGCTAATAGATGTCCAGGATAGCTGGCTTTTAAAAATGAGCTCCGTTTGAGGTGATGAAAAGCAGACGGTGGGGTTGCGGGGTCCCTGCAGTCAGCTGGCTGTCACAGGCAGTTGGCTGCTGCTGCTCCTGCTGCTCAGGTTCATCGTGATCAAAACTGAAAGGTGAAGTTTGTGGTTTAATTTGTTCAAATTGGTTTTTTTTTTCCTCCCTCCAGTAATAAATTACTGTAAAAACCCTAAACTAACCTGACAAGTGCTCGTGCAGCCTGCAAATAATTACCGTAGGCTCCTCTTAGAGGATTACTCCGAGCCCTGCCTAGGAGCAAGAGCAGGTAATCACTGACATCTCACAGCATTAGTTGCAGTTTTCCTTTTGCTTTAGCTCTGGATTTCTTATTTGACTTGTAATGTGACTTCTGAAGTATGTTTGTGCACATATGCTCTGCATGGTTCTTTTTTAATTAGATAAATTAAAATGGATGGACTATAGATGTCAGTTGGGCGTATTAATTTTTTAAATCCTATTTCACATTAAGGCATCCAAGAGAGATTATGGAGACTTTAATTTTTGAATGTCTGATTGTGGCTTTTCAGCTACAACACTTTCAATAGTTTCAGAAGCACGGGAATCACTGTGACAGGCTTTTTTTGAAGCCTAAATATTGGGATTTAGGAAATAGTGTTTGTTTTGTTTCTGTGACTTGATCTGTTTGGATCTGTATCTTGTTTTGGTGGGTTGGAGCCATGTGTTGAGATACAACCTCCAAGGTTGGGGAATGTCATTGCCGGGCAGCAGATGTCAAGTGCTGCCCATTTCTTCTGCATGTTTAAACACTAAAGAAGATCCATTCCCAGATCTCTCCCTCCTGCCTCTCTTGTCCCATCAGGAAGAGACCAGCATGGCATTCCCTGGAAACAAAACCCCTGGGTTCTGGCACTGGGAGTGCAGGAGCCTCGTGTTCACCCTGCCGCTACAGTCATGCCTCTTCAGTGTGTTAAACATTGCTTCCCTGTGTGCAAGGCCTGTCCAAGGGGGATAATGATTTAGAGTGATGTTACTTTCCTTTCACGCAGAGAAAGCTGGCTATTAGGTGCACCAGCAGTTTGAGGGGGAGGGGGTGGTGGTGGTGGTCAGGTGCATCAGGATATTGAGTGGCTTCATCAGCAAAATATAGACTTGGTTGGCAAAGTTGGTGTCTTTGCCACCACTGTGTTGGCATCACTTGATTTATCTGAGTTCAGCTGGGGCTACCTTGTTAGCTCAGTGAGCTTGACTCTGGCAGTATGCTGGTGGCCTTGGTCATCCGGCCATAGAGCAGCAGGGACAGACTGGGGGGTGGGTGGCTCTGGCAATCAGTGTTTGCAGAATTTACTCCTGAAAACAGTATTTTACTCCACACAACTGCGTCCTCAAAACTTTCTATCTAAGCAAAATCCTTCTGTGATGAAAACAAGCAGACTTGGTAAATTCAAAGCCCAGCAACACCCTTCAATTAAAATTTTAGCTTGGTTATATTTAGCTGTCGCTGGCCACTGTTGTGAAGCACAGATAAAACCGGAGCTTCACTGGCCAGGCAGAGCCCTCTTCCTGAAATGCTGGGGACAGACAAAGGTCTGGCGTCACAGCAAATGCTGAGATTCGGACATCCAGGGGGAGCAAAGCCCTCCCGTGCTGAACCTCTGAGCCCTTGGCTTCCACCGTTGGGAGCCTCCAGCTGGTCAGTGCTGGAGAAAAGAGCTGCTGGTTTGCTTTCTCTGCCAGTACAGGAGATGATCAAAATGTCATGAAATCATGAATACTGAAAGAGCGAATGGAGAATGAGGAGGCATCTTCCTTTGCTCTGAGATGCCTCTGTGCTGTCTGCGTATCACAGCTCTCTTTCTTGTTTCCCCCTTCAGACAGGCAGAATTGACAAGTCCTACCCAACAGTGTGTGGCCACACAGGACCGGTGCTGGACATCGACTGGTGTCCTCATAATGACCAGGTGATCGCCAGTGGCTCTGAGGACTGCACTGTCATGGTAAGTGTAGTTCATTTCTCTCGCAGGGTGGGCTTTCCTTCATGCTAAAAACGCTGCTGTGAATGATGCTTGTATTTCTGAAGACATCTCCTGTTCTGATTCTGAGTCCTTGCTGGTGGGAGAGTGGTCACAGGCATTCTGCAGATCACATTGGGCCTCCGCCTAAGGAATGATGCTGTCTGGGCTGCAGGGCCTAGCTAAAAATGTGAGCAAAGAGAGCAGAGCAAGCTTTATTACCTGCATAATGGCAGAATTTGGTGCTTTCTGCTCACGTTATGTCGGAGGTGTTACAGTCTCAGATCTCTGAGAAGCAGCTCTTCAGCACTGCAGTGTAGTGGACTTGGCCTGTGTCTCTCTGGCTTTGTCTTCAGTTGCTCTTCCTTCTTCCTCTGTTCTGTTGTGGATCCATCTCGTGTTTGGGAAGAGGAAAGATAAGAAAGGGTGCTGGTGAGGTTAGGTGTTTTGAGTTGTGCTTTGCTGAAGACTGAGATGGTTCCCTGCCTCAGATGCCCTAATGGTTGCAGTGGTCTGTGTTGGAAAGAGGTGAGAGCCTTGGAGGGGAACAAGCCCAGCACTTTTCAGAATTGTTTCAGCCCCCAATTGAAGTTTGACACTTTCAGATGTTCCTACATTCAGATGTTCCTGCGCATTGTGAGTAGATGTCAAAAGGATTATATATGTTTTGGGTTGGTTTTTTTAAGTAAATAAATAGTATTCCAAATTCTGCACCTGCCAGCCTTGGTCCTGAGACCTCTTTTACCTCCATCAGAGCCCACTGAACAATAGACGACCTCGCTTCGGGATGGATGTGGAATCCTGTGTATGCAAACACAGCAGAATATGTGAAAGAAAATCCTTGTAAGATGAAATAATGCCAAATAACTTCAGTGATCTTTGGCCATATTTAGAAATGCTGTAGGCTGAATGTTATATTGAAATCTTATTATAGATCATGTCAGATAAATTCCTTTGCTTCTGTTCATCGTTAAAATGTTTGGGAGGGGATTCATCCCAAGAGGCTTATCCTGGGACAGCTCTTGCCTGTGATCTCGCAGCCTTGGAAGCTCAAGCACGCTAACGAAATGTACTATATTTAATATTAAACAAAACAACAAGCTTCTGTGTTTGTAACGCTTGCTGCTGGGCTAGAACTGATCTTTGAAGGATGCAGGAATGTTCTTCCAGAAACCAGGATCCAGAAGGGCCGTGAGTTGGAAGGAACGGTCTCTGAAACATGAGCATCAACAGAAGCAGGCGAAGCTAAGGTCTGTAGCTGCTGCCTTGGAGGCAAAATAAGTCTCTAATCCAAGTGCAATGACAAGTATGTCGTGAGGCTCCAGAGGGGTTGAATTATGTAGAAGAACCAAGAGTGTTCAATTACAACTTGTCCAAATGCTCCTAATGTAGACACAAACTGTCTGCAGGAATCTGAGCCTACACACGTGCCAGTGGGCTCCGTGGCACGTGGGTTCATCTGTAGGGTGTCTGCTCTGTGGTTGTTGCCCATCTGCACCCACCAAAGTGGGGGCTGAGCTTCCCCTCTATCCCTGGAGGCAACACACCTGTGGACAGGCACCGTGGTGTAGCTGGCAGCAAGTTTGCATGCTCGTGTTCGTGGGTGGTACCTGTTGGCATGAGCGTGACTCGAGCAGAATGCAGCCAGGAGCTGGGAAGGTGAAATAAGTCAGTCCTTGCTGCGCTGGAGGGAGCAACCATGGGCACATCGTGGCTTGGAAGGCGTGAGGTGCATGTTAGCTGAAGGTTTAGAATGCAGTGGAGGTGAGGGCTAGTGATGAAGAAAGCAGAGAGGACTGAACTCTTAAGTGTCATGTAAATTCTGATGGGAAGCGGTGTATCCCGGATCGTTTGGGACAGTTGTCAACTGGGCTGGACAGAGCTAGAGTATGGAAAGAACAGCCCTGGCCTGGGCTATTTGGAAACAAACTGCATGAGCTAGCGAGCCCTCCCATTACTAATTGCTTTTCTGTCCTGGCACGGATAACTTAGCATCCTGTTTTCTTTGCTTTTCTTCAATAAAGGTTTTGGACTCCTGCTTCCTGAACAGCCTGTCACTGAACAAACTCATCTTACTTTAAAGGCTACGTGGTTGTTCGTCAGCTCTGAACTTGCCACGAGCCAACACGAAAAAGTGATGTGGCAGAGGAAATCATGTGGCTTTCTGCAGAAGGGCCAGCTGCTTTCTAAAAAATAGCTTATGGTTTTAAAGACCATCTGTGCCTTGGCACTCGAGGATTTAGGATCTTACCCTCTGCCACAAAAGATCTCATTGGCGTCCAGTAGATACATGCTTTGAGATGCTATCTGACTGGTGTCTCTGGGGTGAGAGGGCTGGTTCCCTGCAGCTGTAACTTTCTGATCTGTGTGTAGCCTTTGTGTTGCATAAGGAAGGTTGATTTGGCCCTTTTGAAAGCTAGAAGCCTTTTCTTAAGAATAAATAAATAAATAAATACTCAGATTTGCAGGAGGTGGAAATACCCTGTGAGCTGCGATAAACCTTGAGCAGGTATGGTATTTGAGATCCATAGGCTAGGGACCAGGGAAGAAGACATCTCTTTCTGATAGTGCTGGGGTTTGTAGCTTAGGCAACTCCAGAGGTTTAACTGTTTGTAGCCGCATTGAGATTCGTCTGATGAAAGCCACTTGCTAGGTGTGATCTCACAGCTTTGGGTGGCATGCTCATTCCTCCTGCTGTCACGTCTGAGGCATTCAAAAATAATCTTGGAGGTAGAGAAGACAAAGATGGAGGTGGGACACTGCTTAGGACCGCTCACCTTGCAGGACCACCTCTGTGCGGGCCATGGTGCTGGTGGGTGTAAGCGTGTCTCTGTCCCATCCCAGCAGAGGACAAAGTAGACTGGACCTCTCCAAAATGCCGCTTGCCTCCTCCTCGGTGGGAGCATTGGCTTGCAAAGGAGCGGATTCTCTTCCTTCATCCCGCCCTGGGTGTTCCTCAGGGCTCCGTCGAGGTGGTTCAAGGCAGAGTGAAATACTTGGAGCTTTTGAGTGATTTTAAGTGTTTCCTCTTTCTGCCATGGTCTCAGCTCTCCAGAATGTCCGTCTGATACGTCCAGTGTAGCACCAGTGCCCTGATCAGACAAGCGATGGGTAAGTCCTGGCAGTCGCCTCTCTGCCCCATTAGCTGGTTTCTTGCTGAATTTCTCTCTTCTTTTGGAGAAAAAGAGTGGGACAGGGCATCCCCCCATCTCCTCCATTCGGAATTGCTCCCAGAAAGACTTCCTGTGGCATGTGGATACCTTCTGTGGTCTCTTCTGCAGTTCTCTTTTGAAGAATGATCTTCTTGTGCCAGCAAATAAAGAATTACTTACATAGTCAGGCTCGATATTTAGCTGAATGGCTGTAATGTGCTGCAGGCTTTTTAATTCTGCTGGAAAAGGTTGGATTATATAAAGGCCTGGCTATGGTATCAGGTGGCCTTTCTCAGATAGAGAAAATTTGCCTCATCAGATGGTAAATGCTAATGAGTTTGAGTGTAATGGCCACAGCAGGATTCCTTTGATTGAGCAAATTGTTTTTAAAACAACTCAACCAGAGCCCTTGCAATGACCTGGGTCACCAGCCTGATCACGGGCAGTTAAGTCGTGGTACTAGGGTGGGACGAACCAGGACTGGTTGCCTCCAGAGAAGGTCTTGCATGTGAAAAGTGCCTTTTCCCGCAGCAACACGAGAGCAGGGACATAGGTAAAGCCCAGGGCTCAAACTCATTCCTTTCCTTCCATAATGTGGATGTAAGAACTGGTGGTGTTTCTAGAAACTGACTTCATCGTTCTCTGCAGCGTAGTGCAGAGCCAGAAGAGAGAGGTTTTGCTTCTCTTTAAAGGGTGTAAAACAAGTGCTGAAAACAAGTTTGCCCTGTTTTCCTTCTTGTGTGCTGTTTGTGCAGAACCTTTCCCCCTCCTGCTCTTCCTCTGAGACCCAAACCTCTATGCACCACCGTGGCGTGACTTCACTTCCTCTAGTGCAAACACACCCGACGTGTTGACTTCAAAAAAACCCACAAAACCAGAATAAACCCTACAAACCCCTACCCCCCTCCCAAGTGCTCACAGCCATTACCCATGTCCAGTTAACCTGGTTTCCTTTGTGTCCTCCCCCCTGAGCCTTCACCTTCATCAGGGTGGGTCCTGCATCCAAAGTGGGAGCTCCTTTGTTTTCCCCGTGAACCTAACCTCATCCCCCACAGCAGAGAGGCACCCACCCTGCGTGGGAGTGAGTGGGCTGGGTCGCTGGGGACCGTACCCTGGCCTTTCACGCTTCCTAGCATTTTATTTTTTCCTTGGCAATACCGAGCAGGATTATTAGGTCAATAGTTTCTGTAATCTGCTGAGGATTACACTGCTCAGCTGCTGAAAGCTATAGGGGCTTTCCCTTAAAGAGAAAAATAATAAACTGTCCTCTGGAGGCTTCTTAAAGATCCTTTTCATTGGTGTTTTCCCTCCAATACCTCCTGTTCCTCTCCCACCCCTGAGTTTAAACTTGTTCCTGGAGTTTTCGGCAGGCAAGTGAGTTATTGTGAAGCTACACTTGCACAGAAGGATCCCTGCGCAGTCCCAGCATCGGGGGCTGCCGTACAGGGTCCCTTTGCTCCAGCTGCCCCTCTGCAGGGAGGGAGGCCAGCTGCAGGTAGAGGGTTTGCTTCATCCCTGCCTGGCTTGTCAACAGGTCCAGAAGCTCCTGCTGTTCTTGGGGTTTTTTGCGAATAAATCTCACATTGGAAGCTTCCCCTGTGAGTTGGGGGAGGCTGTTTCTCTCAGAGGAAATGGCTGTGTTCAGTAAGGCTTGTCATTTTAGGGGCTCCTCCAGACTCCGGAATAACCAGATGTTTGACTCCCTGTTTAATCCTCAGTGTAACACCAACCTCCGTAGGTCAGCCTTGGCTGTCACGGGCTTTTCATCTAGTGCAGGAGTGGTTTTGGTGGGTTTTCTGTGTTTCATCCCCTCTCCAGCTGCATCCTAGCATCTTCCTGCCAGACAGAGCTGTGGGACCTGAGCTGCTCATGTCAGGCATCCCCTGTCCTGGTGTCACCCAGTGCTCTGCTGGGCTCTCCTTCTCTTCCCAACTTTCTCTCTCCTTCTCTTCCCAACTTTCTCTCTCCTTCTCTTCCCAACTTTCTCTCTCCTTCTCTTCCCAACTTTCTCTCTCCTTCTCTTCCCAACTTTCTCTCTCCTTCTCTTCCCAACTTTCTCTCTCCTTCTCTTCCCAACTTTCTCTCTCCTTCTCTTCCCAACTTTCTCTCTCCTTCTCTTCCCAACTTTCTTGCTGGTTTAGGTAACACCCCTTCCCCACAGCATGACATCGGCGCTTACGATTGCCGGGGCTTTGGAGGGTGCTTCACCTGAGCCCCGCATACATTTATGACGTCAAGCGGGGGTACCGGTTTTAGCAGACTGACGTTAAAGGTCCCTCTGTCAACTGGTGGATTTTAAACTGCTGTCAGGTTGTCAGTCCCTGACTGGCAAGAAGAAAGCTGCTTCTATAAAAAATCAGCGGCTTTGTAACCCAGTTTTACCACGTAACAGGCGGGTGAGGTGGCTCCTTGCGCTTTGCAGACGTGCTGTGGCGGCAGTCACCACCAAAGCTGGTGATGGATTGGAAGTGAGCAGCACGACATCCTGCTTCCCTGGGCTGAACAGCTCTGGTTCGCACCCCGAGTTTTAAAACAGGATTGCTGGTAAAAGCTTTGGCTTGTGTCATCTTGTTGCTAGCGCTGTTCCACCCAGGCAGGAAGAGAAAGAGGGATTTTCAACCCTTGCAGAGAAATTCTCTGCTGAGGTTGTGTGCCAGGTGCTGGTCATTCCTCCCGGCACTTTTGAGGGTGATGGGAGGGACGGCACCAAGAGCTGTGTTGGTGGCAAGTGAAATCATTTTAGGGTTATTTAGAGGTGAGCTGGTACGTGCTGAGAATTTTTTTTTTTGCATCTTGGTGGGTTTTATTTAAGCAGCGACCATCCCTGTGAGAAGGGGGAAACTGGGATTAGTGCAAAAATCCCTGTTGCCTTCACGCATGGCTGTCTGCTTGGCTTCCGAAATCTGCTCGGCTCGCATCTGCCGGCGCTGACAGCTCGCTGTGCATCCTGGGCAGGGTCTGGCGAGCCCTGTCTCTGACTCCAGGAAAAAGCAGACAATGGGAGGCGAAGCGAATGTGCTCTAATGCTGCCATCTATGTATAGGTAGCTATAATTGCTCACTGATGGGCTTTCTTTTTAATTGTTTGAATACGCTGGATGTAGGTAAAATTCAGTTCAGAGATGATTATCCAGTGCTGAATCGCAGGAATAGTTTCAGTGGGTCTGATCCAGCCCTGGGGTGTGGGGTGATGGGCTTTGTCTCACCCCTCCCTGGTCCCAGCTGCAGAAGCTGCCTCCTTTGGTGTATAAACCAGCTCTGCAGACGGAATTCTGTCAGTTTTCAATCCTTGGGTGTCTGTTCCTCCTCCTGATGGCACTTTCTGGAAGATGCTTGTAGCTGTAAGGGTTGGTTATGTAACTGAGCAGGCAAGAAGTGAACAGGCAGTTTGCTGCATTTGAAGGTACTTTCTGCAGTGCTAACTTAGGCTGCTCGAACCCCTCCCAGGACCAAACTGCTCTTCCCAGTTCAGTGGCATCTGGAAGGAGGTTCTAAGCGTAAGGCGAACGCTAATTGCTGGTGTTCCTAAAGAAACACAAAGTAGGCAGAGTACAGCTGCGATATCATCCCTCTGAGAGACGGGCATGATTTGAGGGGACAGCACCTTGTTTAGTTGGAATTTGAGCTGCAAGGCAAAGCGTTTTGGTTCTTTTCTTGGGCAGCACTGGAGATCTACTGGTCTTGGACACAGAGATAACAGGGTGATCGCAGCGTATGTAGCCGGTGGGTACATGCTGGCAGCATGAGCTGGGAAGGATGTTACCCACAGATCAGCTGAGGGGTTTTTGATGCCAGGGAACAATTCCCTCCCCGATTTTCTCTTCCTCTTCCAAGTGAGAAGCGACAACTTGGGATTTCTGCTGTGGCACGGCGCAGGATGTGGGAATCAAATGACTAACGCACTCTTCAGAGGGGATGGCCCTTGGCTAACTGTGTCTCCTTTCCCCTCTGCAGGTATGGCAGATCCCCGAGAATGGACTCACCCTGTCCCTGACAGAGCCAGTGGTAGTGTTAGAAGGCCATTCCAAGAGAGTTGGCATCGTGGCTTGGCATCCAACGGCACGCAACGTGCTGCTCAGTGCAGGTACAGTGTGTTGGAGCTGTGGGGTCAGCAAGCTTTGCTCCCTTGCGTGTCGCTTGCTCCAGGTGAAGAGCTTGTTGACTCCTTTTATCTTCAGGAACAAGAACCAGGAAAGCAGAGGAATGAAATACAGTATTAAAATTGATCTGCAGGTTTTATCCCCTGATAACTATTTACATCTGCACTCTCCTCGTCCTGGTTTTCTTATGCTTTTATAAAAGGCCAAACTGTTTCTGCTTTCCATTGGTCCCTGCAAGGTGTCCCAGAGTCCGGCTCTTCTTCCCACACTCTCTCTGCATGTTAAAAATTGTCTCCTTGCCTGGCACAGTCCATGCAGCCAGATTCTTATGATCATTGGAAAACAGTCCCATCGTTATGGAAATGAAATGAATAAGCCATTACCGATTAGCACAGCCTGAGCATTCCATAGCATGACCTTTAGCTTGGAGCCCTGTAAAAGGAGTAAATCCTTTCAGCGGCACTGTCAGATGAGCTGTGTGTTTTCTGGGATATAAATGGCTGTGGAGGCACCAGTTTGATTTTGATCTGACTTCCCCAAAATTGTTTGGACTTGAAGACCTCGTGGCAGTTAATGTAGTGAAACTCAGTGAGAACAACATTCAGATGGAGATGGTGATTCTTCTTAGGTGGCTTCCACAAACTCTTGTGACCACAAGCAGCAAGATGTGTGTCCGGGCAGCCCAGCCAGGATTACTCCTTAGACACACAGAGGAGAAGGGATGCTCTCAGATCATTGCCATCTCCAGGGTTTCTCCTGGTGACAACACACTGATTTTGGATGTCTTTCATGCCCGTTGGGAGTGATTTCTGTCTTTTGCCTCATTACATGTTGTCACCTCTCCAGAGCTTTAGAAATTGCTTGTCCTGCTTTCCTTCCCTTACCTGGTCCTCCAGTCCTGTTCTTTATTTTGCTGTCACCTTATCCTAGGCTTTACTCTTTGTCTTCCTGATGTCTGGTCCTTGAGCAGAAGCACTTGCCTGATGGATGTAGTCCTTGGGACAGCGCTTACCTCAGCTTTTCCTGCCTGCTATTCTTTTTTCCCTTTGTTCTGTTGTTTCTCCTATTGTCACTTGTCTGTTTTCTACCTGTGACGCTTTTTCTGCCACAAGTCTCTGACCTGAGAAGGCGATGACTCACTGCTGGCTGGTATCCTCACATATAGCCTTGTAAGAACATTGCCTCTTTGCCCTTGGCACCTCTTGCCTGTGGTTGAGGCAAGATCCAAGAGCTCCTGCCCAAAGCTCCTGCAGTAGCTGGGACACATATCCGCACCCCCCTCCCCAGCCCACCGACAAGCACATTGGCTGAGGGGGCTGTTAAACCCTCCCAAATAATCTTTCTTTGTTTGGGACAGCTACAGCAGTGCTCAGAAGGTGCTTGATGATTTCAAGGGGGGAGAGTTTGGTGCCTTCTCTGTCTGCTCGGTCCCTGCTCTGAGCGAGGATGCGCTGCCTGGGGCTCTGCACATTGACGGTTAAGAGTCAGCAGCTGACATTCAGAGCTGCAGCAGGTTTTATTCCTTGTTCTGTGAGGCTCCTTGTTCCTTTCTTTTTGTCTGTACCCACCAGTGTTGTGACTTCAGCCGTTGTTGTCTCCTTCAGGTTGTGATAATGCAATCATCATCTGGAATGTGGGGACAGGTGAAGCCCTCATAAACTTGGATGACATGCACGTGGATGTGATTTACAATGTGAGCTGGAATCGCAATGGCAGCCTAATCTGTACAGCTTCCAAAGACAAAAAAGTGCGAGTTATCGACCCCAGGAAACAAGAAATTGTTGCTGTAAGTTTGTGAGATAATTAAGGAAGTGTCTGGGTTTCGCTCCAGCAGAGAGTTAGCAAGAGCATACAGAGAGGGAACTTTGCGTGTGCCATGTTTAGTTGTGTTTTTAAAAGTGAGGAAGAAATTCCAGGAGAGATAGCAGTGGTTGAAGGATTTGTCTGGGTTTTTTTGGGATTAGTGTTTGAACCAGGATCTTAGGGCTTGGTTTGAGAACCTGCAGGAGTGTAATTCCACATGTAATCCTTTTGTATAATTACAGTTCCAAAGTTGTGCATGTGAAGTGGAGATTTAGCAGCCCGTATATCTGTCGTAGCTTGCAAAGAAGTCTTCCTTCAGCCTTGCAAGATTCGGATAGGCAAAGCTGAAGCAAGCTGGGAATGACCCCTTCTTTTGTAGAGTAGCAATTGGTTCTTCCCTCAAGCATCAGGCAGAGATAGTTGGATGTTGTTCTGTGTAGTCCATGTGCTGCATGGAGGAGCAGCGTGTCCTGCCAGGGATTCTCTGGAGCCAGCTGGGTTTCCTGCTCCCTGCCAGGGGCTGACCTGTAAATCTCTTTCAGGAGAAGGAGAAAACCCACGAGGGAGCCCGGCCCATGCGAGCCATTTTCCTGGCCGATGGAAACATCTTCACAACTGGCTTCAGCCGCATGAGTGAACGGCAGCTCGCCCTTTGGAATCCAGTAGGTTCCTGTCCCGTTCCCACTTGGTTGCTCCAACGCCTGTTTTATTCCCAGCCCAGACCTGCACTCACCCACCAAATCCATAGTTGGTGCACTCCAGCATCTCCCCTCTTCCATCTGCTGCCTCCCCCTACACTGGCTTCCTGTTAGTCAGTCTGAATGTTCACTCAGGGAAGGGGATTAATTCTCTTGTATCCATCCCCGCTGGACCGAGAGGAAGGATGAAGCATGTTCAAAGTGTCTGAGAAGATATAGCTGGGGAGCAGAGTGGCTGCATGAGGGTCACTGCCTTCGGTACAATCCCATCACGCTGGCATGAGATGCTCACTGACATGACTCTGTCACATCTTTCCCTCAGCCTTATGAAACCTCTTGGGTCCTGCTTTTATCCCAGTTTGTGATTGGGAGAGCGAATAAGCTTGTGAACACTGATGGTGTTTGTTACTGTGACACACGGAGCCTTCGGGGCGGTGAAGGCACCGCTCCAAAGAACAGTTCAGGTCCCAGGTTAACATAAGCTTTTCCATTTCTCTTTAACATCGCTGGTGGTGTTTTTCTTTCCAGAAAAACATGGAGGAGCCCATAGCCCTTCATGAGATGGACACCAGCAACGGGGTCCTGCTCCCCTTCTACGATCCAGATACCAACATCATTTACTTGTGCGGCAAGGTAAAGGAGAAGCTTTCCGCATGACTGGGACACTCCTGTTTGAATGAGTGATGTGTGTGGAAGCTTCCCCAAGTGTCTCCATTGAGAAGGGCTTGGTTCACCAAAACTTAGTGTGGCAGTGGTGGTCAGGGCTGCAGATGAATGAGGCTGCTCTGAAATTGGAACTTGATGATCTTTTAGGTCCCTTCCAACCATAACCATTCCATGGTTCTATGAAATCGGTGTGACCCTCAATCTGTGGGACAGTACAGAGAGGCCAAGAAATCTCCCCAGGGCAATTGGATGTTTCTTTGAGGTGATTTAAGTAGGTAAAGCTGCTCTTAGTGTAACAAGTCAGACACTGTCACCAAACCATCTCGTGGTGTTGACCCGAATGACTGTGCTGGTGTGGGAGGAGGGTATGTTTTAGATGTTGTCCTCCTTTGTGCTTGAAGATAATGGAGCATGTAGCAGCACTCGCTGTAATTTTGCAGGGTTAAATACTAGGAAAGTGGAATTGTGCTCCTTTCTGAGAGCTGTTTGTAGGCACTAAGTGCTTTGAAGTGCCCACTTCTGATGCTGCAGCTTTGGACTTCCTACTAACAGGAGCCAAAGGCAAGATGAACAAGTAATTACGGAGGCGGATCCATACAAGCACGCTCAAGGATCCCATCTGTGTAAACAGCTAATGAGAAATACTTGGTTTGTATCTGCTGCCCTGGAGATGCTGGTGTGGCAGAATTGATGGGAATCAGAGGAGACGTTTTATTTCCAGCCTCGTGGCTGCAGTGTGGAGCTTGGCCCTTCTATGAGAGCAGTCGTGGGAACTGACACCCTGGTCTTGAAGCGCGAGCGATCAGGACTCAGGGTGTGTTAGGGATCTGCTTTGTGGCAGTTCTGTGGATACCGCATAGGTAGCGAGAGCGCAGCATCGCACTGTCTGATAGTGACTGCTGCGAGCAGCCTGGGATGAGATGCATCCAACTGGCAAGCAAGGCAGGCTTCAGCCTGAAAAAACCCCAGCTCTGAGCTGTATGTCCCTCAGGAAGGAAGGGTTATCAGGAGAGGCCAGTGGCCTCGTGGCCCAGCATGGGGAGCGCTGGTCCCTCCAGTTGCTAGAGCATTCCTCCTTTTGCTTCTTGCAGGGTGACAGCAGCATTCGCTACTTTGAGATCACAGATGAGTCCCCCTACGTTCACTACCTCAACACCTTCAGCAGCAAGGAGCCGCAGAGGGGCATGGGGTTCATGCCAAAGAGGGGCCTCGATGTGAACAAGTGCGAGATTGCCAGGTAAGGAGAGAGGCTCTTAGGGTGCATTGTGCCTTAGCAAGCCATGGCGGCACGAGGGGTCTGTTAGAAATGAATGGGTGAACACTTCTGCAGAAAACTTGGCGTCGGGATGGTTACAGCCTGTGCTGTCACTATATCTGAGAGAAACTTGGTGCCTGAGTGTGATACCAGGCTCTGGTGTGTATGCAGCAAGCAGGCTGGAGGCTGCTTTCAGGGACTTAGGGTGTAATTAAAGCAGTGATGCAAAGACCAGGACAATTTCCTGGGAAAACATGGCAAAAGATGAAGGCATCACAGGAAGGCGGTTGTCACTGAGCTGGCTCCTGGCTCATGTCACCTCAGAGCCTGCATTGCCCGAAGCATGGGCATGTTTCGGCAGCGGGGCGCAGAGACGCGTGGGAGCAGTGAGCAGAGGGCTGTCTGGTGGCACCTGTAAATTTCTGGTGTGGTGCATGTCTCCACAGTCCAAGCAGCAAGCTGTGCCTCACTGACAGCCCCCCCAGACAGAGGCGACCCCCTGAAGTCACCTGAGGGGTTGCGGGGGCTCTGCACTCAGCCGGGTGGGTTCCTTCAGCCCTCACAGTCCTAGTGCAGCCGGGCCATGACTCCATCGCATCACTGGTTTGCCATCGCCTTCGTCTCCTGCTGCGCTGCTCTGTGTCAGCAGCGGGACCAAGGTCATTGGCTGCACACCGCGTTGGCTGCACGGTGCGTTGGCTGTCCTCATATCTAAGTCACACCTTGTCTTGTTTTTCTTTGAAAGGTTCTTCAAGCTTCATGAGAGGAAATGCGAGCCCATCATCATGACGGTTCCTCGAAAGGTGAGCACTGCTGCCTCCTGGGTGGGTGGCTTGGAGCTGGTTTGTGCTTTCCAGCCCCAAACCACTTGACTGAATCATTCCTTCTGGCTTGCAGTCGGACCTTTTCCAGGACGACCTGTACCCGGATACAGCTGGCCCAGAAGCGGCTCTGGAAGCAGAGGAGTGGTTTGAGGGGAAAAATGCTGATCCCCTCCTCATCTCCTTGAAGCATGGGTACATTCCGGGCAAGAACAGGGATCTCAAGGTGGTCAAGAAGAACATACTGGACAACAAGCCTGCCGCAAATAAGAAGAGTGATCTCATCAATGCTCCAAAGAAAGCAGCTGATGCCTCAAACACTGTGAGTAAACTTCATCCCGCTCTGGGGACGGTGGCAGGAGACGTGATTCCCAGTCTCTCCAGGAGCCGTTGTACACAGCTTAAGTGCACATGATTTGAGTACTGCAGAGCTGGGTGCTGGTGGGTGACCGGGAGGTGATGTGGTGTCTGAGTCATAGTGTTCCAGGCCCCCCACCCACCTGGGAGAGCTTCTCAGCGTCTCTTTTTTTGTGTAAAACCCAGCCCAGGCTGGGAGAAGAAATGAATCTTGCACTGTACCTGTCATATGAGTTCACCATTGTTAACACTCACCCCCTACGTGCCTCACGCACCCTGGCACACTTCAGGTTGGCAAGGATCCCACTGGGAGAAGCCCCTCACCATCCTGCCTGCTCTCCTAACAAACACCCTTGTCTTGTCTTCCAGCAAAATGAAGCCAAATTGGATGAGATTTTGAAAGAGCTGAAATCTATCAAAGACACGATCACCAACCAAGATGAGCGCATTTCCAAGCTGGAGGAGCAGATGGCAAAGATCGCGGACTGAGCTGGGGGGGAGGGCGAGCGGCGCTGGCCCCCGCCACCAGCCCAGGCACATTCCAGGTCCCCAGTTTGGCAAGCAGCAGCCTGCAGCATTCCAGTACGAGCTTTCCTGTTCTCCTAAATTCACGTCAACGAGAGCCGATGATTAAAAGCCAAGCTTTTTAGTGAAAGTTGTTTTTTTTTTTCCTCCTCCTCCTGATGTTTTAATGAATTTATGTGACTGTGTCAAGTCAAAACGAATAAGTGCTCCTTTTCCAGGCTTTTTTTTTTTTTGGGGGGGAGGTGTTTCCCTTCCAGATGTTACAAATCACTGAAAACAAATCCATTCTGACTCTCGATGTTGTGCCCAAATATCTTTTTCTAGATTTAGGGACCAATGCCACATTGTTCTTGACCATTTTTTTTAAAGTTGCCAAAAAAAAAAAAAAAAAAGAAAAAAGAAAAAAAAATAGAAAAAAAGAAGTTGCTTTTTATTTTTCTTGTTTGCCACCTTGCAGTATTTGTGTTTCAAATCCGAAGGGACGGCACCGCGTGGGGTGGGTGTTTATATACTGTGCAGAGGATGCATCTAGAAGCTGTTTTGTATAAATCTTTGGTTTGGAGTGATCAGGCCAGTTTCCTTTGCAGCACGGCCGAGCCTGCTGCTGAGCCCCGTGCAGAGAGCAGCCCTGCCTGCCTCCCCATCCTGTCCCCCTGTCACTGTTGCTTTAGGGGAACAAAACCTAGCTCTGGATGAGGTGAGCCGTGCAGCGAAATGCCTCCTCTCCCTCTTCCACCCTGCGGAACTTGTTCCTGAGCACCATGTTACCCTCCGGGAGCATCCCTGCGATTCAGATTCCTCCAGCCGTGTCCAAAAGGAAACTCCCTGTTTGACTTCCCGCTTCTCTTCTTCTATTTTTTTCAACTCTGAGGCTGAAGTTGCTTCCGTGTGGGAAACCTCTTTAGGGTTTATCCGTGGAGTGCTGGGTTTAAGGAGCCCGCGGGACATCAGCAGCCGCCGGGTTCTCGGTGGTGGTGCTGTAGGCACTCGGCTCTGCGCTGCTGTGCTCTTCGGCTCGTTGACTTCTAGGAACTGCGAGCTTGTGGTGCTCTGGCCCTGCACGGTAGTGCTGGTGTCAGAAAGCCAGGTGCTGCTTCCGGAGCAGCCTCTGCAGTAGGTAGGTGACTTTGTGGTGGTGGTTTACCGAGAACAAAATGCCTCCGTTATTTTTGATGATGCTTTGTTTCCCTCTCCCCATCATTCCTGCCTTGCTGCCCCACCACGCTGCATGGCTGCAGGAGGGGACTTGTCCCCAGATTCCCCCTGCACACCCAGGCCCTCAGAGTGGAAGGGACTGGGAATGGTGGTTTTGGTCCCAGTTTGGAGAACTGGTTTCTCACGTACTCCGTTGAGACCCTCAGGGAGGACACCCCCTTGTGAGCGGGCTAGGCTCAGGAGCTCCTCCTGGAATTTCTTCTTGGATGCTTCTGCTCAGCCAAGCTCTGCTCGAGGTGGGGGCTGTGTCCCCATGGCCAGAGCAGGATCCATGTCACCCCAGCAGGCTGCACTGAGCTATGCCTGTGCTGCCCGTCCCCGCAGTGCCAGCAGAGGTGTCAGCACCCAAAGGTGGGCAGAGACTGCAGGCTGCCCACCTGATGAGCTGCAGTCCCTGTGCCAGCATTGGCTGATCCCAGAGCAGCTCACTGCATCACCAATACATGTGTACATTCGTGTGCTCAGGGCCGTGAGCTGCACCCCGCAGTCCAGGCATCCCCGGTCCTTCTCCCATGACAAAGCCATCTTGGATTTTATTTCTCCCATTAGCTAGAAGCCCTCAACTCCCCCATTTTCCCCAGTGTTTGCATGTTCAGAACTTGCAGATTAAGGATTCTCTGGTCTGGAAGGATGTCCGTGTGCATGGAGGTGAAACCAGGTGATGTAGCTAGAGAGAGGTGCTGGAACGGGACGCGGTGGGACAGAGGATGTGTGGCTGCATCACAGGGGAGCTCCATCCCAGCGTGATCTCTTTGGTTTCGGGGGGTGAGTGCAGCAGGAGGATGAGCATCCTCTGTCCATATCCATGACTGCTGGGGCTGGATTCGTGGCCCAGATGCTCCAGGTTGTTGGAATGTTTGGTGACTTTTTTGTAGCGCAGTAAATGGCTGAGATGTGTATTTTAATTCTCTTTTTTTTTTAAAAAAAAATTTGCTTTGGTTTTTGGGTTTTTTTTCCTTGGAAAAAACGAAGCCAGGCGGTGATCTCTGTGGTGGTTCCTATGTGAGGCTTCAGGGTTCTGTGCCCCCTGCCCCGGGGGGTTCTTTTCAGCTTTTATAATTGGAGGGAAGTAACTTAGTTCTGAGATGCTGGATTGGAATGCGGGGAGATGATGGGGGTGTGGTAGACGGTCCAAGGAGGGCAGAAGAAAGGTTTTGAGTTTATAGCCTGTATTTTATTTAAATGAACTGATGCCTAGCCAGGCTCAACCGGAGTCAGTGCCTGAAGCTTTTTGTAGCCGTGATACCCCAGAAGAGAACCAGCTAAGTCCTGAAAGATGCGCTCTTATAGAGCGGCCATAGTATCTGTCCAAATATTTGCTTCCATTTTCAAAAGATAAAAGTCATTGATTATAAACTTCCTCTGGTTTGCTTGTTCTTTGACCCTGCACCCACCACTGCACACCCACGTCAGGTTTTGCTGTAACGGGTTATGAAACATTGGCACCACCCTTACCCACGGCAACGGAAACAGGAGCGTGCGGCTCTGGGTCTTGCCCCTGCGCTTCCCTGCTCTGACCCTGGGAGAGCCAGGGTCCATCCCCGAGGTCCATTTCTGGGGTCCATCCCCAAGGTTCATCCTCAGGGTCCATCCCCGGGGTCACACTTCGCCTCGTGGTTTCCCTGCGAGCGGACCCAAGCGCTAGGCTGGATGTGGGGCTCAGTGGCTGGGGATGGTGGGGGTGTGTTTAAGGGGCTGTGCTGCAGCTGGTGGGGCTCCGTCTGCTCCTCCCCAGCTGAAATTGCTTTCAGGCTCGAGGAAACCTGCAAGGGCAAAGAAAAGTCGGGCTGGGAGCGGCATCTCTTGGGCCCCATCCAGCTCAGAGCCTCCCTAGAGCCACGGCGTTTCACCCTCGTTTCACAACTGCCCTCTGCTGCCTCAGGCGCAGCCTGACACGGCCCAGCGCGATGCCTGGGATGGGATGGGGATGCTCTCAGAGAGGTGATGCTCTCGGGTTAGCCTTGCACACCCTGGGCACATCCCAGGGCATGGGGATGCTCATCCTGTGGCCATCACCATTCCTGCAGCCCTGAACCCCATTTTCTGTGTGTGTTTTCTGGAGAAGCAGGAAGAGCCCCCCCAACCCCCATGGCCAGGAGGTTTTGAGAAGGGATGGGGTGAATCCGGGGTTGGTGATTGTGCTGGGGACAGGGGGAGGTGATGGGCTTGTTTACAGCCCCGGGTAGCAGCTGCAGGGCGTTTGCTGCGGATGTGCTCTTGCAGCATCCTTCCTGGGGCTGCACCTCCCACCCGCAGCGCCGGTGCTTGTGGTTAGGGCAGGATATTTCCCTGCAGCCGGGACAACACCCAGCAATCCCCCCAACCCTTCACCCAGACAGCCCCCTGGGTCATGGGCTGCTATCATGGGGATGAAGGTGCTGAGGGCAGGACCCCAGCACCAGGGCTTGGTAAAAGGTGTTGAGCCGGGCCCTTTCTACTTCCTCCTCCTCTTCCTCCTCGTCCTCCTCTTCCTCCTCTTCCTCCTCCATGTGTGCGAAAGCCCTTTCCTGGTGCTGGAGAACCCCTGTGCTCCCTCTCAGGGCACGGTGACCCCCACACTAGCCATGCCTGCACCATTCCCAGCACCAGGTTTGCTGTCACTTCTGCCTTTGGGGCGGTGCAAACCCAATTGCGCAGCTCAGCAACCAGTGGGGCCGGGCTGGCTGGGGGGCTCCCACAGGGCACCCAGCACCCCGTGGAAGGGTGAGAGTCCCCTTTTTGGGGTGTACCCCACATCCCACCCACCCTCCCCAGTGGGTGCACGCAATCCCCAGCCCTCAGTGGCCCTGCTCCCCCAATGACGTCTTTCCCCCCCACCGGCTCTCCGAAACCACAGCCGCTCTTTGCCCGCCTTTCCTTCCCCGCCCGGGCGGGAGGCGGAGGGCGGCTCGCGACGCCCCTTGGGTTTTGGCAGTTCCCTGGCTCCAGGGCTGCCCTTGTGCCCCTGTGCGGGTGCAGCTGGGCCCTCGCTGGTGATGCATGCCGGTGCTGCAGCTCGGGGTCCCGCGGCAGCCCCCAGCAGAGGTGAGTCAAGCGGGGGGGGTACCGGATCGGGGCTTGGCCCCAGGGATGCTGTAGGTGCAAAGGGGATGCTCAGGAGGGGGCTCTTGGGGAGTTTGTAGGAGGCAGGTGGGTGCTTTGGGGGCGTGGGGGATGGGCTTCCGGGGGATGCTTGGTGCTGAGGGACATTTATCTGCACTTGGGGGTGTTGGGTGTGGGGTGCTGTTGGGTGTGGGGTGGTGGGACCTCACTGGCCTCCACCCACCGTCGCTGCCAGGGCAGTTATTGATGAGAGACAGATATAACGGAAGGGAGGAATGAGGTGGCTTTGGGGTGAGTTTGCCTCCTGCTCCAGCACAGACCTGTGGGCACATGGTGTTCTCGGTCCAACAGCCCTGCGCCATGCCAGCCAGCAGAGCGGGAAGGACGGGCACCTCTAGGAGGGGTTATCTGAAATGGGTGCAACATCCCTGTGGTTTCATTTCTGCACGGGGCGTCATCCTGTGACTGCCCGACCCGCAGCAGCCGTCTCCTCTGCGGCTCGTTTCCCATTTCCAGATGCTCAACTTCCTTTTCAAAACTTTCTTGTGGAGCGGAGCTGGTGGGACGGGTGCTGGGCGAGCTCAGTCACAGCTGCCAGAGGTCCGTATTGGTGTCCTCCAGCCCCCAAACACCCGGCCCCTTCTCTGAGAGCAGAGGAGGATGCTCAGCTCACACGTGATTCCTCTTCGGGGCCATTTCCAGGTTGAAGGATGGAGCTTGACACTCTTCCGCAGGGAGTGGGACCCCAATTTCACCTGCCTGTTCTCCTTCCCCCCCGTAGGTCCCATGGTGCTGAGCAGGGCCATGCTGGTGATACTGGTGCTGCTGCTGAGCACTCTGCAGGTGTGCGAGGCCTTGCCGAAGCCAGGGCAGCAGCACGGCCTGCAGTGGGTCTGGGGGGTGGCTGAGCAGGCGCAGGATGAGGCCATGCTGCTCCCCCGCAGGAAGAGGGCTGAGGGGCAGCAGCCCAACACCACGGAGGGGCACAGCCACGCTGCCAGCATGGCAGCCAGCAGCAACGGCACCGATTCCCCTGCACCTGACCTGATGCTGGGCTCTGCTCCACCACCAGCACCCAGCACCAATGCCAGCTGGCACCAGGCCCTTGCACCACTGACCACGGCTGATCCTCTGGATGAGACCGACTCCCCTGAGCCTGACCTGCTAATGAGCTCTGCACCAATGCCCAGCGCCAACACCAAACTGCACCAGGCACCCGTGGCACCGACCACAGCCAATCCACAGGATGAGACCAATGTCCCCAATCCTGACCTGATGATGCGCTCCGCACCACCACCAGCACCCAGCGCCAACACCAGCTGGCACCAGGTCCTCACAGCGCCGACCACGGCCGATCCACTGGATGAGACCGACTCTCCTGACCCTGACTTGATGATGAGCTCCATGCCACCACCAGGGCCCAGTGCCAACACCAGCCTGCACCAGGCACCTGCAGTGCCGACCATGGCCAATCTGCAGGACGAGACCGACTCCCCCGAGCCTGACCTGCTGCTGAGCTCTGCACCACCAATGGAACCGAGCACACAGGCAGCTCCCCGCACCAGCATCGCCAGCATTCCCAGCCGGCTCACGTCACCCAGCGAGGAAGGGACGCTGGCTGGCAGCATGGACAGCAGCTCTGATATGGGGTCACACTTGGTGACCCTCGCAACCCTCAGCACCACCACCACGGGTTACAAGAAAGTCGGGAAAGCTAGAACTCTCCCCGCACCCACACGTTCGGTCCCTTGGGACATGAAGCCCTGGGGAACTGCAGCGCCAGTCCCTTGGGATCTCAACAGGGTGATGAGCAAGTGCCTGCTGGCCATCCTGCTGCTGGCGCTGGTGGCTGCCATCTTCATGGTGTGCACAGGGGTGCTGGGCGCCCTGCTCTGGCGCCGGAAGCGGATGGCACACCGCCGGCTCAGCCCCACAGAGATGGTCTGCATCTCCTCCCTGCTGCCTGACGGCGAGGTGGCCACCAATGGCCCCAAGACCGGCCCAGCCCGGCGGACAAAGCTGCTGCTCGATGGCAGTTCTGAGCCCGATGGTGACAACCTGACTCTCAGCAGCTTCCTGCCGGAGCACTCCTGAGCTGTGGGGATAGGTCACAGCACTGGGGGGGCCAGTAGCTGCCCCGGGGGTGAGATGCCTGGGCCCCAGTGATGTGACACACAGAACCGTGGTCAGAGAACCCCCCAATCCCCTGAGTGTGTGTTTAATTTGGAACTGCTTTACCTTGGGACGAGCTCAGCTGCCAAGGCTGACCCCATTAAAATGTTACCCATACACCGTGGTCTCTTCCTGGTAGGTACGGCACCCACAAGCCCCCCTCCATCGTTCTACCACCTGCCCACATCCCTTTGCCAAAATTTCACTTCTCCATCCCCCTCCCTGCAGCAGCAGCCCCAATTCCGGTCCCCTGCAGCGGGGATGGAGGGGGGGGGAGCAGAAATGAAACCCACATTCGCTCCTCCCCAGGCAGGGGACCGCAGCCCCCAGGACCCCAGGACCCCCTCCCAGCTGGGCTTGGCCTCATGCCGCAGCGTGGGAGCGGAAAGGGTGGTGGTGCTTGGGCGGAAGTGCTGGGGCGGGGGAACAGGGATGGGGCTGGGCGCACTCGTGGTGTAACGTGTTCCTGCCCTGTGGTCGCCCGCAGCGGGGTGATGGACGCCCCTGGGACCGTCATCCCGTGTGGGGTGGGACTTCTGCTGCTGGTGCCCCAGGGGCTCATCTCCACTGAGTGAACACTGGCTATGGGCTTTCAGCGTCATAGGACGTCATAGGCCCAGACTGGTTGTGCTGGGACCAGATGGGGTCCCCCCATCTTGCCTGTCCCTGGGGGCTAGGGGGCTCAGGTTTGTTCCAAGGTCCCCTCTCCTTGCAGCATGCCGGTGTCAGTCATACCTTGAGCCACCAGCCTGATCGCCAGGGGAGACACCCAAGGCAGCAGGGATGGCCCAGGCATGGCCTTGTACTAACAGGCCTAGTGTCCCCATGTCCCCGTGCTCCATCCCCATCCTGCCGCCCCATCACCAGCTGAGCCCTGGGCATGCAGACACCTTGAAAGCTGCTTTCAAAGGTGTCCATCCCAGCTGCCCTGGGGGTGGTGGTTGGGATCACCTGCACCTGGCCCTGCTGCCTGTTTACATCTGTGCCTGGGATATTTTCCATCTGGGGCCTCACTGACTTTCAAATGTTTATGGGTGATGGCATCAGCAAGGGGGTCTGCAGCCGGCAGTGGTGACCAGTCCCTGGGTGGGACACCCCAGCCAAGGGCTCCCAGCCGATGGCACCTTGTGTCCCTCCACTCCGTGTCCTCATCCTCTCACCAAGTGGGTGCCGGTGCCAAAACACAGTCGTGGGACATGGCTCAGCCATAAGGGCTGTAGAGGTGTACATGCCCATGGAGAGCATCGTCACCCCCACCCCCTTTTCTCACAGAGGAGCAGGAACGTTCCCATCATCCGATTTCACACAGCCACAGCTCGTCTAGCCTCTGCCCCAGGCCAGGGCAGGTGGGTCCTGGGAGGGTGGACGGGTCCTGGGAAGGCGGCCAGGTCCTGGGAGGGTGGCCATGCTGGAGGCAGTGCTCCTGCTGTCAACCAGCTCTGTGCCAGCCCTGCACCCGCTGCGCTGGAGCAGGACCCCAGTGAGAATAAACTTTTCCTCAGCTGCTGGCTGCCAGGAGCTGGGAATCGCCCTATTTGGCATAGTCTGCTGGTCCTGTCGGGCTGCCATCCCCCAGCTCACGGCAGAGGAATCCACAGGAAGCCAGTGCGGTATCACAGCTGGATCCTCAGGCCACGTCCCCATGCCAAGCCTGGGCAGGACGGCAGTGTGCGGTGCACGGGGCTGCGGGTGGCATGGTGCTGGGCATGGTGCTAGGCACGGAGCTCTGCACACCATGGGGCAGCTCTGCAGGCTCTGCCCCCCTCCTGTATTTTGTGGGTGCAGCATGGCGCAGCCCAATGAGGCAAATTACAAGCAGAGCAGAGCGAGATGTCTCAAATTGCAGGTTATTACAGTGGCCGGCTCTGCTGCGGAGCCCAGCCTGGCGGGTCCCCACGTTCCAGCCGCCCCAAATTACAAAGCGAGGCCCGGGCGATGCAGCCCTGCCCAGCGCCGAGGGGTCGAGTTGTCCCTGGCCGCAGGCAAAAATGGCATCGTAATGGACAGTGTGGGCTGGCACTGGGGGCTGCCCGGCCCTGTGCCTCTGCCACACCAGGAAGAGCCCAGGGCAGGGACGGGAACCTGGCTGGGTGCTGGGGACCACCACTGAGGAAGGGTGGGGACTTCGGTTTGGGTGGAGGGAGATGAAAACCCTGGTCAGGGTGGGATGGGGACCCTGGCCAAGGAGGGCTGGGGACCCTAACAAGGGCAGGATGAGGACCCTGACCATGGGGGCTCAGCCTCACGCTGGGTACACCGAGGGGAAGTGCAGCCCAAACCCCACCTGGGCTGGAGAAGCGAGTCCAGCCACCGCTGGCACCTCTCCAGGCCAGTTGGCCTCTGCAGCACGGCTGCCCTCGCAGCCCTCAGCCTCCCCTTGCCTTTCCCCCTCCCCCTCTAAGATTTCACTGCTGAGCACTTAAGGCCGGGAAAAGCCGCTCCAGCAGCTGCACGGAGCCTCCGGCTGCCGACAGACAGACAGACACGTTATTTCTGGGAGCCACAATGACATTTGGCGACGCCGGGAGAAACCCAACCGGCGCCGGTGGCAGTGGCGATGGGAAGGGGTGTCCTCAGCCCCTGCCCTGCGGCAGTTGCAGTCCCTGGGGTTGGTGATGGCTTTTTTGGGGGGGGATCTTGCCAGGTCCCCGGGGAGATGCAGAGACGAATAGCAAGAGGATGAGGTCACCCGCGGCGCTGTAGCCTCTTGAGCAACTTCATTTGAGGCAGACAACACTGGGGGGTAGGAGGGTGGGCAGGGCCATGCTGGGTTGGGAGGAGGGGAGGCAGGTGATGTCCCCGGACCCCCAGCCTGGATACTGTGCCCAGGGAGCTGTGTGGTCACTGGGGAAACACAGGGGCCGTTTTCCACACCCCTGCCAGCATCCCTGCCTGCACCCAGAGGCAGAGGTGCCCATGCCGAAGCACTTTCCAGCTGGGGTGTTTAGGAAATGGTCTCCTGAAATGAGTGGGGGATCCTAAGCCCTGCCTTGCGCCTGTGCCCCCACCAAGAACATCAGGGCACAGAGCCCAAAGCCATCCCCGTCCCCCTTGGTGGTGGTGGTGGCCAAATCCCACTGGCCAGTGCCTATGCCCTTGATGGACAAGTTTGGACTGGGTGTGGGGACAAGATCCAGGCCCGGGCTGTGGTGCTAGGACACAGGCACACAGTGAAAGGCAGCTGGGTAGGAACCGTGCCTGCTCCCAGTACGGCATCGCCGGGATCCAGTTTGGGGTGCCAGCACCCCTGTCCCAGCCCAGCCACATGATCCCTCCTCATGGGTGAAAACACCCTCACAACAAATCTCCCTGGGACCCCTGACCTCTCTTGCACGCCATAAAGCATCCCCATCCTGTTGGGATGATGGGGGACACTGGGGGCTCCCCCCTTTGCTCGCAGGGAAGCTCCCCCATCCCAGTCCCTAGCTGAGTTTTGGCTGGGAGGGGACCATGGGCTGACAGCCCCTTGCTGGCCCCCTGCACTCCCTCCCCAAACCAGCCTTAATGAGAACAAGCTGGTCCCAGGCTGAGGCACAGGAGGAGGAGGAGGAGGAGGAGGGGGAGGAGGAGGAGAAAAAGGAGGAGGCTCCATCCCAGTGAGCAGCAGAAAGGGGAGCGAGGAGGTGAAGTGTGCGGGACAGACCCCCGTCCTCCCAGCTCTCTCCCACCGACGCGGCAGCTGCAGATGAGGTGAGGATCCCACCAGCAATGCCAGCATGTCCCGTCCCCCCCAACTTTGGGGTGACTCCCGAGTGGGGTGCGGGCTGGGATGAGGGCTGGGCATGTTCCCCACGGGATGCGGGACTGAGCCAGGCACACAGCCTTGTGTCCAGGCACGGGCCAGAGGATGCCGTGTCTGGACAACATCAAAATCATGAATTTGGGGAGCGGAGGGAAGTGGAGCGGGCTTTGTCTGCGGCCAGGGAGCTGGGGGACGCGCTGTGGCTCCAGGAGTGGGTGAGGATGAGTATGAGGATGAAGGGCTGGAAGCGGTGTGGCCACAGGTCCTCGCTCCTGGCACGGGTTGGGCTTTGGATCACTCCCTCTGCGACCACAGCTGCTTGTCAGCTCTGCAGGCTAACGGCAAGTTAACACCTTTGCCTCCCAGCACCCCTCTGTGGGCCAAGGAGTTGGAGGATAAAGGGGCTTGTTCCAGCACCCCCCTGGAACCCCATGTCCTGGCAGCGCTGCCATTACCACAGCGAGCCCAGAGCCCTGCAGCCAGCTGGGAGGGTCGTGGGGGGGGGGTCCGGGGGAACCTCCCGCCTCTGCTGCTCGTTGTTTGTTCTGATTTAATGGAAACCAGATTTTGCAGCTGAGAGGAGCCTGAGAGCAAAGTCCCGCTGCTGGGTCTCTCCTGGTTCACAACACTGCTGGGACAGAGGGGTTTGGGGGGAAATGGGTTGGGATTTGGGGGGTTTGAGGTTGGGGGAATTGTCCTGGGAGGTCCCCACTGATGGCCGTGGGGAGCTGGTTCATGAGACCGCTCATGGGGCCCTGCGGAGGGGGATTGCTCTGAGAAGGGCTCGATGGATTTACATGGTGCAGTGAGCCAAAATGTGTTGCTGGACCCCCGCCCCCACCCCGGAACACATTGCGCCGTACTGGGGTTGCTGGAACCCCACAGGGGTGCAGAGCCAAGCCAGGGGCTTGCAATGGCTCCTGTCCTGCAGCGTGCCGTGGGTCACGCCGTGGGGCAGCTGCTGGTGTGGGGAAGAGTCAGCTCCACCAGCACAGAGGAGTATGGCACAGTGAGGGGACGGAGCTGCATTTCCCCCTGTACCAGGGACGCTCAGGCAGCCACGACCCCTTCAGGACCCCCAGTTCGCTGCACCCCGGCTCCAGGGCTGCCCCTTTGCAAAGGCACTGGGGGTCTCATGCCCCATCCTGGCACTGCTCAGCCGTTGCAGCAGCACTGGGGTGAAATCCCACTGCCGACCTATTTTTAGCCACGCTCAAGCTGGGAATTGTTGGTAACGGTCTGCGCCGGGATGAGCGGTTGGGAAATGCCGCCTGCGCCAGGGGACGGCCCTTCTGCAGCGTCGCCTGTGTCAGAGTTTCCACTGGAAACCTCAATTTTTCAGGAATTTCCTAATCAGCCAAATGACTGCTGTCTGAAGCGGGTTCTTGGCGGCGGCCCCGGTCCCCTTGCCGCGCACGCAGCGTCCCCCAGGCTTGAGCAATCCGATTCAGCTGGTTTCCAGCTGCCGTTGCAGCGCCCCATCGCAAAACAAATGCAGACCCTCGCTCGGCGTCGAAGTGAGGAAACCAGAGCTGCGTTTTGCTTCCCTTGAGGAAATTTGGCTGGGTGGATCGGCAAGCACCCAAAGCCAACTGTGCTTGTCCCTCCATGCTGGAGCTGCATGTGGGGCTTGGGGGGTGCCATGGGGTTTCACTTGGGGCAGGGAGCTCAGGGTGTTCACTGCGTCAGGGTGTTAATGTTTTGCCCTCTCCTCTGCATCCCGCAGGCTGCCAAACACGACCCAAGGGGAGATGGAGGTGCAGCGGGTGATGGGTGCGGGGTTGCTGCTGCTGCTGCTGCTGGTGGCCCCAGTGCTTTCGGCATCGCCCCGGCACGCTGTGGTGCTACCTGATGGTGGGGGCAGTGGGGATGGCGAGGAGGTCTCGGCCACACCACCTGTGTGCTGCATGACACCGGGGACCGGCCCAACAGCAGGGGACGTGGCAGGGACCACTGTCACCAACAGCTCAGCGCCGGGCGGCATGCTGGATGGGCTGGTGGACTTCTTCAAGGAGTACATGCTGCTGGTGGTGGTGGTGGGCTCACTGGCCTTCGTCCTCCTCTTCATCATCTGTGCCGCTGTCATCGTCCGGCAGAAGCACAAGGCATCCGCCTACTACCCCTCCTCCTTCCCCAAGAAGAAGTACGTGGATGAGCGGGACAAGACAGGCGGACCCCGGGCTTTCAATGAGGTGCCTGAAAAAGCCCCCGACCCCAGGGCTGAGCAGCGCCTCGACAGCAACCAGCAGCTGCAGGCAGACATCCTTGCTGCTGCCCAGAACCTCAAGTCCCCCCCCAAGTCGCCACTGGCCAATGGGGCCCATGGGGAGCAGAACCCCCCTCCGGAGGAGGAAGAAGAAGGAAGCAAAAAGTTAAGCAATGAGCAACCTGCTGAGCCCCCTCCTCAAAATGCAGGAGCTGAGGAAGTGGCGGGGGCTGCGGGAGCCAGGGTTGAGGGGGCCCCTAACGCAGCCCAGGACAGCCCCACGGGCCCCCCCGCCATCTAGGGCAGGGACTCGGTCCTGGGTGAGCCCAAGGAGCCACCGGCTGGGGGTCACCTGCAGATGGGCAACGGACGTGGGGGTTTGCTGCTCCAGACATACGTGGCGGCTCAAGGAACCCCTGATGAAGTATCTCCTCGCCCCACTCCCCAAGACCCCCCCTGGGCACCCACCGACTGTTGCACTGGCAGGATGCTCTGGCAAAGCCCCGGGTTTAGGCAGAAGGCGTTACCGGGCAGCGCCGGAGTGCCATGGCAGGCCAAGGAGCTTCACCCATCCCTGCACCCCTCCTGGCTCTGGCTCTGGCTCTGCTACCCCACCCCAGCCGGTGCTGCACCCCCCTACCACATGCCATCAGCTTTCTCCCCAAATCACCTTGTACTAATTAGCAACATTCTGGGCCCTGCAGGCATCTGGTCCTGCAGCTGGGGGTCTGCGCAGCCACACCCCCACCCTCTGTGGGGAGCGGGGCAGGGTCTCCACTCGCCCTCAGGCACTGCGGACTGGCTTTGCTGCCTGCTCCCAGGACTCAAAGGTAGGGTGACCTTGGCCACCACTGCCCAGCTGAGAGGGGGAAAGGAAGGCTCTGCAGTGGTGAGGACCCCCCCCATCTTTCCACATCTGTGCCTCTGGTTCTGCCTTGCAGGCAGCCCAGCGCCCAGCTGGATTTTGGTGGTCCTTCCTCAACCCCTTCAGCCACCAATAAAGGTGTTTCCTACATGCTTCTCCTCTTCTGTGTGTTTGTGCAGCTCACGGCGCTGCTGCGGCCCAGCCAACCCCGTTGCTCCTTCAAGACCTGGGATTTGGGGTGCAGCTGTGTTCAGTTCCAGCCCTGCCGGTGCCCCCAGAGCCCAGGAGGGAGCTGCCAGCCTGGCCACACTTTGGGGTGCAGGTTACAGCAGGGGGAAACGCTTATCATCTACGAAATCTCCATGCTGACGCACCAGTTCTGGGAAATCTTTATCTCGTGGCCCGCAGCTGTGGGCATGGGGAGGCAGCTGCACCCATGGGGATGGTGGGGTAACTGGGAAGGTAACACTGCTCTGTGCCTCGGCATCCCTTGTCCCCGGCACCCCTGTGTTTGAGTCCCAGCCGTGAGGCAGGTAGGGATGTGTGTGTCCCTACATCCCTGTGTTGGGACAGCCTTTCCCCTTGGGAGAACCCATCCACTAAGTGCAGGAGCGAGAGAAAAGCCATGCCAGCACTCAGTGGATGGGTTCTCACGAGGACAATGAGCTGATTCTGCTCCAACCCAGATGTGGGCAGCTGAAGTTCCCCCGATTTGTTTTGGTTTAGTTTTAAAGTGGGGTGGTGCTGAGCTGAGGTGCCACAAAGAGTCATCCCAGGGGTGACAAACCATAGCAGAGCTGGCATGGGGCTTTGTCCTGGTTCTGGCCAGGCCAGGGTTAACCTCCCCAGTCAGCCAACACAGGTGAGCTGAGTTGGCCCAGGTGAGCTGAGTTAGCCCAGGCTGTTTTCCACAGCATTTGACACCACTTCTCCATAAAAGCAGCTGGTTGGGGAAGGGGAGTAGCTGGTTGCTTCCAGGACAGTCTGAGCGTGGTGGGGATGTTGGTTGGTCCCTGCTGTTGGGCAGCCTTCTCTAATCATCAGGTCAATAAGGTACTCTGTGTTAGCACTGGGTGTGAGTGTAACTAGCCATTATTGTTCTACATTGACAGTGATTTTTGGCAGTAAACTGTCCTTATCCCAACCCATGGAGGCTCTGCCTGTTTCTCTGGGAGTGAGCAAGTGGCTTTGGTGGGCATTTGGCCTCTAGCCAGGGCCAAATCACTACAGTCCTTTTTGGCACCCAATGTGGGCCCTGAGGAATTGGAGATGAGGACACTAATTGGATGAGGGAATGGGCAGAACAGACTGAACGTAGCTGGGTGGTGGAGTAATTGTAGAGAATTTCTGTTGGGATGAGGATTTTAAGGATGATTCTCATATATGTGACTTGCAAAGGCATGGGGTGGAATGTCACAGTTTTGTGTAGCTGTGCTGAGTGACTACAAGAAAGCACGGGGCTGAAGCAGAGTGGGGTGGCACAGAATGGGGTAACCCTGCCAGCCCACTATGAAACTGGGTAACTCCCCCAACACTGGCGCAGCCTTGGCTCCCAGGGAGCCAGTTCCCTCTGAACCCCCAATCCCAGGGAGCTTCTCCTCAGCTCTGCATCCCAATTCCCCTCCTGGCTTCAATCCCCAGCTGCCTTTCCTCTCCACTGAGAGAGTAACTGGCTAGCCCAAAGGGTGAGTTCTTCTAGGAGATACTCCAAAATTAAAAGGCTGTTCCTCTCACTGGAGCTTTAAAATTATAAGGGAGCATTAGCTGCAACGGGATGTAAGCAGACACAGCACTACCAGCACAGGATCCAGCGTCCTGCCAGGGCTTGCTGTGCCGCTGGAGCCGTCCTGTCCCCGTACCCACACCGCTTCCCACATGCCCAGAAATCAAACTCCACACAGCTGTAGTTTGTGGGCAGCCACGCTGCCTCAACGTGTGTACACTGTATTGATACACACTCATCTGCAGCTCTTACATTAAGACCAAGGCAATGTTTCCTGCTAAATTCTGTAAAGTATTAGGCAAAACTAGACATCTTTCAAGAAAAAAAAAATAAACCAACACTGCAGCCTTTCCAGAATGGGAACAGCAGGATTCAGGATTGTTTTCTCTCCAGAGAGAAGCTGCTGAGTTGAGCAGTCATCTTCACTTGAATGTCTCAGCCACGGTCAGGGCAGGACCCAGGCTGCTGTAAACACCCACGTCCCGGTGGTGTAAGTACTACAAGAGCGGCTGTGCACACATGAACAGTGACACATTGTGCGTAAGTTGTGCGTATCTTACAGCTTCATTAAGTAGTGCGCAGGAACCTACTAATTCTAGAGTAATTGCACTGCAAATTTAAGTGGAATGAGAACAAGCATCACAGTCAGTTTAGGCATTGTTTGCTTTCTTCTCTGGCTCTTCTTTCTTTGGATCTTGCTTCAACTTGTAATCGGCCAAGGCAGCCTTGATCGCATCTTCAGCCAACACTGTGAGATTCAAAGACAAGAAAGAGGGGTTTAGAGCAAAAGATGCTGTAAAAGCATGTGCAGCCAGCAGCAGCCACCACTGCAGAGAGCTCACTCAGCATCCTGAATTCTCCTCACCACCACTCTGTTGGGACTACAGAGTCCAAAAGGTGAAAAGAGATCCGAAAGCTCCTAAAATTAACTCCAAAATCTGAACACGAGCATGTTTCTCTGGCAGGCCAACCTCAGCCATTCCTTGTGTGGCAACTTTGGGGAAGAAATGTTCAGAAGCACCTGCGCTGTTCCCACCACCCCTCCCCTTTCCCCCCCACCCCGTGTTTGAACTCTTTCCCATCTGGCCCTTTACTTACTAGAGCAGTGCAGTTTGACTGGAGGAAGGCAGAGCTCTTTGGCAATATCTGTGTTCTTGATCTTCAAGGCTTCATCAACCTGAAAGGCAGGGAGCACCCAGTCACTGAGCATGCGAGGTGCGACATGGGCTGCAGAGGCATTTGCTGCCAAAGTGCTTCAGCCAAGAGAATCCACACAGAGAAATATCTCAACGGGCAGGGGTGGAGAAGGATGCTGGGACTCAGGTATAAATACCCTAAAGGCACTTTGCAACTGCAGTTCCTTTCAGGACCCAAGGCAGCACCTTTTCACTTCCTGTCTAAGACAGGTGAGTGCTTCCCCACAGGTTGATGGAGGTTCTGGGGAAGGACAGCTATTACCCTGTAAGTCAGACTGCTGGTAAGGCTGACAGTGGCTGCTTTCTAAGCTCCCACATGGCACAAAGCCAGTGCTGGGATCCCTGACCCAACAGAGTAGGTCTGAAGCTTCCAAGGCTTTGCACGGCGTCACCTTGGACCCTGGAGGGGACCCTTACCGTTTTCCCTTTGACCCACTCCGTTGCCAAGGAGCTGGACGCAATCGCTGACCCGCAGCCGAAGGTTTTGAAACGGGCATCAACGATCTTCCCGTTCTCATCCACTTCCACCTGCGGGAGCACCGGGGGCACTTCAGGGGCCAGCTCTGCTCCGAGGCCCAGGCCCAGGCCCAGGCCCAAGCTGGGTTGCCCCTTCCCCTGGGGGAGGCCGGACCTAGCCGCGCCACCCCCACACGAGGACCAGCGAGTCCCCAACCTCACCTGCAGCTTCATGACGTCCCCGCAGGCCGGGGCGCCCACCAGGCCGGTGCCCACGTTCTTGGCATTGCGGTCGAGGGAACCGACGTTGCGCGGGTTCTCGTAGTGATCCACCACCTGGCAAAGCACCGCGTCACCGCCTCGCCCTGCCCCGCCCCCCACCCACCCCCCCGGCCCGGCCCGGCCCCCCCACCGGGCCCTCTCCGCCCACCCCTCACCTTCTTGTGATAGCCCAGCCCGGCGGCCGCCGCCTCCCGCCGCCCGGGCCGCAGCAGCAACGCCGCCCCCGCCGCCCTCAGCGCCGCCATCTTGCGCCTGCTGGGGGCGGGGCGCGCGCCGCCCCCCCTACAGCCTCGCGCGGCCACGCCCCCCGCCTCGGGCCCGGCGCCGCCGCGTGGCCCTGCGGTTCGCCGCGAGGGCGGCGGGTAAAGCGAGCGGGAAAAGAGGGGCGTGGGGGATGCGTGCGTGTGAAGGGCGGCGGCGCCGCGCGGTGGTTAAAGGCCCGCTATAGCGCTGCTTCCAATCGTGATGCTGCTTTTATCACGATACCCGGCGCGTGTGCGGGCAGCGGCCACGCTCAATATGGCGGGGAGGCGGCGCGGCGCTGCGCACGCCCCGGTACTCCTCGGAGGCCCCATCCTGCCTCTCTCCCCGCTGGCGGCCAGGACCCGAGGTGCCTCCGGTGCTGCCGGTATTTCAACTGGGAAAACACAGGGTCTCGGCCCGGTGGCGCTCACCGCAGCGCGGTCTCTCTGCGTGGCTGAGCCGGGAGATGCTCCAGGAAACGGCTCGCCCTTCTCGTAGCACTTGCCCTTTGTCAGCGCGCGGCGGCGGGACGGGCGGCGCCGTGGGCAGCCTCGGCGAGGCGGTGGAGCGCGGCTGGCTGCGGAGGGAGCTGCATAAGATGGCGGCGGCGGGAGCCGAGGCGGCCGCGGCGGCGGAGGAGGAGAAGAAGCGGTTGCCGGAGGGAGATCCCGAGTCGGGAGGAGACTCGGAGGATGAGGGCGACTCAGACTCCTCTGGAGACGGCGAAGATGAGGAGAAGGAGAACGAGGCCGAGATCCAGCGGCTGGAGGAGCAGGTGGGGCCGGCGGCAGCGTGGGCCGGGGGCAGCGGGGCGGCCCCGCGGCCTCGGCCCGCTCCTGGCCCGGGGGACGCGGCGTTGGTGGCTGGGCCGCTGCGCCGGAGGCTCGTCCGTGTCACTGCGAGCGGCGCGGCGGCCCCGGGGAAGGGTCGTTCCGGAGAACCGACGCCACTTCTCCGGGACGCCCTGAAGCGGGGCGAGACCTGGCCTTGGCGGCGTCTTTGAGGCGGTTGGGGCGGGGAGCTGGGGGCCACTCGCGTTGCTCGGCTTTGGGAGCTGTCCCGGCGCCAGGGTTTTGTGTCCGAAGTGGAAGTCGGCGCGTTGCGGGGCCTGAGAGGGCGGTGGGAGGGCAGAGGACGGTCCGTACTCCCTCATCGAGCTTTGCCAGCTCTTTGGGCCGGCTCAGTTATTTATTTATTGTTTTCGGAGAAACTAAAACCTCTTTGACTCTGTTCAAGAAAGCGTTTCTTCGTTTTGCTCCCCTTCCGGGGCTGCTTCTGGAGCCGGTAGCTGCGGCGCTGCCCGTGCTGGTGCTTGTGTTGCTGGGCAGTAGCCTTTGGAGCTTAGATGTAGGCTGAGCTCTGAGCTTTAAAGCTCCGTTAAACTCGGAGGCGGTTTTCATCAGTGTCCGCTTATGACCTGAAAGCGTCTGGCAAGCAGTAGGGAAGCTCAGTGTAACTCTGTGCGGGCAGGTAGATGTCTTGGCTGTTTGGATGTGTAATGAGGATTGTGTGCCCCCAAAGGCAGTGGGATGTTCTGTTCTGCTGTGTGTTTTCTAATTTCTTCATGTCTGTCGCTCCACAGTGCCTTTAAAAAAATATTCATTGATGTTTTGTTTTGGGTTTGATTTTTTTTTTTTTTAAAGCTTTCTATCAATGCTTTCGACTATAACTGTCACTTGGATCTGATAAAGCTGCTGCGCCAGGAGGGAGAGCTCATAAAGCTCCGAAGAGCTCGTCAGAAGATGAGTGAGCTCTTCCCGCTTACCGAAGGTATGGAGCATCATCTGCCTGGGATGCAGCCCACACTCCTTAGCCACTGTCCATGTAAAACACCTGTGTTTGTGCCTGGCTTCAGCAATGGCATTTCAGTCCAGAGAAACCCAGAAGAACAGATTTGGGACTCTTTAAACTCTGAATGCTGCTTGTGTTACCGGCCAGCCTTGAACTTTGCCTCTGGCAGGTGCCAGAGTAGTGAGCCTGTTGCAGGAATTTGATGTCTTGTTCCTTGAAACTGTGCTGTCCTGCCCTGTCCCCTCCCAGGGGCTGCTGTGATGGAGTAGACCTGGGGTGCCAAGGGTTTGTGTGTGCCCAACTACTCCAGTCTCTGCCTGTCAGTCTGTCTGTTACCTGGGGGAGTTTTTCCTGCCAGGATGTGACCTGCTGTAGCCCAGAGCTACCGTACATTTGGGGTACAGCTCCTTGTTTTTAATTCTGTTGCTAAAAGCTCTCATTAGAAGTGCCACAGTTGTTTGTTTGTTTGTTTTTTTAAACTTATTCTTTGAACACTGGCCATGTATTCTAAACTTCTCCCTTTCAGAAATTTGGCTGGACTGGTTGAAGGATGAGATAAAAATGGCTTCTGAAAGCTCTGAGCGAGAGGAGGTTTATGAGCTGTTTGAGCGAGCTGTGAAAGACTACATCTGTAAGTTGTTATCCTGTGCTATGAAATGTATTTTGTTGTATTCAGCTGATGGCTTATTCCTTCTGTAACAAGTGCAGAAATGAGGTAAAAAAACCAGGAATGTGAAGCAATCCTCAGGTGTTCTGAAGTGCTGGAGTTACAGCCGTTCGAAGGCAGTGTTTTAAGGACTACTGCAGTTGTTAAGGTCTTATAAACAAGTACTGGAATAAGGTTGAAATGCATGTCTGGTGCTTTTCTAAAGGCAGTGGGTATTGCACTCGCTTGGGGAATGATTTCTTCATCACTTGTTACAGGTTCTTTAGCTCTTTTCTTGAGGAAAGTGAGTGTTTTTAAGAGGTTTGTTTCACCTCATCTGTGTTGGTTAGCTCTGTGTCTGCTGCTGTTTCCACTCTGAGAGCTCCTTCAGAACATAGCCGGTGCCTGGGAGGCAGGGCTCTTTAAACCCTGCGAGGCAGCAACCTTAGCTGTGCTGTGGTGCCAGGCTCTGATCGCCCTGTTAAAAGGGAGGGAAGTATGTTGTGTCTCGCCTTCCCGTTTTCAGGACCTGCCTGCAACTGTAGCTTCAGACTTTTAGTTGCTGTGGTGAGCTGCTGATGGCATGAAGCCCGAGGAAGCAGGGAGGGATTGGTAGGATTGAGGTGAATCCCTTGGAGCAGCTGTGTACAGAACGTCCTGTTAGAGCATGAGTGTAGCTCACCTCAGTACTGGTCAGCCTCAAGGGAGAAGGAGCGGAGGGATGAAGGACTGAGAGGGACTGTCTGCAGGGTGGATTGCACTTGGGACTGTGAAGGGCTTCTGGAGCCTGAGGTGTGACTCTTAACGTCCCTGGGCTGGACAGCCTCTCCTTAGGGTCTCTGAACATGATGTGCTGAGATACTGCTGGGAGAGGTACCAGGCAGCTAGTGCTCTTCCAGTAAACCCTCCTCCTTCATAGCTCTGCTGCTGGAGTGATTGCTGAATGGGCAAGTACTGGAGTCTGGAAAGAGAAAGATCTACTTTAATCTGAGTTCTCTGGCAGTGCAACAGCTCTGTGTTCCTAGCTCTGCGCGTGTGCCCAAGGAAAGTCAGGCTGCTCTGGGGGGATTGGCTTTGTGTGTCCATGGTTTGCGTACCAGAGGTGGCATCTAGGAGTCAATCTGTGTGTGCACTGACCACAAGAGCCACTTCTTTCAGAAGACAGTTGTAGCAGCCAGTACTGAACCAAGACCATACAAGAAAAGGTTTTAATTCTTCTTTGCTATGTTGGCTGGTAAAGAAAAAATCATCATGTATTAGTCTGTTTGCCGGTGTGTGGGAGCTGAGATGCTTTTTACATGGTTATTTTTGAGGGGATTAGCTCATCTGTTCCTCATAACTCTCCTCTAGGTCCTGAAATTTGGTTGGAATATGCCCAGTATTCGATTGGTGGCATTGGTCAGGAAGGAGGAATCGAGAAAGTTCGCTCGATATTCGAGAGAGCGCTAACCGCGGTTGGGCTGCACGTGACGAAAGGGACAGCGCTGTGGGAAGCGTACCGCGAGTTTGAGAACGCCATACTGGAAACGGCACAGGTGAGGCCCTTGTCAGGAACGGGTTGTGATGGTATCGTTATTGTTTCTGAAGTCATCTTGTGCTGCCCCTTCAGCAGCTTCTTCGGAGAAAAGAAGCTGTCACACATGGTTGGTTGTTTTCTGCTGTCTGGGAGAATGGAGTGACAGAATTGTGTTTAAAGGAGCTTATAGAACCAGATGGGAGCAAAGCCTCACACTGCTGCATTAGCTCCAGCTGCCAAGAAGAACTTTAAATTGACCAACTTCCTTAGGAAATAATGTTGTTGCCAGTGAATATTTTTGCACATAGTCAATTGTGCTTATATTTCTAGACTTGTTTTCTACTTCAGCTTTTAACTCCTTCATAATTTTGCCCTTTTTGTGACTTTTGGGTGATGGTTTATTATCCCTGGAACCTCCTATTTTGCACCTGCAAAAGATAACTGTTACAAGATATTGGAACACCAATATTTCTGTTTATCTTTGTCACTTGCTACATAAGATTTGGAAGTCAAATGATATTCCTGCCTGTGGTGGGTTGGGGGGTGGAACTAGGTGATCTTCAAATGTACCTCCCAACCCAAACTGGTCTATGAAACGCTCTAACAAGGGAGTAACAGGAGAGCACTCTCTCATTCACACATGTGGAAGTTTTAAACCATCTGAGCACACTAGGGATTTACTGCATGCCCCAGGGGGGTTGTGAAACCACATGGTCACATGCTGCTGATGCTTTTTTTTCAGGTTATCATTTCCCTATGTGTGTGTCAGCTTTGAGTGAGGAATGTTTTTCGTGTTCACCCAGCCTCTGAGTCTAGGAACTTCCAAGTCTTGCCTTTGGCAGCAGTGACCCATAACGCAAGCTGTCTGCATCTGTCCTTCAAGGATTTTGTAGCCATGTGGAGCCCAGACCCCCTCACCCCATAAACAATCCTCCCATCGTGTTCATCAGCTCCAGCTTGAGGGAACTGATTAAGTTTCAATCCTTTTGTTTCTAGCCAGCTCCTGGCAGTGTTCCATCGCCTGAGCAGCAGCAGATGCTCTGCAGCCAGCTTGAGAAGATCCACACGCTTTTTGGGCGCCAGCTGGGGATCCCACTGTTAGGTAAGAGCCAGTGCACTGGGAGAGGTGGCATGGATAAGCTGTGTAACAGCGATCTGGTGTTGTTCATGGGGATTCCTGTGGTAGAGTCATGCAGACTGCAGCTGTAGAGGAGAAAGGGGGTTTTTACCTTTTCATTTGCATACTGAAAGACTTTGGGTTGGTCTCTCTTCTTTAAAGAAGCCTTGGGAAAATCTTTCTGCTTTGCTTGTCTAAATCAAAATCTGTAACTCTTTAATATCACTTGTCCTCAGTTTGTGTCATCATGGACCTGCGATGGGCTGACGTAGGTTGGACGCCAGGTGCCCCCCAAAGTTGCTCTGTCGCTCCCCTCAGCTGCACTGGGGAGAGAAAATACAGCAGAAAGCTCATGGGTTGAGATAAGAACAGGGAGAGTACTCTGTCTGACGCTGGGTTTTTTTCTCCCCCTACCCCCTTCTCTTAAATACATTATCCCACAGGTTCCACCACCCTCTTTGATAGCCTCGGTCAGCAGCAGGTCCATCTTGGGGCCAGCTGGCATTAGCTCTATTGGACACAAGGGAAGCTTCTAACAGCTCCTCATGATAACCACCCCTGTAGCCACCTCCCCCACCCCACTAGCAAAGCTGTGCAAGCCCCTACAGCACTGTGTCACATGGAGTGTTTGAGCCCTGTGAACATGTGATGGTGTGTCAGATCTGATATGCAAGTGTAGGCAGAAACACAAATGTGTTGGAATCAAATATAGGTTGAATGTTGATGATTAGTCCAGTAAGTTATCACTGGAGTTTCCTGTCTGTTCTAATAGATATGGAGGCTTCGTTTGCCGAGTATGAGGAATGGTCAGAAGATCCGATACCAGAAACAATAATAAAGAATTACAAAAAAGCCCTACAGCAACTGGAGAAGTGTAAACCATACGAAGAGGCACTGGTAATTCTGTTATTTATGCTTTGCTCTCAAGCTAAGAGTTAATTGTTCGAGGGTGACTTTCTTCTCCTTGCTCCCCCCAAGCTTTATTATTTTTCTAGTCACAGAAATAAAGCAGCTGTGTGTTGGTAGGTGGCTCTTTCATCTCTAAGGAGTGTGAGACAAGAAGCCTCACAATTGGTTATACTGGAGGCTATTGCATCTTACCAACTGTGTCAGACTGCCCAAGATGCATGAGTGCTCTGGCTGTGTATTCCAGTGCTGAGGAGTGTGCTGGGCTAAGAGGAATAAGTAGATTGGATATTAGGGGGAAGCTTTTTACGGAAAGAGTGGTGAGGTCCTGGAACAGGCTGCCCAGAGAGGTGGTGGATGCCCCATCCCTGGAAGTGTTCAAGGCCAGGTTGGATGGGGCCCTGGGCAACCTTGTGTAGCTCCAGGCCTGAGGTTGGTGGCCCTGCCTGTGGCAGGGGGGTTGGAGCTTTATGATCCTTGGGGTCCCTTCCAACCCTTGCCATTCTATGATTCTAAGTAGGAGTTGGAATGGGCGAGAACTGGGGTGGAATTTGGATATCGGTGACAATAAAAAGCTGTTGAAATGTAGATGTCAAGCTCTTGTGTGAAATTTTGCGTTAGGCCAACTGAGCACAGATTAAACTGTTTGAGGTTTGTGTTTTTGTTTTGTTAGAAGACACTAATTTTTTTGTTTCTCTGTTTCATAGCTGGGTGCTGAAACACCAAAGCTAGCTGAGTATCAGGCTTACATTGATTTTGAAATGAAAGCAGGTGATCCAGCTCGCATTCAGTTGATCTATGAGAGGGCTTTGGCTGAGAACTGCCTTGTACCAGATCTTTGGGCACGCTACAATCAATATTTGGTAAGGAAAAAATTCCAGAGATTTGAGAGCTTATTTTCCTTTCTTTTTTCTGTTGCAAATATCAGTGGCTGATAAATGAACAAGTAAGTTCCACCTTGGGTTTTGGGTGGAACAGCACCTTCCTTCCCTGAGCAGGCTGTGTGCGTGCCTGCTTATATCCTTTCTTGTCCTAAACATATACTAAGAACAGTTGTGAATTTACTTGGTGGCTTTATAATATTTAGATCATGGGCTGAAAACACCTCCCTGACTTGGTTAGAGGCACACAGTTAGGTACTGCAGGCTGAATGTGGTGTGGAGCTCTTGTTTGTGTTGGTCCTGAGCATATTCTTTCTGTTTTGAAGGTGTTCACTGGGTTTTTAGGACTACAGAATGTAAACCACATGACTTTTTTTAGCTTTTCAAATATAAAAGAAGTACTGTCGTAAAGTGTTGGCTCTTTATCAGCTGGTGTTTCCTAGATGGGCTCCCTGGCTAACACAAACTGAAAACTTTGTATTTCAGGACCGGCAGCTGAAAGTGAAAGAGTTGGTCTTGTCAGCTCATGACCGCGCTGTTAGGAACTGTCCCTGGACGGTCGGGCTGTGGATTCGATACCTTTTGGCAATGGAGAGGCATAGAGTCGATCACAGCGCCATTTCTGGTAAAGAAAGACTGTCTCTGCAAGGCTTCTTTGTGTTCTGAATAACGGTGACCTGTAGGATGTATTTTCATACTGCTGCCACAGTCTTTAAAGCTGAGGAAATGTTTGGTTGTGAGCTCCTAGGGCAAAGCTGCTTTTGCTGAGCAGCTTCGATTCCAAGCAAGAATTTTACTTCAGCTTTGCATGAACATTACTGAATTCAGCTGGCTTTTACCTTCACTTCCTAAACCGATTTAGCATATGTAGGATTTCTTCTGTTTCCCTGCCTTGCTGGAAGTGTGAAGTATCTCCATTGTGCTGTACATTGTAGCTTGCTAGTTTTGTTAATATTCAAGAAGTAAGTATGTTTGTGTGGCTGTTTTTTCCACTTATTTCTTTCAGAAATGTTTGAAAAAGCTCTGAATGCAGGTTTTATTCAGGCAACGGACTATGTAGAAATCTGGCAGGCGTATCTTGATTACCTGAGAAGACGGGTGGATTTTACACAAGGTACGACATAACATGGGAATAAATAGTTCAGCTGTTTTCTATGAACCTCACTAGCATAATGTTTTTAAAGATCTCACAGTAATTTCTGATCTTCCACAAAACTACCCTTCTGGCCAGTGAGTGCCTGTAAGATAGGTAAACTTGGTTCAAAGAAGCAGCTCCTTGCTGGCAAAATAGATTGTGCTCTTGAAAAAATGCCCTGCCTTATGTCTTGGGTGCTCTATTATTATTATTTTATTACTATACATTTAGTGGAATGTTCTGAAGTAATTTGTTGCCCTCTCCCCCAGTCATTGCAGATGTTAGGAAGATGTTTTTAGGTGAGACAAAAATTAAATTATTACTTCAAGGCAGTTTGTTCTTTTTTTTTTTTTCTAAGACTCAAGTAAAGAACTGGAAGAGCTGCGGTCTGCATTTGCCCGTGCTGTGGAGTATTTGAAGCAAGAAGTAGAAGAGCGTAAGTTAAATCCTCCAATATATTGTTTCCTCTTGTTCAGAGTGATCTTTATAAAACCAGTTCCCCACACTGTATTTAGCTTGTCTTCTGGTGCCTCGAGTGGTTTCAGAATGTTACAGATGGTAAACATTTCATCAACACTGTAGAACTTGCGTGATAAACACTTGATTTCCAAGAGCTGTTTACATACAGTATTTCTTGTTATTCCCAGGGTTCAGTGAAAGCGGAGATCCGTCCTGCACCATCATGCAGAACTGGGCAAGAGTTGAGGTGATGGTTGTGTCTGCTGTACTTAAATGGCTATACTAGAGGACATCGGTCACTTTAACATCCAACCACAGAACACAGTCCTCTTGTACCTTGGTATTCTGTCTGGGTAGCGGTAATGCTTTAACCCTAGCTGGCAACTGAGCCTTCCCCCTCCAGCTGCTCACCCACACCCCCAGTGGGGCAGGGGAGAGAATCGGAAGGGTAAAAGTGAAAACCTGAGGGTTTAGATAAAGGCAGTTCTGTAAGCAAAGCAAAAGCTGTGCGTACAAGCAAAGCAGAACGAGGAATTCGCTCCCGCTTCCCGTGCAGTCAGGTGTTCAGCCATCTCCAGGAAAGCAGGGCTCCATCATGCATAGCATGACTTGAGGAGACAAGCACCATTGCTCCAAATGCGTCCCCTGCTTCCTCCTCCTTCCCCCAGCTATATGCCCTCATGGTGTGGGATATCCCATGGGTCAGTTGAGGTCAGCTCTCACCAGCTGGGGGGTGACGACACACAGCCGGAAGTCAGGATAAGTCACATTACTTCTGTGCTGTAACTTCTCTGGGTGTAAGGCGTGGGATGGCTTGCCAAAGTCTGGGGTGTTGTCTTCCTCTTGAACGACATGGGCCTGAATCTGAATTAATTACTTTCACTTCCTGTCCACTTAGCAGAGGGAGAAAGTGGGTGTGAATCATCTTATGCTAAAGCGGTTCTAGTAAGTCAGCTGCCTGGTGTGCTCCTGCACCTCTACAGTTGGCTTAGGTGAATCCCGCTTGGGTCTCTTACTCAGTTTCCCCTCTCCCACTGCTCCCTTTCCCAAGCACTTGCTGTGAGCTGCGCTTGTGTTGAAGTGCTTTGTTAGGTACATTCGTCAGCAATGATGAAAGGAACAATCCAGAGTCTTATTTTATTTTCTAATGACCAAAACAAACTGTGTGTGGGAGCCAGCAACCCAGGCAGGTAGTAGGGAGGTGTCACTCTGGTAGGGTTGTGTTAGGTATTCACTTTGCTCGCTCTAAGGAGCAGGGGTATCTTCTCAGGCCTGTGTGTGTTGGCTGTGGGGGCTTCCTGGGGAGATGTAGGGGGGTGGCGATGTTGAGTAAATGTTCCTGAATTGAATTGCTTTCTGGATGCTGTTTCAGGCCCGTTTATGTAACAATATGCAGAAAGCCCGTGAGCTCTGGGACAACATCATGACTAAAGGAAATGCCAAATATGCTAACATGTGGCTGGAGTATTACAACCTAGAAAGGTGAGAGCTTGTCTGTTTCAAAGAATTAATTAACCTTTTAGTTTCCTTGTCTAATGAGACAAGACTTAGGTGCTTAACAAGGGTATTCTTCATGAGTCTGCAGTGCCCTTCCGAGGTGCTTACAACACCTCTGCCTTTGTGAAAGAAAATGAGGGGAATAATAGAAAACAGTATAGCTGGCCTCAGAGTTTGATTCAATCTGTATTCCTCTTCACCTCCTCTTGTGTCAGTTTCTGAGTGATAATATCTTGTAAGTATCATGTAATTAAAAACCTCAGTGACTTTGTATGGTGACATGTAAGGGTGACAGAGTACTGAAATAGGCTGCCCAAGAAGGTGGTGGAGTCTCCTTCCCTGGAGATATTCAAGACCCGTCTGGATGCCTGGCTTTGCAATATGAGCTGGGGAGCTGCTTTGGCAGGGGGTTGGACCCAATGATCTCTTGAGGTCCCTTCCAACCCCTACGATTCTGTATTTCAGCAGTGTTACACCAACAAGCCAGGGAAGGAGGGAAAACAGTAGCGTAGAATGTAGTTAACTGTCCCATCGTGTGATCTTGATGTGGAGGGTCAGCCCTTACTGGCAGGGTTTCTCTTCTACAGAGCCCACGGCGATACCCAGCACTGCAGGAAGGCCTTGCACCGTGCTGTGCAGTGCACCAGTGACTATCCAGAGCACGTTTGTGAGGTGCTGCTCACCCTGGAGAGAATAGAAGGTAAAACTGCTTTGTCTAGTCTTACCTGCCCTACTTAGTGTGCAGTGATACAGAGTGGATTCTGATCTCATGGTTTGTGTTCTGGTGACATATATGAGAAGCTCTTTTCCTTCTTTCTTATTTTCTAGCCTAAGTTGGAGCCTGCTGAAAGTACTGTTTTTTCCAATGCCTTTTGGGAGTGTCATTTGTGCCCTGCTTGGGTTTTATTTTTCTTTGAAGGCTACTTGTTATTTTTATGTGTAATGGTTAATATCAAGAGTGAGTTCCATGAACTCATTGACTTTTTCTCCAGAATTCTATTTTCAAATTACAGGAAAGCTAAATACAAAGCTTATTTTTTAAATTTCTTTTTTTCTATCCTTTAGGAACATTGGAAGATTGGGATGCAGCTGTTCAAAAAACAGAAAACAGATTAGCTCGAGTTAATGAACAAAGAGCAAAGGTCAGAACTTTCTATGAACTACCTAAGCAGTTTATAGGAAACAGCCTGTGTTAGTCATGAATATCAGATTTCCAGTGTTGGTTCCCATAGATAAGCCTGAACTGTCTTAAAGCCTCAGAACTAATAGTTTAAACCTGTGGTTAATGTCTTCTGACTCTTCCCTTTCACCCATGGGTGATAAGAGTAACCCACGCTTCAGGAAAGCTGTAGGAGCAAACAGCTGAGTTGTGCTTTAAATCTGACCCCATTAGCTCTATGTTTTCATGGAGCTTAGAAGAGAACCGTTCAGGTTCAGCACTCTGAAAGATAGTGTGTGAGAATGCTCTGTAGTCTGCGGTCAGTAGAGAAAAACTTCAATCTTCCATATTTGTAGGCTGCTGAGAAGGAAGCTGCTCTGGCGAAGCAAGAGGAGGAGAAAGCTGAACAACGTAAACAGGCTCGGGCAGAAAAGAAAGCTTCCAAAAAGGCTAAAAAAACCAGGATTGGAGACAAACGCAAAGCAGATGATGATGATGATGGTGAATGGGGGCAAGAAGAAGGTAAAAATATAAACCGTATCTGTGGTAGCAAGGTTATCTGTTCCCTCCCTTCAGTTAGAGGCAGATGAGGAAGGGCAGTGCTGGTGTCTGCTGAGCTGCTGTCTATTCAGGATCTCTTTCTTCTAGAAGATCTTAGTGGTAGTGAAATGAAAGTGAGACTAAGTGGGTTTGGATAAACAGAATTGTATGTTTATAAGAGGTTCTCTGGGTTTTTTTATAAGGTTTTTCTTATTTCAGAGAAATAGTGGTTAGTAATTTTCCTGAGTCATCAAATGACACAGAGGCACCTGTCTAAATTGGGTTATTTGGTGTTGTAGCTATCCCTTGGAAGGTGGTAACAGATTTTAATGGATTGCTGCCCCAGGGATTTCTGGGAGCTTTTAGATTTCTGTGGTTTTCACATTTAAAAAATAAAAGTCCGATTAGACAAAGAGAAAGAACATGAATCAGTAGCTGTAGGTGGCAGAAAAAGGAAAAAAAAATCTCCCTGCTGCTTTCATCTAAATCCGTGATGTCTTTGGTCAAAAATCTGTTAGTGCTTGTTCTTGAAAACCTGAGGGAGATTTTTACGTGGTGTCTCCAAGAGCTGCCACTGCATCTCTGCTTTCACATGCCAGTTATGATCTCTGCCATGGTAATGGAGGACAATGGAGTTTCAGTGCTGAATGAAATGGTGTAATTTTTTTTCTAGTAAGGCTTTCAATTTTGTTCATCAGCAGAACAGCCCAGCAAAAGACACAAGGGCGATGGTGACAGCATGCTCCTCGAAGACATGGAGGTAGAAACAGGGCTCTTTGGAAGAAGTGGACCTGAGAAGACGTATCACCCAGCAAACCAAAAGGAAAAGGCATCTACCAGTCGAAAAGACATCCCCAAAGTTTTACATGACAGCAGCAAAGATAACTTCACTGTCTTTGTCAGCAACCTTTCCTACAACATGGCAGATCCCGATGTGAAACTGAAAGAGCTCTTTGAGAGCTGTGGGGAGGTGGTAGAAATCCGTCCGGTGTTCAACAACAAGGGGACTTTCCGGGGATACTGCTACGTAGAATTCAAGGAAGAAAAATCTGCTCTCCAAGCTCTTGGCTTGGATCGTAAAGTTGTGGAGGGAAGGCCAATGTTTGTTTCTCCATGCGTTGACAAGAACAAGAATCCAGACTTTAAGGTAAACTTTTGTTCCTGGAAGTACTAGGTTGAGGAGTGGGAGTGCACAGGAAAGCCAGCAGAGTGTGTTGCTTCCAGATAACTTGTACCTAACAAGTTCATGTTGTGCTGGCTGGGAACAGTGAGATGTTATGTCTTGGCAGTAAAACTGAGAGTTCATGTGCCTTGTGGTACTTTGCCATGAGGCAGCATTGCCACTGGCAGATCCCCACTGATGTGAACAGTGAGTTACCTGGAGTGAGGTGCCAGGATTCCAACTGCAGCATCTCACTCTGTAGAGTCTGCAGCTGTGGCATTTGTCACACAGCTCGCCTGGTTCTTAATGGTCTGTACCAGAGATGGGTTGTATAATTGGGGGGGTTCTGCTTGATGGAGTTGCTGTACAGAAAAACTTAATGGTTCACGTAGTGACAACTGAGCAAGAAAGCATTATTGATGGCCCTCCTTGTTGTGAGGAAGATGGTGGTATTCAGAAGGGTCTCAGTTCTTGGAATTACTTGCAACTCCTTATTGTATACCTGTGTGGTCAACATGTAAATATCTTTCAAGATACTACTCGTGACCCAAAGGTATTGTATCAATCAGATTTGAAGTACTCTGATAAGCTTTTAGAGGTGTAAAAGGTTGAAATCCTTGGGAGTCTCTGACTGGTTTGTTGTATCTAACAGCCTTTTTGCGGTTTCAGGTGTTCAGGTATAGCACTACGCTGGAGAAACATAAATTATTTATATCTGGCTTGCCATTTTCCTGCACCAAGGAAGAGCTGGAAGACTTGTGTAAAGCCCATGGGAATGTGAAAGATATTCGGCTGGTCACCAACCGAGCTGGGAAACCCAAGGTAGGTGCCCTCAGTGCGCTCTTCATTTTAAGAAGTCTATCAGAGAGAAACTCTTTGAGGTCTGGACACAAAAAGTCAGCTTTGTATTTTCAAAGTTGCCAACCTGGCCTTACGCAGAAGCTTGTAGAAATGCTGGGATTTATACAGCCCAGCATGCCTTTGTGCCAAAAACTAGGTAAGAGGGGAAGAGGAATGTTTCCAAATTACTCGCTAAATTGCACAAGAAAAATGTGTGATATAAATCAGATAGAGGAGGGGAAGACTTTTCACAGTGCTTTCAGGATAATAGTAAAAAGAGGAGTTAGTAAGTCTGTGAAGAGTATTTGGTTTTGAGTTAACAGATGAGAGAGTTTCCTTGGTACAACCAGTTCCCCTCCTTTTTCTCTGGTTTCCTGAGGCTATTGTTCTAACACCTGCTGCAGTAATAGATTTACCAGTGAGAAATGAGCCACCTCTTTCAGGCAGGGCTTGTTATTTCCATCCTGGAATAACTGACTTCTTGTTAAATATGAGACTCCAAACTAGCTGCTGCTCTCCCAGAATTCTACCTGACACTTGGAATGGGTGCCATCCTGGTGACGATGCGCGTCTAGTCTTAAAAATGTATTTTCTAGCTCTTGGCTAGAATCTCTCCAGTGTGGTTCCTGTTGGCATGCATACCTCTTAACCTCTGTGTGTGCCCCCAATCTTGAAAGCCATGCTCCAGCTTAGTTTCAGCTGGGATTTTGCCAAAACCACAAATACTTTGTGTCCTTTCAATGTTACATGAAATACAATTTCTCCTGTGAAATGGATGACCTGAAAATATAGCTGAAGGGCTTGCGTGTCATTGAAAAGAACAGCACTAAGGGAAGCAGGAGGCGATGCCTCCCAGCTATGCGCTGTAGGAGCCTGCTGAAGCAGATACTGGGGTGTTCCTGTGTCCGTTGGCTGGAAATGAGACCCCCATTACTAAGGGTGTGTCAGCAGCTGGTACACTGGGAAGTCAGCATGGAGTCGCTGCCAGCAAAGACTGCTGTAGCCACCGCTCCCTGTGCTCAGGGCAGTGGTGCTGGGCTCTGCTGGGACAGTGCTTGTCAGTTCCGGTTTGGTTTTTGGTTTTATAAACCTCATCCACAAATTTAGGACATTGTGAACGAGTCAAGAAATGCAGCTTGTGGATTTGTGTCGAGAAAACTTTTTACCTAAAGGATACTGGGACTTCTTGGCATGTCTGGGCCTGCCTTCTGTACATTTTTCTTAGAAACCTGTTGTGCAGAGAAAGAAAAAAACTCCTAATGTAGGTTACCCCTTTTCCTTATTTAGGGCCTGGCCTATGTGGAATATGAAAACGAAGCTCAGGCCTCGCAGGCTGTGCTGAAAATGGATGGCCTGACAGTAAAGGAACACGTCATCAAGGTGGCGATCAGTAACCCGCCTCTCCGAAAGCTGCCAGACAAGCCTGAGGCAGGCAGAGCCTCGCAGTTCGCAGTACCACGACCGGTTTATGGAGCGTAAGTAGTCATGAGGGATGCAGCTTGCCAGAGCTTGCAAAGAAAACACTGGGTTTCTTTATGCTTCAATGGAGGGATCTTACCTGGAACAGGAAAGAATGTTTAAATAGCACTGAACCATAAAAAAATCAGGTTGAGTGAGGGGAAAAGTGGGTTTTTTTGTTCTTTGTTACCACTAGAAACAGATCTGTAGTGACTGCAGGTATCATATTGGGGTTACATCCCCCCCAGCTCTGATGTTACTACCCCTGAGTGGTAATAACTTCCATGTGCTCCCCTCTGGGAGACCCAGCTGTTGTTCACACTGAGCATTAAGTTGCTCTTTGGTCTTTTGGAGTGCTCCTGCTGCTTGGCATCACGTCAGCATTGTATTGTATGTGCTCCGTGGATGAATTCCGGAGCTTCAGTTTCTGGGGCTGGTTTCTGCTGGGATGTAGGTGTACAATTTCAAAGGGAACCCCGTGGAAAGCTTTGTGCTACTTATTTCTGAAACAAAGGAGAGGAGTAACATTTAAACAAGTGTTCCTCATAGTGAACAGAATCCTTTGTTTCCCCAAGCTAAACCAGTATGTTGAGTGTGCCCTGTGATATCTTTAAATGTCACTTTCTGTTCTCCAGGCGAGGAAAGGGCAGGACACAGCTTTCGATGATGCCTCGTGCGTTACAGCGTCAGAGTACTCCTGTGGCTAAGGCTGAGAATGGGATGGTCCAGAACTCACCAGCAACTTCATCCAACCCCCCTGAGGAGCCTAAAAAGATGTCCAATGCTGATTTTGCCAAGATGCTACTGAAAAAGTGAGCAAAACGTATGCAATCAGCAGGTTTGGTAAAAATGTGAATTGCCTTTATGGAAGCCATGTTGTGTCCTTATGCTAGCAAGGAGAGAACGCCAGTCACAATCACATGTAAATACTGTTCTGGACTGCTGCTGCACTCACGGAGATCACTGTAGGATGGTACAAATCCAGCTGCATTTTCTTTTTTGTTTTCCTCTAAGAGCAAAATGTCACACGATGTTCTGGTAAAATGGCGTTATAGGATTCCTCATATTGAGGGTTAATGAGGGGGGAAATATTTCCTGTGCAGGTTGGATGCTGCATCAAGTTTTGCAAATACTTTGCAGATATTTCTCTTTCATTAACGAATGAGATGCAACATGAAAGCAGGGTGATAACCTTGTCATGCTCCACTGGTTGGGTTTGGATTGTGATTGCAGTCATTCTCTCTGACAAACCACCCCATTTTTACACCCAAACACACTCACCCAGGGACATCCATCTCCTTCCATTGAGAGTTCAACAGCAAGATGCTAGTAACTTCACCACAATGGCCTATTTTAGTATTGGGAGAGTTTCTATACATATGTGTGTATATGTATATACACAAATATACATATATATGTATGCAGTTACTGTTCTGTTCAAGTTGACCAGTTTTTTATATTGTGTATTTGTAAAAGACATTCGGGTTGTTATTTTTAAGTGTCATGAGATAATACTTAGACCTGATAACTTTTCTTTCCCATAAAAGCTGTACATGCTGTTGCTGAGGACCATTTATTATTATTTTTTAATTATTTTTTGGTTGGTTTTGCTAGCTAGCTGGCTCATACATGTTCTGCAGGTGGTTTCTGTATGGTTTTGTACAAATGTGAAGTGCAAGCTGATGTTTCTTGGTTTATTAAACTCGAGTGCTAAAAGGTTTTCTATAAATACCGTTGCTTTTGTTTAAATGTAGGTGGTGGAATTGCACTTACCTTTATGGCAGCTGGGTGACACTGATGTACCTTGCCTCTCAGCTGTGCTGAGATACACGGTGGCACTTCATATACCTTTTAAATGTTCATCCCATCAAGTATGAATACCCTGGAACTATTCAGTGATCACCTTTAGACTTAAAAATAATCTGGTACGTGATCTTGGATAGAAATACTGCTGCTTGTTGGCTAAAACTTATGCTGACTCTGGGAGTCAGCACAAGCAGGGGCTGACCCTGGTTCTGAGTCCACTCGTACAATGCTAGCACTGCTGCAAGCAAACACGACTTCACAGTGCTGATTTGACTTGGCTCTACTGTAAAATGATGAGCCTGCTCAGTAGCTTTGGCCCATGCAACCACAGCACTGTGGTCACAACCACGTTGTGTTGATGCTTGGCAGCAGTATAGCATGTGGCTACTTCTGGGCTGGCCCCTTGGGCCAGCCAGGCAGCGTTGTATTGGTGGTAAATGGGGTTATATCTCAAAATCAGTTGAGAAACATTCTACCCCCAATTACATTTGTATCTTTGGTTTGTGGGTTGGGAATGCTGCTGCCAGCCTTGCCCCCTCTGATCAGTGGAGTTGGTTGTAGCTGCTGGGGCCAGGCTTCTGCTCCAGAACCCTCTGCAATGCCCCAGGCTGTGGTACAGCAGTTGAGGGAGCAAGAATCTGTACATACCATGTAACTTGCTACTCCATAGACTGAGCTGTAACAGCTTCTTAGCTCACTGCAGTAGAAAAGTGCTTTGACAACAGCTTCTTCCAAACAAAGATTTTAATATTAAAATAGTTTATTAATCTGTTACTAAAATAACATCATTTCCCCCCACGCTCTAAAGTGCAGAATTTATTTATACTCACCTCACACTACAAAAATAAGCACGCTTTGTAAGGACAGAATGACCTGCCTCATTTATTGTTAGCTTCCCTGGTGGCAGCAATAGGTACGTAAGCAGGGAGTGGTGCTGCAGTAGATAAAGAATTCCCAGCCCTCTCTTTATTGTCTGTATAAAATGTGTCCTAACTACCTTGCAGGTGAGAGTTAGAAGGGAAGAAACTGCATGCTGGCCTGGTGTTTGCAAAGGCTTGTAGCTTAGCAGTGGTGTCAACTGGGGCACACTGGAAGCTTTCTAAATGATGCTGTTATGTTGCTGGCTGGCAGGGTTGGAGGTAGCTGTTACCTGCTGTTGGGCTGCAGGTGTCTTTACCAGAGATAGAAGCAGCTGCTTTCACATGCACAGCAGCTTCCAGGTCCCATACCAGCTGCCCCTGCGTTACAGAGGCCAAGTGTGATGCTCAATGCAGTTAACAGTGTGCTAATGTGACCTCATAATTAATTGTAAATCAAAGACAAGTTTTTGGCAAACTTGCTATACAGGTTCTTACCAAATTTTCACACCTGAGAAAGGTTGTCTTGCTATTTTATATATAATACCTTTTCCTGCCTGATGCTTTGCAGAAGCAAGCTCTTCTCAGACCCTGAACTGAAATGTGTAAGGACCAGGGGTGGGTTCCCAGGGCTCCTGCCTGAGGAACAGGGGGCTGTGGGGGGCTACATCCACAGGGCACGAGGCGGCCCTGGCTGAAATGTAACAAAAGCATCTCATGGACCTGCCAAGTCAGAGCATTTCCTTCTCCATCAGTCACATCGTCTGTAACCCTAAGTGAAATGCTTCCCACTTGTATACAACTCACCCTAGGAACAACCACTGAAAGTAAACGTGCAATGTGCTACTGAATCTGGAACTGGGATGGGGGAGAGGCTGTTGCTGGAGTGGAGTTTGGCTCCTTCCCGATCAGCATGGTGCACCTGGGGGACTGGCAGGGAAGGCTCTGACGGAGCTGGGAGAGCTGCTGGTTTGGGGTGGGTTTTGAACAGGGAAGAGGTGATGCAAGCACAGCAGCTCGGTTAAGACTTTGTCTTGCCTAGCAGCTCCTGGACAAGGTAGGACAGTGGAGCTGACCAACCAGGTGAAGGGTTGTGACTGAAGCACATTCCCATAGCTTGATTTTAAGGAGAAATTAAATCCTACTTCAGCCTGTTGAGCCCCTGTGACACCTCTCCCTGCCTTCTTCCAGTAGCACAAGCAAGTTATAGTGCATACTCAACATCAACAGTTCACATTTCAGCTTGGCATAATGTATATAAATAAATTATATTAATTTAATCAGATGTAAGACACTTTAAATAAACAAACTGCTAAAGAGTGACACCTTCTGTTGAGTTATTTCCCAGCAGGAATACTGAGTGGCTTGAGGTTCCATTCTTCCACGCGTTCATTGGCTCCTGAATGTCTGCAACCCTCAAGTCTTGACAGGGATGGTTTGTTTGCACCCAGCAGTGCTACCGTCTGCTTCAGGTAAGCCCACAGAGTATTCTGTGGTGGCAATGAGCAACATGTCTAGAGTTGTCTCAGTACACTTGGCAATAAAGCGTATGAAAGGCCTCACGTCACCCTCATTGGCTACTTCCAAGACGTGATAATACTCGGCCCGCTGCTCCTTGCGGATTGTGATGGGCGGGTAGCCGGCCTGCATTAGTATGAGGTTCATCAACAGGCGTGAGGTCCTTCCGTTGCCATCAACAAACGGATGGATGTAAACCAACTTGTAGTGGGCTAACGCAGCAAATTCCACGGGGTGCAAGCTCATGGCATCTTCCGAGTTAATCCATTGCACGAACTCCTGCATCTGTTTCTCAACGTCCTGGGGGTGTGGTGGGATGTGATGTCCTACAAACACCTGAGTTGTTCGGAACCGCCCGGCCTCCACCGGGTCGGCGTAGCCCAGCACTCTCCGGTGTATCTCCAAGATGTCGCTGATGGTTACGGAACCTATCCGTGATACTAGCGTGGTGTTGACGTATTTCAAAGCTGCGTGCATGCCAATCACCTCATTCTGCTCCACTAAGCTTTTTCCAGGAACGGCGTATCTGGTCTCAATGATGTGTCGGATTTCTGACAGTGTCAGAGTGTTTCCCTCAATAGCAACCGTGTGGTAGATGTGGTGATAGTAGGACTCCTCCATCACCCGGCGCAGGGCAGAATTGCCTTTGGGGATTGCCATCACCTTTTTAACCTTGCTGTCGATAATGCTGAAATACCTCTGATCTATCTCTTCAACTAAAGGAAGCGTCCGGTCCCGATTGATCAAAGCCTTCTCATTGCAGGGAGAAATGGTCAGCGCTTTGGAGTACAAATAGTCGGCTTGCAGGATGTCTTTTTCCTCTTCGGAAAAAATACCGAATTCGTTCAGGGCATCCACATAGTCAGGGTCCATTTTGAGGGCATACACAAAGAGCTTGTGGGCCTTCTCCCGCTTCCCTTGGCGCTTCATTTCCAGGGCTTGATTCAGAGCTGCTTTGGCTTCTAACTTCACTTCTGAAATGCACCGATAAGGATTAGATAACTGCTGGTGACCGGCACTGTAATTAAATAAAGCTGGTCTCTTAAGAACAGGACCAGAGAGCTTGTGCCAGGCTATGTGCAAAGAGGCTTATGCCACGTTTTCCGGAAGCGCAGTGTGGTAGGACCTGTGTGCAGCACTGCTCAGCTGGCCGCAGGCACATGGCCATCCCAGCAAAGCTCGCTTTGGCCACCAGCCTCCGTTACAGGGGAGGACCCAGAGCCATTCTCTTGGCAGTAACAGCAGTTCTGCTGGAAGCACAGCCCATGGCTGCTGACAGCACTTCTCTCTGTTTTTTCACTGAACTATCAAACATCTTGATGGGAGCCCCCACAGCTCTCTAGAGCTCCGTGAAAGGCAGCTGTAGCGAGGTAGGGTTGGTCTCTTCTCCCTGGTAGCCAGTGACAGGACGGGGGAAACGGCCTGAGGTTGTGTCAGGGACAGTTTAGGATATTAGTTCCTAATATTGGATAAAGGAACAATGTCTCTACTGAAAGGGTTGTCAGATATGAGCACAGGCTGCCCAGGGAGGCAGTTGAGTCATTGTCCCCGGAGGGGTTTAAAAGAAGAGATGTCCTGCTTGGTGACATGGTGTTGGACCTAGTAGTAGGGCCGGACAGACAGTTGGACTCGATGCTCTTAAAGGTCTATTCTAACCAAAACCATCCTATGGTTCTATCTTCCCAGCAATAACAATTTTAATGGAAAGGAAGATGCAGTGCTCAAATTGTAATGATGCTTTTGAATGTTTTCTAAATTAATGTCTTGCCCGATAAGGGCAGCAAGTGCAGCCTCATGCAGCCAGAAAGGCGGTTGTCTGGCACCTGGGATTTCGGGATTAACGCATCCCAGGTTGCTGTGCATTACCATGCTGTATTCAGGTTACCAAACCAGAACTTACTAGCATGGAAAGCGGGAGGAGAAACTTCCAAGAGACAAAGCAAAGCAGGGAGAAGCCCAGCGATTCACCCCTCTGCACCACAGGGCCCTGGAATGCAGTCGGGCTGCTGCCAGTGGTGTCTCTGACTTCTGGGTCGCTATAGGCGACGTCAGTTTGCAGTTGGCAGTGGGAGTTTGTTAGCATTATGGGGCACAGGAGCGCAGGCATCACACAGTAACTAGGTGAGGAGGGGGAAAGTATGACACACTCTCACCTGGGGCGGCTTTGCCTTTCAGCACCAGTAGTTCCAGCTCACTGGAGGTGACACTCAGTCCGGTTGTCTGTCCGGTGTATCTGGTGACTCCAGAGGAGCCCGCGCCCAGTTTACTCTTCAGGAAGGAGAGTCCCTTGAGCACGGTGTGGCACTGGTCTTCCACAGCAGGTGGCGGGAGCAACAGCATCACGAGGCAGCCCAGGAGGAGCACAAGGACGGCCGCCCACCTGACGCGCACCCACAGCATCATCCATTTCAGCTCGGGATCTGTCGCCATAGACACAAGATTCATCCCGCTCCCGGTGAAGACGCGATGGGCATCTCCTTCACCGCTGCTCCCACCTGGGAACGGACACCGTGTTAGCCACAGCCCTGCGCCACGGGGCAGCCGTGGGGCTGGAGGCGTGGACTCCAGGATGCCGCCAGGGCTCTCGGAGTCGTGCCTGAGCACCGGCCTCTCCCTGCCACCGTCCGAGCACGTCAGGGCAGAGTTCCCGTGATGCTCGCGGGATCCGCTGTCCGCCGGCCTGAGGAGGCGGCGATGCCCGCGGGCACGGGGCTCCGCTGCCCCGCTTCTGCCTGCAGCAGCCAGAGGCTCAATGCGCGTCCTCCGGCGCGGAAAGCCATCCCCGGACCCCCGCGCTCCACTGCCGCGCTCCAGCCGCCGCTCCTCCGCCAGCCCCGCTCTCCTCCCCGCAGCCCGGCCGCGCTCACCCCCGGCTCCCGCCGCCCGGCCGGTCCTCCCCACCTCGGCCCGGGTGCCCGCAGCCCCCGGCGCTCCCTCCGGCCGGCGCCCCCAGGGCCCGGGTTGCCCCTCGCCCCCCGGTTCCCGCCCCAGGGTGTCCCGGCCCGGGCCGCCATCACCTCCGCCGCGTCCCGGAGCCGCCGGCTGCCGGCCGCAGCAGCCTGGAGCCCCGCCCCCTCCGCCCTCTGCCATTGGCTGAACGTCCCTCTTCTCCTTTCCTATTGGCGTCCGTGGCGGATCCTGTTCTGCCCCCTTCCTCCTCTCGGCTTCCGGCGGCGTCTTCCGTGTAGCGCCACGCCCCCGGTACCGTAGAGGCTCGTGGAGGGTGACGATTGGGCAATGCTCACGCCAATCCTATCAGAACATCCAATAAAAAGGGAGGATTGCTAATGGGGCGGGCTCATCCCTTAACTAGAAGCAGGCCCGCTCTCGGTTGCTAGGCGACGGCGCATCTCTCTCTCTCTCTCCCCGTCTCTCCCCGTCTCTCCCCGTCTCTCCCCGTCTCTCCCCGTCTCTCCCCGTCTCTCCCCGTCTCTCTCCGTCTCTCTCCGTCTCTCCGTCTCTCCTCTCCGTCTCTCCTCCTCTCCTCCTCTCCTCCTCTCCCCTCCTCTCCCCTCCTCTCCTCTGTCTCTCTGTCTTTCTCTCTCTCTGTCTTTCTCTCTCTCTGTCTTTTTCTCTGTCTCTCTGTCTCTCTGTCTCTGTCTCTGGGGTTGCGTGTGGTTCTCTCTGTCTCTCTCTCTCTCTCTCTCTCTCTGTCTCTCTCTCTCTCTCTCTCTGTCTCTCGGGGGTTGCGTGTGGTTCTCTCCGGTTTCGGTGCCGGGTGAGGCGGTCGGCAGTGATCTGCCACGCGGCCACCGGGATGGAAAAGCCCTTTGAGATCCCCAATTCCAACCCCACCGTCCCCTGTTACACCCATCCCTGAGCGCCTCATTGGCCTGTCGGTTAAACACCCCCCGGACCGGTGACTGAGCCCTCTCCCTGGGCTGCCTGTCCCTGCACCCAGTAAGCCTTTCTGTGAGGAATCTTCTCCCAGTGTCTAATCTGACCCTGTCCTGGTGCAGCTTGAGACCATCCCCCTGGTCCTATCACCTGCCACCTGGCTGAAGAGACCATTGCCCACCTCTCTGCACCCTCCTGTCAGGTAACTGTAGGCAGTGATAAGGTCTCCCCTCAGCTTCCTCTTCTCCAGTCTGAACACCCCCAGCTCCCTCAGCTGCTCCTCAGAAGGTTTGCTGCTCTCCAGCCCCTTCCCCAGCCTGGTTGCCTGGCTGGACATGCTTGAGGACCTCGGTGTCTTTCTTGTAGCAAGGGGCACAGTTTAATGAATTAGAGAGTTTTCTGTCCTTTATTCTGTGTTGGGCCTGTTCTGCCTGTGATAGCGATTGCAGAATGATCTCTCCCTGTCCGTATCTCCACTCCTAGCCCTCTCAATATTTATTTTCTCCCTTGTCCAGCTGAAAAAGGGAGTGACACAGCAGCTTTGGCGGGTGTCTGGCCCCCAGCCAGGGTCAAACCACCATGGGAGTTTAACGTCTGCCCTGGCTCCTCTCACTGGGGAATATTGGGGGTGCAGGGGATGGGGTGGGAGGGTGTTTGCCAGCATCTGGCTGCTTTTGCTTATTCTTGCAGCACTGGCTGGGCCAAAGGACTGAGTTGCTGTTACACGGCTGTTTCCAGAGACAGTTTTCCTTCGCTTGCTGATCTTCAGTGGGAAAGGTGGTGACTGCGCTCTCAGTGCCAGGGTATGCTTAGATGTTTATTGATTTTACTGGGATTGACAAAAGCAGATTGATGAACTCAGTTCAACCGGCGTTCCTAAAAAGAGACTGACAGCACCTCAGCCCTGAGACCCCCCAGCAGCAAACGGAGCCCAAGGCAATTCCTGCAGCACTGAGTTGCTGTGTCTTCCAGCCATTTGGAGCCTGCCAGAGCCCGTTAATGCTGAGAGAGAAGTTTGAGGGATAATTAGCATTTGAGGGATGGGCAAATCTAGCTGCCTGTCAAGAGCAAGCTTGGATAAGAACGTGCACTCACCTTGGTGCCAGTACTATGGCACCCGAGCTTGAGTATGGAATGTAGAGAGCAATAATGTGTTTTCCTCTTAAAAATTGTGAGAAGCACATCTAGAGTCTGATCCCAAATTAAATCTGAGCCGACAGGAGAACAAGACTGATAGCCAGGAATGCCTGGCATCTCCTCCCAGCTTTGTAGCCTTGGAGCTGTACTTTGTGACTGGTGATGCTGCACTGTTCCCCGGGGATGCCAGCCATCCTGCTGGTACTTGGCATTTCTATGGCTCTTCCTCAGTGCAGGTCGGGGCCAGCTTGAGGGTTGCCATTGCCAAGACATTGTGCTTTTATTTGTCAGGGTGTCATGGTTTTGCCCCAGCTGAGAGCTGAGCATCACACAGGTGGTCTCTATAAGAGGGTGTAGGGGGGAATTTGGGGAGGCCGGGGGGGTGGAGAAAGAGAGGGAAAAGAGAACCAAAAAAACCCCAAAACCTCGTGGGTTGGGATGAGGATAGGGCACTGGGACAGCAGAGAGAGAGAGAGAGAAATAACAATAACAGGACTTTATAGGGAAATACACAAAACTGGTGATGCACAATGCAGTTTCTCACTGAACTGCACAGCTCCATCTGTACAGCTCAGAGCCGCCCCAAAACCACGTGTCCTGGAGCTGTGTGCTTCTTCCACCCCCAGCCCCCCTTTATGCTGAGCATGATGCAATTGGCATGGAATACCCTCTTGGCCAGTTCAGGTCACCTGCCCTGGCTTCCCCCCCCCATCTTCTTGAGTGCTTCTCCTCTTCTCATTAGCAGGGCAAGATGAACAACTGAGAAGTCCCTGTCCCCTGGGCAACAACTAAACCATTCCTGTGTTATCAGCACTGCTCTCATGCCAACTCCCAACCATGGCATCCCACTGGCTGCTAGAAAGAAATTAGCTCTATCCTGGCCAAACCAGGACACAGGGAGATCCTAACATAGATGGTAGGAAAGAGTTAGGGCTGTGAAGTGCTGGAGCTGTAGCCCTGTGTTGTCCCTTCGGGCTCTTGGCATGGCTGGATGTGGATGTGTGTGTAACGGTGGTTGTGCTGAAGGGCTGCAACCTGGACCCTTAACCTCTGGGAAGAACTTGCATTTGGAATGTTGTCACTGGTTAGAGTGTCGCAGTGGGGCGCTGGAAGCACCACAGGTTTCCTGGGAGATGTTGTGTAAGGGGCTGATTCTTCTTACTTACTGTTTGGGGCTGGAGGCGGTGGGAGTGGGAGTGGAGGGGTCCCTGCAGTCGGTAGATGGCACTGACTCATCTCGCTGCTCCGGAGCAGCTTCCCGGCGCGCTGCAGTCTCTCTCCCAGACCTTGATACCGTCTGCCTTCAGAGGCAGTGATTGTGAAACACATATTTTAAGGTTGAGTAAAGCTCTGGCTTCCTCTTGGAACTGTTTGTATTGGGATAAAAAACACCTATCTGGGTGCTACTGAGGGTTTGGGGATCTATTGCTGATGAGGAATAACTGGCTGGCAGCGCAGACTCTCCAAAGCTTGTGGAGAGATATGGGTTAGCATAGGACAGGAATGATTTGACTTGATGATCTTAAAGGTGTTTTCCAACCTGGTGATTCTGTGAGTGCTGCGTGTGATGCTGGCTGTCAGGCGGATGGATCTTCACGATCATCTCACCTGACATCAATCTAGGAGATGCAATTGGGCAGAAACACTTGTGGTGTTTCTTTCTGGCTTTCCTGGGACACAATGGGGGAAAAAATAATTGTTGCATACTGCTTTCTCTGGCAGAAAGTCGTGGTCGACCAGGATAAACCTGATCTTGACTGCTCCCCACTTTTGGATTTGCTGAGAAGCCACATGGCTTGTCTGACTTGTAAGGGGTGCAGTTGGGTGGTCAGATGTTGGCCACCCCCGAGCGGGTAAGAGACTTAGCAGAAGAAAGTAAATGCAGACCTGGTAAGGGAAGAGCAGTGGTTTGCAGTGCTTTGGGAGCCACGCTGACTGCAGCTCAGAAGGACCAGCCTTGTTTCAAACAAACCCAGAAGGAGAATAAAGAATCTCTTCTGGGGATGGTAAAAGAACTACCGGTGAGGTTAGAAGCAGAACGGGTGGCTGACTTGGCTGGCCCTGTGTGGAGCCTGGAGTGGACTTGATGGATAGGGTAGGTAGTGGCAGGACAAGGGGGAATGGACTAAAGCTAAAGGAGGGAAGGTTTAGATGAGATATTAGGGGGAAGTTCTTTACAGAGAGAGTGGTGAGGAGCTGGAATGGGCTGCCCAGAGAGGTGGTGGATGCCCCCTCTGTCTGTGGAGGTGTTCAAGGCCACATTGGATGGGGCTCTGGGCAACCTTGTCTAGATCATGCCTGGAGGTTGGGGGTTGGAACTCTTGATCCTCGAGGTCCCTTCCAACCCAGACCAGTCTAAGATTCTATGATTGATGATCCTTACAGATCCCTCCCAAATCAGTATATTCTATGATAAGGCAGGATTTGGCTGCCATCCTCTTCCAGCCTCCAGTTCAAACATTCTGTAGAGGTGGAGTGCTGCAGACCCCATGTCCCTGTGAGCCTTGCCATGCTGGGGGTGCTGGCGGACTTTTTTTTTGTCATCCCCCCCAGTTTCATCTCTTTTATTTCCCCCATTCTTGGGCAGCATCATTGGCACTTGGCAGCAGCCAGTTGCCCTTGAGTTGCTGGGTTTAAACCAAGGCAACAAGGTGGTCTGCTCAAGGAGCATCGCTCAGGAAGGGCTCCTTGCGTGGATAGGGGTCTTGCTAGGAGAAGCTATTGGGCGCGGAGGCAGAATTGCATTTTTGGAAGTGTGGGATTTGAATCGATGAACAGATGGGCGAGTAAGAGATCAAATGCCTGGTGGTAAAGCTGTCACCCAGGTCAGAGCAAGGTTGTTGTGAAAAACGGTTTTGACATTCTCGGCCGCGCTGTTTTGCAAGGCGAATGGAAACCGCGTCCTGGATCCAAACGCAAGGCCAAAGGGATTCTTAATTAAAGGGAAAATAGATGGGCAAGCAAAAAGTGAGATCTGGGTTGAGCTGTGGTGATTGCTTCTGGCTGCAAACCAAAGATGCTGAGCGAGGGGTATTGTAGTTTTGTGTCGACAGGTTCCAGTGGAGGTGCAGGGCGGGGACTTCATTTTTGTGGAAGAGAACATTACTTCTCGTGGCAGTTGCTGTTCCTGCTGGCTGTCCTGCCTCGGAGTAAGAAACACCAGCTTTACAGACATTGAGGGCTGCTGTCATATGCATCCCAAGATTGAAGAGGTGGTTTCTTGGGGACCTTGGTCCATTTCCACTGCTTAGCCTCGCTGGGGACATCGTGGCCATTTACTCACCGTCCCCATGGGAGTCCTGCTCAGAAGGAACTTGGGAGAGTGACAAATGTCTGCACACATGTCTCCAGCCTATCCTTGAAGACGAGGTGGAAATGCTGACTCCAGTAAGAGTCATTTTGGACTAACTGCCACATAGACTTGACTAATGTGACTCTGCGCCAGGCAATCTGGAAATATATTAAACCCATGAGCTGCAGCAGCGATGATTTGCATGTCAATAACAGAAGGGAAATTGCCTCCCACAGGCCCCTCTCCGGGTTTTGATCCTGTGGAGTGCCAGGTATCCCCAACCCCAGCCCGTTTAATTGATTGCAGGAGGCAGTAGAGCCTCCTGGGATAACAAGGGCTTCTGGGCCAGCTCAGCTCATTTCAAGCTTTCACCCCCCTGCTCCCCTGGCTGAGGGGTGGAGAGGGGGTTCAGCTACAAACACACAAAGGCAGCACTTGTTAAAAGGGATTTAGCATCCGAATCTCCGTAGGCACGTGTTCCGGCTGGCCATCCGCCTGGCACGTTGTCTGGAGCTCAGTCGGGCTCTGGCTGATATTGGGGAGCATAAAACCTGCCTAGGACATGGCACAAGGATGAGCAGATTCCCATTAGCTGTGTGTGGGTGAAAGTGATCTCCCCATCCTTTCCCGATGCCAGGGGAGCTGTTGGCTCAGCTGCTGTCTGAGCCACGGCAGGCACACTTACTGGGGCATTGTTTAATAGTTCAAACTCTGCACACTTGCTGTTCCCAGGGCTTGTGATCTGGGATGAGGAGGGCTATAGCAGGCAGGAGGGGAGGTGTTTTGTAGGAGATTACAAAAGGAGCTATTTTACCTTGCGGGATTCTCTGATCACCCCCTGCGAAGGTATTGACAGCTGTCAGAGCTGTCCCATGGAGCTGGGGCTGGACAGGCAGCAGCTTGCCAATGTGACGGCTTGGCCCTTCCTCTGGGTTGGTAGCACCGCTGGGGGCTCTGGGGACCTGTGCTAGGGGTAAGTACCATCGCCTACATGGGGCAGTGGTGGCAACAGGCACTGCGCTTGGGCTTAGGGATCCTCTTCTAGTCTGGGATGCCCTCAAGATCTTCCCTTCTTGGATTTCACTTAGAAACCTCACCCTGTTCAGCCCTGGGAATGACTGGAGGTGGCTGCTGAACAGGGGGACATCTTTCCCAAAAGGTGCCGGGAGAGGGGATGGTGCTTGGTCACCATGGCAACCACAGCCAATGCAGGGATGCTAGGGAGACAGCACTGTGTCCTGGCACAGGTGTGAGGGGGATGCTGTGAGGGGCTGTGAATGAGCCTGGTCCAGTTGGGGTGCTGGAGGCCAGTGTGTCCTGGTCCCAGTCCTATTTCCAACACTGCAGTCCTGGATCGGCACGATCTCCTTGCGAAGGGGTATGCTCGGCCAGCACGGCCTTGAGCAGGGTCCGTTAATGAGGATGCTCCCTAACTTTTGTCTTTATGACCTGTTTCAGTTCTGAAATCCCAAGAAGAGAAGTAGGGGGCTCTGGAGCAGAGGTCTCCATAACTGCAGGCTGCTTGGGCTTTGCTTCTCTGTGGCTCAACGGTTCCAAAGGCTCCCAGAGCTTGGGATGTTCAAATGGCTCTTTATCTGTGCCGACTGTCAAAGATACAAACCAAAGCAGGTGGACAATCCTCTATCAGTCACAAAGAGTCTCAGTGGTTGGTAACGCAGATGCAGAGACTGGATCTTGGGAAGTCTGCTGGGCTGTTTTCTCAGCACCTGCACTCAGAAACAGGGAAGGTGAGAGTTGGAGGATGTGGATTTGCAAAGCAGTCTGAGCAGCTCTCTACAGGGCTCAGGCATTGGCTCGAGAGCCCTCTTGGAAAGGCAGAGAAAGGACACATGCAGGTTGTGGCTCTCCATAGCTCTCAGCTAAATAAAATGCATCCCCTGAAATTCCTCCAAATTAAAACTCTGGCTCCTCTCTTCCCCCCAAACCCCCATGCCAGTAACGGAACAGAGAACAGCCCCTGTTCATTGCCAGTGCTGTAACTCCCATCTTTATCGGGTTCCTCCAGCACTCTGCAAAACCTGGTGCTGTTAAAACATTTCGCTTTATACGGCTGGATTTAATTACTTCGGAGATGGGATGTTAAATCTCCTGTGTCGGGCTTTATGGCTTTCAGCAGGAAGAGGCTGAGCTGGAGCAGGAGCTGCGTGCAAATCTCTCTGTGCTAGTATGTGGGGCAAGCGCTGTGAGCTGCTGGCATTGCGGGGATGTTCCACGCTGGGCTGGTACGCATGTGGTTCTTCTCTGAGGCATCACGCTGGGCCCTCGCTGCTGGCTGCCTCTTCCCGATGCTGCAGCAGGGATGGCTGAAGCCTGGGGAAGGATGCAGGGGAAGGTTCGGGCAGGGGTGTTCAGGGTAAGGACAAGCCAGGACGATGCTCTCTGCTTCGTTCAAGGGCTTTATTACTCTAGAGGGAAACAGGAATGTTTCTCCTTTTCTGTATGCTTGGACTCCTGGCTGGTGATGGGACATGTGTCATATGTTATGTCCCCACACATGGGACATAACAACCCCCAAGAAGTGCTACAGGCTTGGGGGAGACTGGCTGGAGAGCTGTCAGGTGGAGAACCTGGGGGTGTTGGGTGACTGCAGGCTGAATATGAGCCAGCAGTGTGCCCAGGTGGCCAGGAAGGCCAATGGCATCCTGGCTTGTATCAGACACACCATGGCCAGTAGGTCTGGGGAGGTGATTGTTCCCTGTACTTGGCATTAGTGAAGCCACATCTCGAGTGCTGTGTCCAGTTCGGGGCTCCTCACCATAAGAAGGACATTTTGGTCCTGGAGCGAGTCCAGAGAAGGGCAACCAGGCTGGGGAAGGGGATGGAGGGCAAATCCTCTGAGGAGTGGCTGAGGGAGCTGGGGGTGTTCAGCCTGGAGAAGAGGAGACTGAGGGGAGACCTTATCACTGCCTACACTGACCTGACAGGAGCGTGCAGAGAGGTGGGTGATGGTCTCTTCAGCCAGGTGACAGGAGATAGAACAAAGGGCAATGGCCTCAATCTGTGCCAGGGCAGGGTCAGGTCAGATGTTAGGGAAAAGTTCTTCACGGAAAGAGTTATTGGGATGTGGAACAGGCTGCCCAGGGAGGGGACTGAGTCACCAATCCTGGATGTGTTTAACAGACAGGTAGATGAGGTACTTAGAGATATGGGTTAGCATGGGACAGGAACAGTTGAACTTTATGATCTTAAAGGTCTTTTCCATCCTGGTGATTCTGCGATTCTGTAATATATCCAAGGCTGCCAGGAAAGGGAGAAGCCTGAGGTGGGCCTTTGCTGTTCCACTGAGCTGTGGTTGGGGAAGGTGCCTAGTGATTACCCAACCTCTGCTCCAGGAGGGCTGGCTCGCTCAGTATTCCAGCTACCAAACTCACGACACTTGGATCACGCAGGGAAAAAAAGCCTCTCTCCTGAGAACCCTTGGGTGTCAGGAGTGAGTGGCAGCCTCATCTTTTACAGTTATTTTATTTGCAGAGGTTTAATTGAGGCTCCTGCTTGGGCAGCAGGCTAGGCAGGCTCCTTGACTTCCGGAGCATGAACCTACTAATAGCTGGGCTTCTGCAGAGCCCCATCTCCGCTGCGTTCCTGCTCTTGTTTAGTTATTACATTTGGTCTCTAGTGACTGCGGAGCTGACAGCTGGTAAAGATTTGCATATGGCACGAAGTGAAGTGAGTGCATTTTAATGTCTAATCTGTGCAAAGCTGAAATTTGGGTTCTAAAAGCCTTGCTTTGCTTTGTCGTTGCTGGCACATCTGCTTCACGCATTAGCCTTTGATTTCTCAAAGTTTATTTTCTCTGTATTTCAGCAGGACCAACAATTAGGGCAGGTCTTTGCAATCTTGTGTAAATGCTTTAGCACTGAAGCGTGCAGCAAGCACTCTGCCGTGCCATTGAGGAACATCCCTTGCATTTCCAGCGTGCTGGAGACAGACAGATCGGTGGGACAGGGCTGGACTGGCCAAGACCTGTCCCATCGGGTTCCTTCCATCACCACCGTGATAGACTGAACTTGACTCGCTCGTTCCTCCTGCTCTGCACTGAAGTTCTTGGCATCATTCAGGTATCAGCTAACCAACTCCTTGGGATTCAGCTTCTCCGAGTGCCTTTTCAGCCTGGGGTGGTGAGAGGACAGACAGACAAAGCTGCATCAGAATTTGGCTGGTGCTGAGTGCCCTGTGGCAGCCCCCATGTGCCCGGGGAGCAGAAGTGGGCAGTGGGTTTGACAAGAGTGCGGTACTCTTGGGTTGGTGTAATGAACTGGAGTTGCAAACAGTGATGAGAAGAGAGGCGAGTGTAGTGCAGTAGTCTTGATGGGAGGTCTGACCTTTCCAAGCTTGAAATTCAGGACTGAGAAAGCAAAATCCTAGCATTCTGGCAAATAGTGTGAGTTGTCCTCCAGACCATCTGGAAGCGAGTTTGGGGTTGGGTTTTTTCCCCTTTATTTTCTTTTTCTTTAAAGAGCTTATTTAGCAGGCAGGACATCTAGGGACTGGGTAAGGGATCAGGCCCTGCAGCCCATGTGCACAAGCTGTTTGCAAAAGCTGTGATGCTCCAGAACAACCTCTTGCTTTGACCTCCCCAGAGAGAGGAACTGAGGGGCTCCTGCCCTGCTCTTCAATGCCACAGAGTCTGGAGTGATCTCTGTCCTATCCCAGCTGTGCTCATACCCCACAGGATGACGCCAAGCCCCCAGTTTGCCTTCTGCTGACTGAGGAGCCAGACCTTCATCAAGGAGTCTCCATTGCTTAGTGCTCCCCAAGAGACTCAGGGTTGGAGCCCAATGTGTTAGGGGACATGTGCATTGGCATCGCCAGGGAATTGTACGATGGGGCACCTCGTTTGCAGAGAGAGAGCAAGGTCCAGCAGAGGTGGGCTGTGCCCCCCGTCTCCATCATGTGTGCCTCCTTTTTTGGTCTGTGCCCCTGTCTCTGTTGTGCATGCCTCCTCTGTACTGGTGTTCATCAGCGCTGGTGGTTGGAGGATCCTGGGGTAAATAAGGCTCTTAGCTGAGGTGGTGGCTCGTTCAAAGAAATCGATTCGGTTAAATCAGGCTGGGGGGGAGGCACAATACGTGCATGGAAGGCAGTGGCTGAGGGCTGTAAATCCTGCTGGCTGCAGCTGGCCCCCTGCTTTCCGTCTCCCCCCTTTCTTGGATGTCAGCCCCCTTTTTGCAGCTCCTTCCCTTGTCCTTCCTTCTGCGCTTCTTCACGAGGAGACAGGGCTGGAAGGTCAGGGGCTGCAGAGCAGGGGAGCCCATCCATTGCCACTGGATTCTGTGCGGAGCCGTGCAGGGCTGCGTGTCCCCACTGTGGACACCATGGTGACTGCAGAGGACCAGCACATGGAGCTGGTCCTTCACAGATCTCTTGGCCTCGTTTGCTGGGGTGGGTAATTTGCTTCACGGTGTTTCTGCTGCATGGAGCTGGGTTAAACTCGGCTGTGTGTGAATGCAGCTTCCCTGCCGTGTTCTGGGCAGCCACGGCTGCGGATGGGTTACCCACTCTGCTGCAGCTGAGCGAAACCACATAGACCACTCCTGGGTTAATGAGATTAAACGTATCCAGCGGAACATCTCTGTTTGTCTGGAGTGTGCTTCATGTCCAGGGGCTCTGGTTAAATCCATGCTTGAAGTCACGAGGCTTTGCAAATCCACCTCTCTGTGTGCACGTTCTCTAGGTTTGGGTCCAAAGACAAGTTGAAATCCGCCCCTTGGGCTCGTCAAAGCTGGTACTGGGAGCCAGGCTGATCCCCCAGACCTGAGAGTGTGTGTTGTAATGCCGCTGGTAGCTCCCTGAGCTTGTTTGGCAGCTGAATAGGAGGAGTGGTGGGGGCTGAAATGAGCATGGCAGGGAAGAAAACCCCACAGTCTAATGCAAGCGAATGAAATCTCATTTCCTCCTTGAATTTCAGAGGGCTGAGCACCGAACAAACAATTATTTCCCCATGATGTTGCTGGGTAGATCTATAATTCCTGAGTGACGGGGGACCAGCGCTCCGAAAGCGAGCTGCTGGCTGATGGATAACTGGGGTGATGGCAGGGAACAATGATCTGCTGGTGCAGAGCTCTCCCACCGCATGGTAAATCAGCACAGCGGGGGAGACACCTTCTTGGGACTGCAGAGATGCCCCCATCCTTTGGTTCTGGCCCTCTGTCGTGACTTGCTGAGCCTTGGAGGTGTGGGGTTGAGGTCTGGCAAGGAGGAAAATAGTGATGGTTGGAAGGAGCAAACGCCTCCACCTGGTGTTTCCACACCTACCCCCTGCTCCAACCCCCAGGTGCACTGAGTTTTATGTACTGTAAAATGTGTTGTGTTATTGGAAGCAGCATTTTGGCTGGAGCTCGTGCAAGGGAGCGCTGCTAAATATAAATGAAAGGCAATTGTTATTTCTTTCAAGCATAGCTTTAATTTTCCTCTAATCCCATGGCACGGGAATTCAAAGCCCGTCCTTTTTGCAGGGAAAGGAGATGCTGTTTGCCCTGCCTCTCGCAACAGCCGTTTTATACACCGGAGGTAAACAGAGTGGTTCACATGCGGCTGCTGATGCTGGGCAGGAGCCCTGAGCTTCCAGGGGATGTCTCCAGCTCCTGCCCAGAGCCAGCACCAGCCTGATTAGGTGCACAAAGGTGATTAAGGGAGTGGAATATCTTCCTTATGAGGAGAGGCTGAGGGAACCGTGTCTCTTTAGCCTGGAGAAGAGGAGACTGAGAGGTGACCTCATCAATGTCTATAAATATGTAAAGGATGACCATCAGGAGGATGGAGACAGGCTCTTCTCAGTGATGGCCAGTGATAGGACAGGGGGCAATGGGTGCAAGATGGAACATAGGAGGTTCCATGTAAACATTAGGAGAAATGTTTTCCCTGTGAGGGTGATGGAGCCCTGGAACAGACTACCCAGAGAGGTTGTGGAGCCTCCTTCTCTGGAGACATTCAAACCCGCCTGGATGGGTTTCTGTGTGACCTAATCTAGGTGACCCTGGTCTCACTGGGTTCGACTAGATGATCCAGAGGTCCCTTCCAACCCCTAACATTCTGTGATTCTATAATTCCATTCTCATCCCTGAGGAAAATCGGCAAAAGGCCCCCAGCTAGCTCTTTTCTGGTACTCCAGCCATGTTGAAGTCAGTCCTGTGCCTAATTCACTTGTAAATATTACTGCGGGCAGGGGGTTGTCTTTTTTTCCCCTCTTTCCAGGCCACGCTCACTGTGTCAGGCAGAAAGTGGAAGGAGAAACGCATTATGCAAACCACGAGGGAAAAGCATCTGTTCCCCTCTCTCCTGCTCTCAGCACAACCTGCTGCCTAAATGGAACAAAGATGCAGCTCTGGAAAGTACCTCTTCATGCTGCTGAAGAGAGAGAGGCCCTTTAAGGTGCTGCTGTTGAAGCTTCTCCGTGTCTGGGGTATAAAATGCGTTGGGAATCATGGCAGAGGGTGGGGAACACACCCTCGGTGTTAGCAGGGGAGGGGGGATGCTCGCTGGGTGCCAGGGCAGGACCAACCTGAGATCCCCCAGGAGATGCTTAACCCTTGCACAAGTGTGTGGCAGTTGCATTCTGGTGGGTATCGGGGAGATGTCCCTGTATCAGCTGAGCTACCTGCACCTGACAGTGCTGGAGAAGAGAGCTGGGGTCCCCTGGGTGCTGCTGGCCCTTGTGGAGCATCCCTCACTGCTGCCCCTGTGTGGTTTTCATTGGGGAGCTGCTACAGACGAATTCGGCAGGGCTGGGGCTGTGCCCAGAGCCTGAGACTGGAGAAACATGGTTCAGTGCCATAGTGTCTGGTTAAAATGACTTTGTGGGTCTGAGAGGGGCACTGGCAGTGACACCATCCGTGGGGCTGGCTGTGCTGGGGGCAGGCGGGGAGCCAGCGTGGCCTCGCACCGCCCTGCCCTCCAGCCCCCTCCCCATTTCAGTTTTCATTTTCCCGACAAAGCCCTGAGCTCAGGCAGCCCTTGGTTTCTGGAGTCCTTAGAGAAGCTGTGGTATTTCTTGTTTTTAAGCTTAAAATAGCCTGGAACGGTCTCTTCATGTTTCCTGGAGTCTGCTTCTCTTTCCAAGCCTGAGTGAGAGCCACCACATCGCAAGCTGGAATGAAAAGCTGGTGCGAGCCCTGGGTTGAGGTCCGTGTGTATCTTACAGGCCCACAGAAGCTGATGTAGGAGCCGTTATCCCGATAAGCATCATTTTGGATCACAATAGAAGCCACATCAGATCCAGGCTCTCGGTGAGACTCATTTCATGGTGGTTATTAAAGGCTGAAGCGAACTGCTCGGGAAGGGGCCTATCAGTCAACAGAGAAAGCAGAGGATCAGATAAAATGAAACATGTTTTGGGGCTCTGAAAACTGACTTTAGAAAGAGCTTGGGATCGTTATTATTATTATTATTATTGTTGTTACTATTATTCTCAATCTAATGTTTTCTGCCTAAGTAATGCCAGGGAAGTGTCTTGAATAGCTTCCTAAATTGCAAGGGTCCCAATGGCATTAGCACTGGGGAGGAATTGGATTAACACTTATGAAAAATAAATTACAGGCTGAGTGCTCGTTAGATGATTTTGAATTAATTTATTGATCTGAGGCAGGAGTGTTAGAAAATATGGGGGGGGGGGAGGAAAGAACTGACAGTACTTTATCCCCAAACGCCTGCTATTCTGTCACTGAATAAACAAGGGGATTGGGCAGCAGTTTTCTGGAGATCCCTTTGATTTGAGGAGCTTGTTAAGCTGCATGGAGGGGCTCAGGGCTCCCATGGAAGCATCTGGGTGAGTGGAGAAGCCCAAGGGACTTCCCTGGCTTTGGCAGCCTGTGATGGCCCAAGGAAAGAGCTGGATGCTGTGGGATGGCATGCCCTGATCCATCACGCACAGCGAGAAATCTCCCTCCTGAAGATGCCATAATCTTCTGGGAACTGGGTGACAGAGGTGGAGCCAGGCTCTTCTTGGAGTCAGAAGGTGAAAGGCAGATGGTGAGAGGGGATGCTCCACTGGGCACGAGGGAAGGAAGGGGGCCAGAGTGGCGTCGGGATCTCTGTCCTTGGAGATGCTCCAAGCTTATCCGGAAAAGGTCCTGTCCTGCCTGATGTACCAGGAGGATGGGCCAGGGCTTGCACTTGGTGATCTCTAAGGTCCTTTCCAACCTCAATTAATTAGTGAAAATAACCCCAGTTACCAGCATGCTTCTACCCAGCTTGAGCTCCAGCTTACCCATCCTCGTTGGCCACAGCAGCCAGCCAGCAGGCAGGAGCAAGCGCTGGAGTACCAGCCTGTGAACCATCAGCACCCTTGGGCAAGGTTGGCATGAACAGCGGCAATTTTGGGGTGATTTTGTTTCCAATTGTTTCTGGAAACTCTGTGACAGGCATTTGCCAATCAGTGGGATTTCCTTTCCTATTGCTGCTTCTTGGTCTGAGCGGTGCCCTCTCCCAAGGTGCTCTCTGACCCTCATGGGCTGCTACAGTGAAAATAGGTTTCAGTGAAAGCTGGAAACTTGGCAAACTTCTGTGATATAAAGAGAAGCGCTGGTGTTTCTTTTTAAGGCCTGGAAGCAAATAACATCCCAGGAACTGACAGTCCATTAAAAACAAAGATAACGGAGTCTCTGGGTGCCTCGCTGCTGGCAGTCGTCTGGCTTCCCATATTTACGTGATAACGTGATGGCTTGTGCAGCAGGCACCAATATCTAAAAATAACCCCAGGAGCTGTTCCTTTGGGCTCTGGGTTAATCTGGTTTGGGGGGAAATGGGGCCGTAGTGAAGCTCGGGAAATCACACTGCTGGGGTTTTTTTTGACATAGAGTAGGATTTGCTGTACCACCCCTTACAAATGAAGCGCAGCTCTAATGGGGTATATATCATCAGGAGCAAGGTGTGGTTTTTCCACATGAGTCAGTGTTTGTCCCACCATGCTGATCTTACTGGTGTTACTGGTCCTGCTTTTGGCAAGGTTTCAGTTCCAATGTGCTTGTTTGGGCCTCCCAGCCCTGGGGTCGATGTGATCCCTCTTGCCATGGCATCACTTGGATCAGGTCAGTGGTGCTCACCCAGCTCCAGCTCTGTCCTACTGGTTTGTACTGGAAGCAGCGGGATGGGGTTGCTGGAGGTGGCTGTGTGTTTTACCAGCAATTGGGGTGTTGGTGTTTGGACTCTGCTCCAAGCTGTGGGTGGGCTGGCACGAGCCGAGTCCCTGGGCCACACAGGGACCCTTGGTGTCTGGGTCTGCCAGGATGAGCGCAGGATCCTCCGTGGACCAAATCCTGCTTATACACATCAATTAACTTGTTAATTCTGTGTGTGGACACCTTAGTTTTAAAAAATAAAGCGGGTGAAGTTTTTGCTCTGACCTGGGTCAAAAGCCTTTTTCCCCCCTTTTTGGAGGGTGGTAATTTTTCTCCACCCCCCTGCAACTTTCCTTCCCGAAGGCAGGTTTGGACATTGTTCAGCAGCTGGCAGCTCGGCGGTGGGGATCTCAGGCTCTTCCTTGGCAGCAGGTGTAAATCCTCCTGAAGGAAGGGGAAAGAGAAATACACTACTGCTGAGCTGCTGCCATAAATCCCAGGGAAGCAGAGCTGTGTCGGGAGCTCTCCCATGGCAAGCATCGCTGCCGGGGTCCTTCCCGGGATGGAACCTGGGGGTGAGCAAGAGGGGAAGGCCTGAAGGAGGAGAGATGCTCCAGATTAAAGGATCTGCAAACGTCTAATGAAACAAGAGCCTCCAGGCTTTCATTAATTAACAAATTAGCTCATAAAGAGTCTTCCTAATTTGTTGAATATAAAGCTGCCCTATTAATTAAACAAGAGCACAGATTTTAATTTGCCTGGCAAAACCACACGTTTAATTGATAAACGACTTGTTTAAATGGTTCTTGGTGAAAGTTTCCAGAAGCAGTGATGGGGAATGAGTGAGGCGCCAGCACCGGGCTCTGCCGAGCGAGCAGCATCTCTGCCCAGAGCTCAAGCCACTGGCTCTGCACCCTGCTGTGCCACTCCCCCCTCCCCCGGCATCCCAACCCCTCTCCTCCTGCTGCCAGCCTGCCCTCCTCTCTGACAGTGCTTAATTAACCCATCTGCTAATTGGGTCTGGTTGCATCCAACTGCTTGTTCCTCTTCTAAATCCCCTTAGCTCACTGTTTTACATGGCTGGCAAATTATCCAGCAGGAGCTCTGTACCAGCTGCTCACCGGGGCTTCACTGAGGTGGGGGAGATGCCAGGCTGGGCACTGTGGATGCAGTGGTACACATGGATAAAGCACCAGAGGATGAGATGCCCAGGGAAACACTTCACCTCTCCTTGGGGATTACAGCCCTGTCCTTTCTCCTTGAAGGCAGCTTCAGAAGACCTGCGCCGGCCTATGCTCCCCGACAGTGATAAAAGCAGCTCAGCTGTTGCTCGGCCCTGTGGCCGGAATTTCTTCCTCCCCTTGAAGGGCAGAGGAACCAGAGGTCGCCTGACATTTGGATGATCTCTGCATGGGATTAATTGCTCGCATGACATGTCCCCAGCCAGATGTGCCAGGGAAGCAGCATTGAACCAGCGTACCCTGGGCTCCCCTTTACCAAGCTTTATTCTTTTTCTAATTATTATTATTTCCCCCAAAAAAAATCCCTCAAGAAAAGCCTTAACAGGAGAGCGGGTGAATTATGCGGAGCCCTTCCCGAGTTTTCAATTTAGCTCTATTGATTTATAAGGTCTTTTCAATTACTGAATCTTTCTTGGTGGCGGCACGCGGAGCGGCTGTACGTGAGCTCCATACTCCACAGGGCTGGGTGAGGGACCTCCCGTGCCTGCTCCGGGCTGACCAAGGCACGGATAATGAGGGTTTCTTCTGCAACATTTAGTAAATAAAAATCATTAGCACAAGACCCTGTGTTATATGAAGGAGGGAAGCGGGAAGTGTGGGAATTAGCCTAGACATAATATACAGAGCAATCGGAATCTGGGAGAAGGCAATGGGAAATCGTATTAAACTTTCTTCTTTTCTTTTTTTTACTGTGTGGGCACGATTGGGTGAGTTTTGAGGGAGCTGGAGATTTAAAAAATGTGTGGACAAGAAGAAGTGACCTTCCCCTCGATGCTGGGCTTGGGCTGTCCCCACTGCCTCAAGGGTGTTGGGTGGGAGCTGCCAGCTAGAGAGAGCACTGGGAGTCAAGAGTCTGAAAAGCTCCGAAATCCACCCAAAACTGGAGCAGCCTGATTGTTTTGCTTCCTCTTCCTAGTGAGCACTGGAGTATTAATAACCTTTTGGTGTAAAATGACTGCATTTTAAAAATGTCATTATGTCTCTATGTCATGGGACATAAAGCAGAAACAAAGCTAATTAAATTACTGGGAATTAAATTGCTGGCCCCTCCAGCAAAGCTGGGGAGAGACAGTCGATCCCTTCAGCTTTGTGAGGGATCTGAATTATTCAGCTCTTCTCAGTGTCATGCGGCCAGGGGAGGAGGTTGGTCCCCAGCCTGGCTCCTGCTCCACAGCATTGCTGCTGCTGCCGCTGCTTCCCCCATCCCAGGGCTCGTTATTTTGAAATAACCTTTGTGTCCCTTTGATGTGGTTTGTTCGTAAAACCCCGGCAGCAATTTGCTGAGGATTTCCTGCTGTTTTGGGAGAGGAGAGGAGCAGAGGGGGATGAGTGCGGTCCAGACACACATGGGACACATGCCAGCGCCTTTCCAGGCCCCTTTGTCATCAATGTCAGTGGCGTTGGGACAGTTGTTAGTGGAGGCAGATGAGAAATGTCACCATGACCATGGCACATCATGATAGAATCATAGAATCATGGAATGGTCTGGGTTGGAAGGGACCCCAAGGATCACAATGTTCCAACCCCCTGCCACAGGCAGGGCCACCAACCTCTAGGCCTGGATCTACACAAGGTTGCCCAGGGCCCCATCCAGCCTGGCCTTGGTTGGATGCCAGAGCTGTCTGGAGAGGTGAGGGTGGTTCGAATGAGTCTGCTCTCTGTTTGCTGAGCCTGACATGGGGCCAGAACTTCCTGTCCAGCCTCCTGCTTCCATGGGCACTTGAGAGCCCGAAGGGATGTGGTCGGTGCCTCCCTGCACTTCCCCGGGGCTCATTGCCATGGCTGGTTGCTCGTCCCCACAGTCACAAGGTGACACATAGGACCCACCTCCCAGGTCTGGCCAGCTCTGCTGACCCCGTCCCATGTGCTCTGGGGTGGAGTTTTAACACCCCCCCCCCAACCCTACCGAGAGTGTCAGGGATACCTGGCACGGACCCTTCGTGTTGCGTGGCTCAGCCTGGAGGAGCCTGGCCAGCACCAACTACTAGTCTGTGGGGCAGTGGCAAGGGTCTGTGTTCCTTTTCGAAGCTAGGCTCTGGTATCGATGCTGGTCCTTGTGTCTAAAGAAGGGCTGAGCCAGCCTCCCTGGTAGGGCTGGCAGAAAGCAGCTTCTCACACACCCCCACCCAGGAGCAGGTCCATGGCCTCCACCAGCAGATCTACAGGAATCTCAGCACCATCCCGGCTGTGCCGATGTGATGCTAGTGCTTTCAGCCGCTCCAGAACCCCCCTGTGCTGAAGGCTCCACAGCGAGGAGCAGGGTTGTTAATCTGCTGACAGGTTATTCCCCGCAAAATGGAAATTAGGGCATTAATTCATACAGTCAGAGAGTCTTTAAGGTAGGAAAATACCTCCAAGGACATTCAGGTCCAACCATCAACCTAACACCACCATGCTCACTAAACTACATCTCAAAGTGCCACATCTGCACGTGTTTTGAACCCCCCACTGGGCTGGTGACTCCACCACCTCCCCAGGCAGCCTGGTCCAGCACCTCGCCACTCTTTCCATGAAGAATTTTTTCCTGATCTCCAATCTAAACCTCCCCTGGCACAACTCGAGCCTATTTCCTCTCGCCCTGTGTCCCCACTGCAGGGCTGGTACCCTTGCCTCAACCATGGTCCACCCTGCCACCCCGCTGCCGGGAGGTGAGGATGGAGACACCCCCAGGTCACCTTCTCCAGCTGAAACATCAGGTCCCCCTTCACTTGGTACTGCACCGTCCCTGGGGACCCACAGCCATAGCAAATAAAGAACAGCTCTGGGTGAAAAGTACTCTGGAGATAATTCCAGCTCATGACAAGGGCTCTCGAGTGTGGTATCACCTGGGCTGAGCGTCTGATAAGCCCCGTGCTCGCCAGGGTAGGGGAGTGGTGTCTTGGTGAGGTGCCCAAGGCAACTGTGCCTGCTGGAGCCAGCACCAGTATGATGATTCTGCATGTCCGGATTCAGTCCCCGTGGGCTCCTGGATGGATCTCAGGTGGGTGTTTGGGTTATGTAATGCCATTTCTTTCCATGGCAGGGTGGGAAGGAGCCATGCTGTCCTCTCCCTTACCTGAAAAGGGGATTTCCAGCCGTCAATATATTTTATATTGGTGCAATAGATCTGCGGCGGGGCTCCAGGGTTGGCCTCTGCTCAGCACCCAGTGTGCACTGGATGGGATGATGGGTGCAGGGACACTGCACCACCACCCATCCATCCAGCTCCACGCTTTCTCTGGGCATCCTGAGGGGGCCTCATCCTGCCTGGAGAGGTGCCCCAACCCCGGGAAGGGATGCCCTTTCCTTATCCATACACCCCTTCTGACCCACGTGTTCAGGCATCCTGAGCAATGGGGTTACATGTTCCCTGTTTTCTGCCCCAGTTGATAATGTAAGCAGGAAATGCAGCTCATGAATTATTCAGCACTGTGGTTTAATACCTATTACTCTGAGGGTTTGGGTTGAAGCCCTTTCTGCCAAGGTAAAAAGAAAAATAATAAAATGGAAGTAATTTAAACGGACAGTTTATGCTGTTGCTGTTCCAGCAGCTATCACCAGCCCCGCTGCGGTATGGATTATTTATGAGATTTCATTAATATGCAAATCCGCACCACTTGATTGGCTCTCCTGGCATGTTTCCAAGGACCTTATAAATTATCTAAGTGCCTGGCTGCCACGACTGGAGGGAGCAGGGGGCTGTGGGGGGCTGGCAGCGGGGCCTGATCTGGCGCAGTGGGGCCAGTGGCCTCCCTGGCATGGTGCAACCGCAGTGGGAACCCCGCAGGGGACTGGGGGTGCTGCTGGTGTCTGTTTGGCCCAGGACCAAATCACTTCACTCTGGTCTCCCCAATGCCAAGCTGTCAGTCACGTGCAGGAGTTCATAGAGGCTTCATGTGGCTTGGGCTGGGCAGGATTGAGGTTTTCTGCAGGATACAGGTTAATAATTGCCTGCCTCTGAGATGGAGTTAGCAGCGAGGGGTTGGCTGTTGGAGTCCAAGCTGGGTTGTTTTCCCTTCAGATCAGTCTCTTAGAGAGAAATCCCTCATGGGGGTGGGCAGGATGGATGGAAGAATGGATGGATGCTTGGATAGATGCTTGGATAAATGCTTGGATGAGTCGATGCTTGGATGAGTGGATGGATGGATGGATGGATGCTTGGATGGGTGGATGGATGGATGGATAGATGGATGGACAGACAGACAGACAGATGGAGTGAGGGAAAGAGGGATGGATGGACAGACAGGCAACACTGTGTGAGTCTGAGTGGGTTCGGTTTGGAGTGGTCCAGAGGGACAACAGTCCTGAAGCCATCTGGACAGACAGACAGGTGATGCCAGAGTGCGCCAGCCAGGAGCAGACACTGCCAGATCCAGCAACGGTGACGGTGTCCACATGCTTCCTCTTCCTCTCCCTAAGTCTCCTTGACAGTAGATGGTGGGGTTGGTTTCCAGGCTGTGGTTTCCACTGGGATGGAGTTGACTGCACCTGGCTGGAGCCGTGGCAAGCGTCTCCTGAAACTTTGAAGATATGAGCCGTAATGAGGCGGGGATTTACGGCTGCCATCGGGAGAGGCAAGGGGCTGTGCTCCCCCCAAAGTTCCCCCCCGGGTTAGATTAGGCTGTCTGCAAGGAAACTTAATTGATTCTTTAGGTTAAAGCCTTTTCATCTGCACAAACAAGCCAGAGCATTAATTCCGTATAATGTGACACGGAACATTTGCGTGCAGCTCTGCAGCATGGCTCTCCCTCCCCGGGCTCCCTTTCGGGCTCGGATTTGTTTTCTTTCCAAGGCAAACTCTGGATCTGGCTTCCCTTGACAGCACTAATTAATCCTTTTCAAGAAATCTAAACATTTATTTATATTTTTTTAAAAAATATTTTTCAGAGAAGGATGCGTTTTGGGAGCAGGCTTCTGTCCGTCGAGCTGGTCCCAGGGGTGGGGGATTGCATCCAGCATGGAGCTGAGCTTTGGATATCGGGATGCTCAAGCTGCATCCAGCTGTGGGAAGAAGCCATGGGGGGACCCCAGAGAAGGCGCAGGTATCCCCCACTCCCCTGGCACTGTCAAACGACTCTCTCATCACTCCAGAAATAGTCCCACCACTGGCACCAGCTCAGGAATTTGTATCAGAGAGGGGAGGGCATAGCCTCAGGGACCTGCACCCAAACGAAACAAGACCGAAAATGGCATCGGCTCGCTCGGAGCCTGCAGCCAGAGCAGTACAGGACCTGGCAGGGATGCTGAGCCCTCCATGGGGACCGTTGTGCCACTGAATGAAGAGTGGGGACCCCAGTGAGGGCAGAGATACTGACACTGAGCTGCATCCTCCCACCCTCCAAAGTCTGGCTGAGTTTTGCCTGGCGACAAATGCCCAAGTTTTTCCTGGTGCCCCAACCCAGAGCTGTTGTTTGTCAAGGTTTCGTTTTTTTTAATAATTTTGGAGATGCAATCGCAAGCAGACCTGGCCCAAAGTGGTTTCCCACAAAAGATCTCACATTAGAAAAAATAATAAATCCACTCTGAGTCAGAGAAAAAGGGTCAAGTGCTGTGTTTTCCACAGGAAAGGGTTCCAGGGTGACACAGCACTTAGATGAAAAACCTCAGTCCAGACAAAATCACCATTTTGGGGTAAATTGGGAGTGCAGAGCAGGGGAAAAAATGGGCTGATGTCAAAGCTGCCTGGTGACCAACCTGATTTAAGGCTAACAAAAGCACACAGACATGCCCAGATCCGTGGGGAGCTGTTGAGATGCTCCCTCCTGCCAGTACAGAAGAGCTGGGGGAGAAAAGTCCTTAAAATCAGGTGAAGACAGTGAAATGAAGGTACAGCACTGCACGTGGACATTCAAATTTCTGAAACACCTTCCAGGAGGGGAAGGGCATGGAGGAATTTTCCACGTGCAAAGGGGAAACCTGTTTGGGAGTGTGAATCCCAAAGGATTTGTCCTCGTGCTTGGTCTCTGAATATTTATGGGAAAATGCTCATTGGGGCTTTTTTTCCCCAGATTTATAGTGATGTCCTGAGGTGAAAAAATGTAATTTTATATTCACCATTAATCTTGTACAGCAAAACACGTGGAGAGGATCCTGCAGGGAATTCCAATTAATTGATGGAGGCGGTAGGAACTGGTATGTAACTCCCAGAAAGGTGCTGAAACTGTCATTGTTTTAATCCCAAACTCTGTGGCCTTGTTTCATGGTCCCCCACCACATCCGTATGGGAGGATGGGCTTGTCAGGACCAGTGGTGCCTGGTGCCTCTCCTTCCTTGGTGGGGAAGGAAATAGCATCATTTTGTCCTTTGTTAATGAAATCCAGTCGGGACCAGCCCCGTTCCTGGAGTTTCTTCATCCTACTCATGCTGTAAAGGAATAAATAAATAAATAAATGTATCATAAATCTCTCCCAGAGAGGGAGTTAAAGGAACATCTTTTTTTTTTTTTAAAAAAAAAAGGGTGTCATGTGAAGGTGCTCATGTTTTCTACCTGAAGCCTTCTCCTGCACGTGGGTGTGGTGGATGGAGATCTCCTGTCCTGCTGATCCCAGGACTGGGAGGGGAGCTGTGGGGGGGGGCTCCCCAGGGGAACCTGTTGTATAATTTTGAGCCTGGGAATAGCAGAACAGTCCCCAGATATCAGTGGTGGGATCTGGGTTTGTGTTTTCCATCTCCTTGCCAAAGGGCTGTTGGACAGGTCACTGATGGGGACTGATTTTGGGAGAGCAGCTGGTTGGGGTACATGCTGAAGGAAGATTTCCTCCTGTGACAGCTGAAACCATCTCTGGCATGGGGGAGAGGTGCCCCCATGGAGGGTTCTGCAGGAAGCCCTGTGGACTGTCCCCATCTGGGGCCACCAGCATGTCCTTGCCATCGCTGCCTGTGGGGCAGACCCGGTAACAGATGAGGTGGGGGGCAAAAGCAAAACCCAAACTGTTCCCATGGTTTTGTGATGAATTAAAGCTGCGGGAGAGGGAAATGCAGACTAAAGCTTTGCAGATGCTCAGTGTGGACACACCAAACCCTCAGCTCTGCCCTGGGGGGGACAGATGAGGTGAGCCTGGCTTGCGCTCGGGATGACGTGTTCCTGCTCCTTACCAGACTAATTGCTTCCTTGGCAGATGTCGGAGAGCCGCGGGTGCAACTGGGGCTGGGTCACCCACACCCTGGGTGGGGGAAGAGCTGCCAGTGGCAGGGAGCCCAGGGCAGGGTGTCCTGCGATGTCTCATCTCGGCTTCATTATCCCCTAATTCCCACTGAAGATTATCGAGTGCCCTAATGAGCCCTGAGGATTGGGGGGAAGCGGGAGGTGGGAGGGTGGGGGGTTTGGGGGAGGTGGGGAATGAGGCGCTCTGTGCACCCTTGCTGTGCCTTGCCCCTCTCCCTTTGCAAATGAAGTTGTTATCTTCCCTCGGATTTTAATGCTCCAAATAATTTATATTTAATGTCTTTTTTTTTGGTGGAAAGATGTAGGGAACCCTTGGGCTCCCCCCCTCCCTTGGGCCTGGGCAGAGGCAGGGTGGGGAAGGGGTGAGGCTGGTTGATGGTTCCTGCTGAGCAATCGGCATCCCAATCATCCCAAACATCCCTTGCTGTCTCGGGGACCAAAACCGTCTCCTCGTGAGTAGAGACAGATCCCAGAGAGCTGCCAGATCCAGACATCCCAAGCACTGGTGCACCGGGAACCCCCAACCCCAAAACCTCAGCTGGGATTTGGTGCTCAGAGCTTCACCTGCTTGTAAACCCATGGCAGGGTGATGTCCTGCCTGTTCCCTGCCTGGGGCTGGAAGGCAAGAAGATGCTGGAAAGGATGTGGTTTGGGGCTGAAGAAGCAAACCTCACAGCCTGCCACTCATGCGGGGATGCTCTGGTTGGGCTAGCCCTGTGCTGCCTGTCCCAGAAGAGCCTTGGGGATGCAGTGGACATCGGCAGCACGGTGCTGGCACAGACCTGGCTGCACTGGGTCCTGCCGGGTTCCCGTGCTGCGCTGCTATCTCTAAGCCCCAAATTGCACAAAGTTGGCGCTGTGTGGATTTGTTTTTCCCATGATTGTATCAAATCAGGGACCTGGGGAAAGGGAGAGCAAGCTCTTCAGCATCCTGTCTGTGGGCTTTTTATTTGCACAATGAGTTTTCCTTTCCACTTGGATGGAGAGGTGGTAATGGGATCCGTAGCTCGTTACTGCAGCGGGTTGTGAAGGCGAGAATAGGGCGGGGGTGAGGTCCCCACAGCCCACCCGTGGGAAAGGCTTATCCACGGGTCTAAATCCCAGCCCTGAAACAGGGCAGGGCTGGGAGCCGGGAGGTGCAGAGGGAGCGCAGAGCTGTATCCCCACAGATGACCCCAGCTCCCTTTCCAGACGGTTTGTGTGGTTTTTCCCCACAGCTCTGCCCCCAGGGTGAGGGAAAATGCCATGGAGTGATGGGAGAACTCCCCCCCAGAGAGAGAAAAGCTTCATGCAATTTCTTCCACATTAAGCATGACATCTGCTTTGGGATGACTCAGGCGGGTTCCCGCTGCCGGCACCCACACTGCCTGGCTTGGACCTGCTGGGATCTGTGCTTTCACCGGGGTGGGGAGAGGGGGGAACATGAGAAGCCTAAAACAGCTAATTCCAGCACCCCTGAGTTTAGAGCTGGGATTGCTTTGATCCAGGAGGGTGGCACTGGATGTGGGTGGCACTGGGCATGCTTGCCAGGGATGTGATGGATGCCAAAGACTCCGCTGGTGCCCGGCACTGTTGCAGGAGCTGCCAGCCCCACGGTGGGCTGTTCCCCATGGTGGCTGCCATGGTGTTTCTGTGTGGTTGCTGTCCCTGGGAACGGGGGTGTTTGTCCTCCCATAGCCTGATGTACTTTGCAGAGCAGGTGGTACCGAGTTCCTCGGAGGGAAACCCTGGAGCAGGAGCACAAGGTGAGCATATAGGGTACAGCTTTTTGTGCCAAGTCAGCATGATTTCAACTTCACTGATTTGCTCAGCATGGGACTGGGGAGGATCCTATATCCTGCCTTCCTGGCAGGAGTGGCAGGTGACTGGGAAAGGAATCGATGGCAAAGAGATGGATCGATCCTGCCCAGGGACATCGCTCAGCTCCTGAGCCAGATCTGTGGGTGCTGTAAAACTCAGCCTCGCTGGGGAAACTGAGGCTGTGCTGGCTCTGGGCTGGGTGCAAGGGGAAGAGCAGCCCTTAGCAAGGCCACATGCAGGAGGACCCCCAGCCCCACCATGGTTTCTGGGAGCCAAGAGATCCAGCTGTACTGCCCACCCCGTGCATGGGCTGCATGCCACCTGGCACAGCTTGGGCTGAGCATCTCTTTGGGTTTCATTAAGGAGCTGGTCTGCAGGTGTAGTACTCAACTCCCCACCCTGGCTTGGCCTGCAGGGTGATTTGTGGGCTGTCTTTATCAGCCAAGGTTAATTAATTAACCTTAAATAATTAGCCTTGATATATGAGCACCCTTTGTACTAGGGGAGAGTTCTCTGCCCTTCCAGTCCCTGTGGCTGGTGGTAAATCCCACTGCAGTGCTGATGTGTCTGAAATGGATGGGTCCTGCCCTGGGCTGCATCCCATCAGCAGGAGGTAGGGGAAGATGGGGGTGTTGCCCCCAAACAGTGAGGATCTAAACCCTGTGTGAGCTCCTATTCTGCCTGGGTGCGATGCTGGGGCTGGGGTGGCCACAGCTGAGAAGCGTGGGGGCTGTGTGGGGAAGAAAGGGATTTCCTCGGTGCCACATCAAGCGTGGGGTTATCTGAACCTCCTGCTCTGCGTGGGTGGGGGCTGCTCTGGAAAACCTCTGGGCTTCCTCCCTGTTTCAGGCTGGGGTCCCCCTGTACCCTGACCCTGCACCCAGCCTTGTCTGTTACCCCTACCCAGGGGAGCCCAGTACCTCTCACAGCCCCTGATATCCCCCAAAGATTTTATTTGTGTGTGTGAATGGGACCAGGAGGGTGATAGAGCTGCCCCCGCAGATCCCCCCCTGCTCCCAGTTTGCCTGGGATGGGGTTGCTGCCTGGGAGCAGAGGCTGCATCCTGGTAGTGATGGAAGCCATCAGGGACACCAGCCCTGAGCAGCAGCCGCAGTGTTTGGGAGCCAGATTTGATGAAGGGAAGTGACTCAATGTCTTGGAAGGAGTTAGGGGTGGTGGCGGGGGGGCAGCAGAGAACAGGGGGTGACCTGGGTGGGGACAACGTGGAGTGGTGGCTGGCAGCCACCTGCCTCCCTCAGGCTCCTCATCCAGGGCATCGCTCTGGAGCCCTCTGTGCTTTGTTAAGCGGGTGTGCTCCTGGCTGGGGGGGGGGGGGGGCGGCCGGGACAGGAAAGGAGGCCCCTTGGGAAGCGGCTTGTTGCTTCCTCACACTGGGACGCGACAGGATCCGGGCCAGCGTTCCCAGCTCCCGGCGTCACACCCTCTCCCAGCTGTTGCTTGCAGAGCATCGTGCTGCCAAGAAAACCCCGGCGATGGATGCTGCCGTGTGACTCCTTCCCCCTCCCCTCGCCCTTAAAGCTGGCCGGGAGCGGCACCGTGCCTGTGCCTGGCCCCGCAGCACTGGGGTCTGTTCAGGAATGAGAGCCTGCTCGCTCCTGGGCAGCCTTCGGACTGAGGCTGAGCTGAGCAGCATCGCTTCCCCGCCGGGCACAGCATGACCCTGGTACCCTGACCTCATCCTGCCCAGCGCAGAGCAGTGGGAGAGCGTGGCACTGCACGAGGTACATGGAAAAGGCACGGGAGGGCTCAAGAGGGGGATGTGGGGTGGGGAACTGGGGTGTTTTACCTGTGGGGAGGACAGGACAGCATGGGTTCTGTGGGCAGAGTGATGGGATGGAGCCAGCCACGCAACCTGCCTCAGCCGGGACCATGTTTGTCATGGGTTTTAATTACTTTTGGGAGTGATCTGGGGATGGGGACACTGCTTCACCTGAGGGTATTGGGGTGTGAAGGGTTTGCATCCTCCAGGGACCTGCCGTGAGTCACAAATGCCCCAAGCATGGCATACTCTGCATTGCTGCTGGCCCCTGGCACCCTGGGGAGCTGCTGCCCCATCCCAGGGCTGGGGGACAGGGGGAGGTCCTGCAAATCCTTGGGACACTAGCAAGCTGGTCACGAGCCACCCCGGGTTGGCACATCACCACATGGTACAGACGTCTGTGTTTCTTCTCCTTTCTCCTGGCTGGAGCCCCCCAGTCCGGGCGCATCAGCAAGTTTACTCCTGATTCAGCTCTGGGGATGTTGCAACTTGTTGTGCAAAGATGAGCATCAGCCAAGGCTCCAGTTCCTCCTTTTTGGCTCCTGTGGGAGCTTGGGGATACATGGTGGGGGTTACTGTCCCCACCAGATCCTCCTTGGCCATCACTGCTGTCCCCTGGTCCTAGCTGGGTGGCCGTTTTCCAGTTGCAGTGCTGCTGGCTTCTAGGAAATTGGGATTTCTCCCTTGAGTGTGGCTGAAGCTGGGACCAGACAGTGCATCGGTGCTGGGGATGGGGAGCAGGTGAGGGTTGCTGCTGGCTCCTGATGGATGCGATTCTCTCTGTGCCCAATTTTGGTCCACGTGGATGCATTTTTAGTGTCTCTCTGCCTCTGGATGGGCTTCCCTGGCTCATGGTGGAGGTTTGTGGCCATCCATGTTCAGCCTGTGCTGCCTTGCCGGGCATGCTGTGGGCAATTGGCACCTACCCATGGGCACAGATTTGGCACTAGGCTGCTGCCCCACTGCTTGGGGTCACAGTGGGACCAGGACGGGCTGATTCATCGCTGGGAACTCACTGCTGGACCCAAATCCCCCTCGGCACGTGGGGCCCATCTGGATGAACAGCTGGGAACAGGCAGGGGTTGGCGAGCGTGCCGGATGGGGGATGTGCTCCCCTTCTGCTGTGTAACCTGGGGATGGCTTTGGGTCACCCCTCTCTGGTGTGTCCAAGGCGTAGGGCAGGGATGTGAGAGTCCTGGGGAGCAGGGATGTTGGGGCAGCCAGGGATGGGAATGCCCCCTCCCGGATCACAGAGGACTCCTCCGTTCCACTCATCCCTTGCCGGGAACAATCCCACGGCTCTTCTTGCACCAGTGATGGATGCCCAGACCCTGCCCAAGGGGTCCCGTGAGGTGCAGGTGCCATGGTGGATGCGACGTGGTGCTGTGGGGAGCTGGCTGCCCTGTCCTCTCCTTGCATCCAGTTCAACTGTGCGAGAAAGCGTCTCTGCGCAGGGTTCTGAGTCCCCACATCCTCCTACAGAGCATCGCTTCCCCTTCCCAAGCACTGCCCATCTCCCCACCGAGCTGGTTGGTGCCACCAGCTGCAGTTTGGTGGGTTAGTGGTTTTTCTTTCCTCGCCCTGCCGTCAGCAATACATGCGTGTCCCTTGGGATGAGAAAGCTCAGCAATACCCACGACACCCTTCCACTCGGGCACAGGTCCTAAGGAGGTTGTAGGAGTAGCAGAGATGCATAATCCAGCCTCCGTGCACTCGAAATCCCAGGTGATTTATTAAGCTCAGGTAAATACCTTTGGGCTTATATATTAATGCATAAATTGTCTTTAGGTATATTGGGGGGGGGTGGGGTGGGGTGGAGTGTTTGCTATAAATCGTTGCTTTGCTGAAGGGATCTGCAGCTGCTTGAGGCTTTTTGCTCTGCTGTTGTTATAAAATTGCTTTTTGGGCTTTGGCACGATTGGCGGTGGTGACTTCAGGGTCCTGGTGTGTAGTGCACATTGGGACCCTGAAGACAACTGCTGCCTGACACATCAACCCCCCCCCCCCCCCCCCGTTTTTTTTCTTATTTCCCATAAATCCTCAGCTCTTTTTGAGACAGAGCTTCCAGTCTGTGGTGATGGGAGCCCCCATGCTGGCTTTGCACGTGGGAAAGCCGCACGGAGAGGAGCTGTGTGGGAATTTGGGGAGGGGCGGGATGTCCTTTGTAGTGTGACAGTGTCACCCCAGTGGGGACAGAGAGAACAGGGGGGGGTTTCTTCGCTGTGCTGATCAGCATGCAGCTCAGAGTGCGGCATGCAGCTGCGAGCAGGGGATGGGGGGGCCAGAGGATGCTCCTGGGGATCCAGGGTGACTTTCTCACTTGGGGAGGGGGGGTTGTTGTGTGATCTCGGACAGCCTTGACCTTCCCCCATCCCTGGCATGGTCACGTCCATCCTTTCCCGCAACAGGAGGGACAGAGCAGTTTCTCTTTCTTGGTTTCCTTCCTCTTTGGACCCTCAATCTCAAGCCGTTGAGAGCAGCCAGAGCAGCTCTGCAGGTGGCACTCGAGTGAGATGCTACCCTTCCTCTCCAGCACTCTGTTTGTCCCTGAACAGCTGGGATAAAGCCAGGGCTATGGTGAGGGGCATCCTCTCTGGGCTGAGGCAGGTCCCAAAAGGGTGTGCAAATCCCACCACCCACCCTGGAATCACAGCATTTTGTACCCTGTCCCTCCAGCCTGGTGTGATGCAGTGGGGAGGATCCTCAGAAAAAGGGAGTTTTATTGGCCTCTTTATTGCCTGCCAAGTGCCAGAAGAGCCTAGAATTAATAGTAACATATATAAAAATATATATATAAAAGAAAAAGCAAGGAGATGAAAGGAAAAAAAAGAAAAAGCAAGGAGATGAAGGACTTCTGTTATCTGAGGAGCAGCCCGACCCCTTTTGAGAAGTGCAGAAACACAAGCTGCCCTCTTATAAGAAAATCCTTACTCTGAGGTTTTCCCCTTTCATGCTCAGCACTTCACAAGAACAGGGAGGATGGGGGGGAGCAAAGGGCTGGGGCTGGGCTCTTACTGCCAGGGCAGCTCTTAACCACTCAGTGCTTGGTGCTAGGGAAGGATGAGTTCCTTTGCTGGGCTCCTGTGGGAGTTTTTTTCCTGGGAAGAGCCTTGTACAACTTGTACTTGGAGGGTTAAGCGCTAGTTTCTGGCTGGATTGGCATGTGCCTTCTACCGGGGTGACCCTGTGCCACGGCTGAGGGCAGCTTGTGGGGAGACCAGTCCCGACCCGCACAGGGCAGCCGGCTCTGCCCAAATAAACACTGACTCATGCAGTTATTCTGTCCCACCCTGGGCACAAACGGCTCTTTTTAAGGCTGCTTTTTCCATCCGTGCCTGGAAAGGTTCACACAGGCTGGAGACGAAGCCACAGTTGGAATGTGGGGAGCAGTTGGGGGGTCCTGGCAGAGCAAGGACTGCTTGGCAGCGGTGAAGCAGGGATGTGTCTACATGTCATGGGTGCAGGTAGGGATTGGACTTTCCTGCCATCCTGCAGCCAGTACTGGGGCAGAGCTCGGTGCCTCAGTTTCCCCCTGTGAGGGTTGACTTTGACCCCTCCCTGCTTTGGGGGATCCCCTGCCACCAGTGACTTGGGGGAGAAGCCAGCCAGAATCTTCTCTTGCATGAGCCTGTGTGCTTGGGGTCAGGCTGTCGGGGATGCTTTGTGTGCTCCCGGTCTCTTTGGTGGTGTTTTCCTGGGCTGGGGCTGGGCAGAGCTGGCGCTGCAGCCGGGGAGCAGCTTTTGGGCAGGCCAGTGCTGTGAGTCTTGCAGTGCATGGTCTAAGTTGCCTTTTGGTGGGAGCTGGTGGCTGATTCACACCCTGGGGCTCCATCCCTGCGGGGACAGGGATGCTGCGCAGCATCTCTCTCTGCAGCAGCTGTTGCCATGGCAATTGCTGGCTAAAATAAGGGTGAGCTGGGTACCCATTCCTTCTGTTCTCTTGTCCCCTACCCCCCGAGTGCTGATGATCCACTGAGAGCTGTCACTGTGGGGCTGGATCCCAGCAGGGATGTGTGTGTCCCCCTCTGGCCTCCCAGGCTGGAAAAATGTGGGTGCCAGAGGGATGGAAGGACTGTGTACCTGTCTTCCCTGGGGCATGCTCCTGCTGACAGCAATGGGAGCTTGCTCTGCTCAGAATCTGGCCCTCAGGAGCTTGACCAGAGCAATAATCCCCCTTGGAACTGGGACCAGTGTCTGCCATGGTGGGAAAATCCCGGGCTGTGGCAGCACTCGGAAGGGACTGGCACTGCCAGGGCGATATGGCGATGCTGCTTCATCCTGTGCCCTTCCCAAAGCTCCTCAGATGAGCCCCCATGTGTTTCCCTCCAACATCTGCCGGCGGTTCCCACCCGCACGCAGCAGGGCTGTGCTGGCTCTGCCTGTGCTGTGTGGGCAGCCCGGCTGCATGCCTCCCACGTGTGCCGGAAGAAGTGGCTTCGGGTTTGGGGTGCACTGGGACCTCAGAAACCACTTCTAGGAAGCGGGAGAGGGGAAACGCTCAAGTGAGAAAAAGACAGGCAGGGGCACAGTGCAGAGGTGCTGGCAGCCATGAACAGAGCCCACACTAGTTGCCTGCCTGCTTCCCAGGATTTATCCATCCAATTCCGGTGTGTCCATTGCACCCTTAGCGCTAAAACAGCCTCAGTTTACCCAGGACTCAGGGAAGTGCTTGTGGGGAACCCCACATGGGCACACACTGTGCCCAGCCTGATTTTGTAGCATTGTGTGGGTGATATCACAATGCGCTCTGACAGCTCAGGCAGGATTGTGTGTGCCTAAAAGCTGGTCTGCTCATTTTATTTGATTTTATTTGACTTTATTTGATTTTATTTGGGTTTTTTTGGTGTTTTTTTCCCAACCTGTATCAGTACCTCCAGTAAAAGCATTGCCTGCAGGGCCGGGGGAGGCAGCTGGCAGACTGCCTGGCCCTGTGAATGCTTGGCCCAGGCAACTGAGAGCTGGGGCAGCACCCGCTGCCGGGGCGGGGGCTGAGCATCCCCTGCTCTCCATTTGCACAGCCGTATCCATGCTGTGCGGATCCAGCTGAGCTCCCCCCACCATTTCCCCACAGCACTGGTCATATCCGTCCCCGTCCTCCCCCCCTTCCCTGTCTGTCTGGGCTGACCACGGAAGAGCTTTTGCCCAGAAAAGCTGGATTTGAACATTTTCTGCTGTTCTCTCTGTTTCCTGTTGCCTTCCCAAGAACAACATCCCTGACCTCATCCTCCCCCCGGTGTGCATGGTGATGCTGCCGATGATGCGAGAGCCGCCCGTCGGGAATCCCACCCCGGCGCCCACGGGCTGGACGCAGCCTTCCCTGGGTACCAAGACAAATACAGCTGTGGGGACGCCGGTGGCTGGCTGGGCTCAGAGGCTATTTTGGGTAGATCCTGTGCTCATTTTTGTTGAGGTAGGAGGACGTTGATGAATAGACCAAATGGAGAACAAAGCCGTTTTGGCTTGAGGCGGGTGTTTTTGACCCAGAAATGCACTCTTAATTATTTTTATTTAAATTTTGGGTGGGTCTTTTTGCATGGAGAAATAGGGGAAGGGGTGGGGGTGGGGGGAAGGGGTGTTTCACACAGTTGCCCCTCAGGCTCTCCAGTGTTGGGGAGGCAAGTGGGAATTCGCTGGATGATTTACCACCACGTCTGGGTTCCAGCTCCCAGTTCCCAGAGCTGTCCTGGGATGTTCACAGGGGGATCTGGCAGCTGCCTGTCCACTGTCTTGGGGTTTGCAATAGCTCCACAAACCCTTCATGTGCCAAAGCCCATGGGGAACCAGAGCTCTGTTGCTCTCCATCCACCCTCCATCCCTTGTCCCGAGCAGGAACCGGAGTCAACCCCTTTCTGGGAGGGGGGTGCATGGGGATTTCTTTTCCATCACCTGCCCTGCCTGCCTGCCTCAAGAAGGGCAGATGTTAAAATAGAAAAGCAGGAAGCAGGCAGGTGGGGAGAGAACAAAATAACCAGACAATTCCAATAAATAATCCATTAAATGTGGCTTTGAAATGTCAGGCTGAATGTCATTGCATTTGCTGGGCTCAGTGATTAAAAAGTGATAATGATGAGGAGATTTTGATATTAAAAGTATATATAAGTGGGAAGAAGTGGAAGAGAAGTCTTGGAAGGTGGGGGGCATCCCTCCTGCTCACCCTGTGCCAGGGAGCAAGCTGGGGTCTGGCTGACCTTGTGGTGGTGAGGGGCAGTGGTCTGTTTCCAGGGGTCCCTCGCTCACTCCATGGGTGACACCATGGTGTCACTGGGAGGTGAGTGTGTTTCTAGAGGGAGGTTTCACCCAGTGTCAGAGCAAGTCCCAGGAGCTTTGGTGCAGGGTGTGATAGGATTGAGATGGGATGCAGTGGGGCAGGAATCAGTGGGGTGGGACAGGATGCAGGGGGGTGGGTTATGGTGGGGTGGGATACAATAGGGTAGAATGGGATGCAGTGGGGTGGGATGGGGTGGGGTGGGATGCACTCTGGACTCCCCCACCTTTCTGTGGCTTTGGAAAGGTGATGACATGAAAGCTGCCGGTCCGTGAAGGCAGCGGTCTGGACGGCTCATTACCCAGGGACATGAACAGTCAGCGCTATAACCACCAGTTCTGCTGATACTGTTACTTCCACTGGATCATCAACTTTAATTCATCCTTTTGACCATCACGGTTTCGCCTGGGCAAGGCCTCCTACCAGCTCAAACTAATTCACCTGCTTTGCACTAGAACCTTATTTATTCTGGCTGCTTACCTTCTCCTGGAGCTAGACAAGGGGTTGGGAGGGGGCAGGCAATGGGGCTTCAATTTAAACCCCCTGACCGGGGACTTTGCAGCAGTGGGAGCAGCAGCAATCGCAGGAAGGAACAGGAGGAACAATAGGTTACAACACAAACACCACAGGGATTTCAAAGCAGAGCTGGGGGCAAGGGTGATGCTCAGGGGGACCTTTGAGCTCCATGAAAACGGGAGGGCCCACCCTGGATGGGCAGAGCCACATCCTTCCTGCAAGGACGAGGATGCCCCACACTGGGTGTTGCAGAGACCTCACCCTCTGCTTGCCTTCCGTGCTGGGGTTTTGCTAATTACACTTGGTGGCTGTTGGCAGGGGAGTGGTTGAACCCGTTTGCAGGAGGTCTTAAGTGGCTGGTGGAGACAGGTTCCTGATCACAGCCATCGATGCTGATTGTTATCACAATTAACATCTTAAAACACAAGGGGCACCGATTTAATCAAAGAAACACCCCGATAGTGTCCAGGCACCTCACACCTATTTATGGCTTTAATTATTTATAGCAGTGCTGCTGTGGGCTTGGCTGTAGGGTCCTTCTGCACCTCTTGTGTGAGGCTGGCTCACGTTGGATGCTTGTACTGCACGTACAGCACAGGATTTCTCCACTGGGTTATCCCAAAAGCTTCTAGGATCACAGCAGGACCCCAACTTCTCCAGCTCCATGGTGTGGGGCAGCTCAAGCCTGCTGCAGACGCTGCGCAGGGTTAAGTTGCAGCGGCAGCTGGGTCTCTGCTTCCTCCCTTAACCCCACATCCGAGGGTGAACTGCCTGGGCTTGACCTCAGTTTTAATATTACAGCTCGGTCCTTAGACCTGTGTGGAGGGAGCTGCCTCTGCGCCGTGGGACACTGAACTGCTGCCTCTTCCTGTATCCTGACGGGCATCCAGCTGCAGAGCTGTGCTCACCACGGAGGGAAGGTGAGAAGGGGTCACACCAAGCTGGGTCCTGGCATCGGGGTGGGGGGTGGGGGTGGGGGGGTGGTGTGGTCCATGGCATGCTGGGTTTTTGGTCCAGGTCTCTGGGTGCTCTGGAGAAAACTGAAGGGCTGTATTATTTTGCAGAATGGAAGGTCTCAAAGCTGTTAACGAGCTGTTAATAGGCATCATCCCAGTTTTTCCCTTGGAAGTGGGCGGTAATAGACATTTTTTTGCAGGATGAGGCTACAGCCACATCCTGGTTGAGCTGAGGGGCTGAATCACGTCCTGTGGCTTGGGGAGCTGATGTTTCTTGGTTTTGGGGGGGTGGAAACGCAGTGAGGAGCTGCGGGAAGGAGCATCTTCCTCTGGTGGGGGGTTCCCCTGTAACCTGCGTGCTCTGTCCTTTCCATGGCCCCTCGTGCCCGTTCATGTTGGGGGCTGGTGTCCCTCCTGCTGCTGTGCTCAATGTGATTAATTCCATGTGTTTGCTCAGCAGAAACACACAGAGAAACATCACAGGCTGGAGAGCCTGGGAATAACCAGGCTGTAGTTCGCTTTCAGACAATGGCGCTTCCCAATTATTCCATTCAATTGGATTATATTGATAACTACAGTGACTATGCAGATTACATCTACGAGGAGACTGGCAGTGTGTGGACAGACCCATCCCACGACCCAAAGGATGTTGCAAGGATCCTCTCTGTCGTCATCTACACCGTGTCCTGCGTGTTGGGCATCCTGGGGAACGGCCTCGTCATCGCAATCATAACCCTGAAGATGAAGAAGTCAGTCAATGCCGTCTGGTTCCTCAACCTGGCCGTCGCTGACTTCCTCTTCAACATCTTCCTGCCCATAAACATCGCTTACACGGCCATGCGGTACAACTGGATCTTCGGGACAGTCATGTGCAAGTTAAACTCCTTCCTCCTCATCCTCAACATGTACACCAGCGTCCTTCTGCTCACTACCATCAGCTTCGATCGCTACGTGTCAGTGGTTTTTCCTGTCTGGTCTCAAAACCATCGGTCAACCAACCTAGCATATCTGGTTTGCTTGATTATCTGGACTATCGGCATCGTTATGAGCTGTCCCTCTCTTGTCTTCCGAGACACAGCACAAGCCCGCAACTCTGTGGTTTGTTTTAGCAACTTCTCCCTCTCCAGAAATAAGTCTTACCAAGCCCTGGCACTAACAAGGCACCGAACGGTGAACATCACCAGGTTCCTCGCTGGGTACATCCTTCCCATAACCATCATCACTTTCTGCTACATCGCCATCGTCTTCAACTTGCGTCGAAACCGCCTTGCCAAGTCCAAAAAGCCCTTCAAGATCATTGTCACCATTATAGTCACCTTCTTCCTTTGCTGGAGTCCCTATCACCTGCTGAACCTCCTGGAAACAGAGCCTGACGTGATCCCACGCTCTGTGTTTGAGATCAGCATCCCCATAACCACAGCACTCGCTGCCTCCAACAGCTGCATGAACCCCGTCCTCTATGTCTTCATGGGCCAGGACTTTAAGAAGTTTAAGGTCACCATCCTTTCCAGACTGGTGAATGCCCTCAGCGAGGAGACAGGCCACTCCAGCATTGTTCACAGGAGCTTCTCCAAGATGTCTTCAATGACCGAGAAGGATACAACAGTCCTCTAAACTCAACCTGGATGTCGGCAGGAGGGCCAAGGGCTTCCAATGTTGCCAGTGCCAGGCACTGTGATGGTGGTTACCTTCACAGTGGCCCTTGGTGTGGAACGAGGATGGTCCAATGCTGCCTATAGCATGTTCTTCAACTGGTCTTGCTGCCTGGGGGCTGGCAGGCATTGGAGACCACCGCTCTGTGCATGTGGAGAAGACACACAACTACCTTTACTCTTACTTTGTGGTTGCAAAGATTGCACCAAACTACTTAAGAAAACACTTCAGGGCATTCCTGTCTAATCTATGCATTGCCCAGCCTGGCAGGGGCATCCCTGCCTTTTCCAGAGACATCACGATGTGGGATGTGGGTGAGGATGGGTGGAGGGTGTACCTGGGAAGGCACCTCTGCTGCCAGGCTCCCAAGATGGATGGCTGGGTGGTGACCTGCCATGGATGACCCCTGCCACAGCAAAGCTGGTGACACTCTTCCTACATCCTGTGTATGTGTGTAGCTACTCATGTTAAAGCCCTAAAGTATATTGGTACCAGCACAATATGTTTTTAATCGTGTCATGAGCACCTTCTACCCAGAGGGGCCCTGGAAGGTGTCTTCATAATAGGGGTTTGATGAACTGGGAGATCTCGTGTGTCTTCTAAGGGATTCAAGCCCAGGACCACCTGCTGGTGTGGGGAGTGGGCACATGAAACAGGGTCACCAACACAGGGAGCTGGGAGAGGGCACAAAAAAAAGAAGGAAAGGTTTGTTTGACTTGTCTTTTGGGCAGATGCCGCTTTGATGGGCATGTTGCACACGGTACACTTGTCAGAGCGGTTTGATGGCCATGAGTCCCAGCAGCTCCTTGCAAAGTGCCTGGGTGGCACCAGGGAGCAGGTCCATGGGCTAGGGACCACAGTCCTGTGGGGGGAGGACCTGCTATCCTTTCCTTGACCCAGGTGGGCCCTGGTCCCATTGATGGTGGCTCCCTGGTGCGATGGGTCCTACGAGAAGATTTTGTCTTTTCCTAACCAGGCAGTGAGCCTGTTGCTGGCAGGAGGCTGCCATGGCACACAAATCTCTGGGGGAAGGAGGGGCTGAGCCACTGTCTCGATCCAATTTCACGCACGGTTAATTTGGGAGGTCCTTCACCATTTGGGTTTCTTGCCTGACACTGGTGTCACGCTTATTTATGTGTTGGCTTCTCCATGTCACCTCCTCCAGCCTCTTGCTCCCAGGCAAATAAAGAGGGACCAAATCTTCCACCTGTACTGGAGCAGGACCAGTCCCTGCAGCTAGGGTCAAGCAGCACCTGATGGCATCAGGGACATTTCAGGGGGTCTCTGGAGGTCCAGAGGGAGCTTTGTGCAGGGGCCAGCACACTGACAGCTGAGTCTGCTCGCAGGGACAAGCAAAGGCTGAGATGTTTCTTTATTTATAGGGTTTTTAAAATAAAAAACCACCCCAAAATAGGGCAGAAAAGCAAAGCAGCAGCTTGCAGGAGGCAGGGAGCAATTCCCAGGCTCCTGGCAGCAGCAGATCCTGCCAGGCACAGATATAAGTCGCAGAAGCCGGTAACTGAGCTGCAGCCCTCAACTGCAGGAACGCTGTGGATAAAATCGTCCACTGCAGCAGGAGCTGGATTTTGGACGGATTATGGGGTGCCCCCTCCATGAGCATGCCTGCAGCATCCCTGCCCAGCACTGCCAGAGCCTGGGCACTGCCTACGTCACCCCTGGGGTGGAGATACCTGTGGGGCTGGGGTGTTTGGCTGCAGTTTTTGGGCTGCTGGAGGGTATCCCACACCAGGGCAGGGAGATGCCTGGCAATGCTGTGGATCTGGATCACTAAAAGTGGGGTGCCCCCCCCCCAAAAAAAAAAACCAACCCCAACAAGCCTGTGCAGGGGCTGCAGCGTTGGAGGATGCTCTGATAGAGGAGGCTGCAGGAGAGGAAGGCTTTTTGAGGAGGCTCCTCACTCGTGTTACTTGGGATTTAATTACCCACTGACAGACTGGTGGGTTCCATCAGCAAACAGACAGGGCAGATGGACAGACAGACACTCAGGGACACGCAGAACTAGCAGCAGCTGAGCAGGAGCCCAGGACCCATTTGGGGTACAGAGGGAACATGGTGCACCCCAGAGCCAGCAGCCACTGGTGCTTTTTCAGCCTTGAGGTTTGGGACAGCTGAAGTGTCTGTTCTCCCCTTTCCCTGCCATGGGACTGGTTCGGGGGATAGTGAGGGATGAGCGGGGGGAACCAGACAGCCCATGTCCCTCTAGGACCAGACCCAGAGCTGTAGCCTTACCCTTTGGTATTGTGCCCTGGTGCTCTGGGGCTGTGCTGGAGTGGGGATGCTCCTCACTAGTGGTCATGGCTGGATTTTGCAAGCCACACTAGTATTACTGCAAAGTTTTCCCCCACAAAAAAAGTGACGACTTGGTACGTAACCTTGGGTTAAATCATCGCTATAATGGCAGCTTGGGAAACCCAATATTTGAGCTCATCTTTGTAGCTGTTTGCCTACTTAATAAAAACCTGTTTTACATACAAATACACCCCCTTCCCCGGCCCCGGTACGAATTCAAGCTCATCGTGGGGAGAGGGAAGGAATTCCAGGGCTTTCCAGTTAGCTGTTGCTTTCCCAGTGCATATTTCCAATATCTGGTGTTGAATTTGGGATGGCAGGAAAGCATCAATGGGGATGCAGGGCTGGTTGGCTTTACGGCTGGAAGCCAGCAGCTGAGACAGGAGCATGATGCTCTGAGCCTCTCGTATGGGAAATCTTCCAAAGATGCTTTCTGGGGGCTGCTCCCCCTTTAATTTGTCCTGAAAGAGGCTGAATGGCTTTTGAGAAGGGGCTGGGGGAAGGTACCTGTGCCAAAAAAAGCAGCTGAAAGAGAATCGCTTGCCCTGTGCCGGCACACGGTGCTGAGTGGTGGCCACGGTAGACGCCCCCCACCCACCCCCCCACTTTGTTGCACTGAGCATCAGGTGGCCTCCAGCCCCCTCCCCATGCTGGTGCTGCATTCCTCATTTGAAAGGGTAATTCTTAATTCCAGCACTCAGATGAGTCTCTGGGGGCTGTCTGCATCGCACCCGGCTGGTTCCCCCATCACCTCCTGCACCACATGATCCCCTCCGACGGTGTTTGGAGTGATGGGGGGGTTAGCTCCTGTACCCCAGTGGGTTCCCAGTGCTCTGCCCTCCGCAGCATCCCTTCAGACACCCCAGGACAAGGCTGCTGCTCCATCCACTTCTGCTGCTGGTCCCCCCCCCCCCATCCATCCCAGTAGGGTTTGGGATGACCTGGGGTAAGAGAAGGGACCCCCCCCCCTGATTTTTGCCTGCTGGACCTCGCAAACCACCTGGCACTGAGCGAGCATCCCTGGGGAATGCACCAGTGATTCCCATTCCCGTGTCGCCCATCGTGGCAGGCAGGGAGCAGATCAAACAGAGCACATTAAAAATGCATCTATACAAACCAGGAACACGGCAGGAACACTCAGCACAAAGCTCTGGTGGCAGAACCACTCGCACACGCGAGGCTCAGCCAGAGAAATGCAGACAGCACCACTTGGCATCACCCTAATTCCTCTGGAACCGCCCAAAACTACAGGTACGTCCTGGCACCTTGTAGAGAGGTGGAGATGCCTCCTTTCAGCTCTCATCATTTGGTTTTTTCCTGCAGTGGCAGAGATTTTGGTTGGTCCTGGGGAGGGGAGCTCGTCCAGAGTCCCCTGCAGTGATGGGCCAGTCCAAGATATTCAGTTGTGGGTGCTGGGATGGGTCCCCCTTTGCAGGCAGGGATAGTCCCTCTGCTCAGACAAAAGAGACATCCTTAACGATGAATTATCACCATCCTCTTGATTAATGCTGGCAGGAGGCTAATGACACCGTGACCAGCTCATGGATGATGTGCAAAGCCTGTCATTAGCATCCAGGGAAGAGGCTTGGTGGCAGCCACGGCTCCAGGAGCTGCGTGGTGGCAGCTGTGAGGTCTGCAGCCTCTTTTGGGTGGGATTTGGTGGAATCAGTAACTGGGTTCACACCAGAGTTTAGCATCTGAGGGTGAAGGGGTGAAGTGGGTCTGAGGCCACCACTGTCCCTGTGAGACCTGCAATTCAGGCTGCCGTGGGGGTCATGATTTTAGGGTAGCTCAGGGCTGGCCAGCAAAAACAACAGGTTTCAGAGCTGGGACATTGACCCCCCCAGCCCAACACCCCCATGCCCAGCCCACGGATCTGAGCCCCAGCCCAGGACCTGCACCCCATCACTGGGACCCTGACCCCCACCCCTAGGACCCCGACCCCAGCCCAGGACCTGCACCCCATCACTAGGACCATGAGCCCTACCCCTTGGACTCCCAACCTCAGCCCAGGACCCCAATCCATAACCTCTGGACCCCACCCCACCTGTCCCTTCCCCACAGCCCATCAGGGTCCCTCATGCTGCAGGGCTCAGCATCCCCAGACCCCAGTGATGATGCTGCAGCACATCGGGAGCCCGTGGCAGGATAGGGGTCCTTGCCCAGCGTGCCAAACCTGCCCCTCCATGTCCCCTCCCCACTGCTGTCCCATCTCCCCTCATTAATTACCCACTGCTCACAGGACCCCAAAACTTGGGGCTGGGTCTCATTTCCCACGAGCAGCTGGGAAATGTCTGCAGAAGAGGCTGCAAGGATTTCTGTGGAACACATTACCATCCTTAATGACCATTCTTTTTCAATTAGCTGTCACGGCCCTGAAATAAAGCTGGGCTTCCCTTCCCCCATCAATCACCCCCTTTATGTCGAATTGGATTTAAGAAAAAAATTTTAATAAAATTAATAAAGATGCTACCCTTCCCTTTTCCTCAATGCGGGGTGGGGTGGGGGGGGAGGGGGGCGCTGGAGCCATGTTTAAATGATCTCAGCTGAATTCAGGCAGGTTGTCAGCTGTAAATTTTATGGGAAATAGTAAAACTGATAAATAAACATGCTGCTTTTTTGGGGGAGGGAGATGGATCTGAGGGGGTGTATTACAGCTGCTCAGATTTATAACTCGCCTCTCCCTGTCACGGAGTTCTTGTGGAAGCACTGCTGCAGCTTCTGCACTGTGCTGCTGAGGTGGGGGTTATTTCACTTAAAGAGCAGCACAAACCCTGTGCTCAGAGCTTTGGTGTTGCCCAAAACCCCCTGAATTCACCCCAAAGGGGCATCTGCTGCCTTGGCCAGGGAAAGGAGCCCTGAGCCAAGCCGCACTCTCTCCTGTATCTTCTCCTCCAGCATCATCTTGTCCAGGACAGGAACTAAGTGCGAAACCCACACGGATTTGGGGGGAATGCAGGGAGTTTTGGTGCAGACGCTGTTGCTAGGGCAACCGCTGAGTAACGCATCCAGCCTGGGAGGGAGGACGCTGTAGCTTCTGCCAGCACCCAGGAGGCAGAAAAACGCTCCAGGGATGTGATATTGCAGAAAATAGATGAGGATTAGCACAGGAAGGTGAGGTGGAAGGGTGGGATTGAGGGTCATACCCCCCCAGCCCCACACCGTGTGAGCCAGATACACCCACAAAGGGATGCTCAGGGCTGGCTGAGGCCGAGCCAAGGGGAATCATGGAGTGCTGCCGGCCTTGCCCGTGCATTTTGGTACTCTCCCACAGTATAACAGCATTGTGGGGGTAGCCGAGTACAGCAGCCAGTGCGTGGCAAGAGCTTTGCCTGTGAAAATGGCACAGAAAGGATGGTTTGCCTCTCTTTCTGGGGGAGGGGGTGTGTGGTGTAAATTGTATTATTGGGTGCCAGTCATATGTGGCTAAAACAAATAGCTTGGTATATAAAAATTAAATAATAATAATAATAATAATAATAAATAAAGTAACATAAAAACAATACAATAAACTAAAAAAAGTAAAATATAAAATAAAAATTTAAAATTAATAAAAGTAAGATAAAGTAAAATAAAAATTAAAGTAGATTAAAAAATTAAATTAAATGCCAGGCAATTAAATGAAAGTAAATGAAATAAAAATAAAATAGAATAAAATAAAATAAAATAAACCTTTGGCTTCTGCCAAAGCAAGCACAGCTCCTGCATTAGCTGGGATGGAGGGGACGGCATGGACCCTGGTAAGCCAGGGGTGCGGGTGTGCATGTAGCCTGGTGCTTGGGCAGTTTGGGGTTTGGTGGGAGGCAGCGATGCTCCCTGGGCTGTGCAGATATGGGGGTCCCAGGGATGAGGGGGTCCCCCCTTCTCCCCACTGCCTTCTGCCCTGTGAGCAGACGTGCCGCACACAGCACTACCTGGTAACTGTGTTATCTCAAAGCTGAATAGGCTTTTTTTGGGCTGGTTACTTCTGAGGGGCAGCGGGGAACATGGCCCCTTCCACAGGCCCTGCCCCTCAGACCCACGCACTCCAAGGAAATAATGGGATTTCACCAACTCCTGTTCCGAGGCCAACTGGCCAAGAGCAAAGGGATAACTTGCACCGAGGCAGCTCTGCCTGCAGAGCTGAGGAAGGATGGGATACAGCAGGAACACAGCCTGCAGTAAATCTCCCCACTCCCACCAATAAGCCCGTCTTGAAGGGCGCTGTAACAGTAATAAAGCTCTCGAGGAGGCTTTGGTGGCTCAGTTGGTGGCTGAGCTGAGGGAGCAACACTGCTGTGGTTAAAGCTGGGGTGGGGGGAGAGGAGCAGGACACCGGTCGCTCCCCACATCCCTGGGGACATCCAGCCCCGGGTTGGGATGGGTGGGGAGGGGGTGTGCCAGGGTGCTCAGGCAGCCCTACAAACACAGGGGAAGGCAGAATAGGAACAAAAAAACCTCTCCTTTAAAAGCCGGGTTGACCTGAGGATTTGATACTCCCCCCCCACCCCCCCAACCCCAGGGGACACCACGAATGGAGGGGTGAGGGGGCAGCTTGATTCCTGCTGCTGGGACGGGGCTCGCCCCCTCCCCTGAAAAAAAAACCCTCCAGCCAAGGGAAGAGTTAAAACCAGGGCAGCTGATCCCAACAAACACATTCACCCACCTCCATGCAAAGAAACACTGACTGGGAGCATCCCCTACTCTGCCCACCCCTCCCCTGCTCTGGCATCGCTGCCCATGTCTGCACCACACACCTGTTAGAAAAATATATTTTATTTAAATTCTCCTTTTTTTCTCTGAGGAGTTTTTCCTCTCTCTCTGAATACAGACCGAGATTGCGCCCTGTGCTCCCATTTCCATCAAGACCAGGAGTTAAAAGCCAGCCGTTAAATTCCTAACTCTAGAAAAGGCTGAGTACTGTATATGGCTTTTGCACCTACATCCAAAGGGGATCTGCAGGTTGGAAAGGGCGGTGTTGGGGGGGAGCTCATCTGCGGCAAAGCCAGGACAGGGATGGGCTGGGAAGGGTCAGGGGGATGGCCAGGGACCGCATGCAGCTCTGCGCAAAGCCAGCCTGGTGAACGGCATCTTCCCAACGGGCACGGGGATCCTTTGGTTTCGCTTGCTGGGGCAGCAGGAGAGGGCAGAGGGGGTGAGCCCACTGTGAGGATGGATTTGGCTAGAGGGACATCTAAAAATCTCAGTGTTGGGATATGCCTCCCACTGCTGCATGGGTTTGATGTGGTTGGGCTGCAGCACAGCCTCCACTTGTGGCCCCCAAAATTGCTTCTGGGTGTGCATGTGGGGGCTGTTCTGAGCATTTGGAATGAGGTACGGATGAGCTTGTGGTCCTGTGAGTCCTCTTGTGCAGGGCTGATGGTCCCCTGCCTCAAGCTTCATCCACGTGTATGGGAGTGGGTCCCAGCCACAGCGCCCCCACATGCATGGGCTCACTGCAGCCCCCTCAGGCACTGGAGCTGGAGCAGCAACACTGCCCAGTGCTGCAGCTGGGGACACCAGCCTTGCCCCAGGGACCCCCACTTTTCCAAGACCCCCCTTTTCCAAACTGGGGCAGGGGGTGTCCCCACAGAGCTAAGGGATTGTGCGCAGGGGGACACACATCCACGTTGTTTGGATGCATCGCAACAATTTCCATATCCTCCAATGGGCATCCACTGGAGCATTGCCTACACAGTGCCAACCCCCCTCCCTTAGGTCTCTCCTCTCTTGGAAAGCTGATGGACTCCATCCTGGGATGGGCAGCATCCTTTCAGGGCTGGACAAGGGGCCAGGGGGTGGATGTCTGGGGATACCCACCCCGTGGGGCTCAGCTCTGTGCTGGCACTTGTGGGGGGAATGCAGCAGGCACAGCCTAAACACCACCAGGTCTCCACCAGCCAGCCCAGAGGGACGGGCACAAGGAACATTGTCAAGGATGGGGCAACAGCAGCCAAAACAGGGGTGAGATTGAGCAAGGAGGAAGGCAACCCCCCAATCCCTTCTGGTGGTGCCGCCATGCCCAGGTCTGCATCGGCGTTGGCCAAGCAAGCGCAGCGATGGCTGGGGACCGTTCGTTGCTCATGCAGGGGGTGGATCGGCAGCAATTAGCAGCGGATGGAGAATGAAAAGAAAAACCACCCACTGGGTGCAAGAGGCAGAGGCCGGGGAGACCAAGCTTGTTCCCGCCACGTAGAGTCGGGGCCGGGTCCCCCCTGCCGCTGTCACCATCATCTCGGGTAGTAGTCATCCGGCACCCCCGACAGATTCCGGAGTTTCAGAGCTGTGTCCACCGTTTTGATGTAACCGCTGATCATCTTCCTCATCTCGGGGGTGTAAGGGTCGTACTCCAACTTCCTCAAGCCGGATCGCTTAAAGTTGCCGTCCTTCTGTCCCTCGACGCAGAGCAGCCTGTCCTGGCAGGCAGTGATGCCCAGCAGCCCCACCATCCGCTGGAGCTGGACAAAGAGGTCCCGCTTCAGGTCCTCAAAGTGTACCACCAGCACCTTCTTGCCGTAGCGCAGCCAGTCCAGGGTGTGGGTCGCCCACCACGGCGCATAGTTGGCCACAAACTCAGGCCACTCTGGAAAAGAGCGGAGGAGAGGGTTTAGCAGGCATCCTTTCCCCCTCCCCTGCCCCCATCCCTAAAAATCTTTCCATCATCCTTCTCGCTAATTGATCCTCCCATAAAAACCAGGTGATAAAAGGGATAATGAAACATCAATAACCAGCCCCAGAGTCTCCCGGTGGTGCCGCGTACATCTGTCTCATGACGCGTAAAAGCTCTGGGTATCTGCCTCTTCCCCTTGTCCTCCCCATGAAACCGATGCCTGATTAATAGCCTAACTGTATTTAATTCCCCGCGGAATCATTAAACACGGTATCTGTTTCATTAAACAGATACAGGACAATTCACCTTGTGTAATCATATCACATAAAACTTTGCTTTGGAACTGCTCCAGGGATAGCTTAAAATTAATGTCACGGAACCAAACAGGGGTTTCATGGTGCCCACAGCCTCCACGCAGGCCTGAGGACAGGGGGAAGGAAGGAAAATTCACCCCCTCCCCCAGCATCAGCAGCTGGGGACATGGGTAGGGAGGAGCCACAGCTTTTTTTTTTCCAAAATTGCCCCAAAATTAGTTCCTGGGAGAATAAAATGGTCCATCGAGAGGGTCTGCAGGGAGTGTGGGGCTTTCCGCAGGGATGGTGGAGCCCCACGCCCCCTTGTAATTACTCACATTTAATTACTGCTCTTGTCCCACCCCCCTCACCCTCCTCCGGGTGGTTTATTTAACCACACATCCTGATATATTTAACCACGTACTCCAGTGCTAATTGCAAACTCAGCACAAATGAAGCGTCCCTGCTCCCCACAGTGGTGGGAGGGTGAGGCGGGGCATGGGGGGTCCCCACAGGGACCTTGGGGCTCCATGGCTGAGGCCTCCACAAGCTGAGCCCCTCATGGGGTCAGTGAGAGGGGGGTCTCCAGCCCCTCCCTGGGCCAAAGCACAGCTCTCACCCATCCTCCCAGCCTGATGAAAAGTCCTCGAGTGATGGAAAAAAAAAATCTCCATCTTTCCAAGGAAGTTGTTCCAATGGTTAATTAAAATGGCAATTAACCCATCAGCTAATTACACCGTACATCCTCTGGAAAGGGATTTAGTGATGTATTTTAACATGTGTCCAAATCGGACTGTGCTGGGCTGGAGGGATGGGGAGCCTCTGCCTGCCCCTGCCTCCCCACGAGGTGTGGGACAAGACAGGGGTTGTTTGAGACAGGGAAAGCTCAGGAGAGTTCCCATGGTGCTGTCGTCCATCAAGGGGACCATCCTGTGTTCCCACTGCTGCCTGTAGCTGCAATTTCCAGTTATCCTTGGGGATGCAGGAGGTGGGGATAAAAACCCAGTGAGAGGCTTGGACCCCACCACAGCAGGGGTGATGCCAGCCCAGGGACCTGCCCAGGGAGAAAAAGGCACCGAAGAAGCAGTGGGACGTGTCTCTTCCCTGGTTTTAGGGGATGGGGTATCGGTGAGAGCAGGGCTGGGGCGTCCCCGGTGCTGCGAGCACATGGCGATAACGAAATCCAGGCACATAACAGCAACAACAGCAAAAGCTCCCCTTAAATAAACTCTGAATTAAGGGTAGCAGATGTTCAATCAAGCTAAATATTTTAACTCTTTCCAATGAAGTCAATTCCACAACAGCAATTTGTAAATTGCTATAATTAACAAGGCTCCACAACACGCCTGTGCATGGGAAAGGTAGTGTCTCCGGAGCAGCTGGGAGCCCAGACATCAGCCCCCACCCCAGCTAATGTCCATGGGGATGGGACGGTGGCTGCCACCCTTCCTGCTGCTGGAGTGAGGGAGAGTGTGGCACAGGGCAAGGGGCTTCCCCCAGGCAAGGGCTTTGCAGGCACCACTTGGCACATTGGCTGCGTCCGTTCTCCTGCGCCTCTGCCTCCAGGGAAGGACAGATAACTGTTTGGGTCCTTGGGCTCCTTCCCACCAGACGTGTTCCCTCCCTGCTGGCTCCAGGTTGCCTTTGGACTTGTGTTCCTGGGGGCTGTCACCTCTGTGCATGACCCCCGTGACCCCTCAGCATCAAACAGTTGAGCATCTCCACTTCCCTTCCCTACCCTGTCCCATTCCCATCACCATCCCCATCCCCATCCCATCCCATCCCATCCCATCCCATCCCATCCCATCCCATCCATTCCATCCACCCCATCCCATCCCTACCCCCAACCCATTTCCATCCCCATCCCACTCCACCCATGCAGGAGCCCTCAGCCATGCTGGGCGATGCTGCAGGTCATGCCAGGAGATGGATGTGGTGATCCCAAAGGGGTGGCACAGCCCAGGCTTTCCTCAGGACTTGGGCTCTGCAGGGCTTTAATGTAGCTCTGTTGGATGGGCTGGATCTCACCCCATCATGTTCCATGGGAGCAGGGCAGGGGCAGCTGAGCTCCACCCCCCCCATCCTACCTTTGCCCTTCCAGTGGGCATGAGAGGCGAAGCCGATGTGTCCCCCGTATTTGCGGTTGAACTCGGCCATCAGAGCCTTGTAAGGGTTTCGGATGAGCAGGATGGCCGAGTCGAAGGATTCAATCTCCTTCTGGCCACTCTCGTGGGTTTTGATGCAAATTGTCCTCCCGCTTCGCCAGTGGTCCCTCTCTCCCTTGAATCCTGCCGGGACACAGCAAGTGAGGCAGGGAGTGGGAGCAATGAGAGGGGGACACACACAGCTGGATAAAAGCAGTTGGGGCTTGGTGAAGAATTTGCATCCCTCTCCCAGATGGAAATCATTCATTTGCCTGAGTTATGAGTCAAGCCATGATGTAAAATCTGAGTCTGAAAGGGTGGGTAACAGGCATGGGGAACTAAGCAGGGGTGTCTCCTTGCTGGCCAGGCTCGGCCAGATGGTCCCTACCAGCCTGGTGTTGAGCATTCCGGTATGGGACGGGACTGCTTTCCTCCAGGGCAGAGCACACCATCACTAAATACCACGTGCTGCACCATTGTACCATATCCTTACATCAGTGGGGTCGAGAGCATGTTTTAATATCTATAACTTCCCATGCAACAGCATTAAAAGGCTCCCCATATGTGAGGAAGGGTAAAACGTCCCCCATGCTGGGGCTGCAGTGATGCCATGGGGGCTGCAGAGAGGAGACTGCCATTCCCCACATCCCCTTGCACGGAGCATTGGGGCTGAGCCTGGCATCACTCCCAGCTCCTTTGCACCCCTGCAAAGCACAACCCAAACTGTCCGGGAACAACGTGTCGGTGGTGGAGCTGAGCTGAGGTGGGGGGGGTGTGTGGGGGGAGATAAGCTGTAAGTAGCTGTATTACATCAATTATAGATGTGTAATTTGCTTTCAGCAGCCGTGCTGTGCGACGTGGGGACGTGATGGCTAATCTGCCAGTTGCCTGGATACCTCCGGGCGCCTCCGACGCGCTCAGCCCAGAATAACCACGGAACCCGCGCTCGGGTAGCTGAGCAAAACCTCACCAAGGTTTTCACCTGATAATGATCCCCCCCTCCACGGGACATGCGATGCTGGCTGCACCCCCGCCTGGGTGCCAGCACTGGGGGCTGATTTAATCCCAGGCTTCCTCCTTCCATCTCAGAAAGGCTGAATTTGGCAAATCTCAAAGAAATGGGTGTTGCTGCCTATGGTATTGAGGCTTTGGGGGTACCCCGGGTAGAAACCCTGGCCAGCTGTGGGGGTATTCTGGGGATAGACCCCCACCAGCCATGCAGGTACCCCAGGCACAGCTCCCAGCTCCACCACGGCTGAGGAGGAAAGGAGGATTTCCTCTCAGAGCTGCAGAAGGGGAAGGAAAAGCAAGAGGAACCTTTAAGGTCTAAAAATAAAGCTATCGTCAATGGCTATAAAATGAGGGAACTGGTGGTTTCCCCTCCCTTGCAATATGTGGGGTTATTGGGAGGAGCTAGATTCTGCCTGGAAAAGCTTCATGGTTGCCTCAAGTTGGACTTTTTTTGGCTTTAAACTTACCCTAATGTCCCCAAATCTTGCCTTCCATCAGCCCTGGCACTGGTGTGTTGGGCACAGCACTCCTGCTTTGCCTCAGAGGGCAGCAGCAGAAGTGGGAGTGACAGCATCCCTCCTCCATCCAATATTTACTGGGCAGATATCTGTGCTGTGCAGGATGGGGAGATGGATCTCCACCAAATCCTTCAGCCCGAGGAGAACGTGCTGAGATCAGTTCCCTCCATTCCCCTCCCCTGTGAGCTCATCAGCACTTTTTCATGCCAACATTCATTAATTTAGGTGTTAGTGCTCCCCAGATGCCCTGACTTGGTGCTATTTTTATCTGCAGCTACTCTGGAAGTACGTGGGGACATTTGTCCTCCAGGATACTGGAGCCACCAGCACTAGCACTGCCCACTCCCAAATCCTGATGCTGTAAGGCTGCATCTGTCCTTCTCCCCACGCAGATGTGACTTTCATTTGCTTCTGAGCTCACACATTTCAAGACGAGAGTGCCAAACCCACCAGCTCCTGGGGAAATGAGATCAAACTCCCAAGTTTTCCTTTTCTTTGGGAGGAAAAAAATGCAGGAATCACCTCGTTTGCCAGGGTTGGGATCACCCTGGTTCCTCCTTTAGAAAATTCCAATCCCCATGGAGGGTTAAAAACCACCAGCACAGTAGAGAAACTCCAGTTCTGTTCCAAATTGTCCTCGCCAAGGTGTCAGGGGGAAATTATGGACAGTTACATCGGGACCCTCCAATACACACATCCAGCATAAACCATCCCACGGGGCAGAATCGGTCGTACCCAGCTCTGCCTTCCCCTTCCTAGAGACCCAAGGGATGGTGCTGGAACCTTCTCCCAGCTCAGGTGGGACTGGTGCACCCCTGGAAGCAACAACCCCCTCCCCCGCATACCTTTGTTGTAGAGAGACCCATCGAAGTAGTAGCTGCCGGTATAGAAGCCGGTAGCCAACTCGATCAAGTGGCGAGCCCAAGTGTTGCCGGCGCCGGGGAAGCTGGCCAGGGCCACCAGCTGCTTGGCACGTGTGGGGAGAAACCTCCTGTCCATGCAGCGGTTGTCTGCAGCGAGAACCAGCCAAGGCACGTCAGGGCACAGCTTTTCCTATGGAGGTATCCTGCTGCTGTCTGCTGGGAAGATGTGGGGGCAGGGTGCGAGGAGGTGGCTGCTACAGTGAAGGGCACCCTGCCTAAAGCACATAGGGACACCCCAAGGAGTTCTCAACACCCCAAAATATCCTAAGAGGAGGGCAGAAGGTGCTCTGCCCTTACCCTGAGCATGTGCCCACCCCGGGGCTGGAAAAGCTCCGGCTCATGGGTATTACTGGGACAAGGAGGGATGCTGCCAGAGGCAGATGGCAAACTGCTCTCTCCTGCGTCTGAGTCAGGCAGCAATTAAAGCTGTTTGTTCAGGGGACGATTGATTTCCCGGGAAATTAAAATAAATGGTTAATTTCTAACGAAAGCCAAAGAGATGCGACAAGCTCACACTCCCTTTCTGCCTCTGGTGTTCCTGGGGAGGGGTTGGGAAATGGGTTGGAACCCATGCTGGAGTGGTCCCTGCCTGTCCCCTCACCCAGCAGCATGCAGGGCGACCTCGGTGCCAGCTCACCTTGCACTTGGGTCTGGTAGACGAGGAGGTATTCGGCGGTGCCACAGCTCTCAAACTCCTCGCCAGCACATTTCTGGGCACAGAGCTGCTCGTCCTCACGCTCGTGCAGGGTGAAGAGTGTGGTGGGGAAGCCACAGTGGCAGGCAGTACCAGCCAGGGCTGATAGCGGGTACTCCTGCAGGGATGAGCAGAGTGAGGGCAGCCAGCAGAACCATCTCTGTTGCCCACAGCAGACCTTTCCTCTGACCCTGAACCCACCCTCACCACTCTGGCCCCACTGTGCAGCACAGGTCGGCCTGCAGCATCCTTCAAGCCAGCTGCAGCATCCCTCCAGCCAGCTGCAGCATCCCTCAAGCTGGTTACACAAGCAGCTCCTTGCAGACCTCCCCAGGACACCCAGTCCCCGACTTTCCCATGGCACCAACAGTAGTGCCACAGGCACCGACGCCATGGCAGAGCTGTTATGTGCCATTTGTGAGCCTGCCACCTGCACTGAGGGTACCAAGAGCCCACAGACGGTGCTCTCACTGGCATTTCCAAGCCTGGTGTTACATGGCCTGTCCAGTGGCTGGCAGGCGATTTACTGCCAGGCTGTGGCCGAGATGGGTTAATTGGGGGGCTCTGGCTGTTTACACCTCCCAGTCCCAGCTCTTGGGGCGGAAAGTGGAGCTAGGCACTTGTTTTTAACTGGGGTGATGGTTTATTCCCCACCGTCCCCTTCTAGGGAGGCCCTGAAGGGAGGAAAAGACTCCCCCATTTTCAGGTTGGTCTCTGCCTGATAATTTGAATTAATAAATACTCCAGCAACGCCCACTGATGACCTTTCCCCCTCCTGCTTATTGGCATTGCACCCCAGGAGCTGCACTGCACCATCCCTGAGCCAGAGCAGGACCCCAAACTCCCCCTGGGGCAGCTGCTGCTAGCTGGTGGGAGGAAGCAAAGCCATGGGGAGAGACGCAAGGGTGGGGGGTCATATCAAAATAATGACATATATCCAAATTACAAAGGTTTGCAATTACAAATGACATATATCCAAACTACAAGGGAGTGTAATTTGTAATTACAATCCTTTGTAATTTGGATATATGTCATTATTATGATAAATCAGATTAAAATTTACCCGGCGTGACCCTTTCTGATGATGATTTATGCAGTTAAGTTTTCGACCTGCCCTCCCCACCTTGTTTGCTCCCCCAGCCCTCCGGGTACCTTCTCAGTGCAGAAGTCCACGCACTTGTCCACCGACATGTTCAGCATGAGCTGGCTGACAGGCAGGGCGATGGACACATTGTCTGGCCGGCGGAAGCATCCCCGAAATATTGCGCTGCCATCTGTGAGAGAGAGAGAAAAAGGGGGAGGCAGTGATGCTGAGAGCAATGCTGGCCCAGCCATGAGGGGCAGGAGCTGCACTCCCAAAAACAATGCCATTGTCACTCTGTGCACCCCAGGCTTGGGAGCAAGAGCCTCTGCGTGTGCCCCCATGTCCCTGTCCCCCAACATTCCTCTCCAGCCGCCCATGGGCATGGTGGCAGCTTTACTCCGTCTTTTGTCACCCTCCGGCAGCGAAGCTGGGCTGCTGCCGGTGCAAAATCAGAGTGAAAGCCCCGGTAGCAAAGTCTGGTTTATTTTTTCTTCCCTATTTTTATCAGCTCGGTGATCCCAGGCTGCAGGAGGGATGGAGCCAGTGAGGAGAGCAGGGCTGGTTATGGTTTGGTGTCATCCATCCTCACCCCAGCATCGGGGTTCCATCCCTGGTGCTTGCCTGCTGCCACATGTACTGAGGCACACTCAGTCCCCGCTCCCCGGGATGCTGCCCACCCAGGTGCTTGGTGGTGGGAGCTCTGAATGCCACCACCCTTTTTGCCATTGCTGGGGGTTGAGGAAAGAAAAGCAGCAGATATGGGTAATTATAGTCCTGCCTAATTGGGAGCCAAACAACCGCTTCTGATGGAGAGCCTTCGTGGCTCTCTACAGCACATCCTTCTTCACTCCGCAGCCAGCTCCACCAGCGGCACTCACCAGGCACAGTGATGGTCCTGCTTGGCTGTCGGGACAAAGGTCTTCTCCTGAGACCCCCAAAATGCCCTGCATTCCCTCTCCATTTCCCCCAGGCCCCCAGCAGCCATCCCAGCAGGGAAAACCCTGCAGCTCCCAGCAGCAAGCCCCAGTCCCTACGAGCCGCTGACATGCTCTCACACCCCCTCTCCCGCACTGTGACCCAGCTCACGAAGCACCAGGACACCCATGCTCATCCCTGCCAGTGCTGCAGGGGGTTCCCTTGTTTCGGTGCACAGATGCCACTGACTCACATCTCCTGGCAGACTCCTGGGCCAGCTCCAGGCGGTAGATGGAGAGGCGGTTGACCCCGCCGCATGTGTTGCTCCTCTCCCCCTTGCAGGCCATGTTGCACTCAGACTCGCTGGCATTTGGTGCCTGGACCTTGTGCCCGCAGTAACACTCAGCGCCAAATTCCAGCCCTGCGTAAAGGTAGCCCCTGGGGAGAGGGAGATGGAGGCAAAGGGCTCAGCACATCCCTGGGTATCTCCCCTGGCTCCAGCCACAGGTTTGCGTGGTGCTTGTGTGGTCATGCAGGAGCATCCCTGCCACAGCCAGCTCGTGCCCAGTGCTGGAAGCAGCACCAGCTTGTTGGATGCATTGGATCATTGTAGGGCCCTTTCAGATGGAAATATTCGAATTCATTTCTATTCTATTAAATTCTATTCTATTCATATTCTATTCTATTTTCTATATCCTCTTCTCTATATTCTATTCTATTCTACTCTATAGTCTATATTCTATCTGTTCTATTCACATTCTGTTCTTTCTATTCTATTTTCTATATTCTATTCTATCCAATCCTATTCTATAGAATTCTATTATTTTTCTATATTCTATTCTATTCATATTCTATTTTCTATATTCTATAATTTTATCTCCTATTCTGTTCTAATTCTATTCTATTCTATTCTATTCTATTCTATTCTATTCTATTCTATTCTATTCTATTCCATTCCATTCCATTCCATTCCATTCCATTCCATTCCATTCCATTCCATTCTAAATTTCTAATTCTGTTCTATATTCTCTTCTCTTTCCCTCAAAGGGAAAGGGCTCCACAGGCCATGGTGGTGCTGAAGCAGGAGATATTGCCATCGCTGACAGGCAGGGAGGACATCAGGGGTGGTGGCAGAGCAGGAATAAGTGGTGGTGACTTTGCTTGGCTTCAGAGTGGGAGAGCTGCACTGCTTGATACAGACTGGGTTTAAAGGGGGGTGGGTGGTAGCAGTACCCACAGCCCAGGTTTGGGCACCATGGGGCTGCCAGAACCGTGGAGGGCTCTGGCACGGTGCAGCCCTGCCGAGAATGAGCTGTAGCAGTCAGCTCAGCTCATGGTGTGCAGCCGTCACAGTGAGCATCCTGCCATGGCAGGTAAGCCCGATGATGGGAACCCCCAGCGATCGGCCATGGCCCTTCACAGTGTCATCCCCAGTACCATGAGATGCTGCACAAAGGGGCTTCAGCTCCAGGGGAGTGCAGAGGCAGCAAACTGACTGCCTGCAATGCTGTCTGTCCCAACGGCACGGGCCACATTTGAGGCACAGCCTTCATGTAATGCTGGAGAAAGGGGAAAACTGCTGCCACAGGAGACCCCTGTGTCTCCCCAGCTGCTCACAAACAAGTGGGAAGGCATGGGGAGGGTGGTTTTTTTTGGGGACAGCATTTTGTGGGGCTACCCTTGGGTGGATGGAAATGCTCAAGGTTCCCCCAACAAAACACGGGAGCCTTTACACCCCCCTGCCCCTTATGAGGATGGAACCCATCATCACCCCTGAGCTTTTTCCAGGGGAGGAAACTGGAAAATACCCAAGAAATAAAAATAAAAAAAATTAAAAATTATCAAAATTTTTAAAGTGATCATTCTAAGGGAAAAAGGAAGGAAGATGGGAGGAAAAGGGATGGTGCAGCTGGGGCAGGGAACCGTGACAGCAGAGAAACGCTGGCGATGTGCAGGAATTAATGAAGATGTGGTGCCCGGCTCCCACCCTACCGCTCAGCACAGTTGTCCTGGCAACGGAAGACTGTCATCTTCTTGTAGTCGAAGAAGGACACGCCGCGCAGCGTTCGCCGGCGAGTGTTGTCCACGTAGCAGCCGATGTATCTTGCTGGGGGGGGAGGGTAGAGGAGAAGGGGATTAAAGAACCAGCCAGGGCTGAGCCCACTGACCCCCACATCTTCCAGATCCCTCTTTTCTTCTGATTTTTCCCAAAATCAGGATGTGCAGCAACATACCCCATCCGTTCCCTTTAGAAACATGCTGTGGTACAGCATGCCCCCAGTGAAGGCTGCAAGGGAAGGCAGGGACAGCCCAGAAACACCTGCTGCAGACAGACAGGATGCTGCTGCTCTGCACTGAGGCTTCTGCTCTCCGTCCCCTCCCTTCCCACCAGCCTCAAAACTGAGCAAAATGGCTTCAAAAAGAGAAGAGTTCGCCAGTAAAATAACCCACCCCCTTCACTCTGCCCCACCAGGAACACGAGGCTGGGCAGAAGGGAGGAATGCAACTTAAAACAGTTTTTCTTCATCCAGTTGCTCATTTTCCCCAGCTCCAGACACGGAGGAGGAGGAGGAGGAGGAGGAGGAAGAGGAGGAGGTTTGCCCAGCGCTGATACTTATCAAAGTAAAGGCTGATGCTGAGAGCAAATGAAGATGCAGGTAGACAGGGAGTAAAGCCGAATAAATAGTCGCCCTGGAATCATTCCTTTGGCAAATGCAGCCTTTCCCAGTGATCTGAAAACCAACAGCCACCTCCTCACCTAGGCACCTGCTGCAATGCTCCTTTGCAGCCACGGGCTCTTATCAGGGGCAAGGTAGTCTGTGTGCTGTCCCCTGCACCGCCAGCACCTTCCCTGTCCCCGCTGAGTCCCCTCATTAGGTGCCCTCATTAGTGCCCCCATTAGGTGCCCTCATTAGTGCCCTGCTCCTGCTCCCACCTAAGCATTTGCTGTGGGGCAGACATGTTGCCCCCGGATGTGGGGATGTGGCGTAGGGATGCTCAGCATCCTTCCCGCTATGCTGCCCAAGGAGGGCGGGGGAGTTGGGAGCCAGTGGGATTAGCCATCTGGTAATCAGCTAACGAGGTGTCCTTTAATGAGTTCTTGCAGAGGACCAGCTGGTCAGCTGCTCAATGTGGGTGCTCCAGGGAGAGGGGAGGGTGGCCCCAGGGACCAGTGGCTGGGTCTTAACTTGGTGTGGGATCCCAAACTAGTCTGGTTCACCTCACTTATATTGTCCTCCATGAATCTAACAGCTGCCTTTTGCTTTTCCTCATCCTGAAATATGCTCCATGCTCGGGGTATCTTCTGCAGGATGCTGGTACACAGCAACCTCATCCTCCAGAAATCCTGGAGCCTGTGCAGGGGCCACTGGCCTCTGGCCTGGAGCTGTTGCTGCCAAGTCCCAACACAGGGACACAGATCCCAAGCCAAGGACCTGTTTTTCACAGCACCCAAACACCTCTCAAGCTGTGCCGCCTCACCCTCCCCATCAGCGCTGCAAACCGGATTGCCCCAAGCCAGCCCGGAGCAAGGTGGAGGAGAAAGACTGCAAGAAATGTGCCCGATGATAACTTTAACCACCCAAGAGCCATAACTCATCGCTCCCAATTACTCCCAGCACACCATGGCATTTCCGCAGCGCTGAGCAGGTTTCAGCAGGTCAGCTCATTTTGGCTGTGACAGATCTTAACTGGTGCAGGATTACTGCAGCCGTTTGCACAGAGCTGGTGACTGATGTGCGTTACCTTCGATCCATTGCTCTTGACATATGCGTGCTGCAACTCATTGGGAAGGCAACTGGAATAATTAGGGAGAGGCTAGGGCAAGGAGCAGAGGGAGAGCGAGTGGGGAGAGATGCCGAACGACGCATGGTGGGGTTGGGCACGGCTTGAGGGAGGGTACTGAGGAGGGACAGAGGACCAGCCCCAGCTTACAGCTCTCAAGGAGCACGCTGGAAACAGCAATGCTGGCTCCCATTAACCGCTGCCTATGATCAGCCTTTCCACATGAGATGAAAAAGGGGAAAGACAATATTGCCAGGCCAGCTAAAGCTGGCAATGCCCGAGCCCAGCACCCCTTCCCCGTCCCTCGCAGCCCCTGCTGTGGCCAGGCATGGGGAGGCAGAAGTGCTGGCAGAGGTTAATTGCGGTGGACACGTCACATATGGCTGGGGACAGGAGCGCTGCTTGGGGTTTTTATGGTGACTGACAGCTCGGGCTCGCGAACCATCTGGTGAGGATTCACTGAACGTCAATTCACATTATCGGAGCAAGGCGGCCACGCACTGCTCCCGGAGACCCCTCCACTCAGGGACACACTGGGGAAACCCTCTTTCATCTCTTTTTTAGTGTGAGAAAGTCCCTTAAGCACCATGGTCAGGCACCTTGCCCAGAGCGAACATGAGCACGGACCCGCTGCGGGGCCAGAGGAGGAGCCCCCTGTTCTGTGCTCCAAGAGCAGCCGGTTTCCTCAGCCGGCCGATGCTGCAGCTCCTGCCCTGAACGCTGAGGCATCCAGCATGCAGCTGCTGCAGCAACAAGCTGCTTTGCTCCTTCTCACCGGCCCATTTTATGAGCAAGAAGAAACTGTAACGGCTTTCGCGGCAGCTGAAGCTGCGAGATGCTCCTTTGACAGGGGGGATATAGAGGTGGTGGCAAGGGGACGCGGGGTGGGTGTTTGGGTGAGGTTTGGTGGCACGGGGTGCTTGTGGGTGCCAAGAAGGCAGGAGATGAGTGGAATAACCACGGGGATGCGAAAGCCTTGATGGGCAGGTCTCAGCCACCCAAACTCCGAGTGAGCGTGCCGCTGCCTTCAGGATAAATAGATGACATTTTAAAAATCAATGCGAGCCACTACATTCGCTTATCCTTGTTCATCAATAACGGTCTCACTTGACAACACACCACACACCCCAGGAAGCAGCCAGACAAGGATCTCCTGGATTGAGAGGCCAAACGCCAGCCCTGCCTGCGCTCCTCCTGCCTGCGCTCCTGCAGGCACATCCCCTGCCTGCATGACCCCCCCCCCAGCCATGCCTGAACCCCTCAGTGGCCACTAAAAGTTAATTTGGCCCATGGCACAGCCAAAGGGTGGGACGAAGGGCGGTCCAGACTCTCCCCAGTTGGGCACCCCAAAAAAGCACCTGCCCTGGCAAGGTGTGACATGGTGCTTGGCGATGGTGCGAGTGGGAAAGGGTGAAAATAGAAAAACTGGCATTTGAGGAGGGAAGAAGAGGAAGGAGGGAGGAAGGAAAGGAAGGAGGGAGAAAGAAAGGGAAGGAAGGAGGAACCTTTCTGGACTGGCAGTCTGAAAAGCAGGGTGCTGTGCCCAAGGGTTGCACAGGGCAGTCCCTTGGAGTGCAGGGAGGTAATCTCAGCACTCGAGTAGGACATGCACTGGGTTTATAAATACATAAACACACTTTTACCAAGGAACGTGCTAAGGAATTCATTCCTGGAAGGGAAGCATGACCCAATGCAGCTCAGGGACCTCTGCTCTGGCACAAAAAGGCTTTCCTCAGGGAGAGGGCAGGAGGAGGGACCCTCAACCGGACATGGTGGTCCCCAGACCTTACCTCTGTCCTCCTCCTTCTCACGGCCGCTCCTGCCCCTGAGTGCCCGGCTCCGGCTGCTGCCATAGTCTCCGGCTTTGCCTCTCTCTGCCAGTTCCTTGGAGGTGCTTTTGAACCACGGTCCGTGTCGCCGTCCCCGCTCTGGCATCGTGGCTGCTGCCTTGAAGCCGCGGCTCAGCTGCATCACCCCCAGGTAGGGCAGCCCTGGTCCCTCGCTGGCCCCAGGGGCTCGTTGGCTCCCCGTCACTGTCGGCTCCCCGGCAAAGCCCGAGTGCAGGAAAACCAAGCTGCCAGCAGCCAGGTAGAGAGCCAGCAGCGTGAAGAAACGCACGGGCTTTCGCCGAAAATACCGCTGGAGTTTTACCAATAATTTGGCCATAGCGTCTTCATCCCTTCCCCGCCAGCTGGCGCCACGGGGGAGCTGCTCTCCGGCCCCAGGGATGCTCCAAGGGGGGGCTTCCCCCACTGCAAGACTGGACGTGGCTCCTGGGGTGTACCAGGGATTGTAGGGTGAGGCCGTGCAAATTGCCCACACCTAAAAAGGTCCAGGAGGGTTGGGGAAGGCAGTGGTGGTAGTGGTGGGTGGATTTCAAGCTCCCCCCTCACCGTGCACAGGGGGAGGGTGGGTTTCCCCAGCACTTAGCTGTCACCGTCGTCCCTGGTTTATTCTTCTCGTGGCAAATTCCCCCATCTGTGCCCCGGAGAGTCGGCCGGAGGAGGGATCATGTTAAGGAAATGGGGGGTTTGAAGGTGATTTGAAAGCCGATCAGCTGACTCGGCTCTTCTCCTCGCTCGCCTTTCCACTCGGCAGCCCCGGCTCTCGCCAGCATCTCTCTAATGGAAACGGCACCGTCGCCCTTCCAGACAAAGAATGAAAAGTCCCTGGGCACGTCTCAGGGCCTGAAATGCTGACTGGGACCCTTTGTCTAACGAAGCCTCATTCATCTCACTCCCAGGGCGCGAGATTTCCACCTGCAAGTCAAAGAGAAAGGCACACTTAGGAAAGCATCCCAGGACACGAGGAAGATCACGGTCCCCGTGCTCTCACAGAGTGAAGGAGGGTGACCAGGGGAACAGATCCCCTCCATGACCTGGAGGTCCCTGCACTGAGGCAGCACCCAGAAGTCTGCTTGGTCTTTGCCCTTCAGCCCTAAAGAGGGGCACTTCACCACCCCCCCTCCCCTCAGCACATGGATGTGGGGCAGGAGGGAGATGTTGGTGCAGTAGGAGTGATGCTGGCTGCCAGCAGCCTAGGGATAGGGGTGGGGATGCGGGGTGTGGGGGGGTACATTCCATCGGGGACCTCTCACATCTCTGCCTCAGAAAGGAGCTACGAGGCACACAGGGGATCTTTTATTTCACCCCATTTTCCCCAGGAGAGGATGAGCTGTGCACACATGCGTGCACACTCACACTCACGTGCATTTTGCCCCTGGATCCAGATTGTCTCTATTTCCCCAGCTGGAAAGTGAGCGCCTACCCTGGGAGCTGGGTGGGCAGCGGGGTGGGAGGATGCTGCAGCCAGCTGGGAGGTCCCATGGGAGCACCCCATCCCCATGCCATCCCTGCACCATCCTCTCCCGCATTGCCCATGGTTGTGTTTCGTGACACCCCAGTAAAGCTTTCCCAGTACCTTCCCATCGCAGAGGGGGATTGCTCTCCCCGAAAGCCCCCACCTGATGGAGGGTTCACTCTGGTCCTGCCCAGGACAACACTGGTTGGGGTTGCTGGCACATGGGCGGTGGCAGTGACGGCCCCATGCCCAGGGTGTGCTGCCTGTCGCGGACTTGTCTTATTTTAGGAAAGTAGACGAAAATAAATGGAAAGACAAAGTGCCATTAGTTTAATGGCCTCTATGTTCCTGCCATCTGTCTTCAGTTGATTAAATAAAAAATATTGGTGGAACATATGGCATGAATTATACATAAATATTTTAATTTGGGTTCCCAGAGTGGTTATTCAAATACCTCTGGCTCTGCCGGCTGAAATTCTGCCGAGCTCAGGCTGGACAGGCTGCATGGGGCAGATTGCTGGTGGGGATGTGAGCCCCTCGCAATCCCCTAAACCACCCTGGCCATGTCTGGGGGCAACATAGCCTGAGTAAAGGCTGAGTAAACTCAGAGTAGCAGCTGAACGAGGGAATTGGTCGCTATTTGGGCTTTTGCACCTGCAGGCACCTCTGTGGCAGGAGGAAGGTGCGGGCAGCACCCTGGCACAGCCAGGGTAGGTCACCCGGCATCCACTGCGATGGGCGAGCATCCCCCAGCCCAGCCGTGCCATAGGCCTCTGGGCACTTGAACATTCTCCCATGCTCTCTGGCTGGCAGCCAGTGGCGACTGGCCACTCCGTGGGAACTCATGGCTTCCTCTCCACGCCACCATGAGCTGCTGATCTGTGCTTCCACCCACCTTCCCCAGGCTTTATAAGGGTGCTGAATGCGGGGTGCAAACAGGACGACCCCGCGGCTGTTCCTGGTCCCCAGCATCCTCGCCACCATGGGCCCTCTTGCCCGTCTGGGCAAGGAAGCATGGCATATAAAGAAGGGGCTTAAATTACTATCATTAAGCCATCTGGAGCTCATCCTTCTCCATCCTGAACTGCAGAGTCGCAGGTCAATTACTGCACATTTGCATATATTCCATTAATGCTTCTGCTAATTGTCTGGAGGAGATAATGTGCTCAGCTTACGGCTCCCTTGCTGGCTATGGCTTACAAACAGCCAGAGCCTGCACCGGTTCCCTGTATCAGCGGAGGGCTGGGACGTTGGGGAGCTGACTGGGGCAGGGGCTGACGAGGATGGACAACTGTGGGGACCACCCTGCCTGTAGACATTCGGGATGGGGGATGCCAACAGCACTCCACAATGCTGCTCCATGCACCCTGCCAGCCTTGCTGGTGTTGTAAGGATGAATCCATCCCCCAGAGCTCAGCAGCATTGGGGCAGAAGGACCAGCCACCTCGGCCAGACCACTCAGTGCTGGGACTGCCAGGACACAGAGGGGAACAATCTGAACAGCTCAGTTCTCACCTGCTATGCCCCAGCTGCAGTTGTCTGCAGGGCTCTGCTGGGGTCCCAGGGGACAGATCCAGCCCCAGGGAGTCATGTGGCTGGAAAATTCCCCACAGTTGGAAGCACTGAGGCTAGGGCATCCCTCCCTGCTCCCCCAGACTCCCACATGACCCAGGGCCAAAACACAGCAGAGCTGAGTGGGGGCACTTCCCAGGCACTTTGCGCCACTACAAGCAGGCAGCGGGTCCAACTGGGATGGGGAGAGGGCTGGTTCCTTGCCTACCTCCATCGCCACAATCCTGCCAAGAGCTGAAATCCTCGTCCTGGCAGTGGGACACCTGGCTGAGCGTTGCTCTGCACCCAACCCACCTGCCTCTGTGGTGGCTGGCAGAAAGCAGTGAGCTCTGCTGTATGGCCAAGGCAATCCTCATTAATTTGCAATGTTTACCTTCCCCCCCCTCCCTCCCTGAGCACAGCCAGTACGCAGAGAAGGTGGGCACGGGTCCCAAGGGGGGCTCCATGGAGCGGCGTGAGCATCTCTGCGACCGCTCGTGACCAGGATGAATGAAGCGCCGATAAATTATACATTTGGGTCTTGTCTCCAAATTGCTCTGCAATTATTGAGCACCAAGGTTCAGTTGCCTTCAAGCACCACCTCACATCTGACCACGGCAAAACACACTGAAGGGCTCACGTGGTTCCCCCAGCGCAGGAGAACAATCAGCCCATTAAAAACAGCAAATTAACGAACACAAGAGTTCCATTAGGAGGAGAAGGCGACCGAACTATCCAATTTCATCACATCATTAGCATTTCTTATCAGAGGGACAGGGGAAGAATAGGGCTTTAAAATACAGAGGGATGGGATGGAGTCTGATGACCATGGTAGGGCAATGTGCCTTGGGGCCCCTGTCCTGCTCCGTCCGGTGGGTCAGACTGTGGTCTGCACCCTGCTGAGCACCCCTGGGCGTGACACCGGCATGAACACCCAGGGGGGCAATGGTGACCCTTGGTGCTGGCATCCCATGAGTCTGTCAGCATCCCTCCCTCAGAAGGCACTGCTCCAGGGCCTGGCATTGCAGGCCAATGGTGGGCAGCTGGAGCTACCGGGTAAACCTTCTGAGCACTGCTGGGTGCACAGCACAGCATCCCCCAGGTCTCTGCTGAGGTCTGGAAATGCAGTGCAGGACCTCAGCGTGCGGTACAGGACCCCATCGTGCAGGACCCCAGCGCACAAATCTGGTGTGCAGTTTGCTCCCTGGCCCTGCTGCCACCCAAAAGCCATTCACTTTGGTGCAAGGACTGGGTGCCTTCTCCAAAAGCCCCATGTCCCTCCATTCCCTGCCCTTGGCTCCGCAGGATGCTGTCAATGAGTGACCATTGCCACTGCAGAGCAGCTCCTGCCATTTCCCACCCTCTGGTGTGGGCAGTGGGCGATAGTACCAACCAGCAAAACCAGTACGAACACCCAGGGGGCAATGGGGTCCCTTGGTGCTAGCAATCCTGCGAGTCTGTAGGCCTCCATTCCTTGGAGGGCACTGCTCCAGAGCCTGGCACTGCTGCCCAGGTCGATGTTGGGCACTTGGAGCTCCTGGGTAAACCCATCCTCTTCTTCGTCAGCCCCATGGAAACACATGGAAACGTCACCCTCTCTCACCCTTTAAAACAGAAGCAGTCAAGCCAGCATAGGGCTGAGAGTGAATGCCATTACTGCTGGCAACAAAACAGACCTCAACTGGGACATTGAAAATCAAGGTTTACATTGCAGCAGGGCATGTCTGGACTACCTGACACACCCCCACCCCGAGCACCCAGCATCTGCCAACTGCCTCTTCCAGCACCGAGCTGTCAGCTGCCTTTACATTGAAGCAAAGTTTGTTTACTCAGCTGCTCCCTGCCTTCACTGTGCTGAGAAACGTGTTAGTGTGTCCCCTCCGTTGGGAGGGGTGTGCAAGGGAAAGGTTGGTGCCTGCTTAAAAACAGCTGACTCAGCAGCTTTCTGGTGTCATGGCAAGCTGTGGCTGCTTCATCCCTGCCCAAGAGCTGCGCTGGGATCGGCATCTCTTCCTCAGTGGTGAGATGCTCGCCAGGCACATCCTTTGCTGGGGAGCTTTAATTCAAAGCCAAACCCCCCAAGGGAAAAAAAACCCTCTCCTTTGGGATTTATTGGCTTGGTTTGTAAATCTAGAGCAAGACTTGCCCATCTGCTAAGAGATTTCCATGCAGGATTTCCAAGCGTTGTTGGAGGGTTTGGGAATTTCCCTCCTCAATGGGAATCGACAGAGAGGTTTGGACTGAAATTAGGCAGCTGACTCTCAATTATGGGCAAAAAGTGATTATTTTTAAAAAAAACAACACATTTGGGAGCAGACTTATTGACAGTCTCAGCGCTGTAAGAGCGAGGGGGAGACGCAGCCATGAGCCTGGCTGGGCATGAAACACTGAGCTTGGGAGGTACTGCAGACCCTTTAGTCTGGGGAGGGGACAAATCTGCCCCAGACTACTTGATTAATGTCTGCAAAAGGCCTCAAGATGCAGGGAAGCAGGGCTGTGTTAATTGCACAGCCTCCTATTCACACTCCCTGCACTCTCCAGAGGATGCAAACTCGCTGTGCACCAGCCCGGCTCCTGCAAGGGCTGAGTTATAAATAAACCCCCAGGCATTGGGCTGGATCCTGCCCTGGTTATTGCAGTGCATGGGGAAGGACCAGACAGCACTATACACACAAGCTCAAATATTAAATAATAGTATTAATATATTATCATAATTAATAATATCAAATATTACACCACTTGCTGTCAAGCTAGCTGGGATTGTAAACTGCCCTGAGCACCCCAGACCCCCCCCAGACCCAAGGGAATGCTGGTCTCTGCCCAGACCCCACAGCCATCGGCTGGCACAGGACAGAGATGCGCTATGGGGCAAGGGAATCCCCAAACCAACACAAACTGGGGTGCAGGAAGCTCATGAGGCCCCTGGAAACAAAGAAATTCAGGTGCCACTGATGCCCAGGTAATCCCACCTCTGCAGCACGCAGAAGCTTGCGGGGGTCCACTCGTCTCCCCGTGTATTTTGCTTTACAACAACCCAAATGGAACCAAAGAGGGGGCAAAGGAGGTCACCTCATGCTCTGTTCCTCTGCATGCAATGGCATCAAAACCTGTTTCAGACTCTTGTGGGATGAATTCCCCTTTCAAGTGGGAAAGGGGAATTTTAAGCCATGAATCGTTTCCAAAGCACATGGCACAATGCCGAAGGCAGCAAAGAGCCCTGTGTCTGGAGATTTAGGGAGAGAAGGGTGCTGGGCAATCAGTAGGATGATTAAAATGAGCCACCACAGCAGAGATGCTGCTGCTGTTGTGCCCAGCATCCCCCTCCTGGCTGCTGAAATGTGCGCCCTAAATTATAGCATTATTATTATTATCTTAATTAATCTGCCACAACCCCAAGCATGCATGTTACCTGACCCCCTCCATCAGCACGATCCCATCTCCCCACACCTGGGTTTGCTTTGGCTGAACTGGAGGGGGTTTGTGGAAGGAGCAGGGAGCTCCCTTGTTTGCTACCATGGCTAATTACGTTCAGAGATCCACGCTTGGGCGGGTGCTGGAGAGCGGGCAGGATCCATCCTTGCTTTCAGCAACAGAAACAAATAAGCCAGCACAACCCTCACTCCCACATCCCCGTGCCCCCTCCCTGAGCATCTCAGCTGCTGGCATCAGCCCCACCCCCACGAGCAATGCTGAGAAAACTCTATTTCCTTATTTTCCCCCCATTTTTAATTTGCAAGGCCAGAACAAGAACTCCATTTGGATGTGAGCAGTTTCAGACCAGCAGCAACATAGAGCCGTACCCCAGGGAGGCCTGGGTGATGCTACGGGATGCTCCCGGACTGCCTCAGGGTCTGCAGTCCCTCTCCTGCTCCTTGGCAGCCTTTTGACACTTAAGCCCTGTGAAAAAGATGATTTAACTTCATTCAGACCACGCTGTGTATCTGTAAATGGGTTTAACCTAATGAGTTTTAATACGTATTATGTTTGAGGTATTTTATGCCCGGTCTGCAAAATCCAGTTATGGTTTTCAGTAAGATTTAGCCAGCTGAGATGTGCACCAGAGGGAAGGAGAACTTACACAGGGCTGCTTGGACAGCAAGAGGAGGTGGAGAAGGGTGGGAGGAAGGCAGGAGCTGCCCCCTCCTCCCAAGAACACATAGCTGGATGCCCGCCCGCTGCCAGCTCTGCAGAACTCCCCCAAGACCAAGCGCTGCCTGCAGCCTCCTCCAGCATCCTGGGAAGACTCCATGGTCCCTCTGAAACATCTCCCATGGGCACTACGGCACGTTCGGTCCATGATTAATCCCCACAAACTCCCAGACCAGGAAGAGTCAAAACTAATTTGCCTGCAAAGCCCACGCTCAGCTCTTGCAGGTCTCTGCCACAGAGACTTCGCTCAGCCCTTGGTAATCTGGGATTAGACGCAGCGCTGGGGCAATTAAGAAAAACAGCTTTCCAAGCAGCAGACAATGCCTTCTGCAGCCTATTTAAATTAATACAGCGAGGAAGATTATTTCTTGCAGCCCTTGGTTTAAAGCCTCCTTTCCCAGAGGACGGATTCCTTTCTTTTCCTGCACACCCAGCAGCATCATGTCCCACTTGCACAGTGGATATGGAGGCCCAGTTTGGGAAAAGATCTGCCTTTCCCATGAAGGCTGCAGGTTCTCAGGAGGAACCGGTGTTACGCAGAGGATGATGACTGCACCTACTTGTCCCCACGGGACCCATCTCCCCCCTACCAGGTCCCATGACAGCGCCCGCCAGACCCCTGCACATCGCAGCTCACCACAGAACATCCATCCCATCACAAGCACTTTCTCAGAGCATTGGACTGGAGCGCTTCCCAAAAGGAGCCAGCTGAGATGGAAACCCCCCCCCAAGCACTTCAAGGGGGAGCGGTGGGCATTGCCCAGCCCAGGGTGAGCCGAGACCACTGTAAATGCATGGAGAGAACAGTCGGCTCCTCAGATTGCATCCCAACCCTCTGATGTATTCCCACAGGGTCCTCCCACCTTGCCTAGGATCACGCTAGTGAGAGCCAGCCCCCGCTCCCCCCCTCCAGCCCCCAGGGATCTCCGTCGCACCTGGGGTGACAGATGTCCCCATCGGTAGGGTGGGCGCCTGCAGCGCTGAACAGCAGGTCCCCCCCACCCCACGCTCATCTCCCTACTCCAGGCTGAGTTTGGGGCTCTGGAGGGGACCAGCACATGGCAAAGCAGGTACAGACGCACAGCAGACTCGGTTCCAGAGCAGAGCCAGCTCCCCGCACGGCTCCAGGCAACCAGGGACTTGGTATTCCCAAGGGGCAGGAGGTTAGAAGCAGCACAGATTTTCCTGGGATCTGCCAACCAGCGGAGACTGAGCTGGGTGAGCCGTTAGATCCTGAGGGAAGCTGCACTCCCCATGGGGCAAAGCTGGGAGGAGATCCTGCCTCAGCTCCAGAAAGCCTGACTTTGGGTGGGAGCCTGGAGGGCTGAGGGTGTTGAGCAGTGATCCTGGGGACCCAGCCCAGCCTTGCATGGGGACATGGAGCTGGGCAGGTGCTTGGCTCCAGCATGAGGCTGCAGTGAGCACAGAAAGGAAAAAGCAGTGAAGGGAACCTTGGAGCAACATGCAGCTGGAAGCCGGGGATGGGGCAAGGCCACCGCAGGCCAGCTGTAGCACAGGGGCTGGTGGCTGGGGTAAGAGCCACTGCCAGCTTGCTGTGGTGCTGAGGGGGCTTGTGGCACCCTGGTCTGCTGTCAGGGCTGGGGACAAGAGCACTGGGAAGGACAAGACAGTTGTCTTTAGGAGAGGAAAACCAGCCACGGGCACCATGAGGGGATGAGGGCATCATGGGGTCTTCCCTGCCCACCCAGACAGGCTGCAAAGGGCACCACTGGGACCTTAAAGACAGGGACACACACACCCTAAAGCTGGGGGGGCAGGGGGGAGGTTCCAGCAGAAGTGAGCCATGTCAGACCCAAGTGCCTGCAGCCCGTCTGCAGCAGGCTGGACTCGCCTCCTTGGGCACAGGGCTCTGGGAAAGCCAAAGCATCCAAAACCTGACCAAAACCCCATGGGGAACTCTCTCTCTCTCCCTGGCCACACACTTTTCCTCACCAGGCCCATGCACAAGTGGCGCATCCAATAACTAATAATGATTATTAACGAACCCCAGTTCAGCAGACCCCCATCGTGAGTGGCTTCCCAAGCCCAGGAAATTAGCAGCTCAAGTCCCTGGAGAGGGGAAGGTTATGGCACTCCCAGTGTGGGAAGGTGGGTAGGTGGGCCAGGGCCAGGCTGGGCTGGGCAGTGAGGGCACCTGGGGGCCGGCGGCTTGGTCCCCACTGCCAGATTGTGCTTCCCTGCTACCAACAGCTGGGAAACTTTATTGAATCCTGCTTTCAGGGGAGGACCGGTTTATAAACCACTCAGCTCAAGGTAACCTTCATGCAGATCTCCAACCGCCTCTGCTTTTCCCGCACACATTTATATATTTTTAAAAACTTTATATTAAAATATTCTAAGTTGTCAGCACGGATATCGGAAGGAGAAAACAAATAGGGAAGATATATTTGGAAGGATTACCAGCTCTCCCCATCTCCCTTTGCTGAGATGCTCCCGCACACAGCCTGAGGAAGAGGAGAGCTCTCTCCCCCCATCTCCGGCTCCTCTCCCGAAGCCGGGAACCCTCCGAAGGCAGCAGCACGATACAGGGCGAAAAACCCTCCGCCGAGGCGAGAATTACTAACAACTCCCGCAAAGCATCCTTAACCCCTGGGGAGCCGGCAAGCCCTCCCACCCCCTCCCGAACTTCCCCAGCCCGCAGCTTCCCACGCATTTCCCCAACCGAGCCGAGCTACTCGCACAGTGCCCGGCACCGGGGTCCCTCCGCCCCCGGCACCGGGGTCCCCCCGCCCCCAGCCCGGAGTTCCCCCCGCCTCTCCCTCCATGTGTTGCGCTTTTCCCCTTTTTTTCCCCCATTCCACCCCCCTCCCTCCATTTTTAACCAGGTTCCCCCTCCCCTGCAGCAGCGCGGATGCCCCTACCCCGCAGCCCAACTTCGCCCCCCTCCCCGCCTTTCCCCACCTCCCCCCCCCCGCCGCCGTCCCCGACCTACCCGCACCGGGCTCTTTCCCAGGCCGGCCCGGCCGCCGCCGCTCCATGCACCGGCCGTCCCCGGGAGCGGCGGGGCCGGGGAAGGCGGGGGGTTGGGAGGAGGATGTGGGGAGCGCGGGGGATGAAGGCGAGGGGGGGGGGAAGGGGGGGCGGGGGAGGTGAAATTCCGCCGCTCACTGCGGCTCGGCCCCCACCGTGCCCCAGCTCAGCCGCCGGCCCTGCCCCGCCGCCGCCGGGGTTCCGGTCATACCGGCCGCGTGGGAAGCGGGGAGCCCGGCCCGGCTGCTGCCGCTCGGCTCTGCCCGGAGCCGCTCCCGGGCGCCGTTACTTAACGTCTCCATCCAGCTCCGCTGCGGCTCCACTCCATCCGCCGGCCTGCAGCGCGGCTGCCGCTTAACCCCTTCCGTCCCGCCGCCCCGGCCAACGAGCCGGCCCCCCCCCCCCCCCCCCCCCTCCCCCGCTCCGCCCCCCCTCCCCCGCAGCCGGCTCCCCGCTTTATTTTATTGTTTTAAATATTTCTGTTTGGTTGTTTTTTTCCTTTTTTTACCTGAGATCGGTAACGGAAAGCGGCTCCCGGTCAGCCCCGGCCCCACCGATGGGCTCAAGGGCAAGGGATGCTGAGGATGAGGAGGGTGATGTTCGTGTCCCCCCATCCCTCAGCCCCCCGCCCAGCGTTGCCCCGGAGCCCCGATACTCGGGTCCAGCCAGAGCTTTAGTGAGCGAGGCTAAGCAGGAAACTGAATAAATTAATTAAAAATAAATAAATAGATAGATGAAGAAATTAATTCCATCAAATACGTGTGCGTCAGGACATCGAAAAATTGATGTGAAAACTTCCCAACCCTGAGAGTAGGAGAAATTCGAATAGTAAGGTGGTTAAGGTAAGAGGGGGTCCCCCCTCTCTCCTTACTGGCAACTTTAAGGGGTTTGGGGGGGGAGGGGGATTTGTGCTGTGGCTGATGGATGCCCTGCTGCCTGCCCGGTGCTGCCTCCTGCTCCCCCAGCATGCCAGGCCGTGGCAGGCACCAAGTCCCTGCGGGTCAGGAGATAATTAAAAAAAGGATCTAGAGAAAATCCCCCTGCCTTGACATTGATTAAAGCAGCACCCTTCCACGGCCCTGGGCCCTTCTGCCAGCATCTTTGCTGCAAGCAGGGGGGTGGGCTCCGGGGGCAGCATTCTCCTGGGTGATGGCCCCCAATGTGAGTGGTGGGACCCTGAGAGATGTCCCCACAGTGGGGGGGCCACTTGCACCCATGATTTGGTGGGGTTCATGCATCCCAGCATCATCCTGCAGCCTTGGCTGGGAGCCCTGGTGATGGGGAGGCCTGGAGTTTTGGGGAAGCAGTGGCCAAGGGGAGGGACAGATCCTGCTGCTGTCCCCACAGAGGGAAACTGCAGCCTCTGCTCAGTCCATGCTGGATGTGAGAGCATCCATGTGCAAGGGAGCCATCCCAAGCTGCCCCAGGCAGGCACAGGCAGGCGCAGGCAGGACCGCGGAGGCTCGTTTCCATAGGAAACCAGGCTGGTGAGCGCTGCCTCAGCTCCAGGCTGGGGGTTGAGGAGCTCTTTGTACTATTTTTATCCTCCCGGCACTAGGTTTCTTGGGTTTGGCCATGCAAAACACCCCAGCAGTGCTTCCTCCACCCGGCCAAGTCTGGGGAGGACTGGGAGGAGATGGGACGCACATTGTCTGGGAATGTCTACAGCCAGGCAGCCCCTCAGAAGCCTCACAGGATGGGTCTGTGGGTCCCACCACCCCAGGGCTTTCCCTGCTTCCCAACGAGCCCATTTTCCCCTCAAACCCAGCAACTCTGCCTCACCTTTTACAAAACCAGCCTTGCTTGCAACTCCCCAGTGGGGAATTTGCTGTTCCCAGTCTCCTGCTGGGATGCATGGTGCCTTCTGCCGGGATGAGCATCCATCAGAACGAAGTTTTTTTCCTGCAAACATCTTGTTGGCTTCTTTTTAAACCCCACACCACGGGAGCTCAGGGCTGGAATACACATGGAGGGCATCTATAGGGATGGAGGGCAAGGGGCAGGGGTGAGGAAAGCAGCTGAGCAATGCCAATGGCACGCCTGCAGGGTTTTGCAGCACGCATGGGCCGGAGTAACAAGAATTTGGCAAATTCTGGGCAGATCAGCTGCTCAACAGCTGTTTTTTGATGGGTACGAGGGAAAACTTAGCATCACCGGCTTAAAATAGTGGTCAGCAAAAGTAACTTTCAGAACCTGTTTTATTTTGCTTTTTCTGGGCTCAGCTTGCCCCAAGAGCAACCAAGGATCTCCCTGAAATATCTGATACTATTTTCCTTACTGGCCATAGTGTAAACAAAGTGACTCCAGATCATGAGCAGCTCCCGGTGATGCTGCTGCAGAAGAACCTAGTGCTGCAAGGCTTTCAGAGTGTTTTTCACCCCCAAAGTCCTCAAGGTTGTTTCCTAGGGGACTTTTGACATTGGCCTTAAAGTACTAATGTCACTAAATAAACCCTTAATGTCAGGGACATTGGGATTTAAGCCAAAAGTGACTGCTGGAGTTTCTGTAGACAGGCTTATCCAGGAGAGCAGAACCCACAGTGCTCCGTGCCATGGCACCAGGGTGACTTTCCTTGTGCAAGGGCGTGTGCCCCTGCTGTGGTGGGGATACTGGAGCGGCTGTCCCCTCCTCCCCACCAAGGCAGTGGACTGCAGTCCTGTTTTATGGGTCTTTTCAGCAACTTCTAATTACCCCAGGCTGTCTCAGAAGGGCTGTCAGCAGGGGGAAAGGAGGACACAGTGCATTATAATAGTAAAAAAAGGGCTGCATAAAATCTCTTTTTGAGGATTATGAAGTGCCAGCACAAAAAAAAAAAAAGCCATAAACAGGATGTCTGAAAAGATCTTAAGCGAAAAGGTCAGAATCTACAATTTAAATGGATTGCTTGTTGCTTTCCTGCTCTGTGCTGCTAACGAGCCGGGATGTAGGAAAACAAGTTCGGTTTTGAAGCCATGTTTTTGGTCCTTTTGTGGTTTGAAATGTCAAGTTTTTAGCTGCAAATATTTTTTAACTGGAGGGTGCAGGGGGTGCAGCTGGAAAGGGTTTCTCTTCCCCCGGTCCCTGGCATCCCCATGGCAGCAGCAGTGGGAAGGGACCAGGAGGGGACAGGGATGCTCAAGCCCAAGGCCCTTTGTTGGTGGGCGATGCTGCAGCAGCATCCCAGCCCCGGGGATCTCTGGGGCCATGTCCTGAAGCTCTGTCTTCCTCCCAAGGATGAAGGTGGTGCTTGCAGGTGTAGTCAGGCTCTGGGCACCTATGGTGGTGGCATCCAGGGAATGGCAGGATAAGACCCCTTAAATATGAGTCATTTACTAGTTTTCACCCTTGCTGAGCCCCCAGTTTGTTCCCGTGGGGGGGTCCCACCTCCCATGGGGTGGAAAATGTGTCTGGGAGGCCGGCTTTCCCAAAGGCTTCTATTCCATGGGGAAGCTGGGCTGGCTTATCAGGGAGCAGCTGATGAAAAGTCAATAGTCAGCAAATCTCGTGCTCCTGGCGCTTGGCACTGCTTTGGGCAACAGGAGCGACGTGGGGCAGAAACCGGGAGCCAAGAAATAACAGAAGCTGCCAACTGATGAGCTTGTGCTGGCGACGTGGGTGCCTTTCCTCCTCGGTCACTTAGGCTTTCCATCGTTCCAGAGACTTTGGCAGGAGCGAGCTGAAGCAGCTGAGATGGGGGCAAGGCCAAGGGTTGCCCTGATGGTTTTTAATTGCTGTCAGTGGCAAACTTTGAGGTCTTCAGGGGGTTGGACGTGGGAGATGTGTGTGAGCTGCAGCGCCTTGAGCATCACTCATGTCCCTGACACTATCCCAGGGACTGGGAAGGACGGGCCAGCCCTTGGCAGCTCTGTGGGGGGTGTGGTTGGGGGGATATTGTGAAGCAGCTCTGCTCCCTTTTTTTGCATGGGGAGCCGTGCACCACCATCCGCCTCCGGCAGCCGTGAGATTTTCAAGGGTCTTCCCCAAAACTGGCATCTCCCCGGCCTCCTGGGAATCATCTGCCTGGCCACGGTCCCCTGGGACCAACGTGACCATTTCCTTGGAGTCTGCATCTCCCAGTAACCATCCCCTGAGGCCTCACACCTCTCCTGCCCTGATTTTTTCTTAATTAACTCATTAGGATACCAGTGAGGGGTGATTTGAGTCTCTCAGGAGGGAAATGCTCTCCCAGTGCAGGCAGCGATGGCTTCCCAGATCCCCCCTGTGTATCGAGGGGGGCAGTTTAGGGGAAGAAAAGGGAAGAAAAGGAAAAGGGGATGTTGTTACACTGAGACAGGCTTCCTCAGCCACGGGACTGGGAAGATGGACACCAGCCTCTGGTGGTTTGGGGTCCGTTTTGTGATTATTTGGAGGAGGGGAGGGGGGGATTAATTAAAAACAACCCCAAAAAACCCACAAAAGATCCAAAGAAGAAAGAGGCAACCACGTAGATTAGAGCTGGGAGGAAGAGGATTAAGAGATTGAAAGGAAAAGAAGTGCAGAGAATGCAGATGGAGGGCACGTTTCCACTTTCAGCCATTCTGCTTTCCAAAAAAGGGGGGGGGGGGGAAGGGAGAGATTTTTATAAACTCTTAAAAAAAAATACATTCCTGAGGTTTCAATTTCTCTGCTCGTTTGTTTGTTCCCCAGGATAAACTCCTGAAACACAATGTCTCATTTGTCAGCAGGCCCCGGGGCAGCCAGGCAGACATCAGATTGCCCTGTGCTGGCCTGAGGCAGGGTAGGATGGTTTGGGTCAGGACAGGATGGTTTGGGGGCAGGATAGGATGGTTTGGGGGCAGGATGGGATGGTTTGGGGGCAGGACGGGACGGTTTGGGGTAGGAGGGGATGGTTTGAGGGCAGGAGGGGATGGTTTGGGGGAAGGACAGGATGGTTTGGGGCAGGATGGGTTGGTTTGGTGCAGGACAGGATGGTTTGGGGCAGGACAGGGGCTGCGGCGGGGGATGCAGCACAGATGTTTCACTGGGGGAGGATCAGAGAAGCCATCTGTGTGCATGGGTTCGTCCTGATGCTCCCATGGAGGAGCAGATCTGGAGGCGAAATTCTTTTGCGTGGCTTTGGGAGGGGATCTGGGAGCCTTCATCTAGTGCTGCCTGATAAATGAGCCGGGTGCTCCCCCGTGCTGTGCCAGGCGCTGCTGAGCGCTGCTGCGGCAGAGACAGGAGCTGGAGTTGGGCCTTGCTCTCCCTAGGTCTGGTTTGCTACTGGATGGGGCAAAGATGGGGCACGGTGAGGCGAGCCCAGCCTTATTCCTGTTTGGAGTAGGGAAATTCATGAAACCTTCAAACCCCCCCATTTCCACCCCATCCTCTCCATCAGCTCCTGCATGGCGATGGTCAGTTGTTGTTGTTATCTATTATCATCATCATTACTCCTAGCACTACTACTGCTACTACCACTGTGCACCTGGCTGGGAGCAGAGATCAGCAAGGGATCCCCTCCTCCAAATGATGCCTGAGAACCTTCTGCATGTAATTCCCATAATGCTAAGGCACTGGAGGGATGGTAAATCCCGTCAAGCCCAGGACTCCTTGTTCCTGCACAAAAAGGAAGGACTCTTTCAGCCACCCCTTGCTGAAGGCCGATGGTAAGTCTCAAATTAACTGCCTGGTGCTGGAGAGAGAGGTGGGGGGGTCTATGGTTGAAGACCAACATGAAGGCTTTGACCTGCCAGAGACCTTGCACTGTCCTGGCCAGTCCTGGTCCCACAGGTCTCCTACTCCAGAGTCCAGATGGGAAGTGACTCTGGGCATTGCAGCAGGAAATTCCCATGGATATATGGAAAAAAACCCACATGCCCAGGAGAGCTGCAGCCAAGGGATGGAGACACCGAGGGGTGGGGACACCAAGGGCAGTAAACTGCTCTGGGCTTGGGGCTGGGAGGCTTTTTCGGGCTGATGCACAGCTCGGAGCTGCTCACCATCTGGATTTACACCAACCACTCTTCAGCGCCCATCACAGCCTGAACTCCGCCCCCCAGCCCCCGCATCATCTGCTGCTATCATCCCTTCCTGCTCTTCACAGTTTCTCCTCGGTGTGTTACGCAGGAGCCCAGCACACACCATCGTCTAGGCACGCTTCTCCCCTCCAGTAACAGGGAATTAATTGCTGCTTTAACAATTAAAGGAAGGAAAAGAGAAAGGTCAAAGCGGTGCCCACAGACTGGTGGGAACCAGGCTGGGAGGAGACGACACCTAAATTCAAGTCTGTACCTATTCATGGAGACATGCGTGAGGGCCAGGAGCTCCACAGTAATGGCACCCCAGCTCTATAAAAGGGGCTATAAAGCCCCCCCTGGGGCGGCCTTCCCATCTGGCTGAGCTGTGGGATCCGGGCACCCAGTGAACCCATGCCCTCTGCTCCCTGGCCGGAGGGCTGCCGGCACGCAGCCTCCCTGGCCCCAACTGATGGCAGAGGATTACTGTAGCTGTGGAGCAGACACGTGTAATCGCCGTGTCCTAGTTTTTGAGAGCAGAATCCAGCATTAAAAAAAAAAAAAAAAAAGGCAAAAAAAAAAAAACCCAACAGAGTTGTGGTGAGAATAAATATAGTAACTTGCTCTCACACCGGCTCTTCCGGAGTGTTACTAGCTGGAAAGCCACACTGGGGTCACATCCTCACAGACTGGCATGTCCCCTGGGAGAATGGAAAATGGGTTATTTGTCCCACACCTCTCCAGTGGAGAAGTATCTCCAGACATGTTTCTGGCTGTCTGACATGACCACATGGTTGTTTCATCTTTTTTCGGGTCAGCAGCCAAGTTGTCTCTTTGGCAGCATCCCTGTTTCTGTCCCTGTGCCTCTTCCTGTCCTCATCCCTGTTCCTGCCCTTGTCCCATATCCCATCTCCATTTCCTATTTCTTATCCCCATTCCAACCCAATCCCATCCCAATCTCATCCCCTCCCATCTGACCCTATCCCATCCCCATCCTTTCCTCATCCCATAAGGCACAGCTTCTTTCTGTTGAAAGGGAAGTGTTAATTTCACCATCCTCACTAATTACTAATTAAGAGTCCTAACTCACCCAGAGCTCTGCTCTTGCCTTGCCATCATCCTCTCGCCCTCATTGGAGCCATCAACCAGAAATATCCCACAGCTGCTCAACCTGATGTCCTCACCTGCATGTCCAAATTGAAAGAATCAATTAAAACTCCTTAATTACCAAGCAGTGGCAATAAAGGAGCTGGTCCAGTGGGGAGTGGTGGGTTCTATGGGGGTGCAGCCATCGTTGCCCCAGCACCTTCCCCCGGGATGCTGTAATGAGGCTGAATGTGGATTTACTGCCTCTGCTCCATTATCACCGATCAATATAACAGTTATTACTTAATGGGCTAAAATTGTCATTCTAATGTCCCAGATCTGCATGTTACGGCGCAGCTAATTGGTACAGAACTGATTTGGGGGCTTAATGAAAATGTAAATTCAGGCACATTAATCAAACAATTATTTCGTAACCACGAGACAGACGGTGCTAAACCTAATTAAGAAATAAACAAAGTTAATCAGCGAGCCGAAAACATTTACTAATCGTATAGATATGTTGCAAGGAAGAAATATCAGGCAATAATTTATTAAAGATTCCCAAACCTGCTCCTCTTCTTAATAACTCGGTGCTCCAGCTTCCAGGAAGCACCATCTCGATTTTATTAAGGTATTTGTTCTGCTTTAAGGTCTGCTGGGCACTGGCGAACGCCAGATATATTACACTGTGAGATGAATAATTGCATCAATTTAAAATAATAGGGCCAGGGACTGATCGGGTGTGTGGGGGTGACACCTAATGTTGAGACCGATGCATTTTGGGCTTAATTACCAGCAGTTAGTGCTTTCCCAGCTCAAAAGTTAATTCCAATTCAGGCATAAAAATTGCAGAAAGACATAAAGATGAAAGCTGGTGGCGTTTCTCTTTCCTCTGCCTGTTCATTGCTTCTTGTCAAAACCTGCTTGCCTGGCAGGATTTCTGGGCAATAAATGGGAATATTTTCCCCAAGCTTCCTCCTGCCCGGTGCTGAGTCTCCCCACACTGTGATTTGGATTCCCTGCAGCACTGTTGAGCATCCGGCAGCCTCACAAGACGGTGCTGAGGCTGCTGGGTTCCCACGGCTGAGGAGTCCCAGGGGTCCCAGCTGCACTTTCAGCTCCCCTTCCCCACTACTCTCTGCGTGCCAGTGAGATGAGATGAGATGGGAGCATCCACTGTCCGGACTCAACATGGAGCTGCAGCTGTGGGCAGCTGCGCAATGAAGTCCTTCTGCCTTCACCTGGGTCTCCAACCTGGGTGCTCCCTCCACACCTCCAAGCCCCATGAGGAAACATGTTCCCCAAAATACTCCAGATGGTACAAAATCAGGGTGTTGTTGGAGGGTCCCCATGGTCCCATGCCCAGCATGGGTTTGTGGGGCAAGTCAGACCTTCTGGGGTTGCCCCATCCCATGTCCATGCAAGGCTTGCTTTCAGGACAAGAGGAAACCAGCCTGGGAAAACCACTCAGCTCTGCTAAAACCCCCTCCCGTGTTTTCCCTGGCACAAAGATCTCCCCAAACTCCAATATCTGCTGAATTTCGGATTCACCTTTGACCTCAGAGCAGCAGGATGCAGCCCTGGGGTTTTACCCACAGCTCCCTCAGCAGTGCAGGATTAGGGATGTCATGCCCCATTCCCAGCCTCCAGGATGCAGGAGAAGGGTCTGGAAGCCATCAGGCTGGAGGTGGGGGGCTGGTAGCAGACCCCAGCACTGCCCTCCATGCCACCCCCTCCCCTGCCCCAAGCCCACCACTGCTCCTTCTGCTCACTTTTTCTGGTGTCTCTCTCCAGAGCCACCATTAAGCCCATTTTCCCCACAGCCAGGCAAAGCTGTTTATCAAAAGCCTCCATCATTAGGTTAATGAGTCTCAGCAAATTATTTCATCCACAGCCCAGTTCAACCAGAAAATGGAGCAGGACTGCTGACAGCTCAACCAGCTGCAGCACCATGCCATTGGGGGGGACAGGGGGATGGCTGCCTGAGCCACAGGGATCTCAACACCATTAGACCCCCCCATTTGATACCCCAAAACATGCAACATGCCTGGTGATGCTTGGGACCCCGGTCCCAGCCCCATCAGCACATTTCAGCCCCACAGAAACAGACCCACTGAAGAGCAGGGGGTGGTTCCTGTCTCCCTCCACCCTAGCCTGGCGCTGGGCATTTTATTCTGGCATGGGAATTATTCCCCAGACTGGGAAGCATCCGACTGTGCCAGACACCATGGGATGGCTGGAGCTGAGAGCAGGGGATTTTAAACCCATCACCCCCACAGCTTCGAGGGGGCACTGCAGCTTGAGGTGACGGCGGGAGGAGGGGGCCACCGTGAAACAGGGGGCACCAAGCTTTGCTTCAGCTGCAGCCTCTGTGCTCCTGCTTTTCAGGCTGGAAGCCAACTCGCCAGCTCTCCCACGGCCGCTGCCTCTCCACAGGGATGTGATGCTGGGAGCGTCCTACCATCAAAGGCCCAGCCTGGAAGGAGCTATGGGAGAGCAGGATGAGGCAAGGGGCAGGGATGCTGCAAGAACGGGACCTCTTGGACCACAGTGGCAAGGACCTGGGGACAAGGTCTGTTTGTCCTGTTTGTCATCAGTTGTGTCCCTGAGGACACAATGCCTGTCACGGTGGGCAGCTAGGAGGAGATTTGCTGTGCTGGTGTCACATCCCAGACCATGTAACCTGGCTTCAAACTGCAGTTTGGTTCTTATGAGAAGGGGATGTGCCACAAGATTCGGGATGGCATCGGTGGGGGGACAGGTACACACACACACACACACACAATTCAGTTTTCAACTTTCCATAGTGACTGCTGTCGCTGCTCTGCAGCACCGGCCTCGTTGGCATTCTCCATCGGTGCTGCACGCCCAGCGGGACCAGCAGCCGCTGCAGAGCCTGAATTATTCAGCTCAAGCATGGCCCATTTGCTGATGGAGCAAATGAGGACTCAGGAGCAGGACAGAGCCCTCAGCAGCATTGGGAAGCCATTCCCTGGCTGAACTGGCCCCCTCTCTCCCTTGCTGTGCCACGCAGGACTGGCACACATCCCAGTCTCCAGCCTCTGAGCTGGTCCATGGCACCAGCACAATGTTGGAGAAACCCTGGCTGTATGCTGCACTCATGATCTCAGCAGCCATAGATCCAGGGCACCAGTCACACCTCATCCTGAACAGTATCTGGTTAAAAATGATAAATAGAAAACTGGGGGTGGGGGGTGTGGAGAATAGCTATAAATAAATAGCTGTATTAAAAACTGCCCCTTTCCACTCTAGGAAACAAAAACCTTCCAGAACTGGTGATGTTAAAAAATGTCCCTTTCAGACTAAGGCTTAAAAAAATGCCCCGGGAATGCAGATGTGTGCCTTCCTCCCTCCCACAAACTCATCGGCATTTAAGGAGGTGCAGATTTAGGTCACTGCGTTCCCAACCAGGCGCAGACTTGACCTTTCCATGAGCTAAAGCAGAGCTCGGAAGAGCTGTCAGGTTTGGGGGGTGTGAGTAAGGGTAATGGTGGGAACCTACCCACGCTGCTGGGGTAAAGCTACAGACGGGCAGTGGGGGGGATGCAGAGGTGCTGCAAGATGGACTGTTTGGGGAGGGGAAGGATGCATGACAGGAGGACAAATGGCCAAGGTGACCGTCTGTGTCTCCTCTCCCCTGCAATTTGATGATTAAACCAACCTCCTGCCAACAGCACTCAAAGCTTCATCCTGTCAGTGCCGAGAGGCACTGGCCCAGTGTGGGCGTATGGCTGAGCCTGGCACACATCCCGCCCCCCCAGGCACACTCCACTGAGGAGCCCTCCTGCACCTCCTCTGCTAGAAACACACTCAAGGCGTTTTTATTATGCTTTTGGCTTGATCTGTACGCCAACGTCTACGTGCCTGTCACCCCCCTCATCCCCAGGTACCTTTCTGGCTGGGGGTACCAGAACCCTGGGGCAAATGTCATCCCCCACACACCCCAGGGACAGACCAGCATCCTCCCACCCATAGCTCTCCCACGCTCTTGACTGCATCTGGTTGGCTCAAGGGCAGTGATTTTTAACTCTTACTTTGGCATAATTCCTTGTCTGGATAAAAAATCACCACACTCCTCCTCCCCAACATGCTGCCTTCCTCAAAAGTTCCCCGTGCAGGACACTGACACGTGTTTCATGGTAATTAGTTAAATTAGACACGGGACATAAACCGGGACAAATAAACATTGCACCGCTGCCGCCATTGGCTGTTCCTATGGATGGGTGGCCATGAGATGCTGAGGGCTGAGAAGGTATGGGATGGCTGAGAGCATCCCCACCCCCACATGGGCTCTGTGATGCCAGCAGTGTCTGTTGTCTGTCTGTTCAGGCCGGTCCCCAGCCTGTTGATCAGCCCCTCCCCACACTGTTGGCAGATCTGCACACCACCAGGGCACAAAAGCTTTTTCCCCGTGTCATTTTTCAAGCGATTAAATATAAAACCACCCAAGTGCTGCTCGTATTTCAGTGTTAACGTCACTGCCAAATATTATCGCGGTGACGCTGCTTGTAAAACAAAAGGGATCGATATCATTCGTATCTCCAGGAGACACACTCTGGCACAAGGTTAGCTGTGTGTGCACCAAGGTGCGTTGGTACCTGCAACCTCCCCCCAGCTCAGCACCAGCACCCCTGCACCCAGGACCTCATAGGTTTTGTTTTCCCTTCCGCTGGGTTTTTAACTAGCTTAAAATTAGGGAGGCTTAACATACTTCTTGCTTTCTAATGAGCACAGCACCCAGCTGAGTTGCAGCCCAGAGCAGTCCACAGGTCAAGATGATTTACTGTTGGGGAGACCATGGGGTTTTTTTGAGTTTTTGGGTGTTTCTGTGGCCAGGAGGAAAGGGATTTCCCTGGGCAGGGAGGAGATGTCATCATTTGGGTCCTACACTGGGCGCTCAGGGCTGGTGTAAGCCCCCATTGCACCATGTCGCTGCTTTGAGCAAGTACAGCCGTAAAACCTGATGTATTTTTGCCCGTTGCATATGAAAACTGAGCACGGGTCTCTCTCTCTGAATTCTTCACACTTGGCCCTATCTTAACTGCTATTAAAGAGCTGCTGGTGTGGGAAACGCTGTTCCTTTATTTGCTGGACTTTGTTCCAGATGGTTCGGCTCAAGCCCTTCACCAAAGAGCAAGCTGGGGCTTGGTGCTTCTGTTCCCTGTGTCCAAGCTGCTCGGAAGGGAGAGGAAGAGGAGGCCTAAGGAAGGAGAGGAAGAGCATGGGGAGGTCTCTCTCCCTCTGCACACAGGGCGCATGTGGTGGATGGCACTGGCCTGCGCATGGGAACGTGCCTTGTGCCACCATCACCTCCATCACTTGGCAGCATCTCAACCAATACTGTGCCTCTTCTGGTTGGCATGAGGGGAAGGTGAGGAGCAGCCCAGGTATCACAGAATCTTAGGGGTTGGAAGGGACCTCAAGAGATCATCGGGTCCAACCCCCCTGCCAAAGCAGGCTCCCTATCTCATATTACATAGATAGGCGTCCAGACGAGACTTGAATATCTCCAGAGAAGGAGACTCCACCACCTCCCTGGGCAGCCTGAACCCCACAGCACTGACAGACACAGCAGGTCCCACAGGTAGGAGCCTTGCCCTGCAAGCTCGACTTTGCCAAACCTGACCTCCAGGCCAGTACATGGGTGGATCTGCATCTTGTCCTGCAAAATGGGACAGAAGTAAAGCCCCCAGATCCTGGAAGCACTTCAAACCCATCCACAAGGGAACTCTGGAGAGGAAATCCCAGTCTTTGGGAAGACAGTAAGGCCAGGAGTCCAGCTGTGGGGAGGTTTACTGGCAAGGTAAGACATAGTTCAGGGGTCTCAGCTCCTCCTCACTGTAAGAAGACCCTTCCCAAGACAAACCATTGCTCCCTCCACTGCCCACATTTTGCTGCATCACTCAGCATTGTATCTCCACCAAGATGCAATGCACTTGGGCAGCAGAGCCTCTGCAGTGGACTGGCAGGGTGTTTCTGAGCAGCTCACAAGGAAAGGAATACCTCAGGGAAATTCTGAGCCTCACACCCGGGATGCTGCAGTTCAGGGTATTCCTACATTAAAATCATTGCACAGATGGGAATAGCTGGGAAAAAGGCTGGTTACTCAGCACTATATATACATGTATTCAACATACATGGCACGTTTTGATCTACTTTGGCCTGTCAGACTAGCTGTCACTTAGGCAGGGCTTCTTGCCTAGTTTTCCTGCCTAGCTGTGGTGGCTCAGCCCCAGATCATGGCTGAGTACCATACACCACTCACTCACTCCCAGAGAAGAAACACAGAACCTCCATGAGTTGGGATAAGGACAGTTTACTGACAAAAATCACCGTGAATATAGAACAATAACAGCCAGTTACACTCACACCCAGTGCTAACACAGAGTACCTTATTGTCCTGATGATTACAGAATGCTGCCTGACAGCAAGGACCAACTGACTTACCCAACATCCCAGCCGCACTCAGACTGTCCTGGAGGCAACCAGCCCAGGCCCTTTCCCAACCAGCTGCTTTTATGGGGAAGTGGTCTCAAGTGGTGTGGAAAACAGCCCAGGCTAACTCAGCTCACCTGTGCTTGCTGCTTGGGGAGGTTAACTCTGGCCTGGCCAGGACCAGGACACTAGCTGCCTCAAAAAAACAGCTTTTTCTGTTTTGGTTTTTTTTCATGGAAAACAATCAGAGCAAATCTGTACTGCCAGGCCATGAACCACACAGACATTAACTGAGCAACACACCAGGGAGGGACAGTGATGCAGAGCTGGGCAATCATCATCGACACCCCGTCCTTGGGGACCAGCAGAGCTTTGCAGATAAGGCACATTGCTGGGACAAGCTGAATTCAGCCCCTTCCCCCGGATATCCCACCTGCCTTTCATCACTGGGCAGGAGTCATGGGTATCTGAATAATTTGGATCTGGAAAGGAAAGTGCTCTTTGTCGCAGGCTGAATAAACCCTGATTTGCTGAGGCTCTTGAGATCGTGGCCATACCTCTGTGGGTTTCCATGGCAGGGCTCTTATCGGGTAGATAGCCATCAGCTATTCAGCTCTGCCTGCCTGGCTCTTCATTAATAATGCTGGCCCTCATCCTGGGACCAGAGCAGAGTGATAGAGACACCCCCGTGAATTTCTGAGGCTCCTTGTCTCCTAGGCTCAGCCTGCCCTGTTCACAGATACCCCCAATGCTTCTCCGAGGCAATGATTCCCTTTGACCCAACATTAAATCTCTCTTTTTTTTCTTCTGGCTTTTCATGTGCCAGCTCTTTTATTTTCCACGTTTGACCTGATCAAGATGAGTCTTTCTTTGCTTTGACACTTTTGGGAAGGAGCTGGCTCACTGGGACTTTAGTTTTTTTCACAGAAAACCTGAGAATTCAGTTATCTCTGCCGCCCGGATGGACTCAGAAAACCTGCTCAGCTCTCTCAAAGCAGATAACTGTGCTTTCCTCCCTGACTTCAGCTACTTAATTCAGCTCTGAAGGCAGGCACCGGGCTCCTGCTGCTTGATCTGCCCAGGGCGTCACAGCAGGCAGCCGACTCTGCCCACAACTTGAGGTTGAGGGGCTTTTGATTCATCACCTAGCATCCCCCAAATGCACCTGAAAGGTGTCTGTGCCACAGGGGGAGGATGCAGAAAGAGATGTGCAGTGTCCTGCTGCTTCTGGGCTCTCGTCACTGGCCCCACGTTCTGTTCAGCCCTGCTGAGAAGGACCTGGGTGTCATGGTGGATGAAAAACGTAACATGAGCCAGCAGTGTGCTCTTGCAGGTCAGAAAGCTGATGGGACCCTGGACTCCATCAGAGAGGGGTGGCCAGCAGGGACAGGGAGGTGACTGTTCCTCTGTTCTGCCCTGAGGCTGAGTGAGCTGGGCTTGTTCAGCCTGGAGAAGAGAAGGCTGCAGGGGGACCTCATTGCAGCCTTCCAGTCCTTGAAGGGAGCAGAGAAACAGGAGGGGAATTGACTCTTTAAAAGGGCAGATAATAGCAGGACAAGGGGGATGGATGGAAGTTGAAGGAGAGAAGGTTTAGATTAGGTATTAGGGGGAAGTTCTTTAGAGAGAGAGTGATGGGGACTGGAATGGGCTGCCCAGAGAGGTGGTGGCTGCCCTATCCCTGGAGGTGTTCAAAGCCAGGTTAGATGGGACCCTGGGCAACCTTGTGTAGATCCAGGCCTGGAGGCTGGTGGCCCTGCCTGTGGCAGAGGGGATTGGAACTCAGTCCTTGGGGTCTCTTCCAACCCAGACCATTCCATGATTCTATGATTCCCAGCCAATATTAACTCCACCTGCATCACAGCAGAACACAATGTCCCACTCATCACTCAGCGCAGCAGCACGTTGCAAGAGGCTGTATCAGCATGGCAGGGACTGGCAAGCCCCTTCCCGCCCCCGTGGGGACTGTGGGTTGCTCTGGTGCCACAGCATTGATTTTCATCTTGCAGAGGGTTCTCAATTGTGGTCTCCCTTGGTTTGATTGCTTTCTGCCAAGCCAGGCCCACTCTCAATCATACGCTCCAATCCTGGTCAAAGCTCTGAGAGGCTTTTAAGAGGAGCTGTGGTATAATTTAATCTGGTCTGATTAAATTAATGGAGGTGTCACTGAGGCAAAGGCCAAGTAAGGACAACCCACCTCAACCTTTTGCATGCAGGTACTTGAAGGAAAGAGGAGGTGAGAGCAACAGCTTCATTTCAAGTACCACCACAGGGGCTGTCCCGGTTTGGAACTGGTACCCAGCACCCAATTTTAGTGCCCAGCCATCCCAGTGGGGTGCATCCTGCCTGGAGGGGATCCCTCCCAACCACCCATGTGACCACCCACTGGTTGGAAACACAGTCCTCAGGGAAGAGCTGAGGCTTCCAGTACCTGAGATGATCAAGGTGTGATGGAAAACCAGCAAAGCCAAAGAACTGAAGTCATGGGACAGTGGGAATGAGCCTGACATCGCAACATTGACCATGGTCATCATTCCATCTGGAGGCAGGTACACCTCCTGGGGACTCTGCCTGCATGAGAAAAATTAGCATTACGCCCTGTTAATATTCAAGCTGTGATTAATCAAAACTCTCCACTGCCTGGTCCAATTCTGCACGCTTTGCCTGTACATCCTTGGCTTTTGTTTAAGTGCCAGCAGAGCCAATTGGATGCAGGGATTGATGGGAGCTGCCAAGCGCCCCGCTCCCCGGCAGCAATAAGTTACATTCCTGTTGCTCAGCATGCAATAAGAAAGGATGGAATTTGTCCTTTAGATTTTTCTCTCTCAAGAAAGCCATCAAAACCCACACACCCACTAAAACCTGGCTCTGTACTTCAACAGGCAATGGCACTGCAGCTGCTGGCGCAGCGGGGATGTGGAGGTGGGTCCATAAGGCGATTGAGAGGAGGTGAGCATCACCCTGGTATCTTTGCTGTGGCCTCTCCTGCTTGGGACCCAACATTACCCTGCAGAAATGAGACAACCAAACCACTCTGGTTCCCTCAGGGAAAGGCTCTGTGGGTGCTCCAGACCCCACCACAGACTATTCTCCATCCCCCACCACAGACTATGCTCCAGCCCCATGGCCACCTGTAAATTGCTCTTCATTGGGCCAGCAGCCCAGAGGAGATACTAGCCACAGCTCTGTGCATCTGAGTGAAAGAATAACAGTTTATTTTTAGGCTGAGCACTGACGGGATGAAAGCCATTGATCTGAGCTCATAATTACATCGTTATCTCTGCCCTACGAGATAAAGAGATTTCTAGCTGCAGGCTTTTTGAAAAGCTGGGCTTGAAAGCGGATAGAAGAAGGATTTATTTAGTTGAGCTTCTCTGTTTTTTAAGTGAAATGTTAAATAATACAGTTTGCTTTTATTTATTCACTTTTTTCCCAGAAGATGGAGAGCTATGGAAGGTTTCTCTCCTGCTCAGTGCAGCAGGAGAGTCTCACTGCCCTCATGGAGGTTTGGGATCATGCAGAACACATTATGAGAGCTCCATAACATGTTCTCTTCATGAATTACACCACGAGGAGAGAGGTTAGAAGAGAGCACTATAGGATGCTTAGCATGGGTTGGGTCATTGGGTGCTACTGTGACCTTCTGGAGTGACGTGCATCTTGGAAAGTGGAGGCAAAAGCAGTCCCCAGGCAGGTCACCCCCAGCTGCATGGTTTCCCTTCCAGGGAAGGTCATTGGCTTCTCTCCGAAAAGCACCAAGGCTCCAGCAAACCAACTGAGTCTTTTTCCTTGAGCACTGCAGGCTCCCGCTTGGCCATATGCCACATGTCACATCTCCTGCTCCAGGAGAGGAGCAAGAGCCCAACAATTCACTGATGTCTTCAGCATGGTGCTCATTCAGCAGGAGAGGTCTGCTCCACTTGCCGGTCCCTTAACTTTTCCTCTCTAATCATCCTGGCTGCTCTCCAAGACCAGCAAGGGACCCGCTTCCATATCAACTGCTTAGCATGCCTGATGTCACCCATGTTTTACAGCTCTCTCAATGAAGACCAAATCTGTATTGATTTTGGAATAACTGGAGCTGTAAATTACTGGTCACGATCAGCCTGGCCAGTACTGTGATGAGAATCTATTGATTACACTGAAGGTTTAAATCTAATTAGCAGGCAAGGAAACTGGTTGGAACAAGCAGCACAATTCAGATGTTCTGAGCTGTAATTAAAGCTGCAAACCTACCTACCAAAGCAGAACATGCAAATAACCATCCTGATCAAGCACAATCTGCAATCCAAGGAACTTCCTTTTCAGAGTGAGGCTGGAAGAAACAGGAGCAGAAACATCACTTGGGGAGGATGGGGACGCAAAGGGCCCTCTCTTATCCCATGGGTTGCCTCAAAATGCTTCTTTCTCTTTTTGTGAAGCACTTTCTGTTCAGGAGTTCTCAGCTGACCTTGGCTGGCGCTGCCTCGTCTGCAATTAATCAAGGCAGCTTCTTAATCGTGACGGATACAGGGGATGCTCACTCTGGTGCTTGGCTGGAGCTGGGTGGCTGATCTGCTGGGACCTCTTGGTTGGGACATCTCAACTGGGACCTCTGTTGCAGGCAACTCACCACACCAATCCTGGGCAGTGGCAGAGAGGAAAGCTCCATGGGACGCTCTCATGCTGAAGCATACTAATAAAGGGAAGTTAAAGATCAATTTTAAGGCTGCTAGACACTCTGGAAACTACCTTTTCAAGAGGAAAATCGCCTTCACTCTGCTCATGCCCGAGCACTGGGACCAGGTTAAAGCACTGGTTAAATCTGCAGCGTGTGGGAGCAGCCATGGGTATGGGGGGACTCTACCACCACCACCCTGCCCCAAGACTGTCACCCATCAAGACTCAGCAACAGCATGCACGGAGACTTCATTTGGGGGTGCTACTGAAGGCAGGGGACGGTGTCCACGAAGAAGGTGGGTGATATTGAGGGGGTCCCACCAGCAGGATGGAGTGTGGTGTAGGGACACCAGCCCTTACTGTGGCCATCCTTTTGAGTGCCTCCCACCCGTCCTTCCAGTGCCATACCTGGAGCATCAGTGACATCTGCTGCTGTCTCTGGGCATCAGCGCCGGACTTGTCACACAGCCAACCTCCACGGCTCGGCTCTATCCCCACCGTCACAGAGGGTGGGGAGTCCCCAGGACTGGGGCACGGCCCTCGTGGTACCACCACCTCAGGAGCTACCATCACCCCAGTGTGTCCTTCCTTGGGTCCAGCACCTCAGAATCTGCTGGAAAGTGAGCCTAAAAAATGCCAAAATTAAAAAAATAAAAGGGGGAAAGAATTGCTTGGGTGGTGCCAGAGAGAGAGGGGTGTTCTCCTGCAGCAGTGCGAGAGGAGCTGCATCCCAAGCATCTCTCTGACCTGAGGAGAAGGGCTGGAACCTGAAGTAGGGCACCAGGAGGTTCATTTCTCACAGAGTGGGGCTTGCTTTTTTGAAGGGACACTTAGAAATGTCACAACAGAAGAGCAACCACCCGCCCTGCCCAGCACACGCTGCAGCCTTCCCTAGCAGCACGCACCCATCACCTTTGCTCTTGATAAGGCATGAAGCAAGCACGACCCTGCTGATGTCATGTCTGTGCACGAAGCATTTTAACCCACAGAATCACAGGATTGTCAGGGTTGGAAGGGACCTCCAGAGATCGAGTCCACCCCCCCTGCCAAAGCAGGTTCCTTAGGTTGCACCCAATCTGTTCCCCAACACCTGTGCCATCCCCGTTACCCCCAGGGGTGCAGGAGAGCCAAGCTGAGCTCTGCAGAACTGGGGACCTTTCCCTACAGAGAAGAGGGTGCACCCCACCATCCTAACCTCCTCCTCCACACCAGCATCCACCAGTGAGTCCCACAAAGAGGATGCCCGCCCACCCCTACCAGCCCATACCAGGGATCGTATTCCCAGAGGGAATGAAAGAAGCCAAAAACATCACTGATTTTTCCTTATTTTTTTTTAATCCTTTTCCGATAGTCTCACTTTATTAGATACCACATCAAGAGAGGATGTTGTGCTGCATGCAGCGGAAGACTGGAGTGTTTCTAGTTCCTGTGTAACATTTTCTTTTGCTCTTAATAGTTGTAAACGGATATTTGGCTGTAAAATCACTGCATGCGAGTTTGAATGCAAACAGCAGTCGAAGAGGCTTTTTCCTCCTTAATTTTTTCTTTTTTTTTTTCTTTTTTTCCTTTTTTTTCTTTTTTTTTTTTTGCACCATTCCCGATCCATATGCACATGCTTTATTTACAACGGAAAGTTAAGTCATTCAGGGCAGGAAAATGACCATCTGAAAAACTGAGAAGAATGGTGGCAGAGACAAGGACTGCGACTCGCGTGATACCGAGATGAGGGACTCTGGCGAGTCGTGCTTTATTATTGTGGGTGCAAAGAGGCAACTTGAGCATCCTTTGACCAAAGGGAAAGCAGGCTGGGCAGAGAATGCCAACACAGGGCAAGGGAAAAGGAAAAATTATTGAAGGAGGCTGTTGCAGGTCTGGAATATATTAAAGATGGGCTCAGATACCTTTAAAGAAGAAAATAAAATCATTAATTTCCTCCTCAGCCACACATTTCCCTCCACAAAGATATGGGCTTGGGCTGGGTCCATCACTCTGGAATGGATGAGAGCAGCATCCTACAGCCAAACCACCCAGAGCTGCGAACTTTCAGGCATGGCTGTGTGGGGAGCATGGGACGCAGAGGGGAACAAGCCAAAAGAAGCAGGTCATTTCATTCTGGGATCTCGGGACAGCCCCCTGGATGAGGGCAGTGTGAGACAGGGGCTCTGTGATCATGCAGAGCTGCACAAAAGGAGGAAGAACATTTTCAAAGTGTCCTCTCCCATCCCACTCGTCTGCACATTGTGCTCTGCACAGCTCCCATTGCCATCCAGGGGGATGGAGGAGCTCAGCTGGAGTGGAGCAGAGGATGCAGACGCTGGTTTAGGTTTGTGTTCCCCAGCTGTGGTCCAAGGGTGGCTCCTGGAGGAAAAACTGGCCACAATGTGCTGGCAGCATGCAGCCAGGGCCAGGGGCACAGCAGAGCTCGGTGGGAGCTGAGGAAGGGCTGCCCAGAGCAGGGTTGGCATCACTCTACAGCATCAGCATTGTGCGGCACACACAGCCCTCACCAGCTGTGGGGTGCATGGCCCCACAGAGATGCTTGATGCCAGTCAGCACTCAGAGAGAATTCTGGTGGGGAAAGGGTGTGAGCAGGGGGGGAAAGAAAAGAGTAGAGAAGAGAGGAGTAGAATAGAGAACAAAACTAGGAAAATAACTCATCCAATTAAAAAAACAGCTCTGGGGTACAGCCAAACCAAGAAGATGCCCCATGGCAGCAGACCACAGCAGCGGATTGCTTGGGAAGCCACGGGACAGGGTCAAGCCGAAGGGGCTGGGGCTCAGGGTCCATACAACATGCACAGCGTGCAGCTGGCTGACAGCACAGCCCAGGAGCGCTCCTTGTGCTGTTGTCAACCTTGCTCTCATGAGGCTGCCCAGAGATGGTGAGTGGTACTGGAACCCATCAGCATCCATCCAAGCACCTTGGCTCTCCTGCTATCGGGAGCAAATCAAACCCCTCCAGCCAATCATTAAAGTGCCAGTTGGAGACAACGGGTGTTGTGCAGATTTGGGAAGGGGGGAAAAAAACCCAACACAATAACAACCAAACCACCCCAAAAAAATCACCCCAAACAAATCCAAACTTTGAAAAACCTCTAACTGTTCCAGCTAGTTTCAGTATTTGTAGTATTTTGACGTGATAATCCTTGCACATATCAGCCAGTTGGTGGCAAGTATCTCCTCCCTCGGCTTCCCTTCTTGCACGTGGTACTGGAAGCGGTGGGCAGCAGAAGGAATGGTCTGTGGAGGGCCTGGGGACCGCCCTCAGGGCTCAGCTCGGCTGTGGAGGGGAGTAGCTGGAAGCTTTCTGCACGGAGCGTGTGAATTCCTGGGGTGGAAGGAACCAACCCAAAGCTGCATTTCATTCCCCCGTGAGCGCAGGGCGCATCCCTACTTCTCATTATTGTTACATTATTGGCAGGTCTTCTCAGCAAAGGATGTACCACAATGTTGCTCAAGTGTACCAGATCAGAACTAAAGCTCAAGCGGGACTCGCAGGGTTACATCAGTGACGCAGGCTTTAGCCTAATCACAACAACACAGATACCGGGCTCTACAGTTACGACCCACACCAAAGCCAAACAGCTTTTTTGTTATTGCAACTGAGGTATCGATATCACACAAGCATAACGGGCTGATGCTCTGACAGCAGCGCTCGACATCCCCTACACTGGGTGAGAGCACATCCAGGCTGGCAGCCACTCATCCCCTTGGGGAGATAAAGGAGCTGTGAGCCGGCAGTGATGGGACAAGCCACAGGAGCGGAGGCTGGAGGAACACAGAGCATCTCACACGCACACACACACCCACCCACACACACACACCAGGAACGCTGCCATGGCGTGCGTGAGACTAGTTAGGAAGAGGAACAGTCAGAGGAGAGCTATTGCTTGACAGAATTACACACCAGGATAAAATTCAAGGACTGTGCCCCCCCAAAGAAAAAAACCCCAAAGGAAGTGAATACAAAAGATCTGGGTTAGTTTTCAGGTGGAGGTGAGGACAGGGCACAGAGGATGCTTGGAGGAGGCAGGAGAGTATCGCTGCCCTGGGACCAGAGGCGTGTAGCAAGGCATGGCTGCGCTGGAAGACAGACATCAGAGATCTAAAGGGGCTGGGCAGAGGACGGAACAGGTGGGGAGGTTGGGGCAGCAGCTCCCTTTAATCACTGGCAACGTGGTTTTCATTTTGGAGTGTGTGCCAGCGTTCAATCTTCTTGTCCTTGTTCTTCAAGCACTCATACCAGTGTTTCAAGCGCTCCCCCTTGGCCGTGATGCCAAGCTGACAGCCACCTGGAAGAAAGGGAGAAGATATGCCATATTTGGATATGATGCTGCTGATGCTCCAGTAAACCATTTCCCTGAAAACAGACCCCACATTTGGGGCATTTCTCTCTACCTTCTGGATTTAAGATGTAGTGGAAATAACAAGAGCAGCGCTGCCTGCACAGCAGCCCCCATGTGACCCAGCAAAGTGAGCGTACTGTATTTGTTGGCCTGACACAAGCACCCAACCAACCTCCACAGTCCCACTTCAAAGCTCAGTCTGGGGTTCCTCACAGAGCAGGGGACCTATGCATTGCATCCCTCCTGTGCATCATACACATCCCTCCTGCACATCCTGTGTATCCCTCCCGCCTCCCTCCTGTGCATCCTACGCATCCCTCACGCATCCCTCCTGCGTATCCCTTCCGCGCATCCTGTGCATCTCTCCCACACTGCATCAGGCACCAATGCCACACCCAGAGCACAGAGACTTGCAGCTCACCAATATAATCATTTGATTTTCCAATGTCATAATCCCAGACAGAAATGTCCAGCGATTTCTTGGCCAGGTCACTGTGTTTTATATCATAGAAGAACTCCTGTGGAGGGAAAGAAGGAAGGAGGACACTCTCATCACCTCAAGCATCCCCAGAAAACCCACCCAGAATAATCGCAGTTAAGGGACTGCAAACGATCTCTCTGTGCAGTCTGAATTCAAAACTCAATGGAGGGGACATTTAAAACCACTAATGAGGAGCCAGTGTTCCTTCCCTGTGGCAGCTCTCCTCACAAGACTACAGCATGCTGTGCAAGCCCATAAGCCAGCCTCACCCCTTGTACCTAAGTGACAGCTTTGCAGGGGTCCCAACACAGCAGCACCAGCCATAGGCCCCTCCCCCCCCAGCAATGCTCATCCCACCCCACACACCCCGGTCGGGGTGCCAGGGAGTCAGCAATGCAGGTGGCAGGGATGCTTTGGGGTCTACTGGCGCTCTCCTGGAGACATCTCCCATGACAAAGCCCTTCCTAAAATATTTCTGGGTGCAGGAGGGGAAAAAAATACCTGAGCAAGGAACCGGATCTTGGAGAGTTTGTTTTCCACCTCCTCCACAAAATGTAGGTGTTGGCTGAGATGATTTAATTAATAATATAAGTAATACCATAATATAAAAATTACACCCATATGTACCTCGTTAAACTCAGGATTCAGTGTTTTCTTCTTAATCTGGGTCTTGTGCTTGGCCTTTTTTCCCATGTCAGGTTTCAGCCAACTGGGGGCAACAGAAAACAGCCCAAAAACTCAAGTGCAAGAACAGTGTGAGGTTAAGCTAAAATAACGTGAGCTTAGGGGCTAGAAAAAAAGCAACAACAGATATTTAAGGCAAAGAAATGGATTAGCTGGTCTCTCTTACCACCTCCGAAAATTATCTAAAATAAAGGTAAAATGAGTTAAATCCTGAATATGTATTTTTTAAAAATCTTGTTTCCCTGGATTGCCAGAAAGGAGCGAGCCTGCCCATGTACTCGATGTCCATCCCAACCACGCATGGATCCCAAGGCTTCTTCTTCCCCCAAGTCATGCTAAAATATATAGTTGGAGATGCTTTATGGGTGAACTTCATGTGTCACTGGGGAGGGACGAGAGAAGGGAGGAGCCGAAATGGTCAGGGAATATAGAAAATGAGCAGCCAGAGTAGTCATGAGGGCAATTGCGTGGCCGATCACCAAGCCTGGCTGCTGGAAAAACCAGCCAGGAACGTGTGAAGGCATCCAGAGATGGGGAGAAATTTATTTTTTTTTAAAAAAAAGAGAAAAGATGTAAAAGTAGCCCATTAGTGTTTATTACCATGCGGACAAGTGCACTCAGCCAAGGTGGGTTCACCTAGACAACATGGGGAAAAATGAGGGGCTGAGGCTTCACAGCCTGGCTGCAGATCCAGAACTAATGGTGTTAATGAGATCTCTGCTGGAAGTTGATTTAAAAACGGTGAGTTGCCACCTTCTGCTTGTGGGGAATGAAAGTTGGGTTTTTTTAAATTAATAAAAATGAGAGGAAAAAAATAAAAATGAGAGAGACTGAGAGGAAAAACTACTCTAGTTCTGCTCAGCCACGACAAGCCGTGCAAAATGTTCAACACGAGAGTCATTGAATGGGTTTTAGGGAGAATAGGGTTTGGGGTTTTTTTGGAGAACAAAGAGAAAACAGCAACAAAACCCACAGCAGGGAATGGCTGTGGGCTCCTCTCTGTGTCGAGCTTTATGAGGCTTGAGTTAAATTGATCTTATTCCCCACGAGCTGCTTGATGCAAGCAGCTCCCCCACTGCCTGCGATGTGCGGCTGCTCAAGGAGACCCCTGCTCCATGTTGGGGCAAGAGCTGGTGGGAGAAAGTCTTTCTGGTTGAGGGGTCCATGTGCTTGGGAACCTACGGAGAGTGGATGGACGTATGGTCTGGGTTGGTCCTGCCAAGCTTCAGCCACAGCAGGAGCATTCCCACCTTGTACAGGCATTGCCAGTGTGCAGCTCAGTGCTGTGTGAGGTCTCAAGGTGCTTGGGAAACACTCTCCTCTCACCGGTGGTTTTGGAAGGAGCTGCCAAGCCCATCAGGTCCCATGACCACACGTAACTAAACCACACCAGCCCCAGCTCTCACTCACAGCTTAACGAAAGGGTCCGAGTATCCATTGGCGTCCATGGCCGCTAAATGCACACAGCGCACGATGCCAACAACCAAGCCGCCCTGCTGAGTGCTGTACATGAGGGACACAAGGATCTTCCCACGCTCCTCCACATCCCCACCACGATCTATCTGCAAGAGGAAGGGACCAGAGATGGGGACACAGGGGCTGAGTTGAAGACCACTGTCAACTGCAGGTGAGACAAGATGGGCACAAGGGAACCCTGTATCCCCATGGTGGATGGGGACATGAGAAATGATGGGTGAAACTCGTGCAGAGCGTGTCATCCTCTAAGGACTCTTACCTCCTCTTCGTACAGTGCCATCCCACGGGATGAGCCGGTTGTTCCAGCACGCTTCATCTTGCATGGGGAAGGGAAAAAAGAGAGACTGCCATGAGCAACCACAACTGAGAGATGGACCATCCTACAGCAAAACCACCCCAGGGGCCCTGCCCAGCCCTCCTCCTTGAGGGAGGACTCAAGGACACTCATCTGCTGCACCAACTTCCACCTCAGCAGACTCAGCACCTTGCCCACAGCACTGGGGAGCAGAGCTCAGGGTTGGACCATCTCCTCCATGATGGCATACATCAGTACAGGCTGGCAACACAGAGGTCCCCGGGGTCACTTCCCCTGGATTCCTACCACACTCATCTCCTAGCCTTGAGGTGTCACATCAGCCCAGACGCAGGTCGGGGGGATGCCAGCAAAGTCAGACACCTACAGCTCCAAGCCCACCCCCAAGCTCCCACCTATGCAGTTCATTAGCAACCTCAACATTAAGGGCAGCAGAAAGAACTTTCACAGAAACTCACTGGTATTACTCTCTCCAGGCAGATGTTGAAGTTCTTTTTCTGATTTGCTTTGAGTTTTTTCAAGGAAACTCTAGTTTCTCCAATAAACTCATTATGGCCAAATTTATCTTCATCACACACGGAGATCCTGAAGGGAACAGGAAAGGTGAAACATCAACCAGACTGGAGCAGGACCTGGCTCTGGAGCACAAAACCACTCTTGCAGGAGCACAGCTCAGGAGATAGACAAAGCAAAGCACCACCAAAGCCTCCACCTGTCCAGCCTTCCTCCGATCAAGCACAGCCAGAAAACCAGACTTCTGCTTTATCAGAAAAAACAACAAAATAATAGTAAAGCTAATAAATTAATATTAAATATCTCTTTTTAAAAGCACCATCAAAATCAAAATATTTGCATGAAGGATGTTGATTTTGACCAAAACATCTGCATTTCCAGGTGCTCTCTTGACATCCACATCACTGACAGTTCTCCCCTCCTGACAAAGAACAGCTTGTGACACTGTGCGCAGGGACACCCACTTGACCCCCTCCCACCACACCACAGGATACCCCAGGTCCTCTGCTTGCCTGAGGGTTTTTCTCTGCATGTCCTCATCTGTGATGCCATGGTACACCAGGGTCTCATTCCACACAGGGTTACGGGTGTTGCGCAGCGTCTTCGTCCTCAGCTTATTTGACTACAGCATCAAACCAGAACACAACATCATTACACCCCTGAACCCATCCCCACCTAAATTTAGGCTCACAGACTCTCAGAACAATGGGGGTTGGAGGGGCCTCTGGAGATCACCCAGTCCCACCCGTGCCAGAGCAGAGTCCCCCCGAGCAGACTGCACAGGACAGCACCCAGGATTACGGGGTTTGAATCTCTCCAGAGATGGAGACTCCCCTACTTCTTTGGGCAGCCTGGCCCAGGGCTCTGCCACCCTCCCACAAAAGAAGTTCCTCCTCAGGGTTAGGGGGGGACTTCCTCTGGTCCAGTCTGTGCCTATGGCCCCTTGTCCTGTCCCTGGGCACCACTGAACACAGACTGACCCGTCCTCCTGAGCCCACTCCTCAAGGATTTATCAGCACTGAGAAGATCCTCCCTCAGTCTTCTCTTCCCTAGGCTAAAAAGTCCAGGTCCTCAGCCTCTCTGCATCAGAGAGATGTTCTGGTCTCCTGCATTTCTGCAGGCTCCTGGCGGAGGAGTGTAAATTAGATGCTCCATCGCCTCCAGCTAACAAGAGGAGGTTTGACTGGACGTGGAGGACTCTGCAGGAGGTCACTGCTGCCTGCTGAGGCTGTCGCACCAGCAAGCCATCAACCCCAGGGGAGTATATCCAGCCTGACAAGATGGACCTTTATGCAAGCACTGGGGACTCTGTCACCTGCAGTGGTCAGGACAGCCTTCGCCACCAGGCTGTTTTCATTGTCTGGGGTCTGCCAGGTCAAGGAGACTTGTATAAGGAAAAGGTTGCACAGGGGAGGCTGTGTGGGGCTTGGGTTAACAGCTCTCATGGGCTAAAGGAGGTGACAGCTTGGGAAACATGGAGCTCTGTCACTTCTTCATGTGTCTTTCCCAAATACACATGCAAATAATGAAAAAAACCTTAAAAGAAAGATGGGCAAACAAGAAAGCAATAGAAATCGAAGCGATACCCGGGATCACCACACCTTGATCTTCTCTGCACAACACCAGGTAGTCCCCACACATAAAACAAAGCTGTAGGCATCAGTCCAATGGTTTTACTCTCAGTTTCGTCCCCCTGGTTTGACATTTAGCTCCTCTGAGCAAAATTCAGCTGCAGGAAAGAGCCTTGTAGTCCCTGAACAAGGATCCAGCACCCCTTGGGCACCAGTTGCCATCCCTGCCTCAAAGGTTTCTCCACCAAGATTAGCTTAGCACGGCTGGAAGTGAGGGTTCCAGGGATGTTCTTGATGGAGGGGAGTCAGAATTTACTCATCACAGGTTTAACAAGAACATGCTGCAGCTTCAAAGCCAATACATCACTTGAACCCCAGTAATAATTACATTTTGTGTCAGATGTTTTGTGACACTTTTAACAGCATCACCTTGCCTGGAGCTCCCCTCCATCCCTAAGCAGATCCCTTGTCTGCAGAATGAGCTGTTCCCTGGTTATGGGAGAGCATCTGCAAGTATCACACAGCTTTTCAGAGGTACCGCCCTGGGTGAAAGAGCAGCAGTGAGCGACTGCATGGAGAAATCAAGGGGAGAAAGCCTGTTGCAAGGAAGGGACCTCAAGGTAGGGAAGTGCTTTGAGAAACCTCTGCTCCATCCACAGCTCAAAACACACCCAAAGCAGGCAAAGCCTCACCTTACTGGCTCCAGGCAAGAGGTGCAGCTTGACATAGGGGTCTGCCAGGCCATTGGAGTCCATTGGCTTTAAGCCCTAAAAGATAATCGAGAAAAACCCAAGCACACAGACCCTCCTTGAGCAGAGCCAGAGGAGAGAGAAAGCTGTCCACACACAACTGGGTAAAGAGAAAAATGTGTCTAGCAAGGCAAGAGCATCATCCTGTGCCCCAAGCAGGGCTGGGGTGGGGGCAGCAAGAGGCCGTGCTGCTTCCAATCCCGCTGCACCAGGGCAGCTGGGAGCTGCAGAGACTTGAATGGGTGAAAGGAGGAGAAGAGAGGGGACCACTTACTTTGGCCTTGATGAGGGTGCAGTGCAGGGAGCTGTTGTCCTGGTCGTAGAGCAGGCTGAACTCCAGCGCTCCCAGCGTAGCTGATAGCAAGAAGATGAGGAGTTGGAAATAGGACACAGTTATGGGCTGGGAGGAAGCCCTGATTAGTAATAATTAGAAAGCTTTGTGGTTCAAATGTGAAAGCTATTTAATGCCCACGAGACTGCGCTGGCGTCAGCCAAACTGCTGCAGATAAAGCTGGATGGATTCATGAGCTCCGGTCATTGGAGCTTCACAAAGGTGGAACTGCTCAGGGAGGGGAGACCAGGGCTTTCAAGATGACTTTAATATTCTCCAGGCGAAGGAGGGGGTGACACCTTCTGTGGGCACAGCTCAGGGATGCAATGGCACCCCAAGACCCTTCTGAGAAGGTGTTTCAGCTCAGATGGCCACTATCCCCTCCCAAGGTTTGGGGTTCAGCCATTGGCCCCATGTCAGTCTGTTTGGAAACCAGCTGGTGCTTGGATGCAGAGTTAGCACAGAACTTCAGCTGGGTCCATCTGCCCCCACCTCAGCGTGATTTCTGCACCCGTTCCTGGCCCAGAGCAGCTTCTTCCCATCCTGGGTAGGAACAGGCTGGACAGGCGAAGCACAGCACCGTTCCGCCATGGGTCTCACCCTTGTGCAGCAAATTCCCATTTAGGGGAGCAAATGGCTGGATATCAGAGCATGAAGGGCTCTCCCAGGCAGAGACACGCGACCTCACAGTGAAAGTCACGGCCCTGCAGCTAACACCTCCTCAAAACCCCAGGTTGCCCAACTAAACTGCCCCCTCCACTCCAGAGGGATACCCAGGTACGTACTGCCTTCATCAGAGTCATAGCTGTTGGCATCCTCCTCTTCCTCCTCCTGTGGTGGCTGCCGCAGTGGGGCAGCAGGCGCTGGTGGGACAGCAGGAGGCTGCGAGAAGGCGGGGGGCTGCCGGGCTGGCCTCTCCTCTCTGGCAGAGGGCACGGGGTAGCCCCCTCCTCGCTCCTCCCTGGCAGCAGCGCGGGCTGGCTCCGGGGGTCCCAGTGGAGGGCTCGCTGCAGGAGGGACCCTGTTAGCCCCCAGCACGCTCTGCCCCCCAGCCCCCTGCAGGGGGATGAGTTTTACCTTGTCTCTCTGGGAACCGTCCAGCCACCCCAGGACCTGGTCTTCCCGCTGCCAGCGGCGCTGGGGACACATACAGCATTACTGGGGTGTTCACCTCAACCCCTCTTCCTCCGAAGCAGGAGGTCTGTACCCATAGCAGGGCATCGGGGATCCCAGCTGCAACCCCACTGCATCCTACCTGGGGATGCTGCTGGACCAGGACCAGGGGTGGGGCCAGCAGCTGCTGGCGGGGGCGGCCGTGCGGCTTGCAAGGAGTTTGTCCGCTTCACACCTGCAAGGAGAAGGGGAGAATCAGCAACAGCCTTTCGGGGACTTCGTCTGTGTCATGGAGTTACAGCCAGGGAAGGGCGGCCGGAGGCAGCCAAGATAAGGGCTCCCTGCACGCTTTTGATGTGCGGGTGCAGCTCGGGCTGCAGCAGGGAGCGTTTCACTAGGGGGACCCCGTGCTGCGCCAATCCGCCTGAGAAAGAGGGAAACGCAGAAGAGGTGGAACAAGGAGGATGGATGCTCTTGCAGCTGGCACTGGTCCGAGCTGGAGGGGAATGAACCTGTGAGCATCACTGCGAGGCCCATCACACCCCCGTTTCCCTGCACGCCCAACCAGCAGCAATGCCCCGGGACCACCAGAGTCCCCGCAGGGCACATCACACCCTGAGGCAGCATCGGGGCACAGGTGCACCCTCACGGGTTATCTGCCCAAACACAGATTAAACCCCAGTGCCGAGTGCCCCTCTCCAGACATCTCCTGGCTTTCTTCCCATCAAACAGGGCTTGGGCATTCCCCAGACCATATAGCTTCACCAATTCAATCTGCAAGCTCATCCCCTCCCTCGAAGAGAAGCCATCTCTGCAAATGTATTTCCCCTTCTGGAGGCACCTGGGGAGGATTCAGGCCCTGCTGAACACTGCCAGCCACCCGTTTGCTTCACAGGCACTTTCAAAAGCTCAGAGCACATCGAATCTTCAGGAAACAAGAACTGACATCCTCAGCCAGGCCCCCGCCAGCCAAGCACCGGCTCCTGCAGGCAGGGCTAGCCTGTGCCCGCTCCTTCGGCAGCACCTCGTCGGGCACATGTCCACTCCGGCAGCAAAGACAGGGGATGGGGAGGGGGTAGCAGCATCAAAAATGCTTGTGTCTATGGTCCCAGCCTGGCTGTGTCACATCCCCACTTACAATGAGGCTAGTAAGTGCTGAGCCCACTCTCATCTTTGCTGACAGCTCTCACATCACGGTGGGTGACCTATACCAATTCCTGTCCTTCTGTGGGCCACTATGCCCCCTTTCACAAGGAAAAGCATGGTGAGATCCTGCCTCTCCTCCCTGCACCCCTCCCCAATCCCACCGACACCCCAGATGTCCCCATCAGCAAACCCCACGGAGCTGCTGCCCACAGCTCCTGCCAAGCAGCAGGCGAATGGTGTGGGAAGCTGGCATGGGTGATCTGCAACATGGAATCCCTCCGTGTCACTTGGTGCTGCATGTCGGGCCCACACTACCCTTGTACATGGCTGGCTTCACACCCCCGGCCCTCTCCTTGCACGCACACCCAAGACTGCACAAGCATGCCTCTCACCAGGGCTCCTGCTGACCCCACTCTCAGTGGCGTAGTCACGGCTGTCGGCATCCCCACCGGCGTGCTCACTGCCACACGGGCCTGGCCGGCCCTCGGCTGGCTTGCGGCTGGGTGCTGGGTAGCTGCTCTGGGCAGCTGCCATTGCGTCACTGCCTGTGGGGAGAGGGATGAAGGCAGTGGTGAGGCCGGTACCCCGACCCTAAAGCTGGCCTGATGATGCCCAGCCTGGGTGTCAGGAGGAGGAGGAGGAAGAGGATGGATACAGCTGCTGTGGCATCACCCCATGATGGCACTGTGAGCCGCCTGGCACCTGTGGGATAGCAGGAGGGCTCTGCACCATCAGACTCACACACCGTGGTGGAGGAAACCCAAAGGACACGGGAAACCATGGGGACACCAGGAGACATGAGAGCCTCTGGGAAAACACAGCCAGAGGCATCCATCAGCCCATCCTCAGCACCCATCAGCCTGTCCTCAGCACCCATCAAACCCCTAATACCATTATGGCTCCACAGTCCCAACAGGGACAGGAGGGATCATATTTTCCTTTTGCTGATCATCTTTCACTTATTAGTGAGACAACGGTGACAGCTGCCTTTGCTGTTGCTTTCATCCACTTGGCAGCATCCGTCCCAGCAGATAAATCCCAGCCACACACACCAGGGTGCCGAGGCTGCTTTTTGGGTGATAAATTACAGCCCACAGATGTGATGGAAAAGGTCTTGGTGCTCACCTGGCTAATGCCAGAGACACCAAGTATAAATCTTTGCTGTGACATAGATGGGATGTTTATCCTTGGCTGGGCTCTCAGGAGAAAGCAAAATGCAACAGATTGCAGGTGGGGGAGGGAGGAGGGTGATGCTGGGGAGGAGGGAAAACGAGCATCCGCAACCAGGAGCTGCATCCGCACAAGGAGCCCCCGCGGTGCTGGAACGGTGATGCGATACAAGGATTTTCCCAGGGAGCTTTAGGAAGATCCTGGGTACATCAGAAGCATACCAGTCCCTGGAGGGACCTACAGAGCCTGACAAACCCTCCTCAGCTCCCGGGCAAGCTAGAAGCTTAAGGAAAGCAGCCTGTTGTGGGGTCAAGAAGCTTAGTGGCACCAGCCACCATCATGATTAAGTAGCCTTAATTAAGTGGTTTCCCCAACTGCTGCTGTGTGGGAAGATGAAGTTCATCTCTCTGCATGACTGGGCTGGGCGCAGCCTTGCCAAGGCTCAGCCAGAGCTGAGCACAGGCTGGAGCTGAGCACGGGCTATGGCTGAGCCTGGGCACCCCTACAGGTGCTCCCCACCATGGGTACCCCAGCCTGGGGCTTGTCCTGACACCATGGCAGGATGCAACCCCACAGAGCATGGCTTGGCACACGGCTGTGCCACCCACCCTACCTGCAGCCCACCCAACACAGAGCAAAGCCCTAGGCAGATGCAACCTGGAAATGGGATGCGGCCCCAGGAACCAGCAGATAAAACCTCCTGTGCACCAGAGGCCATTTCCCAGCAGGGCATAGGATCCCTGGAAAGGGAGGAGATCACTCTGGGGGAGGTGAGTTGTGCCCACAGCCCCCCACTGCTGCCTTCACGCAGCTGAGGAAGGCAGAGAAAAAAGAGGGGCTGCAGCCCCTGGGCTGCCCCCAGCCTAAGCGCTACCCAGCAGAGGTAGCTGGAGGAGCTGGGAGGGCAGGTAACCTCAGCACTCCAATGCCAAATTATGGAAACAGGGGCTGTATCCAAAACAAAGCGCTGCTGGCAGAGCCAGGCTGGGAGCAGCCCCAGCTCCTGCCAGTGCCAGCAGCATCCCAGAAAGAGAGTGCAGAGCAGCGCAGGGCACACGTGCGGTTAGAAAGATGAATCCTGGTGAGGAACGTGGCTTCAAGGCCAGGTTGGATGGGGCCCTGGGCAACCTTGTATAGATCCAGGCCTACAGATTGGTGGCCCTGCCTGTGGCAGGGGGGGTTGGAACTCTGTGATCCTTCGGGTCCCTTCCAACCTCAACCATTCCATGATTCTATGATTCACCCTGGTAAGAAGGAGGCACCCACTGCGGGTGCTCAGCACAGCCCCCTCAGCATTGCTATTAAACACGCCAACACAGCCAGAGCCCCTGAGGACTGGGGGTTGGAGCAATATATAACCCTACAGAAAGACTGCGGCATCCTCCCCTTGCTCTGGTACCCAAGCACAGCAGGGGCCTGGGTGCAGGGTAATGGCATTGGGAGCTTTGGGAGGTGGGAGAATTTCAACTCATCCAGAGCAGGGAGCAGAGCTCGGTGGCTCCATCCCTCACTGACACGCATAACATCCCCCAATGAGCCTCCTAAAGCTTCCTTCAGGAGTTTTTCTAAGGACTGCCATTAAATAACCAGAAAAAGACCTGCCAATCACCAGCAGCAGGAAACGACACCCACAGAGGCAGCTCTGCTCAGCGCTCCGGCAGTGGCAGCATTTCAGCCCAGGCATGGTGCAGTGGGTGGGCAAGCCCCAAAATAACTCAACCCCCATGTGAAGGATGGGAGCAGCAAGGAGAGGTCCTGCCTCTGCAGCTGCCCTGGGAAAACACCCCAGGGAAAGGCATCAGAAGGGAGGAAGGGAGTGGGGGGGTGCTCAGCACAGGCAGCGGCACAGGAGAGGGTGGGAACACCAGTGCTTACCATCAGAGTCCTGCTCAGCCAGGGGCCCGGCGTCTGCCTGGCCTTGGGGCACAAACAGAGTGAGAAGGGTTGAAGCTGCAGCCCACCCACCCCACCACCTCCTTTCTCCAGGTTTCTTGTGCTATTCATACCCTTTCTAGTCTTCCTCATCACCGTGTTCATATCCAGTCAGTGCAGTGCTGGGACCCCGACCCAGGCATCCCAGACCCCCACCCAGGGCTGCTTTGCTCGAGGATGTCCCTGCAAACCCAGTTGCCCCAAGCTTGGACCACCCTTGGTGGAACAATTTCTGTGCCCTTAAGAAAACAGGCAGCAACCACACGAAGCTCTGGATGCCCTTTCCTGGGGCTCACCCTTGCCATCAATGGGGAGGAGACCAAATGCCTCGCTGGCAAGACGCCTGCCCCTTGCACAAAGGTGGGGGGGGAGTCAGCACCCACCATCACCTACCTCGAGCAGGTGTGCGGGAGGGAAGTTTTGGGTCCTGGGCGGGAGGCTCCGAAGGGCTGGCCTCGCTCGAGGCTTGGGGTGTCTTGTTCTTGCTAACTGGCATCGGCTGGGGCAGCACTTGCTTGGGCAAACCCTTGAAGAACCAGGCGCCGGAGCGCTTCCACACCTAGGGATGCAGGCAGCAGGGTGGCACCTATGTCTGGGGGGAGCACTGGGTGCACACAGAGCAGCCTTCATCCTGCTTCATCACCATGGTCTGCCTCCAGCACGCAACACTGAGGGATGTGCTGCCATACCATCACCACCACCCCCAGCCCCTACAGCAACCCCAGAGCCTGTCCTGCTAATTAATTAGCTTCTCGTCTTCGCACACTGCAGGTGGCAGGGAGCCAACCTCTGGCCACAGCAGCCTCCTCAACCCTCAAGACTTTGTTTTAAAGAAGGAAAACCAAAAGGCATTCAACATAGGAAAGATCATCCTACAGGTGCCCAAACTCAGGGTTTCATGGTGCTGGGGAACAGGCTGGAAGTCCCTGGAGCATCCCCCGGTCTGGAGCTGGTCCTGTCTCAGAGCTCTGGGGTGGGGACAGTGCACCAAGGGCAGGGATGGGGAACCTGGGGGCTGGCACACTCACCTCGCGCTGCTCGCTGCAGATCTTGCAGAGCCAGATGGCGTGGGGCCGGCTGTTGGTGGTCTCCACCCCGCACTTGGTACAGACGTTCTGCAGAGAAACCAAAGAGCCGAGTGACGGTGGGGACACCGTGACTGCCAAAAGGTGCCACCACACCAGCATGCACCCCTCAGGAGCATGAGGTTAACGAGAGCTGCTTAACGAGAGCCCTCCCAGCAGGAACATTGACAACTGCAGGATGTCCCTGTGCCATGTGTGGGTGGATGCTGGGCGACTCAGATGCACTGAAAGCCCAAGGTGCCCAATTTTGATCAGGGAGGGAAGAATGTGTGGGTCCAGGGAGATCACACCCGTCATCGGGGCACAGGAGGACCCCTCACCTTCTTGCAGTCCTCACAGACAACGCAGGCAGATCCCCGTGGTCCCAGCTGTTCCCCGCAGAGGATGCAGCGGTTCACCCCATCTCCCAGCACGCTGCGGCGCATGTCCTCCAGCCGGGTCATGAGTCGCCTGGCAGAAAGGGGACAGGGGCTCTCAGGAAAGGGCATGGCATGGCCAGGGTATGGGGATCCTGTTGCCTTTGGTCCAGCTGCTCCTTTTCCCCCATGAGGTTTCCAGCAGAGCCTCTCCTCCTCCAGCCACAGGAATGCAAACAGGGGAAAGACACATCCCAGGGAATGTTGTGTGTATCCCAGGGAATATCATGCTGCATTATTATATTATATTCCACTCTAGCTTTACATTGAATGACTAGTAACTTCCACTGATGTGCCAGAGAGAGGATGCTGGTCCCGGATCCTGCGTACCACATGTGAAGGGACTCCACCTGCGTCAGCACCTTTGCACAAAGTAGTTTGGTATCAATCAGTGAAGCAGATTTGCTTTGGCAAGGGGGGGTGGACCCGATGATCTCTTGAGGTCCCTTCCAACTGCTACGATTCTGGGATTTTTCCTACAAACCACCCCAAAAATGGAAAACTTTCCACCCAGTCCCAGTGACTGCCCAGGGAAGAGCTGCAGGAGATCTTGGAAGAGATCTGGCAGGAGGACTGAATGAATTAATTGTTTTTTCTCAATTTGTAAGGGGAAAAATAAATAGATAAATGAATGGCATATCATTTATTTTACAGAAATTCTTAGCCCTTCCAGGTGGAATGCAAAAAGCCCACTGGAGAGTGGGCTATAAAAACACATCTGCTTACTGCAAAGGTAAATAAAACCCAATCCCAACCCAGTTAAACACCTTTTGGGGGGGAGGATAATAAACAAATATAGCCTTGGCAAAAGCAGTTTGCAAAGCAGGAGTGAGCTGCCTGCCGAGCACCCGCGAGCTGGTGGCAAGTTGTACGCTCAGTTAACCCAGAATCCTGGCCCTAAAAATAGCACCAGAAGGGAAAAAGGATGCATTATTTATGCCATTCAGCAAGGAAGAAGGAATGAAGAAAAGGAGGAGGAGACCCAAGCCCACCAGAGAAAGCAGCAGGCCCCCCCCTCGCCCACAGGGCTGTCGCCTGCTCCCACAGCAGCCTGACCCAAATCCAGCAGCGCCACTGGCATGGTGTGCTGTAAGAAAAGAATATACACCTGGTGTTTAAAAGCCATTTTCCCACAGGTCTGATGACACCTTCGGGTACCAGCACCTCTGAAACACCCACAAACAATATATGAGCTCCCCTGGGCATCAGGTACCTCCACAGTTGGTCTCCAGCCGCTCGCGGGATGGCTGGGGGATGTGGGAGTGCAGCGGCGTTATTGTACATGTGTGATAGAGGAATAGCAGCACAAGGAAGAAGAAAACAAAGCACTGTGGAACATGCAGCCCCGTTGAGGTGCAGAATGACTCGCCGCAGTCAACGTGAGCATCTCGAAGCATGTCATCAGCCACTGAGTCAAGCCCAAAGGGGACCAGGCGGCTCCGTGACTCAGTGTACATTATCTGAACGGCTCAGTTTGGCTGCGTTAACACCCACCACAGAATTCCCCACTCAGCAGCGGCTGACCTCCCCAGCTTGAGTGTGCTGAGGACCAAGGTGGGTGCTGATGGCGAGGTGTCTCCTGATGCACCTGTGGTCTGTTCCCAGACAGGAAAGCAGGGCTGGGGCTGGGCAGCTGGGAGAAATCACTGCGCCTTGCAGCTATGGCATCAGCAGAGAGCTCACAAAGTTCCTTCCACTTTCATCACCTGAAGTTTCGGCAGGGACACAACCACGCTCTCTGGATACAATGATCCTGGTTCTCAAACTGAGCTAGAATTTGTTCAGGGAAAAAACAAAACCCAACCACCTTGGGCCACAGCATCCTTTCCCACCTTTCCACTCTGCTACATGCTAGCCGAGCTCCCAGCGCTGGCTTCATTCCCAAGGCGTGTGCCTGCCTATCCCTGCCCTTGAGCAGCTGCCTGCTGCTTTGCAGATGATCCGGAGGTGATTCCTTCCTACAGAACAAGCTGCTAGAGCCATCATCCATCCTCAGTGCCTCCCCAAAGCTCTGCAGCCGATACACCCTGCCGCAGACACTGAGGTCCCAGAGATTTGAGGAGAGCTGCATCATCCCATAAACACCTGGCCAGCAACGAGTACTATTCCAATTAAAACATGGGAATTAGCTGCTCCAAAAACACTTCTTATTTAAAAAAGAAATGAACCACGCCATGGCTGTTGCCAGCCTGTGTCTTGCTCCATGCAATGTGGTGTCCCCACAAAGAGCCCCCCCAACAGCAATAACCAAGGACACCCAGGTTCTGCTGCAGCTGATCGCTCCCATCTCATCAGGGGAAAGGTTTTGGGGGCAAAACCCTTTCTTTTTCTAGCAGCAAAGCACATGTATGAGCCCATGTCTTCTGCGATTTCCCCCCCTCCCTCCTTCTCCCAACCCTGCCAGAGCTCTGCTCCAAGGAAAGCAGCTTCCCGTTGGAAATCTGCAAGCCCAAACAAACTTATTATAGAAACTAGAACAAATGGCACAATCAAAGCAGGGGAAAAAAAAAAAGAAAAAGCAAAAGCTTTTGCATTTGAAGAGATTTGTTATTTAGCTGCAAAATCTCTCCCAGGCTCTCAGATACCAGAAGCTGCTCCTTCAGAAGTTGGTTTTAAGTGGGTAGATGGGGGGAAGAGCTGCAGCAGTGAGTGCACGGACCTGTGGCACTGGAACCAAACAAAGCGCATTTGCCTAATTAAAATATCTGTTCGAGGTTGAGAAATTTGGGGTGTTTTTTTGGGTTGGAGCCTGGCTTTCTCTTCAGCTCCATCCAGCACCACCTGACCTGTTCTCTCACCACCAACTGGAGGGATGCCCTGCTCTCGCCCACACTTTCTGCCTTCCCAAAAGCTTTCCTCTCCGTCTCCCCACAGGCATCATCCATTTCTCCTTTCTATTCCACACCAAGCAGCCACCCAGCTCCATCCTTGCGCATCTCTAGGACTTGCAGCAGCATCTTCCTTATCATTATGCACACTTCAAAGTGCCCATCCCTCCAGCCCTCTCTAAGACTGACTTCAAAGAGCAGGAAATATGCTGCAATTTGTTAAAATAGGAGGGGGGAAAAAAACCACCCCAAGAGAGGAATAATTGAAGCCAGTAGCGAGGAGCTGGCTAAGCCCAGCACCCAGAAGCATCCCTGCTCCCAGAGACAGCCCCGCGGAGCTGGAGAGCATCCATCATCTGACAGAGAAATATATATTAGTCACTGATGGGAGCAAGATATAAGAACCCGGCAGTACACTATATCTGAAATGCTTAGCATGCACCTGGGATGATAACAGCAATAAAATAGTCCTCTGATAATATAATTTACTATGAAACGGTATGATACGGTATAATATATAATATACCATGATACAATATGATATAATATATAACATCTGCCTGTCTCCACCAATACAATTTGGGAGAGCAAGGCAAGCAGCCCCAGGGCAGTGAGGGCAGGAGCCTGGGTGCTGTGGAGAAAGGGTTTGTGATTGCAGCCAGACCTGCAAACACCCTGCAAACATCACCTGTGGTCCCAGGTAGGCGAAGGGTCTCACAGGGATGCAGCAACCCAGACTGGGACAGAGGGTCACCAGCATGAAGTGCTGATGATGTTGGGAAACAGGACTTAACAGCCAGGCAAGCGTACAGGGATTTGTTGCCTGTAAATATTCACCGAAATGCATGTCTAAAGATGAGCTTGGTGGGTTTTACATCCTGTCTGGGAGGATGCTCAACGCAGTGGACAATGAAATGCTGCACTGGGACAGGAGGAGGATGGGATCTCTGAGGAAGAGCCAGACCCGGGAGGAAGGAAGGATGGGACCCAGGATGAAAGACAGGACCCTGGGTGCTCCCTGACCCCACACCCAAATCAGTCACTACATAACAGCAAAAAAGAAATCCATGTACAACACAAAGGAGGTCACAGAGTGCCTCCAGAATTAAGCACTGACTCGCCTCCGTGGGGAAATCATGTGCCTTAAAGGGCTGAATATTAAATTAAGGCTAATTTTAATGGTATAAAAGAGACGAGAAAAGAAGCCAAGCTATAAATTAAAGAAAACATAATTAAAATCATGATGAAAAATTAGAAGCTATTTTCTTCCTTGACAAGCGCACAGGTAACTAAAGGTAAAGCATCATTCCAGCTTTTACAGGTGAACTTATCAAAGCTGCTACAGAGGGAAGATGCCTGGGGAGGCTGCGGGGGGTCCATGCATTTCAGAGTGTCCCTCCTCATGCTAATACATCCCTCCAGATTCTTGCTGCCTCCTGCAACACGTTACAGGAGGGTGGTTAGCTTGTAATTTCATCCCAGTCTCAGAAATAAGAGGAAAGGGAGGGTTGTTTTAGGTTTAACCCCCCACCCACATGAACCCAACCCCCTCCCAAAATATTCAAGCCACACATGAGCTGCCTTTTGGCCAAGAATTAACCTCATCTCTTCTAGAGGCTGGCATCTCAAGAGACATTTCTGTCTTTCATCAACAAATATCCTGCCCTTCCCAGCCCCTGGTTTTTATTTTTGTGTTGTCTGAACAGGAGGAAGAAAATACGAGACCACGGTCCCCAGAGAGCATCTCTGCTGCCGGCCACCGAGGTTAATGACTTAATCCCTTGCGACTTCAGCCATCTGCTCCAGCATTATGCCTGTGTCATCCCAGCAATAAGCAGCCAAATTAAAATGCGATCCTGCTCCACGGCTGGTCCTCTTGGAGGAGAGGTGAGAGTCTGTGACCTGCGAGGAGACAGTCAACCCATTGCCCTTGTAGAGGGGATGGGAGGGAAGGGGAGGGCTGCACCCAGGCAGGGACACGGCCGAATCCGGAGCAATGTGGCATGCTGCCCCTGGGAGAACCAGCTCCATGCCGTGAGGCACTCATCAGAAATGACAATTTCTAACTTTGGATGGTTTAAGATGTTTTCTTCAATGCCAAGAGCAGGACGGACCTCATTAGGCAGCAAGAGCAGGCTCAGTGGGTTATTGATGGCACCCAATTATAGGTGCATAACAGCCAATTAGTGCCTGCGGGTGATCCTCCTGGACCGCAGCTGGAGCATCGGTATCATCATCAGTGCCGCTGCCGGAGCACCGCACCAGGAGACAGCAGTGAGATGCCCCAGGGACCCCCCAGACACAGGCCCAGGCCAAGCAGAGAGGAAGGAGGGACAAGAACGGATGGACTCATCCCTGCCACGGGTCTGCTTCACCCTCCGAGCCTTTTGCCGGCCAGCTTTCAGCCCCTGAACTGGATTATCCTAATCCCCAGGCAGCTGTAAAGTCCTTCATCAACTCATGCCCAACATGCTTGCACTCTTATCACTGTTTAATATGATTTCAGCCCTGATTATCCTTCCCCGTGCTATGAGACAATAACCCAGCCAAAAAAAAAAAGAAAGAAGAAAAAAAACCCCACCCTGCAACACACCAAAGTGTCCCTGTCCTACAACCCTCATCAGCATCCCGATCACGTATCCCCTGGGCCTCCATCCACCCCGTACTAAAAATACCCTTTTGCTAGATTAATTTGAGCTGGATTTGACACAAAGTCCAATTCCACGAACATCTTCTCAACAAACAGCATCGATTTGTTCCTACCCTACCCCGGCCAGCTGAAGCAAGGGGCTCGTGGGACAAGGTTCACAAGAGGGCAAAAGAAGACGGATGGACACTAAACCAGGAGGGGCTTCAAGGCAACAGGAGGTCCTTTTGCCTCCAGCACCAGCTGTAGGCTTCATGACTGCTCAGGTATTGTCTGAGAAGCTCAAATCCACCCCCTCAAACCCATACACTTGTTAAAAAAAACCCAAGTATTTATGGCACGGAAGGTATGTTCCCTTCAAGTAAGCTAGAGTTAACCAAAACCCAGGATTTTAAGGCATCTTCCTTTCTTTTTTTTATATTTTCCCCCCTTAGAGCAATGGAAAAATCCCAGAAAATGAGGTTTTTCTACGGGCACCTCCCTAGAGCATCCTGACCAGCTAAGGGACCGCTGTCACAACCACTGCATCTCTGCCAGGGGCCAGCCTGGCAAACCCGGATTATTTTGTAATATAAGGAGCTCTTCTGGATAAGGTCCGAGCAGCTCCTGAACAGAGTGATGCTGTATGAGACTGATATAGACGCTGTCCCATATTTCTGTCGCTGCACATCCTACAGCTCTTGTTGTGCAAGCCAACAAACACAAAGGAGTTGGCAAAGCTCCTGCCTACGCCTACGCACAGGAGGCAAATCAGCTGCGGCTGCACATCCGCCAGCCTCCCCTCGCTCTACTCCCGGCATGAAATCCTCCGCCTGGCATTTTCATGAATGAGAAGGAGAAAAAAAGCTTCCTCCGGCATGGCTAGCAAAGGTAAAAGAGTTTCTTCAGGTTTCCATGTGGCCGTGGTGATGCACCATGCAAAAAACCTTCCCCCCCACTAAACACACTCACAAAGCCACCCCTAAAACCCCCACTGCTAAAGTCGATCTAAGTGGAATCCAAAGAGCATCATATCAGTGAGCAATTCTTACCATGCAAAGCTGGGGGAATGCTGTTTGTAAGCACTTTTCCTGAGCGAATTGCTGCTATTCATAACTGCTTCCACCTGGATTCTGCCCCAAAGCTGGCAGAGGAAAGCATTGCACGGGGTGATGCCAGCAGCAGAGCTACCCCCAGCTCCGGGGGGTGTACATGGCCCCCAGGCAGGGCAAGCAAGCCTCAAAGGAAGGGCGAAACTCTTTGCAGATCTGCTCCCTCCTAAAAAAGTTCTTTCTAAAAGCAAGTAAATAAACTCACTACTTGTGAGGCAACGGGCTAAAGCCAGCCAGGAAGATGACGTGCCACAGCTGGAGCTGCCTGTGCCTGCCCAGCAAATGCCACGCTCAATGTTTAAGGGTTATTAAGCAGTCGGGGTGCAAGGTTTTGCAGGTGTGGGTAGGTCCCCTCCATGTTTCCTCGAGCGTTTGCAGAACCTGAGCTACAAGAGGGGCTTTGAGGTTCTCCAAGAACCTCAAGAGAGCACGAGAACTACCTTGGGTATGAGTATTGTCCCTGCAAGGACTAAAACACCAATCTGAAACACAGAAAAGAGTCGATGCTTAGGCTCAGCAAGAATAAAATGCTCCTCCTTAAGGATGGGAAAAAGCATGATGCCTGACAAACAGGATTATGGAGATCCCCTCCGGAAAACCATCCCCATAACAGTAGGTCGATACCCAGTTATCAGCATTATTTTGCCCAGCACCTTTGCCCCAGGGAGGACAGAGACAGGATGAAAACGAACACAGACACTTCCTGCCCTCTGCATCGGCACCAGGAACACCCGCAGCACCCACCAGCAGTGGCGGGTACCCCAGCATGAATGCGCCTGGAGCATCCCCAGCACACAGCCAGCCCTGAGGCTGGGCATCACTCAGACCCACGCAGCTTGCTGCCGGGTGACAAGGAGGATTAACTGCCAGGGAGCATGGCTGGAGGCCGGTGACAGATCCAGATGTGTTCCCAAAACAAGGCAAAAAGCCTTTTTTTGCTGAGCTGTGCCTCTGTTCACACTCACGGGTGCTCGGGCACAGGACTGGGTGGGCAAGCAGCTTTGCTCCACGAACTGCGATGTTATTAAGGATCCTTTCTGGAACAGCCCCCCGCCCCTCAAAAAAAAAAAAAAAAAAAAAAAAGAAATAGTAACAATCAAGGCAACTGTAAATTCTTGGTCCAGAGCAGAGTGACACACTGGGCAGCTCCCTCCCCTGTACACAGGTTCCTCCTGGCCAAGGACCAAGGCTGCTCTGAGAGTTGGATGCTCAGGAGAAACACTGCACTGCAGTAGCTGCCGGCCAGGAAAGCAGCCAAGCGAGCGCGTTTCCCCGCGGGCACCGGCAAGGCTCAGGGTCCTTCCTGTCCCACCAGCACGGTGCCACCATCACCTTACCCAATGCGCTCCTGCTCCATCTCCTCCATCTTCTCAGCCCGGGCGATGACTCGGTTGATGATCTCCTTCTCCTCATCAGTCAGCTCCTCGCCCTTGCGCTGCCGGTCGGGCTGGCCACCCCGTGCTGCCCAGCCAGAGGGGAGCCTGCAGGGATGGGTTGGGGGAGATGGACAGGGGAGCAGTGGGACAGGGCTTTGTCCACAGATCATGCACATGTGCATGCACAATCACATGCGTGTGCAGGCAATAGCCAGGCAACAATTCTCAAGCCCAGGGAAGAAGGGGTATGATACCTCCCCATCCTTCGAGCTCTCCTCTAACAGGGACATCGCAAATGGCCCCCTGTTCCACCCCGAACACCCCCCCACCCCAGCTCTTATTTCCATTTTGATGGTGTTTCATAGGGAGAAAAACAATTTCCTCTGCAAAACTATTCCCATTACTTCAGCATCAGTGGTTAGTTTTACCCCCTGCTCTCTGATACGTAACTCCGGGTCTGCAGTACTGGGGCAAGGGCTGCAGCAGAAGGTATTTCTTTTCGTCCAGCGTGGGAGTTTTTCCTTTCTCCTAACATCATCTCCAAAGACCCTTTTGCACAGCAAATTAGCAGGTGGCAGAGGAGCAGCGTTAATGAAGGATGAAAAGCAAATGCTCCTCCTCTGCTCATCCTTCTGCTCTTCTAAAGACCTTTCCTAGGCCTTTCACCCCTGGGTCTGAGCAGACCCTCTTTAAACTTTGTACAATGCTTCCCAAGATTAATTCCTTTTTTCTTGCACCCAGGGCAAGGTTTTTCCTGTTTTTCCTGTTCTCCCAAGACTGGTGGAGTAGTGGGCAAAGACCAACACAGTGGGGAAACAAAAAAAAAAAAAAGAGTTACTTACTGCTCCTTCTCGCTGCTGGGAGGCACAGGGAAAGAGAGGGGACACAGATTAGGTGGAAGAAGGGATGAGGCCAGCTCAGCCCGGCCACAGCCAGCATTATGTCCTACTCCGGGGTGACAGCCTCCGACAGCGCATCCCTCCCTGCTCCTCCAAAATGGCACAGAGGGTTCACCCAGACCCTGCATCCTGCAGGCACCCGAAACCAGCATCCATCCGTGAGCGGTGCTACCACCCAGCTGGGTGGGTTTCACAGCCACTAAGCTGGTGGGATGCAGCATGGCCCAAGCATCCCCCTGCATGGCAGCTGTGCTGGAGGGCATCAGGATAGACAGATGGGGCTCCTCCTCAGCACAGGGGTGCACGCACACCCACACCATCCCTTCTCAGGGGGGTTGTGAGGTAACGTGGCAAAGCGTCCCCATCCAAACCCTGCAATCCCGGCATCAGAACCAGGGTGGCTGCACCCACAACACCTCCCACCCTGGGGGATTCTCCTCCTCCCCACCCTGTTCCAGTAGTATCGCTGTGCCCAAAGCCCCCTTCCTCTCACCTGGCTCGGAGAGACATGGTCCTGTCGCTGGGGCACATCCACCGGTCAGAGCTGCCACCCACCACCGCGTCGGTCATAACCGGCTGCCACAGGGACACAGGGAGAGAGTTTGGGCACGTTGGTGCTCCAGCAACAAGCGCTGACTCGGAACGTTGAGCAAGTCAGTCACTTCACTCGCCCTCCCAACAGCAGCGATGCCAATGACGGTAACCCAGAGCTTTCAGCCAGGCTGTAAGGGGAAAAAAAAGAACAATCCAAAATCAGGCAGGAACAGCTTTAGGTTTGGCTTTCAGAGGAGTGGGAGCAGGGAGAGGGACACGAATGTCACCTTAGCCACTGTCTCCGTACCATGTGCGAGACGCAGGAGTCTACAACCACCACCCTCCTGGGAGGGCATGACAGCTGCGCTCAGTGCAGAAGTAATTAATGAGATACCCAACCTCACATTAATTATGAGGCTTCAGAGCTGGGAGGAAAGAGGATGTTTCCGTTTCAGAGACAGATAAGTCTACAAGCAAGGAAACTTTCCCTCCCAAAAAAGATCCGTTTGGTCTCCCCATCCTCCTCTAAGCTGTATTCCCTCTGGAACAAACCCCCTCCTTTTTTTGTTTTGGTCTAATAAAGTTTTTGCAAAAATAAACCCAGAGAGGAGCTGGAGGAAGATCTGGCAACAGGACCCGGCCTCCTGTCTGCTCCCCTTCAACAGCTTCAAATCTTTCTCCTTTCAACAAAACCAAGAGTTTTCATGAAAAAACAAATGGATGCAAACCCCAGAGCCTGACTGCTGATTCATTCCCATTTTCTACGGGGTGTTCTACCACTCCACCCACCTCCCCTGTTCAGCACATGGGGATAGGGACGGATGGCAAAGCCCAAGCTGGTGCCAACCAGCATCACCTGTGGCACAGGGACGAACCACTCCACCTCATAATCTTCCCTTGCAGGGAAACTCAGTGCTTTTACACTGGGTGAATGAGAGCAGGAAGCACTGTGGAGGGTACATATTGCACCTTCGTCAGGACCCCCGCCCCACCTGCCGATGGGGGATGGTTTTGTGAGCACAGCTGTTTCCCATGGGTGGGTTTTCCCTGCCACCCATCTCCTCTGCGGAGCCAGTGCCAGGTACCTGCTGGGATGCTCCCGCAGCGGTAGCCGCACGCCTGCATTGCTTGCAGCACCTGCATTCGAATTGCTTTCTCCTGTCTGCAGCAGAACTACAACCTCCCCCCCTCAACAAACCTAAACCCAAAGCAAAAAATAACCCTGCATAAGCCCAAACCCCTCTGCTGAGCCCTGGGGCTGCTCCCAGCCCGTGGGGCCACTTGTCCTCCCAAACACACTGCCCTGGGAAAGATGCTGTCCCAGAAGAAGGGACCGTGTAGCCCTCTGCATCCTTTCCAGCATTGAAGGCAGCATCCCAGAGACACCAGTACATCCTTGTAGGACTGGAGCTCAGTCCAAACCAAGCAAATGCACCTTTGCTGGGCACAACGCAATTCCGGCTTTCAGGAAAACTCCAACGGAGGCATTGGGGAGATTGTGCTCAAGAAAGGCTGGAAAAGCAGGGCTTGCAAAACCACCCCACTGAAATCACAGGCTCCAAGCAGTGAAAAGACACGCAGCTTTCCCAGGAAGGGTGTGGGGAATAAAATCCCTCATCCTCCACTTTCTGCTCTAGCAATGTTGCAGGGGTTCACCCATCCCTCCTTGAAGAGTCAGTAGAGATTGGAGGATCACCTTTGCTTCCCTGGTAACTTCCAAAAATATACATGTACGTATATATTAAAAAAAAAAAAAAAGGAAAAGAAAGAGAAAAGTGAAGCACATGGGATAATTAGCGCTCCGCTGGTTTCATACAGTGACTGTTCCTGTGCCAAACCAGAAGGTTCTGATTGACAAGGGCAGTTAAATAAGCAAATTGCTCATTTACATCCCCGCCGTCACCCCCTAAACCCGCACTGCAGCAGCAAAGTCCTGATGGGGAGGGATTTGGGGTCCCGCCGCAGTCAGGAGATGAGGGAGGCGGGGGGTGGATTGCAGATGTAATGGGGGTATCCCAGGAGGACCGGCAGCACCATGCGCCATCAGCCCCCATTTTCGGGGAGGTGGGTAAGGAATGTGGATAAGGAGCAGTAGCGCCCAGCCCAGCCCCCCCAGAGAAATGGGGAAAAACCCTGGGTTTTCCTCACTGCAAGAATGGGACAATCCCCAGCACTTTGGCTGATGGGGAGGAAAACTCCTTCCTCCAACTAGAACTTTCTGCTGCTAGCAGAGGGGCCATGGGTGTTTCGCCTTGCTGCGGAGTGGGAAGAGCTCCTGAAGGAACACAGGAGCCTTTCCTTCCACCTATAAATAATAGATTTGGAAGATCCACTTTGCATTACTTCCAGCAACTACTCTCGCTTGTCCTAATGCTTGGTTCGGCGCTTTTAGCACGCAGCAAAGAAGAAAATAGCAGCTTACGGTGGCTTCCTCCCCTTCCTTCCCCTCCCAAATGTTTGCTCTCAAGCAAAAGGACACGGTGATCCAAGCCGTGATCAATGGCATGCAGCAGCATTTAGCTAATGAAATGGAAATACCCCAGCCTAGGAAGATGCCAAGGTCTTCCAGGGTTTGGCTGTCCCCAATGGGTCCTGAGACCTGCCGTCAGCAGGGAGATACAAGGAGGCCTCTCGTCCCCGCACAGCATGGAGATACGAGGAGGCCTCGCGTCCCCGCACAGCACTGTCTGCTTGATGTTCCCAAGGCCAGGAGGAGTGAGGCAGTAGCTCCCACCGGCGCAAACACAACACATCCCAAGCAGAGCCAGGAATAGCAGCAAGGTCTTAATTTCTGGCCTTAAGGAAGAGCCACATGACTCTCGTCACGCCGCTCCATTACTTCTCTGTGATGGGGCCTGTGAATTTGATTGTGCCTTAATAAAAAGGGATCATCGAATGTCTTCCACAAATCACTCTGCCTCTCCCTGAGCCTCCAGCGCTGCCGTCCTGTGTGCAGACACCGCACGCTCCCAGCCAAAATGTGCCTCTTCAAAGGCCTGTCGCCAGCACCCGAAATCCGCTGGATGCAGCACCAGTGCCAAGCCATGTCCCAGCGGGTCCCCCTGGCCCTGGGTGGGCGGAGAAAGACAGCTGGAGCCCCACGGCAGGACTCCATCCTGCCCCGGGGGTATCCTGAGGGACAAGGGGCAGCGTGTACCCTGGGCAGGACCCAAAGCCACCAGAGACACCAAGGATGCCACCATCAGCCAGGTATGTTCAAAGAGATGCCATCACGGGGCTGCCCAAAGACACCGGTTTATCCTGCAGATAACATGCTGGGGTAGAAACCAGAAAATTTGGTATTTTAAAGCCTCACGGTGCAACAATAGGGGTTTTGTTGGGTTGGGTTTTTTTTGACGGTGAGCTCACCATTTCCCACTTGGCGATGCCTGCAGAGATTGTCTCCGTCGGCAAAGACACTGACAGAGGCAACCTATTTCTCCAGCCTTCTCAGCTCTGCAATGCAGCTTTCTTAAATATTGAATAAGTCTGCTGCTCTACACCACCTGCCAGTGCCAATGATGAGGTAATTTTTGCATTGACAAAGCCTAATGCGATTAATCTGGTTCAAAACGAGCAGGTTTCAGAGCCCTGGCCATTCACTCCGTGGAACAGGCTGGCGAGGCAGAGCATCGGGCAGCGGCGAGTTATTCACAGCCAGACCCCAACCAACCCAAACCGCTGCTCAGATGCCAAGCAAGAGGTTGTTTCAGCATGGCATCACCCAATGGGAGGTTTTGAACCTGAATGGGTTCGAACGTCCTCCTCCATTGCGCTGATGGAGTTTTCACACCAGCGCTGAGGCCAGCCTGGGCACCAGACCTGATTTACGCTCCCCAGTTGGATGGGGGGGGTGGTGTGTGGAAAATAGGGCATGAGCGTGCGATTGCCCAAGGGACTCCCCAGCCCCATGTCCAGGGAGAAGGGGTGTGTACTTTGAGGTGACAAAGACCCCGTAGGACCCAACTCCCCAAGCCAGCAGTGAGAAGAGCAAAGGCAGAAGCTGGGATGCAGTGGCAGCCCCAGGATGGGAACCATGCATCACCACCTCTCAGCAAGGACACGCATCCCTGCACCCCCATTTTCAGGTGGAATCTTCAATTCGCCACCATCTCATGACCCTGGGGGTCACTGTCCCTTCCACGGCCCAGCACCAGTGCTGGGCACCCAGGAGAACTCTGCAAACCGCAGGACATCCCAGGTCACGACCAGAGACCTGGCGCAGATGATGCACACCCCACATCCAGCTCTGCCCTGAGCATCTTACAACAGCCAGGTTCCTTCTTTCCCAGGAAAACAAGAGTCTTGGGAGCCACACACACCCCACAGCATCGCCTGCAGCACACATGTGGCTGTAGGGGCCACAGAAAGTTGCCCAAGCAACCACTTAGGTGCTCACCACCCTGTCACCACTGCCCTCCAAGGTCAGGCAGTATTTCGTCCTACTGGATTTACCTGCAGGGAAGGGGTGTTAAAAAGAAATAATGGTGTAAATAGCCCCAAAACTGAAGCAGCCATGTAGTGCTAGGAAATAATCAGGGGGGCAGGAGGGCAGCCCAGCCCCAAAGGGTCCCCCAAATCATGACATCCCGCAGCAGCCAGCATCCAGACTTTGTCTCATCCTGGATGCAAATCAGTTCAGAAAGTTCAGGTAAAGCTGGGCAAGCCACTTTCTGGGCAGCACTGCCGGAAACAGCCCACTTTCAGGCCTTTCCTTTAAAAAAAAAAAACAACAAAAAAAAAAACCAATAAAAGGAAAGGAAAAAAAAATAAGGAGAGGCAGACCTCAGCTGGCAGAGACACGTGGATGTGGCAAGCCAAAGCTGCTCATCCTGGAGCCACCCGCGGACACTCGGACAGGTCTGGGACAGCAGGACAAGAAGTAAATGACCCACAGTCCTGGCAGCACTCACTGTCTGTGCTCCCACAGGGACCCCCAAACACCCCACCCACCCGGTGATGCTGCTCTGGTAGGCTCAGACCTTGGAGGCACAGAGCCCCCCAACCCCACTGCAACAAAGCCAGACATCCTGAAAATTCAGCTTTAAACCCAGGTCGCTTTATCCTGTGTCCCCATGCCCAAGCCACACAGGGAACAGAGGCCCCACAACTTTCCAGGCCAGTTCATCATCAAGTCAGTTAATTAGGACAGGAAGCGATGGCTGCAGTTCATGGGTGATGGCGAGCCACGGACTGGAGGCACGAAACACAAAGCAATGGAAGTCTTGGCCATCCTCGAACGCTGCAATCCCATGGCTGCCTCTACCGCCCTCCAGCTAAACCCCCAGCACAGCACAGCACAGCCTGGAGTAACAGGGCTGGGAGCATCCTCCAGTGCCCACAGCTTTGGCCAACGCCTCCGCTGCCTTTAAAGTCATTTAAGGTGCTCAGAGATGCCTATTTTGTTCTCCCCCTCCCCTCCTCCTTAATTCCCAGCTCCCTGTCATCCTCCAGACAAAGATCCATCCGAAGGCAGCCGAGCAGCAGCGCACAGTCAATTTTATTTAAGCAGCACCTTGACATTTCCTCCAGCAGCTCTTTCACAAAGCAAACGCTGTTATGATGCTGTCACGAGGATTTATTCCCCTTGATTAATTGCAGGAAAGACAACGTCAGGAAGGAAAAAAAAAAGAAGAAAACCCAACAACTAAATAAAACCAACCCAAAGCCCATCACTTCTGGGCTTGCACAGCTTACCCATGGCTGCTGGAGCTGGGGGTCGCCAGCCAGGGGATGCCTGAGCTCACCCCCAGCCTACCCAGTGCTACTGAAGACAGCAGTGGTGCTGCCATCGCTCCTCTCACCGCAGCAGAGCCACTCTGAAGGCTGCTTAGCAACAGATCGCTGCACCGATCCGGCACACCGAGCCCGTACACCGCCCTTGATTCGGGTACTGCTGGGGATGAACTGGCCCCATCGTGAGCGCTGGCAGGAGAACAGCACAGGGACCCCTGCAACACAACGGCAGCTGAAGGGATGTGGTGGGAAGGCTGCGATGTACCCGTGAGCCCGGCTATGTGAAGCATGCTTGGAGGCAGCAGGTCCTACTCATTGCTAAAGGCAGTGACAGTCCCTGCAAGATGCCACAGCAGCCATTGACACCACAGCATTGCACTGTGTCAAAAGAGGGGTCACACGTGTGCCCCATCCCTGGACCATGACCTTAGGCAGAGGATGCTCCGGGCCATGGGGGCAGCAGGGATGCCCAGACAGGGCCAGGCTGTGGCAGAGGAGCCACGCAGTGCCAGGTACCCCACAACATGCCAGTCCAGAGGGGGTCCGTGTTGCGCTCCCCACCGCCCCCCCCTCTGCACCACAGCCCCACTCTTCTCCACAGGGGCCACAGGGAGAGAGGGGACACGGCCCCAGGTTGGTATCTGCACCGCCCTTGGAGATGCTGGGCTCTCAACTTCCCCAGTTGCTAAATCCAGCTCCTCCCACTCCCCACACCCTCCCCTGTTAAACACTGGTTTCGGGGAGCCAGACCTGCCCCCCATCACTGAGGTACTGGGACCAAAGAGAAGAGTCTGTACCCACCTCCTAGGGCTGGAGGAGAGAGCTGCTGCTTAGACTCACGCAGGGTCTGACCAGGAAAGAGCCGGGGGCATCTTCCCACATGCAAAGGTTACAAACCATCACGGTCCTTAGTCCCAGCCACCTTTAATGAGGATGGGGGAATTAATCAAGGCAGGCCTTGGGGGCACTGCCCTGGGGAGCAGAGCTATCTTCCCAGATCTTGACTGTCTAAGAGAACCTGGAGTGACTCGTTATTACTGTTATCACTAATTGGCAGTGACTGCAGTGGTGTGCTGCACAAGAGGAATACCTGTCTGTGGGCAGGTGGGTGGCCCTGGGCTGGGGGAGCAGGCAGAAGATCTCTGCTCCTGGCTCTGTCCCCAAGACAGGACGAGGATCATCTTGGTCCCAGAGAAAGTCCCTCAAAACTTCCACACAAACAGGGCCTTCGTAGTTGCCAGTCTCCCTCCACCCATTTTTCTCCCTTTGCCCTTTCTGATGCTGGGGGTAGACAGATGGACAGACGGACACTGTAGCGGTACTTAACACCAGCACACGCGCACCCAAACAGCCACAGAGCTGCAGCAGAACGCTGCAACGGGCTCCGGGGTTGTATCCCTGCTGCAAAGGGCGCTTCCACAAATAAAATGTGCTTTTTCCACATCCAGCATGCTTCTCCGCTCTCCTGGGTGCCAGTGGCAAAGCAAGGCTGCAACAGAGCACAAGGGCAGGCTGGAGCCAAAGCCAAGCAGGGGATGCTGTTTGCACCCAGGTGGGATGCTCCTAAGGGGCTTGGCAGGTTGGATCCAGGGGGATTTACTTGAAGCCCACCCCTCAAGGCCACGCAGCACACAGGCAACAGCAAACAGCTCCCACTGCACAACACAGAGACGGCACAGCTCTGCCGGAGACAGCTGGCACTCACCCGGCTGCGGGGCTACTGCGGACATGCATCACCCACCCAGAGCACACTGCTCTTCCAGGGGATGCCCAGCAAAGTGCCTGCAGGATGCCACAGCAATCCCCAATCCAGCATGTGGGGGCTCAGTGCCACGGCCCCACATACCCTGGGCTGATCCCTATGGACGAGCTGAATGTGGATCTCCTGAGTCAGCCCCTATAGCAAAAGCGAGCAGCTCGCTAAATCCCTACCAGATGAATGATGCATCATCAAATAAAGCCCGGTATCACAACATTAACAATATTTATTTTCAGGCTAAGCTGCAGCCTGGGCTTTTGATACCAGTAATTAAAGCAAATGGTTCATCTGTTATCATCCTTGCATCCCTGGAGCCAACTGGTCATGTTTTGAAGCTCCGTATTATCTTTTTTTTTAAATGCAGCCTCCTGAGAAGGGGGGTCTGGGGGGGATCAGGCTGATCCACACACACTTTTAAGATCCCAGAAGCAGCATAGCATGGACCAAGCCCAAAACAGAGCCACGTTCAGGGCAGCTGCTTCGCTCGGGTTTTTTTAGCAAGGAAATGAAGAAGCATTAATTGCTCAGAGACAAATTGCTGCTCCAGTTTATACCTGAGACTAGAATTAATAGAAAGATATCAGCAAGAAAGGTAACGAGATCCCCTCTGAAGCACCCCAACCCTGGGAAGAGTAGCGTTAGCAGCCTCAGCCTGTTCCCCAGTGTTTGGCTTCAGGAGGTTTCAGGCTACGGCTCCAAGTCACTTTTAATGCCGTTTGCAGCATCTTTGTCTGTCCAGGGAAGGGAGCAGAGAAGGCACCTGCTGAAGGCACCTGCCAAAGCCCCTGAGCCAGGCAGCAATGCCCTTTTGGAGCCCTAACGGAGTGCAGAACCCCTGAAACACCTTCACAGCATGCTTTCTGCTGGGGGCCACGATGCCCTTTGCACCCCAGTGCCAGGAGCCCAGCAAAGGGGCTCAGCTCCCTCTGCCATCACCGCTCACACTCCAGGAAAAGTGCCAATAGGCCATTTCAGGGGCTTAAGACCACCAACCACCCCAACCCCCATACCCAACAGGCTCCGAAGTTGCCTGCACACGGCAAAGCCCAAAAGCAACGACCCGCAGCTGGGCGCTGGGGGGCCGATGCCAGCCCCGTATCCCCCTTCCCCGGGTGCCCCCACGGCAGTCGCCCACCGCCCGCACAGCTCCGGGACGCTCTAACTTTTCCCGGCCGGCCGTTGGTTCCCGGCAGCCGGGGGAGCAGGATGCGAGGGGACCCGCTTTGGGCCGAGCATGTTCGGCTCTGCATCCCGACCCCTCTCTGCCTTGCCGCTGCGGGGACCCCCGTCCCGCCTCGCTCCGGGGCTCCTGCCGCCCTCCCCGCTCCCACGCCCGGCTCCAGCTCTGTGGGGGTCCCCCTACATCCCACCACCTTACCTGTGCCGGGGTCCCGCCAGGCCGGAGGACGGAGCACCGCCGCCCTCTCCCCCCACGCAGGGCTCGGCGCGGCGCAGCGCAGCGCGACTCGGCCGGCAGCTCTGCGGAGCGGCGTGCGGACGGCACGGGGAGGGGACACGGTCAGGGCCGGCCCCGCTCCGCTGCCCGCCCCAGGGAGCCGCCCCCGCCCCGGGGCTCAGCCCCTTTGCAAAGCGGGGCGGGTCTCCCCACCGGCTTCCGCAGTGAGCTGATGGGGATGAGGGGCGGGGGGCGTTTAGAGGCAGCGGCCACCCCTCTTTGCTCACCCCTTCCCCTGCCTCATCCCAGCCCGCCCCCGTTTTCCCTCTCCTCAGGCCTCTCCCAGCCTCATTTCGCAACCCTCTGGCTTTCCGTCCCTCCCCATCCATGGAGGAGGAGGGACAACCCCCCCACACACACCCCCCACACACAGCCCCTACCCCCCTACACACTCCCTACACCCCCCACACTCCACCACCGGAGAGAGACCGGGCTTCAGGCTACTCCCCCAGCCCTGCCTGCTCCCCCCTAGCTGCCCGCACCCGGCATCTCCCTACACGGGGATCCCGCAGTGGGGCAGGCGCTTCCCCCACACCTGAACCTGCATCGCTGGGGTTTGGGGGCTCAGGGATTCCATAGCCCTACAGTCCTTGCCTAGGGTAACCCCAAAGATGAGTGCAAGCAGGGAACACACTGCCGCTGGCCGAGCTCTTGGGTGGCTTTAGCACTGCTTAGACCATCAGGAAAGCATCCCCCCCTGCCCGCAGGGACAGCTACTCTAGGGAACTGGGAAAGTAGGGCATTTAGGGCACAGAGGGAACCCTGTTCCCCAGCTGAAGCATCCATGGCTTCATACACTGAAAGAGACAGCAGCCTGAACCCACCCCCAGGCACCACCTTGCACCTCTGCAGCAGGGACCACACTGAGGAGTGAGGGACAGCTAGAGCTGGGCTAGGATGGAGCCCGGCTCACCGACATGCTTCCCTGCCAAGCCCAGCAGCTCCAGCAGCCCCATTTTACCCAGTCTCGATTTTTCAGCAGGGAACTGAAATGCCCTGGGGCTCTCTTGACTTTCCAGAAAATCCCCTGCCAGTTGCTCCTTCATCATCTCTCAATGAAGCAGCAAGGTGGACAGATCATCTGCCGGCAGGAGGGGATGGAAATCAGACCTGGCACCTCAGCATGAGCGGCCAAGGAGAGAAAGTTAATAAAAAAAAAGTTTGCTTTAGAAGTTAATTAAAAAGATGTTGGGAGATGTGGCTCCGGGCTGCCGCTGCGGGCAGGAGGAGGCAGCCAACGGCTGAGGCTAGGATGGCCAAGTCAGGGGGAAAGGAAGGAAAGCTCTTCATCCCTACAGCTGGATTGCATAATTTCTGTATGGAAGACTTTTTAACTGGTAAGCCTTTTGAGCAAATCCTACTTTTTGGGAAGGATTTACAAAGAAATCCTTGAAGAGACAGAAATCCTTGAAGGGAAGCGCACGGTCCTGCCTTCCGCAAGGGAAGTATTCCGCCACTCAAGGCTGAAATCTTGATCAGCATTCATCTAAACTGCTTGATGGGCACTTTCTTCTCTTCCAGGCCCAACTCTGTATTTTTATTTAGCAAAAGAATGCCTCACTTATGCAAAGTAGCTGGGGAGACGAGCGCAGTGCTTTCAAGCTGATGCGTCTTGACACCTTCCTCGGAGATGCACAGAAAGATCCAGCATGCGCAGGGATCGGAAGAATCAGATCTAAAACCCACTTGGCCAGGAAGGGAAAAAGCAACACCTGCAGTTTTCCCTTCGGAATAGTGGGCACTCTTGCTCCCCTTTCTTAACCCACCTTCTAAAAATAAAAGAGCCAGTTGGATTTGTTGTTGTTGTTGAATTATAAATACCGGTTGGCAGTCTGGCATCTCCTGCAGCAGATCAAAGCAAGGGAGCATTATTTATTTATTTATTTCCTCTCAGGTTTATTTTTATGTCCATGAGCCTTCTTAATTCTCAAGAATTCGTTAGATTTTCCCTTGCGATCCAGCTCAGCATGCAGCTCCATTCAAACCCCTCCCAGCTACCTGGAGGCTGGGATGGAGCCCGGCTGCAGCATTTGGCCACAGCACCCCTCACCAGCAGCTCCTGCCCACAGCTCAGGTTCAAGTTCAGAGGCAAAAATCCCAGAGGTTTTGAGGGCAGCACAGTGTTTCCCTGCTCAAGAGGGGGGGAAAGTTGAGGCTAGATGTACCCAGGGTGCTGCAGCATCGAGCGAGCCTCTACCCTGTAGCACCTTTGGTCTTGGCTTTATTACCATCGGCAAATGGTGGTAAGAAAATTATTTGTATGGGAATAATTGAGGAATAAAATCAAGTTCCTGGCTACAGACACCCCCAGGCTTCAAATCAGCACCAGACCTGGAGGCATCAGGGCTATGTGCTCCTTCACCTCCATCAGTCTCCAGTCCTTGGCTGCAGCCAGTGCTGGGGATGGAGCCAGGGATTGAGCCAGGAGCAGAACCAGGGATGCAGCACTTTTCCTGGGGGTAGCGTGGCCCCACAAGCACAGCCTGATGACAAGGCGCTGAAAACACGGCCGCACCAGCAAATTAAAGCATCCAAAGCACGGCACGTGCCATCCTGCTGACTCAGCAATCTCCACCCTTGCGCTGCTGTGCAGATGCTCCAGGAGCAATTCTCTCCCCTTGTTTTATAGCCCAATTAGTTGTGTCTAATTGAAGTGCTGGGCAAGGAGGTGGGGAATGGCGAGCCAACACCAGGCCGGGTGTTATCACTCCAGTGTCCGTAGAGTCAGGCACTCCCATCGGAAAGGGAACATGAGCTTTATTAAACATGTTTTTTCCTTTGGCGTTTTTAATTAGGGTTAGAAGTGTTCCAGCGGAAATCAATAACCTCCCAGAGCTGGAGCAGGCGAAAGCTGAGGGCTTGAGGGACAGCTGCCGTCGCTGACTCCAGCCCACCAAGTACACAGAGCCCTCCCCTCGCAGCCACAGCTCCCAGCACGGTTGCACAAGTTGAATTAAGATGATTGATGGCAGCTCAGTCACCCAAGAGAGCATTTTCCGCTTCTGTAAATCACTAAAAACCAAGCACACACCCCACACACAACCCCCCCAAAGCCTGCCTGGCCACGGATCCCTACAAGTGCCCCCAGGAGCTTCCGAGGATGCGACAGCGAGAAACACATGCACAACTCGCCACTGGATGCCTTCGCTCGTGCCTTCCTCTGCTCCCAACCCAAGCGCTTCAGTGCTGACTTCATTACTCAACGTGCAAGAGAGCTGGGGATGGACTCACCTCCCGACATCCCAAATACATAACCAGCTGCCCTGCGCAGCTCCTCACCCTCTCCTCCCCAGAACAGTTACCAAACTACCCCAGAGCCATCAAGTCCCCAGAAAACCCATGGGGACCCCAAAATCCCGCACCAGCCCTCTCATCTCCCCATCCCACAGCCCCCTGCGGTGGCACGGGCAGGACCTGGACCCCCCAGCCTGGCCCAGGACTCAGCAGCAATGCACAGCCCTGAGCTCAGCAGGACCAGCTCAATCATGTAGGCAGCTCATTACACTCTTTTAATAAGATACATGCTGGTTTTACATTCATTTGTCGTTTCTGATAATGCCCTGCCCTACATAACGGCACTGTTATCCTTGCTGAGGTGAGGGGAAGAATTTCTTTCCTAAAAGAGTGCCTGCATTAATTTTTCAGTAAGCGCCATAAAAGATTTAATCTCCAGCTCCTCTTTTGCTAATGGGATTAGTAGAATTTATTTACTGATTTAATTAATCGGTGTGCCTTCCGCTCATCTGAATACAGCAGTCCAGAAACTCCCTGGTTTCGGGCTTCATTTCAGTTTAGAGCTTGCAGAAAACATGTGCCTCTAAGTCTGGATGATTGGAATTGTTTCCAATGGGGTGCGTTAAAAAGAGGGGAGGGAGGAAGGAGGTTTTTCTCCCCTGTGAGCCATGACTGCAGAGCATCAGCTGTACCACACCACTGACAATTTATATTCGCCAACAAACTGTTGTTGGCTGCGGGTAACACCCTCCAGCACCAGGATGGACCCACTCCATCCTGTGCCAGTCAGCGGGACCTACCTGCATCCCACCCACTGCATCTCCCCATGCTCTGTGTCCTCGCCAAATGAGGGGTTTTACTTATTGATCCGCCTCCCATCCCAGGGCAGTCGGGCTCAGGGGCGTGATGTGCTCACAGTAGGGTCCCAAGCCACAGCTGTGGGGCTGGGGGGGGGATCCACACCCCCCGATGCTTCTCCCATTGCTTTATATAGGTCACCCTGTGCTCAGCAGCGCGGCAGCCACACTTGTAGCGGGGGAGGTTGGACTTCACACTCTTGCTCTCCGCGCTGCTTTTCTAGGTCACCAACCCACAGCGGTGTATTAAAATAGAGTCTCTCCACTTCCCATTTCCCACGGCTGTAGGCTGAGCTGCCCGGGCTCTTGCAGCTGCCAGCCGAAGGGGAAGGGGTGCGAGAGTTCGGCCACAAACCCGGGGGCCTGAGTGCAGCCCTGTACTCGTTCCTCTGGGCACCCTCAGACTGGGGAATAGGGGGATGAGGGAGGTGATGCTGCACCCTGGGAATGAACAACTCCAAGGGCAGTGGTGTGGGTGCAGCAGGATGTGCCTGTGTGTGGGAACACCATGAAGGCAGGTTGGGGAGCTTGGACAGGTACTGATGGGGACCTGGTGCCCAGCCTATCCCTGTGGCACTGGGTCTCACCTCTGTGCATATGAAGCCTTGGCAGGTTTGCCCACCCCAAAATCTCTGTATTCTTCACATGGCAGCTTAGAGGTTAAACCAGAACACACTGCGAGGGGATGGGGATAACGGGGACGGGGACAGAGCGAGAGGGTACCATTTCCAGCAAGTGCCACTTGTTTAACAAACCGAGAAATCAATACTGTCACCAAGTCTTATCCGAAGGACAGCGTGAGCGAGGCAGCGCTGCAAAGGGATTTGGCTGCCAAGTCTTCCCAACATGGAGAGATCCCCAGCCAGACAGGGAGCTCTGGGCAAGAGAGAGGTGTGGAAGATCCAGGGGCAACCATTTGTGCCCCAGGGGAGCACCTGCTCAGGATGCCCTTGCACCCAGCCCAAAGCCACGAGTGACCATCTCAAACAAAGGGCTGTTTTCCAGCTTGTTTTACTTCCCAGCCAAGGCTGCAGGTATCAATCGATTGCTGCTCTGGCTGCTGCCTTGAGGGTAATGATTCTCTTTGGAAAAATTAAAGCAGCAGCAGCAGCTGAGTTTCTCATGCAATAAAGAGCCGGGGCTGCAAGCAGGCAGGTGGCTCAGCTGGTAGTGTGAGGTTTTAACTCTGGAGCAGAAAACCGGCTGGTCAGAGCTCCCAGGACACACATGGGTGTATTTACTGCTGTCCTTGCTACTGGTGTGCCCTGCTTGGACAGAAACCCAGCAGATATCCTTCATCCCATGCAGTGAGCCATGCTGAGAGCAGCCTGAGGAGATGCTCCTCAGAGCAAGCCAGAGCCTCCGCAAAACTCACAGCACCCAGGAAGGGTTAAACATGGAGTATCACTGCAGGAATATTCTCCCCAACACCTGCATCACATCCGCAGGGGAGGGAGAGTAGAGGGTTTTGAGATATGCTGGGACTAGTTGCTTTGATCTTTAGTGTGGCAGAGCCTTAGTGCTGCAAAACAACCTCTGAGGGCTTTGATATTCTTGAGCATGCGAACAGAGCCAGCAGCAGGCTGGGAGATGCTCACTGGTAGTTAACTCTCATCTCGGTTCAACTGGATGAGGAGTGAAAAACCCCAGGTTCAACCTGAGCATCCTCCCAAGAGGGTGCTTGGACAGTTCTTCTTCCAGGAGATGTGTGCGGAAGGTCAGGGAAAGTCACCCAGCCCAGACTGATAAATACAGGTTACCCATCGCCGGGCAACCTGCAGCCGGTTAGTTGAGATCTATAGCTTGGAGCCCTCCTGCTGAAGATAAACCTCTGTGTCGCAGCGTGACCCCAGAAAGGGGTGCAGCAGGGAAGGCACATAGTTAAACATACAGCTGGGTGGTTGCCGGACAGATGGACAGACACACACACAGAGCCAACATCCCTCCCGGACACCAGCAGCCGTGATGTGGTGTTGTGCTGCTGCCCAAGAGCCACCTCCCATGGGGGTTTCCAGGCTTTGCCCTCAACACCCAGCAGCATCTCCTCAGCGGAGCGGCTGCTCCTGCTGTAACGCTGCAGCCACAGGGACCGATTGCAGGTTTGTAGCAGGACGCAGCTGGTTGGAGCTTGGCACTGCGTCCAACGGATCTCATTCAATCCTGCTCACCCAAAGGATGGCATTTTCCCACTCCCCCACTGCCAACCCTGCCCTGAGTTTCCCTGCAAAACCTGGCTGCAGTTTGCAAGACTTTCCCAAGGGAAGAGAGCTGGGTGTTTCAGTGAATCTGATTTTTTTCAGCAGATGCAGCCAAGGGCAGGGATAGGCTCAATAAGGGGAATTATAAGACACAATAAACACATTCAGTTTGGACCAAGGATAACTACAGAAGAGTGACTTGGTGATAGCTACAGCCCGCACCCAGCCACAAAGATCTGGCCAGAGGCAGCAGAAGGCACCCTGTTAGCGCCAGCACCGCGCCAGCACAGAGCCCTGTGGCTCTAAAACTCTGCATCCCCAAAATATGGCCCATCCACATCCACGGCCGCACTGGGCAGTGTCCAAGAGCTGCGTCTGACGGCTCTGAGCACCGTCCGAGCTACTGAGCTCAGACACATCTGCTCAAACTGGTTTCTCTTCCAGGATCAGATTCGAGTTGACCCAATTCATAAGACATCTGACATGCACCCACACACGCGATAACGTCCATCAAACGGGCTTCACTAGCTATTTCCCCAACTCTCATGGTCTGCATGGGCACTGCCACCCTGTCCCCCTGCCCTGCAGCCCCCCTCTCTCCTCAGCTGGTCTGAAAGTCTTTGTGGAAGAAAGGGCAGGGGGAGCAGCTGTGGCTAGACACACCGAACACCGGAGCAAGAGCTGAGCAGCCTCTTGCCCACCTAGGAAGCGCCAAGCGTTACACGTCCTCCTTAATCTCTCTCAAGGCAAAAGCTACAGACCTGTGGCCACACGGCAGCCCCGGCAGCCCAATGTCATCTCAGGGACACCTCATACACAGCTCCAACACATGGTGGACGGAGCATCCTGACAGGTGGCCTAAATCTCTCTCTCTCTCCACGTCCCCCTGCGGCTGCGTCTGGGAGGTGACCCAGTTGGGGACACACATGTCCCCCAGGCCTTTGGGGGAAAAAGCATCCCCTGGTGCCAGATCCTGTGCCTGTGTCTGGCTGCCCTCAGGTCCAGGGCAGGGCAGGATGGTCATCATAACACATGTCACTGGGCTGGCAGCTCTGGCACACCACCAAATCCGCATTCAGCCAGCATCCTTTGGGCAGAGACTGCACGTGAACAGGACCAGCCTGTCTCAAAGGCCACCTCTACTTAAGACAGCAGGAAAAAAAGACCCTAAAATAGCCCAGGCTGAGCTTATTCCCCTGGACCTCGTTCACCGCAGCCTGAGCCTACAGGGCTGTACCCACCAACATGAAACCTGACCTGAATTTCCACTCAAAACCCAACCACAATTTGCCATTCAGAGGATCAGGTCCAAGTGTTCCAGTGAATTCAAACTCTCTTGCTTTGGCAACATCATTTTCCTTTGTCCTCTCCCACCCTGCGCCACTTCCCAGCACCCCAGGGTGGCACTGGGGACAGGCAGGACTGAGCAGTGCGGCCGTGCTCAGCAGCTCTGCCAAAACCACCCAATCAATAACTTTTCTCTGCATCACCATGTGCCTTTGCAGTGGAATAAATTAGAAGTGGGGGATGCCGATCAGCCAGTGCCAAGTCTTGTGCTGTGGGACAAAACGCCTGCCAGTGCATCCCACTGGGTCAAGGTGCTGATCTAGAAGACAACACGTGCCCAGAACTGGGAGTGAAGCTCAGTCCTCTGCTTTTTTTTCCTGGATTTCACATCCTGTGGTCTCCCTGACCTCTGGATCCACATATGAAATGGGTCAGGGGAATCTTTCCCCACAGGGCAGATGGAGAATTCCCATCCTGCCACTGGCCCATCCTCAGACACTGGCTTGGGCATGAGGAACCTGTGGGGTGCTGTGAGCTGTTGGGGATGGTTGGGAAGCAGGTCCCCACTTCAGCAGCCGCTCCAGGGGCATACAACCTGCCCGCTGGGAAAACAAATGGAAGGGAAGAGAAAGGAAAAAAGAAGAAAAGGGAACAAAGAGGGAAAGAAGAAGGGAAAAGTGCACGGCTGGGGACTGAGACCTGGCAGACAGGGAAGTGATGCCACGTGTCTGCACTTCCCCAGCTGTGAGCAAGGAGGTTTGCAGTGATACGTGGGGCTCATGAAACATGGAGTCATTTTCCCATCCCCATGGGATGGGAAGGAAAGGCAGGGGCTGACGCTGCTGTCCCACTGCCTACTTGCAAGGAACAACCTGCAAGGTGAGAGCTTGCCATCCTCTTTCCCTGTGCTCTTGGGAAGAGCTCTGTGATTCCAGCCTCGAGTTTTACAGCCAAAAAAAGAGGTAACAAACAGCTGAAAACCGGGATCCCGTTGCAGGGAAACTGGGCAGCTCAAGCAATGACCAGTACAGGCTCAGGCTGAAAACCGGGGTCCCGTTGTAGAGATTCTGTCAAGCAATGACCAGCACAACTGGCCCCAACCACAAGAAAAATCGGATGCTGGGTGTGCTTCAGTGGCTTGGCTGTGGCTGAGTGGGAGGCTCCTGAGTGGGATGCTCGCAGTGGGATGCTTGCATCTGGCTGGGCAGCAGTGATGCTCTGGCCAGGACAGGAATCACCAAACCCGTGACCACAAAGATATTTTTTACACATTTTTGCACCCGTCCGCTTCCCCATATGTGGCTTTGAGTCTATGGCATCACAGAGCCTCAAGAAACACCCCAAATCCCTTTCCATGACCTCACCAGTGCCGCAGCAAGCCTGGAACCAGCTCCTCTTACTCTTTTGCCTGGCTCAGCCCCATCCCACCCCATCCGAGCAGGCTGCTATAGCCTTTTCTGTTCTAGGGCTGTAAATCCTGACACAGAGCTATTTCCCCCCCTGCTTTATACCATTTGGCAGCCATTCAGGTTGTATTTGTGTTTTGGCTGCCAGCAATGCAGCATTTACAAACCTGCCCCGGATTTATCTGCTGCAGCCTCAGCCACTGAATTACCGATCGCCAAAGTTTGGGATGTTTCGGAAACGACAGTTTTTGGGCAGCTGAGATGTGCCCTGATCCCTGTCCCACCCACAACCCACTCCCCTGCCTCCATTCATTGTTCCTTACAGCCCCCCATCGGCTTCATCTGTCCCCCAAAATGGACTAAACACACATTTTATTTCCCGTTCTGTGTTTCCAGATGGGTTTGCCCCACACAGACCCCACACAACAGCTCCAGGAGCTGCGGGTCAGGGCCCCCTCTCCATCCCTTTTAATCTTGGGGCACTGCAGACTTCTCCCCTCCCCCTTCCCACATAGGCTATTTCTACCCAAGTAGATTCTCAAGTGTCTAATAAAGGCCGAGTGCCTGCTCCAACATCTCTCCAGCTTTCCATCTCCTCACTGTTTAAACACACCAACTTGTTGGAACTTACTTACCCTCAAAGCTTTATCCAGCAGCCTCACAGCTCATATCGTGCTGGGAGATATCAGCCGGGCAGCCACGGGAGCCGGCATTTTTGGGGAAGACAGACTAAGGAAAGATGCTCTGTAAGTGCCCAGGGCCGACACTCAAGAGGGATAAGCATCCCGTAGCAGTGCTGCAGCAGGGCTGCAGGACACTGACAGTTCAGTTAACCAACCAGCAAAGACCAGGCAGACCCACTTTGGGTGTTTTTAGGTATCCCAGCAGAAAGACCCCGGTGATAAAGGCTTTAAGACACCGGAGCGTGCAGTCCCCATCCCTGGGAGTCACTGGAGAGGGTGGTAGGACCACATTGGGATGTCTCCATGGAGGAGAGCTCTGAAGGATGCTGGACCAATGAGCAAGCCAAAAGCCAAGCCAAGAGCTTAAACACAAACTCATCAACCTCCTCCAGCAATTTTCACTATCAAAGCTGGGTTATAAAAGAGGTTTCCTTTCAAGAACTGTCAAAAATTCATGAAAGAGGTGACTGGTAACCCCCAAACTGCTGCGGGGCTTGGGGCAGAGCTTGCAAACACTGGAGCTAACAGTGCTGGGCGCAGCTTTTGGGCAACCCGCATCCACGTTTGCACTCGGAGGGTTTAATTGCTCCATGAGAGAGAAGAGCAAGCGCCCATAAACCTAGAGAGAAAATCACACTTGGGTGAAAACAACGTGGAGAGGAGGGGGTAGGCCAGGACAAGTATAACATTAATAACCTCTGTCGTGTTGGCAAAGGGGCAAGATCCTTACAAGGAAAATTGGTGGTTCCTTTTTCCTGATCTGAGCTGATGGGGACAAGCCAGAGGAGACAGAGACTGTGCGGGGAAGAAGAGGATTTTGGTGCATTAGCCTGCAGGACGGATACCCAGCCAGATCCACTCATAGCTAGAGAGACTGGCACAGACAGAGGTGGCTGAAGATGAAGCAGCAAGACAAGCAAGAGAGCCCGAAGGTGCCGGCAAGGACTGAGCCACGAAGGTCTGAGCACAGGACAGCTCTGCCTGTGCCCCCAAGCAGGATGATGCTCAGCATGCAACATCCCCAGCCAGGGAGACCAGAGACCTCTTTGTCTCTCCAGCTAATCTAGTTGTTAAATTCTCCTCTGAATTCTGCTCCTTGCTGCCTTCGCCTCCAGGGTTTAACTGTTCAGGCTCCCTCTGCACTGCCCTGACCCTGATGCTCAGAAAATGGAGGAAGCGGTTTTAAATCTAACCCACTCAGTCACTCAGCTGGGTCCTGATCTCTTGCCACCAGCATCAACCCAAAGCCACCTGGAGCTACTCCTCATTTACATCAGTGTAATTGATATCCCAGCTCGTTATGTTTTAACGCGCGGCTTCCAGACCTTATTTAAAATTCATTGAAGCTTCCCCACTCAAAAGGATTTAAGACCAAAAAAAAAAACCCAATGAAACCAACGTGTGTGTGTGTTTGTGGAGCTCTGCAAAGCCCTGAAGACAGAAGGACCAAGCGTCTCCATCTGCTCTGCAGTGCAGCGGGAGCAAGGCTGTAGTAAATCAAGAGGAGGGTGATGCAGCAAGCCCTCCTGCAGACAGCTTCGGCAGCCACCAGTGATCCTCTTCTGTCAGGGCAGACGTTGTCCCCAGGGTGGGGGAACTGAAAGAACCCCCCCCACACTTCTTCCTGGTATCCCCCAAAGAAGGATCACCACAGCTCTGGACTGGCAGGGGTGGATGTTACCCTGTTTAAAGGAGGGGAGATGGAGAGGGCAAGCGGCCTTTTGTCTGCTAGAGCATCCCTCGGGCAGAGCCATTCTTTAAAACGAAGCTGTGGGAGCGGGGACCACGCCAGCGGGAAGGACGGGCCTTCCCATCACCTGGCTACAGCCGGCCAAGGCGCTATGCTGGGAGCCGAGCACAACCAGTTGCTCCAAGGTCCTGCACTGGGATGGGGAGAGGGACACGGCAGCAAGGAGACACTCTTCATGCCCCATGCCCTTGCCTGGCTGAGGCTGCTCAGACGTGGGCAAGAGAGAAACAAAGCCCTGCACAGCAAAGCCTCATGCCAAGTTTCCTTTTGGCACCATTGCTGTGAGCATCCATTCTTTCAGATCAAATCCCCCCTGTCCCACTCCCCCACAGGCAGGTCCTGAGATGAGCAAGGTGCTCATCCCTGCCACACTGATCAAGAACGAATAAGCCCCCACTGGAGCCGCACGTGGTCCAGTCAAAGCATGCAGCAGAAGGAGAGATCTTGGAGATTTTCCTCTCTCTGCTTCCCTAAACCCCACTGAGTCCAAAATCCCGATCCAGGAGAAGCTGCCAACTATTCCAGAACCACAAAAGACGAGAGCACAAGGAAGAGCAGAAAGCCTGGGCTACTGCCCGTCTTACCACCCCCCCATCAAGAAGCACCTACAAAGAAGCTGAACGCAGCCCGTGGGGTTATTTATTGCCTCGTCAATCTGAGGACAAGGAAAATCATTCCTTGACTCCGAATGCCGAACAGAGCCGTCTCTCTCCACATGGGATGGCACAGGGGTTGGCTCTCCTTTGCCGCCAAGCCTTATTCATGTGGTTTTGGGGTCACCCCACCCTCACCCTCGGGAGATGGTACGTCTCCCATGTAACCATCAGACGGGTATAAAGGTTATAGGAAAGCTGGGGGAAGAGAATGGAAAAAGGAATTAAAAGGATGTGAAGGACCATCAGGGACTCTCTGCACCTTTCTCCCAGCTGAATCCCCCTGCGAGGCTGAAGCATCTCTTCCTCCTCGCCCCCCTCCTCCTACCAAAAATGGGTGAAAAAAGAGGAGGGGAACAAACCACATGCAGTATTTCAGAGCAAATCACTTTTTTAAAGTGCACTTAAAACTCTCAGGGTGCCATTTAAGAAACATAACACATCCTCCCCAAGGAGATGGGTTTTTTTTTTTTCCCCTCCGAAAATGCTCCACTAACGGCTTTCCAAACACACGCTGGAGAATTATCTACAGGCATAAAAACCCTCACCAGAGCCAGATTGCGCAGGATCTGTTTGTCAGCAGCTCCCCATTGTGCCCACACCCTCTGCACCCATGGCGGGCAGGATCAGGGATGGGGATGTGGCTGCCCCCAAAACCCCTGGAGTGGAGGTTGGGATTCTTGCCCCGTTCTTCTTCCTGAAACATGTAAAGCCATTGGCTTTCCATGAAAAAAGTCCCAAAAAGGGACCCTGAGGAGGTCCAGCCCCACGATCCCCAAGCACTTTCCCTCCCTAAATACCAAAAGTGATTTTTAAAATCAGCTTTAAAGCCCAGAGGGAATCAAGGAGCAGCAAAGAGACAAGAGATGGCATTTGCGTTTTAAGGCCAAGTTAAACTAAGATCGCTCCGCAAGGAAAGTAGCTGAAAAGCACCCACAGCCTTTTGGCAGCTGCCTGAAGGGAAGGAGGGATGCTGGGCTGGGCATCAGCTTTCCCAGTTGTACTGAGGCACACTCAAACTCAAACCAGCAACCTCACACACAGAGCCCAGCTTTAAAAGGGCTGATAACACAGAAGCTGGGGGTGCCAACGAGCCCTGTCAGCCCAGAGACAGAATTTAGTGAGAAGAATTAAAATAAAATGGATAAAAAAAGGGAAAGTTGGGTCGTGCTTACAGCCATTTGGTTAATTAATATTGGGAAAAGCTGCGAAGAAATGAACTCATAAAGCCTCACTCAGGAGGCTGGGCTTTACAAGTTGGCTGGCTTTGGAGTTTTGTTTGGTTTGAAACCCAACATTTAGAGCTAGGGCAGTGCTGGCAGTGCTGGCAGAGAAACAGGAGAGCGAGCACCAGCCCCGAGAGCACACTTGGACATAAGCAGCGCCCAGCTGAGCCCAACTTGTAGGGAAACCCCAGCAGCAGCCTCAGCCCGGTAATTAACAGATGGGGTGGAAGCGCTGATGACGACGTGGAAGAATTGGGTCTGTTTGATATGGAGGAGGAAGGTTTTGGGGACGCCTTGGTGCTGTGCTATGGCGAGGCATTTGGCCACGCAAATTAAACCGAGCCAATAAACTAGAAATGCAGGACCCTGTAAAAATCAGCAAGGGACAGAGGAATTGAATCAAAAGGAGTTTGGAGGAATTAAGGAGCCAGCCCAGGAGCTCTAGATATTTAATTTTTTCTTCATACGTCCTTTTTGAAACAGCTGCTGTGAATTGCCAGTGGTGCCTTTCGTTCCCTCGGGCGTTGAAATGGCCTGCAGCGCCTCGCTCAGTGCCTTGCACATCTCCGTCCTGACATGGCAACTGGGCAAAGCTGCGAGCTGAAAGAAGGCTCACTTAACGAAGAAGTGAGATTTAATTACCACCAAGCAGTGTGCAGTTACAGAAATCAGATTTCCTTAAAACTAACCTGAGCTTTTGGGTTTGTTGGTTTGGGATTTTTAATGAGATTCCTAAATGAGTTTACTGACAGGCTGGGGTGCTCAGTTCGGCCACGGGTGATGTTCTGATGAGGAAACTGGAATGACACAAAAAAGCCATCAAGCACCGGAACCTGTTTAATCCCAAAAGAGCAGCTGAGAGGGGCTGCCCAAGGCAGGGATCACCAGCGATGGGGATGCTCTGCCAGCTGATGAGTCACTGAGTAACAAGGGCTAATAACGGATGCAGAGAAAGCTGTTTTACAACTGGCCTAATACCAGAACTGGGGTTAAAAGATTCCTCCTGGCCTTAAGAGCCAGTAACAGCAAAGCATGGGGAGGCATCTGGTGAAGGCGGCACAGGGGTTTCTCTCTCCTCCCACCCAGATGGATAGATGGATGCACACACACACACACACGTCGCCGTGTTGCTGCGGCTTCAAACAGGGCTCCGTCCTCAGCGTGCCCGCTGACGGTGATTTTCCATGCTGCGTTTGTGCGCCAGCTTTTATTCCTCTCCCGGGAAATCAAGCTGCGAGCTCTGCAACAGGCAGCAGCAACAACAGGGAAGGGGGGGAAAAAAATAAAAAATATAAAACCCAGTTACTAGGACAAAGAGGAAAGGAAAGTGCTGGAAATCAGCCTGCCCGCTGCAGCCGAAAGCCAAAGACACGTGAGGTTTTGAGTGATGGCAGCATGGATACAGGGCAGTGGGGATGCTGCCGATGGCCCCCAGGGTGGGGAATGCAGGTTGAACAAAGCAAGAGGGCATCGAGAGGTTGGGGTTTGGGTGGGAGGGGTTTAGTTGCCACATAGTGGTCAGGCAATGTGTGGGTCATGTAGAAACCCTCTGCTGGAGATGGGGCATTTCTCACCCCATGGCAGCAGGAGCGAGGCAGGACGTGGCAGAGCCACCATGTCAGGGCAATGCTGAGTTTGGCCCCTGGGCATTTCTGGGGCTCGCCAAACCCCCACCTCCATCCCCCACCCCAGGGCCAGCTCATCCTTTTTTTTCACCTAAACTGCAGGTGCTGGGAAGTCTCCACCCCACACACAGAAGGTCATCCTGCTTGGGGACATCCCTCCCTGGAGATGCCACCAGCCCCATCCCAGCCCAGCATGGTCACTGCCAGCCATCCCTCCGGGAGACACCTTTGCTCAGTTCACCCTTGTTAATTACTGTAGGGAGCCACACACACACACGCTCTCCCCTCCAACTACATCTCCCAGAGAAGGATGTACTGGAGCCCAGAGCCATGGTACCGGCCAGTGCCACTCCCATCCCCTAGCAACAATCTTTTTAGGCTGTACAGGTGGTAGGAACAAAGTCACTGCTATGCTTAGCACAGATGATGCATGAAAAGGTCTGGCTGCCGCCCTCAGACACAGAGGGAGTGGAGAACAGTGGTTCTGGGGCTGATTTGGGGATGTCTTTGGGGTGAAAAGCAGCAGAATGGGGACCAAAGCCCAACCAGAGTCCCAGGAGGATTTTACACCAGCTCCAGGGTAACAGCTCAACGTGCCACAGACAGGGTATGCTGGGGGACATGGGAGGGCGACAGGTGGGCAGAAGGACCATCAGTGACAGGGAGGTTTGGGGCAGCAGGAGGAAGGATAGGATTGAGGAGCTGCAGAAAGCAGCCAGGTGCCAGATGGGTTTTAGGGCAGAGGGGTGAGAAGCCAGCTGAGCCCCAGCATCAGTTTCAACCCCACCGCCCCTCGCACTGCTGAGGGAGAAGGTTTTTCTCCCAAAAGGCACTGGCACGCAGTGGCAAACAGCTCCCACTCTGCGTTCAGCCCTAAGAGCAGCATCGCAGGGAGCATGATGCAGGTCTGTGCTCCTGGGCACACAGAGGCACCTTCCTCCCCCCTTCCCCCCTGCTCGGCTCTGCTCCTCTGCAAAACCCTCACGTCTCCGAGCAGGCACAGGCAGAGAAGCCAACGCTGCTCCCGACGATGATGAGCCCCTTTGTACCCAGCCCGCGCGCTCCGGTACCTTTGGGCAGCGATAATAGGACAGCCGGCTGCTGAATGTCACCTCTTCAGAGAGGAGGACGGGGGCGGCCCCCGTGCTGCGGCTCATCAGTGCTCTTGTCTGTGAGGAGTCATGAGAGGAGGAGGAGGAATTAATCCCAAAAGCTCAGCTTGTCACCTTTGATTTTGGGGCCTGGGAGCATCCATTTCCTGCCCTGCTCCGTGCGAGGTCCTGGGAGCAGCAGGGAGCCACCAGCACCCCCCTAAAAGTGACACACCCCCAGCCTCACACCGTCCCCCCACAGACCTGTCCGGGCACCGATGATGAAGCCCCTGAGACCTGTTGCAAACTGGGGCTGATTTCAGCACAAAGCAGGTGGTGACATCCCAAGGCCAGGACCTCCCAGGGGCTCAGGACCACATCTCTTCCCTGCTGTGCCCCTAAAACTGCCACTGCCACAGCCGGGCTGTTGGCAAAGCCCAAATGCCCATTGCTCCTCCTTGGAGATTTGTACAGCCATGACTGTTGGGGTCCTCTCTGTGCTATGGCCAGCACTGCTCCCTGAGCCCCCCCACCCCCAGCTCCCCTCTGTTCCTCCAGGCAAAGCCAGGAGAGAGAAACACAAAGGACACATGTCACATAGGCACCTGTTCTAGCGTGAGGGTGAGAGAAGAACCGGGTGAGACGAGGCCTCCCCGAGGTGACTCAAGACCCGAGGGATGACACTGAAGGACATTCACTGTGAATCTCCATCCCAGTGCTCTGGCTGTAGTGACCCATGAATGCGCTCTCTGCTCTGCCTCCAGTTCACGGGCACATCCCCATGCTCTGCTTCCACCGGAGGGATGCTCCTCAGGAGAAGTTCACCCAAACGCTGCAACATAGCAAGTCCAAGCAGAAGATGCAGCACTGGAGCCATGTGAGACTGGCCAAACCCTGGCTCCTCCAGGGAACAAAGTGGTAGTAAGTGGGATGAGCCCAGTGGGATGACCACACCACAAAACAGAGTGATTCCCAAAAGCAGGAGCATCCTTCCCATTAGCCCACAGCCCTCTGGGTCTGGACCCAGCAGGACACAAGGCAGAGACCCTTCTGCATCCAGTGATCCCTTTGGAAACCTTGGGTGCTTCCCTGTACCCCCCCCTTCCCTTCTGCTTGAGATTTATCACAGAACCTCGGCAACAAACTCCCCCCAGCAGCAGCACCCTTGACTGTGAATCACACCGAGTTCTCATCTACCTATAAAGCCTCCTCCAGGACTCCATATTAATCTGGGAAAGCAATTAGGCATTTGCCAATTAAATTTTAAACGTTTAGTGGAAGGTGTGTGTGCATGTGTGAAGAACTCCTGTAGAAAAATAGAATAAATAAGGAAGCGGAGAAGTAAAGCCCTAACGAAGGGAATGATGAAAGGCAACCCGGATCTGCAGCCAGCTCAGATCGCACCTCTCTCATCTCCAACTGAAAACTCACCGCCACCACAGCACCACCGCAGAGGCAGTGACTTGGAGGCAGCCAAGAGTTACTTTAATTGGCTTCATCGTCGCTTACCCCCACGGAAAGCAGGCGAGAGGGGAAAGCGTTTCATCCTCATCTCTCCTTCGGGGGAGGAACCTGGTGCGGCAGCAGGAGGCTGCAGCTACTCAGATGGAGAATGATTGTTCTCCCAACCCGATGAGTTCGTGGGTAACCTCCATTGTGGGGTGAAGCGCCTTTCACTCAGCAAGCTCCAAACCTTCTGGCTCTTTGCAGAGAAGCCCCGGCCCCAAGAACCCCATGGGAGCACGGAAATCAACCCAGATCCCCATTGTGACCCAAGGCACCAGGATGATGCCGCCTTCCCTTTCCTGTTACTAAATCCATGAGGAGAAGGGATTTTTCCCAAATACCATGGGGATGGGTCAGCTTTGAGACACTAAACGCACTGCAGGGGACACAGATGACCAGCCAAGGAGACCCAATGGCAGCCACGGATCAAAGCCCCGTCCCTCAGACTCGCACATTGCTTCTCAGCACAAGCTCCCCGGCCCTGCTAAAGGCAACTCATCTGATGTCCCTCATTCCTCTGCTCCAGCTTGCACCCATTGCCCCTTGTCCTGTCACTGGCCATCAGTGAGAAGAGCCTGGCTCCGTCCTCCTGACTCTTGCTCTTTGCATATGTATAACCATTAATAAGGCCACCCCTCAGTCTCCTCCAGGCTAAAGAGCCCCAGCTCCCTCAGCTTCTCCTCATAAGGAAGATGTTCCACTCCATCACTTCAGTGGCCCTGCGCTGGACTCTTCCAAGGAGTTCTATGTCCTTCTTGAGCTGAGGGGCCCAGAATCAGACACAAGATTCCAGGTGTGGTCTAAGCCCTCCAGATGTGCCACCGCACACATGCTCAGCCATAGGCAGCCTCCCTTCACACGGCACTGACAACATCTTCCCATCTTCCTCAATATAGGGTGCTCTCAACAGATGAGATCACAAGGACAACTCTCCAGCCACCATCCCAAAACTCGGCCCCAGCCCTATAAGAGTTCAACCAGCATCCCTGGAGAACATCTCCCACCCAGGGAGGCTCAGGCAGCATGGCATTAAGAGGCAACCTGCCGTCACAGAGCCCAGCATGGAGGCAGTGCAGACGTTACATGGAACACCATGTTGGCCTTCACAAGCACCATATCACGTCTCCATCTCCTGCTCTCTGGTCCAGCTGCAGTGGGACACTCATCAGGAAGGAAAGGGAAGGGCAACCATGATCGGGGTGGCCGCGTTTGGCATTCATGTCCCCAGCACCACCTCCCGTTTGTCACTGCAGCGAGAATTAGAAAGCAAAGCTGGCTGTAACGATCCAGCCTCCTCCTAAGTGCACACACATCGGTGGCAGCAGCGTTATTGCTGCCAGTTCAAAGGTGAGCTGGCACGGCCTCGGCCTCCCTGAAGATACGTCAGATGAACGCACGGAGAGGACGCGTCGCAGCAACTCTGTCCTGAAACGTGGGATCCACATCATCACCCGCAGAGAGGGATCCCACCAGGATGCTCACCGTGGGCTGCCGAGGAGCGCAGCGATGTCTGCCTGCTCCTCCAAACTGGGGGAGGTTAATTACTGTGATCAAAAATATCCAGAGGGGAAAAAAACTCCGTTACACCAGATATTAGCAATTAACCCAGAAATCTAAACATCACAACCACGGCAATTAATGAGATCCTACACTCACGCTAATTACCAGTCGGCGCGACAGGCGGATGCGCCAAGAGGGAGGGAGGGAGCCCGCAGAGCCGTCGGAGTGGCAGATCCCAGCCCCAAGCAGGGACACTACGGGAGGGTCCCCTCTTACAGCAGTGACAAAATGGGAGTGTGAGGGTGGACTGGAGGCTTGAGGGGGTCTCCCATCTCCACCGAGAGGCCAGGACACTTGTTACACAGCATTTGTCAAGCAAGACAAGGCAAACACCTCCTTGTTTTTAGACATGTTGAAAGCATGGGAATAGGGAGCAAGGTGGGTTCAAGCAGGAGGAAGGATCCGGTTTCCTCACCCGAGCATCCATAAGGGTTCAGCGTGTTGGGAAAAGGGTCCCTCTGCACAGGGCGAGCGTTCCCGTCCACAGCCGCTCTGCTCCCCGGGTAACCTGTTGGTCCTTACTCCCAGGATACAAATTCAGCTAATCGAGGGCAAGGCGATGAGGGATAATGGATGGGATGTCAAAAGAAATTAAATCAAATGTCAGGATAGAATTCCGGGGGGGGTTGGAACATAATTTTATGATTCATAATGCCAAGCAATTATCCCCGTGACAGGCCAAACTTATCATGCCCAGCAGCCTGGAAAGGGAGCTGCGCAAATCTGCTCATAAAAGATCCTTTACCCAAACTTGGCGGGCGGTGTAACGATCGCTGGCCCACACTTCATTTTTCAGCCCCAAGTGACAAAAAAGAGAAGAGAAGAGAAGAGAAGAGAAGAGAAGAGAAGAGAAGAGAAGAGAAGAGAAGAGAAGAGAAGAGAAGAGAAGAGAAGAGAAGAGAAGAGAAGAGAAGAGAAGAGAAGAGAAGAGAAGAGAAGAGAAGAGAAGAGAAGAGAAGAGAAGAGAAGAGAAGAGAAGAGAAGAGAAGAGAAGAGAAGAGAAGAGAAGAGAGAAACAAACAAACTCTGGTATTCGGCATGCGCCAGAGACAATATATTCCCAAGGAAAAGCAGCTCTGATTGGGAAACACCCCAGGTGCCCCATCTGCCCCAGCACTCGAGACCTCCCCTTTCTCCCACCACCAGCACAGGCAGGGCTCAGCCGTCCATCCTAAAACCGTACAGATGTTTCCTTTTGGACAGCTGACATGCTTCAGTGCTACTCGTTCCAAGCACTGAGATGGAAGCCACGGTTACATCCCCATCAGAAAATACAGTCATTTAATCTCTCAGCCAGGTAGGAAACATCACTGCCCTTGGTGATGACTGCCCCCAAAATGACACCCGCTGACGCGATACAGCGGGGGAGCAGCCAGGCGCTACAGCCAGACACTGCAGCAGACAAAGCGATGCTAATACAGCCCACGGAGGCAGAAGGTGGTTTTGTTTATAGATGACGTTTACCCCAGTGTCTCATTGGCTGGTGGAGCGGAGTGCTGGAAGGGCAGTGACAGGGGATATCAACACGATGGGAAACCACTGCAGCGAGGCCAAGCCCAGGTCAGGCTGTGACACAGGACACCCTCAAAAAACCTCAGAATACCAGAGTTCGGCATACAAAATCAGAGAATCATAGAATATACTGAGCTGGAAGGGATCCATAAGGATCATGAAGTCCAACTCCTGACTGCACACAGGGCTGGACAAGCCAATGTATGTGACTGAGGGCACTGTTGAGATGGTTCTTGAACAAGCTCAGTGCTGTGACCCCTTCCCTGGGGAGCCTGTTCCAGCGCTCAACCACCTTCTCAGTACAGATCCTCTTCCTGACACCCAACCTCAACCTCCAGAAAAAGGGTGTTGGGACCCAGAGGTGGGAAAGATAAATTCCACCTGTAAAACCAAACCAGACATTGAAGCTTGGATGCTCCCACCAGCTACTCTTCCCAAAATGCCTCTTTTTCCCCATCTCCTCTCTCTAGACAGAGACCAAAGGTGAGCCCAGGACCTCCCCCTGTGCTGGGGCAGGGAGCCAGTGACCGCCTGGAGGGCTCAGGGCTTTGCCTGCAGGCAGGGGTCCTGCCTGGAATCAGATGGACCTTTGGCCTTTGCATTCCACAGATCTTTTCCATGCGTGTGGGGTAGGGAGTTGCATCCTGGAGGTACAAAAGAAACAACCAAGCTGCCACACTCCCCGAGGATGTTGTTTCTGCCATTTTCCATCCCTGCTAATAAAACAGGAGCCCTGGCTGGACTGGGAGCACTTTGGAGAGGGGTTTAATTGGCTGCAATTGTGGCAGCTCTCCAGACCCCTGCCAGAATGGAACAGTTAATGGAACAGGCAGCAGCTGCTCCTGCTCCACTCGTGGTAACAGTGGGCTAGTAGGAGGCAGCGCCAAGCCACTGGCTCATTGCCCATCGCTGCCTGCATGTGTGGTCCCCTACCCAGCACCCCCACCCCACTGCGACGCCAGCACAGGGCTAATGGCAAAGGGATTTTATTTGGTTTTGCCTGTTTACTTCCAAGCTGTGCTGAAGCAAGGAGGCCCTTCCTTCCCTTGCCTAGTGTCAGGGAGGATGGCAGAGCTGCATCCTTGGGAGCCCACGCTGTCTGCTCCCAGCTCGGGGCCCGCCGGAGCAGAAGCAGAGCCCAGATGGTGACTGGCTGCCCTGCCCACTGCTGCTCTGTCTGATGGAGCCAGAAGCATCCCTGCTGCTGTTGCTCTGCAAGCAGGGACAGCAAAGCTGCTGCAGCAAGGCACAGAGGGGACTGAGGGGGTTAACGCCTCTCCGACAAACAGGGGAAAGGCAGTGGTGCAGAGCCCTTCTCTGCACCGGGACAGGCATCCCCATGGCCTAAGCCAGTTTTTGCGCCGTAGCCCAGCCTTTTGCCCATCTGCAAGACCTCCAGCCAGGCTCCATCATCATGACCCCATAGAGATGGACCTGGGTACCCTTTGCATCTCCCCGAAACCGCGTCTCCCCCAAACCGCATCACCCCCTTTCCAGGAGCTGCCTGGCCTTGAGGACCACCCACAGGCTCAGCATCTCCCACCCGCAGTAAAGGAGCCCCCAAGGACCTTGTGCAGGCAGGTTTGAAGAGGACAGCTCTCGCTGCCCCGTGACACAGCATCCAAATGGCCTTAAAATAAACTTCCCCTCCTTTCTCACGCTCGATTAAGCATCTCCCCCGAAAGCGCATGTGCCTGCGCGTGCACGTGCACACACACACACACACACGCGCGTGCCATGCTCCCCGCTGCGCCGGCACCGCAGGCAGCGGCGCTCTCATTATGTTTTAAATAAAGCATTTTTAAAATCGCCCAGAATTTAGCAACAATCGCCATGGATACCGATCACTGAAATCCCTCTGTTACTATGGCAACACCTTCCCCATCCTGCCTATTTATCCTGGACCTGACACACCATTTATCGCGAGTGATAGGAGGAGAATTTGAAAGCAACCTTCCCTAAGCGCACAGAAGCATAAAAACCCCTCAGTGAGGAAATAACTATTAATAGAGATAAACCAGCGAGGATTAGCTGCAGACTGATGGTACGCGGGGCGCGTTTTGTGCCTGCGCATCACTGCTAAACACCAAGGATGCTGCAAGTGAAACAGCCTCTGGCGAGAGGGACAGCAGGGCCATCAGGCTCAGGGATGGAAACACAAATGCACTCATTTGTTTCTCGTTTTTTGGCATGGTTAACACACAAATAATTATCATGGGAGTTCATTAGAGCAAGACTTTGTGCCACAAAGGGACCGGGGGCTATGGCAGCTTCAGCGAATGCTGCTTGGAGCCCCCTCGGAAGCCTGCAGGTGATTCTTGGGGCTCACAGTGAGCTGGGGTTGATGGCACCGGAGTAGGAAATCAAATTCCTGGCTCCAGCAAAAGGGACTTCCAAGGGAGCAGGGTCAGCGATCCAGCCAGGCAAAGCATACATAAATATCTCATACTCAATGCTTATGGTGCCTGCAGGGTGATATCAGAGAGGCCCAAGGTCTCCACGGTGTTTATTTCCGTGATACACCTGACAAGTCAGCACAGTCTGTTATTCCCCACATCTCTGGGGGTCCAGCTCAGCAGAGCCAGAGCCTGACAGCGAGGAGCCAAGCAGTCGACACACAAGCGCTCACACAGAAGAGCCTCCAGGCTCTCACGCCATCAGCACAGACAGGAACAAAGCCCCTTGGACCACGCACCAGTGCACCGAGCACACTGAGTGTCTGAAACATGCAGCGACCAGCCAAAGAAAGTGGAACAAGCACACCGCCACCACGGACGGCTCTTCTTCCTATGCTCAATGAAAAAAAGTGGAGAAAAAGACTCCAAGTCCCTGAGAGGGGGATCCTCGCATCCTCCCAATACCAGTTGTAGCATCTCCGTCCTATCCTACAGCTTAAGCACAGTGATGCTGACCAAGGAAGGCCAGCGAATGTTGAGGCAAGCCAGGTGGTGCCTCAGACAAAAGCTCCATCCCCGATCTCATTTTCAAGCTGTTACCATTAAAAGCTTCATACTCAAAGAGCTAGACATGGCTACAGGGAGCGGGACCCATCCCTTGGGGAAGGATGGAATGCAGTTTGTCACAGCCACCTGCCCTGAGGTCACACTTTCTTCTCCTGAAGGGTGATAGCAACACCCTTTGGCTTCCACCAACAGCAGGACAGAGCACTTGGGAGAGCAGCTCCATTATTTTCCTCACGCCTCTGATAAAAGTCTCAATTGAGTCCCTCCACTGACCCATGCCCAGGAAGAGCAATCCGAGTAATGGAGTCTTAGTGCCTTCCCACCTCATGCAGAAACACATCCCTGCGACAGAAGTCACCCCTCAAAGTCCTGTGAACTGATTCAGCTGAATTTTAGGAGCAGGCTGTCCAGATGCTGGTATTACTATGCAGATCTCGGCCTGGGAAATGGCCCAGAGCTAATAGAAATTCAGCACAGCCACCGGTGGTTTGTACAATTAGGAGCTGCTGTGAATCGAAAGGTTCATGTTCAGGCATATTCTTCTGGGAGAACTCATAGAGATTGATTTCAAATTTCATTATTTAGCTGAATCACTTTATTAGGGGAGAGCAGCAGTCCCTGAATCATAGCAGCAAAGAGGGCTGAAGGCTATTCGGAGGTTAGTGCAGGATACCTACGGGGACAGCAGCATGAAGCAACCCAGTGTGGATGCTCAACTACCGCATCTCCCTGACTTCAGGAGGAACACAAACTGACTGCAAGATGATGCAAGGCCGGTAACTGCCACTGTGCAAGTCACCACAAACCTCCGTGACTGGCTCGGAAGTCCAATGGAATCCTGGGCTCCATCAGGAGAAGGGTGGCTAGCAGGGACAGAGTGGGGGGCGAGAATGTCCCTCTCTGCTCTGCCCTCGTGAGGCCCCATCTGGAGTCCTGTGTCCAGAGCTGGGGCCCCCAATACAAGAAAGATAGGGAACTGTTGGAGAGGGTTCAGAGGAAGCCACAAAGACGATCAGAGGGCTGGAGCAGCTCTCCTATGAAGAGAGGCTGAGGGAGCTGGGTTTGTTCAGCCTGGAGAACGCAGCAGGGGGACCTCATTGCAGTCTGACGGTCCCTGAAGGGAGCAGAGAAACAGGAGGGGAACTGACTCTTTAGAAGGGCAGACAATGGCAGAACAAGGGGGGGTGGAGTAAAGCTGAAGGAGGGAAGGTTTAGATTAGACATTAGGGGGAAGTTTTTTTACAGAGAGAGTGGTGAGGTGCTGGAACAGGCTACACAGAGAGGTGGTGGATACCCCATCCCTGGGGATGTTCAAAGCCAGGTTGGATGGTCCCTGGGCAACCTTGTGTAGCTCCAGGCCTGGAGGTCGGTGGCCCTGTCTGTGGCTCAAATCCTTGGGGTCCCTTCCAACCCAGATCACTCAGTGATTCTATGATTAACAAGAGGACTCCAGTAGACTGAAGGAAGGGGAGCAGATCGCATGCCAACACAACGCACTGGCTGCCGCAGTCACACGGGTGAGCATTGAAACACAGGTCTCAATGCCATCAGGGAAAAGATTTGCAAAGCCCGGAGCTTGCGCAGGCGAGGAGTCCCGGGGAGGTTTGCTCTTGGCACAAGAGCCTTCAAAAATCCCCCAATTAAAGCAGCTTTCTGCTACACTAAATTAGGACAGTGCCACAAGCGTGATCGGTGCTGCCCAAGGACATGGGAAGCATCAGGAAAGCAGTGGAAAGATGCATCCACGTGTGGGTCTGTCACCACAGAGTGCAGGCTAAGTGACACCATTCCCCCTGGGAAAGCTGGTCTGGCCAAAGCCATGCAGACCAAGCCAGGATTGCTGCAGTCAGGCAGGAGCTGAGGTCAGACTTACCCAAAAAAAACAAGGGAGCACAATCAATTCTGAGCAGCCAAGCCTTGGACCTCTCTGGCCAAGTAGGAAGGGCAGAGCCATTCCCTTCCTTCCGAGGGATGCTCACCCACTCTGCAAATACAGAACCTTAAACACAGAAGGTAAAACGGGATCGAGTGCTTTGAAAAAGCCACCACTTCTGTAGTATTTCCCTCTCCTGCCCCTCTTATGGCACTTCATATCCCTTCAGCTGTCATTCCTGGCTGTAAACATACACGGAACTTTCACGGATATAAAAAAATACAAAGTGTCCAGAAGAAAACCAATCATAAACCAAAGCTCAGGCATAAGGCTAATAAATAAAGACACCAGAGGGAATCACAGCATCTTCCAGCCAGATTTCCAGCACAGGAGAGACCAGGCAGTTCCTCCCCCTTCCCATTTCACATCCAACGACACAAATAAGGAAAAAGAGAAAAGCACCAGCACGAAACCCCAAAGCTCTCTCCTCCTTTAGGAGCCAATGAACACGTAGACAAGAAGAACAGCAAGTTATCGGGGTGACAGAGACTAAATATGTGGCCTCCAACACTTGGGAGGCATTCAGTGGGAGAGCTGGAGGGATTTTTTTTCCCTCCAAATCAAGTGTTTTGATCTATGAATTGTTATGCTGTCTTACTCCGGAGGGGGGGAAAATGAAGCAATCAGCATATTAAGTGCCCTTTGAAGGTACCTTTCCTGAGCATTACAAAAGGAAAAAGAGGACAAAAAGAAAAAAAATAGAATTGGAGCTGCTCAAGGCGAAGGAAGATTTCAGACATGAAGCACAAGCACCATGCAATGGGCTCAAGGGTGATCCCAAGCGAAGGCACCACCACCCCGAGGCTTAGAAAGCACAGCCAGGCTCGACACAGAGGGATATGAAACAATCGCTACCCTGAGAACAAAACCTGGTTTGCACCAGCTCTGTCAAGAAGGAGGCACTGGAAGAATATTTTCTTTGGGAAGAGTGAGTGGGTTGGGTGAAGGATGCTTTCCTTGCTCCTGACCCGCTCAGCTTGTTGCAGGATCGGAAGAGCGGCATGACAAATACATCTCACTGTGTAACAAGAGAATCACAGAATTGTAGGGGTTGGAAGGGACCTCCTGAGATCATCAGGCCCAACCCCCCTGCCAAAGCAGCTTCCCTAGGACAGGTTGCACACATTGGTGTCCAGACAGGTCTTGAATATCTCCAGAGAAGGAGACTCTACACCCCCCTGGGCAGCCTGTCCCAGGGCTCTGTCACTCTCACTGTGAAAAAGTTCTGCCACATACTGGTGTGGAACTTCCTGTGCTCCAACTTGAGGCCATCGCCCCTTGTCCTGACCCCACAAACCATTGAAAAGAGGCTGGCCATTTCCCCCTGTGTCTCACACTTCAGATATTTATAAACATTAATAAGATCCCCTCTCAGTCACCTTTTCTCAAGGCTGAACAGCCCCAGCTCACTCAGCCTTTCCTCATAGGGGAGATGCTCCAGGCCCTTAATCATCTTTGTACCCCTCCTCTGGACTCTTTCCAGGAGATCCCTGCCTTTTTTGTACCAGGGAGACCAGAACTGGACACAATACTCCAGGTAGGGCCTGACCAGGGCAGAGAAGAGGGGGAGGACCACCTCCTTTGACCTGCTGGCCATGCTCCTTTTGATGCCCCACAGGATCCCATTGGCTCTTTTAGCCCCCAGGGCACACTGCTGGCTCATGGCCAACCTGTCATCCATCGGGACCCCCAGGTCCTTCCTGCAGAGCTCCTCTCCAGCAGGTCACCCCCAGCCTGTACTGATACATGTGATTATTCCTTCCCAGGTGCAAGACTCTACACTTGTTTTTATTAAACCTCACTTAGTTTCTCCCTGCCCAGCTTTCCAGCCTGTCCAGGTCTCACTGGATGGCAGCACATTTCCGAATCCCCCTGACCCAAACACTGGCTGTACCAGAGATCATTGAAGGTCAGCCAGAGTTTCAAGGTTTTACGGAGATAACAAACTCATCCCTGAGTAATATCCAGTCACTTCAGGTTTATATAAACACCAAGAGTGCTGCAAGAATCCATTCTGTTCGTGCTTACCGACACGGAGCAAAGGCAAATGCAGCACGGGCACCTGGGAGAAAGCAGGGGGGCTGCTATCCATCTTGTCAAAGTTCTCAGATTGGACAAGTCCCCCTCTCTCCCAACCCCGAGGCAGATTATAAAACCACTGCTACGCCCAGAGCTTGATGCAAACTGTTAAGATGCATTCATAAAAAATAAAAAAAGTAAAAAAAAACCCCAAAATAATAATCTTACTCCGCAGGATAATCGCCTTAAAACCAAGCTGCTCTACATAGCTCCTGTCCTCATTTGAATCCAGCCCCAACGTGAATCCGCAGAGGACACAACCACAGGGCTTCGCCTCCTTCCTGGCATTTCAGTAGCTCATCTCTACACTCTGCCATCGCCTCAGGATTAAGGTTGTTTTACTACAGATGCAGCCGGTGTTTGCTCTGTGTTCTATGGGCACTGCTCATGTTGCCGGTCTGACAAACATACAGCTGCAGGATGGCTAAGCTGCGATTTTACCGGTCGGCCCCACCAGAGGGATCGAGGGGGGAGCTGATACTTGGCAGAACCTTTCCCCGAATTACAAACCTTTTCCATGGCAGCGAAGCTGCTCAGGCTGTCTGTAACGGCGACAATGTGCCCAGTGGGAACATTCTCAACAGCTTTAAGTAAGGAAAAAAGCAGTATTAGTGAGCAAAAAGCAGTATTAGTGAGCCTAAAATTAGACAGATATGCAATACTTAGCGACACATGTAAGCTCTTCTGCTCCAGCCTGGAGAGCAGGTAGGACATGACGTTTTTGGAAGCGTCTAGCTCCAAGTGCTACAGAGAGTCAGAAATTTTAATAGCTTTTGAAGTATGGTAGCAGCAGCTGGCAGAAAGGAGCCTGGGGTGTAACACCGCTCCTTTTCAAAGCACCATGCTCTCTTTTGAGTCACCACAAGGTGCTGGCATGAAAGGATCGTGGGAAACAGCAGAGTCCTGAAGACAAATGGTGTGAGAGATGAAAGATCTGGAAGGAAGAAGCAGCAGGAGCGAGAGCAACAGGTTCTTTCTGCCTCACACCAGAAGAGCTGCTTGCACCTAAGTGTGATGGGGACAAATAACAGGCCTGTCCTTCCCTTCCCCAATTAAGAGTGATTGATTACACACACACAAAAAAACCCCAAAAAAGACTAATCCCTAATCTTCATCCCAGATTTAGAGGAAATTCCACATCAAATTCAAAAGTCAGGAAAGAAAGAGCAGGGTCAGTTATCTGAAGATGCCAGAAGCAGGGACACACTCACAGGACTCCCAGGACAAGCGCTGACCGGAGAGGCTGTACCTGGATAGCACTGGAGAACCTCCCCCAGGGTAGCCGGCTGGTTGAAGATGGTAGGAATACAAAGATAAAAGCTCGTATTCATCATATTTAATAGGAGTTTTGCTCCATTGGCACTCAGGGAGGACAGCTGCTCCCTCATCCCGCAGGGGCGCAGCGGAAGACCTCGGAAATGCTGGGATTTAGGCTTGAGGATCATGCCCATACAACACCACCTCTCCTGTGGGCAAGCTGGAGGACAGAGTAACCAACAAACCTTCTTAAGAAAACAATTTTTATTTCCTTTTTTTAAATGTCTCTTTTTTTTTTTTCCCCCTCCATTTTTTGGAGTCCTGATGTTTACAGACAAGCTTTCCTTTCTGGTAGTAGAGCTTCGTGGCAATTAAACCAAACGAAAACAAAAATCACAATGCAGGTAGCACAGAGCAGCTGAACTAAGACCCATAAATACCAGCAGAAAAAACAATGGACAACCACCAATATTTCTATACATGAACTATTATTTTAATGTCACATTTTGACAATTGTAAATGGTCTACAGAACGTACGTGGGCAAAAAGGCAGTGAGTCTCTCGAAACACTAGATGTAGAATAAACAGCGCATCGTCAACATTTACATGGTTCACATCAAATTGATGACATCCTAAACGTATTCCTTTTAAAGGATAGAGATTTCTCAATAAAATATTACATTTCATTTAATACTCTGGTACAATACTTCATACATTGCAGGAAAAAAAAATAATATTAAATGCAAGGTCTACTCCACCTAATGAGAGGATCCTTTTTCATTAGTCTTTAGTACTGTAATAAAAAAAAAAAATCACAATAATGTCATAAATAAACAGGCTTGAAATTATTAATTAGGTTTCACTATTTAGAAGGGAGAAATTAAAAATTAATTTGAAATACTGAAGTTATGGGTAGAAACTCAAAACCTGACAACACATCCTAGTACCAGCTGTGATTTCCCCCTCCCTCCCTTCAACAGAAAAGGAAACAGGTTTTATAACTTCGTTAGCCATATCCTAGTTAATTGTGTTTCAACCACACATCTTGAGAGGAAAAAGTAGTTCGGTCAGGATTAATAGGAGAACCACTGGTTAGCTGGAATTAAACTGTATGCTATAAAACATTCAGATGAAGTCCGCAGCAAATTCATGCTGGCATAAATTATTGTGCCTTAGGAGTTGGGTTAAAGTTTCCCTTGTGGTATAAAGTCTTCTACAACAGAATAGAACCGCATCCCTTTCCCATTCCAATAGTAGCACAAAAGCTTGGAAATCGATGCTTTAAAATTTATCCTCTAAAAACTCACTAGAAATACACAAACCCCACATTCCCTTAACTCCCCTGACCCCAAGGGTGTTTCTCTTCCCTGTCATGCACCCCAGCCACTGTTTAAAGTAATTTAAAACACTGTATTAAGAACCACCCCTCTCCTAGGAGTGCAAAAGGCAGGTGGGTTTTCCTCCGCGAGGTCTCCCCTCCGGCATTGGGCAGGGCTGAGTTTATTCAGTATTTATTCAGCATTGTCAGATTGTGCCCCCCTCACTGCCATTCCCCCACCATATGCTCCCCGGATTAGTGCACGTTCTGCAGTGAGAGCTCCCTGGTTCCAAAAAACCCACTAAAAATCCCACAGCAGCAGGTTCGAAACAGCTAAAATGAGGTCGTAAGAGGCAACAACGTCACATTGGCCACGTAAACGATTGCTGCTTATACAGGGCAATCTTTTAAGACACATCATATTATCCGAGTTCCTAACAGTTCAGATTCAGGCAGGATCCTTCTCGCATTCCTCTCTTACTCTTCCCCTGACACTACAGTTTGGGGCACAGCAGCTCCAAACCTGAGCATGCGATCCACCTTGCCGTAATGTATGAAGTGTGGAATCTGTCTAACTCCACACAAGGTTTCAGACAAATATTTAATTGCTGCCAAATGCTCGATGCAAACAGCGGCGCTTTGAGCCCATCCCTGTTCAGCAGGGTGAGGCTGTGAACAGGGACTGGAGAGGAAGCAGGGATGGAGAATACCTATCTTGCTGCTGGATGAAGACATTTTGCTCTCATCAGTACTAGACATTTCAGCTCTAGAAAGGGCACAAGTTTTTATGACCGGAGTACAAGGCTATATGACATTAAAACACCTATTATGGTACGCTGGTGACAGGAGTTCCAAAAAAATCCACCAAAGCCAAACCCAAAAAACACCCCCCCAAACCATAACCCAAAGCCTCAAAGACAAAAAGGACAATAGGCAAAGTAACAAAATTCTGCTTAACATTAAAGAAGCACCTTCATTCAGTTCAAACAAAGTGTTCAAATATTTGATCTTGCAAAGCACTCTCAGGAAAAGATAATGGCATCTCCCACTTAACCTTTCACAAGCTGCATTAATTACATTCCAGGCTTCAGCTTAATTTCACAAGTAAGGCCAGTAACGCCTTCCCACTGGCCCTGCATCCCTGCACACAGCAATGCAGCGCAGCGTTCGCCGTCATGGAAGTGGCCATGATTCCTCACCACCAGCCAAGTCACAGAATGTCCCCGGAGCCACAGTAGTGAGAGCCCAGTGGTGCCAGATCCCGGGGATGCAGCCTGTCGGGAACCCACACGCAGCAGCTAACAGCTTCAAAGGGGAGCTTCTGGTCCAGGGAACTGGACAGAGGGTAGTGAAGAAAGCCAATTAACCAACAGCTTAACAGCAGGCTTTCATTCTACAGCCTCTAGAAGAGGGCTTTGTCTCACTGACAACAATCAGAAGTGGTTTCAGGCAAATGTGATTTTTTTTATTATTAATTTTTTAATCTTTTCTTTTTTTTAGAATCAAACAGGGACAGCAAACTCAATGCAGCTCTGAAAGGCACTTCAGGTAGAACGGCAACAAACTCCTGCCTGACGAAAGGAAACAGAACCAGGCTGCTGCCCATGCTGCCACTTCCATCTAAGGCAAGTTCAGTGGATAGCTGGCTTCCATGCGCTGCTTTCCTCTCACCCAACTTTCATTTAGCCACTTGACACTAGCATAAGGCCCTACCAAGATAACCAGGAGGCTCAACAGCTTCCACCACCCACCCCCAGCAGAAGGGGAAGGGGGTCACCCTAAGGTAAGAGCCTGCACAGTGGGTAACCTGTTTCACTGTTTTTAATATGCTGTCTAAGTGTCATCATGCAACTCTGTAAAATACCTTAAACTCTACAAGTTCAATCTCTCGCTTAACAGACAGACACAGACAATGAACAAAGCCAGTGTCCTCCCAAACCCCACGGCCACTGTGTCGTTTGAGAGAGGCAGCGAAGTTCTATTTTGGGTAGAGATCACGTCAAAGAAATTGTCTGATAAAAAGGCATAATTACCTTGCATAATTACTCAAAAATAGCCCATCCAGCCACTCAGCTAGGTCATCATCAAAAGCCATCAGTTATCACAAAAAGCACCTTCATATCAGCAACTGCTCACCCTTGTGAAACTCGCTCTGAGTTTGAAATGTATTAGGACTAATTTTATCATGTAGCTGATTCTATTCACGCTGGTGATCCACTGTTTTCAAACAATCAAGTATTGTTCCCATCAGTATTTTACATTAGTGTAACGGATTTATCCATATCATTGCTCCCCCACCACCCCACCCCCAAAAAAAAGAAAGATAAAATCCCACAACTGCTCAAATAAGGAAAAAAACCCCAACTAATAGCCATACTGTAAAACAAAAATACTATTTAAAACAACAAATGGATGACAGTCCAACAGCTTGCAGGATTCAAAACGGACTCTACAAAGTAGTTCTCTACATTGTAGAAAGGATTTCCTTTTATTTGGAAAATGAGCAATTGTAAATCAGGTATCGGAGAGAAGAGATATAAACAATCTTTAGATGGTCGTAAGTTTTGCCTACTGTTGAAGGATTAAAACCGTAAATAAAAAGGCCTTCAGAGTTCACCGTTCATATGAAGCTTCTTCCACCTCTTTCTTGACCTTTTTAAAAAACATATTCATTTCTGGGAAAGGAAGGGAGAAGAAAATGAAATATTAGTTGTGAAAAATACCCCCATCAGTTCTTTGGTATTTTGGTGTTCTACAGAAATGCTGAATTTGGTCTCAGAAAGCCTTTAACTCAACCACATCTCCAACCTCACTTATCAGCTGTGTGGTACTTTGGCAGGAAAAGATGAGATACCATATAAATTTGGAGAAGGGCCCTGGACTCAAGGGATGAAATGCACTTACAGTTACCAAGTGGAAAAGAGAAAAGAGAATTCCAGAGGTCTTTGAAAACACAGGGGAAAGGAGAGAAAAGGCTTTACATTAGAATCCAGAAGACACCACTAAAGACACCTCGAGCCATGCCTTTGCTGTATTCACAGCCCATTTAAACCCAGTATCAGATGAACTTATTAGCAAAGAGCCTACAAATACATTCAGTTATCTGGCTGCAAGAACCAAATTATAACAAAGATTTAAAACATAACAAAAACAATCTGCAGATTTTTCTCCCAGCAAAAGCAAGGAGTTAACTTTTACTGGTGTGACAACAATACCACATCAACGGCTTGCACCACACAGGCACAGCAGTAACTTTGCTCATCACCTCTTTTATGAGGCTGAGTGTGAATTTAAGTGTTCCTTGGATACCTGTAGATGCACACAAGTCCTGATCAACCTGGAGCAAAGATCACTTTTAAATAAATGGGAAGCCTAGACTGTAGTTGCTACTCATCCGTTGCTAGCATGCAGAATTTCAATCTCCCGAATAATAGACTTCCCACTTCCATCACTGGTGAGTCAGGGCATGAGAACAAAGGCCAAACCACCAAGCTAATATTCCACACTGGTTTGAAGGGTAGGCATAAACGCAAATCAATCAAAACTAGCATCCGGAATTTAAACACCTTAAGAGGGAGAGATTACATGCATTTTGGGCATTAGGAAGTCCTTCCTATAGTTCTTCACAGAGTTTGGTCTCAAGTAGGTGTTTTCAAGCCCCCAGCTCCAGGCAGGATATGCACATACCTGCCTTTGCATGGAAGTCTCTGTACAGCTTCTCATCTGAAACTTTTCTGCTGTTGCATCAGCCCCACATTTTCATATACTCTAGCGCTATCTTCTCTCATTCTGAAACGAAACCAAAACTTACAGTCCAAAGAATGGAGTTGGAGAAAGCCACATGTGTACACACAATGTAATGCAGCAACAATTTAGTTTGTTCTGTTTAGTTGAAGAGCAAAGCACAGGGCAACATCCTCACCCGAGGCCCCTGAAGGCCAGGTAGCACAGTTCAAAACTTACACACTGATTGCAGCAGTGAACTTACTCTGGACACGTTGGGGTAGGGGTACAGGGTGGAAGCGGGCTCTGATCCCCACTTGTCTGGTCCGATAAAGAATATTTAATGTTTGTGTATTCGTGACCTTTTCTCTTACTCTTCTGTGAAGCAAAACACAACAAAAAGCCAGGTTTTGAATTACTAACAGAAAGCAATGATTGAAGTAGCGCAGAAATTAACACGTCAAACCGATCACACATGTTTTTAGAAGGAAGGTTTGTCCACAAACAGAAGAGAGCTCAATTCTGTAGATAACACACAGGCCCTGGGTAGGACCTAAAGGTTGGCTTTAGTTATTTGTTACAAGACTCAGAAGGTCTCACTTTTTGATATTCCTCTTTTCACCACCGTTTCCAGCAGCAAGTACCAACCCTATGAACCAGCACTTGAACAGAATCCTCCTCTTACTTGGCAGAAGAAACCACGCTTCATCCTTTTACAGGCAGTACCAGCCAGTGGGCTTCCCACTGACCTTATTTCCAGCTTGGAGATGTGGCCAAATGAGTAACAATGTTGTTTGCAAGATCTCTAATAAAATAACATCTTAGCCCATTAGGTTTGATATAAAAAGAACCCAAGCTGTTATTTGTATTCTGCAGCATATGTTACAAGCTGCAGCCAATTGCGCTGGCATTCATCTAACGATACTGGAGGCTCCAGCAAGCACAGCTACGCTAGGAAAGAAAGGGGAGATGACTTTCTTCCTTCTCAAGAAGAATTACTTACTCCTGACAAATCACTTTCAAACAGACCACCAGCCCACATCAATTACCTGGGAGGTCAGTGCTAAAAACAAAAATCAAGATATAAACGAAATGCAAAGGTTCAAACTCTGCTGCATTCTACGGTGTTATGGGTACAACCCCCCCAACTGCCAAGAACATTCTGAAGTCCAAAACTAGAGCTTGATTTCTACCACTGCCCCCAAAACTGCATGATGAATGGCAGTTCAAGTTACAGATGCACTGTCCAGTAGAAGCAATTTTAAAAGAATCAGTTCTTCTATTACTTGAGCTGACTGAAACAGGTGAAACAAGCCAAGACAAAAAAGCAGGTATTTGGCTTCTTTTCCTTCTGTTTAGCTTACTGTAGTTATCCTTCGAATTCAGAACAACAGACAGGAACTACATGTTACTAGATGGAAGGGAATATACACATTTCCACAGGGGAAAACAAAACAAAACAAACATCACCAGGAAAAAAAAAAAGCACTAAAAAACCCCAAGCCCAAACCCTAACCAAACTCACTTCTGTACTTGTAAAACAACAGGCAATATTTAACACGACCCTTAACTCCAGGAAACCTCAAGGTGTGAGGCAAGACAGAAAACCAGCAGAGCAGGGAAATCTTTTCCTGAATGCAAACACAAAATGCAGGCACATCTGTGCAGAAGGATCCAGCTATCCACATATCCACATCTCCAGTGCAGCTGATTGTAAGCCGTGCACACCAACAGCCTCACTAACGTGACTACACAATTTCAGTTCATCCAGACTGAAAAGCAGACAGGGAGCAAGACCTTGTATTGTTTCCAAGAAAGGTGCCCTAACTGACTCCACTGGGTTTCTTCCCAGTTTTCACTGTTTGCAGCTGGAACTAAAGGGAGCGTCAAAAAATAGGTTCCAGGAGTTAAAATTTCTCAAAACACAGCATTTCATTTCCAAACTGTCTCAATGGGGTGAAACTCAAGCATTCTGTGTAGTATTCTACCAGTCAGCCCAAAGCATTCTGTGTAGTATTCTACTACTCAGCCCATCTTTTTTCCTGCTCTATCAAAATGCTCCACTCTTTGGAGCATTCTCAACTCACCGTGTGTGTTTTCAGGATATCAGCCCCTGTAGTCACCGCAAAGCTTTGCTTTTGTCCGAGAGGTTCTAGAATGTTTTATTCCTACAGCTGCCACCAGCCCCAGGAAGAGGTCGAGACCTCCTGAGGAAAAGCAATGTTCTGTTTCCAGTTCCTTCAACTTTCACACCCGTGCCTTCTGAGCTAGTAATGGAATAGAGGATGCAACACAACTAACCAAGCATCATCACTAGAGGAGAAAACCGCTGCTCCATTCACTGTCAAAATCCTACTGAGAACCTATTACAGCGATCAAGAGATTCACAGATCTACTTTGTAAACAGCAGCAGTGGAAAGAGCCCATATTCAAGAAGCTGAGGATCCGAGGCATGCAGAACTACAGACACACAGAGATATGAGGCAGCTCTAAGCCGAAGTGAGACAACAAAGCCAGAGGAAAAAAAAAGTACACCTGAGGGATTTCTTGTTCTTCAGTTTGTGTGTAATCACCAGAGCACAGAACAGCTGTCCTGGGGAGAGGAATAAAGTCGCTATCCTCTGTTGAACAGCGCATCTACATCATGTAGGCAAACATAAAATAAGCTCTGCTGCACTCCAACGCGGCCAGAAGCCAGACAAGAGTGCCAAGCCCAGGCTTGGCACACTCCACCTCAAAGAGGGACTAGAGCTCATCCCTGGCACTGCGCTACCCATGCAGCGCCCACATCTGCCTGAGCAGTTGTAAGGGTTTATCTCCCCCTGAGCTGGGAGCCAGCTGCAGAAGGAGAGATACCAAAATTCTGAAACAAAGGGATAACACAATCCCTTGGATGGCCGGACGTTGGGGCAGAGAATGGAAACATCAGCCAGCAGGTCAGCTCGTTTGTACAAAACAAGGCAACTTCTATAAAGCCTGTAGAATTTGAGTGCAAGGGAGTACTTGAACAGGGAGGTGAAGGTATTGTGGTTTTCACCATGTATTTCAAAACTTCTCATCTCATCACACCAAGTCACTCCTCTCACTGATTTTTGACACGTGCTGTCCATATTAAAGCTACCAGCATTTCAATTTCATTAGCATATTTCAGAAATAGACTTAACTGATTGGAAATCTCTTTAAAGCTCAACAGAGCACAAGGTTCTGTATTAATTAACAAAGCCTTGTCATTTATAGTTCTTGCACAGAAAACTAGGTAATACGGAGGGAATTTGGGATCTGGGGTGCAGGGACTGGGGGACAGGATCCCATAGGTGCAAGCATTTTCAGGGAAGTAAAACAGCACCATCTCAGTCATAGGGAAAAGCCTCTCAGGCTGATTTTCTTCCTCTGCCAGCAGCCAAACACAGTTTTTATTTCAGTTTTCTAATTCCACCTAATCGCTGAAGTAATTCTTAAGCATAATAAACTGAAATACAGGCCAACTTCTCTGATGAGGGTGAGCAGACCCAGCCTTTTCATGATGCAGCAGTTACACACTCAGCAGCCATGCCTCCTAAAGTCACAGGCAACAAACAAGCAGCTCTCCTCCCTGTTCAAATGCTAACGTTCTCCTATGTAATATTTTACACCCAGGACAAATGTACCTGCTCTTCTTCAATTCTGCGCTGAAGCGTTTCGATGTAGTGCTGTACTGCCATGTAGATAAATCTGTACTGTGCTTCTGTCTGAACCATTCCTGACCGTTGCGATCTCACCATCTGAATGGTCTTTGGAACATCAATATCACAGTCCACACCTAGGAAGAATCATCATAAAGTGAAGAACAGTAAAATAAACTTGGTCTTCAGTGGAGAGATTGGTCTCATTTTCTGGCAGAACCCATTGTAGTTGATCTTACCATAAAGGCAAGATTGCTAAGATTTAACACAGAGGATTCACTCTTCACTGCTAACAGTAAGACCTGTAGAACTCCTGCATGACGTGAAAAGTTGTCTGGGGGAAAATCACAGAATCATAGAATGGCATGGGTTGGGAAGGGATCCCAAGGATCATAGAGCTCCAATCCCCTGCCACAGGCAGAGCCACCGACTCCAGGCCTAGAGCTACACAAGGTTGCCCAGGGCCCCATCCAACCTGGCCTTGAACACCCCCAGGGATGGGGCATCCACCCCCTCTCTGGGCAGCCCGTTCCAGCCTCTCACCACTCTCTCTGTACAGAACTTCCCCCTAATATCTAAACTAAACCTTCCCTCCTTCAGCTTTACTCCATCCCCCTTGTTCTGCCATTATCTGAGCATCTTCATGGCCTCCTCTGAACCCTCTCCAACAGTTTCACATCTTTCTTGCATTGAGGCCCCAGCTCTGGACACAGTACTCCAGCTAGGGCCTCACAAGGGCAGAGTAGAGAGGGACAATCCCCTCCCTGTCCCTGCTGGCCACCCTACTGCATCCCTTCATGCTGTTCCAAGCCAAGCGATGCAGTATACATGCCGAGCTAATGTTTAAGGCAGTTTATACAGAAATAAACACTGTTCTCTGAAACAAGTTATCCAAATTCAGCGTACATGAGCACCTTGACAGCCACACACTCATGAACTATTTTAAAAGAAAAATAAATAATGATTTTTAAAAATACTCAGACTCCTGGCTAATCCTCAGCTGAGAGATTTCATTATGCTGAACTGGAGCAGCGTTTGAGCACTCTCATTCTAGCTCAGTCAAGAGGAACAAGCAAGTCCCATGCCAAAACCACACCTCTATTTGTGGCATCACTCAAACCCCTCTATTCTATCACCACCCCTGTTGTTTTACCAGGATGTACCTGTCAATGTCCACCAGGAAAATAAAAGTGGGGGGAACTTACCTTTTTCTCTGATGATGTCAATAAGAATATCAATCACAATAAAAGTTCCTGTTCGTCCAATCCCAGCACTGAAAAAAAAAATTAAGGGGAAAAAATTTGCTCTTTCTGAACAGACACCAAACACAAGTCCATGAAGAGTCTAACATGAAGAGACATTAGACTTCCAAATTACAGTCAAACGGAGCCACGCAGCCAAAAGTAACTATAGGCCTAAGCAACGCACCATGGCAGCACTTTCTCTACCTCAGTGTTTATTAACATTCTTAATCAGAAAAAAAACCCAAACCTTTCTTTGCCTTAGAAGCATCTTGTTTATAAACCAAGACCAAGGAGAGAGCACACACAGGAGGTGGGATGGGATATATTAGGACTTCCAAGATCCTGCCCCTGAAATGTATCTAGCCAAGACTGGTACCACCTTCCCATACATCAGAAATTCTTATTCACATGGATACGCACACTCTGAAAGACAGCCTGCTTTGGAGTAACCATTTGACACCTGTCTAGAATCATTCTGGAAAACAGAAATCACAAACACCCTAACAGATCAGTCTGAGTAGCTCTCAGGGAATGCTTGTCGTCTTATGAAGTTTTCAGCTCCCCCTCACCTCCCAGGGGAGGTGAAACAGGGGATCCAACAGAACACCAGAGAGTACAGAGAAGCAGTAGGAGCAGCACAATGCATCACCATACCTGCAGTGGACCACAACTGGTCCCGCATCAGAAATGCTCTCCTGCTTATGGTGCACCTCCTCGAGAAAGTCTAGTACACCACCGGGGTCGCTTGGGACTCCATGGTCAGGCCAGGTTCTGAAGTGATATTGCCAGACTGTTCTCTCCGTGTTCCCCTGGAAGGAAGATGCCAACATGTGAAAACAAAACTCTTCAGATCAGAATCCATCTAAAAGCATTTACACGTCTGAGTCAGATCAGAAAGTGACACATGCGACCTGCTGCTCAGTATCCATGGCACTCCAAGTCTCAAAGGAGGGAGCAAGTCAGAGCTCTTCCCGGCCTGACAAGTCTATCACACCACCTGCTTCCTCAGCTCCCTCCTCCTCATGTAGTTGTTTCCAAGAACATTTCCATCCTCACCTTCAGAAGCCATGGCAAGGTTCTCTCTGAGGGTGACTGACAGTGAGGGACCTTCATCTGCCATACTCATCATTGTCCCTAGTGACACTGACACACTTCTTCCTGCTCAGTTCCATCCCATGGACATACCAATCTAATGCAGCTTGCTTATTTGTTTCTTACACAATTCATTCCCTGATACAAAGTGTTCCTTACCAAAGCAGCGCTATCTCCGCACTAGTCCTCCGTCTCCTCCCTCATTCCTTCCCTTAAGTGCTCTTTCTAGATACTTTTCTTCTAGTGCAACCATCTCCATGAAAGGGAACAAGGCCCTAGCTAGACGTACGCGTGATTACTTAAAAGCTTCATCCCTTTTTCCAGCTATCCTCAAAGCTCTGCAGCTGTGCACCTTCTGCCAAGAAGTGCTTAGGTCTAAGAATCTTCAATTATCCCAAGGACAAAGAGAAAGATGTATGGAACTAAACCCAGAGCTTCAAAGAAAGAGACAGGGCTCAATTTATTAATCTCTTAGTGCTTTTATTGATTCCAAAGAAGCCATCTATTCCTGCATTACTTTTAGTTTTGTTGTTTTGTGATCTGCAACCTAAATTAAAAGGAGAGTTATTAATGTACTTACTTGCCCAACTTTGGAAAGCTTAAGTTCTCTTAGCGTGTAATCGTGTGCTGCACTCTCTTTAACATTCCTGACACGCATAACGCCGTACTCCTTCAGGGAGTATTCGTCAGGCCAGTACTTGACGCACTTACTCTGCAAGATTAAGAAAAAATAAAAATAATTTAAAAAAAAAGAGTAGTCAGCAAGAAGAAAGGCTGCTCTGTAACCTGGTTAGCAAACACATTTCTGAAGCTTTCGTTCCTAGAGGACAGATAGGGGACAGACTGACACCAACTGGAGAGCTCGCTGACGTGATAAAGTCCGTTTTAGGGGGGAAGTTGCTCTTCCCCACAGCAAATACCAGTTGATTTCAATTTGAGACCAACAGGTACAGGCAATCTCTCCTCTTCACAACCATCTTAGTCCCTGCTTGGCCTCGATAGTTTCAAAACCCAGAGATGAAAAAAAAACCCAAAAACCATTACTTGTATCTCCACCCAACTACAGGCTTCCAAACACTGAGAATTTTCAGTGGAGCACTGTAGCCTCACAGGCTGCTCTACAACCAAAACCAAACAGGCTGCAAAACAAACACAAGACAAATGCCATTTTTAGCAGAAATTAAACTTGGGTGCTTGTTTTTTCATCCCCAAGAGAAGAAAGGGCTAACATATCTCTCTAACTCGATCACCAAAGGAACAGAGTTGTTTGTTCCCCATGGGAGGGGACTGAAGCCTCAGCTTCGGAAATTTAGAGCTTTTTTTGGCTTTTTTTTTTTTTTTTTTTTTTTTTGTGTGTTGCTTCTCTCTCATCTTTGGCCAGGGATATATTCCATCCACTGAAGAATGGGCTCCCCTATCACTACTTCCATTTGTTTCCTGGGACAATCTGGAAAGAGCAACGCCTGTTAGCCTGTGAACACAACACATGCTGTGTCAAGCAAGAAGTTACCATGGATTATACCGACGCAGCTTCACACAGAGTTTTCCCAGCACTGAGTACTAGGGAGAAAAATTTCCTTGTTGCAGTTACTACTTTGTATTTTTGAGAAAACATGGCAAGAAGTTCCTTCTGCCAGCACAAGACACAGTAAGAGGTGACTGAACACATGCTTCCAGCCTACTCAGGCAACAAGATGCTTGTTTGTTACTTTGGCCCTTCTTTCCCCACCTTCTCCAGAAGGGCAGGAGCTGAAGAAAAAGATTTTGACCTTAGCGTATAGCAATGCAACTTGCAGTTTCAATGCCGACCTCTGAACAGGAGAGCATCTGGCAGAGCAAGTCTGAACAGTAACACTCAATGTCAAAATAAGCTTTAGTCTGAGAGGCAATCCATGCCTTGGCTCAATGGACTGCTTCCAACCCCCCACTATTTTAAGCCGTAAGTATTAGCCGTTCCTACAATGCAGTCAGGGTTCTCTGCAGATCTGAGATGTTCCACAGTTCCTCCCTTCCTCAGGCAATGTGCTCTTGAAGTAATTTCTGACACAGAGGTTTCTCTCCTCTCTGAAAGCATGTTGGCCTGAGATATAAAAGCTTTTCTATCAGGACTGTTGTTTGCAGTTCTTGAAGGAGTGAAACAGGCATCAAGAAAACACAATAAAAATCAGCACATGCAGCACTGATTAAGTAACTGGACATTAAAATGCTTTACATGGCCAGAGCACTGAAAACAGTGTTAGCAAAACTGGGAAAGAATCATGGAGAAACTGCAGAGGGGCACAAGCCTCACAGCAGGCTATGTACTGCATGCAAGTCAACTCTCCCAAAGCAACCGTGTAATTTAGGTCTCTTCTTCAGGAGAAAGATCTAAGAGGAAGGTCACTGGGAAAGATTAGCTTCTTCCTCCTTCGACGCGTTCTCAGGGGGGACATAAATCATGCTCCTTTATAAGGGTGATGAACAGACACAAGTTTAGAAAGCCCAAAAGAAATAAAAACAAGTTCACAGAGCGCAGCCAGATGATTTCCACAGACCCCACCAATGACAGCTTTGATGGCCAGCTTAGGAAGATAAACCAATCAAGTCAACAGCTGGTAGTCTTCAGTACATACACACAAAGGCTCTTTTTTGTGGCAGTGGTAAAGAACCTCTGCAATTATCCATCACCCATATTAAAACATTAACTACACACATTTAACTCTTTTTTTTCCCAAAAGTGATGCTCAGCTAACAATGCAACAGCTTTCCATGCAGAAACTGACCATCCATCACGGGAAAAGGTAGACAATGGTATGTGGGAAAAGCAGAGAAACTAAAGCAAAACAAAAAGCCCCAAGAGAAACTGTTTACCAAACAAAAGAGATCAGAAGCAGCACATTCCAAAGATAAAACCATATTATATGCAGGAAGCAGGATTTCCAGAATTTCATCAACTATATCCTATTCTTTCCTGCCATACGTCATCAGAACCCGGGAACAGAGTCATTGCCTCTGGTCTGCCAGAAGACAGTGAGTAAAACAAGGTGCCTGTACTTCAAAAGGTAAAACGGAGGTTCCCTGGGATACACCACTGCAGGGAAACTTCCTCTTTCACGTCATTATACAATGCCAGAGTGGTTCACAAAGGGGCTGAACAGGCAGCTGTGCTCATACACGGCATGCCAGGCTGGGGGATTCCCAACCAGGTCCAGCATCCGTCGGAATCACCAGATCAGCACATAATACCCATGTTACTAAATCCAAGCACAGAAGGTAAAGCCAGAAGAGGGAACAGTGTTCTACTAAGTGTGACTTGAATGAGGTGAATCTGGGGCAGTAACACTTGGATTATATTGTCATTTTTAAGAAGAAATGTCATTGACACTCATTCTTACAATGCTGCTTTTCCAGGAATGTCTACACAAGCTTGTATCTCACATTCCAGTGCCTCATTCCTGGAATATTTTAAAAATATATAAATTTGCAGTTAGGAGGTAAAATTTAATCAGCCAACCCTTAAAAAAAGGGAGATCTGATGATGATGCTGTGATAGGGGTGCACCCTCAGGTCCCACAGGCACCAATAAAAAAAGGACACTCAGCACCTCCCAGGCCTCTGAAGACAGCAGTGGCACACCAGAGTTCAACACACCAATGGAGATAACCAAGTCAGCCCAGCCCTCACTTGCATTTGAATGTTCTGACCTTTCCCAAGGCCAGTTCAAGTGTCTGGTTTTACCTTTCCTCTTTCAACTTCTTTCGTTGTCATAACAATAACTCGAGAGTTCTCCTGGAACACCATCCTCCAGAAGTCATTCACTGTATTCTGTAGGCAACCTTGAGTAGCAATGTAGCTTTTTTTTGGCTTTGAGTTGTTGCACTTGGTTTCAAACTCAGGCTAGAGAAAAAAAAACAGCACCACAATTTAACACATGGTGACAAACGGTTACAAGACTAGCTTGGATTTAGGCAAGTATGTTAAAGAGTAGAGGTGGGCTGTGCCAACAGGACTTCTGTGGGTAGGACTATACTTACCATAATAATATTAGCATTGATATAGTCCGAAACAGGTTCATTCGGATCGCCGTCATGTAGAACAACTCTGGTGTGGTCAACTGGAAGAAGGTATACGTATGTTAAACGCTTGCATCCTACGGTTGTGAACACACAGCTATTTTAAATATCCCACAGACAGATACATCTCTTACTGCTACCAGAAGCCACTAAGTTACTAAACTCAGTAAACAAGCAGCTAGAATACTCAACCTTTCCTCTTTTGCTTAAAACAACTAGCTGACTCACAACCTAGATGAAAATAAGTGTTCACAGCCCCTAGTAATTCACGAGGACATGGACAGTCAAGGCCAACAGCCCCTGCATTTGCACCACGCAGTTTTGTACCAGAAATTAATCCTCTTTAAGTATTCCAATTTCTAAGTAACAGTTCAGGGATGTGAGGCTTTTAGATCAAAGCTGAAGATAAAACCCAGTATTTGGGAATCGAAATATCAGTATCTACAAAGTGAAAATGTTTGAACACAAATTGGAAATTGCATGGACTAATACAGACAACATAAAAGGGGAAATTATCACTGGAGAGAAGAGAAAGTGCTGCTTAGCTAACCCTATATTTATGAGCTACGAAAATAAAGCAGAGAAAAGCAGCAGGCTTACACTGTAACGTAATAAATCGATACTCACAGGGTAAAATATTTTTGTATCTATTTTTGTTTTTGTTTTCTTGACGCTGACCTTCTTTACGACTATAGAGAAGTTTGCATTCTTGCTGCTGTAAAGTCTAAATGAAAACAGCACAAACAACCAGTGTTAGCAAGAGCAGCATGAACTGTTCCACCATCCCATCTCACCAAAGCGCTGATACTTGATTATAATGCTGGGTAGGGAGAGATACACTGGATTCCTCTGTTCAGACATAGCAAAGCATCACTTCCAAGGTGTGTAAGAAACACAGGACCATGAGTGACAAGGCAAGCTGTTTTCCACCTGATTATTAGAAACACCTACAAACTCAAAGCTTCTTTAAATCACTGACTATATAACCAGCAAGTCACGATGCTGTTCTGACCAAGCAGACACTGGTTGGCCCTGCAAAGCTTTTAGCTGTAAAACACTGTGCAAGGGAATAAAACATCACTGGTTACAAGGGGCCACAGCAAAAGTTTGTGGAAGTCTGGCTAAACTGAAAGACACAAGAGAAATAAACTGATAAATGCTAAATAAACCAAACAACACAAGCAGCGGGTGCAAAAACCCACGTTACTCACCAGGCCTTTCTCAGCCAGCGCAGAAGTTAGGGTTACTATTGCATTTCTCCTTTTTGCTGAATTAGGCAGATAAGGAGTTTAAAAATTTCCACTGAACTGGGATGAGGCTTAGTACCAATAAAGACCAGTACTGAATGCATTCAGAATATTGCCATGCTGCAAAGGAGTGAGGCACTTTGTGATCCAGTGCTTCTCTAAGCTGTACAGGATTCATCTTGGCCTTACCAGCTGTGTTTGGCTCTTTCAGCTATAGTGAGTCTGCAGTGACACGGATGGAAAGCCCCCAGTACAAGTCCCGGGGATTCCAATGGCTGTGTTACATCAACCATGGTTGCAAGCGGCAGCCAGATGCGCTCTGGAGAGCCAAAGAGGAGGAAGGACTACACAGAAAACCCATAGCAGCACATCAAGACTAAGTATTTAAATACCAAGTACAGTGAAAAGTCCTTCAGCAGTTTGAAGCAGAATATTTGGAAGATGTTCTTCCCTATTCCTCCCACCCCCAAACATGTCCACACAGGAACACTACAGTATTTTCAAAGGTATGACTGAGAAAGGTAAAATGCTGTCATAGAAGCCACACCACAGCCCAGTACCACTCTTTAAGTGCTCTAATTACTCTCTCCTAACAACACAAGGCCATTTCACTAAACCAGCCCAAGATTTTGATAGTCTTTCTCACATTCCTCTGTTGGGGGAAGGCGAAGAGGGGGCATCAGGTAGCGACAAGCAGGGTTGTCCATAAATCATCCCAGTGCAGAAAGAATAAATCCATGTGGGGATTCCCCCTGTTGGCAAGGAGCTCATTTCCCAGTGCCTGGTTCACAACTGAGCTGACAGGGACAACAGCAATTCTGTGCTTCGCAGCCACACCGGCCACAAATCTCCCTGCCTGCAGTGAAGCTGGAGAGACCAGAATCTCAACATCTTCATTCCAAGCTTTAACCCCAAAAAGCAGTATTGCCCTGACCAAAAGGAACATTCAGGCTGCAGTGAAGCTGCTCCTCTTGTTACTTATTACTACCCTTAATACTCCTGCTGAGATGCTTTTACTTTAAAGCTTGGGCATGTCAAGTGCATTTGCTCACTTCTATTTCAGTCTGTTATTGTCAGTGCCTCACTTAGTGCCCTTAGCCAACCAGGCTCATCCTAAAGACCAGGAAACCAAAAAACAAATGCAATACAGGAGAGCTGTGAGGTTTCATGGTTGGGAAACAAAGGCAGGAAACACATCCCCAAAAAGCACTGCCTGCTACTGCTAGTGATGGGTCACACCCCGTCTTTCCAGTGCCACTATCACAGAGCACCTTTATATAACATCAACACTTCTGAGTCTCTGCCAAGTGAGATGTAGAGCAAAAGAACTGAGAGCTAAACTTTGCTAACAGGGTAAAAAATGGAAGCAATTAAGCGTGCGGAAACCATAGCTTCAAACACATCTTCACTTCATACAGTTAATTATTATTGTTCTGAGCATCCCGGAGGAGAGATCGATGAGCAGCAGCGACTTCTAACAAGCCCGTTAAGAGATGCACACAATGCAACAATAAATCTGAAACATGCTCCTCAATTTCACTACAACATCCAAGCATTAAGCTCACCAAACGGTCATTTTTCAGAAGCAAAAACATTCCAAGGACTGTCAACGTTTCTGTCTAGTGGTTCACGGGACGGGAGGTACATTCTTAAATATGCCTGAAGACAAGTAATTTATAACTACCATCTGGACTGCCAAATCGTAAACAGCACCAGCAGAGATCCACCAGCAACCTGGAGTTTGCTCCCCCCCCACCTCCTGCCACCGAGGCTGACAGCTATAGCCTACCTGAGGTGAATGAAGAAGGATGACACAAATCGCTATGAGATTAATTTAGTCCCCAAAACAGTAAAGGGGAAGAAAAAAAAAATAAAATAAGGTTTAGTGCTGACCTCCCAGCCAGCAGTGAAGGAGAAGGAGAAGCAGCATGTCTCACAGGTAAAATCCCTCCTGTCTCACAGTTACATCTTCTATAAGACTTCTGGCTCGTTAGCAAATGCTCTTCAGAAGAGTCACAAGACAGAAAAACACCTTGGTTTGGAGGGCCAAGGGATAAATCCATTACCAGGCAATTTTGTTCAACGATGACCAGAGGTCAGAAGAGAAGTCGTGTCAAGTAACAGTTCAGTCAGATTTTGACAAATCAACAACCTGTTCCTAAATGCACCACCAAAAAGCGCTTCCCTCAAGAAAAAGGAACCAAACAAATGTTAATTCACATAGCTTTTAGCAGGCCAGCACCAATTACAAGAAGGGCAAGTCAAAAGGCATGCTTTCACCTTTTTACTCCCTCTGAATCAGAGTCAGTCACGCTGAGAGTCTCCAGGGAAGGCAAGAGACACCCTTTCTTGGCTAACTAGCAAATCATGTTCAGTCTAAAGCACGCAACGATCACTGGTACAACCCACACGGCTGTGCCATGATGAGATAAAGCACACCACTAATTGGTCTTTGGGAAAAGCAGTTAATTCCCATAGGCAAGTGTTTGCCATCAGAGCAGGTGTGACTCATCCTCCCCAGCCTTCAGGCCCCCATATCAAAGTTCACGCACTGAACTCCTCAAAGAGAAGCAAGTCACAGTTTGAGGTGAGTTTACCTCCAGGCAAGGTTCAGAAGCAAGAGAGGAGAACACCTCTGCAGGGTATCCACCACTCCACTGGAACACTCCCTGCTCCTCATTTCAGGATTTCCCCACTGCCATGACCTCCCCTTCCTACGTAGTGAAACGTGTCACCTCTTTGGTAAAAGTCTTTTTGTTTTAATCACAGATCTACTTTTCTCCTCCTGACCGTGCTCCTCAGAGCAGACCAGACAGCACATTCAGCTGATGAATGCGTCTGATCAAAACAAACAAACAAACAAGGCTTTCTTCAAGAATGGTTGCTTCGAAAAACCATCACTATCCGAGGAGTTTTGAAAAAGCATTACACAGCCCCAACCAGCCTCCTTCACAGCAGAGGACTTCCCAGTTCCCTGTTGCCATCTGCTGGCGGAATTTCAACCTCCACTCTGGTTCTTTTTGTGCGCGTGGTATAAACCAGCCTCTCATCTTTAAGACCCCTGCAAGCTTTTGGCTATGACCGTCACATGCATTTAACTTTTCAGGGGTTCCAGTTATCAGAGAAGGGTTATGACCTGGGCTAGACTCAAGGAGTTTGGAGTGTGTCGGTTAATGCTCAAACTTAATCTGCCCTGCTTGAGAAATTAACAGCTTTGGCTGTATTTTCTTTCAAACATAACTAGCCATTAATACTTCAAAGGGGAGAGCTGTGCCAGCACAACTACATTACACACGAGAGGCATACACACAGAAGGAAAAGGCAGTTCTACTTTCTGAGAGGGAAAGGGAATTTTGGCAGCAGGCAAAAATGAAATACCAAAATAAAACAAAAATAAATCTCCAGGAATCCATATAATCAATGCTGCTTCATCTCAGAGCTTCCTAACACTTCAAAACACTTTTAAGATCCCACATAAATGACTATCAAAAAGCCACAAACTCAAGGGCAAGAGCACGTATTGACTGAGAAATCATGCTGAAGTTTCCATAAAGCAATGGTACCAACCTCCCAGCCGGAGGGGCAGAGTGCACACCCCAACACGCACTACACTGAGACATGCAACAGAAAGCACAGCCCAACACAGGAGACATTGGGAAGGCAGTAACAAACCTCACTTTTTTGCAGCATAGAGATTTAATACCGTAACACTTAGAATGTAAGGAAGTACCTCAAATTCTTCCCAGAAGCCCTGCTTGACTTTATCTGTAGTCTCTGCTAGCTTGCTTAGCTCTCGCACTCTGCTCTCAATCTCTGCAGCGTTAATACGGGTAGTATTCAGAGGCTGAGAAAGATACAAATATTAAACAAAGGTGTAACTTAATGACAACTGTGAGAAAACAGTTAAAACACAGATCTCTTACCCCAAGTGTATTTTACATAGGCAACTCTAGGATCTAGACATCTATCTGGACTTCAAAGCTTTACAATTCATAAATTAAAGAGCAGTGAGGGTAGAGAGAAAGGAGAGAAAAATTGCTTTTAGATAAAGCCATGGTTGTTTTTTCAAGACATTCCATTGTCACATTTCTGGACTAGTCCTGCAATCCCTACAAACCATGATGAAACCAGGAGAAGATCTGCATGCAGAAACGCGAGTCTATCCCTTCACAGGTATGCAAAACTTTGCTCCCATTTAAAGAGCTGCCTGTGTCACCCAGTTGTACAAAGTTTAGTTCTTCATTTTTGCATTAAAGAAGAAAAAAATATATGACATCTCACAGATCATATGAAAATCCTGCACTTTGACAGCGAACACTGAAGGTAACAAGCTCAGTGGTGTCCTCCCCAGTCACTCACCTGCTTGAGTTGCAATACTGTGCCCAAAGTTTCTACCATAGGGTTCTTCTTGTAATGTTCCACTAGATCTGTCAGAGAGTCAAATTTCTCTCCTCCGCCAACATCGTATTTTAGATCCTTGAAAGACAGATGCTCATCAAAATAAAGGCACTCACATAGTGACATCTGCACTACTGTCATCTTTAGGCTAAGCAACATGTGAGAAATTCTCTTGAAAACCATATGTAGAAGAATCCAGTAAAATCCTTCTCCTAAGGGATGGTAAAACCTTCATAAAGGGAAACGTGGACTATGGAGGACATTATCCATTTTGTCAGCTAATCAAGAATGATTTTATCTGCTTTTCCAGGAAAACCAACTCCTTCGGAACTGAGGTTCAGTCAGCTCAAGCGCTACCTCAGCTACACAGTTAGAATACAGGAGACAGGAATCTGAATTGATTTCAAAGCTAAAAGAGTATCATTTGGCCCCAAAAAGACTGGTAGTGACTGGCACCATCCCTATTTTAAGGAAGTAGTGCTAAGTTATTTTCCTCAATGTCATAAATGCTGCTAGGAGTTACCTGCAAATCAAAGAGATTTTCTTGGGGGAGAAAGTAAGAGGAAAAAAAATCTGGTAGTTTAGCTTTTACACTCTTGGTAAGCCACTTCTATCTCCAGACTATTTATGGCATGGCATTTGAGTTGTTTTTAAAGAATTAAGTTGCTGTACTGCCTTACAGGATGGCAGAAGAAAAAGAAAATACAGCTGTGTATTGAAATACCAAAAGACTGTAATTCAGTAATACTTCAGGAAGAACTACCCTATATTAAATTCAAGCTGCAGATTTGAAGGTGTTCCTTGGATTCACTACCAGAATTTTCACAGAACGTTGATCATCTATCAGGTGCAACTCTATAAACTGACAGGCAAAACAGATCTACTCAGATGGGTCTCTATTTGTCCAAGCACTCTGATTTTTATATAATTTATCCAGAAGACTGAAGCTCATTTAGGAAGATTCATGATCATGAAAGACTAGGCAGCAGCAGAGGATTTGAGACAGACTTCTGACGCAGTCAAAAGCAAATCTATTAGAAGGTGCTTGACAGCACAGTGTGTTATGACATGATTCAGTCACGCAAGCAGGTTAAAAAAAAAACAAACAGCTTAATAGAATTTTGATGCTACCAAATGAGGTAGTTTGATTAAAGAGATGATACATTACATGTACAGTACCAGAGGGAAAGAGGAAAGCATTCAGCTCTCTGTAGTGAGGTGAGGATGGCCCTCCTGGTAGAATAAACACACAGCCCATGGAAGTAGCCCTGTTAAAGAAGCTCGTGCTTCATCATACCTGGCAGTGAATCATGACATGTGTCACTTTAGATTTCCCATCATTACTCTCTCCTTTATCATCTCCTGTCCGGACAGAAAGAACAAAGTCCCCAGGGTGGCTTTGACTCTCACGCACAAGAAAGCTTCCATGTTTTCCTTTTTCTGTTAATAGTTTTTCAGCTTCCCTTCCAGAGAGATGCCCATGAAACCACCTTTAAATAGAGCAAGATATAGACAGGTATCCTACTTATCATTCTGGCCACAGCTGAATCCACTTGTTCTAAGTATTTATAGTAAAGTAAAACACTTACATACACAGAACAACATGTAGGTCCACAGAAAGCCTCTCAGTTTAGAAAAAAAAACAAGAAAATAAACCCTGGAAGCATACATGTAAATACACACGACTGATTACAGAAACACTCATTTCTTCTGCAGACATGGCCAGGAAGGCAATAACCCTCCCCACTACTGTTAAACACAAGCCACTCTGAGGAGCAAACTTGTTTTAGTATTTTTCCTTGTTTTTTCACTTCTGAGAATAAACCGCTATCTATTGGCCACAGAGGCTTCTTTCCAACACACATGTGCCTGCTCGTAACACATCAAGCTTGAAGTCTCAGATTCCCCTTACTAGCCAACCTTCCAAAACCAGGAGTCTGAGCAGTGTGTGTATTTCCACATCGGTCACCTTCTTACACATTTGCCCATTGCTGGGTAGAAAGTTATGCTCAGAAACATATCTGGGAATTCCTTGCCATAGTAACAGCTTTAGGAGAACTTCTACAATACAACATTTTCCCAGTAAAAACAAAGGGAACTATGCCCTCTTTTTTAGTATCATATTGCAGCTGGAAAAATGCTGAAGAAAACAGGTTCTGGGGCTTAAATTGTCTTACCTTTAATAATGTTTATTAGTCTACACTGCAATCACCCTCAAAGAAATCAGTGGGACTGCTCTCATGGCAAGATAGTGGCCACCCTTTCATCAATGGAAGGTGGCTGCAGTGTTAACAGGGGTAAGACATGTATTTATTACAAAGTTCATGGACACTGAGGCTTCCACCACTCTTTCTCTGACCTTTCAGATGTAGGATCAGCACAGTTCAGTGGATATTTCAATTCTATAACATCTCCATTTTTTTCCTTGAGCTGTCCATGATGTTCCATATAATACTGGACTAACTCAGCCAACGTAGCAAACTTCTCTCCTCCATAGAGGTCATAGTAGTCTCCTGTGTTCTGAATCTTGATGTGGGTGACAGCTCCAGTTCGTCTAAGGTTTGAAACAAAACGGGGAGGGGCAAAAAAACAACACACAAATCAGCTGATTCCAAATCAATCACACTCATATTTAACATTCCATCGCCCGAGTTAGAGAAATCCATACTTACATCTCCATCACTTTCCAGCTGAAATATTGCAGAATAACTAATCTAGCACACCTTCAGCCACATTTCAGTGGCTTGCAAGAAGGTGAAGTGCCTGTCCAACAGTCAGGAAGAATAGAGGAAAAAAAAGAAACAATGGGAGCCTTGAAGCCAGCGTAGGCTCTGTGGCCTCATGAACTCCAACAGGAATCCCTGTGATCCCCAAGAACTTCACACACAAGTAAAAGGGGTGGAGGGGTGAGGAGAGAATTCAGCATTTTCAAGACACCCATCAGAGCTTGTTTGCTCCCTTCCCTAGAATTTCACACTAAGTGCTAAGATCCATCCGTCAGGAAGCAGTGGCCTTTGCCTGCTCTAGGTCACCTGTCCTGGGGCCTCCAGCACTAACGAAGAACAGCTCTCTGACAGTCCCCTTCTCTTCCTCAAGGCCCATTATCTCAAAGGTATCCAAGGAGCATTACTCTTATCACCAGTCCCACTTTTCCCTTTTCCTTTATCTACTTCCTCTTGCCGTCCTTTCCCCCACTCCTACCAGGACACACACGGTGTCAGGGGACAAGCCTTACAAAAGGCTCATTCTGGAAGCTGGAAGAGCACCACAGTTGCCCTTAAAAACTTGCTGACTTTTCCTGTACAAAGAATCTGGAAAGCATTTCCTTGCATGTGCTTGATCAGTGATTCGTATCATCTCTGCTACTTCCAGATGGTTATCAAGGAGATTATTAAAGTAACGTTATTACAACTCTACCTCTGCTTACCCTTAACTGCTTCTGTCTCTCTCCTCAATCAGAATTCACCACCCTCCAAGATACAGTTCCCCCAAGTTGGGTAAAATTATTTGAGATTCCTTCTTCATGGAAAACAGGAGGGGAAAAAAAAAAGAAAAGAAAAAAAGAGAGGAGGGAGTGAACAACAGACTAAAAAGTGCAGTCTTTCATCGCTCCCAAATAGTTCATTTACAACTCTTTACCACAGAACAACATTAAATGCAGGCTCTTACCAGTTTAAGGAGAAAAACAAGCAACCAAACAAACAAACAAACCCCCCAAACATTTAAACTTACCTAACCGAGAGCGTAAAGTCTCCTGGGTTACTTTTGCTGGGCCGTGCCAAAAAACTGCCATCAACTCCTCTTGTCAGCAGTAGGTTCTCTGCCTCCACCCCGGTAATATTTGGATGAAACCATCTATAAAAGGTTAAAAATAAAGAGTGTTAACAAATAAATAGAAGTCCTTCTGGTTTTCAGAGTTAACTGACACAACAAGAGTGAACAGAACAATCCAAGTTTGACAACCAGGAAGTACCAAATGTTGCTCCTAAGGTAAGGCTATCTATCTTAGTGGAAAGCGTAAATCTCTCATTTCCTATCACACTGCAATTTTACATATTGTAAGAGATACTTTGAAGGTATAAACCTATACATATTCAGACTTCTGGTTCAGAAGTATATCAAAGAAAGGTCTACAATACAGAGACCACATCTTATCCATTTTCCTTGCTCCTGGAAGACAAGACATGCAGAGAAACTGAAATACAACCAGGAAAATTCCTTCAAAATAAACCAAAACACCCAAAGCAACACTCAGCAATGCTTTACAGGTGAAAAATTTAACCCAACCTCATGTTTCAGGGCGCAGGCTGACCACCAGTTGGTGGGGGATGGAAGGAACTTCACTTACGGACAACCTACTCAGTTGCCCAGTCTTCTTCTACCCTCAAGAGATGGTGGTGCTGACCACCACCAGACGCAAGAGCTCTGCTCTGCCTTCTAACTACTGCAGTAATTTCTCCGGTCTGAATATATCCCGCTTAAATACAAACACTGAGGAATCTCATATTGATACTCACCACCCACAAACAGCCTTCTGGGTGACTAATGGAGCACCCTGCCAAGGGAGAGCTGTATATGGTCTATATCGAAGAAGCTCGGTGTCCCCACCTATGGCATTAACTTTTGAGAGACTTATTCTTAGCCAGTCAGTTAACACATCTGCGTTTGCACTTATCTGTATCTGAGGATTTTTATTGCACTTTTGCAGCACTAAATTGCATCTGTGTGTGCTGGATGAGAGGAGTTTTTAAACAAAGCACAGTTTTAAAAGACAAACCTAAAAAAAAACCCAACCCAGCAAAACCCAAACCACCACACAAGCCCAGGGACAGAGATGTGAACGCAGCAACTATGAACTGCTTTAGGGGCTTTGCCAAGGCTTGTATTCAGCAATTAAAAGTTCCCCTTTATTTCTCAGTTGCCATAAAGCAGGCACAGGGCACAAGTGAAAATGTGCATCCATGTCTGCAGAAAGAACAGAGGCTGCTCCTCCTTTCCATATGCAGGGTCCTTGCATTCTCCAAAGTAAAACAAAACAACAAGAGACTGCAACCAATCTCACTGCAGATACGAGGGCTATATCTAAAAAAACCCTGCACAGTATTCCTCACACAATCAGAATTTCACACTAAATTGCTAAAACAGCAAAATCTGCAGATCTAAATTTAGGGTTATTACTTCAATTGTTTCAGCAATTCCTTCTATATGGAAAAACTGACAGTATTTCTACCGAGGCTCTACCCAGCCTATTCGCTTCAGGCCTGGATTCGCATGGAAACACCCCAGAGAGTTTTGGAGAGTCTAGAATATCCAAAACTCTAGCAAGTCATCCAAGTGGGAATTAGGATTACTTACAGGCCAATTCCATTTCAGAATTTAATTTTTGTTGTTGGTAATCTTGCCTTTTTTTTCTCCTAATTAAAGCGGTTCTGCTTGCACCAAGAAAACCTAGTGACTTCTACCAGGTCTTTAGCTGAAAAGCAGCAAACAATAGAAACCCCAACTTATGCAGCACAAGGGGTGAAAAGATAAAATAAAATACTTTCAAGTTAGTACAGGGAATGAATTAACAAATAATGCCAAATTAACAAATAATGCTACTTTTATCTAATGACTACTCAGAGGTCAAGAGAAGTTCTGTTTGGACGCCATCTCCCAAAAGAAACTGCCTAAGCATCAGTACCTGGGGTGAAGTGAACACGAAATGATACAGCCCAGAATGTGACATGTTGGTCTGCAGGAACTGATAATATATCCATCACAGCTTCACCTCCCGAATTTTACTTCCATTAGGAGGAAGCAAAGAAGAACAAAACAAGTGCAGCAACACTTGGAACAATTCATGAGCTTTTTGAATATGCAGTGGGTTCAGGAGACATCTCTGCAGTGGGTTCAGGAGACATCTCTGCAAGCTTTTGAGGTTACATCCCAAAATGTATAAACATACTAAGGAGGAATTATCTGAATCAGTCCCACAGATGTATTATATGGTGACATTCCCTAAATTGCAATGAACATCTTACCCTAAACCCTAACGCATCTGGAAGTAACTGCACACAAGTCGTTACCATTTCACAAACAGAAGGGAGTACAAGCAACTTGTGCTTAAAAGAGAGGTGAAAAAGATGACAGATTGTTTAAAAACAAAACTCTCACCCCCACATATACATACACTCGTGCTGGAGAGTGCGAAAAGCAAGTGTAGCAAAAGACGAGCTGCATCTGGGAGACTGGCAGGGCTTATTGCACTTTATGTAACTCCTGCTCTAACAGCACCTTGTACTCCTGCTCTCTCGTCTCTGTATTTTTGGCTTTGAGTAGGAAGATGCATTTGTCAGGCACCCCAAATAGAAAAATGGGGGTGTTAGTGATCTCTGTTAAATGGTTCCGGACCGGCGATCAAGATCCCTTCATTTGAAGTACTGCCATTGCATCTGTGCTTTTGAACCTCGGTGGCTACATCCCTTCCAAAACAGGAGAGTGCAAGGGGGACTGCAGACACCAGTAACACAAGCCCTATAGAGGACTTTCTCTTACGCTTCCTTTTATAGGGATGGAATGTATTTTAGAGGGGTTTTTTTTTTCTACTTTCCTTCTCTTACAAGCAGGTGCAGAGGCAAAGGACATCACAGCCAGCAAGAACAATCAAGAAAGTAACACACACACACGTAAAGCCACACTCTAATTAAACTGGCTGTCCTCACTATGTGTGGAATACTCCTTTGAGCAATTCTGACCCGAGGGGGTTCAGCAGCACATCCTTCCAAGACCCTTCTTACTTTACAGTAAGAAGAAAACGTCAGTAGAGAAATAACCGGTAAAATAGCAGGGGTCTCGTTCACAAAACGAAGGGGATATCAGCTAAGCAAAGCAGGAAACCTCCTGCTGAAAGCCAAGACACGATAGGAAATACAGTCTTGTTACAATCCTTTTTGGTTTTCCCCTTTTCTTAGCAGGACCTGCGCTTTGGAAGTCAAACACTGCCAGTGCATTTCTCTCTTCCCAAACTGAGGAGATACAAGGAAAAAATCCACACGTTTTTCCATACCCTGATTGGGTTTTTCAAATCACCTTTGCAAAAACAGGGGAGATTACATCCCGAGCCTCAGCTGTCACTACCATAGCATTCAGGGAAGCAGTGACTTGCTGTTTAATTACTCCTATTTATAGGCTCGTCAGTTTAGATTTCTCATCCTTTTCCAGCCTTCCTCCCAAGTTACAAATTACATTTCTGAGCAGAATAAGAGGATTACTCCTGGCAACCTGGAAGTGTTTTGCAAAGGTAACTTGCACACTCCTTCTGGTGTGTGAGTAGGGGCCTTCAGAAAATTCAGCATACGCTAAGAGACCCTTCATACACTTCAGTAGATTCCAAATTCAGCCCAAAACAGTGACAGACCAAAAGCCAACCCATCTAGCTTCACCATCTTAAGCAGAACAAGACAGAGGAGAACCCAAAGCCAAAGAAGTTGTACTTTAATAGGTATTAGAGATGAATCAAGTTTCAGATTAGGTGTGTTAAGTGAGAATATAACTTTTCCTTTTTACGCCCATACTTCCTCTTGAGCCTAACGTTCACCTTCGCCTCTCAGCCCAAAAAGGGCTGCTAAATAAGACAAACAAAGCACGTTAAGACAAACATCAAAGTACGTTAAGGACGGCGAGAAGCTACAACAAAGAAAACAAGACACAGCTGTTTATCAACCTGATTTATCATCCTGATTTTGCAACACCAGGAGATTTTGAAATTAGACCAAATGCTTCTAATAAACCGGGGGCACAGCTCAGGTCAGCTTGTGAAGGCTCACGTTAAAGCCGGCTCAAGCTTTAGCTTTAAGTGAGGTCCCCAGCTCAGCTACTGACAACAGCGACACGACACGACCCTCCCCGGAGTCGGATTGTGGCCCCGGAACCGAGCGGGCGGCCACACGGCAAAAATCCAACTCTCGACTCCGGTTCAAACGCACCTGCGGGTGCGGGTAGCCCAGTCCCAACATCCCCCAACACCCCCCCGCCCCAAGCCAACGCCGCTGTGGCAGCTCTGGCCTCTGCGCGGGGAAGGGAGGGTGTCTCTAGGCCCCTCGCCCCGCCAGCCCCTCCAGGGAGGGCGAACCCCCGCCGTGCCGCGCCGAGCCTGGGGAGGGGTCCGCTCGCCGGGGAATGCGAAGGGAGGCGCGGGGCGCGGAACGAGACAGGCCCCAATTCGAGCCGAAGCGGCGGGACCCCGGGGGTACCCCGTCTCGGGAGCGGGCAGGGAGAGGGGCCCGGACGCGGCTGCAGCCCCCAGCCCCCGCTGCCTGCAGCCGCGGGAGGTCAGGTTCGCCTGCGGGAGGGAGGCGCAGCTCCCCCCCAGGAACGGGCACCGAACGGCCCGGGCCCTGCGCGCCCTGGCAGCGGCCGGGCGGCCCCCAGCCCGCCCCCTTCCTTCCCTCCCTCCTTCCTTCCCTCCCCTGCCGGGCTCGGCGCCGCTCGCTCCCGCCTCACCTCCGCGATGTCATCTTCTCCCGTGGCACCGGCGGGTCGCGGTGCGCCCGGCCGCCCCCCCCTCGACGGCCGCGTCTCACATGGGGCTCCCCCCTCCCCGGCGCGGGCCGCGGCCTACGAGCGCCCCGAGGGGAGCGTGAACAACAGCCTCAGGCCCCGGAGGCGCACGGAGCGCGGCGCGGCGCTGCCCGCCCTGCGTCACCCGCGCGTCGCGTCATCGGACTGCGACGACACCACGCCTCCGCCTCAAAGGGGAGAGCGGGGGAGGCCCGGCGGGGCTGTATGGGCGGGCCCAGGGCGGTCCCCGCGGAACAGGCCCGGTCTGCTCGAGCGGGTCGCAGCGGCGGCTGCTGCGGGAGTAATGGAGCCCCGTCCCGTAAAGGACGGGAGTTAGTGGGGAGTATTACCGTGGCCGCGAGCTGAAAGGGTAGTCGGGCAGCTGCAGGCCCACAGACTCCGCAGGTGGAGCCGCCGGTCACCCCAGAGCCGCAATGCCAGTGCCCGGTGTCCCTAACCGGGACTGCCCCAGGCCGCCCCAGATCCTTCCGAACTACAAGTCCCGGCGTGCTTCGCGGCCAGCGTGGTGACGTCAGACGCCGCGCTCTCTTTAGCTCCCGCGTACCCGGATGTAGGCCCCTTTCCCTCCCCGGAAGGTGAGGATGGCGGAGCGGTGGCGGGCAGGGCCGGGGTTCGGTGGTCTTCATCCGCCGCCATCTGCCCCTGGGGAGTTGCGCTGGGCTGGCGGGCCCGGGCCGGCGCGCTAGGAGGGGTGGTGATGAGGCCTGGGCGGCCGTATGGGGCGGGCTCGCAGCGGGAGGTTGAGCCGCGCTGGGCCGCGGCTGGCTGCGGGGTCTGGGCCGTGCCGTGACCGGCCGCGCCGGAGCCTCCTGGTTCAGTCCGGCGTGCAGCAGAGAAGAGGGAGCCAGTTTCGGCAGGGTTCCGAGCTGGAGGCCTTTGTAAGGTTAAGCTGTAGCCCGCGGAGGGCCGGCGTAGCCCCGCGATATGGCGAGGCCTAGCAGCTCCACAGCGAGCCCGGGGGCAGCCCCGAGCCCTTGTAGCTGTGACTGTCCTCGGGGACGGAGGGGCGGCGTGGCCTCGGCGGCTGTTTGCTCGAGCTCCCCGGTGAGGAGCGCTGGGCTTAGAGCCGTTCCGGCTCCCATGAGGAGCATCTTCTGTCGCCTGCAGCGCACAGAGTGGCGCTGACTGCAGTCAAAAGGTGCCTGACAGCAGTTTAAGTGATGTAAAGGATCGGTTCACGTTGGTTTATTTTGTTTCCACAGCTTTGATGCATCTGTGTGTGCTGTGCAATAATGTGTAACTTCTATTTCATTTGGATCTGCAGATGGCGGGCGAGAAGGCGCCAGTTGAGAAGAACCCCGGCAAGAAAAAGGCAGGTGAGAAGAAGCCGGCAGGCCAGAAGGAAGCAGGTGAGAAGAAAAAGAAGGTTAAGAAGCATCATGCCAGCCGCAACCCTGTCCTGGCCCGGGGTATCGGGAGGTATTCCCGCTCAGCCATGTACGCCAGAAAAGCGCTGTACAAGCGCAAGTACACTGCTCCAGAAACAAAGGTAGGACAGTAAGTACTGTGCTGAATGAACTGTACTTTTCACCCTGACTTTGGTTGGAAATGAAATAACGTTTTCCCTGGCCTTTGCCTGCAGATAGAAAAGAAGAAGAAAGAAATGCCACGTGCCACCATCACCAAGCCAGTTGGTGGAGACAAGAACGGAGGCAGCCGTGTGGTTAAAATCCGCAAAATGGTAAGAAAGAGACCTCAGGTGGGGCAAGTTTGCAGCAGTTCTGTGTGACATTTGACTGAGTGAGGCATGTTTTGGCCGGAGTGATGTTGCAGCTTCACCGAACAGTTGTTCGAGGTGTAGACCCAGCGGTTGTCACTCCTGGGGAGATACTGGTAGCTTAGAGAAGGGTTAGTGGGCAAAAGCTGTTTGTGTTGCTGGGCTGATGTGGGAAGCATCCCCAGAATTACAGAGGTAGCCTTAACTCTCACTGTGGTGGTGTTGCTCAGAAAATACTCAGTATGTTCCTGTAGTGCTGGGAAAAAAATGTAATTTGGAAAGGTCATCTTTAGGGAAAAGGTCTCCCTTACAAAAGGAAGGATCCAAACCATAGTGAAAGCTGCCTGGCTCCTGGAGTGCAGGGTGGTAAATGGTTTTTCTTCTCTTCTTCCAGCCCAGATACTACCCTACTGAAGATGTTCCTCGCAAGCTCTTGAGTCACGGCAAAAAGCCCTTTTGCCAGCACAAGAGGCGGCTGCGGGCCTCTATTACTCCTGGAACTGTTCTCATCCTTCTGACTGGTCGTCACAGAGGCAAGGTAATAAGGGACTTCATCCTGTTGTCTTGCAGCAGCTTTGCAGCCTTTTGAACCGCTTTTGACTGAGCAGGAGTGATCCCAAATTAATGGGCTGAGCCCTGAGAAGGGAATGAATCTCCTCAGTTGTGAATCGTATCTGGATGCTTTTGCCTTTAGCAAAATGATCTTGAATGTTCCTTTACAGGGCTAGTCCGGTTGCTTAGACAAAGTACCACTTGATTGTTAGATTAAGCTTTGTTCTTCATCCTAATAACCTCTGCTGACAGGTCTCACCTGACATTCTTTATGTCAGGCAAGAAAGGACCTGGGCAGCCACTCTGTCCATGTGATAGATTGTGGTGCCCTTCCAGGGTTTATCTAGTTCTTATCTTTAACTTGCACAAAGAACAAGGGTGATGGTGCTGTCTCACCATCCTCTAGAGCAGGCCAAGACAAAAATCGTCCTGGTTGGCTTTGCTCAGCCTGGAGCAATAAAGCACACGAGAATCAGTCTGTCGTGGATGTGGTGGCAACGCCGCACTGGGAAGCACTGGTAGCTTGGCTGGGGTGGTGGTTACTTAACTGGTTGTGCCCAGATGCTTTGCCAATGCTTCTATCAGTAGGGCAGGGTCCTCACTTTGCTGTGGTACTTCACAGTGCTGGGACCTGAGGACTAAAATCGCATCTCATCTCTTTTCAGCGTGTTGTCTTCTTGAAGCAGCTTGGAACTGGTCTTTTGCTGGTTACAGGTAAAAAACTTTTGCTTAAGTGTCATGATCTTTGTTTTGTGGGTTTGGGGGGTGGGTTTGGGGTAAGTTCAAGTTTATCTTGGGGGTCAGTAGCATTACAGATCTGTGCATGGATGGTTTGGTGCATTGTGTTCATGTAACTATGTGGAATCATGTTTTGTGGCTTGCTGGGGAGAGATCGTTAGGCTTCAATACTCAACTACCTGGAAGAGATGGGGAAGCATCTCTGGGCTTCCGTGTAGGTTTTGGAAAAGGCCTTGGTGCTTGTTCAGATTGTAGCTGTAGGTGACTGAAGAAACAAGTCATCCACACTACTGCAAATCAACTTTAAAGCAACAGTTGTCACCAGGAAGGCTAACCTTGTTCTCTCATTTGCCTTTCCTCTGCCTTAAGGACCATTGGCTATCAATCGCGTCCCCCTGCGTAGGGCCCATCAGAAATTTGTTATTGCTACATCTACAAAGGTTGACATCTCTGGAGTGAAAATTCCCAAGCATCTCACTGATGCATACTTTAAGAAGAAGAGGCTGCGTAAGCCCAAACACCAGGAAGGCGAGATCTTTGACACCGAAAAAGAAGTAAGGAACAGGATAGTTGGTTCTTTCTGAATGCCCTTGTTACTTTTTAAGCACTGCTCAATGAAGTGAGGCGATGCTGTTAAAATGAATCAATAACAGCACTGTTGACATAATTCCCACATAAATTTAAAGATTCTTTTCTGCTTCTACCTTTGCAGAACAGCAGCAGTGATTATTGGAGTTAAATGCCTTTTGGCTGCGAAACACCTTTACTCTGTGTTTCAGTACTGCCAACTGCCTGCTGCTGGCTCTCATATCTGCAACCTAAGCCAAGCAGTGGCTCCAGTTCTCTGTGCCGCCTCCGGTCTCCTACCACTTCTCTCATATTTAGAACAAATGGAAAAATATTTCCTGAAAATGCCAGGAATCAGGGTTTGCCCTGAATTTTCTTATCTCCCTAGAAGAGTCTGAAGTCACTCTGCAGGATTCTAATGCTGTCCTTTGTACTTTCTAGAAATACGAGATAACGGAGCAACGCAAGTCAGACCAGAAGGCAGTGGATTCACAGGTCCTTGCACAAATCAAGAAGGTGCCTCAGCTCCGTGGGTACCTGCGTTCCACATTCTCTCTCTCAAATGGAGTCTATCCTCACAAACTGGTGTTCTAACTGTCCTGAAAGCACCACATTAAATTAGAAGAGAAAAAAGTAAGGATTTCTGGTGTCTTCTTTGTAATCCATAATAGGACGTGTCACACAAATCTTGCAGTGCACGTTAAAGGAAAGGGAATCTGGCATGAAATTCTGAGGGACTGTGTATAGATTTTGTGTAAGTGTGGGGGGTGTTGTTTGCTTGGGGTTAGTCAGTGATTTTGGGGGCTTGGGTTTCTTCCAGATTTTTTCCTGTTTAGTAAAACGAGAAAGGAATTAGAATTTGAATTTCAGTTTTCTTAGCAATGAATGAGTTGGGGGGGAACCCAATTGGATTTCTTTTCGGGAAAGAAGATACACATACTGCATTGACTATCCATTGGGATAAGTTCCAGAATAAACATCCAGCTCAGTGTCTGCTCTGCTGAAACAAGTGCTTTGGGTATCTGGTGAAGAGCCAGGTCTTACAACAGACCCCTGCTAGGTAACTCATTAGCACTGTAAAGCTTGTGTACAGCTTGTTGAGATGGTATTTCTGATGGAAACTGAGCTCCCTCAATCACCACATAAACCTCAGCAAATAACAGCAACTTTTTAAAGGCATTTCAGCAGCTAAGCCTTGCATTTGGAAGTGGAAACACTGGGAATAGTTGAATTTTTCAGGGTTACATCATCCCTGGAACCATAACTAAATTTGTCATTTGTCCCCCTTCCCAAATAATTCCATCCCCCCCAGTTACTTGTTTACCCATGAGGGCTGTAGTGCTTCCCATTGGGAGGAAGAATACCCACTTAGATGAAAAAGCAAAAGCATGATACTTCATTCTGTAGCGTTGGAAATGAGTTAAGCAGCAGAATCTCTTGCTGTGAAAGGCAAGTATTTTCCTACCCTGGAAGACTTCTGGAATCTCTGAGTTTTCCCATCTCAAAAACTGGCAGAAAGCGAGTTGAGGAAGTCAGTCCTCTGTTGAGGTCAGTTAGCAGAGATCTGGAAGAGGATGCTTGGGTAGTAATGTCTCTCTGCTCATACAAAACCCAAGGATGTACACACTAACAGATCTGGCACGCTTGAGCTCGCTTTTAGCCAGGCTTAGGCAGGAGCTGAGGCTTACATAACTCTGCCATCTGTCTTCCTATTTCTTCTTCACTGAAAGTAGCCGATGGGGTCAAGGCTGACGGGGAGCAGAGATTTCATCAAACTCTCAAGCTTCGTGAGCCCTCAACCAAGGCCAAATCCCCTCATGGGGAAGGAGGAATTTGGCTTCAGGTGCTGTCAGGTCAGTGAGAAAACTCCAAACACCTGCAGAATACCTGGCTCAGTGGCTTCTCACACGGTGTGACTGGTCATCTTGATAGCTGTTGCTGGCTGGTGTGGAGGTACACAGTGCTGGTTGCTCTTCACCATCTTCTGGTCATTAAGTATTAGTGTGCTTCACCAGAGGGAGCCAGTGAGTAAGCTTTGTCCAAAGGCAGAACTGGCCTGCTGGATTCGAGTGTCTCTCTGATGCTCTGTGCTGTGTTCTGCTCTGTAGTGCTCCAGGAGGATGGGTTTTTACTTTTCAGTGATGTTGGAACTTTGTGATGAATCACATCTTCTGTTGTATGAGGTTTGGTGGATAATGGGTACAGTCAGGAGTTTCTTAAGTTGGTGTGAGGTTTTATACTGGCCTGTTCACATAAATCAACTCAAAAAGATAAAGTATTTCGCTCATCTTGCCGCTAGGTAAGTTTATTGATAGCACAAAAGAAAAATCATCACCTAATATGCTTAGAAAGCTGAGTTAAAGGAGAAAATTGTACATGAGAACACTCAAATGGGAAAAGTCCAAAACCAGCAGGGAGATCTCTTGATCAAAGGAGTTTGTAGCAGCATGTGGCATCACAAAGTCTGCAGATTGGGTAACAGGAATGCCCTGTCCCTTCTGCCTCTGGGAACAGGGAAGTTGCGCTAACAAAACAGACCTATGGGCCAGCCTAAGATAGCTAGGTGTTGAGATACAACAGTATTTTCTGTAATTACTGATCACTCTGACGCATTCCTAATTTGTTTACCAGAAGGCCTGAAATACTATTCGGGACTATACCTGTGTTTACTGAATGGGGGAGCTCTGTCTCCCTGTGCTGTCAGGAAGTGATGTGGTAATACAGCTTGGACGTCTTAACAGGTCCTGGCGTGGAAAAATGGTCTCACGTGCTGCTGTTGCCTCCCTCGTCCCAGTCCTTGTTGCTTGTCTGACTGGGTGGTGACCGACACAGCCCTGCAAGGTGGGGAGAGAGAAGGAGGAATGACTATTTCCCTGCTGATTGAGATCCTTGAACTGAGTCACAGTGGGACCAGATGAATGTTGGTGTTGGCACAAAGGGGTGTGGGAGCAGGCCTGCATCTGGGGTTGCGAGCTGTGAAGTCAAATTTTAACACCAAATCATGCCTTTGTGGTGCCGAGCAGCTCCTCAGGCTCTGCTGCAGAAAATGGAGACAGCAAAAGCCTCGTCTTTCATAAGGAATGGCAGCTGGTGGACAGCTGTGATTTGTCTCTCTCTCAACCTCTGAAATATTTTCCTTGAGTTCTGTGAAAACTGGCTTGCTTCTCAAATACTCAGAGGTAGAAGAAGGAAAGGAGGAAAAAACAAACTCTGCAGATGACCAACAGAGAAACAAAGTGAATATTCAGAAGGATTTTTCAATCTAGATAACACTGACCACTACCTGAAAAATACTTCCACCACATAAAGAGCTTTTGTGTGTGTTCTGGCTGTCCCGCAGCTTTTCTCATTCTGAGCATGTAAACAGTTCTGCAGTCCTGGCTAGCTGAGTCATTGCTTTGCACTGAGCATCCCCCACAGAAGAAGCTAGAGACATCCAAAGCCTCAGTCACCCAATCAAAAGTGCTGGAGATGTGCAGGTCCAAAAATAGTGACAGACTCAACCACAGCAGCACTTCATTAGCATCAAATATGCTCTTTGCTTCAGCTGCCTAATAAAGTGATATGTAATTATAATAAAGCATCCTTTTGAGAGGAAAGATAGAGGGATGTTGGCTTTCTCAGGGAATTGGTGATGAGATGCAATGCCTTATTATCTATGAGCACCTATTTTTTTAATGATGAGCCGCCTCTCTGAAATGACCTGGTGGAGTCAGTCCAACCCAGAGAGGCTGTGTCCCAGCTGCTGTGTTGGCCGGCAGTCTCAGGGAGGCAGACACTAGCTTGGCTTCTGGCCTAGGTGCCTTAGGAGAAACTGAGGGTTATTTGCAAGACAAAGTACTTTCTGGTGTCGGTTTTGAGGAGAATGTTACATTTGGCACTTCAGGTTTGACTTAATTAAGAGAAGATGCTATGTCTGGAATGCAAAAGTGCTTTTGCAGGACATAGCATTTTGGCCAGGCATTGAGATAAAAATATCAAATGTCCAGAAGTCAGCGACCAGCTCCTCAGATCATCTGTGCTACAGGATACCTATAGGATGTGCCTTGTCACAAAGGGGCAGCTGAACCTTTTTCCACCAGTATGTTTCCTTCCACCTGATCCCCCTCCCCTGATCCACCGCCCTTCCTCTCACAGAACTCCTCCCACCAGTATACCAAGCCCCACTTCTACAGCAAGTCATAGAATCACAGAATGGTTTGGGCTGGAAGGGACCTCAAAGATCATCAAGTTCCAACCCCCTTGTCATGGGCAGGGACACCTTCACTAGACCAGGTTGCCCAAAGCCCCATCTAACATGTCCTTAAAACACTTCCAGGGATGGGGCTTCCACATTCTGGGTATGTCCACAAGGTCCATAAAGAATAAATAGAATTTGGGTACAGTTTCTTTGTACCTGGAAGTAGCTCTGCTTTGGCCTCAGAAAATGTAGGCAAGATGAGCTGAGAAAGCATTCATAAAGAGCTGGCCTAGGCAGCTGCCTTCTGGTCAGTGCAAGGTAACTCCTCCTGCTCTTCTCCGAATGCTGCTTCCCATCTCATTTTAAATGATTCAAGCATTAGAAACCCCATCCAAATGGTTTTTACTAACAGAATCTATTCCAAATTCTCCATATATTCTTCTTTCAGTACATTTATCTTCTTGTCTTCCAGTGAAGACAGGAACTGTTGGACTTGATGATCTTAAGGGTCTTTTTCAACCTTGTGATTCTGTGAAGAGGGCTTCCTGGTCTCTCCTTATTAAAACCCACTGATTTATTTTGGTTTTTTGAGATCAAAACTGTCTTGTTTACAGTTTTCTGACCAGCACTTTGAACTCCGGGCAAGCAATTACCCTGCTTAGTTTGAAACTGGACACCAGAATTCTGCTCACAGTGCAGGCTCACTGTGCAGGCTGTTACTGAGGTCCCTTAAAGTTCCATCAGGATAAGCCATTGCACTATTTTCCTGTGCTGCCTAGGGCATTAAGCAACATGCCGAGCAACAAATACCAGTGGCTCCTGCGACTTTATCAGCTGTTACTCTGTTACAAGACAGTCACATGGACAGCTTAACCTAAAAGATCTAGAACTATGTAAGAGAGTCATGTAAACTCCACTGTTTTCTTCCATCGTTACTGTCCTGAAGTAGCAGGTCACATAAATGACATAACCATACAGGTACGGGATTAAGAGTTCCTGCTCCTGTTCTGGTTTGGAGGCAGCATGTGGAGTTCTCAGTGACTTGTGTGGGATGTGAGGATGTAGGAAAAGGGGAACTATTTACCTGTTAATTCGATGTCTCCAGTTCTCCTGCATTACAGTCTGCACTAGGCACTTGACAACTCATTGTTTAAGTAATTAGAGCAATTAAATCCATATTTTTATAAAGATTTTAGTCATAATAGTTCTCACTATATTTTTCCTCATTGTTCAGGAAGCCACTAATTGAACAAAGCAAGCCAGTCCCACTGGCTGCAGTCAACATTCACACTGACTCATGCAAGAGGGTTGGTCTGTGATGGCTGAATGTGGACTTGAACGTGCTTGCCAATAAGCAACTGTGACCTTTCTTAGTTGCTTTTTCACAGGTTGTTTGGTTTTAGGTGTTTTTTTTTCGTTCAGACCAGTTGAGTCTCTTGTGTATGAAGAGTCAAAACCCATTTCTGTCATCTGTCTGCCTTTTTTGGCTCATTTTATCCAGATTTCCCCACCACCACTATTTTAGTGTTTATCTTTCTCTGTGGAAATTACTTTATGTGATAGATTGTACGCATAGACAGCAACTGCTATGACCTAACCATGGTTCATACTATACCAGACATAAATACTTCTTAGTAGCAATAACAAGAGAGGAAGCGTGGTAGTCAAAATATTACTTGAGATTAAAGAATTTATTTTTTAATTTTTTCCTCAGCTCTATTGATTTTCTGTGTGATCTTGAGCAAGCACCTTAATTTCAGTGCAGAACAGTGGTAATGCTTCCTCATCTCAGGTCTCAAGAAGTGTTCATAACAATGCTCTAAGGTACATTGAAGAATAAAAATTCTATGTTTGGATGTCGCTGAGGAGGGAACCTGAGCCATTATTCTAATCTTCACCTACTGAGATCATATCAACATTTAATACTAAAAAAAACCAAACCAGGTGGTGTTGAAGACTGGCACAGGTGGCATGAGGAATAACTATTTTCCTAGTCTATTTATCGTTTGTAAAGTCATTTTTTTGCAGGCCTTAGTCCATTACATTTGTACAGGACAGTACAGGTACAATATTTAGTCTCTGGTGACCTTCTGTGGTTCTGCATTTTGCCACATTAGCAGCTCCTAGCATTTTGCCTCTAGAATTTTTTTAATGATCATAATAAAAAACCCTCTCATACTTTACATATACTGAGTGCATGGGCCTTGTGTTACCCAGCAGAGGTAAAAACTGACATTATAACACTGAGAAACTGTACACAAAGGTAAAATTATTTATTCAGTCCATTGGAGCAAATCAGTGGGATGCAGAGAACCACACCAAGCAACAATAGGAAAGGCTTTAAACCTCATGAAGAAAATAGGAGTCTAAACCAGCAGCAATTACATCTCTATCTAGTTTGTAAGTCCTGCTTGATCTAGAGGTTTTTCACTCACTTGACAGATGCACTTAGGATGTAATTGTTTTTAAAATTAAGGCTTTCAGGTATCGCCCTGTGCTATGTGTGGCATTCTATCATTCAAAATGCCCACTTTCACATGAGGAAATAAAATACAAAGATAAAATGTAGGAAAACACAGTCCTAGGCAGCAAGCTAATGTCCTTCATATATGAGGGAGGAGTTATTTTTCAGAGCAAGGAAATATGAAGGCCCTAAAAAGAATAATGTACCCTCCCAGAAAAAAAAGAAGTTCGACTGGAGGTGTTTATGTAAAATCAATATTCAAATTATTTAATTCAAATTATTAATTATTATTGAATTCAAATTTAATTCAAATTATGGGGATCTGTTTCATGAAATCTTGTAAAAATTGGAGGATAACCACAGCTGTTCTTTCAAATAAGCACAAACAATAAACAAATTCCCCCCTAGAATCAGAGAACCAGAACAACAGCAACTATTACTGAAGTGACGGGCACATGGCAAAGTTTCTGTACATGGCACATTATCTGCATGGCTTCCCTCTGGACTGACAGAGAAAGTACAAAAAGGGCATTTCAAATCTGGAGCTTTGTGTTTGTGTGAGAGAAAAAAAAACCAGCCAAGCACATACTAGGGACACAGAGGGAGAAAAAGACAAACTGCATTTTGAGACTGCTGATGCAAAAGAATTTTTCTTTTTCCCCAAAAAAAACCCAACCCCAAAACCCAAAAACTAGTTTGGGTCAAAGCAATATGCACAACAATCTGTGGTTTTCTTAATTCACCACTCTAGGAAAGAATACTTCTTCATGCTCTGTAAATAAACAGGACTTCATCAAGGCAATGTGCAACATCATCATGTAACTGTCTTCTAACACAGGCAACCCATTAATTTCCAGACTGGGTAACAGCTTGAATCAAAAAATTTAAACTAATACAAATAACATCACAAATTATGTGGCTTGGGCTTGCTTGAAATAACAGCTGATTTCACAAGTACCTGAGAAGGGTGTCCCAGCATGAGCCAGGCAGAGCAGCTGCCTCCTGGGGATTTATAAGAATACTCATTAGAATTTCTATCACTCTTCTCATCCTGTCACCCCAAGCTGCAAGTTTTCATGTCATTCTATCAGACACCGCAGTGAGTCTGGGGAGACTGGATAATCAAGCCTAAGAAATGGCTTTTTTATGTGGTTGTCATGCACAATCAAGAGCTGTATGACAACAGTATGGAGGAATGAGCACAATACATGTAACATGGTCACTGTATTGCATGTGAAAGGCTGTGCTGACGCTGTCTATTCATGATCAAAGGTGATGCTAGTAGAGTCCTCCAAATAGTTATTTGGCTTTGGATGACTGACAGAAAACACTGCTCTTGGTTCTTCTTCTGATTGATTGCTCATGGAGTTATTTTAGTTGAAGGGCAATTAACTGTTCCTTATGGTTTATCTGTAGGCTACTTGTGATGTTGCTCTTTTTAAAGAAACCCTGCTATGTTGTTAAGCATGAAGTCACGGGTTTAGAAAAGAATTCCAAAAAACCACCAACTTTTACCTATCAAGACCAGGGCTTGGCATTCCACTGCAGCATTCATAAATTCAACTCTACAATATTACGAAGAAACCATCCTACCTGTAGCAGCATGGAAAGACTTCCAACCATCCTGGCTGCATCTGGAGACCAGTCCATCACAGGGCTGCAGAGTGAGGAATTATTTGGCCTATACTGGTTTATGCCATCTGGCTGTGAGGGACAGAGGGAAAAACAGGTGAGACATAGTGTTCATCAGCACTTCTCTCAGAAGTCAGAGACATCCCTTCACTAACAAAACCACAGCAGACATCTATATCCTTTTTTATTTGTCTCCCTCATATTTATAATCCCAGAGAGTTGCTCGCCTATTGTGACTTTAATGTAGAATAGTTCTTACTCTTCTTTTAAAAGTAGATTGTTGGCTGAAAATTATAGGAAAGAGATACTGGAAAGAACAGGATGAATGCTTCAAGAAAGAAAGGAAGGGGAGGTAGGCACTTGGGGAAGAGCACCTTTGGAGATGTGGGCACTTACAGCTGCAAAACACCACCACACAGAGAGCAAAATTGTTCTCCCCAGAGGAAAAGGCATTCCAATTTGCTCTGCGTGGTTTCAGTTCTCAATTAGTGGCTTTCAGTTTTAAGTTATTTTGAATGCCTGTCACCATTGAGGAGAAAATCAGTACAGACTATAGCATTTTCTCAGGCCAGGGATTCACTGACCTGGCTTCTTTTTCTTATGAAAAAGGGTAGTTAGTGCTGCAGTGCCTGTGAACACCTGCTAATTAAGACTTCACAGGATCTTGGAACTGATTTGTGAATTTCAAGTAACAGAAAAAGATAATAAAAGTTGAAAAGCCACCTCATTTAAAATTCTCATTTAAAATCTTGTTTTGACTCTTTTCTCTGGTGTCCTGTTGTTTCAAACTCTCTAGTTACCGTTATCCCTTTTATAACACCCTTGCAAGTTATCCTTACATAGAGACGTGCTTATGAAAAGGAAGTAATTTTTTGGATAAATAACATGTAATGAGTTGTGGGGTTTATTGCCAATATTGCTAACTTGGAACAGGTGACTGAACTGGATTGGCAAACCTTTTTCTAAAACTCACACAAAGGTCCAGCTCTGGCCTTTCGTAGTAAACAGCTGCCTGAGGCCTTCCATTCTGAATGACATCTATGTGACATGGATGATGGAAGCAAGCTGGCAAAATTCTGCTTCTTGCCATTCTTGAGTAATTTAATTCCTCCATCATCCCCCTCCATCACTACTTCTCTCTGAGAACAAGCTATTATATCACATTCCCTGAGATGCTTGCTTTTTTTTTTTATGGTCTTTTTTCCTCCCTGCGGGTCCTTCTGCTTCCTCCCAGTCCAGACTCCTGCTGAACACGTCATAGCAGTGGGAAATGTTTCCTGATGCCATATTTCCCAGCTGCAGTTTGTGTCCTGCCAAGAGCCACATTCCTTACCATGTCTCCTCTCCACCTTCTCAAGACTGAACATCCTTTCAAGCTATCCTCACAGACTGTTACAGAGACGCTTGATTATGCTCATCAAGACTTTCTCCAGCACATCCACAGGTTTGAAACACGGTGGTCAGTTCCCAATGCAGCTATTCAGGTGGTGCTTCCTGTTCAGATTTCAAGCTGTTCTGCGTCACAGTAGGATTTTGGTTTTGAAGGAAGCTTACAGCTGCTACAGAATTATAGATAATAAGAAAAAAATAAGTAGTATAGACAAATTCTTGCCAGTCATAGTAATCCCTGCTTTCCACCCACTTGCCTATTCATACATTTCATTTTACAGTATTTATTATATGTATTTTAAACTCTCAATGTCAAAATATTCCTAACCTTATCACATGATGGATTTAGACTGAGATATATGAATGAAATTCAACTAGCCTAATATTTATAAGTTTTCCTAGATGGTTTGCCTTTTTGGTAAACTGAAAAAGCAATGAAAAATTCTAATTTATTTTATTCCTAAAGTGTTTTCTGTAACAAATCAAGACTTTCATCAACAAGAAATGAAAAAGCCAAGATGCACTCATTTCAATTTGTTGATCAGTTCTGCTTTGTCACAGGGGAAAAGCATCCTTATTTGTGAAGAGTAGCTCCTAAATTGGATTAAAAATTTGTGATAAATACTCCATAAAACTGTCCAGTTCTCAGTCAGCTTTGAGACAATGTCTGTGTAAGGCCATCCTGATGGAGAGGGAGAACTCATCTCTCCTAGGGACATAAGTTTTGTAAAACAGAGATCTTGTTCATAAGAGCTCTTGTTCAATATAAAGCAACATTAACTTCTCCTCCCCTCCTGCAGCATGAAGCTTGTCAGGTAGTTAACCAGGGCCAGATTTCATATAAAGCAACATTAACTTCTCCTCCCCTCCTGCAGCATGAAGCTTGTCAGGTAGTTAACCAGGGCCAGATTTCCCAGGGCAGAGTGTTGGTGGCCTGGCCACAGGAGCTCTTCCCCAGCACCTGCAAGTGCAAGGTATGATGCTTCCCCATATTACAAAGCAGCTGCAGCTACTATCCCCAGGCTTCACATTTCCATCGGGCTTTGGTGATGGGAACATCCTTATCCTCCCCCGGGAAGTCTGATGGCAGGTTTGACAACATCCTTCAATCAGCACTGAATGAACATTTCAGGGAGTCTAATGAATCAGACACAAACCCTGGCAGATCACCGCACCCATCTCTGGAGGAATGAACATCCTGTTTGCCTGTTTATGCACAGGGGCCCTGCACCGGGACAGCAGTATGATCCAGAGGTTAATGCATCTCATTTTCTGCATGCTGTACTGAAGATGACTTTACATTGTAGTTCCCCTTAAAAGACAAGTGTGAAGTGTTCGTATTATTTAATGCAAAGGAAGAAAATATATTTAATTTAAAGATGAGAGGGCTTTAACATGTTTAACTGATCCATTCTCATTTTGTAACTACCAGAGATTTAAAATTACAATATAGAGCTGTGACTCCAAGTGATTTTACTAAAATTAAGGCTGAGGTCTTTTAACACAAAATAGAAAAAACAAAAGTCTGTATGTTCTAGTGTCAGGAACTGGAACTTTTTCTTGTTATCAATGAATAGCTCTCAAACACAGAGATTGCAGGGTCAGTATTTCAGCCAATTTACTTGGGAAATTACAGAAAATTATCGAAACACAAATGTAGAAACTCAAACTCTTTCTTGATAGTCTACTAGAAAACCAGGCTATGGTACTTTTTCTTTCCAAGAATTTTAAATAACACTTTACATAAGGGGTAAATATGAAGCTAGAGACAGTTCTGATGAAAGATACATTTTGTATTTGTGTCTTAAGTATCAGCCCAATCTCTACACTGACCCCTTTCAGCATCCCAATAGCATTGCCAATCAGTCCTCCTCTCTTACAAGAGGATCTCACAACATATTAACTGATCCAAAAACCTACCACTTTTCTAACTCATTCTCAAGAACTGATTTTAAAATACTCAGATCTCAGCCAAGCTATTAAGGATTTTATCAATTTAACATTACAAACCTTGAAAAACACTTTATAAAGTGGACTTTGTAATACTTTGTATGAATTACAGAAATCCACCTTGTTACTTTTCTATTTTTACAATATTGAGCAGAATATTGTAGCAGACTTTTTAAAATTTATTTTTTTCTTTGTTTCACTGCACCAGTTTTCAGGGAGGTTGAATTTTAAAACAGTACCGAATAGCTGTATTTAAAACCTACCTATTTTTGGATATTAGTAATGAGTCTTCTGAGACATTAGAGATTCAGAAATTCAGGACAACTACTAAGGGATCTGTTCAGCTCCCAACCACTCTTCCTCACTGATGGGCAGCATTTAAATGCTTTCCCTCCATATAAGGCTACTCATGTTAAAATCCTGAATAAGAAAATGAGATGAGATTACCAAGAGTAATGCTAAATGCCAGCTCTTTGTTTCTGCATGTGAAATACCACAAACAAAATTTAAGCCTAAGTTGTTATTTCATTTACAAGCCCAGTATGAGTCAACAATATCATACAGCTGCAGAGAAAGCAAAGATGATGCTGAGACACTGAGCAGGAGTATTGCATTGAAGACACAGGGATCTGTCCAAAACATTTCACAGTGGTAAGTCTTCATCTAAAGCACCAGCAGCTCAAGAGAGATGTGGGTAAGCTGGAAGAAATCCCAAAGAACAGAAGAATGGTAAGATTTCTGGCGTACATGGCCTACAGCAAAAGTTGGAAAGGATGAGGATTATTTAGTGCAGAGATGATGAAGAGGAATTGTGGTCACAGCCTTCACACATGAAAAAGACTGCACATAAAAGGAAGGAAATAAACTGTTCTCTGTGTCTACAGCAGCTGTTCTCTGTGCCCACAAACGCTGAAAAAAAATTAAAAGGCTTAAATTACTGTATCACAAGTTCAATTAAGCATTAGGAAACTCCCAAACTGTAATGACAATTCAACAATGGAAGAGATTGCAGGTGGAGTCTCCATCACTCTAGATGGGACAAGTATGTGTCACAGGTAGCCTGGTTTCAGCCTAGGTCACAAGGCTGGATTAGATTGCCTCTAAGAAAACATTCCAGCATTTTTATTGCAATTCTGTAATTTACATTTGTTTCATGTCCAATTTAACTAAGGCTATGTTTGCGAGGTAGGTGATTCATACTTGTGTTTCCTATAATAAAATTGTCCTTATTAATTTTAATAAAAATCTCTTTTTATTTGTTCTTCCTTCCTCCAGCCTACCTTGCTATCAGTTGGAGCCTTCTTCAGAGATTATTGCTAATGTATCAACATGAGAAAAATGTGAAGATTTTTTTTCTTTGCAATTAAAACACATTTCTGAAGTTGGAAATTATTCTCCTTCACTGTCTAGTCTGTTCTTTCTCCTCTGTCAAATACTGATTTTTTTTTCCCACTTCAGTCTTTCCTATAGTTTTATTTGGAAAAAAAAAAAGAAACAGTATTTTTTTAATCATAGTTAGTGTGCCAAGAAATGCCAGTATTCCTTACATAGTAGCCTTATTAATGATGGCATCCGGGCTCTCTAAATAACATGTACTCAGCAGAGGAACCAGGATTCAGGGTATGGAAATCTGGTTATTGCAGACCGCATAAAAATAGCAACTATTTCTTCTGTTTCACACATTTCTTGGTGCCACAATGGTCATTAAAACTGAAGCTGCCATTTCTAAATTAACAGAAAGATGCACAGCAAGGGCCTTAGGATGAAAAGAATTTCTACCATATGTTATACCTGTTAATATAAAATTAAACTGGAGGGCGAGACAACGTTCCTTTAAATTCCATTACATAATAGGCAAACGGTCAGTTTGAAGCATGAATCGTTAATTTCCATTTTCAGCCCACAGGACCATAGACCACAAGCATCCTCTGCTCCATCTCAGGACCATAGACCACAAGCATCCTCTGCTCCATCTCAGTTACCGTCATGCACAAAGATGCAGAGGGGAACACTCACCTGAAGGACCAGGGTCCGCCCTGTAAGGAAGCTCATTGCGGGATGCTGCCACCAGAGACAGATGCAGACAGAGAGCAGACACCCAGCGACACGTCTGCTCGAAAATAATTAAAGCAAAAGACTGGTTTTATGGAAAAGCCTATTTACAGGGTAAGAGTTTTGTTTCTTCACCTCGATGATTTGTGTCACAAAATTATTCCAGGCTGGTTTTTTAAGTCCCACTGTCTCCCATAATGTAGTACAAGAATTCTTTGTAGCTACTGCAGTACACCTCTGAATACTGTACCAAAGCTACAGTGACTGACATTTTCTAGTGATGTGCAGAGCAAAAAGAATATTATTTGTTTTTCATTATATTATACAACACCTTCTGCTGCAGATGCCAGACAAACTGCATTATATTTGCTGAATTCATCACAGGGCCCTAAGACTGAAAATTTCGTGCAGAAAGCTATGTCAGCACTCTGTGCAATGTAAGCTTACAGACTGTACAACATACTGTTAATTCATGAATTGCAGGCATCTAAAATAATTTAGCAAATCTTGCATATACTAGTAATTATTTTATTTACCCACACTGAGGCAGGACAGGAAACATTCCTCAGTTTTCTGGCCTCAGATTAATCCAATAACAGATTTTTACCCTTGAATTGTCAAATCAATACGATTAAGAAGAATTCCAAATAAGTACATGAATAACTATAAAATGGTAAACATCCCCTCTGTTCAGCTTGAGATGTCTTCACACAAATAGGACCAAAAGGGATTTCTAAAATGTCCACACAACCTCCAAGTCACAGTTAAGTGGCCTGCTTTTCACTCAGGGGCAGTTCAGGTTACTTACCACACAAAAACACATCTATCAGGATCCTCGCTGTGAGAAATTGTTCACCAATCCCCAGTCAAATGACAAAGCACAGCCTCTGGCCAGTATATAATTTAGCCAGGCACCTCTTCCTGTGCTTAGCCTGGTATGAATACATCCAGAGTTACACATACAAGTTCTGAGTCAGCTCCTTATTCAAATACAAGGCCTTGGTTTGTATTTCAAAGCAAGTTGATTGAATTGACAGCTATATTAAACCCTGATTCTCCATCTGGGAGCTGCTGTGACAATCATATTCCCCTGGGATAAAGCAGTCCAGAAGGCCCTGGAAAGAGCACGTGAGAGCTGGAGACAAAGAATTTTCAGCCTGGGGTTACCCAGCACAGGAAACAGTCCTTTGGAGAACAACAGATACATCCAAAACTCATCCACTTCTAGAAAACACAACAAATCTTTTCTGTTGACAAGCCTTCCTGGCACCAGCGTTGCTTATGAACATCCCATTTTACTCCCAGCTCTGCTATTTGTATCGATTCTGGGGAAGATATTCAACCAGTACCATGACAGTATTACAAAATCTAAAACCAGAATTTTTTTCAGCACTACTCCTACTAAAACGTATACACACTTTGTATTTCTCTTCCTCCATTCCTGTCTAATATGAATGAACAAAAACAATGTAAAACTCCTACTCTCGTAACAAAACAATAACACCAGTCACTATTTTGCAATGAAATATTGTGACTAATCTAACCTCAGCAGCCTTCCTATTGCTCCAAGGAGACTGTGAGCACAGCTTATCTCAAGTGCCAGAACTCAGCTGCCACATCCCACCTGCCATAAAATCTTCAAATCTCAGCATTCTCTCTCTTCTGAGCACTAGCAAGGCTGCTGCAGGAGGATCAGGGTGGATTTCTTATCTGTGGGTATGTCCATCTGCAGCCATTGTTCTCTGTGTCATGTCTTGACCAAAAATAACAGGTGCCTATGAACGGTCTCTGCCTTGCAAAAACCTTTGATAGCAACTCTCCCATATGCTCCCCGTTCAAAAACGAGACTGTCTAGTGCAGAGGAAAATAATATCTGTTTCTGTAATAAAACCAAGCCTGGAGACTCTTCTGCTCTCCAATACATGAATGGCAGTGATATGCTACCAAATACAGTGTACTGAGCTGTCTCATGGATCTGTAACCAGCTACTCGTGTGAACTCACCTGAACCCTGTGCTGTCTGGACTTGCCTCAAAGACAAACTTCGCAATTGTGTGAATGCTCATGCTGCTGAATCAGTGATATGAAGATGCTTTGCGTGGGACCTAAGTTGAGCGGTCCATTACATGGGAAAAAAAATGCTTCTTCCTAACCAGACAGAATAAGACATGAAGAACTGGTGGTAGATCTCATTTTCCTACAGTTTTGAATACACTTTTTCTCCAATACCACAGCACATTTTATAATCAGCAAATACATTAAATAATTTAATGTGATCAAGCAGGTAAATAAATCTGTATCACTCCATCTCCGTTCGGTTATGCACAGTCACTGCTTCATGAAAAGCAGCCACTTGCAATGGGAATCCCCACAGTAATTATACACTAAAAATATTTAACATTTATCATCGTGTCTTTCTCATTAACATGATTTGTCTCACAAGCACATCCTGTGCTGAACAGTCAGGTACAACCGCCTGTGACACTCTGTACCTCTCTGAACAGGCTCAGGCTCAGGTCTCAGGCAACAGAGTGTGAAATTAGACTGGTGCGAAATGGGATAGGCTACCTGATGGTGCCCAAAAGAGAGAGACTGCGAGAGGGAAGGGTCGATTTTTCTTTGGATCTCCTTTCTTCCACGTCTAACTGTGGTGCTGTGAACCTTTTGCTTTGTACCTTCTGGCATCCCCATTATATAGATAAACCTGGAGGTATGGATTTGAAGGCACACACCTGCTTGCTCCCCAGTCCTTCCGGTAAAGACTCCCTGAAAGGTGACAGTAACCTTTAAGGTGGTGACGGATGGGCAGAGGAGAGGAATGCAGAAATGGAGATCATTCTGGAAGGAGAGGGACAGATAAAAGAGGGCTGACCAGAGGTACCCAGAGGGGAGCAACTCCCCTGAGAGGAACACGAGGCACCACAAGGGATCAGTCCTTCAGAGAAAGGGGTAGTTTCAGAGGGGCTCTGACTAGTCGAGGTGAGGCCGAAGAGGGGAACTCTCAGGGGAACGGCCTCGCCTTCGGGGTAAGGCGCTGGGCGGTCAGCTCTCGGGAGAGGCGCTGAGGAAAGCGGCCTTTGAACGAAGGCAGGTGAGGAGCTGAGCGGAGCGGCCATTGCATGAGAGGGCGAGGCGCTGGGTGGGGGGAGCGGCCCCGAGAGGGGGCCCACAGTGCGGGATGCGCGGGGCGAGGCGCTGAGAGGGGCTCCCCCGAGGCGGGAGGGGGGATAAGGTACTGAAAGGTGGGGCCCGCAGCGCGGGTCGAGGTGTGAGGCGGCGGAAGCCGCCCGCGGGGACGGAGCGTCGGGGGGCGTGGCCCGAGCCTGTGGGGCGGCACCGAGGGGCGCCGGGGGGCCGGACCCGGCGGGGAAGGGGCGCGGCGGGAGGCGGGGCCCCGCGGGGCTAGGAGGGGGGGAGGGTGTATTGTTCCTCGCGCGGTGCATGCCGGGCCCGCCTCAGCCCCCAACATGGCGTCGCGCTGTCACCTGTGTGTGTGAGGAGGGATCGGGACGTGGTGGCTGCGGGCGGGCACGGCGGCTCCCGGAGGTCCCCGGTTCGCCGGCGCCGCGGTGGCAGCGCGCCGGTCCTCGCTGCTCCCCACCGCGCTCCGGCTGTCTGGCACCCAGGCCGCTGGGGACCCCCCTGCCCCCACCCTGCCCCCGCCATGGGGGGGTAGCGGGACCCGCCTCGCCTCAGCCCTGCGAAGCCCCCCCGCCGTCCGCGCCATGGGGTCCCCGTCGGGCGCCTCGGCGGCGGCGGCCACCGACTCGGCCCAGTGGCTGTCGGTGAAGGAGGAGACCATCTTTCTGCACGACGGGCTGATCCGGGTCACCGACCTGGCCGAGCTGCCCAGCGAGATCATTGGGGTGGCCGAGCCCGGCGACACCGAGCTGGAGGTGAGCCGGGCCAACGGCCCCCTGAGCTGAGTTCGAGGGGGCGGTGAGGAGGAGGATGTTCTCGAGGGGGTGGGGAGGACACGGTGGCAGTGGGGGCCTGAGGGGAGGAGGAGGATGGTGTTGGGGGGAGGTGCTGGGAGAATGACAAGAGGAGGATGGGGGGCCGGGATGGAGTGCGGTGGTGGATGCGGATGCAGGGGGACCGATTTGGGGTACGGGGCCAGCAGATATTGAAGCAATCTACTTGTTTTAAGTCCATCTCATTTATTCTGAATGATGATGAGCATGGAGCTGGGCAGAGGGGTGGTGAGGCAGTGCTGAAGATGGAGGGTGAAGTACTGGTGCTGCCTCCTTGTTTTGGATCAGCAGGGTTAGGAAATCTGAGCCATGCTCGTGTATTTCAAGGTGGCCTTTGGCTCATGTAATTTTTATTTATGGTTTTGTATCTTTCTGCTGTTGCTTTTAAATGGTTTGCAATTAATAAGCCTTACAATAAGATGCTGAGGAGAGTCTGGGTGTTTTATTTCTGCTGGTGACAGTGATGATTATTAAAGAACCAGGAGGGTAGCTGGGATTTTCATTCCAGCCTTTTACCTTCTCAAAACTGCTGGTGGCTTTGGCTGCAGGCAAATGGTACAGCTGTTTTAGCTTAGGAGGAGACGGTGAAGGACTGAATGTCACGGATTGTAGGTTGCATCTATTTTGTAGACTGCATTTTTTTTTCTCCCTCCCTGTGTGCCTCCCTTCTCTTCTTTCACCCCGCCCTCTTCCCCAGCAATGTGGCTTGCAATGACACAGGGTCTTTGTCAGAGAAGCTGAGTGGTGTGAGCTGAGAAGGGATGGTTCAGCCAGAGCTTTATCTCTGCTGCGTTAGGTCACAAGCATTTAGGCCGCAAAACCCTTTCGTGAAACTGTGGCTGCCAGTTGAGGTGTTGCTAAGAAGAACCCACGAGCCTGGCTTGCAGTTCTGACAGCATCATTGTTCGCCTTGTGATGTGAAGTCTTTACAGTGTTTGTGAAAACTTTCCACAGCCTTATCTAAAGAAAGAATATTTTTCACTGAACGTGTGTTTTCTGTGTGATGTGATGCTGGGGATTGGGATGGGAACATTAGCAGCACCCATGAAATGGATGTTGGCAAATATGACATGAACAGGAAAGGAGAGACTTTTAAGGTGGATGACTTATCTCTGGTATAAACATGGGATGATTCTCCCTTGTGGTCAGAGTCCACTCTGGCATCCAGTGCAGCTTGCCTTCGAGAAAATATTTTGGTTCCATTACATAGTTCTAGAAGCACTGAGTCTGATAACTGTGTTTGAAAAATACATGCTCCCACACCGTTATTTGTATCATGTCATAGTAAAGGAGGATATCCTTTAAAAAACAAAACCCCCAAACAAACCTTATTTTTAAGATCTTGTAAACTAGAGAGAAATATGTTCCAGCATGAAACCTGACAAACATTTAGCTCTTGAAATTTATTTTTTTTTAAGTGCTAGGAATGTCTATGAAACTATAATTGTTTGGCAGAGATAGGGATGGAATCAGCATTACTGTGTCTTGTCCGTTTATAATGAGTGTTTCAGCAATCCAGTGCCACCGATTCCCATAATCTTTCCTGTTCCAGAGGGTTTTTTCCCTGTTGTGCATCTTTGCAGTGTGGAACTTTAAAATAAATAAATAAGTACCATAGTCTTATTTATTTTGATATATAGTTTTAAGTTACAGAATATTAAAGGCTTTTATTTCCTCCCCCAGGAAGAATTGATGACCTCAAGTGACTTTATTTCTCAGATCTTATTTTTAAAATGGTTTGTAGCTTTTGCTATTGAGGCAGGAGGAAATTTCAAGTGGTGTAAATGTAAATTATTTGACTCATAACTTTTCTTGGGTTTTCTTTTTTTTACTGTTGTCTTAAATAAAGGTAAACTGGAATGGCTTTGAGGAGCCATTTTGTGGAAATAGGTTCATGTGTCTTACTGAAGTGTGGCTGTGCCATCGTCCAATACACTGGATAGCTTCTTTGCACCATTTCTACTCCTACTTGCAATGTGATAGATATATTTGAAAGCAGTCCAAATACATATCTCAAGAGATTTCTTATAGGACAAAGGTAGGAGATGCTGCAGTGGCTGCTTTGATTAGTAAACTTTAACACGCTTCTTGTGCTTCACCAATGGTGGTCAGAACCTTGACTGAATTTCTGGTGTGACGTGCTTAATTACACAAAGGTGTATACTTAAATTTTTTTGGAGGGGAAGGGGTAGGGACAGCATCATGCCAGTGTGTTTTGTTTGAATATCCCTTTAAAGAGCTTAATGGTGAATAATGTCAACGTATTTGAATGTGTTGCCTTTGTCCTCCTGTTCAGAGATTTTGTCTATTTATAAAAAGAAAAACGAAGAGAAAAATTTTAAGGTATTTGTATTACACTGAGAAAGGCTTCTGAAAAATCCTTATTTTGACTCCCATGCAACTTTTAAAACATATATGTGTGTGTAGGTTTGTTTTTTTTTCCCCTTAATTGTAGGTTATGGAAGTGTTCCCATGCTCTTTCATGTGAAGGTAACTTGTTCTAGGAGTATCTCTAGGTTTAGAGAGTGTGTGGAGTTTTGTTTTGGTTTTGTTTTTTTTTAATGTTATATAAATGATGTATGCCAACTTCATGGACTGTCAGAATATTTACAGGAAAAATGTATTGCCAGGAAGGGAGGCACCTTTTTGGGGGGTGGGGTTAGGGAAAGGGTAGAATTTTGTGAGGATGTGTATATAAAAGCAGTTCATGGTATGGGTTTCCCAATAAAAGCTTCTAGTCGAAAGACAGTTTGAGTTAGCAGTTACACAGGCCTTTGCTCCCTTAAAAATGTTTTACACAGCAAAATGGCTTTCAGAGTGCAAAGTCTTCTGCTTCTTGGAGACAGCTTTCTGCGACTAACAGCTGCAGATGTTGCCATGACATTTTGTCCGGCCTTGCCCTGGATGTCAGTGCCTGCGCAGGAGGGACAGCTTAATGGCACACGAGCTGATATTTAACGTGCCACAAATGGAAACGGCAGCACTTGCAGAATCCTCCCAATCAAACGTCTTCACAGAGACAGTAACCCCTGAGAGCGGGGCATGAGCTGTGTCTGAAGGTAGAGGTCCCTTAAACCATCCACTTCTAATCTGCTGGTATGCAGGAGTCAATGTGCTGAGACTTCAGATAGTGCCAATAATACAAACTGATGAGTTAACCTGTGGTGACTCAGGAGGACGCTACTGTAAGGTGGCTGCTCACATAGGCGACCAACATAGCCATCTGATGGCAAAAAAGCATTCACTTGTTTCTAGGCAGTTTAGATTGGTTGACATACTTTACTGTTGCCATCCTTCCATTTGTGGAGGCCTTCTTTCTGATCTTCAAACTTGTGTCAGTATTTTCATTAGTTTTAAATGTGCAGCATCAGCAGTTTCTCAACTAACGAGTGATAAGCTCGGTTATTTTTTTTCCGCAAGGAAGTAGGTGGGAAGAAAGGCAAGTCTTGGGTATATAGTCACAGTGTAAAGTAGAACAACCTTATGTGTCACTCTGCTTAACTCGTAAGCACTCTATGTTTTACATAACAGCCTGGCAGAGATAATAGTCATTTGGATATTTGTTCTTGCTGCTCTCTTGTGTATCCTGGAAAAATTCCAAATAATGATTTTTTTAAAAAAGTTTTTTCCTCTTTAATACAGTTTTAACATGAAGCTAGAAGTGTAGCTCCTACCTCAATAGCTAGATCATCTATGCATCTGTCCTAGCTCCTATCTGGATAGCTGTCTGGATCATGTATATATAAGTCCTCATCTGATGTTTTGACTCTTGTCAAGCTCTGTTATTGTAGGACAGAGTATGTGAGGCCACTGGGCAGCTGTCACTCCACACTGCAGATACATATTTTTAATCAAATGTAAGCGTGAAGAAAAAGGAAAAAGAAAAAAAGAAAAGAAGAAAAGAAAAAGGGCGGTGTGCTATCCTCCTTCCCTCAGGATGGTCTGGGCTAGCCCTCTGGGGAGAAGCTAGATGCTGAAGTCCAGTGCTATTTTAACAGAACGTGCCAATCTTGTGACTAACTTGTGCTTTCTGTCAAAAATATGTGGACCTGAAGATATCTGCTAAAGTTTCACCCACTTTCCTCACGGATAGTAGAAACATTTTGTGACTTTTCCCTGATTGCTGAAGGAGAGAGTAGGTCTCTCTAATTATCTAGGTCAGTGCTTCCCAAACCTTTCTGGTTGTGACCTTCCTTCCATCTACAAGCTTCGCCTCTGTCAAGAGAGAAATCCCTAATGCCAGCATAAACAATTGACTTTTTCCTAAGTGGATGACCCCTTTTGGGGTTATGACCTCTAGCTTGGGAACTGCTGATCGAGGCATGTACCATGTACTGCTGATCGAGGCTGTGCACCCCTTCCACTTCAGACACTCCGGTATTCCGGCCTTGGAGAGGGTTTACGGCTTTCAGTGTAACACCAGATGAAGTTAATTCTGCATGGGAAGGTAACCTTACACACATGCACCTTGGCAGTTGCTTTTGCACAGGAGCTGATAGTGGTTTTCAGGCATTGCTGTGAGTCTCTCCCTTGCCTTTAGAGAGGCATTCTTGATCACTTGCTTCTTAACCTCACTCGTTAGATGAGTGTGTGAACCACCAATATTGTGTGGTTTAATCACTGGCAGAGTTGCTGCTGTTGTCATTGATTGTCATAAAATGACTGTTTGACTTCATTAAACTTGTGTAATACAGAGCAGCACAGCTCTTCGCTTTTTATTTTTAAAGTCATGTTTAGTTATCCTGGTAGAGAAATAGGATGATTTTGCAAATATCTTTCCCAAATACAGTTCTTACCAATTGCAGCTGATTAGTTCAGTGCTCTGCATTCTCAGGGTTTTAAATTACAAAGTCACATTTTGCAGATGTTTTCATCTACTACTTAAGTAAGAGCCAAAGAAATATTTTAACAAACAAATGAACAAATAAAGAAACAACTCTATCTTACAGCATCTTTGTGTATGTTTACAATTTACCTGACATTAATTACAGAGTACAGGCATCAAGATTATTTGGTGAACTTGTACAGTTAAAAATTGTTTGATATGATACTCTGTATGCAGTAAAAGATACAGGTTTCTCAGTGCTTATTTCTGAGCAAGTAATTAGGTTTCTAATGGTTTCACAAGGGAAAATAGTTCATTCTTTTAGCAGAGCTGTTAAAAAGCTACGCTGCTGTATGCAGGTTTATGAATCAGTGGAGGGTTTGAGCAAGGTGATACAGTTGAAATTTCTTGGAGCAGAAAAATTGAGAACAATCTTCAAACTTGTAGCGTTCGACTGCAACACTAAAAGCATAATGTCAGGTATGTGGCAGCTGCTAAGAACCTATAAAATTTCAGTATCTAAAACATCAGGATAAAAATGTTTGCACATATTTATGTTTTGCAAACACACAGGCGTATCAAACAAAAAGCCTTATGGAGGGTTTAGAAAAATGTTTTTAAAGAAATCAAGGCAGTGTTTGCTTCCTACTGTGTGTCTTCAGAAATTGCTGTAAGTAGAAATGCTGTTGCCCAGCAGAGCAACAGCAAGTATAAGACTTAGGTGTATGTATACAGCAGTGTTTAGGGGAGCAGTTTAAATTTTCATGTGCATTTCAATTTTCAGGGTACCTGTAAAATTGTTGATTCTGGTATTTTTCTTATAGAATACTCTATAAATCCCGTAATTCAGCTTTGGGATTTTTTTTAAAGCATGATTTTATTTGTATATTGAGGGAGAAAAGAACCAAGTAAAGAGTTGTTGCTCCCTGTACGTTAACTCTGTGGTACAAGAGGAATGACCATATAGCTGTAGTGTGGTGTAGAAAGTAATATAGTTAAATTTTTCATGCCACTGTTAAAGATATCTTAAGATTTTGAGATTGATACAGTTTTTCTGTATGGTGTATATCTCCTGTGAGATGGGAGTAATACTCCCATAATACTCCCCTGAGTATTAAGTATCGAGTTGATAATGGTAACTGTACCACCATCCTCCAGAAGCTATTCTCTTCATGTGTGAAGTTCGGCCAACTTAATTATGTAGAGGAAGGATTAATTCTCCAAAACAGCACTTAAAGGCTTTCACTTGCAACATGTAACTTCAGGAAAAACACACCTCTGAGAACACCTTCCTTGCTCACCAGCTCCCTGTGTAGTAGAATTAAAACTGATCAATGGACCCAGCATAGTCAGGCTGAGATTGTCGTTACTATGCTGGGAGAGCTATTGTAAAAACTCAGTGTTCGCATCCTGCGTTGGCCATGTGTTTTCTTTGCCATTCTGCCTTCTGTTCCACACCAGGGGACTGGTCTAAACCAAAAATGTAGCTTAAAAAACCCCAAGCAAACAAAAAAAAAAAGCTCCAAACCAAACTACACACACACAGAGGCACTACTACCAGCACCAGGGAGAGGACAAGGGGGCAGGAATTAGTCAGAGAAGAAAGCTGAGTGGCAGCTCACTTTAAGATTAACTTAATGTGGTTATAAAACCTCAGGGTAAAATTCTTCATGTACTTTAGTGTGTCTTAATTGTAGCATGTTTGGTATTTACTATCAGCAGAGAAACAGTTTACCCTAATAACAGTGAATGCCAGTGACTACTTTCTGGAGCCACATTGGCTAAAATACTGTATAATGGAAAGAAATGTCTGGTTAAGTTTATGTAGTAGGATAACAGGGCAAAAATTTGATATAGCAGGAAAGATAACATCCTCTCTATAGCTAATGATCTAAAATGAAATACCTTTTATGTCTCTCAATATTGAGGAAGATTTCAATCACGCTAGCTGGTCATTGACCTTTGAATCAACCATTTTCCAATGAAAATATTTATTAAAATGCATTTAAACTATTAAACAAGGAAATAATATTTAAGGACAGGACACTGCAGAATTAAAGTAGTGACAACTGAACTTTTTATTAGCAGGGGGTTTTTAATTATATGTATCTTCAGGCTATTAAGTATGAGACTACAAAAATTGGAACGGTTCAGAGGTAGTCTTTGCAAGCTAGAAGCGGACAAAGTTTAAAAAATACTGCCCAGCCCCTGTGACTGTGATCCTTCCCTGTTTTCCAAGTGAGTCAAAAGTAGGTTTCTCATTTGCAAAAAGAGTCAATGTGATGTTTGCCTTACTTAGGAAATCAGATCTATAAACCAACATCACTTCTTAAGATGTTTTTCTTTTTTTTCCTAATTCTGGTGTCTTGATTACACTAGAACATAGACTAGAATTACTTGGTTACATTAGAATTACACTTTTTGCCCCTGGAAGAAATTCTTTAAAACTTTAGCTTTCTATTATAAAGATTATTTTTGTTGTGAATGTTATTTAAAGTTCCCAAGTGAAATGTTAATATGGCTTATCTAAAAGCAGAAAATAGAGCATTTGAATGCCACCAATGTATATAATTTAGACAGACTTTGAGTTTTCTCTCAATTCTCTTTAAATTTGTCTTTATAAATTGACTAAACTGCTACTGAGCATCTTAACTTTCTCATGTCCCTGTTTTCATAGTATATTCACCTGCATTATTTATGCAGCTTGGTTGATTGTCTTTTGCTAGCTCTGAATGTAATCTGTACTTCAATATTTTGTTTAGTATTCTTCCTCTAAGCATAGATTTGTGGTTTTAGCATGGTGGTGTTACTGTTAAGCTGGTATTTCTTTTAGAGGTAGTCTTTTGAGATGCAAGTAAGAACGTGGGTAACTTGGTTTATTTCAAAGCAAAGGGATCATGACATCCTCCTAATATTCTTAGATTCTGTTTAAGCCGCCTTGGTCAAAAATGATGGGTGCTTTGCAGTTATTGTATGTTTACTAGTGCAGGTGATTGTGTTTCTCTTTTGTCTGCTTATGACATCTCCCCAAGCGTCCTACAAGTCAAGGTGCCTAAGTACTGCTAACAAAAGGATGGTGGAAACACATCCTAAATCAGAGCTGAAACTCAGGTGTAAAGACTGAGGCAGCAAGGAGGTGGGGAAAGGAAATTTTACCTTCTGCAGGATGAGGAGTAGATGTTGGCTCCATGAAGTGCTGGAGAGGACAGCTTGAGTAACGGAGAAGGACATCTGCTTGTTTTAACAAAGACAATGATCAGCTCTTCTGGCTAGGAAGATTTGGGGAAGAAGGGTTAAATTTTCTTGGACTCTTCAGAGAGATGCATTTGGCAGAGTACACAGGTTTGATAGCCTGAAGAAACCATTTTTAATGGGTGCAGCCTCAGGCAAAAGGTGCTCAGCCTGGCAGCCTCCACAGCCATGTGCCAGGCAGGGCTGCAGTAAATCAGCTGGGTAAAAGATGGGGAAGATCATTCTGATTCAATCTTAGTACACGTCATTTTAGCAAAAAAGTGATCTGGAAGCTCCTGTTTGGAGGTAGCTCTGAGGACTTACCTCTAAACAGTAAAATGTCTTTTGAGGAAAACAGACTAACAATTTTTTCTGAAGACTTCTGTATAGATGTACATACACCTTTCTCCTAATACCCTGTTATTTTCTGGAAGTATAAATACCTACTTAGACCCTCAGATGTTGAATGTTTAAGTTTTTCACTGTCTCCGTGATCTGTGTGTGAAAAATAGGTGATGTGAATTGCTTTATTTTCATAAATCTGTAAATCCAGTTTTGGAACCAACTTCTAAATCTTTTGAATCTACTATACTTTGTATATTATTGACACATATTTCCTTTGTGAAAGACCAAAGCAAAACACTCTTAACAGTTCCAGACAGGCCATACTAAGCTGATAGAGCAAATTTTAAACTGTGAGATTAGCAAGAAAATACAGCTTCAGTAGGGAAAGGCTTTGCATCAGTATCTCTGCAGATATTTGATGCTGACTTCATTTATACAAGATGGACTCAGAGATGTGGAACAATATTGGAGACAAACAATCCACCTTCTTGATAAACTGTGGGACCTGAGGAACATGGGCCCTAGGGCACTGAGTGGATCCCTTGGGTTGGACCCTTATGACTGGGAACATTTGCAAGGTTAAACTATATCCAAAATGCTGCCTTTCTGCAATGATTTGGTTAGTGTTGTTGCTGAGAACCCACCCAGTGTAACACTGGTAACAGAAGGAGACTGGAAATCATTCAGGGGTTGAAGTGGAACACTGTCTTCAGCTGAAATAAAATGATTCTCACTTGAATATTTGACTATTTAACCCTGCTTGCTGTTATATAGTGGGTACAGACTTGGGTCGGAGTCCGTATGAGGTAGTACAAGGTTTGTGAATTTATGTAGTGAGATATGTTAGGTGGGTGCAACTTTTTAAAGTATTACCTGGCATGGATTGCAGGTGTCCACTGTGCTTTTGGAAAGGGGAGAAGACTTTAGGCAGGTCCCTGATGTGGAAGTATAATCTAAAAGGGAAAATCAAAGACCTATACCGCAACTTGTCTTTTTTCCTTTGTTATTAGCGAGGCCACAGACGTGTTTTTTCAGCATGTAACTCTCAAGATGAAAATACTAGTTCTCTGTTTCCTCCCTTTATGCAGCTTGTTATCCCTTAGTTGAGGATTCATCATGGATTTAGTTTAGTTCAGAAAAGTCCAAAGCTAACTGTTTTAGGAACTGATTGCACCTATAACGTGAAACAAACTTATTTTTGAGACAATAGAACACACAAATTAACATGAGGTAGTTATTTTAAATGCTTAATATGTGGCTTGGGGATTAATATTCTTAATCTCTTTGAGTAAATTAATTAGAAGAGGTTCATAAGTTTTAACAAGCTGAATACTAACATCTATTCAAGTGTAATTATTATGTGAATTACTTCTAGAGTCACGAGAAGTTCACTTTAATGATAAGCGTTCTACTGCAAAGCTGTTTCATTGACTTTAGGAAGGGTGTTTGTCAAAATGGCAGATGTGATTTGTCCTGGAGCATTCTATCAAGCTGTTCAAAAGTCTGCAATTAGACATGAATATCTCTTTCATATTCTAGATGGCTACTGCCTACAATAAAAAAAAACCCAAACCTAACACCAGGCAGCAACAAAAAAGCTACCCATTGCACCTCTTCTCCTCCCTTGCATTCTCCTGCCCTTTTTGAGGGGGTTTTTTTGGTAATTAAATGCAGGAAGGACAGTTCTAGGGTTAAAGGTGGGCCAGAGGGACCATGTTTGGGGTGGATGAGATGAGGCAGTGTGACATGCAGGCGCTGGATCCAGAGGCTCGGAAAACGTTTGGTTCACTGCTCTCCATTAGCTTGCCATAGCCCAAGTGACTTTGCTGCTCTCAACTTGTTGTATGCTGTAGGGGGAAAAGTTGTCTGTTAATTACTTAAAATTGTAAGTTCTTTCAAGTACTAGGCTGGGTACTAACCCATAAAGATGATTCTCTCTGTCATCATTTCCTTGTTGTCTGTTGTTCCAGCTTTGTCTCCAATTTTACTTAGAAGTGCCAAAAAAGCCTCTTTCTTCTGTCTGAAATGATGATGAGACTTCAAGGTTTTTAAACTATGGCAGCAGCTGGCAGTATTTTGAGAAAGGTGCAGCTAAGTGCAATGTGATAAAATTGAGGAGGCAGAAAAAGCAGGGGAGGGAAAGCATATAACAAAACTCTTGGCTTATTTTAGAGAGCTTGTTGGTTTGTTTGTTTGAAAAGCTCTGAAGCTAGAATGTGCATGTTCTTATTACAAAATATTGTTGACCTATTAGTGTCTGTAGAAGGGCTCTAAACTCAGCCCCTGGGACTTTCTTTTCCCTCAGTACTTTTGAAGTTCTTAGCAAAACTGCCTTGATTACAAAAAAAAGTTTTATTTTCAAAGATACTATTTTGTATTTTTCTTTACAGTATTGTTGATTTAACACCATGATTAAAAGTTTGAAAATGTGTTGGCAGCCCTCAAGTCCAGGCTTCTGTGACAATGCTGACTCGACAATAACAGACTCCATGCCACTTGCATCCTCTTCAGCCTCTGATGTAACTTTATTTGTGCTCAGAAATTAAATTAATTAATTAATTAAGACAATATATCCCACAATCTGTTGTAGAGGGCAGCTGATGTAGAAATCATACTGCAGCCATACGGTAGGGGTTTTTTCCCCCCCCCTTAAGAAAAAGAAAACCAATATCAACACAAACCTTTTCCCTCCTTGCAGATACTAACATTTGAGACCAAGAATCCGACGGAGCTGGCTGAGCGCTTACGATCTGTGTGCGGGAACCAGAGCAATGCTTACGCTCGACTGCTGGAGTACCGGCTGAACGCTTTGCGGGGACTCTGGAATGCCCAGCGCCAACTGGCCTTGGAGGAGCAGCATGACCGGGAGAGCTCGGGGGATGAAGAGGCGCTGGCCTTGCTCAAACGTCAAGGCTTGTTACAGCAGCCTGAACAGGCACCGTTTACTTCACGAATGGGGCTTCTACTGGTCTTTCCCCTCATTCAGTCTCAAAGTAGAACAGACCCTTCTCTCTGTAACATAACTGCTGAGGTGCTATTGAATTGCCTTCGAGACTGCCAGCCTTTGAGTTTGACTAAGGAACCAGCTGACTGTCTCAATGGGATAGAGTCTTTGCTCTGCTCCTGGCTGGAAGATACTTCTGCTTCAGGCCAACAGATCCCATATAAGCAAAAAGAAAATGCTGCTGCTGCCCTAGTTGCCTTGGCTTGTGCAAGGTAAGCAAAGTACTGAAATGACACGTTGTAGTTGGTATCAGTAGTAAGCATTTATGTTTCGACAGAATAAATATACAATCACACTGTTGCTATTAATTTTTGGTTTACATTTGTTCCTACTCACACCCCCCACACCCCCCCCCCCCCCAATAAATACTGGTTTCAAAGGGGTGAAACTGATAAGCTTAGCATTTATTTTTTGCATGTGTTTAGCATATGTAAAACCAGAAGGATCTAGGTTAGAAATGCCTGTTGTGCATATTGCTTCTTCTGCTGCAGTGATCAGTTCCAGGAATGGTTCCAAATGCTTTCAGTGTGGCTGAAAGTTGTCTCACTTTTCCCTTTGTGCTGCCCCTTTAATCCCATAGTTTATGTGTCTTCCTTTGGCTGTAGAAGGCACTGCTGCCAAGTTTCAGGGCAATTTATGTCTGCCTTCAGTGTTGCCTGTGAAACATCTGGAGACGTTTTTTCAGTTTGTTGCCAGTGAAGAATTCAGTGTAGGTACGCTGAACTATCCTGTGCCCTGCATGGGTTTAGAACAGTGTCAGGTGTTTGAGGGCAAAACGGCAGTAATAGCTTTTAATAAATACTTTTTAGGGGGTGGGACTTGGGGAGCGGGGGAGGATTACACAGACCTTTGCTTCTGCAGAGCCAGTTGCCTTTTGAAAATCTTTGCTTTAATGTTTCTCAGATTGCAGTCCTGCCTGTGAAGTTTTAACTCTGATTTAAGATGTTGAAGTTCTTGGGAGATGCCATGAATTGCCTTTAAAAAAGCTTTATTCAAATGAAAAACACTTAATTTCTAGTGTACTTGTTCTAATGAAGTCAGTGTGAAATCTACTGTATGTGGCACTCTTCTGCACTGATGACTGCTTTATCTAAAAGGCAATGTACTTGAACATAGTTCAGATAAATTGGATTTGATAAACACAAACTAATTTTTTTTTCCAGATGTCAATTTTCAGGAACTATAGGATGTTCTTTTGCACCTGAATTTGTAAAAGAGCTAAATTTCAAATACAGCTTTTGAAATTAGGGTTGATATTATATTTTCTCTGCAAAGCTGTCTTGTGTTGCTTACAGAGTTGCAATATCCTGACATGCTTTGTTCACCTATGAAAGCCTTGCATTTTTCCTTTAGAGATGTAAGTTAAGTGTTGGGTACCGTTATGAAGAAAAAGCCTTCAAAATGAGACCATTATTGAGGTTTCTAGCTGCAATCCTGGGTGCTTCATATTACTAAGAATAAAACAACAGGGTGAATATTGCTTTAAATAATTAATTGAGGTACTTTGAAGTATTCAGTGTCGATTTTTCTCCAAGCTGAGGTTTATCAGTGGAAGCATACAGCTGAAAAATATGGGAGAAAAACAGGACTTGGGGGGCGGGGGGGAAGATGCTGTTGGAAAGTTAAGGAGCTAAGCCTGACCATGTGTGACAAAAGGCTATATTCAGTGAAGTGCATGGAAAGGATCTCTTCAATTGATCAGTCATGCCTCTGAAGAAATCAATTCCTAACTATTATCATGTCTAAGATGCAGTTAGGATCCTCGTAGTTAGCTAGGCTATTATGCCTGGAAATAAAGCCACCCCATCTTGCAGAAAACTGTTTCTTCCCAATACCCTGACCTTTAAAACAGAAACTGTAAAATATGTTTTTGAAGACCTCTATATCTCTATTTCTAGAGGAAACAGGTGTTTTGCACTGTGTTATAAACATAAAGATTTCATAGATTCTCAAAAAAAAGTCTTCAGCTTATGAATGAGCAAGAATTAGAACTAGAGTTACAAACTCCATATGTTTGTAAATACTGCAATATAATTTTAAAGCAACACACTTTTATGTGAGACTAGGATCAACTTCTACTTGGGTTTGATTTTGTTTTCAGAAGTATCTAGTCTGCATATACATTTAAATGTATCACTTCAGAAGGGAAGAAGCTTCCAAATTTGTGCTTGGAAGTAAAAGTAACGAGACTCTTGATAATAAATTAATTAGTTTGGTCTTTTCTATTTTAGCCAAGAGAGCCATCTCTGGCTACGTCTGCAGCAGCTCTTACTAATACATTGGCTCAGCCCCAGGAAGACCCGCAGATTGTATTTGAAAAACCTAAATATAATTAATCAGCTGCAAGAAATATTGAAAGTAGCTATCTGTAATAGATGTGACCTTGAGGAATTTTATCATGTGCCTAGATTACATTTACATGTTATTTATGACACAGCCCATGGTGGCTGATCTCCCTACCTACACAGTGCTTCACCCGTTTCCAAAAAGACCGTGATTTAGACCGGCAGTTCTCCAGCATTCTTTCTTTCTGTTCCCCTCTCTTCCTCTTTTCACTTCCTCCACAAAAGAATGAAAATCATCCAGAAAAGAAATGCAAATTAAAAAAGAAGCTTGATGACATATCATAGATAGTCTCTCTTTATAGTACTGGATATTAGCTGCTCTGTGTGTGCCTTCAGTCTTGTTTCAATAGACATCTTTAATTCATGTTTTTCTTATCCTTTTAGAGGGTCGCTGAAAACCTTTGTTCATACAGTGCATCTATTACAGAAACAGACTGATCTAGGATCCTTGCCGGTCGCTGATGTATTATACAGGTTTGTAGTGACTTTTCTTTTAGCACTTCTACATCAGCTCTGAAAATGAGTAAGTGTATGTGCAGATAAATGTCTTAAAATGTGATTAAAAGGCTTTAGAGCTATTGAAAGCTATTGAAAGCTCTGGAAGGATTGAAATTCTGTCAATTGCTGAAGGAAGACATTAGAAAGTAAAATCTAAAAGAATCTACTTATTGGTTTTGGGGTGTTAAGTTTGTGGTGGTTTGGTTTGTTTTAAAATTAAATATTGATGATTCCTTTAAATGGCTTATGAACTCTGACAGGATAATTACTTGAAATGTATCTTCCTCTTAACTTTGACTTAGCTGGGGTTTTTTACTACTGCTGGTCTCTATGCATCTTACTTTATTTTCTGCTTAAAGGTTGTTGCTTTTGGAGGGAGGACCTGGATCACCCTCTTGTTTGCTCGGAGGAAAGCACATAGTGTCTTGGGGCTTTGAAGACATGTTACCCGCACCTGATGCCAACACTAGTTCCAGCAGTGAAAATAAAGGTGAATTATTTCATAGCTGTTGGTGCTAGCAGGGGAGGAGACATTTATTGTAGTGATAATTGTTTCAAATAACATGTAAAGCATTAAGAGTTGGAAAGGATTTCTTCTTTTCTGTTGGAAGGAATTAAAAGCAAGTACAGTACCTATCAAATAACTGAGCGGGTTTACAAGGGCCATCTGTAGAGAGAGCTGGGCATCACAGGAGCATCCTGATGTCTGGTATCTAATGAGAGGGGGAGGGCAGCAACTCTCTGGGAATTTTGTTGTTTTAGTTTGTACTTGAAAACATGGGCCAAATTTACAGGAGTGGTAAATTGTTTCTGTTGTTTGGCTTGTCATACCTATTCACATTAAGCTAATTTGACTATATATGTGTGTGGTTGGTTTGCTGGGGTTTTTTTTAAAGTCCATTTGGGGATCAGATAAAAAGAAGTATCCTGTTTTATGTTAAAATTAAGAAGGCAGATCTTAAGTATGGCGTGTTAATAATAATACGGCATATAATTTTTTAAAAATGCCTTCAGAAAAGTGTTGTGCTTCACTTGCTGAAGGTCAGCTGATAGTTCAAATTGTCTAGCAATTGGACTGGAGGAAACCACCAAAGGCAGCAGTAGATACAGGGACCCTGCCTGACTTCAGTGGGAATTTTGCAGACAGGTCAAACTAAGTTTGGATATTATCCACTTGATAGCTTTTCAGTAAGCATTTTTTTTTGTCCCATGTACTGCTGCATTCAGTAGCTGTCATTAGCAGAGCATGTTTATTTTTAGAAGTAAAAGTTCATTGTTGTGGGGTTTCCTTTTCCTATTCTACTTTTGTTTCTGTCCAGTCACTCTTGCATGGGGGGTTTTATGCTTTCTCTTGTATATCTTTCCCTGGATTAATTATAAATTTTTGCTGGTTTGCTTGCTATTTTTGCATTAAATGAGAGAGTCCACATTGCTTTAGTAATACTAGTCCAAGCTTTGCTGACATCTCATTAAGTTTAATGCAAGCCATAGGAATTTACAGATTCAAGTTGCCATTTTAGGCTATCTGCAAATTTAATGAAGACATCTATATTTTGAAGAGGCTTTCTTGCTATTAGAGTGACTGGATCTTTTTCCTTTCCTTAGCTGACTCTTCAGATTCTGTGAACTTAAATAGGTTGGCTGGACTGGTTTATTGACATCCCTGTTACAAGGCTTTGCCTTGCATGACCCATCTCGATTTTTAATAATTACTCCTTTGTGAGTGACAAAACTGTGTTTGAAATACGTTTTGTCTTCGTTTAACAGTGTTCAGAAGTGGAAGGATCTGGTTATTAGCATTAGGAGAAGCACAGAGTTGTACCACAAATTTGATCAAGGCTCAATATTAGATTACTCCTTCCTCACAAGCAGTATGTTATAACAGTGGTCCTGAGCAGAAAGGCTTGTGTAGTCATCAGCCTGGCTTCTTTTTTATCTTGCTGCCAGCTCTCAGTTCTGAACAGTGTTACCTGTCGCAAAAGCAGAGGAGAGCGGTCTTCTCCTCCTTTGTATCATTATAAAGGCATTTAGTAGCAAATACTGAAGATGTTTTATATTGCAGTAAAGGAATTTTCCACTTGAAATGAGTTTGGTTGAGTAGGCCTGTGTCCCTAAGCATGGTTGGGTATGCTCGTCGTGTTCCTACTGTATTTAATCCTGAATGGTGGGCAGAAAAAGCCAGTTTAAACTTACTATGTGCTGGGATTTTTGTAGCTGCTTGGGCTGTAATACCCCAAGATGGGTCTGTAATGCTGCAGTGTGAACACAACACAGGAAAAAGAAACCATTCAGAAATGGATGATGTATGTTTGAATCATGGGAGGTGGTGGGCAGAGCACTAATGTCATTTATGGTCTCAAAAGAGAAGCTGAGTGACTAGCACCTATTTCTTGTTAAGTTTATTTGGCAACAGTGGGAGATGTAAGTAGCCCTAGTATTTGTGTGGGTGAGTGAGGTGTAACCTGGGCACCTCCATAAGGCTTAAAAGACGTGTAAAGAAACTACTGGAAAGCAGATGGACTTTATGATGATACAATAGCTCTTAAAACACCAAATGGTAAATTCAGTATTAAAAAAAAATAAAGGGGGTTGACCTGCCAGTGATGACCTGTCACGAGCATCTGTTGGTTTTCAGTTGCTGTGGTAGCTACACAGGAGTGTAACAACCATGGAGAATTTCCAGTGTTGTATGTTATAGAGGAGGTTCCTGCTCTATTCTTTCTTCCCGATTCAGATGCAGACTTGGGGCGCTGTCTTGCAGCAGATGGGCTCTATCTTTATACAACTAATTCGGTGGGCAGAGGAATAAGCAAATTAGGATCTGGATTACATGGTACTTTGCGGTAAGTGACAGTTGAATATTTGCTATTCTGCAGATCTATTTAAAAAAAAAGTTACTGTTTTGGTGAACTTCTCTCAGATATTAGGTGTACCAAGACTAGAGTGTATTACGCTTTTCCATTAAATGATACTTTCATGTTTTGATTTTCTTATCTGAACTTTCTTCTTGACTATGTCTTCTCTAGAACTATAGAATAATTTAAGCTGAAAGAAACCTCTGGAGGCCATCTAGTCTTAACTCCTGCACAGAGCTGTACCAGCAGAATAGCTAGTATTTCCAAGGTTATTTTATTTTTTTTAATGTATAGTAAGTTGGTTTATTCTTTGCTGAGAGGTACATACTATAGACTAGTTTCATGACCTCGCTATTTGTAGTTGTACAGTTGCTGAATATCTAAGTGGTTTTTTTTCTAATTATGTCATTCATTATATAAATAATTAGTGCAGATGTGACTCACTGTGTCTCCTTGTTTCTTTATTGCTTGGAAGCCATAAGGCTTCTTATACTTTAGTCTTACTACAGAAATTACTGCCTTATGCTGTCTTGAAGTTCAGTCAAAGTTCAAGGATGTGGTTGTGAGCTGTTCTTAGAAAAACAAACCAAAGACACAGTACGGGGTTTTAAAGAGTTTTAATATACTGCTTTTTTTTGCCAGAGGTTTTGTGTACTGCCGTAATGAGGAGCTGGAGGCTGGGTGGGTTGCTTTTGGCAATGGCAAACTTCTTCATCGTCCCGTCTCTTTCGATAATAAGCCTCACTCCCTTTTCCAGGTTGTGGATCAGCATACCCTTCAGGTAAAAAGCACAGCTAGGATGCTCACTGCAGTTACAGTAGAGTAAGAAAACGTTCTTATTTAATTATAATAATTTCTAGCTTTAATTAGTTTTGTACTTCAAGTTTCTTCTCAGTTTGGAAACTGCCTCTTTATAAACCCCTGTTGAAAGCATTGTGTGACAAAACTTGGGATGGTACAGATACAGCTCTGTTTCTGATGTTAGTGTGTGTGTGTGTATGTAAACACATACCTGTGTATGTGTATAAGGACTTAGGGGGTACAATGTTACTGTAGTATTCTAAGAGCCTATAATATGGTCACATTGTAAAACAAGCAAACAGTAGCAAAATGGATTTTGACAACAGAATCTTCCTGCACAGCTCATTATTCCTCTGGAACAAAATTCAGGTATTGTTTCTGATCTGTTTGTATTTTGTAGATAAAGAACTTGCATTCTTTGTAAAAATAGATAGTTTGTTTACTTTGGGTTTTTTCTTGCCATCGTTTTAAGGATAGATGTGCAACTGAAACCATTTGGATCGCTCTTATCTTCCAAAGTTTCAAGTAACAGTTCAGAGAAGATTCAGAAAGTAGATAACTCTTTAGCACGTATATTTCCCTTATGGTACTGTGGGTATGCTCTCAATCCTTAGAGAGGACATGATCCTTTTATTTTTCAGTATGCTAACTGTTTAGATACACAAGTGGTTTGCATGCAGTAGATCCATTAGGCAAACATTATAGAATAGCTCTTCATAACAAATAAATTTAATGGTACTATTATGTCCGACAGTAAGCCTCTTAAAGACTAACTGCACTTTAATCTTTTATTTATTTATTAAGTACACTGTTAATACTCATAAGAACAGACTTCAAAATAAGAACTATTAAGATGCTCTCCTTCTCGTAGGTATGTCAAATAATCCCAATGCCAGTAAATCACTTCCCGGTTGGCAGTACTATGACTACCGTGCATCTTTCTTCAGATGGTACATATTTCTACTGGATTTGGTCTCCTGCAAGCCTCAATGAAAAAACACCAAAAGGCCACTCTGTCTTTATGGATATTTTTGAACTTATAGTAAGCAAATTACATGTTTTCTATGACTCTGGAGTTGATAGCATGACAACTGCTTAATTAAATACCGACATTTTCAAGTCAAAACCTAGGTTTGAATATAGATATGTGTGATTTGAATAGCTGTTTGTAATGTGGTTGCAAAATAACTTCTAACAGAACAGAATGTGTATTGTTGGATTTTTTTACTTTTTTTTTTCTTCAGAGTACCTACAACTATCTTGCTCTAGCAGTATGAATTGTAATAGTAAATGTATTTCATTGTAACTAGCAATCAAATTTTATGCTGTGACAGTAATTCAGCATATTAGGATTTAAAGCATTGTTTACTGTGGGTCTGCTTCATTGTGTTAAAAGCAAATCAGGTCCCACAAGTTACAAATACAATTGTTTTGTCTACACTGCATTTTATAACCTAATATGTTTGTGTTGTATGACAGCCATTGGGTTTTGTGCAAAACCAAATGCATTTCAAACTATTAACTCAAGAGAAATGTATTGGCAGCTTGAACTCCCTTTTCTCTCAATGACTTCAGCCTGCATATGCTTATATGTGTATATATACATATGTGTGCATGCATTTCTGTAGAGAAGTGTGTGTATATTTTAATTTGACAATTAATACATCTCAATCTAAAAATGGATTAATTTGTATGGCAGAGCTTGCAGCAGTTCACAGACCTCTAGGATTGGTCATTGAAATTGTACTAGGATTTAGCCTCAGTGGAGTACTTTGGGCATGATAGCTGTGTATCTGCTCGGCAGTTGCTGTACAGCTGCTGTATTTAGTGGGATAATGGGACTAGAATTGGTAGGCTATGATAGTACAACTTGGGGAAAGCACCTAATGCTGTAAATCAGGTCTTATTTTTGTTAGGAGATGCATTCTTTAATAAAACGCCCCCTGAATTTGTACCTGTATATATATTTGTATCCCTACCTGATATATTGTCTTGTTCAATTAAGGAAATAACCTGTCTCCCATGGATTTCAATGTCTAAAAGTTGTTTTTTGTTTTTTATTTTTTTCCCCTTCCATTTTAATAGATAGAAAATGGTGTATGTATAGCAAATCCTCTACAGGAACGAATTATATTAATGAGAAAAGAGGGTGAATCTGCCAAGAGTATAAATGAGATGCTTCTGAGCAGGCTGTCTAGGTATAGAGCCTCCCCATCAGCAACATTGGCTGCTCTCACTGGCTCGACCATCTCCAATACACTGAAAGAGGACCAAGCAGGTCAGAAGAGCTTTTATTGACTCTCAGTAATTTTTCATGTTTCTAGTAACTACTGATCTCAAGGCATGGGAAAAAAGTGTGGGTTCTTTTCCAAAATAACTGTTTGAAATACTGCATTATATTTGTTTAATGCTTGAATTGCTAAATAAGGCATTGATTGTGAGACAATTTAAGAACAGAAAATGGGAAGGATGCTTGTAGCGCCCTTTTTCCCCCATGTATTCAATTCTAGGACCAGTTTATGCCACATTTGATCAAACTGATAAATGCATTTCTCTGCTGGTAGTTCAACTGGGCTGGGTTATGTACAATTAGTCTGCAGTTTAGATAAGGAAAATCTTTTTACAAGCAAGTTGAATATTATAGATTAGATGGGTTTTTTGAGATTATTTGCAAGATGTTTGGATATTCTTTTATGAGCTTGCTGAAACTACATCAGTTAATTAGGGGCTCCTGAAGCACATCCTGAATCAACAGCATTGATGGCCTTCAGGATGATCTGGAGCTTTATGATTGGTTTTAAGATTTGATCTAGTTTATCTTGAATTACTTCTTTCTTCGCATTTATGTGACTTTTCTTCAATTTTAAACAATTAAAGATGTTTCCATGAAGATAAACTATATGGGAAATAGATCTGCTTATAGGGAAATTCGCAAATAATTAAGAAGAGCTATTTTAAAGGCTGTGTTTTGCTAGTTAACAACTAGAGTGCTGGAGAAGCAGAAGTGGTGGTTTATTCTTGGATAATTCTTTAGTTAGTGCTCAGAAAAGTGTTGATCAGCAGTGGCAGGAGCTAGATCACGATGACTGTATACGTTTCATGTGGAGCAGGAGAACTTAAAATAGTAAATGCGTAGTGAATCTCAAATGATCTCTCTGTTCAAAGATTATTTGGCTCTAAGATACTGCTTTCAATATGTTTATCGCCGTGCAACACTTAAACCAGTTTTGTTTACATGTAAAATTTAGGCTTCAAATTTTCATGGTTTGAAAATTAGAGATTACTGCATTTTATTTTTTTTTAATTCTTCTCTTTAGTACAATAACAGATGAAACTGTATCCTCCTGGGGATTGATGCTGGTTGTGTGGGATTATGAGGCCACCCCTACATACAACTTCTTAAAGCAACTTCTAAATGCTACAAAATATAGCTTAAATGAATTCCTGTAGTAACTTACTTGAAGCCCTAAATAAAAATCTGCTTTATTTGCTGCCTGTTGTTATTAAAGTCTCAATGTTGTGAAGGAGCACAAGTTTATTTTCTATTTTTTTGGTTTAATATTTCAGCTGCAAACACTAGTTGTGGGCTACCACTGAAGATGTTAAGGAAGACTCCAATATACACGTGTGGAACATACTTGGTGATGTTGGTCCCACCCCCAGGTGGATCAGGCAGTTCTGCAACACGCTCACTCTTTGGAGGAACAAGTGCTTTGTCGTCTTTAAAAAGTCAGTCAGATACATTTGTGGCACAGTTTAAGGCCTTGGTTTTCTGAAATCCAATAAACTGCTCAGAAATTTATTGGAGACTTTTTTCTGTTTAGTTCTTGCTTCAAGCTTGGTGTTCAATATTTCGGATGGGCAGTTCACAAGCCGAGCAGATCTCATTGATGCTGCAGGAAGTTCACTTGGCCGTGGTGCTCTAGTTCCAGGACTTGGTAAGAAGTAGACTTGTTTTCTGGGAATATCTTAAAACTAGATGTGTCCAACCGTTCAGTTCTAAATAATCTATCTGGATTGTGGTTTGCAGTTGGTGGGGTTTCATGTCTATGGTGAAAATTTGTAAATTTAACACTTTTAGGAAGTTCAGAAAGCAGGAAAAATATCTTGCTTTTTGCAGTTTCACTGCACACAAGCTCAAGAAAAGTCTTTTCTGTAGCAGAAAGTAATCTTGAAAGAAGTCTGATTCTTATACCTTGCTTATGCTGTAAGGTGCGACAAAGTTCTGAGTATCTGTTTTCAGTATTTGAAAATACATAAATGCATCTTAGGTGGAATGATGTTGTAGGTATTTCTCATTTCCTTACTGCTTTATGACTGAAACTTCACGAGTGTTTTCTTTGGACTCTTTTTTTTAAACTGTTAGGTATAATAGAATTATATTTTGAACTGGAGTATTTGCCTGAAACGGGTGCTGTTGTGTACTTACTTGAAACATCAAAAGGGATGTACATTCTCTCCATTCCTTTGTTAAGAAATCTCCTTTTCATGTCTTTCACCCCAAAGCATTGTTAGTAAATTGCTGTCATGTGACAGAGAACTCTTAAAGCAAATAATTTGGATTTATAGCTGCTATAAAAATACTCTAGGCTACTTATCTACCAAATTTTTCTTTTTGTAGGTGCCTGTTACGATACCATGAATAACATGATATGGACATGCTCTAATGATTATATTGATCAGTGGTGTAATCCCGGGAACCAGGCATTCCACTGTGTCTGTCAGAGACTGGGAGTGAGTCATGTCATTACAGAGCCCAAAGGTGAGGTAAACCACAAGGCAGCAGTTTATACAAAGTGGAAGTGAAATGTGTGATTGTCATAAAATAAATACACAGAATCTGCCTTCTGAATCTTTCTATTAAATTCTGAGTTCATTTTTAAGAAAAGAAAAAGCAGCAACTGACACGTGTTTGGAAGCTTTCAGATTCCTGCTACCTGTAGCATGTTAAAGTGATGTGGGGAGTTCTTCTGTTTGTCATGTGTGCATATGTACCGAGGTTGGAGTCGATGGTGATATACTGGATCTGAGAAGGAAATGCTAACACAGTAACTTGTGCTTGAAGACAGCATTTGAACTGCTTTTCTTTTTCTAGGGGATGCAACAACCACAAATGAGGTTATTAACCAGTTACTGCACCATGTTGGTGCCATGTGCATCCACCAACTCAACCTGCTTGCAGCCAGCAACAGTCTTCCCATAACAAATTTTTTAGGCAAGCAGCATCCAATTGAAGCACATCACCTCAGCAGTATTTGTGACATTATGGAGAAAGCGATGGTGAACGGAGATACATGTATAATACGCTGCATCCTTGTTGTCTTTCAGGTACAAGAGCATCTTTAATGTACTTCACAATAAACACTAAAATAAAGTTGTCTTGGAATATAGGCAACCTCTTGATTTTGTTAAGTTTTAATTTTTTTCTCCATTGCATTCAATTTAATGGAGATTGAGATAGGTGTAATAAAATAGTACAAAGCCACTGCCAGGTCAGAGTCCTAATTTGAATATAATCACCACTTTCATAGATTGAAACAAAATCTGGAGAGGCTAACTTCCTTCTTTCTTTCTTTACTTTTTCCTTCCTTTTTCCCTGGGGGGATTTAAAAAGAGAGACAGAGTTTTTCTTGCTGCAAAAGCATTAGCCTTTATTTTGACAATCCAAAATCAACTTCTGACTGAGATTTCTAGTGACCTATTCAAATACTTCAAGAAACTGACTGCAGAAAATGAGTTAATGTGAACAATGTTTAAATTTTTTAATGTTGTTGTGTTTGATTTTGTTTTTTCTTAGGTGGTTTTTAAATTTTTCTTCAGCCCACAAACAGAAAGAAACAGGGAGATCGTTAGAAGGTCTGGCCTATTACTGTGGCAGTTACTGATGGCACCGAGGGATCAGATTTGCTCTGAAATTCAGAAGGAAGTTTGCTTAGCTATTAGGTGAATATCTGTTTTGTCTAAGTAAACTTAACTTAGATTTTAGATTATTCATAAGTGTTCCAGCAGATGAACATTCAAACTGTATTCAGCTGTTTCATTTTAAGTGAATATGATAAAATTTAGGTTGACTTAAGATCTGTGGATGAAGGGAAATACAGCATATTTGGCTTGATGAGAGTGAAATAACAGATAGCAGCTACTTTCCATGCTTTTCATTTGCTGCTTCTTGTTGACTCTCTTTAGAGGTCTTTTTATTAAAAATGTTCATTACAATATAGAAGCTAAAATCAGGCCATTTTCTGTATTTCATTGATGGCCAGAATGGCTTCCTTATTCAGTTTATAGTTATTGTTGTTCTGAAATAGGCCAAGCTAATATTTTCCACTGTTACACCAATGTGTTTCAAACAGCAACACTGACGTTCTCCTAAACGAAAGGGACGTAAGGGGAAACAGAATGAATAATACTTGAGGAATTCTGGAAGATTGAAGGCCCAGGAAAAAACATTGGCAGGGTAGTAAAACTGTGGAAAAAGTCAGGTTTATGTTTAGAAAACAGGGATCTATTCTGGTAGAAGGGTGGGCATCATATCTGTGGGCTGGCACACCAAGTCATTAAACGCTCCACATCATATTAACTTTAGCTCCACATCATATTAACTGCTGCATCTCTTGAACCTGATGCTGTGTAATTTCCTTTCTCTGGCTTGTCAAAATAGCAGAATGACTAAGTACAAAGCAGCGAGCAAGAAGTGCGATTGTGTATCACGAACGCGAGATAATGTAAATCTCAAGGACAAGGAATGCTGTCTCAAACATCCTAAGTACAAATATAATCTGCTTTCAAGTGGGAAGTGCTCCAAAGGTTGAGAACAAAATCTTCTGAAGTTCAACCTGCATTTTTTTGGTGTGAATCACGACATTCTGAATTTCAGTGGCTTTATGCATCTCTGAGTGAAGAATAGCCTAGCTTTAGTATGATTATCTAGCATTTTCGGGCCTTGCATTTTGACAGGGAAAAATGTATCCTGTCAACTGAATGGACAAAAATGCAGCTGCCTTTTTCTCTTGTTTAACCCTGTGTTCTCCAATGAGTTTGGAAAAAAAAAACCCAAAAACCAACCCCAGAGCTGAGGATTAGGTAATATCTCGTTTTCCTTCTGTTTTCTCACTGGAGGATTCCAATCCCGGTGGGAAACCCAAACTTAGCTTGCAACTTACAACTTTTCCGTGAGTTGGTCAGCATGAGCCAGAGGGAGGGAAGCTGCAGTAATTTCTGCTCTCAGTGTGAAGCTGAAAAACGTGCCAGTTTTTCTTTCTATGAGAGCATTATTTAAAAAGAAATGGGAAAAAGAAGAAAAAATCTGCATAGTAGTCCCAACATTTCAGGCAGTCAGGAGGTACTCCTTTTAAGTTACTGTGATGTCTATCTTGAGGTGGTAATTCATGTAGAAAGGGCAATGCTCATCACAAGTGAGGGGGGGGGGGGAATCTCCACAAGGACGATTCATGGATAGCTGTGTTCTTTCTGAAATTCTAGTTCTAGAAGCTTCTGTGTATCCTAAATTAATACTCCTTTCAGGAGCCAGTCTTTAACTATAAAACTGTAACAGCCATGACTTCTTGATTACTATGGCTTGCATTTTCTGTTACTCTTATCACAGATGAGCCACCACTCTTAGCCCATCACCAGAGTTGTGTGAGTCGTTCTCTAAGCCATCATCTGCTTGGGTTTTTTCCTGCCATCTCTCCATTTCTTGAAACAAATGACTGTGCTGTCATAGATACAAGTGATTAATGTAGAGTTTCTCAGAGGGAAGCCAGTAGCTCTTGAAGGGGCTTTGGGAACTAAACATAAAATGTAGTTGATTATAAGGCATTTCTGGAGAAAGAAGCTGCTTCTTTTATGGCTAATAAATGTTAAAACCTGAAGGATGGCTTTCTAATTTGGTTATTACATAGGCATTCTAAATGTTACGTTGCATACTAAGCTGAGATTCTGTGACACCATTTTTATATGTCTGTTGGAATTGTTTTGTTTGCTTTTAAATACACTAATACATGGTTTTATTTTTTTCTTTAGCTCTGGTTTAAATATCCTGTATCCTGGGGAAGCAGAAATCAATAATTTATTGAAATTGGTCTTAACTGAAGGTGAGAATGTTTTATTGACATGTGAGAGGCTGTTTTTCCTAAGTGAAAACAAAAAGTGAAATACTTCTCGACCTCTGAAGGGAGAAGCGTTCAGAATTCTGCTTTAAACCCATCCTATTCTAGGATATTGTACAGTGCTTTGAATTCTGGAGGTGGCTTCCAAGTGGCATCTGAATATTAGCTGTAGAAAAGGAAAAATTGTCTCAATCAAGCAGCTGCTTGAAATCCAAAAGTATTAAAGTTCTCTTCTGTCTCTATTAGTAATGTTTCTTGGCCAGGTTGTGTTTCAGAACACCTAGTTAGCAGGTAGCGTTACCCATGGCAATTACACAGTAACTAGAGGTAATTTTAGTCCATAGTGAAAGACCAATAACCAGCTCGTGTTCCCTGTGAAATGGGAGTTGGGGCTGAGAAGCAGTTGATGCACAGTCATTTTTTGCTTCATGGGAACGTGTTTGAGTGCCAAAGTCCTTGGACTTTAAAACAGTGCTGTGTGCAGAGTAAGTTTTAGTGGTCCGTAATATCAACAGGAATCAGGTTATGCTGTAAATATAGTAATTTCTGAGTAGTAGTGTATATTAAGCAAGATATCTGAGGAAATAAAAATATGTTAATGCTATAAAATGCTGTTTTGCAAAAGTTTCTGCATTCCATTTTAGGAGAGAGAAATAGTGGTCTCTCACAACTTCGTGATGTTATCCTCACTAATTTAGCTGAGCAGCTTCAGAGCAACAGATTTGGAAGTGAAGATGATGATCATTATAGGTAAAATGCAACTATGTACACACACACACCCAATTTATAATGCAGCTTTTGGTTATTTGCCCCAGGTAAACTTGAACCAATTCTCCTGAAATTTCTAGTTAACTTACTAACGTTGTGACCTGAAATACTGTCCTTGTGTCTGTGGTGGGTAGGATTCCATCAGGCCAAGGGAGAGAGAGGTTTGACATTTTAGGGAAAACTCTGGAGTCTTCTGTACGTGGGCTTAGCTTTGGATTCCCTCCTACCTACCTACAGTGTATCTGATAAACGTGGAAGATAATTAACAAGTGCGATAGTACAACATTGCTGTCCACAACACTGTTTTAGGTGCCTTCTCAGCAGAAACACTGCCACTCTCAAGTTGGGAGGAGCCTGTTTTTAGGAGTCCTTAGAAGTTATGAATTTATATCAGTGCAGGAAATCCCCGGTAACCTGTTGCACTGTCACGAAACATTTCAGCTTGGTTTTCTTTGTGCCTGAATCTCTGCAGTTGAACAGATAATTGTTTTGGTTTCACATAGGTAATGATATGGTTTGGAGAGACTTTTGAACTGAGCAATGCAAAACACACAGCATTTAGACTATTAACTCTTTTCATCTTTCTTGCATTTTTGAAGACTAAACGATGAACTGTTGCACTACATTCTCAAGATTGTTGTCCGAGAATCTTGTGTCTTAATCACCAAGTGCCAAACTGTATCTAAAGATGATTTTCAAAGGCTTCTTTCAACTGTGCCTGTAAGTAAAATGTATTTTGATAAAAGTATATTTGCCTTTTGACGTCTTTTCCTTTTTAAATCCATCATCTTCACCATGTATACAGGGGTGAAACTTTTATAGTTGTGTGTCTTAACAAGTACAGGAAAAGAATGTCTTTTGTTTATGCTGTGCAGGGAAGGAAGAAGCAATATCTTACAGCAAAGTAAATCCTGTAGTGATGCTAAAACTGGTTTATATGTGGATATATTTTTCAGTTGATCTGGCAGCTTTTTCAATTTAATGGAAGTCTGTGTATCTCAATCTTCAAAGCCTTACAACAACTTAAAAATCATTCTTGAGTTGTGTGTAATGATTCATATAAGCAGAAATTATTATTTACAGCCAAAAATGAGTGAAAGTTGACAGTATTTAATGGTAAAAGTATGTATGTGTAGATGTCTTCAGCAAGGTCAGCTCTCTGATCTGGCTGATGGCAAAGGCAAGTGAGCTTGCATACGTCCCTGGAGAGGGAATGGGAAGTCATGGCCTGTGCTGCAGGCAAGGACAAGTTGCAGCATGGATCCATCACCTTCAGGAACATGAAATAAATTTGGCTCTGTGATGGCATTTTCTTTTAAGAATCTATTAATGTTATGGTACTTGAATATTACTATAATTTACATACTTTAATAAAATGGTACTGCTTCTATATATGTTTCTTTTAGATATGAGTTACGTTTATACTAAATCAGCAAAAACCCCTTCTGTTCAAGGGAAATAACTTTTTGTTTTTGCTCTGCCTCTCTCTCTACTTTTCCCTCTATTTCAAAGTACAAGGATTGCCTGAATCAAGCTTGCTTAAAGGGTCTAGATAATGTAAAGTGTATTTATTTATGTTAAAGGCTGCATCTTCATGTTTGCGGTATCTGATGGCTGTACAGAACCACCTCCTCAGTAACACTATTTTGATTAAACCTGATGAAAATGATGACAGTGACAGCTCCTTGCAGGGAGAGACATTGAAGGTACAGGTAAACACCAAGTTTTATCCTAGTATGGCTCTCTACAGTCAGTGTTCCTGTGACACCTCTTACTTCTGCAATGCATTGTACTTTGTTGGTTCTTTTCCTCTTGATATAGTTGTTATAGTTGTTCTCCAGCTAAAGTCTGCAGTTATTCTGGGTTCGGTGTTCCAGCTTGGCTTCTATATTATCTGTAAGAACAGACACTTCCCTTCCTAAATATGTGTATTATGAAGTTTGAAATGTTGGGTTTTTTTAATTAGCATGTGCCAGGAATCCTTTCTGGACACATGACACCCTCCACACACACACATACACACACACGCTTTCTCTTCTCCAAATCACTTGCGTGGTCTTTGAAAAAATATTGTCCAGATTTAAATGGGAAAGAGTTTTCTCATTTGCCTTACCTGGCTTCTGCACTTTTGCAGTTTTAACTTATAAAGCTTATGTAGAACCACCTATCTGTATTATCTGAAATAGTGTGAATAATGTCTGTGGCAAGGAAACTGTTAGAGGACAAAATTTGCAGGTAGCTGTTGTTTTATTGCTGTAAGGTTTATTAAAGTGATTTAATTTCATACTTGCTGCTGGAATAGTCTTGAATGAATCCATAAAAGCCAAACTTGTCCTAGCTTGCAGGTAGCTCTTGTAACAGCAACAATTCTTCTATAACAGTATTGATTTCTGAGTTTCTGGTATTGTTTGTTAAGCTGGTTTTGTCTGCTGCTCTTTGAGATTTGTGTGCTTGAATCTGCTGCAATTTAAAGTTATTTGTTCAGGCTCATTGAGTAAATGCTAAATATTGTAGTACTTCTCTTGTCTCACTATTCACCCATGTTTTCATTGTTCAGTTTTTCTCTCTACAGTGATCCTCATACCTGCTAGGACATTCTGTCACCAATGCTGTACCTTGGCTGGCTAACAGCTCTTTCTGCTGTGCTGGACTTGGGGATTCCTTCCCTCTAGAAACTGGATGTGCATCCTGTAAAATATGCACCTAGTTTCTCCCAGCACTTTGGGGCTTAGCATTAATCAAATTTAAGTCTTGGATGAATCTACTGCTGCAGGCCTGCCAGGTCACATTATCATTCTTTTAATTTGGAAATCCATCGTTTTGTTGTGTTGTCCTTTGTTTGTATTCTCTAAGAATTTATGTATTCTGTAACTCACTTTGTGCCTAGGAGCTCAAGACCAGCATTTTGTCTCTTGCCACGCAAATTCTGACAGGATGTGATGAAGTCTTAGAAATGCTGCAACAAGTCACCACAGCGCTAATTAACAGTGACATTTCTGATAGAGAGCAAAGGTAAGACCAGGATGAACAAGTCTGCTAACTTAAACAATGAACTGCTGCTTTTTGTGGCTTAATGCATGAGCACAGGTAGCATTATTTACTCTTTGTAACTCCATATGTGAGCTTTGAACATACAGGAACTATTCCTTACTGTAGCATTTGCTTAGCACTTGTGTTTGAAGAATTTAGAATCGGTCTCTCAGTGTCAGAATACTGGTTTCATAATCTAGAGAAATGGGTAGGGTTTCAGCTGGTTACAGTGGGATTTATGAGCAGGGTGACTGGAAACAAACTGTAGTTACACACTTGGTAGTATTTTGGTAAGCTAGGGTGATTTTCAATTTTTAAAATTTATTTATAATTCCTGACTATTACATCTCTAGTAGCTGGTCTTAGATTATTTTATCCCTGACAAGTCTTGGATCTTATGGTATCCTACATGTTGCATCAGATAATGTTGCCTTGCCCTTCCCTGTCTTCCCCTCCACTTAAAAATGTATGCTGGGAACAGGATGTAAACAAAAGCAGCGAACCTTTTCTCTCATTCAATAATAACACCTCCCTCTCCCTGTTGTCTTTCAGGTTTCAGTTTCTATGCTTTTCTGTGCCTGCAACATTAGTTTTGTTTATTGACAATACACAGTTCCTTTGAGAAATTCACAGATGGGTTTCATGCTCAAATACATTTTTGTAGATAGAGGTTCTTTTAAAGTATTTTGAGCTACGTCTGCTAGGAGCCTGATAGACCAAGTGATCAAATACGTTGTGTTTGATGTGGACTTTCATCCCATGCCCAGGGGAAGTTATTGTTCTCTAAGTAATTATTAAATTCCTGGTTTATTGTCTATCATTGTTTAGTAAGTACTGGAAGCAAAGACTAGCATGCTAATGCTTTGGAGAAATTGTGATGTTTTCAAGATACTAAGGGTTTGGGGTTTTTTAAATAGATTGTCTGAATTTTGAATTGCCTGCTTAGCCAGTCTGGTGCAGGATTTAACAGATGACTAATAGTAGTAGTGATACTCTATGAAAATAGTTGTTACCACGTAAACTTTGACTCTCCTTACAGATTAAAAGGCCTGGAGCAAATTACGAAGGCTACTATGCTTGGTCATCTGCTTCCCGTCCTACTGACATCTCTGATGCATCCAAACTTGCAAACTCTAATGATGGCTGATGCCTTGATGCCTCAGCTGGTGCAGCTGGTCCTTTACACAAGTCAGGTATGGCCTTTGTGTCAGCAGCTGCCTGCAAAGGGAAACAGCTGTGGCACGTGTGTTCTAAAGCGCTGCAGATCCAGGCCAACTTTTGGCACTAAGTGATCCACTGATTGTAGTTTCAGTTCGACTGCTACAAAAGCTGGTACAACAGCTACAGTGCAATGAATTATTGTTAATAACAACACACAGTGCGATTGTTAATAATATTTCAATGATGAGGTCTTAAAGTTCTTGCTGTTTGCATGAATCTAACGCTGTATGTTTTGTCCCACAGACTGCACTGCTGCTTAAAACTCAGTCTCCAGTTTTCTCAGAACTGAACAGTTCCCCCAGTGGGGCATCAGATCAGAAAGGGAAGCTGTTACCTGATGAGAGGTAATTTTCTTAACGTTTGGGTCTTTTAATGGGATAAAATACCTTAGCTGTAATGCTCATTTCGCTGTTGCTGTGGAATAAATCTTAAAGCAGCAATTTTTTCAAACTTTTTTTGAAAGGCAAAGTTGTAATGTTTTGTAAGGCTGCCTTAGAGATACCTAAGTCTTAACAAAAGGCAATTAGTTCTGAATTTATTTTTTTTTTATATAGTATTATGTGATTAATATCTTCAAGTTGTTTGCACAGGTTATCGTTTGTGTTTTCCCTCACCTCAAGCATTAGAAATTAATTCCAAATATTCCTCTTAAAATAGATTAGGCTAAAGAAGACCATCATGATAAAAGGTAAATTGCTCTGGAAGCATAAGATATAGCATTAAAACCATTGGAAGGATATTAAATGGTTTCATGTACATAGATAAATATAAAGATTTTAAGTCCTACATTTAAATCCTGTGTCTCAGCTCAGAGTTATACAGTGTCTGCTTAGAAACAGGAACACACGGCTAAATTAGATAAAAATGCTTATCCTAGCTCTTTACAGTGCTGCACAATTTGTAGTATTAAACAACTTGTGATAATCTGTAATATACTGTGTGAAAATTCTGAAGACTTTCTTTTCAATCCTCCTCCAAATGACAAGCTTCAGTGAAACATATTAGGCATCAAGTTTTAGGATAGTATAATCAGTTTTGGGTGCTGGAAGTTTCTTTACACTCCCAGTCATGTGTTAGATGCCATATATAGTACCATCAGGCTGTTTACTGTAACCTGGAGATGGGAAAACACAGGGAAAACTTTGGATTTTACAGGGTCTTTTAATTACTTTATAGTTTGATGTAAAAATAGCTAGTAGAAATCTGGTTTGAATGTTAGTACGAATTTTTCACTCTAATTTCAGAATGCTGGAAGAGAAAGAAGAACCAGGGTTTCTTACGGGTTTGAAGATCCCTGCTCCCTGGGCTGCTGGAAAGACTGTAGAAACAGTTCATCCTGTCAGGGATAACTATAAATTTAAAGAAACTGTACATATTCCAGGAGCCCGCTGTTTATACCTTAGATTTGACAACAGATGTTCTTCACAATATGACTACGATAAGGTAAGCTATTTAGAGGGCCAATTTAGAAATTCTTTCTTTTGAATATATTTCTGTGAGCACCACTTTTCATCTTTTCTGCCCTTGTCTTTCATGGCAGGATAATGCAGGAGGTGTTTACTGATAGGAGCTTATTAGCATGCCCTAATGGCACAGCCTGCCTACTTCAATACAGGGATACAGAGAGCTTCTGTTGTGCCTGGCACAAGTGTGAAGAACCTCTCGAAAGAGTTCTTGAGTTTTATCTTCAGACTGACTTAGCTAGAAAATGTGCAAAGAATTGCTGACATGAAAAGGCAGGAAGATGGAGATAAATGGTTCAATTTCTATTATTCTTGCAGAAGCAATCCCAAAAGAATATATGGCTAATTGTTCTTGTGTATTGTATCAGATCATAATATCCAGTGATTGTTTCAATGTTTAAAACCTATCATTTATGAGGATCTTTTGATAAGAGTTTGGCTCTGTAATTAGGAGGTTTCCTTGAACTATGTCAAGAGTAGTGGTAGCTATGAAATGGGAGAACTATAGTAGGCCCCAGAGGTATGGGGATTTTGCTATGAAAAAACATAACAGAACCCCTCAGAAATTCACACCAGCTCTTTTTATTTTTTAAAGTTCATTTAATGATGGCTCAGATTATCAAAACTGGACTTCCTTCTCAGTTTTGCTGTTCTTCAGCTTCCTGATTTCTCAAATTTTAATCTGGCTGCCTACTTTGTAATCAGCAAGGCTTGTTTAAACTGGGCAGAACTGGAAAGGTTACTCCCCACCCCCCCTGCCCTCCCCGCCAATAATAATGACTTGTTTACATGAATTAATATGAAGTGTTTTCAATTTCCAAGACCACAGCTAATAGCACTTACTTAATTTGTTTGGTTAGAATTGATATCATATATTAGTAAGCAGCACATGTTGACATGGGGCAAGTCCTGTGATACTCCCATTAGTTATTTGTGTCTCTAGTACTCATGTCACCCATTACTGGTGAGACTCCTCCAGAGAACTTTGGGCCTCATCATGTTCCCACTGAAGTCATTGACAAAATACTTACTTTGGGAGCAGGATCAGTCCATAGAGAGGCAGCATGTTCTACTTAGCTCAGCATGAGGACTGGAAGTTTAGGATTTCTCCTCCCAGTTCCGCTGCTGACTTGCTGTGTGACCTCGGGGGCAAGTCATTCAATTTCCTCTCTGCCTCAGTTTCCCCATCTGTAAAATGGGGATAATAATACTTGCCTACGCACCTCACAGGGCTGTTGTGAGGATTTGTTAATGTTGATAAAGCGCTTTGAAAATATGAAGCGCGGTGTAAGTGCTAAGTATTATTATTATTATTAGATTTTCTTGTTTTTCTCTTACAGTCTAACAGTGTATTTTATGTTTTGAAGTTGGTGATCTATGCTGGTCCTAACACAAACAGTAGGAAGGTTGCTGAGTATGGAGGCAATACACTGGGATATGGCAGCCGTAGTGTCTTAGGAACTGGTTGGCCGAAAGACTTAGTAAAGGTACAGTATTACAATCCAACAATATTTCATATAGAAAAATCCCCTTTGGAAACTGTGTCGAGTCCATTTTAACCCCTACAGCAAATGATGTCCAAGCTTTTAAGTATATGGTTATGATGAGATCACTTCTTAAGTGAGCTGTTATGTCCTTGGGGAGTAACTTTAAACTCAACTGTATGTTGTGTGTGATGCTTTCTTTGAGCTTATCTCATTTTGTTATGTCTTCCTGGAATTCATTATCAGTATGTTTCAGTCCTGGAGTCTCTAATGGCACTGCTCTTCTCATAATCTGTCTTCCCAGGAGAAAGTCCTGCACAGTCTGAGCCTGTGCATGTTTTTGTAAGGGCCATGGGTGGGACTGCTGGCAGTAACCCACAAATACAACAAGTATTAAATGTAGCAGCTTTCCAACCATTTGTGTTGGGTTATAAAATTATATTGGAGGCTTGTGGCAGTAAAGCCAAGACGGAAAAATCCCTCAAACTTCTTGTAACTTCAGCATTTCAAGAATTTTGTAAGCAGAGAGACTTATTTTTTTCCTTATGTGATTGTGCTGCTACATTGTCCCATTCTAAAGCAAGGAATAATTTCAAAAAGCAAAACAAGAAATAATAAGCTGGAAAGCAATTTCAGACAAGCACTCCAATGTTCACAATTAGTGGCATTTCATTTATTTTTAGGCATAGATTTTTATACTGCTCTTTTAGCAAACTCTTCTATTAATGTGTTGACGTTCTTCTCCTTCAAGAACTTGTCTGTCTTCAGGAAGAGAACTGTTGATTATTGCATGGTTTCTTGCAGACAAATAATGAAAGCATTTTGATTAAAATCAAGGCCAACTGACACAGGCTGATAAATTCTACTTTTGATTCTACAACTACGGTGTTGTGTCCTGTTTTACTATAGCTTGCCAGCAGCAAAATTAAAATTGATTTGTCCACGGAACGATATCCTTACAAAAATGGAAGAAACAGGTTGGCTATGAGCCAGCAGTGTGCCCTGGTGGCCAAGAGAGCCAATGGGATCCTGGGATGCATCAGGAAGAGTGTGTCCAGCAGGTCGAAGGAGGTGATCCTCCCCCTCTACTCTGCATTGGTCAGGCCCCACCTGGAATACTGTGTCCAGTTCTGGGCTCCCTGGTATAGAAAAGACAGGGACCTTCTGGAGAGAGTCCAGAGAAGGGCGACAAAGATGATTAGGGGTCTGGAACATCTCCCCTATGAGGAAAGGTTGAGTGAGCTGGGTCTGTTCAGCCTGGAAAAAAGAAGACTTAGGGGGGACCTAATTAGTGTTTACAAGTATCTTAGACATGGGTGGCAGGGGGAATTGGCCAGCCCCTTTTCAGTGGTCAGTGGGGACAGGACTAGGGGCAATGGCTGTAAGCTGGAGCACAGGAAGTTCCGCACCAACATGCGGAAGAACTTTTTCACAGTGAGGGTGACAGAGCAGTGGAATAGGCTGCCCAGGGAGGTGGTGGAGTCTCCTTCTCTGGAGATATTCAAGTCTCGTCTGGACGCCTATCTGTGTAATATGAGATAGGGAGCCTGCTTTGGCAGGGGGGTTGGACCCGAAGATCTCTTGAGGTCCCTTCCAACCCCTAAGATTCTGTGATTCTGTGATTCTGTGAAACTTAACTCAAGAGTATACAGTTGGAGAGATAAATCATAATTAAATGTGTCATTAAAAACATTAAGCCATAAAATAAGCCACTTTATGAAATGCCTGTTTGTTTGCCATGATTCTTAAACGTATCTTCTTCTTTTTTTTTTTTTCCCTCCTCTCCATCAAAATGTTAAGGTGGAAGGAGATACAGTCACCTTCTCCTTTGAAATGCGGAGTGGTCGTGAACACAACACTCCAGACAAAGCTATGTGGGGCTTTGCTTGCACTGTTCGAGCACAGGTACTCACTCAAACATCCCAGATTCCATGGGTTAAGTTCAGCTTCAAGTCCTTTTCTCTCTGTTACTCACGATAGATCAAATAGAAACATACTTCAAAGTTGGAAAAGAACTTTTGAGATTTAAACCAGTAATAGCTTATTTTGGCAGTTAGGGGGATCATGTCTTTACAGTATGAAGAACCTAAGTTTTGGCTGTTTGGCTTCCTAAGCTTAGAGATGCCCTGTGGCATGGTCTGGTGGGGACAGTTGCTACCAAATGTGTCTTACCTAGGTCTTGTCACAGGAGTTGGATGAAGTCACTTTAATGTCACTTGCTGCTTGTAGATCAGAATTTCTTTGGAGAGATGGGTATCTTGTAATGACCTGGAAATCAGAGAGTTAATGAGGGAATAATGATTCCAGGCCATAAAGAAAAGAGGGAAGGGATGTTGGGATCAAACAAAAGGAAACTTGAAGCCCTGGACCAGGAAGCTAGGACCTGGCCTGGGAGCTGATGGACCTGCAAGCCAAAGAGTGACTGAACCGAAAAGAGCTTTACTCTTTCTATTTTTTCTTGGTTCAGGACAATAACACTTAAATCTTGTGTTTCTTGTCCTGAGTTGTTCTTATATATTGCTTTTAATTGTTAAGCATTGTTGCAGTATACCTCTGTGTAAGAGACATATACATAGATATGTTTTACCTATACAAGATTATATACAAAAATATAAAGTCTGTCTTAAAAACATGCTGGGGTAGGACTTCACAATTGATTAGTGCAACTTATGGCTATTCCTACTTACAGGAGTCTTCAGAGGATGTGTCGGGAGGCTTGCCATTCTTAGTTGATCTTGCACTTGGCCTTTCTGTGTTAGCTTGTTCTATGCTGCGAATATTATACAACGGACCAGAAATTACCAAAGATGAAGAAACCTGTCAAGAGCTCTTAAGATCTAAACTATTACAAAGGTAAAAAAACCCAACCAAACAGACATATTTTTGCTTGCTATTCCCTTACGGGTTGTTTTCAGAGGGAAGGTGACTTTTGTAGTTATGTTTAAGTCTCGTGTTTTAAGGTGGTGTTTTGAAAACTTCCTGCAGAGTTTGTTTTGCCATTCAGTGTTGCCAAAATCTGAGGGAATATTCTCTAGAATAGCAGTGTTTTCTGTAGAGTAAGTAGAAGGAGGATTGGGCTATGCTTGGTGCAAGCCACACTTAATGTGTAATTTGTGACATGCAGTTGATTAATGTGCCTTTCTGAATGAGGGGGGAGAGGCAAGGGGGAGAAATTAAATCCTTTTCATGCGTTTTTATTTATTTTTCCAGGTGCCAGTGGCAGGTGGAAGCTAATGGTGTAATATCTCCAGCGCTTACACCAAGTCCTTCTCCACTGCCTCTTACTATAGATGAAGATAGAGAGTTTACATATCCTTCTGATGTTCTTGTGCCTCCTGTTGGACACTATTTTGATCTGCCTAGGATTAGGCTGCCTCCAGGAATCATGATAAAGCTCAGGGAAATTTCTGGACGTGCTCGGCCTCAATTTAGACCTAGTATAAAGTAAGTAATCATTGTTGTGCTGTATATTTCTAATTTTGCTTTTATTGTTTTAAATGTTTGTTGCCAAAGAGAGCTAAAAAAGGGATGCTGAGGATGCAGCATGCCTGTCATGTATGATGGTGTGTGTTTAATATGCTGGAAATACTTGTTTGTGAATGCGGCGTGTACTGAACTGTACATAGAAGTTGTCAAAATTTGTCTTTAATTCTTGATTAACCAGTTTGGCTTTACCTGTAACCCTAGGGAAGTGATTCAGCCAGAAGTAATGGAGGAGATGGTAGTCTCATGTGTAATTAAACATTTGAATTTGGTTGATGCACTCCAGTCCCTGATAAATTTCCAGTATCAGGAAGAACATGCTGAAGAATATGATTTACTTTGTAAAATCATGGGAGAAACCTTTAAGAAGCTAAATGCCATGGAGAGACAATTGCAGGTAAAAACAAAATTACATAAAAAACCCAGAAGGCTTTTTCTGAGAGTAAAGGTGTATTAACGGCATTTTAGAAAAATAGAAATAGAAAATGTACTCAGATTTCTTCTCTTAAGATCTCTTCTACTCCTTAAGATGAACAACTGCAATAAATGTTGGTTTTGTCTCTTTCTTAGAGTGTGGCTGAGCTGGAACAGAAATGGCAGAATGAAGTAGATGATGCCATGCATGGGAAGCTGGAGAACAACATCCCGTTCTTTTATGATTATCACTTCAGTGAGGTAAGTGTAGTGGCTGCTGTGTGTGCTCACACTCCGTGCTGCTCTTGCAAGACATGTTCACCCTTTTCCTTCACTTTTGTTTAGAGCAAGATGAAAGAACTGGAACTTCTGTGTTCAATGAAAGAAGTTTCTTTTGATGGAAGTGATCTTGAGAACGTAGTCCTGGCATTAAGGTTAGTAGCTGGCTGTGGAGCATACCATTTCAGCAAGGCACTTAAAAGATAGGCAGCTTTAAGCAGCAGTGAAATTTAAGTGAGTTCCCAAAGTAGTTGTGCTGGGTTCATGCAGATGTACATGAACGCTTACTGAAGCAGGGATTTGAATCCTTCTGTACCCTGTGACACCTAATGATGTGAAATAGAAGCTGGCACTAAATGTTTCAAAAACAGTTTATGTCTGATTCCACTGAAGGCTGGGAGGGCTATAGCCAAAACGCAGTCTTTGGGAGCAGGAACATTCAGGTGAACTTCGAACCAGGGATGCAAATACTTGGGAACTTAATATCCGATTGAATTGTTAGAAATATTTGTGCTAAATAAATTAATACTAGTGCATACAGCCACTTGTACTTACTCAAAAATCACTTGTTTCTTTCTTTAGTTCTTTCTGCTTTCTACGTTGTTGGCATAAAATACATTGATGCTATATGTCTTCCTAGAAGTAATCCTTCTCACAGCAACTCTTTATATCAGAAGGCATTAAAACATAATTGAGTTTGCTGCTTTTATTTTTCTTTCATAATCTTAGGGAGAAGTTTTTTCAAGAGGTGAATTCCCTCATACAGAAGACCTCTCATCCACTAGCAAAAACAAAGACATTAGTTAAGAGCTTGATGAACAGAGCAGAGTTGTTGTTACATGTCACTATTGCAGCACAATCTGGGATCACCAGAAGCATATCTGGTACCCCTGCAGAGACTCCAGGTATATGTCTCATTACCAGCATTGCATTTTCATTTTGTTTTATTTTATTCTAAAGCTATAACTTATTCTTTTCTCTTATTTTCTTTCTTTCACTTACATGAAAATGAAAACTTTTTTTTTACTTTTTCAAATAAAAGAAAATCTTTTGCAGTAAATAAAATTGAGTTTGATTTATTTTCTGATTGCTGTGATGATGTGGAATTTAATCTCATGAATTGCTGGGAAAAAAGGCTTAACCTAATACTAACAAAACTAACTTAAAACAATACCTGAAAACACAAAGTCTTCTAAAATGGAGTTGCAGATTTTTGCTGTGGACTCTTTTCCCCACCCTGTGTTAATAGCTTTCACTGAAACGTCTTCAGTGATTGTAAAAACAGTTTGTAAATAACCTCCTACACCAGGAGTGACATCCTTTCATGTTGTATAATATTGCAGCCTGCAAATCAGCATCTGAAACGAAAGTGATATCTCACGCAGTCCGCCAGCCCGTCTTCCTCCGCAGTATGTCAGCACCCTCTGACTTAGAAATGATTGGTAATGAAGATATCGAGTTTGCTAGATCAAGCCAAAGGTATACAAGGATTTATTCCACTAAGCTCCTTTTACAATAGTGTGAATTGCATCATTAAAATAATTGTAAACTTTGCCAGCATATGATGTTTTGGTGGTTCTTTGGGGTTTTTTTCCATTGGATCATCTTACTGCTGCCAGGCGTAACTCTCCGATGTTCTCACAGGCGCCGCCACGTAACCAGCCACAGAAGTAGCTCTTTCACCCTCCTCCAGTCACTTACCATTGAGGACAGCAGAGATAAGCCCACATACAGTGTCTTACTGGGGCAACTTTTTGCTTTCATTGGAACAAACCCTGACCAAGCGGTATGATGCTTTAAATACGCTAAAACGTTACATTTTCAAATTCAAACTTTCTCTGAGAAAGAGAAGTATCTTGCTTGTGTCTCATTAATAAACCCAAACGGCATCCCATAGGTATCCAGCAGCAGTTTTCTGCTGGCTGCTCAGACAAGGTGGCGTCGCGGGAACACGAGGAAGCAAGCCCTTGTGCATATGAGAGAGCTGCTGACAGCAGCTGTTCGGGTTGGTGGTGTGACACATCTTGTCGGCCCAGTGACCATGGTACTTCAGGGAGGACCAAGGTTGGTTTGTTTCTCTGAAAAGAAATATTTTCCTCTGTAGAAGATAGTACAGTGCTTTGTGCCAAGAAAAAAACCATGAGACGTGCCTAGCTACAAGGGCTCAGGTTTGCAGAATAAACCTTGTAGCAGCCACTCTGGCCCTTGGCAGGAAGGGAAGGCAGAAACTTCTAAGTAATGCTTTTTTATTTGTCAGGAGGTGAATTTCCCTTTCATACTGGGATGACATATCTGCAGATATGTACATATGGTATCTTAATCCTGACTCAACTCTGAATTAATCTTAATTAGGCATTTGTGGTAGATTTGGCTGATACTGTCATCTAAATTTGATAAACGCTTTGTATTTCGTTTGTAATCAAATTTCAGTCATATCTGAAGTAAAACTACCATATTATCTTGTTTACATGTTTCATATTAAAACATTATGACTTGTAATTTTGCTTCTAAATCTTCCTTGAGTAATTCTCAATATGCACTAATTTACTTTCTTTTTTAAAAAAAGCTAGATCTGGAAGTTTATTCATTTTAATTAACCTAGAAAGCCTACCATTTCAAATCTCTACCTACCAACAGAATTGAAGAGCTCACATGTGGCGGGATGGTGGAACAAGTCCAGGAAGCTTTCGGAGAGACGATGACATCTGTGGTCTCGCTGTGTGCTCGCTACCCCATTGCTTGTGCAAATAGCATTGGCCTCTTATGCACTATACCTTACACGAGGTATGAAAGTATTTCCTTCAGAGGAAGGAGAGCACTCACAGCTGTCTTTATTTGCTTTTGCCTTAAGGAGAAGCATTATATAGTATAACTCTACTCCCTTTCTTCCTAATGAGTGGTATCAGAGAACATTTCTCAGAACACAGAATTTCATCTGGGGAGGACAAGGGAGAGACAGAACCATCATTCTGCTAACTGAAGTGATTAATTGCTGAATTAACAGCACATTCTGGATTTTTGTAGTATCTGATGTTAGTTACTCAAGTGAAACCTGAATTTCTTTTCTCAGGAGTGAAGAGAAGTGTTTGGTACGGAGCGGCCTGGTACAACTTATGGACCGGCTCTGCAGTTTAAGCAGCCAGACGGAATCCAGTTCAAATGAAAAACAAACGAAGAAGCAGAAGGTGGCCACCATGGCTTGGGCCGCCTTCCAGGTGCTAGCCAATCGCTGTGTTGAATGGGAGAAAGAAGAAGGTAGGAACCCTGCCAAATTAGTTTCTGCTGCATGCTTTAGAATCGCCCCAGTGCCTGAGAAGGCATGTAAATGTATTTAAAACAGGACATTCACTCACCGTGACTTCAGTACTGTGTGGGTTCTTTAGAACACACAAGTGCATGCAATAAGAAGTCTATTTTCTTCTTTGTTTTGTGGGGCTTTAATTCTAGTTTTTTACCTCCTAATGGGAGTGTTTATGTTGCAGATAATCTCAAGTCTACCACTCAGTTCTGTCTAGACAACCAGAGACCCTGAGCAATCGCTTATGCATTTCTCCTGTGATAGGATTCACACATATAACATACATGAACTCGTAGACAAATGGCTATAGGCTAATAGCACACAGATGTAGTATCAGGTTTTATTTTTAATTAAAGACATTTTATATAATTTTTTTATTTGCTGTAGCAAACAAAAAAATTTTAAACTATTTTCATCTTATGGGTAGGGAATATGTAGCTGTGTTACCTTCACTTCTGTTAATAACAATTGTGCATTCTGGAATTACTTTTAAAGGTGGCTCAACAGAAGCTGTTCACTCTGGTCTGGCTCGTCAGGTCTCCAGCCTTCTTACCAACCACCTTGCACGAGCCACAGAGTGTTGTGGTAATCAAGCTGCAGGAAATGATGCGCTTCAAGATGTTTTAAGTCTTCTTAATGACCTGTCAAGGTACTAAATTTAGCCTTTGTCTCTGGAGGGTTTTTTGTTTCTACATATGTAAGCGGCTGGGGGTCCTTTTAGGGATTTCTTCTTTCAGTAGTGGAGGTAAGGTAACTTTCAAAGCCATTCTAAAACTTGGTTGTAGACGCTTACTCAGTCTTGAGGTTTAATCAGTGCTATCAGGTTGTGTAAGAACTGTTGAGATAAAGTTAGACACTGAATTATTTTTTATTACACCTTGTAAATAATAGATTTATTTTGTTTTAATTCCAAGAGCATCATCAAACAATCCGTTTTCTTTTTCTAAACAGCAGTTACCTGGGTTTTTTTTCCCTTTCAGGAGTCACATAGGTAAAGCAATCCTGAGCCAGCCAGCCTGCGTGTCCAAGCTCCTGTCACTCCTCTTGGATCAACGTCCTTCTCCAAAGTTGGTCCTTATAATTCTCCAGTTGTGTCGTGCTGCGCTACCTCTTATGAGCGTTGAGGACTGTGGAAATGTGGAATTGCCTCCCTGGAGTTACTCCGTGCCCTCTCTGAACAGTGAACAGGATGATCCCAGTGATCCAGCCTCCAAAATCGCCTCTCTGCTGTTGGCAAAGTTGGCGGATTATGTAGTACCAGGTACCAGTGTCTTTTTGGTGTCATGCTAATATGAGAAATCGCCAAGTAAGTCCTGTTTCTGCAAGGAGCTTTTGTTTTGACAGGAAGCTCAAGTAGGAAAAGGTATATGATATGTCAGTGTTGAAAGATAGGATATTTCTGTGACTTTCCATCTGCCTGGAGTTAACTGTTTAGAGACTAATGTGTTCCACAGTGAAGTTTTAGATGCATTTTGTGTGTGTTAGCGTTAATTTCAAGGGCAAGAACTGATGGAGCTCATGGCTGTGTGTTTTTGTTTTGTTTTTTTTCCCTTTCTAATTCAAGGTTGCCAGACAGTTCTATCTCCAACTGCCTCTGAGCCAGACACTACTTTGGCAAAAGCCAGTCCTAAAAATTCCATAAAAGGTGATAAAGATCCTGGAGAAGAAAGTGAAGCAGTGGATGGTAAACTTTCCATTTTTATTCATAAACGGGAAGACCAGTCATCCCATGAAGTCCTTCAGCCACTACTAAGGTAATCTGAACGCTGGACTGGAATTTCACTAGCTCTGTTTCTCTCCTGTTTTTAGTGCTACAGCTGTAGAAATACACATCCTGGCCATGATGGGAGAGCAAAGCAGCTTCCCAATTTGTTGTGTTTACTGGCAAAATAGTAAAATAATGGAGAAAGGTTTGTAGAGCTGATGCTTAGCATACTGTTACTCGGAGAAAAACCCATCCCACCACACTGAATTAGTGTTGAGGCAGTGGTAGAAAGACTCTAAATCCCAACACTTTCTGGATTTGTCTGCTTTGAAGAAGACTTTAGCAATGATGAGAGCGGTAGAGTTGAAACAGAGCTGAGTGTGCGCATGTAGAAAAGGAGGAGAAGGATATGAAGTGCAACATTCTGCTTTTGCTTTACTTACAAACTGTGTAAGCCACTAGCAAAAAAAACCCATAAAACCATTAGGCTTTTGTGTTCAGTAAAAGCCAATGTCATGATGCTGCTTTTTGAGGGGGAAGAGTTAAATTGCTATGCAGATAACTACATTCAGTAGTATTAAATTCCATTTGTAAATGACAGTGCAATTGAGTATGTCCTTAACTATCAAGTATTTCTATTGCAGTTGAGCAGTTTGGTCACAAGGGTTGCTTTCACATCATTTACAAACACTCATAATATATTTAATTGGATGGTGTAGTTCAGCTATTTTTCCCACTAATGAAAACAAAGCTAATATGTTTTGTTTTCACTTTAACAGCAGCTCAGAAGGTCGTCCATTCCGACTAGGAACTGGAGCCAATATGGAGAAAGTGGTGAAAATGGATCGAGACATGACAAAAGTAAGAAAAGGAATAACTAAAGAATTATTCAACATGGTAAAAGTTGGTGGCCATCAGAATTCTTGAGGTTTTTCTGATGTTAAGTCCCCTTTGTTGAAGGTTGCTTAATTTACAGAACTCTTCAGAAAGATAACTTCATATGTAATCTTAGCATTATATATTTATTGATGTAAATACAGGGGTAAATACTCTCATTCTAGATATGTCTGATGCACATTGATAGTAAGAATTTTAAGCCACACACTTAAGTTAAACTTCCAGGTGTCTTTTCAGACACGTTCTTAAGCATTTGCACCAGAAGTACTCATGTGTGGCTTTCTGATCAAAGGAACTATACTGCTAAGCTGAGAATAGAATATTAAAGGCAATGGACCCACACTGATCTCTGATCTCTCTGTAGATGAGAGAAAGCAACAGAGAGGATTTCTCTTATGACTCTAATACATACACAGGAGAAAGTTTTGATGTGTTCTCAGTGCTCTTACATAGGCCGAGGGAGGAGAGTTAAATGCATCATGTAGTGTGGCCAATTGGAGCTTACATTAGCAATTTTATTTTCAGAGTGGCTGCTGTGAAGTTATTACAGAAGAAGCTGCTGCAGCTCTTCGAAAAGCAACTAAGTGGGCACAGTCTGGTCTAATAGTTAGTGTGGGGCCACCCATAGAAACTGTCAATCCAGAAACTACTAGTGGGTTGTCCACGGGGGACAAAAAGAAGACTGCACAAACATCTATTTGCAGAGAGAGGAATTCTGAGCTTGCCAGGTAGGTCACTTCGATGCCATACTTGGAGTCCAGGTTCTGCATTTCTGTATCTTTTCTGTATTTGTAGTGCTCTAGAAATTAGCCTGGGTGTTCATAAACTTCCCTTTTTTTTTTTTTTGTGCTGCATATTGTTGTTGATAACTGAAGCTTCTTTTCCTTTTCTTGTGCATTAATCTCAAACCAGATTGCTTTCTCCTCCTCTATAGGACGGATCCTGTCAGGCCGTTCATTAGCGGTCATGTTGCAAACAGCATGGCAGCAGAGGTCATTGCTTTGCTACATAGCTTGTTGATGGCACCAGAATCTAATGCAGCTCAGATATGGACAACAACTGCTGAAAAAGTAAGCAATCAGAAGATTAACTATTAAATTCTACACCAAACATGTATTGAGTAGCTAAGAGAACTTAATTAGCAATTTCCCGAACTACTCCTTTCTGATTTACTCCTTCTAAGACTTCAAACCAGGATGTTTAATTGCACAGGAGCAACCCTTTCTGGTAGATGGTGTCTATCTGATGTCTTGGGGTGCAATAAATAATTTAATATAATCTAGCTTTAGAGATCGTGGTTTTATTCTGTAATTCACCTGTCATTCTTTTCAGTAATTAATAATGCTGTTTGTATTGGGAGTTACCTTGCCTTTGCCAGAACTTATTCTACCTTTGCTATTCAGTCCTCTTTTTCATGATCTCTGAGAGTAGAAAGCATTGGCTGGAAAAAAAGCACATTGCTTTTATGTTCCTCTTAAGTCCTGTAGCACCCAGTCTGTTGCTTAGGCTAATCCTGGAGCTAAGATTGTCTATGTAGCTGTGATTCTGAAAGTTACTAGGGAATGGAACTGGCTTTGATGGTGTTCACACTTCAGAGAACTTAGAATATTCTGAATTATATAATTTTCTTCAAGAACAAAAATAATTCTTCTGAGATTGTGTGAGTTGGAGGCTTGGGGCGTTGGGGTTTGTTTGAATTGTGCTTTGAAGTCATTCTCTGGTATTTTTGCTTCTCTCTTCAGGTTCTGTCTCGGGCTCTGATGTACATTCCACAACTTGGGAAATATGCAGAGAGTATTTTGGAGAACGGGAGTAGCAGTGGAAGGAAACTTGCTAAACTTCAGAGAATTGCTCGGCAGGCAGTAGCTGCCCTTTGTGCTCTGGGTGGCTTTAAGGAGACGATTAAAATAGGTTCTGAAGTTCAGGTAATTCAGCACTGTTCACATTTTGTGTCTTAAATGGGAATTGGTGCTTTCGCTGCTGGTTTTGCCCGTGCTGGCAAACTTGTGAAGCAGTGTGCGGACTACCCACGATCATGAAGCAGTTGAAATACCACTTGCAGAGACTGCTGTCGTGTGCTATTCCTGTTTCCTAAAGCACCCAGCTCTAGTCATCTACTGAGTTGGCGTGCGGTGTTAAGCAATCAGTGTTTCTTGTTTGTAAAGCCCTAAATCTTATGCGGACCTTCTTTGGTTGTAGGTTTTAGGTAAAGGAATAGCAGGAAGCATTGGAGTTGTGGCATCTATTAATGAGCAAGAAGGTATAGCAACGGTCAAATTTCCACCTACCAGTATAGACAGTAGAAAGACCTCACAAGCATCAGACACATTAACTATTCCATTATCTAGGCTCTGTGTTCCAAGATCTGAGGTACGGTAGTTTTAAGAATCCAATATTAAGTATAATATAAATTATCTTTTTTTTTTTTGGTCACAGCTTACTGGCAATGAATCTACAGCACATAAAAAGTGTTCCATCTTTGGTTATGTATTCTTAAAGTTTGCCTCATTATTGTAAACTTCTCTTTAAAATATCTATATTTAAGTTCTCGTTCAAGTAACGTGAATATAGTCATCTTTTGGTGCTTAAAGATGTTCTGTTGCGTAGTGTGTTGGGGGTTTTGGGGTTTGTTTCTGTTGGTTTGTTTTGTTTGGGGTTTGTTTTGGTTTTTTAACTGGTTTTGGGTGCTGGTTTTGTGATAGTTCAAAATGAGAATTAACTCCAGGTAATAAAACGCCCTCATTTCTTAGAAACTAACTACTTGAATTTAACTTTTTACCGTGCCCCCCCACCATCAGGCATTGCCTCTTCATAAACTGTCCATTACTGAGAAGGTAGTACAGGCAGTCCAGTCCATGTTGCTTCCTCAGGAGGGAAGTCTATCTATTCACACCTCACTTCCTGCAACAGGAGATGGCTCAACTCCAGTAATGGCAGTGGTCCGGCTTCTTGCTGAAATAAGAACCAGGTGAGTGGCTAGGTTTTGCACAGCACCTTGGTCCGTTTTGATACCATACGCAAATGTGGAAGGAAATTGCAGTTTCTTGTTTTCTTTCTCTCTGGGTATTGATGTGAGAGCAAGGGATGGTGCAAAAATTTTTGTTTGCTTCAATTAGTCTCTTTAGTGTCTGGGTGGTGGTAACATGAGGGTGAAAAACAAGTGCCCCTGTAACACTGATCATGCGCTGAAGCAAGTGCTCAATATAAGTAAATAAATGGTACAAAGCAGGGAAAGCTGCTGTTGTGGAAGTTCTAATGGACAGCTAAGCAACCAAAGATAGATCAGTCGACGTGCTGCCTTTTAAAATAGTCTTGAATTCAGTATGTGTAAAGACAGCTTTGAATTCAGCATATGCTTTTGTAACGCTTTCAATGTATGATTTTTTTTATTAAGAGCTTGCCTGGTGATGGCTCAGCTGTTAGAAGACAGCTCATTCTGTGAAGAATTCATTCAACAGTGTCCAGCTGCTGTAGAAGTTCTCAATTTGGTAGCACAGGAGTGCAGCCCTGGTAGGTATTCAACATGTTCTTGCAGCTTCATTGTCATATTCAGTTTGGAGACATACCAGCTTTTTTAATTGTTTCAGTGTTTTGTCCTCCAGCTACTTTGAGTTTGTTAGCTAGCACAGTACAGGATGTCTTGTCACAGCTGCAGAGCTCTGAGGTCAGAGTAGTTAATGATCAGACTAAATAATTTTAAACATCAGGCATAAATATTAGGCCTGAATATGATTATCCCATGCAAAATGGAAGATGCAAATCCTGGGGCTAGCACTCTACTACCACACCTCTGAGCCCTCTGCACTTTTCTTGCTTTCAGCATAACCCACTCTGTATTCCTTGACTTTATCATTTGTATGTTTTCTTTTGATGACCCCTTTGCCGCTATTTTTACAATGTTATCTTGTATTTCTTCTCATTGAGCTCTTGATTTCCTTTTCTCTTGTTTAAGGATAAGCAGTGGGCCCAGCAGAAGTCTTAGTTCAAGGGCAAGTTTTAGGAACAAGTTAGAGCCTTTCAGCGGAGCAAAAGTGGCTGAAGCAAAGGATGTTAGGGTAGGAACCAAGTGGATTTCAGGGTGATCTCTGATGTAGAAGGGAGCGTACAGATTTTCTTACAGTAGGCATAAATTCTTCGGTCTTCCTGCTTTTGCTAGATCATAAACTTGCTCACAAAAATGAACTTTATGTCTTAATTAACACACAATGTATCTGCTAACCAGATCTAAACACAAGGAAAACAATTGCTTGTATATAAGGACTCTGTCCTTAGTTTTGTTGATCAGGTAAGTGGATCACATCTCTTAAAATGCAAATGTTGTATTTGTTTCTATTTACCATGTTGGACTCAAGTAACTGGGTTTGCTTGGAACCTCATGAGTTGGCTTGATCTCTTATTACAGGGGAGAGGCTCCTTGTTGTAGAAATGCAGTGTGAAAGGTTACGCATGTTGTATCGTGACTGTGCTCGACCTCCTCCTCCTCCACTGCAAGCAGACAGAAGGCAGGTGAGCACAGAAGCATTGCTGAGTCTTCTACTCCTTGCAAACAAAGCCAGACACTGAGGGCAGGTGTCTGCCTGTGGCGCAGGCGCCAAACTAGTTGGATTCTTAGTTAAATGTTTCATTTAACGTGAACTTCTGTAATGAGATGTAATTTGTTGTGATTGCAGTTGTGGTCATCACGTGTTGCATTAAATGTGCACATCGTAAAAGAATTTGTCATTGAATTCCGGTAGATGACTTCAGCTGTAGAATACAATGCTGTTTTCCCGTTTGCAGCCCAAAGAAATCACTTGGAGCCCATCAAGAGTGTTTCCCCCTGTGCGAGCGTGCATGTTTTCATCGCATCTCACAGCTGTGACCTTCCTGGCTGATCCGAGCGCAGGTGGGGGACTGCCTCGGGGCACATTTATCTATGCCACTTCACCAGTTCCAGTGCAGGTAAGAACCCACAACTGCACAACAGTTTGTGCCATTTAATATTCAGTAGTGCATGAAGAGAACAAGAAAGAACATTTTCTATTTTACCTCGCATTTGTAAATACTTTTTTTTACAATATTACTGTTATTTCTATACCTAGGCACCATCGTTCTACTGGGAAATTGAAATAGTTTCCTATGGAGATACAGATGATGACACTGGACCAATAGTTTCATTCGGATTTGCTACGGAAGCCGAAAAACGAGATGGTGCTTGGACAAACCCAGTGGGCACCTGTCTCTTTCACAAGTACGTTGGAGATGTGCATCAGAAATCATGGCCTCGCTCAGTACTGTTTGTAAGCTCCTTAGGGAAGATTGTTGTAGTAGGTAACATGCATTTGAATTGAAATGTTAGGCGGTGAACTAGCCTATCTCCTTATGAAACTAAGGAGAGTTGACTTGCTTTCTGTCAGCATCACAGCTACCTCAACTTCAGCTGGTAGTGACTTGTCATCCTTACTTGTTTCAGTGCACTCTTTAATCATCTTCTTGTGTTACTTCTTAGCAACGGGCGAGCAGTGCATTACAATGGCTCCAGCTTGCTGCAGTGGAAGAGCGTTAGATTGGACGTGACTCTTTCTCCTGGTACGTAAGAGTACAGTGAACTTACCTGGTAAAGCGGAAAATCCTCCAAAAGGAAATCTCCCCCAAAAGGGAAACAGTGGATGAATAAACAGATTCAATCCATGATCTTCTTTTGATTATTGTATTTTTCTACAGGTGATGTAGCAGGAATTGGATGGGAAAGAACGGAAGGAACTCCTCCCCCTCCAGGACAGCCAGCTAAAGGCAGAGTTTATTTTACATATTGTGGACAGCGACTTGGGCCCTATCTAGAAGATGTCTCCGGTGGAATGTGGCCAGTTGTCCACATTCAGAAAAAGGCACGTTCTCAATGGAAAGATGTTGCTTGATATATATATTCTTTCAGAAATATTAAAAACAACATATAGAAAATACCGAGCCTGCTTCCCTATCAATGAAAGAGCAGAGTGCTAGTTTTTATCTTCATTGAGTTAGATGGAGGTATCCCATTTCCTTTCCCAAGTATGTTTTGTCATTATTCGGAACTTTCTCTGCACATTGGGACAGTAATGTGCAGCCAGCTTGATGAGATGGCTCTATCCTGGGCTAGCAGCCCTTCTACTAGCATTCCTTCCCAGCAGTGACCTTGCTTCAAAGTATACTAGCTAAGTATGCTGTACCTTGAAGCTAGATAAAAGGCAAGTTCAAAGTTCATGTTTAAAAGCTTTAATACTTTCCCTGCTGCACCCAGGTTTATAGCTAGCGATGCTGGGAAAACCATATGGCCTGGAGATGTGTGATCAGCTTATCCCATTGGTCTTTTTTTTTATTTAAAAAAAATAACCAAAGAGAAGGATCAAAACAACCCGCAACTCATCTTTGTGCTTTTATGTGCATCTTCTTTCAGAACACAAAGGTCCGTGCTAACTTTGGATCTCGCCAGTTTGCCTATGCTGAAGGGCAGGCTCACAGGAACGCTGCAGATCTGTGTATTGACCTAGCTGAGGAAATAAGTGCCAACTTTGAAGCATTGCCTTTTGCCATGGCTTCTGACAGTGATAACGATGCTGGCACCAGCATAGCTTCTGATCCTGGGACCCATGGACCTCCTTGTAGAATCGCTGCTGTTGCTACAGCTCAACAACGTAAAGTGATGATTAAAGTTTCTTTTAAATCTCTTTTTAATTAAATAGGGTTTAAGCACATCCTAGCTTCAGTCCTCAGGTACTGCCTATTTAGATAAAGCAGTACAGCAAGCATCACTAAATACATGCTTATTTGATTTTAGACAAGGTAATTAAAGTCTTACTTTGGTGGTCTTTTACATGGATGCACAAATTACGCTCAGTTAATGCAACTACAATGAGAAATTATCGTATTAGGGCTTTGATTGCAACAAGATGTTGTAATTGATTGAATCGGGCAATGGATTGCCTTGTGACAAAATAGATTACGTTTCCACAGACTGACTGGTGACAGCAGACTGCAATGTATCTCAAACTCTATGGAATATTATGGCCTGCTTTCTAGCAAGTTATGATCTCGTTGTTGTCTTGTGTCTTGTAGAATATGACAGCGACACATCTTGCCACTATAAAATGGAATTAAGCTATGAGAACTTTATCACATCGGGCCCTGATCCTCACCCCCCTCCTATTGCAGACGATGAAAGCGATGATGATGATGACGATGATATTCCCCGGGTGAGGAACGTGACAAGCTCTGCCTGCTGTAACTTGTAGTCTGAACACAGCTCTTGCAGTTCAGATTTTTGTCACATAAGGGTTTTCCCTGCTTCCTGAGGGAAAATACAGCTGCTGTTAACTTTACCTTCTTCTTGGTGTTGTAAATAATGTTTGTCTTCACAGGAGGATCATTATGCCCTGTTGGTTAAAGCCTGGGAAACGAAGGTTTTCCCTACAATTAGAAGAAGATTCCGTAATGAGGCTGAGAGGAAGTCTGGGTTGGATCAGATCAAAGGAGCTCTACAGTTAGGTATGGTTATGTTTATTTCCATGCTCATTGGCTTATGTGATGTGCAATAAGCGTGAAGATAAAACTAGTGTTTCTCTTAAGTATTACTGTACTCAGGGTGCAAAATTTAAATTAAAGAAAAAATTTCATCTGCTGTTTTTATCAAGTGTTTAGAATTTGTTTGGGGGGCATGATTTTTTCTTTAACACTTCTACTGAAGCTGGACTATTTAAGTAGGAAAGATTGCTTTAGAAATAGTGGCAGAATTTGTGCTGTTGTGATGTGCATACAGAAATAATTTAGAGTAATCGTTTGGGAAGGAATTACCTACATGTGTTGTCTGTCCATGGCTATATCGAGGCAAATATAGGCATATTATATGGCTTAATAAGGGAGGTGGGGGGGAGGGTGTAGATAAATACAGTTCTGGGAGGACACTATGTTTGTGGGAGTCAGAGCAAAGAAAGACTTCTCAGCCCTAATGAGCACCATACAAGTGTCAAATTGTCTGTCAGGAAAGCTCCCCAGCCTGACAAAACCAGTATTTAAGTCATGAGATAACTCATCTGCTTATGATGTTAATGAGAATAAGAACTTATTTCAAGTGCTGGGGAAAATAACTAATCGCTCCCTTCTGTCTACCAGGAATGGTTGATATAGCACGGCAAACCGTAGAATTCCTCTATGAGGAAAATGGTGGCATTCCAAGAGATCTCTACCTTCCTACTATTGAGGATATCAAAGATGAAGCAAACAAATTTACAATTGATAAAGTACGAAAAGGTAAGGTCAGGAAAAAGCATCTTAAGTGGAAAAAGAAAGCTAAGGGGCTGTGGTACTTGAGACCTACTGCATAAATTGTCAACCTAAGGAAAATGCTGTACCTTCAAAACTGTGTTCTCCCTTTTTGACCAGGTCTCACAGTGGTGACTCGCTCTCCTGACAGCAATAATGTTACCAGCAGTGCTGTTGGAACAGCTTTACCTAAGTTTGCAATTCGTGGGATGCTGAAGACATTCGGTCTTCATGGCGTGGTTCTGGATGTTGATTCTGTGAGTAAAGATACATTGGGAGGGCTTTCAAGGCATCAGCATCACGTGTCTGTGAGCGCATAGGATTCACAAATACCAAACTGCTTTCAATGCTACTTTGGTGCTCTCCTATTAAAGGGAAAAACTGTTACTGTTGCTGTGTTTATGGACAGTCATGGCTTTGGTGTTCCAGGTAAATGAATTGGTGCAAGTGGAGACGTATCTCAGAAGCGAAGGAGTGCTGGTAAGGTACTGGTACCCCATTGACATGCTAGAAAGACCGCCTGCTGGGTATAGGAGGACTGCCACAAACGGACTGGTCACCCTGGATAACACCAACATTCAAATTCACAGGTAAAAAAAGAAATGGAGCTATAGCTACAGCCTGTAGTACAGCTAACTGCTGCAACCTTGTTTTGAGTAGTAGGAAGCCTCTGAATCTCAGTGTAGGTGTTGGATTAAACAAAGATTTGTGAAGTCGTCATAGTTTAATGGGTAAGGGGCTTTTGGGGGTTTTTTTATATATAATAAAGGACATTTGTTATAATTGTCCTGTTTGAAGGATTTTAGATAGTCACGTGACAGTGTTTTTGTACATGCTGACCTGAAGGTACCTGATAGGTACCTTCCTGGAAAGTTGGAGTCTCTTGTACCATCCATCAGGTGCTATCTGAACTCCAGACTACCTTCATGTAGAGTTGGTTTCTAATTCAGGTGCTGTACTTTGATACCAAAATTAGATGGGCCAAGTGCTATCTAAAGGGGATAAGAAAGTTGGGTCTACGTGATCCTTTTAAAGAACAATAAATTAGACGTGTGTGTTTGGTTTCAGGGGCAGGTTACTGGAAATGGCTTATTTTAGTTACAACAAAGCAATTTTATGTCTCAATGTTTGTGTTTCTAGAGAGCTTTTGCGAAGTGAAGCTGCCCTGGCCAAGTTATACTGCCGCATGGCTCTCCTCAATATTTTTGCCCCCAAATCTCCACATATGTTTACTCGTCTGTTCCATATTCCCGCTATCCGTGATATCACTCTGGAGCACTTGCAGCTGCTATCCAACCAACTTCTTGCACCACCTCTTCCTGGTAAATGCTGATTTTTATCACAGCTCTTTTTTTGGCCCAATAGTTTCCTGGGGACAAAAAAAAAAAATCTAATGAATCTGGCATTTGCCAAGTAATTAACGGTTGGACTTGATGATCTTAAAGGTCTTTTCCAACCTTGTGATTCTGTAATGAGTTGTAATGATGGGATTTGGAAAAAAACATGCCTCAGTGGACTCCTGGCCTTAGTGATGGGACAATCAAAGTGAAATTCTTGCTAATGATTTAATTAAAAGTGTTCAAGAGAGTTCAAATGCCTTAAGAAAGACTCCATTTGGTGTGCTTCCATCCCTTCATTATTGGTTGTCTTCTCTTTGGGGGGGAAGTGTCCGTATGAGATGCTTGTAAGGAGTTGAGAATGTTTTAGTTTGGATCCAGGGTAATAAAGCTAAATTCTAGTTGGGGGTCTCAGTTTTCAAAATTCAACTCTTCTTCATTTCACAAAGTGGTTTGGCCTTTTCCTACTGGGATCACAGATCTGATTAGAGAATATATGTGCTGAATCATGGAAAAGAATCTTTGGCTAATTCAAGTGAGTGTTAACCAAGACAATTATCCTTGGCAAAGCTGTTCTGCATGCAAAGAAATGTGTGTAATGTGGCTGGAGCAATAAGGAGGAAGTAGGAAGTGCTAAATATAGGCTTTTAATAACTGAAGGTAATTATTTACCGTTGGAAAGAGGCCTGTTCTCTCCTCCAGTTACTTTGAAACTTGGCTTCCTCTAACAGATGCCGCATTGTAAAAGAACCCCTTGCAGAGTACAGCACTACTTTGCATGGCTTTAAAATAATTTTACAAGCTTTTATTTAGTTCTTCCTCTTTAAAATACATCTAATTCAAGCCCTGCTAATACATCATTTCCAAACTTGCCTCCCAGTGAATTGTCTGCTCCTGTGTGCGCTGTACGTTGTCTTCCTTTGACTTCTACCATCAGCTCCAAAATGACAGCCATGAAGATGTCAGGGCTTGTGACCCTTTTGGGGTCCCCCCAAAAGTGATATTCTCTGTCCATTTATGTGGGGAAAGCTTGAGAACAGATAAAGCCACTTTCACCTCACCTAGAGTGAGTGGGAAAGAATGTGCTTCTGGTCACTTGTCCTCAGCGTACACGTGCAGTACATTGAAAAAAGTCTACCTTTATGTCCCTGCTCATGGGACAAAAGGAGGTAGCAGTGCACAGCAGGGCTCCTTCTGGGCTGGCTGAGGTGGGTGAATAACACAGCTGGTATCTAGAGGGCCATGCCATCTGCAACCAACTGCGTTGGAGGTGCAGTCTGGTCTTGGGTGGATCCTTTCTACGGCTGGCCTTTGAGAGGAGGTGTGTACTCGCTCCAGAGTGAAAGTAGAGGCTTGTAATCTTATCTTCCAAGTGTTTTAAAACTTCTCTTTCCATTGTCTGTTTCACAGGCTATATAAACACATTGAAATGATCTCCAGATTTCTCTTATCTTTCTTGTTATTACAGATGGAACCATCAGTTCGAGTTCTATTCTTTTGGCCCAGTCCCTGCAGCACTGCGTCCATTCCCAGAACTGTGCTGCCACGGACCTCTTCTACCAGGGCAATTCACAAGCCATTAGAGAGTGGCTTACTGTTGCCATTACTCGGACGCTGCATCAGGGAGAGGAGAGTCTGTTAGACCTCACTAAACAGATCTGCTCCTTTTTGCAGGTAAAACACTTAGTAATGTTTTATGAGCAGTGTTGCTTTTCTTTCTCAGGAGCCCTTGCTTTGTGTGTGATTTTTAACTTCCGCAGTACTGTCCCCTCACACTGAATTGCTTCTCTGGGCAGACTGGATTCCTACTCTGATCATAGTGGGCACTCTGAAAGCACGAGCAGTAGCAATACGCTGGATCATACTAAAAGGAGGTGGCCTCACACTGTGTTGTTATTTATAATGCTATATTTTATTTGGAAAAAGGAGAAGGGAGGTGGTTTGCTGCTGTTTAGGGATTTCATTCTGAAATGTTATGTTACAGACGGCACCAGAGCAGTTTCCTGCTGAAGAATTCCCAATTTCAGAATCCAAAGTCAATATGGATGTTAATTTTCCCGGGGCTGCATTTGTAATTGTGTCCTGTAAGGAAAGTCAGTCTGGATTCCGCAAAGAGTAAGTAATTGAGGGACCAGAAGTGGTGAAAACCACAGATGTACTGCTGAGCCTCTCCACTGAGCCTCCCCGAACTCTAGGTGTCGGGGTCTCTTTTTGTTTGTGTATTTTAAAGATTTTTCTGTTCTCAGACACTCAGTTTCTGGGTGGTTTGATTAACTAACCATAGAGTGTTTAATATTTCTGTGATTGGCTTGGGATTTTTAGTAGCTGCTTATGGTCTTACCAAACTGTTCTTGCTCTCTTCTTAGTTCATCTCTGTATAAAGCTCCTTGGGCTAGACTGCTTGTTTATGGGCTCGGGCATAAAGTCAAAAGGAACGGGCAGTTAAACCTCATTGAAGCAGTGTGTTATCCTCGAGACGCCTCGCCAACCAACACAGGCTTGACTCCTCCCCCGACAACCAACCAGTACCCTTCGGTGATTACCCCGACAGACAAAGTCCACATCAAACTAGGTAAAACAATATTAAAATAGTTTTAAAAGCCTATTTAAGTGTGTTCTCAGAACTGAGACAGGCATTGGCACTGCCTCAGGGCAGGAGCTGCCTGTGCTGGTGCCAGTCCTGCCATCAGTTACAATGGTACCGTTGTACAAGGCATTAAGAAATGTGTCCTAACAGAAACCTGCAGTCATTCCTAACCAAGAAGGCGTGTTTTTATAACCATTGGGAGCCACCTGACTCTGATTTCTGTTAGTTCTGTGAAACCTGCCAGGATCTGTGGTGGGGTTTCTGGTTTCACTTTTTCTTTTGCAGGTGCTTGTAGGGCCCTTTAATATGCAGAGTAATATAGATCCAGTGTGGGAATACCTACATCTTCAAGCCTTGCTAGCAAGAGCAATCATTCATACTAGTTGTACCCTTCCAGGCTAAGGGAGAGACAGTGTGATTTATTTAGAGCAGATAGGTGACTGAGCTGCAGTCAACTGTGAAAACCTTCCCTTGGAAGTCCCAGAGTTCTTTTGCTGAACCGTGACATCTCTGCTGGTTTTATTGTTACTGATCACATGCATCATACTGTGAAGGGCTTCTACAAAACTGCTTCTGTATGTATTTAGAGATGAAATAAATGTATTTTTAGCCTGTACATGTCACGTATTTAAAATGTTATCTGTACTTTTATAATTACAGATTATATTGACATAGAGATATAAGTTCCTGTTTGTTTATTACAAGGTGCTTAAAAGACAAAATTCTCACTTAGCATAAATTTACCCTCAAAAAAGTCCTGAAAGATACAGTACTATTTTTGCTTTACAAATGCCTGGAGTTGTGATAAGTGTTTTCTCTGACCTTTCCACTTAGGAGTATCTCCTCCTCCTGGAGCTGTGTTGGTCTTGCATTCTCTTCCTCTTGAATTCCCCCTGGCAATGGCATTCACAGAACAGCTGTTAACTTGGAAATTGGAAGATGGGGATGGAAAATCAGAAGACGAATTGGATACTATTCCTGCTTCAGTTCTCTTGCAAGTAGTGGAATTTTTAGGTAGGAATGAAGTATTTACTTAGTAATGAGAACCAATAATGGGGAGAGTTTAGAGAGGAAAAAATAAAAATTACAGCCACAAAGTATTTCTGTGCTCTTGCATTATACCAAAATTGTCTCAAACTCCAGAAATTTTCTGTTGATGGGCACTTCTTGCAATAGCCTTCCTCTCTCTTACTGCTGACGTACAGCCATCCAAATGACCTTTTCTTGTGCCTTTGTTGTTTTTTTTTTTTAAATTGCTGTTGCAACTCATGTAATAATAAAGCTATTAACAGTGCAATGCAGCTCACTCCCATGCCTTGCTTTCCACACACAGGGAACTTTCTCTGGACAACTGACATGGCAGCGTGTGTGAAGGAGTTAATATTTCATCTCTTGGCTGAATTGCTTCGCAAAATTCACAACCTGGAGCAGAAAAAAAATCCAGCAGGACTGTCATCTTCTATTGCCCTTCAGCTAAATCCCTGCCTAGCTATGCTTATGGCCCTGCAGTCAGAACTTCACAAGCTGTATGATGAAGAAACACAAAACTGGGTGTCTGGAAATGCGTGTGGAGGTTCTGGTGTTGGAGGTGCTGACCAAGGAAGATTTTCAACGTACTTCCATGCTTTGATGGAAGTCTGTCTTGCTGTGGCAGAAGTAACCTTACCTATCAATATGAGTGTAACAGCTAATGTGATGTCTTCAACCAGTGCCCCAAATCTGAGCGACTCTTCATCCTCATCTTCATCTTCCCCAGGACAGACACCACAGAGTCCAAGCTTGCTGTCAAAGAGGAAAAAAGTCAAAATGAAGCGGGAAAAGACATCATCCTCAGGCAAACGCTCTTCATCCAGAGCAGCTGAAACAGATACTGCCATCCTCAGTATAGGTGGAAGCAAGCCTGAGGACATGTTGTGGTTTCATAGAGCACTGACTCTGCTTATAATTCTCAGACACCTGACTAAAAAAGATCCACAGGGGCTGGGTGTGACGAATGATGCTGTAGCAGATGCGTGTCAAGCACTGGTGGGTCCCACAGCTCACAGCCGCTTGCTGGTAATTTCTGGAATACCAACTCACTTAGAGGAGAGTACCGTCAGAAGCGCGATCAGAAAGGCATGCAATGCACACGGTGGAGTCTTCAAAGATGAGATCTACATCCCTTTGCAGGAAGAGGATCCAAAAAAAATCAAGGACAAAGCAGAAGGAGGAGAATGTAGAACTGAACTGGAAAAACCAACTGTTTCAAGTAGCGCAGACAGTTTGGATATCAGCAGCTCTAGCAGCGTCACACCTGCCATGAGCGTTAGTGCTTCAGCATCTACAAGCCAGGCTTCCCTCTGCAGCTCACAGGGTATATCTCGGACTGTTAGTGACATCTCAGTCGACCAGTTTCAAGCCGGACTGGAATTGGCCATCCCACCAGGATTACTAGAACCACATGTTGTTTCCAGCCAGGAGAGTTTGGATCTTTCACACTGCAGTACCGGAAGCCTCGGCAGCCTGGGCAGCCTCGGGGAACCGCTTGACAATGTAGAAACAGCATCTGTATCTGACGTCGGATCGATGTACACGGTCACATCTCTGGACAACCAGCCGCTTCTGTCCCGGCCAATCAAAGGTTTTGCTGTGGTGGAGGTAATATCATTCAGTCAGGACAGGGTGCCTTTTGAGTCGGATTTTTTTCTGACAAAATGACACTAGGTTCTAGTAACTTCCAAACCGCTGGCTTTGAGAAATACTGTGCTTTTTGTGGTTTGGGTGTTGCCCCAGAATCTGTTGAGGAAACAGTGTGCTGTGTGTTTTCCTCTGTAAAGACTCTTCCGCTTGACTGAGGCCACAGCTTGAATGATGAAGGGTGAAAGGTACTGCTAGCAAAGCGTAGCTCAGTCTAGGTCATGAGTGCAGACCAAATGTACGTCAGTGTCTGTGAGAGCCTGAGACCAGGAGTTCTCAGCTTGGACAGGGTGGTTAGCAGCACAGTGCTCTGCTTGCCATTGGCTTTCCCTGTATCATTCGCCATCTTGGGAGCATTCATTGTCGCTCAGGAGACCTGGCAATGGAGTTATCGAGTAGCAATTTTAAACCAGAGGGAAGTAATTGCATAGGTTCCAAGTTGTAGGGCTCATCGCTGCAAGGTGTTGTGGAAACCAAGAGTATAAATGAATTTATAAGGGATTAAGTTCATGGAGGACACGTAAATTGGTAGCTATTACGCACAGCGCTCAGTGCAGCCTTCAACTCAGGAAATCTTTAAACTGCCAATTTCTGGATGCTGAGAGAATACATAAAGGAAAACATTTATTCATTTCCTCTTTTATGTAACTGTCTTCAAAGATTTGCTGCTGGAGATTAATTAGGAGAGAGGTGGCCCTTTGGTGTGACCCACAAGACAGTTTTCATGTTCAATGACTACTTTTCCCCATATTTTTAACCATCTAGAGATTCCTCTATGAGGTTACTTTACATGATGAATTCTGTTGGTGTCTGGATCCAAGTTAATTTTTAAAAGGATTGTGGGTGGTTGTGGGTGACTGTCAGTGATGCCAAATCACTCCAGGTTTTCAGCCATGCAGGAGAGCCCTTCCTCTCTCTTACGTTAACTGCTGTGGATGTATTGGGAGCTTGCAAAAGCCCGGCTGTTTCTGATAGCTTATGAATGCAGAGAGGCATTTTTGCATAGTTCAGGATTGTACCAGTTTCTTTTTTAGAAGAAACTCCGCTTGTTCAGATAGAAAATGTTAAATTGCTGTTCTTAAGCTATTAACTGACATGAAGCCACCAGAGCTGAAACAAACCATAAAATGCATACAGAAAGCTGTCAGCACATTCACATCAAAACCTACTCCAAGTCTGTTGCTGCTCTGATCATGATGCATGGTGGTTATTCTTGGAATCAAAGGAAGTTATTGTTCCTGTTCCTGATTTGTGTAGCTGAGACTTCGAGGCCTGTGCTAATTTCGATATGTTTCTCTAAACGGAGAATCGAAGCGAGGAGAGCCGAGCTGCAAATAATGGCAGGTTACCTGTCAGAAACTTTCCCCTTCCTACTTGGTATTACTCTGGGCTGTTTGCAGGGTAAGGATTGACATGCTGGTTCGGAGCTGTGCCTGATTTTCTTCCAGCATGGCTCTGAGAAAGGATGTCTTCTAGGCTGAACCTGAAATCTGGTATCACATTATTGGCATAGAAAAATATTAGAAGAGATGCAGTAGTGATTGTCTGCATGGGGAAGGGGAGAAAGCTTCTGACCCAAATTCATATAAATAGAAATGAATTTGTTTTGTCAGAATTCCTGTTAACTGATTTCATTATTTGCACAGATAAGATCAAGAGCTAAAATAGAGAAAATTCGAGCCAGTCTCTTTAATAGTAGCGATCTCATTGGCTTATCAAGTCTGGATGGTGAAGATGAACTGATGGAGATGTCAACTGAAGAGATTTTAACTGTTTCTACTGTAAATCAGAGTTTATTTGACACACAAGGGAGCCCAGCACTAGAAGATTATTTCAATGATAAGTCAATAAAAGGTAAGTGGGTTTCATATTGGCAAATGGCTTGCTTGCATTGTGCGAGGAATCGCCTTCTCCTTGCCTGTGGAAATCCCTGTGACTCGCTAACTGGTGGGTGACAACAAGGAGGAGCCAGGGAAGGATTTCAAACCAAGTTTCTTCACTCCCATCAGTTTGGCAAGCATCTGTTTATAATCTGAGCATTGCTCAACTGTCCTTACAGCTAATCAAACTGTAAAGACAAAACTCCCAAGCAAACAAACAAAAAAACCCCACAAAAACCCCACCATCAAAAAAAACCCCGACTGACTTTGGTGAGCTTTTATCAGAAACAGCCACTGCAATGATTTATGACTGACACAGTGTGATTTTTAGAGTAGAAACTCTTCAAGTAGTACAGCTGTAATTTATACTCTAACGATCTGAAGGCTCTACAGACCCTAATACACCTGGAGTGGGCCAGAGGCCTGAATCAGGGCTAGAGGAGGATGGAGGGAATTCAGCTGACTGCTAGTACGGTCAGTCAGTGTCAGTGTGTGCCTACACAATGTAATTTTTATACTGCCATCATGAATAATCTACTTTTTCATTACCATTACAGTATGTGGCCAAAACAAGAGAAGGCATTCAATTCTCTCTCATAAATGGAGTATTAGAGTGCCAAAATTCAGGTCTGTTAGTAGAATTTTTTCAGAGCAAGTAGCAGTGATGCAATATTTTAGCTGAATGCAAAATGGTTTTTCATGTTTCAAATTCTAAGCGGTTGTCACGACATTTTGTATCATATTGCTGGTTTATTATTATTGTTCTTAGGTGAGAAATTAGTGCCAGGTGCTCGGGAAGTCCTCACAGAAATATTTAAAAGCTGCATCCATTCTGAGCAAATGCTGAGCCTGACTCCAGCGAAACCCATTAAGGTTGCTGATATCTACCTTAGTAAAGAGCAGATCAATTCTCAGACTCCTGGAAACCTTCTCCATGTGTTCTTCACAAATGTCCGCCCTCCAAAGAAGGTGCTAGAGGACCAGCTTACTCAGGTAGTGCTTTGAAAACTACTTCCAGCTTCTTTTTTTGTATAACTTGAAAGCATTGGGTAATTATTCACTTTCTCTGTTGGAAGATTTTAAGGAAATACGGTGTGCCCAAGCCAAAATTTGACAAGAGCAAGTACAACAAGGCGGGCAAAGAACAGCACCCAGTGAAAGTTGTGAGCACCAAGCGCCCGGTTACTAAACCTCCTACAAAGGAAAAATCCATGCTCAATAGCGTCAGGTTGGTGTCTTCTTGACAGTTGCAAACCATTTGATTTCCCTTTAGGAATCCTCTTACTCCCTCTTGCTCTGTATTCCCATGTACAGATTGAAAGAGGGAGGTGGAACTTTGAGATCACAAACAAACCTTTGAGGAATGTTTTTAGTTGTGAACAGAGGGAAGAAAACTTTGATCTTAACATTTGCTTTGTCCCTTAGCCGAACAGCCTTAAGTGAGAAGAAACCTACTGTAAAGCCAAAATCTCCTGAGAAAAGCAAACCTGAAGAGAAGGACCCTGAAAAGTCTCCCACAAAGAAACAGGAAGGTAGTAGCCAAATAGAATTTTCAATTGCTTTTCATTGTAGAAAAGAAGTAATTTTTTTTTTGTGTTGACATGCTCATACGATGTCATGATGGATCTGGTTTGTCTTTGTTTGCAGTGAGGCTAACTTATTTTTTGGTGTGATTTAAAATCCTGCCTTTATTTGTATATCTGTAAATTTGGACTCATCAGTGTAAGTGAAAGCAAACCGTGCTCATGCAACTTGCACCATAGTGTGCGTAGGCACCGTGAATACACTGGGTGGAGAACTGGCCTCCCTGAGTGGTGTAGTTCCAGGGCTGCTTTTGTACAGGGGGAAACAGGAGATTGTGGGGCTGAAGTAGGTGGTTTTAAATCATGTTTGTCAACTTAGATAGAAGAAGTATTAAGTTACGAGAGGAAAATTGGGTGCAAGAGAAGCCTCAGATGCCTCAGAGCTAATCTGTCCTTGGACAACACAGCATGGCAGTGCTGTGAGAGGGCTAGTTCCAGGATCTTCCTTGGTCATTCTTTCTCTAGTCAGGTGGAACAATGCACAGGCATGAGCTTGGACTCTGCTTCTCCCTGTAGGAAATGCCAGATTAGCTCAGAACAGGGGAATTTCAGCCTTCAACCAAGTACGGATCCTTCGTACCTGGTTAGGTACATTGGTGGAGCTATTTCAGAGGGCAGCTGGGGAATTTGTGTCCTTGAGAGGAAGGAATGAGTGTCATTTGCTGAAAACCTAGTTGACCTGGATAGCGTGATGCTTAGAACTACCCGAGAAACCAGCCATGGTGGGATGGGTAGAGACAGGAGAAAGCTGGCAGGTAGCCTTGTGCATCAATCATTTTCCTTTGTGGTTTGTAGGCTTTGCAGTAAGTTATTAACTATTTGGTGATTGTATCTTTGCTGTCAGTTCCTGAGGAGAAGTATTTGACGCTGGATGGATTTCACAGATTTGTGGTTGACCGATCTAAACAGGATATCCGTAGTGTGTGGAGAGCTATTCTGTCCTGTGGATATGATCTACATTTTGAAAGGTAGATTTTACAAATCTTTTTGTATAGATGATATCGATTAATTGTGCTCACTAAAAAAAACCAAACAAAACAACCCACAACAAATTTGATTCCAACCATTCCTACTCCAAGGTGCTTTAACCAACATGGTAGCAAACTTCTATCCGTTGCTGCAAGGTCCATAGAGAAAATTGTTGGCTGTTCCCTTAAAATAGGCTTTGAAGGGTCACTGTGCCATCAGAATGCAGGTTCCTGACCTTCCAAAGAGCTAACAGAGCCAGGTGCTGGGCTGTCCTGTACAGCTTCCAGGCTGTATCAGAAATTGGCCTGGCAAGAACTAACTGTAGATCCACTTGGCTGGCTCTAGTTTCCTTCCACGACAGCTTTCCACTCTGGGCACTGGTAATCGTGTAAACCGACAGTGTTGTTACTGGGTCAGTGGTGTATGGAAGAGGGAAGTTATTCCCTGTTCATACTGTACAGGAAGAAAACCCCTTAAATGAATACCTTATATCCCTGTGCCAAGCCACAAGCTAATTGCCGCAATCCCTTCCCCCGTATCCACTTTGGAGCGCAAAGAAGATAGTGAACTAAGTCAGCTTAATTGGTAATTCCTTTTTTTCTTTTTATTAAATAACAGTGAGGCAAGGCAGGTGATAAATCAGTTCTTGTTCTCCATCTGGAACTTTTGTAGTGAAACAAAGCAAAGGGGACAGACGTAGAACAAGTTCCCTGGCACTGTGCTCAGTGTGCTCTTAGTAAGCAGCATTGCACTTAGGTTCCAACAGGTTCTTATACCTCTTATGTTTCAGGTGTGCCTGCATTGATGCTAGACATGCTCAGAAAGCGTCCCGGAAATGGACACTGGAGATGGATGTAGCCCTTGTCCAGTATATTAACAGGCTTTGTCGTCACCTTGCAATCACACCAGCACGCCTCCATCCCCACGAAGTCTATTTGGATCCAGCTGACGCAGCAGATCCCAGGATTTCCTGTCTGTTGAGTACGTGTAGATAGGTTGCATAGGAGGCCTTCTTCAGTGGAAAAGCTGGGTAGTGCTCCTGAATGACCTGGCTATCACCCGGGTAGTTGGGCCATTCCTTTGGAGGTTGTGGGCCGAGGGGAACATGGTGTTTAGGTATCTCTCTCCTTGGGCACTGCAGTGTCTTTGGCAGCACTGTTGGAAATGCACCACAACCCTTCGCTCTCTGAGCATACCTCCTGGGTCAGGCTGAAGCAGGAGGATACCTAGTGAGTTTAGCTTGCAGGCAGAAGGAAGACTGGATTCCAGTTCCGGTCTAGGCAGATTTCAGTCACCTAAACCCTGTTCTGAGCACTAAGCTCCTTTAAGAGGGTCTTCAGATAGTGCAGTTCTGGTGATGGCGAAAGATACTGGATTCAGACACCCAGAGACTTGAGATTCAGGAAAGATCATCACTGATCACAGCTGTTCTTGCATTATCAGCCCTCTTGATGGGCAGGGACTGGGAAGGGCTGCTTTAGAAGGATGCTAGTGTGGCTTCTGGACCATGTCTGCTGCAAAGATGGACTTTGGCAGAAGGTAGGCAATCTTTTTATATCTCTGACCGGATGTTTCCCACCTCAGATGTTCCTGTTGAAAGTCTGCGCCTACGGTTTGCCCTGCTTCAGTCTCTCAACACAACGCTGGAGACGTTCTTCTTACCGCTGGTGGAGCTTCGGCAGACTGAGATGTACGCTAATAGTATTGCTGCGTTACTGCAAGAGGCCAAAGGTCTGTTTCTCAGAGAATGTGGTTGTTGCCTGAAATATTTTAATGGGTGTGTTACATGTGACAGAAAGGAGGAGCAGAGGAAAGGGAAAGGGAGACACTGGGTGGTTTCAGTGTGCTAACAAAGTCTTAGCAGCTTCATTCTCCTGATAAGCTGGCACAGGTCTGAGGTGACAGCAGAAAACCAGTGTTAAGAGCACTTCCTTTTTTGTGGTGCATTTTTTAAAGCAAGGGAGGTTATACTTCCAAGTCTTAATAGTCACTGTGCACTCTTCTTGACCATGGAGGGAGTTGGCCCATCTTTGCTGTCCTTCATGAGGGTGTCCATAAGTTGAAATTCTTTGTTAATCAACAAGCAGTCAATCAGGTGATGGTCCCAGGACATGTTGGCATCCTTGTAGTCGCTGATGATGTGGAATTAGATCAAGAAAATACTGTGCATCAGCATTTCAAGGAGTTCTTACAAGTCCTTGTTAGGCAACACACAAGCCCAAGGTTTAGGCTGTTACCTTCTCCAGAAGAAAAAAGCTTGGGTAAGAAGATAATTCACCAGAGGTGCCAGTAAGCGTGAGTAGGGCTTTGTATTGGCCCCAGCGAGAAAGCCCTTGTGTAGGCACTGGGGGGGCAGGAGGGGTTTGGTTTGTATAACCCATGGGTGTGGTGCAGTGTGACACCCCAGTTTCTGAATCGTGTTTTCTTCCTTCTAGTGTTACTGTCACAACACTTCCCATTCCTGAAAGCTGACAAAGGGTTTCTGATTTACAGAAGTTCTAGTGGAGCTGCTAATTGTCTTCCTCGGTGCTCTAACCCAATGCAACATTTCTTCCAGGAAACTTTAGTAACTAATACTGTGAAGGGCAGGAAAAAAAGGGGGGGTAGTAAAAAGATGTAGATTAATTATCCATATCTTACATAATGAAGGTGAAATTCTTACTTAGCTGTTGTCCTTTAGAGGATTTCAGAAACTATGATTGTAGAAGGATAGATTAAGGATATTGAAATGTACCTCTTTATGTAGGTTTAATCTTTTATGACACAAAAGTAACGGTAATGAACAGAGTGCTGAACGCCACTGTCCAAAGAACTGCTGATCATGCAGCCCCTGAAATCACCCTGGATCCCTTGGAAATCGTTGGAGGTATGGGAAACACTTATCCTTTCCAAAACCCACTTTAATCCATTGTAACGAGCCAGATCTGTTTGAACCAGGCTCAGGTGCTTATTAATGTAAAACACTCAGAGTATGGGGATTTTAGGTTTTTCTTTTATTTTTAAATAGGGGAGATCCGTTCTTCAGAAAACTCCTATTTCTGCCAGGCAGCCAGGCAGCTGGCCTGCGTGCCATCCTCGCAGCTCTGCGTTAAACTGGCCAGTGGTGGAGACCCTACGTACGCTTTCAACATCCGCTTCACGGGCGAGGAGGTTCATGGAACAAGTAAGTCGGGATCACAGAGTTACCTGTGGGTGTGAGAACTTACTCCAGGTAGCATCCACGCTCTCACCAGAGTGCGGCACAGTCTAAGGAGCAGCATTACTCATGTGGTGTTTGTCCTGCAGATGGGAAAGGACAAAGTTTCCAAGAATTGAGTGAGGCAGGTGGTTAATTCTCTTCTTTTCAGCTAATAGAGCAGGTGGTGCCTGGGCGTGCGACTCTGCGAGCTAGAGCAAGTAAATAAAGTAACAATGGGTTGGTTGAAGCGTGGGGAGGAGAGTGTTTAGTCAGAGTGGCTCTTGAGGCTGTTTTGCTGCGTGGCTGTGGTAAATCCCAACTGTGCTGATAACAAAGGCTTTTTAAAGTACTTTCTTGTTAATAAAGAGCTGCGCAACGCTACTGTGGCTCTTACTGTAACAGTGACATGAGATTGTATAGCCCAGGGATTAAGATACAATTAACTATTAGTATAGGACACGTTCTCAAACGTAGCTGTCAAAGAATATGCAAGCATGAACAATAGAAACCAGACATGCCCAAGCCCAGGTGGCTTTGAGAACTTTTATCATGGCATCAGAAGCGTGAACTCCAGTGTGCCCCAACCATGGTGACATGGGCAGTATGGTGAGGAGTTTGGTGCTTTAAAAACTCTCCTTGGTTTTTGCAGTAAATAGTATTAAAACTGCATCTTCCTTGTTTTTGAGAGGAGTTGTACAGTATTTCTTGCAATCTTTTTAATTTTCACATGCCTGGTTGAAAGAACCAACCTCAAAGATCTGAATTTGTGTTTTGTTTCAATTTGTGAGAGTTTGTTTTGAAGATCTCCTTCCTGCGGCTGCTGCTCAGCCTAGGTTGGGCTTTCTCCTGGGTGCTGCCTCAGGAAGAGCCTTGACTTCAACAAGGGTCAGGAAAATCTTGCTCTGCAGATCTGTTGAATAATTGACAGGGTATCAAGGTGAATATCAACTGGGTGTCAAGGGAGGAAATCGATGGTTGCAGTCTAAACAAACATGGTCTCTGTGTACTGATGGCAGCAGGCCTTTGGGGCAGTTCGGGGGGGGGGCTGTGCAGTCACAGAAGAGAAGCCCCAAACCACTTCTCCTGCTACCAACTAATGTCACCCATTAAACTGTGCTCTCTTGTCATCAAGACAGCCCCATTAATCTTCTAATCAAGTAACGAATTCTGTTTGTGGGCCAACCGGTGTAACCAATGGCTGTGCTAACCTTGCATGTGGAGTGCTGGAAGACAAAGCAGCACTCAGGAATTCAGTGGGAAGCAGTTCAGTGCCTGATTGTTTGTGTGCAGTCAGACTCTTTAAACGTGGACCTGTGACTAGTAAGCCGGTGTGGCTGCTTGCCACAGCCTTGCTTAAGCCACGTGTCTGTGAAGGCAGAGAGGTTTGGTGTTTCTAAGGCTCAGAAAATTATTCCAAGGAGCCAGGCTGTGGCTTGCAGGCAGTGGTACCAAGCTTTGGAGGGCATTCTGTTACTTTGCCACTCTCTCTTTCAGGTGGATCTTTCCGTCACTTCCTCTGGCAAGTCTGTAAAGAGCTACAGAGCTCCTCGCTCTCCCTTCTCCTGTTGTGCCCGAGCTCTGCGGTCAATAAGAACAAGGTGTGACATCTCAATACAAGAAATCACGTTGCTTTTCTCTTTTTTTGAATGCATGTGTTTGAACAGGGGAAGGACATGTTCGGTTAGTGATCTGTGGAGAAGCTTCAGATCAGCAGCCCCTGTTAGCTCACCTAATGGCAGGTCTTGTGCCTGATGGAACTGGAGATGGGTGTCGACAAACCCCCTGTTGCACTTCATGTGACACTTGAAGTAGCCAGCCAGTCAAAACTGCGACATGCAGAATAGGCTCCTAGTTCAGAGTTCACTTAGAGTGAATCTGGTTTGGGTATCTGATTTGGAGGTTGTCCCAAACAGCAAAGTCCTTTTCTGCTGGTGTTACTGCAGGAAATTCAGCAGAACAAGGTGCTTTATCTGCACCATTGCTGCAACATGAGCATCCTCCTGTTTAGCGCAGTGTAGCCAAGAAACAAGACAGAGTCTGTGGCCCACAGATTTTACAGCCATTGAGGCAGATTTCCTTCCTAGGAGTGTTCTCAGGGAAGGAAACGGGCTCATTTCCCATATGACCAACTGTGTAGCCATCTTGGCTTTGCACATCCAGGCTGTATTTCAGAAACATCCAACAACTTTGGGCTTAGATACTGAACTGATAGCACATGTACAGAAAAGTCTTGTGATACTGATCAACAGAGTTTGTAAAAGCTCTTGAGGAAGCAGTGGGGTTGTGTTTGATCTCTCTGTAGCCAATGAAGCAGATTTCATCACGGTCAGATCTGTGTTTTCATGAGCCTGTTCACCTGTGGACCTGCTGGGTCTGCATCAGCCAATAACTGCTGCTTTGTGTGCTCTGCTCTGCTCTTTGCCAAAGGGGAAGTACATTTTGACGCCTAGCCCTATCACCTACGCGGAGGAGCAGTTGTTCCACTTCTTTGGACAGCTCTTGGGTATTGCAATTCGAGCAGACGTTCCTCTGCCACTTGACCTCCTGCCTTCCTTCTGGAAGACTCTGGTAGGAGAGCCACTGGACCCTGATGTAGATCTCCAGGAAGCTGACATCCTCACCTACAACTACGTCAAAAAATTTGAAAACGTAGGTAACTCTCCTTTTTTCTCTTCCCCCACCCCCCAACTTTTTTGGGAGGGAAACTCCCCCACAAGCATGCTTTTCCAGCAGCCTGAACTGGTAGTGCTTGGCTTTGTGGCTGGCAGATGTTTCTCATGTGAGCAGTGTCTTGAAGTGTTTTACATCCTGGTGGCTTGGAAAAGCTGCTCAGCCTCCTCCACTGCCAGGCACGGTGGAGTTAAGGCTTCTGTGATGTTTACTGGAACTTGACTGTGCTAAACCAGACAAGAGCTGGGATTACCAGCTTTCACTGTCCACAATGCGTCCAGAGAAGGATTGCACTTTGTATGTTGTGATTCCCTGAGGAGTCAATGTTGTACCATGGGCTGGTAATCAGGTCCTGGTCTTGTGTTCTGTGACAGATAAACGATGAGACAGAACTGGAAGCTCTGTGTGCAGAGATTGCCTCTCAGCATCTGGCAACAGAGAGCCCTGACTGCCCAAACAAGCCGTGCTGCAAATTCACCTACCTGACCATGACAGGGGAAGAAGTGGAGCTTTGTCCCAGAGGCAGGCACATTCCGGTGGGGTGAGTAACAGCTTCTTTGGTGGGATGTTGTGCTGGATTACATGAGAAGAAGCATCTCTGGAATAATTTTCCAAGCAACAGACTCTCTGATGTGGTTGTAACAAACTGAAAGCTGGAACAATCTGGGGAAGCTTGATGTTTGCTCCAGGAACTCAGGATCTCTAGCACTGCCCTTTATTCTGGAAGACACAGGCAGCCATCCACTGCTTGCTGCCTTCAGGCAGTGCCCACTGTTTTGGGGCTTTGGAGGAACGGGCAAGTGTGTGAGAGGAGAGGAAGCTGAGGGACGAAGAATTAAATTGGGAAGCATCAGAATACAAATAGCTTGATCTCCTTTCTTGTCCTGAATCTCTGCCCTTGCAGGTGGGAGAACAAAGACGTGTATGCAGCAGCAATCCGGAGCTTGAGGATGCGTGAGCTGCAGACACCGGAGTGCATGACCGCAGTGCGTGCTGGCCTCGGGTCTATCATTCCCCTGCAGCTGTTGACCACGCTGACCCCTCTGGAGATGGAGCTGAGGACATGTGGGCTTCCATACATCAACCTCGAGTTTCTCAAGGTGGGAAAAACTGTGGATGCTTTGGCAAAACTTCCTGGTCTGGCAGGTGGAGGAGGGAACCCTCCCCCCTGGGGGGGGGGTCTTCTGATTGTAATGCAGCCAGGATGGTGCTTGTCGAACGCTGGCCTGTGCTCACCCTCTTTGTCCTCAGGGAAGTTGTTAAAGATTTTGATGGATTCTGGAAATAGCTGGAGTGGGGCTTGTTCCGGAGAGGAATAACGATTTCCTTTTAACATCAAATTTTAAATCCATCTCGATCTTCTTGAGCTTTATTCAGTATTTGTCCCTCCAGCTAAGGGCTGAAAGAGCCATCACCCTTCTCCTGAATTGGAACTAGTCTCTAAAAACCTCAAATTAATCTGTAATAACTTATAGTCCTAAATAGTTCATTACAGTAAGAATTACACCATAAAAAGAACCCTTCTCTTGTATCAGAAGCTGTAGAATGTGCTCACTGGGGTGTTGCACTGGTTTGTGTCTGTGGCAATGCTGTGGTTGGCTATGTCCAACACAATGCAGTGTGCGCTGCCTGCACTATGGGGGAGGTGCACCAGGATGGGCCCAGGCTCTGCCTTGGCTGCTGGCTCTGAAAAGGCGGGAGAGCTTGGGAAGAAGGTGTAGCTACAGTCCCCTTCTATCCTCCAGCGTGTGCGTGTAGAAGGCTGAGGAAGGGAGGAGCAGCAGCGGACGCCTTGCTTTCTTTTCTCCCAGGCACACACCATGTACCAGGTGGGACTGATGGAGACGGATCAGCACATCGAGTTCTTCTGGAGCGCGTTGGAGATGTTCACGCAGGAGGAGCTCTGCAAGTTCATCAAGTTCGCCTGTAACCAGGAACGGATCCCCTTCACCTGCCCCTGCAAAGATGGGGGCCCCGATACTGCCCACGTCCCACCGTACCCCATGAAGATTGCCCCCCCAGACGGAGCTGCGGGTACGTGTGTGTGTGTGTGTGCGTGTGTCCAATCTCCTGAGGCCCAGGGGACAGGTTCTGCTCACAGGGTGTTTCTGCCTTCAGTTCCCCATTTGAATTGGTAACGCATTTAGTGTGGACAGTGACAAACGAGAGGCAGGCGGTTCTGGCTGTAAATAAGGCAAGAACTCCGTTTTAAGCCATGTAAAAATAAAGTTCAAAATAAACTTCATGCAGTGCCCACTAGAGATGGGAGGAGGTTTTATCTCCTGTTCTTTTAAAACAATTGGACTGACAGAAAATTACCAGCCTCCAAACTGGGAAGCCCCAAAGTATTCAGAGTCTGAGACGCATTGCAGGCTGGTTTCAGTGATTTTGATACCCCTTAGTAAGGGGTGGGGTGGGGGGGTAAACAAGGTGCGAAGCAGAAGGGGCGTTCAAACCCCATCTGGCACTTCTTCCCCGCAGGTTCTCCGGACTCTCGGTACATCCGTGTGGAAACGTGCATGTTCATGATCAAACTTCCTCAGTACTCCTCGCTGGACATCATGCTGGAAAAGCTGCGATACGCCATCCACTACCGGGAGGATCCGCTCAGCGGCTGAGCTGGGAGGAATGGGGCTGTCGGGATTGTGTCGTGACTCTGCTGGCGTCTGAAACCCTTCGGTTCACATCCAAATACCTCCCGTGACACTGTGTGACGAGCTGGAGGTTAATTTATTTTCTGAACTTTCGTTCCCGTTACAATAATTACTGGAACACTTACATTTTGTATTCGTAGACTTTGTGGTGGACTGGTTATTTTGCTGCCTTGTTTGTGGAATATTTGTAGGATAGTTTAGTAAAGACTGGTTTGTGTATAATTTAATTTTGAAAAAAAACCTTTAAACATGTACATTTCTAATTTTGTAATTTAGAACGAGCTGACCCATACAAACACAATGGGAGCTGAGAGGGCGCTCTGAGTTTGGGAGCACTCACGGGTGAAGGCTCGGAGATTGCTCTCCCCCAAATCATTTTTCTTTTTGAGTACAAAAATGGAAAGAAATCGGGTCTGTGGGGAGGGGGGAAATCGACGCAGTGCACCTGTGGGAGCACAGCGTGGTGCCTCCTCCATCGAAGGTGGAGAATGCTGAGGATTAGAGCAGGAAATGCGCTGCCAAGCTGCATGTTTACCTTTCCACCATTTTGTCCTAACTTTTTAAAACTATAAGCAAGCACACGGGGAGCTGCCGCGGTCAGTCTGGTGGTTCACCTGGACACTTTCCATAGGGAAGATGCATATGTGAACGAACAGTGAAGGGGCCGTAATTCGGTCGGGTTCTTGCCCTCAATGTTCTTGAATGTCCGCTTTGCTCAGTGACAGAATAATTTATTGTAATTAAAATCTTAGCAGAAACAAACTGGCTTCTCTCTGTATGGTGTGAGATCCCTGCGGGTCAAGCTCATCGGCTGGGACTTGATCCTGTTTCTGAAGAGGTTTTGGGATAATCAGGGTGGGGTTAAACACCTGCAACTCATTTTTGTACTCAAAAACCAACCTGTGATCTAAGAGCAAATCACCCCAAAATGTGTGGCCTGGGTGGGGGAGGCCTGAAGCCCCTCATTTGAAGAGAAAGCTTTGATTTCCTGTGGGGAGGTAACAGACTGGGGAGAGCGAACGAGGAGTGAGAGACGTTCCTGGGTGGTTTCCAGACATCTTCCTGCATCTTCGTTCGCCCCTCTCCAGGTGGCCGCCTCACAGCTGGTGGGATTAGGAGCATGATGTTGCTTTGTTGGCCCAAGAATTCCCTGTGTGCTCAAGGACCTGAGAGATCATGCTGAGATGGGCTCGGTGCTCTATGGAAGTGCCAGTACCGAGCTCCAGGGTCGTTCTTTTCATGCCAAAGCACTCAGTGCACGTCAGGCAGGTGAAAGGTCTGCAATGGGGGATGTGTGTGTGTGTGTGTCACTGTACGTTAAGGTCGGTATTATGTGTCTCTCTAGAAGACAGTGTACACTCCTTTGGCTTGTCAGTGGTATTGGGAATTGCAAAAGCTGTATTTATTGTATATTACTGTGAATATTGGGAATTATGGGTGTGTGGCACTTGGAAGATAAAATGTTAAGAGAGAAAAGCCTCCACTGCTGTGTAAATTCTTCTTCTGTGAGCGAGTGGAAAAGTGTGTGCGCCTGACAGTTGTAGCGGTGGTTTGTTGGCATACGGAGCCCCCCAGGTCCTGGGGGCAGGAGACCTCTGACCCCACTGCTGTGCATCACCCCTGGAAGGAACAGGGCACAAGGAATAGTGACCCAGGCTGCTACATTCCCTGGGAGAAGCGTATACATCGCTGTGGAGCCACTTGGGGTGAGTGCAGACACATCTGGACTTGACCAAGACCCGGGGAGAATGAAGCGGAAGGAGCGACCTGGGCCTGTTTGTTCCCATCTGCCGCAGGGATGTCAGTTTGGGGTTCCCTTCCAGCAACTGGCCTGGAGAGCAGGGGGTTTGTCTCGGGTTTAAATCACCCATTTCCAGCCCTGTAACACTCGGGGTGGACATGCAGCACGGATACCTTTGCTCACAGGCACTGGAGGACATGGAGTACCAGTGTTTTCTGGGCTCCAAGTCAGAAACCGCTGCTTGCATCTGTCTGCTCCCTCCAGAGCACAGATGAGGGGAGGGGGACAGCTCCACCTCCCATGTTACTTGATGCATATTTATTACAACAAATTATTTATGGTTACAAATAACGAACTTTTTAATCAATACAGTTTACACCTTGCCGTGTAAATGAAGCTTCTTCCACCCAGATCAATAACCTTCATCGCCTTTGGGTTGTGTTTTTCTGAAGAAGGGAAAGAGCCCCCACACAAGAGTGTTGCAGTGGGCTGCTTGGGGGGGGGGGGGGAGGGTGGTTTGTTCTAGGAAGGAAGTGCTGCAGTGTTCTGACTGTAGCTCAAATGGCCTTTTAATTAAAGCTTTTCTAATCATCATTGCTTCCTTGTGCTTTACAATGAACTTGACGTTGTCTGTAACGAGCTTGTTTGTCAAAGACTGGTTTGTGATTTATTTTTTAATATATATATATATATTCCTTCAGAATGTAAAAACTATACTAACCAACGGGAACCGCTGGAGCTGGGGCTTAGTTCTAGTGGGTGTGTGTCCATCCCGGCTCCATACGCAGCATTAACCTGTTAAGTGCTCTTGGCCATACGGTGTACACTTGCATAAAGGAGATTCTCAACATCCCTCGAGCTGCTTTGTGTCCTTCATTTGGGGCTGGAAATCATGGAAAACCCAAATTCCTCTGGCACTGGGGTAGAGCTGGAGGAGAGGTGAGTTAAGCCACTTTGAAATCCTATTTTTTTTAGGTGTCCATGTGTTGTAATTAATTTGTTATTCACTTGGAAGAGAAAAGTGAGTATTTTGAGTGAAAGGGAAGTGCAATGATCGCCATTCTCTTGTAAGAGAGAAAGGGCTGTACCCATCCTTCCCCAGGGACTAACAGAGGGCAAGTGCCTGTTTTTAACACTTGTGGTGGCTGAAGGAGGCAGCCTGGGGCCCTTTGCCACACTGATGGGGTGGCAAAGGGTCTCGAGCTGCCTCCTTCAGCCCCCCCCTTCCCCAGCGAAGTGGCCATAGGGCACTGTGACAGACCCTGTTAAATACCGCTGCACAAAGAACGGCTGACAGCTGGAGGAAGCAGCCAGGAAAAAAGTCTTTATTTTAGAACCAAGGTTGCTTCAGGGATGATGAGGCATCTTCTGGGCTGCCCTCATTAGCCCAGCTCGTGCCAGGGCATTAAGGTAATGCTTGGCACCCGCCCTGGAGCAGAGGGATGCTGACAAGGCTCATTAAGTAAATTAATACATACCTAACACAGGCAGTAACAGCAGAATGCCACCTTCCCCCCGCCCCGTTGCAGTTTGGGGCATCATTACACAAAGTTTATTACAAGGAATTTAAAACGTGAGGACAGATACAGCATTAAAAAGCGGGGTACAGCTCCTGGCCACGTCAGTGCCACCCAGACCCCTCCCAGCCTGGTGCTGAGCTCCAGGGACCAGCTGAGCCACCAGGGCTGCGGGTCCAGGCGGCTCCTTCAGCCGGTGCCACAAAGAGCGACGCAACTGCAGAGTAGGGCTGGATTTGCTGATGTGGGGTGGAGTAGCAAAGGTCAGAGAAGTAAAAATCTGGAGTATACTCTCACAAATTCAAAATACATATATATATATAAAAGGATAAAATTTTACATTCATAGAAAGCCTCGAGTGACAGGACAGTACAGGAAGTTGCACTCAGATGAGTAAGTACTACAGGGCGCAGTAGTAGCGCATAGCATGCGAAACGTGGGTTTCTAAGTGGTGGGTCCGTTCTCTGGCTCCTCAGAGACTCGGCTCTGGGCTTTGGCCTAAAGGGAAGGGGGGAAAAAAAGGTAAAAATGCTGTTTCCAAACTGCCCTTCGTAAGGAGCAGGGGGGTGAAGCCCTCATGAGCCAGGAAGGGCAGTGAAACAAACTCATCAACCAACAAGCCCTCACAAAAGGTGGCAGCTAGGCAGCTCCGCTAAAAGAGAAGAGCGCAGCTCTGCCACATCACTGCCTTACCTTTGTGTTCCTGCGCCTGAAGCTGGCAGGAACATCTGACATCCCGAGGCTCCTTCCTCCTCCAGTGCCAGTGCTGTAGAAAGGAAGGGGAAGACCTTAGAGGAAGCAAGCCCACCACCTCCAGTGCTCCCAGTGCTGGATAATCACAGTTCCTGCCTTTGGTAACAGGCACTAATGAACCATTACCCTGCTGTTTTTATCTGGGAGCATTTTGTCCAGTCTGACACAGCTGGGGGGCTGCTACCACTTGAAGGTCAGGCCTGAGGCTGTGCCTCGGCTTTCAGCAGAGCAAAATCTGCTCCTGCAGTGCCCTCAGCTGCTGGGACAGGTCCCCGCTGGCCCCTGACACAGAAGAGAAAGGTGTTACCTCAGCCGGGTGGGAGCAGCTCTCGAGAAGCTGGATGTGAAGGCTTCCGAACCCGAGTTCTGAGTAGGTTGCGCACGTGGCATCATCCCACCCGCAGACTGACTGACACCTCTGTTCTTCACTCTTCCCTCACCGCCTGCCCCGCTCCTGGGCTTCCCTCTGGCGTCAGGAGTGTCACTAGCTCTCCCCGAGAAGCACGATGGTGCGTTCCTGGCATTTGCTGAATTACGTGGTGCCAGGGACCCTCCTGCAGCAGAGCTGGGCCTCTGCTTCCCAAAGCTGCCTGTGCACCACGGAGAAACATCTCCTGTGGGGACAAGAACACAGCGCTTAACAGGACGAGAAAATGCAGCCAAGGCTGTTAAGATCGTTTCAGCAATTTCATCTTTCTTACATAAAATTAGACCAGTGGTGGCAACGATTCATACATTTTGGAGACAGAAGAGGGTAACAACCTCTCCTCAGCCTGGAGTGTGCCCAGCCATAAAGCCAAGAGTGCTCCCAAGTCTATTTTGACCGCACCTTGATGCCTGATGCGTCTCCGAACTAGCTCTGGTGAGTCTCTCCTCTCACTGTTGGCTTGAGGAGACAGCAGCTGTGGAGGTGGAAAGGTGGTGGCTGGGCTGGCTGGGCGCAGGTCGCAGTGGTGCTACAGCAAAACAGAGGTTTGAGGGTTTAAATGAGAGCTTGTTCCTGCAAGAACACCACAGAGCATCGCCCCTTGCAAGGATTGGGGTTAGTAGGGAATCGTGTTCGCAAAGAGGCAGACGCGACTTGTCGACACCCACGTTTTCTCTCACAGAGCTCAGCAATAACCACTAAGGGAAATGGAACTGGCAGTGTGTGCCAGTCCTGCTGAACAGACCCACCCCATACCCAAGGCCTCGCAGCCCGGCAGCCAGCAACCATGTGCTCTCATGGTCAAGTTCTGCCTCCCATGCCTAGAAATGACGCCTCAAATCCAGGACTAAAGGGGAGGCTGCCCTGAAGGACCATCACTGGAATTCGGATCCAGGTCCTGTTATCCCCCTGGTATCAGTGCCATCACAAAAGGCAAAGCCAAGGACAAAACCACCAAGTTAACAGTGACCCCAAGTCACACTGCCCACAGCAGTGCTCCCGCTGGTGATCCATCCTTTTCTGAAGGTGCCTCACATCTAGGAACAACACGAGAAGAAGACAGGAACCCACAGGACACAAAACAAAGATATGAACTAGAAAGGAAAACATGTGTTACCTTGGTCAGACACCAGGAATGCTACATGGAACCCAAACCTTTAAGTGTCCTTGGCACGGCTTGCAAACCAACCGTATCATTGCAACTCGGCTCCCGTCACGAGTCCTTAACACGTCCTGATTATCGTACACAGATGTCACCAAAGATATTAGATAACGCGGTCCTTGCATTCTGGGGTTCCAAAATGGTCAAAGAGGATGGGGGGGGCAGCAGGGAGAGGGAAATTAACAAGCTTTCCACCAACCCAGTGTAATGGGAGGAGGATGGGACTTCTCCTCATGTCAAGCATGACTACTTAGCAAGGGATAAGCAATGAAATCTACCAGATCTCCTTTCTATTTACGCTGATTTGCTATCCCCTAGGAGAGGAAAGGCCCAGAAAAAACAAACACATGAAACACAGCTTCACTCCTTCATTAGGACTGAAGAACTGTTAACTTCCCAGTTCCTTTGGCCCTGAAACAGAAAGCTGTCAAGCTCAGCGTTTTGGGAACTTGTCTGCCACAGCAGGGAACTGCAGAGCCCTGTCTCCTTCTCATAGACAGCACTCCCCTATCTGCTTCTCAGGTGTGAGAAGAACCAAGTGGTCTAGTTGCTGCCTGTCCAGCATTCTGGAAAAGCAGTAATGGCCCCAGCAGTACCAAGAACTGGTATTCCTTCAGTGTTAGAAGCAGAGAACGGGAGCCTCCCCAAGCACTCTGCAGCTCTGACACTTCATACACCCACCACTCCTCTCAGGCTGAGCTTCTGTATCTTCACACTCTGTCCTCTCCTCTGTCTCTTTACACCTACCCTCCAAGACATTCCTCCCTCTGCTAGATGCATAGTCTGAATTACCTACTCCCTCTCTTACCTACACGGGTTTTTTGCTTGTGTCCTTCCCCACCTCAGCTGTGATTCATACATCCAGCTATCAATATAACTTTTACATAGAAGTCAAAACATTTACATGGAGCAATTTCAGGGCCTTTTGTTTAGTTTTCCTTAAAGGGGCTTTCAAAAAGCATTCTAATTTGTCAGTAAGAGCCTCAGCATGCTATGTTTTAGATGGAACCCAAGAGGAGGTATTTAGGAAGATGTGATACAGGGTACAGTTACTTGAGTTCCTGAAAAGAGGCCACAGGGCTTGGCATAGCTCTTGAACAACCTGATCACATCCTGCTCAGTACCTGGTGATGGAAGAGCACCTCCTCTTCTAGCTGGATGCCACAAAATTCACAGGGAATCATGATGTTTCCTTCTGCCTGGACAGCTTGAGGGTGGGACGAAGAGAGAGACCTGCAGTTTTTGGACCCGATAGCACGCAGACCATCATATCCTCGTGGATTCAGAGAACTTCTTTTACTGAACGAGGCAAAGGCACTTGCTGGGTTACAACCTGTCTGTTAAACACGCAACATGGAAGAATTAGCTCTCCTCTTGAGCACAGGTGGACTTTAAAAACTATTATTTGCAAAGAAAAAATTCTCAGTATCAGAATGAAGCCTGAAGCCTTTACTGCAACCCCCCAGATACAGTACGAGAAAGTACTAAACCTGGTGAAGAATCAGATCTTCAGCAGGGTAGAGATCCTCACAAAACTCACAGGGCAGCATGACGATCTCGTCATCTGGAAAGGAAGTAATGGTTAGAGCCTCTTCCACAGGGAAGCCTGATGCTGTTGGATCAACTTATCTTCAGAACTCCTGAGCAACAGGCTCCTGCTCCATGCAGCAGAACAGCTAACAGTAAGGAAATGGCTACTCCAGTCCCGCTCGCTGAATTGCACGTAAGCAAAATCACTTCGCCCAGAGCAAGAACAGCATTTTGGGGTGAAAGATGCGTCAAATGGTCCGGTAAAAAAGCCTATTAACACCTTTGATACATCCTTTGGTATCATTTCTCCTTTCAAAACAAGCTGGCACTTGTAGTCCCCCCCAGATGCTCCCTTCCTATCATGTTTACTTCACCAAGAAAGTTGTCCCGTACTCAGTCACTGTAAAACCCTCACCACGTATCAAGGTCAGTGATCCACTGTGGCTTTTATTTCCTCTTCCCTTGCTGTCTTGCTTTAGGAAATCCTCTTTGAAAGAATATTCTAAACACTAATATTGCCAGGTTTTGAAGGAGCATAAGATAAAATGTAAGAAAGGAGGCAAGACAGGTAGTCATGGAGAGCTTAATATCCTGTGTATTAATTACCTGAAAATGAGTTAGAGTGAGTCTGAAAGAGACTCATTTTCACATTTTAAAATACCTAGATATTCTGTGATGTTCCCAACACAAGAATCCTCCTTTCCCTCAAATTTTAAGGAAAAAAACCCCCACCACAATAGTGTTTATACTTACTTTTTTTGTGGATTGATGTGTTGAAAGACACTAAAGAGTCACAGGAGAAGATATTTGACTTGTCCATCTCATTAAGGCAGGCCAATGGTGCAGACTCTTTGGTGTAGTAGTTATCCCAGAAGTCACCAGGAATTTCAGCTGCAGCATTACTGTGAGGGCTGTTCTCACTTTGCAGGCTGAGAGCCAACACGTAGTCTAAATCGGCGTTCCACTCTTCGTAAAGTGAAGAATGAGTGTTTTCTTTCCTCTCCAACTGCTTCAGTTTATCCTCTTCAAAAGATAAATATCATCAATTTGAGAGAACATTAAATCTGCAACAAGCAGTTCACTTCTGTGCATGAGACTGGCTCAACCAGGAGGGTTTCACACATGTTCGTGTGGCCACTCATGGAGGTCAGCATTTCCAAGCCCAGAAGTACACCTGTATATCAAATTCAGAGTGAAGACATAAAACAGCCATTTTGTTTACAAAAGTAAAACATTTTGCTTGTAACAAGCAAAAAAGGAGATAAAGAAGTTCTTCTTACTCCAAAAGCTTGAATATAAGCTTCTTGGGAGCTTTACGAGGTCCCTAAGGAACCTCCTGTAACCTGCACAAGGTCCAATTAATGCATGTAGCCTCGTCCCTTTGATGAGGCTGAAACACTTCAGCTTTGTTTCATCAGTGGGAAAACAAATTCCTTTTAATTTACTTTTAACAGCAGTGGGAATTGAACATGTACAGGAGAAAACCATGAGGAAAAGAAAAAGCTACACTGAGGAGTGCACCAGGGTTCTGGAATGGGGCCCAAGACTCAACTGAGGATGCTGAAGGAAAGGCTAAGTCCTCCTCCCTTGTGCCAGCCTATTTCAAATCTCTCCAGTGTTTCCCTTGTCCTGATCCCAGGAGGATTTTAAACAAAGCTTATGCATGGATAAAAACACTCTTTGAAATTCAGGGTAAGTGGCCTACAAGTTACAGCTCTCCAGATTACTGACTTTTATTAATTAAGCCTAGAGCAAAGACTGTCATTTAGCGTTCCACAGCGCTGAGCCCTCCCAGTGCCCCACAGCATTAAGCAAAGCACGGATTCAGACAAGAGCTCGTGGAGAGGGTACGTCTTAAGTGTGACATCACCCTCTGCTCCTGGAGGTAAGAGCTGAGAGGCTTAGGAAAGAGCAGAGGCATTGATAATAGTCTCAGCCACATCCAAACAGGATGGCACTGCAGCAATACATAGGCAAACCCACACCCAGATGTCACCTCCTCTTCTACCTTACTGGAGTGCAGCTACTGGATGAAAATGGACAGAATCAAACGGCTCCAAGGTCATTTTTGAGCTGTATACTTCAAGACAGAAGAACAGGCAGCAGAGTGGGCTCTCACAGCGGGTACCTCAGCAGTCTGCTCTTTAGCTCAGACTCTTGCAGTTCCACCCCGCTCACGGTGCCCCCGGAGCTTTCCATATTTGGCACTTTCACAGAAAGCTATTGCTACAACCTCTCACTTGGATCAGCTGCCAAATCAGAAGTCGATCATTACCCTTCTCTACACCTCCCCTCACTTTTGCTTTCTCCATGCTGCTGAAACATTCCTCTGCCAATGTTCTTAAGGGTTTTGTCTCCGAAGCAGCTGCTATAAACCTGCTTTTCCCCTATTCCCCACAGAGGCCCCACACAGTTACCTGATCTTAGTCGGTTTCTAAGGTCTCGAAGGGTGTGCAAATCTGCACCCTCATCCCCAAGGCGAGGCATTGCTCTGCGTCCTCCGACTTGTTTCACCTCCTGCCCACAGACTCGAGGATGCTCTGTTAGATCTTTCACCATGATGTTACGACCACACCCACTGCACGTCTCAGTCCTCGCTCCACAGTAAACTTCATGGTCCTGGAGCTTGTTGAAAGCAAGCTGTATGTTGCAGTACTGGCAGATGGCGGGACGCAGAGGGCACGCTGATGCCTGGGGAAAGAAAGAGGGATTATTCCTTGCATACAGAAGACTGAGGTGGGAGGTTCTCAGTTTGCTTTAGAGTTGGGCAGTCTATTGTTTCTTTAGCCAGATCCTAAGCTACACTAAATAATAGCCTGGAATAAGATAGCTCCTGAGACACGGAAGAATGACTTGTTGTATAACCTGTGTAATCATAAACATGCCAGCTGAATACTCAGAACATTCTTTTTTAACCTGTAACACTTGGGCAGCAGATGCAGCTTTTGGAAGTTAGCTTTCACATAGTCTTGACATCACGTTTCATCGAGTACTGCTAAAAACTGTGCTAGTCTGTGTTGTATTAGGGACCAGATCTACAGCAATGTTTGCTACTCAACAAGAACTGTGTGTGTATGTTTTTTACCCTATGTTGAGTGACCGGTAATTCACTTTTCAAGAGGGGTTAGACATGTTATACATAATTGCAGATGCTGCAAAAGGGTCAACTACTTCCAGTCTTTGGAACTGGACATTTCTTCAAGGAAAATCCTTTTTTCTTCCCCCACCAATAAGCAGACTGAAGTGGCACTTCCAGAGCTGGCACTAAATGAGCCCACAGGAAGGGAAGGTCCTGACATTTGTCACAAGACCGCCTGTGACAGCAGCCGACTGGATTCAGAAATTCAGAACTGCCCCCCATGCCACATTTTAGCCTATTTTAGCTTATTTTACAAGCTGTTTTTAAAAATCTGTTTGGATATAACAAGATACTAAAACTCACATAATGCTGGCAATAGAGTCAGAGATTAACAACGTTAATGCAACGAAACATGCCAAGTTAATCACATTCTGCACACTTGCAAAAGCATAGCATCTTTCATCTCAGCCCCCAGTAAGAACAAAACCACCCGTTATCTCTGGCACAGAGACCTGAGCCGGCTCCACCACCTTAAGGCAGTTTCCAACCACCATCCCTCATAGGGTGTGAATTTAGGAAACACAGCTCAATAAAAAGGATGCCTAAAGCACAGGTTGGAACCCAGCTCTTGACAGACCGAAAAGGTCCAGAATCAATGCTTGGAAATACCCAGAACATTTTCCAAGCGTCTGCTAGTATGAAGTCCACTAACCTCATGCTCCTTCAAGAGGCTTTTTTCTATCTTCACCTGACACTTGCAGGTAACCTGCAATAAACAGACCTCATTAGATTAATTGCCATAGAAGTCAGCAACGTCTGAGAAGAAATGTGTTTCTCACCTGCACATGTTCGGACTCAATATGGTTCTTCATTTCAGACTTTGGGATTGATTCACTGCAGAAGCAGCACACTTCAATATTTCTGCGACAGTGGATTTCATGCATGATGAAGTTAACAACAGGAATATCCTTTTCACTATGAGAGAGACACAGAAGTTACTTTTCAGAAAGTAACAACAACAACTTCAGGCAGGTTTTCATAAAACGAAAAACCCTAAGACAGCTTTCTATGAATTTGTAGTTTAGAGTTTCTCTTTAGTAACTAAAGAGAAAGGTGAGCCCAGCCAGGCTTCCACGTCCCCTTAGAGTTGGGATATTAATGTATACAGCAGGCAAAGATCACAGCTTTCGGGCTGCACTAAGACAAAATCAAAGCAGATTTATTTCCTCATGCAAAAGATAAATTTTGCAGCATAAACACGTTATCACCAGATTCAAGCTAAAAAATTAATCCAAGAAGTTTTTTGGGGTTGTTTTGGGTTTTTTTTTTCCTGAAAATAACTTTGCTGTGGGAGGTCAAACTGTGCTCTACTTGGAAAAAGTAAACAGATCCTATTGGGTCAGATCTGTTCAGGGAATGATTGCAGAAACCATACTACTCAAAAATTCCCCAGCTCACCTCATTTCTAAGACACTGCTTTTCCTCTCTGGAGGGGGAAGCAAAGCTTACAAACACAAAAGGTCCAAAAAGAACCAAGGCAGAGGGAGCTTTGCCCTTATTCCTGCCTCAAGCATCATCTCTGGGTGGATGTATCACTCCCACTCTTCACACAAGAAATCAGCCTTCAAAACACCCACAGTAACTTTACAACCAATCGCCCAGCGCTTTTCCCCATCACAGAGGGAAAACACTACGGATGTTCAGCTTGCCAGATCCCAAATAGCCAGCAGCCTGCCGAGGTCCAACAGCAGTGTCTAAACTTCCCCCGCTTGCTGCTTGCAAACAAACCAGACGGATGTGGCAAAAAGCTGCCTGGATTGCAATGTCTCTTTGAGGAAGAGGTGGGGGGGGGGAAAAAAGTTAGCTTGTTCCTTGTATTTAAGTTGAAGCGCCTGAGGTGACGTCATTATCCATAAATGCACCACTAACTCTGGAATACAGAAAGGAAACCTCTAGCAAAGAGAACCCTCTGCCACGGCAGTATCCACTCTATGCTCAGAGCTCTGCTTCTGAGCCACGCGGCTGCTGAAGAAAGAATTGGAATCACGTACTTCACATCTACTGCATGGCAAATCAAGCCTTCGCTTTTATTGGAACACTTTTGTTCCCCTCTCATTAAGGCAGAAACCTGAGTAGCGGCTGGGAAAATTGCTTTATAGGGCACTAATACCAGACAAAGCAAAACCAAGCGCAAAACATTTCTAAACAGATAACACGATGGTCATTAACTGGCCCTTTCGGAGAATCACAGGATGGTTTTGGTTGGAAAAGACTTTCAAGAGCATCGAGTCCAACTGCCTGTCCAGCCCTACTAGGTCCAACACCATGTCACCAAGCAGGACATCTCTTCTTTTAAACCACTCCAGGGACGGTGACTCAACCACCTCCCTGGGCAGCCTGTGCTCATATCTGAGAGCCCTTTCAGTACAGGCATTGATCCTAATATCCAACTTAACCTTCCCCTGACGCAACTTCTTCCCTCCGTCCTGTCACTGGCTATCAGAAAGGAGACCGACCCCCACCTCGCTACAGCTGCCTTTCAGGGAGCTGTGGAGAGCGGCGGGGTCTCCCCTCGTCTCCTCTTCTCCAGGCTAAACAACCCTGGCTCCCTCGGCCGCTCCTCCTAAGCCCTCTAGCAAAAGGAACACAGATGCTGCTTACTCACCCACGGGCGAGCCTGCCCGCCCAGAGCCGGGCACCAGCCCAGCGCCAGCCCTGCCCAGGTTTCGATTCCGCCTCTTACCAGTTGCCACACAGCCGGGTCTCCGCCTCAGGGACTGCAGCGATAGCCATGGCGCTGTCCGGGGGCGGAAGGAGAGGGACCGCCGCTCCTTTCCCTCGGTGGGGGGGCAAGAGACCCCCGCTCCGCTTTCCTCTCCTCAGCGCGGGGCCCGGGGCTCTGCTCCCGTCCCTTGGCCCAGGCAGAGGCCCGAGGGCGTCCGTGCCTCAGGGGGCAGGAGGAGACACTCTGGGGCGGGAGGGGAAGCGGACAAGGAGGGACTGAACCCAGGCCCGAGAAGGGAAAAGCAGCAGCCCCACCGTCCCAGCTCCTCACCGCCGCACCACCGGGCCCGGCTCCGCCCCGCGCTTCCTACCGGCCCCTTCACCCCCGCCCCCGGGCCGGCCCGGCCGGCGGCTGCGCACTGCGGTTCTGCGCTCTCATCATGGCGGCGCGGGGCCATGTGCAGGACCCCAACGACCGGCGCCTGCGGCCCATCTACGGTACGGACCCCGCGGCCCCCCCCCCCGCCCCGCTCCCCCGGCCCGGCGGGTCGCTCCGCCGCCGCGGCCTCGCTGGGTCGCCCAGACCAGCCCGGCGGCGCTTGGGGACGGCGCGGAGGGCCCCGCCGAGCGGCGCGACTCGGCTCGGCCCGACGAACCCTGGCTGGCTCCTCTGGCGGGCACCTCCGCCCGCCCGCCTGCCTCTCCCGCCTCGTCCCCGTCCGCGGGGGAGCCTCGCGCTGCGCTCGGTGGACGTGCGCCGGGACGGCCCGCTCCGGGAGCCGGGGGCAGCGCGGCCCCGGCCGCCCCACCGGGGGAGGCTCTCGGCCTCCCGCCGCCCCGTCCTTCCTCCTGCGGGCGCCTCTGCGCCGGGCACCGTTACCCGAGCATCCTGCAGCGGGTCAGTGTGTGTGGGGAGCTACTCACGAAGCTCGGCTCCCTTCATCTCCCTGGGGCTGGAAGCGAGGATTGGGCCGGGCCGGGCGGCACCAGCGTTCCAGCAGCGCTTCGCCTTGGGCTCCCCTCGCTACCTTCCCGGGAGGAGAGGGGGGAACGGGGGGCTCCCCCTCGGAAACCCCCGGAGGAGGAGCAGGCACGGGCGGTGGTGGTTGCTTCTGTGCCCCCTTTTCTTGGTCGGGGTCACCTGGGTGGGCTGCCGAGGGGCCGGGAATGGATTCATTCGTAAACGGAGCGGGAGCGGTCAGGGGAACGTGGAAGTTGTGTGTTGGGGTGTCGGGGCTCAGGCTAATTCGGGTGTTAGGGATATTAACTGGGAGACAGGAGTTGGAAGAATGAGAGAGTCTTGTCAAGAAACCTCTCGTATTAAGCTGTCCCCAGATATTTCCATGGGTATTACATCCAGTTTGGATTGCTTAAGAAATTGCAGACAAGCTTGTCTATGCAAATACAGGGAAAGGGAAAAGAAAAACACCCCCCCAAGCTATGGTATCCCTTCTTCCCTAAAACAGGAGGATGGACAGAGATTTCAGAAAGTGTTCCCAACTTTGTTCAGCACCAGGAAAAAAAAAAATACAAAAAATCTCTCCCTATGAATGCTTTGGAGCTCTGCCCTCGTTTTAGGATGAGCGTGCTTTGGGAATGTCCTTTGCTGCTCAGGCAGTGAGGATGGTGTGGGTTTGTGTCTGTGATGAGTTCCAGTGAAACAGAGGGAGGTGGTTCTGTTTGATTAGAAGGGTGAACTGCTGTCCTGAGGTTCGTGGTGTGGTTATGAACATGGCTGTGCAGTGTGTCTTTATCTCAGGATTTTGGGGATCTTTTCTTTTGTATGTGCTGTGATTGCAGCTTTTATCAATGTGCAGTTACTTATGGTATAACCAGTGTAGCATCTTAAATGTTCTTAGAAGTAAAAGCTTGGTGAATTTAACCGATAGGAAAGCAGGTGATGCCGAGATGTGTTCTGCTATATTCATTTCAGAGAGTATAGCTGTTAGGGAGAGAGCTTTAAAAGAGCTTTCTGCTTGATCCAGAAAGGATTATCTGCAGTGTGAGGTTTGAATTTAGGCTTTGGTGCTGCAGGACCCGAAACAAATTGTGTGTTCTTAAAGAGATAAGTACCCAACTTTGCAGAAGTCATAAACTGGAGATACACAGTGTGCGGTCGAAGGTCTGGTCCTTTTACAGCACTGCTTTTCCGTTTGCACCCAGTGCCTTGGTTTCTGGGGTTCCTTGACACAGCTGTGTTTATCTTTCATCTTGACTGGCTCTCCCTTCACCTGGAGGTTGCATTTCCTGCCATTGAACATCTCCACCTACAGACTTGCACCTAACATGGCCTTAAGTTTATTTTCCTTTAGCTTGGATTCCTGTGGAAGTTGGCAGCTGCTTTGGCTTCTGACTGACTTTCTTGTTGTTAGCGAAATACAGTCTTTTCATTCTGCTGCAGTTTAGAGAGGCTTGTGGTTTATTTGATTTACTTTAGGAGACCTAAAGCAGAGATCTTATCAGCACCGTTGGTAATCCAAGGTAAGCAGCGCAGCGTGGCAGATAATTTGTGTTCAAGTGAACCATACAGCACCAATCTTAAATCAAGAAGTCTGTTGGTGTGAGAAAGGATCGTCAGGATGTTCTGTTCCAGTCTTGCAACCTCTTCACTGAGAAACCCCTCTCTTAAGTTTGAATGTTAAAGCAATGCTTGGGTTTTTGTAAGTTAAGGTAGCTGTCTAGCCCATGTGAAGACAATGTATTATAATTTCAAACTGTGTTTTGTACAGCAACGTTACATTTCCTTCGTTGTGGAAACCTCCTTGGAGGTTTTGTCTGTCTGGTCTCAGGAGTCCAATTAGCTCTCCTTTAAATCTGCAGCGCTCGGCCACAGAAGCAACAGCAGTGAGAGCTGCCGAATATAACTCTCATTAGTATAGATGCACACTTTGTACCATATACCAAGGAATTACTAAAGGTCACCTCTCTGCTCGGTAAGAGTCCTCCCTCATAATGAGAACTACAGTCTTGAGGAGAAGAAGATGTGTAATGTAATTTCAATTAGCTCTGCTCACAGTTCGGTGGGGGAGAGGTGAGAATGGGGTGAGCAGCCCCTTCCCTCTTGGCACGTCAGGTGCAGCTCGGCTGTTTCTGCTAGGATTTGATTAGTAATTTGTGTATTAACTTTTGAGCAAGGGGAAGCACGTAGGGCTCGTGTAACCTAAACTTGCACGTTGGCAACTGTCTAGGTCAAGCTGAAAATCTTAATAGTGGTCTGAAAAAAGGAGAAAACAGTCTTGAGACGGGGGCTTTCTACAATAGCAGTTTTACTGGATAGTGGGATATCCCCCACAGGAAATAGCTTTTTTTGTCCTTAAAACCAGTTTGGTGAAAGTGTAGTGAGACTGTTAGGGGCCAGATTGGCTCTGCTGCAGTATGGACCACATGGATGAGCAGCTCTTCTCACTCCCTGCTTTGATTGATTGCGAGTGCTTAGTTTCCAACCTGCTGCTTGTTAAAAGTCATTGAAAGTGTCCCAAAGGCACACCGAATTAATTTCCACTTCTACTGAAGCAAAGCGCCTAAGCTGCATCGCTAGCAAAGAGCTGTTGCCGCAGAACCCGCTCTATTATGTCTCCTTTGTTGCTGTAATGATCTGTGTGGAGAGATTACAAAAGCTTGTTTGTTTGAATGACTAAAACTAGTACAGCAAGATGAATACTTCATCTGCGAAATGACATGTTTCCTGGGTGTTTGGCTTGGTGGTGATTGTAAGAGGAAAATGTGGTTTGGGCTGCTGGCCTAAGAGCACATATTCCATGATATGAAGGTTAACAGAATACATGACCCACTTTGGAAAGTTACTTCTGTAATGCTTTATGTATTTTTCTCACATAGATTATCTTGATAATGGCAATAATAAAATGGCCATCCAGCAAGCGGATAAGCTGCTCAAGAAACACAAGGATCTTCACTGTGCAAAGGTAGGTTTTCTTTGGTGAGCATAGCTCTGAAGCGTGGAGCGTTTCGCAGCGTCACAGAACGTTAAGGATTGGAAAGGACCCTGCAAGATCATCTAGTCAAACTCTCCCTGCCAGAGCAGGGTCGCATAGACTACATCGCACGGGAATTTTGCTGTGCCTTTTGAGCCGTGTCCATGATCTTGCAGAGCCCACGGTGTTTTCTGAACCCTCTGGAACGTCTCAGGCTGTTCTCGTTCACACAGTACCGTGTTTGCCTGCAGACATGGACAGATCCTCTCAGTGAGGCATTGTCCAGCTGCCTGTCAGAGCCACTGCAAGCAACTGTGGCACCCAAGCTGTGCCTCAGAAATGCCTCTTTCACACCTTAGGTCAAGGCACCTGTCTGTAGTTGTTTGCACCAAAACATCCTGTGCGATTTAGTCTGGGTGATCCTGCTCTGGCAGGGGGGGTTGGACTAGATGATCTTTTGAAGTCCCTTCCAACTCCTAACATGCTGTGATATACCTGGGTGGTGTACTCCTTAGTAAAATGTAACAAGGTGACTTTGAAGGCGTTTGCTCTTCTACCTCTTGTTCGCTGTCCTCCTTGCTGTGTCCCTGTTAAAGGGAGAGTTCTGTTCCTCAGGTTTCTGAACATATGACTATCTTGCTACTTTCCTCTTTTTCCCTGTGGGTTTTCCTTTAGAGTTCATACTGCTTCTGCATTTTGAAAACTTTCCGAGCCCAAGCAAGCATGTGTCATTGACCTGAATCTCATTTACATTACTTCTCTCTGGCCAGTTATTTAAGGTTAAAAGATGAAAGTTGTCAGGACTGGCTGGTTTTCAGCCTGCAGGTAGGGAAAACTGAGTGGCAGCTGATGCCTTAGTGGCTCTGTGAATTTAAGAAATGCAAAGCCAGGCTGTTTGATGCAGCTTGCATTTGGAAGATTTCCTTTACAGCTATATGGTTTAGAAGCTTAATAAAACCCAAAGCTGTGTAGAAGTAATGAGGTGGTTGGGCCTCCCCTCGTTGGATTTTCGTGGGCAACTGCCGGCTGGGTTTCTAACAGCTGCCTCTGTGTTGTGTCAATAGGTTCTGAAGGCAATTGGCTTGCAGAGGACTGGCAAGCAAGATGAAGCGTATGCTGTGGCGCAAGAAGTAGCAGCACTTGAACCCACAGATGATAATTCCTTACAAGCACTAACTATTCTCTACCGGGAAATGCACAGACGTAAGTGTTTTCCTTTGCCTCCTAATTCTCTGTGCAGTTCTGGAAGTGTACATGACCCAGCGTGAGAAGTCCAGGTTCCTGTAAAGGCGTGTTATTACAGTACAAGGGAATGTAAGTGACGCCTGTCACACACGCCTCTGCTGCTCTAGCGTGCAGAGAAGAACCTTGTCTAGGCTCCTGTCATTAACATTGTACACCGCTCCTCAGTGAGTGGCGTGCTAATACTCATCCATCAGGATGGGGGTTTTTCAATGAAAGCTACTGGGACTCGTTGTCAGCGCATGTGGTAGAGATGACAGATCACACTGTCCGTGGTTTGGGGTGTGCTTAACGCTGTGACACACTAGTTGAGGGATTCAGGCCTCAAGAATCTGTGGAACAAACAGAAGGGAAGTCCCAACCACTGACTTTTCCACACGGTTCCTTGCAGAAATAGCAGTATTTTAAAAATACTGAATCATTGAATATTTGAGTGGCAGAGTAGAACTGCCTGTGCTTTTCTGAAAGAAGACAGACCTCACATACTGCTTATCTACAGCTCTAAACAGTTGTTTCTTTCGGCTTCTTGTGGTTCTTGCTGGTAGTAGCAATGTTTATTGTGGAATTTCTGGGGCAGTAACAATGGGTTGAAACAGCTTTTGTAGAAATGGTTTATTTGGCACCAGCCTGCAATGTAGCAGTTGCTTATGCTCTCCTGGTTTATTTCTTTCTATGTGTGTGTGTATGTGGAGTCAAAGCATCATTTCTTGAAGAAGATTTTTGGATGTAGGTGTGACCTCAACATACAGCCCCCTGAAAATTGTAAAAGCCCTTTTGTGTTCTAAACGACTTGCATAAGCATTAAGCTCAAGTTTCTGGCTTTTCAGTTTATAATTCAGAAAGGAAATAGTGGGTGTTAGGCACTTCCACTTTTGGTCCTGCAAGAAGACTGTAATTAGATGTTTTATGTATGTGTGTCAAGGATATGTAAACTATGTGAAAGGCAAGTTGCGTTTAGCTTTCTAATACTACACTGAGGTACAAGTACTAAACCAGGCAATTGGGAAATAACAGATATGACTAATGTAAGTAAACCTGTGATAAGAGAACTAATTTGATACCAGACTCTGCAAATGTTCTGTAATTCATGTGGAGCAGTCACTCTGCCAGGATTAGAAATCTTCATTCAGTTTAATGCTTCAAAAGAGGTAAACTTTCTTAAGAAAAAGGCTTAAGTGCTGCTGGGCAGCTCAGTTGTTGCTGTTAACTCTATTGTGAGGCTTGTTTGTTTTCTTTAAGCACATTCCTCTTTTGCCTAATGTTTATAGTGCTCAGGGTCTTCCCGGAGAACATACTGTTTCTGTGGTTGATGAGCATAGCTAGATTCTTGTTCGCAGCATGGCTGATGCTATCTTTAGGTAGCTGTGCTTTAAAATGATTCCCAAATTTGTCTTAACTTGAGCATTTGGTTTTGCTGTAGCGGAACTGGTAACTAAACTTTACGAGGCAGCTGTAAAGAAGGTTCCCAACAGTGAAGAGTATCACTCTCATCTCTTCATGGCCTATGCCAGGGTTGGAGAATACAAGAAGATGCAACAGGTACAATCCATAATTTCTATTCTGGTTGTTTTTAAGGTGTCTTTTTCTGTGTATCTTCCAGTTAACACCTTCTTGTATTCTATGTAGTCTTCTGGAAAGCTAAGCTGGGTTAATGCAGAAGTTATGCTGTTGATTTTTTAAAGAAAGGCTTTAAAAGAGCATTATTTAGAGGTTTATCTGAAGAGAGATGCTTTCTTTTCCTTACATGGGGTAAGACAGCTGTGCTTTTTCTGTGCATATCTGATCGGATAGAATATGTTGGGTTATTTTGGGAGGTCTTTTATCAGTACAGTGGTTCCATGTGAGGCTGTGTATTATAAAGGAATTCTGGAATAAACGCAAGATGATCTAGCAAGATCTTCCAAACCATGTTTACAGACTTAACAACAAACTGAAGATTGAATCATCTTTGGAGGAAAAAGAGTAATCTTGCTTAAGCTCTTACCTCTGGAATCAAATGTATAACTAGGTTTGTAGTGGTTGTCACCAAGTGAATTAAAACTAAAAAGCACTTCCTTTAAGTAAATCCTATTTCCCAGTTGGCAGAACACTGTCATGCTGGTTAGTTTTGTTTTCATCCCTTCCAAATTAGGTGCCTGGAGAATGCCTATAAATGGAAGATTCTTTTCAAAGCACACGCTCTCACTCTTCTGTATAAAAAAGCTGAGAGTGCCAAGTAAATGAGTCCTAAACTCCCTCTTGTTCCCAGTGTGTTAAGGTGACTTGAATTTTTGTGCAAGCTTGGTTTAAATAACTAAACATATTAAGCAGGAGTGTGATGATGCTCCATAAAAACTCAACTCAAATGCTGTTCAGGCTATAGATAGGGTCTAAGTTATTAATGTACATGACATTACAAGACTCATGTGATCATCTAAACTGCAGGGAGAGGTGACTGTGTGTTAATTGTACCCCTGTCTACAAGCATGAGGGGGAAAAATGCCACTCTTGCACAGATAACAGTATTTAATGTTTATCTGACCTTTCGTATGTTTAAAATGTTGCACACACATGAACCTACTTAGGTTATCCAGGCGTTGTTAGAGTATGGTGTTCCAGATTGTCCTGTGCATTCAACTAAGGACTTAGATATGCAAAGAGTGTGTGGGTGCTGACTGATTGGAGAGCAAAAATAAACCTCAGCATCCCGTGTTCTGAGGTGTTTCAGCTAAAGAGCTAGAAGAGGCAAACTAAGACAGCAATGGGGAAATCGTCACAGAAGTCCATCTGTGGTAGCAGGCTGTATTAGATGTAATGTTCTTCATTTTAAGTGCCTGCTTTGTATGGGTAAAAGTGTTGCCTGTTCTATACAGGTGCTGGGAATCTGGGTTGAATGAGTGTTGAAGGGCAGTTGCATGCACGAGGGAGGCACGTGCTTTGGTGTGTCTTTTAGCACTGACTGAGCACACTACTGAAAACCAGCACTGGAAATATCCCTCTTGCTTCTTGCAAACAAGTCTTCTGCTCCCTCATGTAGTCACCACTTCTAATTAAAGCTGTCATCTGTTTAGGCCATTGTACAAACACATGCTCATTACTGTTGCTTGTCAGACCTCCTCAGGGCACTTGATCTTTAAATGCTTTCTCCCTCTGTTTTCTTCTTAGGATGGAAGGGCTGACGAGTTTCCCTCTGATAGGGCTGATAAAAATCCTCCCATGTAGTTGCCTATTCTGTGTTGCCTGCTGCCGTCACTGCTGCTTAGCTTGCGTTGTCTGTCATGAGAACTCAGTCAGGAATGATGAAACTGTTTTATTTTTCAGGCTGGAATGGCACTTTACAAGATTGTACCCAAAAATCCTTACTATTTTTGGTCTGTGATGAGCCTGATTATGCAGGTGTGTATGCAGCATTGAATTTTACTTTCGCAGCATGTATAATGCAACTATAGAAATGTTCTGAGTGAAAATATCAAGATATTACTGTAAGTGAAACGTGTCTTTGAACTGTTTCTGTGTGATGCTGGGAAAAGGACTGAGCCTTGCTTACGCAACATTATCAATGTAGTGCAAAACGAAGGCTGTAGTGTTTCTGTAACACCGCTTAACTGATCTGCCCTACTACATTTATATAACTTGAATTATTCTCTTATCTGGACTAGTACCCTAGTATCTGTTTACTTAGAGAGCTAATGAATAAATCCTCAGCTATCTGCAGCTCCTTAGGCAGAGCTGCTCTCTATAAGTAAAGGCTCTAGGAGGAAATGAATGAGGGCTCTGGACTTAGCCTATCTGTGAGACTGGGGAAAGCCTGCAGAAATAGCTCTGCTGCTGGTGAGAGAGCAGATTCAGGCACTAGTCAAACCACCTGACAGTGTCTTGGCCAAGCGGAAAATAAACACGGAGACGTTAATCGCCTTCCCTAAAATGCTGTGCTGTGGAAAACACAGATGTGTTCCTGCCACACGTTATTCACCATGGGTGTTGTGTGCCTGGATGGATGATGACTCTGGATAGCGTAATCAAGAGCGAGCTGCTCAAGGTATCACTGGTTTTACTGCTGCTGATTTAACAGAGCAGGCTCTCCTTGCGTGTGACAGATGGCAGTTCTGAACGTGTGGGTTTGGGGGGGATCGAAGCACTTGGATTGGGGTTTGGTTTCCCCCCCTTCCTAATTAGAAAAAAGCAGTGGGTGGGACAACACAAAAAGTCAATGCGCTCTTACCATAACTCTTCTCTTCCTTAGTCTATTTCAGCACAGGATGAAAACCTCTCAAAGACGATGTTTTTGCCACTGGCTGAGAGAATGGTGGAAAAAATGGTGAAGGAGGATAAGATTGAAGCTGAGGCTGAAGTAAGGCTTGCATATACTTTCAGCTTGATCTAAACATTATTCAGAGAAGGAATGCGCTCCTGAAAGAAATTGGTTATTTTAACAGTTCTCCAAGATAATAATCAGTAGTGTCTGGGAGTAAATGTGAGTGTAGTGGGACAGAAGGAAAACCAAGAGCAGAGAGGGGTTTGGAATCTTGTGGCCAAGGAAATTCTTTGGTGTTTGATTTGACTGATGAAGTACTTTAGTTTGCTCCCTGTAAGGTCCCGAGAGAAGCTTCAGGACTGAGAATGGAAATAAAGACCTGAATTCTTGAATGCTCTGCCCTCTGGGATGCTAAAGATAACTTTGCAGTCCTGGCTGTCTCCTATTTCTAGTGACAGTAACACAAGCTATGCTACGTTGTTTTTTGGCACACCTGTATATTGTTTTACTAGCAAATTTTATGGCAGTCTAATCTTTCTTTTAAGGTTGAGCTGTACTACATGATTCTGGAACGCTTGGAGAAGTATAAGGAAGCCTTAGATGTTGTGAGAGGAAAACTAGGAGGTAAGTTTTTCTGCCAGTTAATAATCACAGTTGTGTGCTGGACACACAGTTCTTCTTTGCTTCTGATTGTCCACTGGTTCCAAGAAAAAAAGCCTGTAAGAAGCCTGTCTCTCAGCACCAATTGCAGACATTGATGGAAACTCCAGAGGTGTGCTTGCGCAAGCTGGTTTTACCCACCTCTTTGTGGTATTTGTTACTCAGTGATGAACTTCTCAGCATCACTATGTTGATAGCATGTTCATTTATTGTAGCCTTTAATAGCCCACATCACTGAGGAGTCTTTCTGGTGATTAATTTGCACTTGCAGTTTTTCAGGACTTGGGGTACGGTTTCCATAGGAAACCTGTCCCTTCTGTCCTTCGAGGGCCTCTCTTCTGTTCTTCTGCACTTGCTGTTTTACATGCTGGGCTATAATAAGAAGCTTTATTTAGTCAATGTGTTTCCTTCTCTACTTTCCACATAAACTTGCCCTTCTGTTTTTAATTTAGAGAAGCTGACGAGTGAGCTCCAGAGCCGCGAGAACAAGTGTATGGCAATGTACAAGAAGCTGTGTAGGTGGCCAGAGTGCAACGCGCTGTCGAGAAGGCTGCTGCTGAAAAAGTGAGATGATATTCCTGGCTGGTTGTGAATTGCCTTGCTTAGTGGCTTTTGTAAGTGGTGGTTAAAATAGAAGTACATCAGAGGATCCCAGAGCATTTCCAAATGCTCCAAAGCCTGAGGAAAGGGGCAGCTGAACAGAGTGTTGAAGGGATGTGGTAAAGGTCACAGAGCCAAGTCAGTGTCAGGACTTCTTTTTGAAAGCTGACTTCAGCAATACATTAATGCAATACACTGTTCTTTACCTCCTTATTTGTAAAGGCTGTGCTTGTTGTCTAGCTTTAACTTCCATGGTGGGAGAGAACTGGATTTACATTTGATTTTCTGGAACTTAATGCTCTCACTTGGCCAGGTTTCACACCAGGAAATGCATGCAATGCTTTGAACGGATATGTCAGGAGAGATCGTACTAGTAGGATCAAATTTGTCTCAAGGAACCATCGGAGATTTCTTGCTTGTTTTTTGTATTTGGCTGTGTCCTAATCTTAAATATAAGTTAAACACAGGGGGAAAACTTCTGCCTTAGTATTCTGTGGGGATATTGGTGAACTTTTGGTTGGAATGTAAGCGTTAGGAGAAGAGTTTATAACTTGCCTCAGTTATGTATTGAAATTGTGTCCTTTAATACTTCCCCAGAAGTTCAGGATGGTGGCATTCTTTTAAGATGCAAAACCTTTTCAACGATAAGTTATTCTTACCATAATTGCTTGTTTTCTCTGATAGGAACATGTGCTGTACTTCACATGCAGCTTTTGCTAGAAAAGTAGTTTTAGAAGTGAATTACTGTTTTGGCAATTCCCTAAACGTTGTTCTGTGCCTGAATTTTGTTTCAGCTCAGATGATTGGCAGTTTTATATAACTTACTTTGATTCAGTGTTTCAACTCATTGATGAATCCTGGACACCTCCACCAGAAGAAGAGCAGTAAGTTCACAATTTTGCTGTGGATTTGTTTGCCGTTTGTGCTACAGGGAATTGTTTATGTTCATAAATTTAGTTTAGCACTGTCTACATCCTTGGGTGACTTCTTGACATCAGACCCCAAATTATACATTCTTCCTGCTTAGTTTTGGAGGCTGGCAGTAGTTTATTGGAGCCAGCTGAATAAGCAGTGGCTTTTACCCTACAGAACTCCTCCAGTTCATATTTTTCATGGTGATGGGAGTTAGAGAATCCATTGTGCCAGACTTCTTTAAGAGTATGCCGAGCACGTGTTGTCAGTACCCTAACAATGAGAAACATCAATGACCCTTTTGTCTCTTTACTTGCACAGCTCTTTGGAAGGAGAGGTACACTATTCTATAGAGCAAGCTGTGAAATTTGTAGAAGAGAGGATAACAGAAGAATCTAAGAACTCTCGTCCGCTTCGGGGACCATATTTAGCTAAACTGGAGCTGATCAGACGTCTGCGATACAGAGGTTGTAATGACGAATATAAACTTGGTAAGAGCCACTAAATGGATGATAAATTAATCTTCTGGAGAGGGAACAGAAACTTGGAACAAGCTCTCTGCTAAATCACTAAGATAAATACAGTGTCTGTTATGAAAACGTACGTGCGGTTGTCTGTATGTAAAGCATTAAAAGGCAGGTAGTTCCAGCCTATGCCAGGGCTTGTAAAGGCAAGCAGGGAAGCTTCTGAAAAGACCTGTGGGATCTAGGAGCATACAGTCACTGACAACATAATGAAAAGGGTGTTCCTGGTGTGCTGCTTTTGCAGAAAATCTATTGTAATCTCTGTGTGGTTCTTCATTTAAGATTTTTTACAATAGTATCTAGTTTTGCTTTATAAAAACCTGCATTTAAAAATTGCATTTAGTGAGTCGGTAAAGGAGAGAATGTGATTAGAGTAACATCTGTGCTACTTACCAGTTCCTTTTGTATTTCCATCCAAAAATAAGTTACTGTTAGATAAGCAGAGGCTGTGTATGCATTCCTGTTATGCTGAGCTCTTATCTGCCAGAGAAGCTTGAAAGAAGCTCTTGGTTGGTTGTTTTTTTATGTGTCCTTGGTTACCGAAGACATTGAGCCTCTGTTAAAATCTGCAGTAGCACAGCTATCCATTTTCTAAATAGCTGTGTAATCACAACGGGGCGGGGGGGAGTATTACCAAAGGTTTCTCATAGTGATTTTACAGATTCAGTTTTGATGGAGCATATTGAAAAGACGATCTGGCCTTTTCCCTAGGTGATCCAGAAGAACTAATGTTCCAGTACTTCAAAAAATTTGGGGAGAAACCCTGCTGTTTTACTGATCTTAAAGTGTTTGTGGATCTCCTCCCATCCAACCAATACCCAAAGGTAAGGAAAGATAAAGAATCGGTGGCAGGACTTGCTGTGCTTGTTTGCACTCTGGTCCCTTTATCTTAAAATACCTGTGGGTCATATTAAGAGACTGGAAACATTGAAATTTTACCTTCTGCTTAAAATTCAGAAAACTTTGCACTGCAGAAAATACAGTCGACGTCTGAATACAATGAGCAGTTTAATTCAGAGCATTTTTACTGGAGACTTAAGAACTTAAGTTTGATCCTGCAGAGTCTCAGACTCAGATGCAGTATTTGTTTGGCTTTTATGACCATTTCAGGGCATCCAGGTGATTTGAGGTGGTCTTGGTTGAATTCTCGCATTGAAAATGAAAGGCTGGTAACGCTGATGGAAGGAGATACACACTTGTATCTCATAAGAAAAAGCTCCCTAGGAATTGTGGTTCAGTCAATAAGCTACTGATTAGCTTGCTTTTAAATGAGTAATGTCACTTTTATAGCTCACAGCTTACTAACAAGAGTCAGGTGAAAGCAGTACAGAGATAGACCACCCTGTTCATTCGTTTGCAGTTCCCCTTGATACAGAGACCTCCTCCTCTTTCCCTTCCTCCTCGTTGCTTCTTTTCCCATTAAAGTTACATGTCTAATGGGAAAACCCCACTCCCTCACCCGATGTGGGTAGGGCATCACGTGGATGTTTTGCTTGGCTCTGCCACAGCACTAGAGAAGGGACACGTTGATACTCGTTGAGGGGTGACTGAGACACCTACAGTAACGTACCCTGAATCTCTTCCTGAAACAAGCTCTCTTTGAATGCCCTTTGTGCAGAGTCACGAGCAGCTCGCTGAGTGACTTCAGCAGCTGGGAATCCTGTCGCTCACCCTGCTGTTTTTCTAAGCCATTGTGTAAAATTCTCAGAGCTAGGGAGGGCTGGACAGAAAATCCTGGGTCAGCTAGAGGCTATTGATAAAAAGTTTTTGTAAACACAGTGTAGATAGTGGGGGTTTCTTTGTTTATTGAAAATATTTTGGGACTGCTAATGCGAGCTTTTCCCCACAGCCTGGCTACCGGTGGGAGCGGTGGCCCTGACACATGTGGGTTGATGTTTTGTGTTAAAGGGGGGGATTTTATCCAGCTGGCAAGAAGAGATGTGGTCAGAAGGATATTTAACTCCTAGTTGTGGAAGTGGTGATACCATTGCAAGATAACCCTGAAGTACCAAACAGGTTTCATCCAAATTTTCCAGGAAACAAATTCTAAACCCGGGGAAGGGGGCATGATCTTTAATAATAGTTTAGCCCACAGAATTTTAATAAATTCTCTATCATTTTCTGATTTGCCTTAAAACTGTTGCTGATATAGTGACTCTATATTGTACTGTGCCATACTGACATATTAGGAAGTCTTCCCAGTGCACAGCTGTTGTCGCCGAAGCGTGCATCTGCAGCAGTTTAACTTGGTCAAGGAGATGTGTAGCTGCGCGGGGTTAGTGGTGCTGATGAGTTTTTGAAATCTGCAAGTTTAAGTTGCTTAAAACACATGTAGATTCTTAGTTTTATTTTTGTTTTGCAGCGTAAGATGCTGCAGGTTGTCGTATCCTAGGTACAGTATAGCAGGGTCCCACTGAGGCTGTCTTTTTGTTGTCTAGAGTTCTGAGGAGTGTTGCAGTTCAGTAGTTGAGAATGGGGCAATATTGCTGGGCCACTAGACACAGGAGATGGTCCAGAAACATTCCAGATACTGACATCAGTCTCAACTTCCTAGAGGTATAAATTGGGATATGCAGCCTGGTGATTTGGTTGACCTTGCTCAGCTTGGCAAAATCTCAAACTGAAAGGATTTTCTCTTCATCAAAACCTACGGGGAAAACTGGAATCGGTGTGCCCAGTGCTGTGTGTTCCAGCTAGCTGTCAGGAATTTTTTCTTAAGGCATGAATTTGATGCAGTTCTTGTGTTTCAGGACCAAATGCAGTAAAACTGAATTAATTTACTCTTAACTCAGTCTTAAGATTATGGGTACTGTTAGATTTTTAGGGCAAGGAAAAACTGTCCAGCCCTGGCTGTGTTAGGAGAACTCTGCTGTCTCCTATTAAAATTGTAAACAGCAAGAGGCTGCTTTTCTTACAACTTAATTTTAAAAACTTAAGTCATTAATCAGAGGTGATGACCTCACCGCGTACAGTGCATTGCTTCAGAGTGGAGAGACAATGTAATAGCAAATATAAAACCACTGTTTCCTGGAAGCGTGCTGTGGAGCTTTTCAGTAACTAATTAATTTAATTGCATATGCTATTACTATGAATATTAACAGGTGCTTGAACTGCCTTGTGTGTCAATGTATTGGAAATTTGTTGTGATTTCCACACACAAACACACACACATCTGTTTGAAACCTATGGAAAGCCACTGAGTGTGACCAGAAGTGTGTGGGTGCCTCTCCACCTTTCAAAAACAATGCAAAATCAGTAAAAATCCCCCAAACTCTGAAGCCTGCTCTGTAACCACCGACTGCAGTGTTATGTTAGGGTTGGTGCTGCCACTTTCCCCTTGGGTTTATTCTCGCTTGGTATGAGGGAGGAACTGATACCTTCTGTTCACACAGTCCCAGATGCTCTGCAGAATTTAACAGCAGCGTTTCTCTTTCAGTTCATCAGTCAGTTGCTGGAAGTAATCCCTCTGTCAGCAACAGCAGAGAGTGAAATCGCGCTGCCAGCCAATATCAAAGGCCTGCAACAACACTTGTGCGTGGTGCAGCTCTCCAGATTGCTGGGTATCTATCACACCATGGATAAGAAGCAAAAGCTCTCTGTGGTCCGAGAGTTCATGTTAAGATACCGCCATGGATTGGAATTTGGTGAGAAAAAAATCTTGAAGCTAATACAGTGGCTCACTTGTAGCTTTTCGTGAGCAAAAGGCTCTCTCGGGGTCAGAACAGCATAAATGCTGACGGCACCTGTCATGCTGCTAGATAATACTTTGGGTTCACCTTTATGATTGTATCCTTGTTTCTTCCTTCTTTTCAGTTGAGTATCTCAAAGGTAAAGGAGACATTCCCAAGTAGTTCAGGCAGTACCGCTGTACATTTGCAGAATTGCATGTGCCCTTAAGCAAAGCCAGGCTTTCTCTCTGGCTTACATCAGACAAGCGCATGGGCAGGAATGTTAATTTGTAAATCTTGCTGTTGTAGGAGAGTCTCTTATTCTTCCAGTAGATGTCAACATACTAAGGGGCCCAGGGTCCACTTGTGTGATGAACAAGTGCAGCATGTATATGGTTGTCTTGCTTTTTAAGGCGACTCTGGATTTGCTAAACAAAGCCTTGGTTATTGTCTGCCAGATGGCTGGAGCGTTCGGTAACGCTGATGGCCTGAGAGGCTGCTGATGGCACTGGAGTAATTTGTGGATCAATTTTTTTTTTCTCATTTTAGGTAAATCTTGTTTGAAAACTGAATTGCAGTTTTCAGATTATTACTGCCTGCTTGCCGTTCACCTGCTGCTTGATCTGTGGCTAGAAGGTATGTTCCTAAAGTCTGTCTGTCTTAATGCCACCCCAGGTGGTTGTGGTAAGGAGACTGTGTCCTGTGGCCAGTGTGTGCCTGGCATGGCTTGTTCTGCCAATGGCTTTTGGAGTTTTTTCTCATTATGAGGCATTTCAGGAGTCCCCTGATTCAGTTGGTGTTGGATAGGAACATCGCTGACCTCTGAAGGGATTTCACTTTTTCAATTAATTCCCCTAAGTCCTGGCAGAGCTCTGCTGGTAGCTTCCGCAGCTCAGTGCTGCCTCTCTCCAGCAGCTCATTCAGAGTTTGCCATGTGGATAATGTTTTTCTCTCTGCACAACTTCTGCTGACAGTTCCCTTCTGATGTCAGCAGCGTTTGGAGAGTGTTTCTTTCCCTCCCTGACATACTTTCTTTTAGACACCCTGCTTCTAGACCTTCTGCTGAGACCTGTTGCCTTGTTTTGTGTTCCTGGACTGCACATCTGCTCTCCTGTTAGTCTCCTAACTGCAGAGTCAGTGTCCAGTGGTGCTTTTTGTGGGTGCTGTTTATATTCCCGCCCCTCAGTGTAGTTGCCAGTTACACCTTTGTATTCCTCAAGGAATACAAGGAAGGCTCAGTCTCTCAACCCGAGGGAGATCCTAACAGGTCACTGGTGGAGCATGGGCTCTGTAATTCTGTGCTGCTACTCTGTGGAAGCTCCAAATCCTGAGCAGGCCAGGACTCATCAGGACTCATCAGGAGCCGCAAGTGCTGTGCTCTGTACAAACATCAGCCAGATGTTCCCTGTGAAGAATTATTCCTCTGCTTTTCCCTTGGAGAGCAGCTATAGCGATGGAGCGGGCATTACATTTTGGGGGCAGCAGCGTGACTGTTGAATGCCATCTGCATATTTTAACTGCACGGGACTGTTTTGAGAGGTGTGTGATGTGGGGAAGCTTTGGTGCCAAAGCAAATTGAGCCGGGAGTGTTCAGTGCCCCTCTCTGATCACACTTTGTCTGTGTTCTCGGTTTCATCACCAGGTGAAGAGACAGCTGTGTGGCAGTGCCTAACTCTCTTAGAAGAAGGGTTGTCTCATAGTCCTTCTAATGCTCAGTTTAAATTGCTGCTCATTCGAATCTACTGCAGGCTTGGTGCATTCGAACCTGTTGCAGAGCTCTATGCCAGCCTTGATGCGAAACACATACAACACGACACCATCGGGTGGGTAGTATATACTGAGAATAATTGGTGGTGGTGACCAGAGATCTTCGGTTTTGCTTCCCAAAGTTAGGAGATTATCAAGTTTTCCTACAGTGTTGTATAAAAGTGTTTGGGAATTACCTGGGATGCATCTAACAAAGTATACTTCTCCTCATGGAATATCTTTTCCTGCATGATTTTGATCAGTTTTGGATTTTCAGAGTATTAACTAAAGGGAATCTGAAAGAAACTTGTGAAAGTTCTATCTTTATGCCAGTCGTAGCTTGGTAATCTGGCTCGTGTCCTTGCTCAGCAAAGCTTGGGAGCACTAGTTAAAACAAATGTACCAAACGACCGTGCCTTGGTGAGTGTGTTTGTGGGTGTCTAAGGAAGGCTCTTGCACACTTAGCAAGGTGCAGGGAGGAGCTCTCAGCCCCTACGTACTGATTTTTAGTTGTTTGGGTTTTTATTATAAATAATTTCGTCTGTTATTGTTAAAAGCTTACATTTTTATGTGAAAGTTGTGATTGCCAACTGTAAATCTCCAGAATTTTGGTTAAAGCTGGACTGTATTGCAGTTCCCCTGGAGCTGCATTTGAGGTTCAGGCTGCTCTGGGGTTGCCTGCTGATGTTTGACTTGTGCTGTGTTGCGTTGCAGCTATCTTCTGACACGCTATGCAGAGTCACTGGGCCATTACGCTGCTGCATCCCAATCCTGCAATTTTGCACTCAGGTTTTTCCACTCCAACCAGAAAGATGTAAGTTGAAAGAAACCTCTGTGTCCTTGTACCAGTCAAGATGTCTTACAGGAGTCTGTGCTGTACATGAGGGCTTACAGAAACACACTGGTTGATAACATGGGTTGGTTATTGTGCACCTTGGTTTGTAGTAAAGTTTATCTGAATGTGGTTTCTCATTACAAGAACTTGTAACTCATCATTAGATGTTTGCTTTAGCTTTCCTCTCATAAAAGGGTTTTAATGCTCCTAAAAAACCACAAACCAACCACCACCAAATAGGTGTGATGACTTTTAAATGAATGGATTGTGATTTTTATGCGGTAATTGGAGTGAAATGTCACGTGACGAAGTCCTGGTGTCCTGGAACTTTTTGGTGGTTTGGAATGTCACAGAGCAGCCAGGAATGGGTGATGGCATACATATGGATCCTTTATGTTACACTGCCTCAAGGAGTGGATTTTAGCGATGGCTGTGCCAGGCACAGGATAGTGAGGAACGTGCGCTAATTTAAAAGGCAGGGAGAGCAAAATGAACAAGGTGGGAGGTTTTTGGAGGGTAAAACCAGACTTTTGACATCTCAGCTCTGCAGAGAAGAGCCCATGACTAAGCACATTCTTTTCAAGTGATAGAACTGAATTGCAAAACTTGATCTTTTCCTAATGGGAGCTACCTGGTTTATTCCATTTACCCCTAAAAGCAATGAGAACAAGAGAAAGTAGTCTTGAATGAGAGTTACAGATCTGGAATCGAGGAAATAAAAGGCTGGATTCCAGTAGCTGAATTCTTCCAGAGAGATCAGGTGGTGCTTAAAACAGATGCTGTGCCCGGGCATCCACCATGCCTGTAGCATGCTGATCACTGCTAAGTACACTTACTGATCTCTCTTGGAAAGTATGCTCTGATGGATGTCCTGATACGTTCCTAAGGGAAATACCAGTTATGTTTCAGAGTTCCCAGAGAATCGTGAAAAACAGGTGAGGTAGGAGAACAGTGGAATAACACAACTTTGAAGTCTCAGTGGAAGTACATTGGGCAAATGGGAACAGAAGTAGTCCAGAGTTGTGGTAGGGAAGTGTCTGCACATCAGTCCATCTCCCTAGAACCTGCAAGGCAGCCCCATTCCAAGAAGTGGGTGTATCTCCTGTGTATTCATATTCTACAGTTTGAGCACTGTTGAGAGGTAGGTGAAGGAGTTTTATCTTTTCCTTCAAAAGAAACAAAGGTGTGATCCAGTTGTAACTCAGCCAGTCAGCCACTGGCTGAGTTGGCTCCAGAGGCACTGCAGGCACGCAGTTCACTTTCCCACTGTCCCAGTAACAAATGACAGCACAGGACTTGTCTGTACTGAATAGTAAAGATACCAAAGACCTTCGCACGGTGATCCCTTGGAAGAAGTACCCGTGCTCTGTTGGCAGACCAGGTCATCCCCACGTACAAGGTGCATGTTGCTGTTTACCTGTGCCTGGGAGGTGGATGCTGAGTTGCCATCACCCGTCTCTGACACAGAAATGTCACCGTAGGGAGCTGGATGTGCAGAGTTGCATCTGGATCATGTGATGGGAGCTTGCTCTCATCTGTTTCCCTTATTTGCTCACTGTTTAAGCACTGATGCTGCTTAGTAGAGTCTTTGAGTTCCTTTGTGCAATGTCCTGAGCTGGAGAGAAGCCCTGGATCCAGCCAGCTTTCTCCTACGTGTCTGTAGATGGTAGTGGTGGCTTTTATTTTCTTAACAGGAGTAACTTGTTCCATCTTGTTTAAAAGTCACTTGGTGGATGTTAATGAAAAGCATACCTGTCTAAAAATGTTTGACTGCTGGGTGCCAGGTTAAAAAAAAAAAAAACAAACCCCAAAACCACCACCAAACTGGAAAACCTATTGCATAGGATTTATTTGCTTGGGAACACTACACTGTAAAGTGTCAAGAAACCATTTTTTTTCCTGAAAACCAGTCTGAAGCAACTTCAGATGTGGTTACCTTGGAAGTAAGTAATTTATTCTCTTTGGAATGAATGATTAAGGTGCTTGTGGCAGAGAAGAGCTGATTTGTCTCTGGTAGCTCAACATCTGTATGCAGGCAAAGGCCGTCGTCCTGTTCAAGAACTGCTGCCAAGAAAATGCTATTTGACTCGTGTTCCAGAGATCCTGAGAAGCCTGAATGGTTTGACCTGCCTCGCTACCACACCGTCAGAGGTTGAAACTGCAAGAGGGGCAGAAGTGATGCAATCAGCAGTGGGTAATTCCTCATGCTATGAGATAAGGATGTGACTTTGGAACATGCTCGTATCATGTCTCATCTTGGAGACAGAGTATTGCGACCAAAGGATCCTAAGCCACAGTTTATCTCTGGTAGCCACATTTCCCTTGAGATTTGGACACTTCAGTCATTGCCACCTCAAGATCCTTTTTTCAGTTGGGAAGTGCACCAAAAGCTGTACTGATCTGGAAACAGCCAATGTCCTTTAAAGCAACTGTGAGGCACAAATTCCAGAGGTGAAGGCTCAGTACTGTTTGCCTGGGATAATGTCATGACAAGAACGGAGACAAAAGAGAGGACAACTCCTCGTAAGACATGTCCCAGATACCACAAAGTCAGAATCTGCTTCCAGTTTCTGTGGTTCTGCTGGGGGTGCCCCTCATGCTCACAAGTCCTGATGCCAGCTTCCCATTCGAGTCCCATCGCAGCACCAAACTGCAGTGTTAGAGGAGGACTGTCCTTTCAAAGCTGCCTTCCTACGCAATCTCCGACACTGCCTGCTCCTCTCTAGGCTGATGTTTAAGGTAGCTAGAATGCCTGCTACAGCACAGAGAACGTGTCCTGCAGCACGCCGTGCGTGGGACTGCCTAGAACAGGAAGTGTGGGATAGAAGCAAAGTGGTCTGGCCTAAAAATACAGTTACTGATTCAGCCAGATTGCTTTGGATAAATACATTTTCCTTCTGACTTGCTGAACTCAAGAGTCTGCAGCAAAACCTGCGTAAGAGGCCCCATGAATAACAGCCATCTAAGATACTGTGTGGTCCTGACATCATATTTCTGCTCTGGGAGAAGATGCCAAGGACAGGGAGGAGAGAGGAGGCAATATCGCTATATTTGGCCGAAACTAAAAAGGCAACTTCATCCTTCTCCAGATGGTCCCCCTTTAAATACATAGAATCATAAGTGGTCTTTCTAATTTTCTTGTGTCTGCCCATCTTTAACTTCTCCAGATACTGCAGGCAAACAGAACACCAACATGTCCTGTGGGGATTTAAAAAAGACATCGATGCAGTTGAATTAACACCTATAGCACAGCCCTGCAGCCTGGCAACGAACTCTGCAAGGCTGTTTATCAGAGGGTGTGTTGTTGAATATTTAGTGGGGTTTTTTTCTATACAGTGCAAATAACCAAATTTCTTAGGGAAAAGAAGACAGAGCTGCCTGGAGGACATCCCATACTTTGAAAGGGAGGGGAAAAAATGGTGTGCTTTGCCTGTGAACACTGGCTTGTAGTCTCTCAGCCTCCCAGCCAGGTTGAGTCTATCAGTACCACGTAAAGCTCGGTTAACCAGGGGCCTTTTTGGTGCCTTTCATAATCTTGTTCAGAAGAAAGTCTTTGATTTGCCAGAGCTTCTCACTTGTGGAATAATTCTGATATTAAAAAAAAAAGCCATTGGTCTTGACTGGGACCATAAATGGTTTGCTCTGTCTCTGGAGTTGGCAGTTTTCATTGAAATACAGTGCTTGTTTGGAGGTCCTTTGTCCTGCATGTCTCCTTATGGAAATACTTGGACTGGGGTGAAATATTAGTTGCATGCTTTGTATTGCTGCATTTTATCAGAGGGGAAACCAGTTATCCTACGGATCCTGACGGTTTCCTTTGGGGTTTAGATTGTATTGTAAGGCGCATACACCGCGTGATGTTACCTTGTGATACTGTATTCCAAAAAATCTAATAAAGAGAAACAAAAAAAACCATGTGAGTGACTTTTTCTTTTTTAAAATCTATGTTGTGGTAATGTGATGTGTATCCAGTTCCAGAAAATCTGGGATATATTTATTTTCCCTGAAAGTACTTTTCACAATGAAACAATGATTGAATTATTTCAGTAACGCATCTCCAATAAAAGCCTTCCAAAATAATCTCTCCCCTCTTTAAGTTTTTTGGGGTTTTTTAAGTGTCAGTGGCAACAGGAGTGTGATGTTTCTTAGGGCTGGTGTAGTTATTGAATTGCAACTGCCTGGTGGAGCATCTGGGCATTCTCAAAGTAGCAAAATTGCTGGGGTGACTCAGACAAGCAGAAGTGCAAAGCTGCTCCCAGGGACTGAGCATCTGCCAGATTCTGTACCTCTGGGTTAATGAAAGCCACATAAATGCAATTTCTTAGCAGTGACCTTGTTAAACTGGTTATTTTGAATTTGTGGGAGTAACTAATACAGAGATGATGTGTGTTTTCTTCCAGACCTCAGAACATATCATTCAAGCCTACAAGTACGGTGCGTTTGAGAAGATCCCGGAATTCATTGCATTTAGAAACAGGCTGAATTCCTCCCTTCACTTTGCTCAAGTTCGCACAGAACGGATGTTGTTAGACCTCTTACTTGAAGCAAATGTGTAAGTACAACAGCAGCGAGCACAGTGCCTTGCACGAGGAGAAAATTGGGGGATTTGTGTGTACGCAGAAGCACAGCCATGTGAGACCTTGGCAAGTTGCAGCTTATTGGCAGAAATCAGTGAGCTCTGCATGTCTCCTCTGTTGTCCCCTTCAGCATCCTTGTCAGTGCCATGCAGGTGTAACACTCCTGACAAAACAAGAGTTGAAAAGTGGAGAGAACATCATCGTTACTGAGTCATGTTTTCTATTTCTCAGTGATTGGATGTTTGATTGAATGTTTCCTCTTCTTACACACAGATCAACCAGCTTAGAAGAAAGTATAAAGTCCATGGGTCTGAGCCCAGAGGAGGATGACATTCCATGGAAAGACTTGCGTGACAACAGAGACCTGACAGTCTTGTTTAACTGGGATCCAAAAGGCAGGTGAGCAGAAAAACCCTCAGCAGTATAGTCACGCCTCATCCTTACAGCACTCATGGCGAAGAAAATCCTTTGAGGGCAACTGCCACATTTTAAATGTTCTCTAGGCTGGCTAACTGCAAACTTAACAAGCATCATTCATCACTTCTAGCAGTGCTGCCTTTTTACACATTAATACAGTTTTCTGAATTTCTGACCTTCCTCTTCGTACCATGTTCAGTAACTTTGGGTAGGCTGTTGTACCTGAGTGAAGCTTGCTAATGTGCAAAATTGAAGCATTTGCCTGAAAACATGTGGTGCCTTTCTCTAGGGACATTTCTGAAGAACATAGGAAACTCTCACTGGAGGAAGAAACCATGTGGTTGCGAATCCGGTCTTTAACTTTAAGGCTAGTAAGCGGACTCCCAACTCTTAGTCACACTATTCAACCAAAGAACTCTGAAAAGACTGCAGAGAATGGCGTCTCATCCAAGATTGATACGATTCGTTCCCTGCTTCAGCAGCTGGAAGCGGCAGTGGATTCAGGGAAGAAGTTTCTAGAACAAAAAATTCAGGTACCCATTAAGGAAAAAAAGCTATCCCCAAATAGTAAATGAACGTGAATGCAAGCAGAGAAGCTGAATGCATCTTGTAACGTCCGGCAGGCTGCAGAATGCACTTAACTGACCCTGAGTTTGTAGTGTATGAATCTGACTGAGAGATGTGCCAAACACTGTGTTCTGGATAAGGAAAAGCTGCAACACCTTTATCTTTTTCTTTGCTTCTTGCCTAGTATCCTGTCCTTGGCCCTCCTCCTACCCGAATGGCTGGCTTCTTCAGTAATGGCAGCTGTCAGTGCCAGACTAGCTTGTTTTATCTTGTTAGTGATATTTATGAACTAGATACCAATGGCTTAGGTAAGTGTTTGTGGGGGGGCTTCGCCAGATTGGTGTGATAATGTGGTGGGAGGGAGTGAGATGTGTCTCCGTTCAGTTTGGAAGTTACTATGGATTGGATGATGTGGACCCAAACTGTTGCTTATGAGTTAATTTTTTGATTGATACTTAATTAGCTGAGAGACTGTGCTGTAACATGGTTTATGCCAGTCTTTGTTTCTGTACAGTGAATGTTGATGGAATATCTCTGTGAAAGCAGTTGCATTTGCTTTTGGACTGCTAACATTAAATTACATTGGAAAAAATGCCTCTTGGCATGAATTTGATAACTTGTTTGTTTTTTCTTTCAGAAGATTCAGCAGAAATTCAGGAGAGGATAGGGAATAGTTTCAAGTCTTTAGTAGAACGACTAACAGGTAAATGGTAACTCAGGAGTAAGCGCTGGTAACTAAGGTAGCGCTTTGTGGCACTCCAAGGATGCACTGCTTGCAGAGTGCACTGTCATTATGTGGGGGGAAGTGTATTAATGTATCTCAGACCCATCTGAAGGATTCTTGAGAACAGGCTGAGATTCCCTTTGGCTTTGCCTGATGATGAAGCTGTTGCATGCTGCATGATGCCATGATGTCACGTCGTTTTGCTAACTTGCATTCTGATCTTAGCAACTGTTTCTCCAATACTTAGTCTGGATGTGCTAATAAATGCCATGGAGATACTGTTTGTAATAAGATACAATACAGAGGAAATTTAAAAGCTCGACCCTCTTGAGAAGCTTTGGCTAAATTTATCATTAACTGCTTAGTGATTGGTCCTCCGACAGCTTAGCACGCTATGCTGTGATATGAACCATACAGAAAATAGGCATTTAAGTTGGTCTGTGTGTCTGGAATAAGGCTTGTCTCTCTTTTTTTTTTTTTTCAGACTTGTTCAGTAAATGTAAAGGAGATTTGATTGAAGTCAGAGATGGCACCTTGAAAACTCACCCAAACCTGTTAGAAAACCTAGTCTTCTTTGTCGAGGTATTTTTGTCTTTGGAAACTTGAAATTTTGAAGTATTTTAGGATAGAAATGTTAGTATTAAAATGCAGCAAAGGTTCTTTGATCTCAGTCATTCGTGAAAGCAGAGGTTTAACTATTCTGCATCGCATCAGTAGAAGCACTAAAACAAGTTTAGTGTTTTAAACTCCTCCTGCAAATCCAACTTGTAACGTTTTACCTTATTTTTCCCTCCCAGACAATCTCCATTGCCTTGTGGGTATCCAGTTACTGTGATGGTGTCCTCCGACCTTTTAAATCCAACCTGCAAAAAAAGAAGAAGAAAAAAAAAGAAAGCAGTGTAGCTATGGTAGGCACATATTCCTTTATTCTCTTCCCCCACTCCGTACTTATACTGGAGAAAAAATCGGGATAGATGGCACATTAAATTGTTTTCCATAAGCTCTGATTTGAGGCAGCTGGCGCAGGTTAGAGATGCTCAGATGGAACTGTCCTTTGAGTAGATGTTAATACATGCTTAAAAATGTCTTTGTTTTTGTAGCCACCTGTATTTACGCATTTTCTGGATTATGTTAATGAACTACAGACGTTAACTTCCAATGTAATAGATCACATCAAAGGGCTTGAAATCATTCTGACTGCACTAAAACTTGAAGAGCTGTCCCTCAAGGACACTCTGCTTTTACAGGTAAGAACTTGCAGCCTTGTTTGTGTGCCCCTAGTGTGTGTGACATAACATAGCAGCCCGTATGTGCGTGCCTGGGGAATGACTTTGTTGAAGGCTTTTCCTAAAAACTTTTTACTGGAAGAGGGGAAAAAAACCCCAAAACACCCAAAACCCCAGTGTGTTCTGATTGACTTAATTGCCCTTAACCACAGGTGACAGACCAGGCTACTGGAAAGCTTTGAGAGGGATTTCTTATAGCCTTGTCATTTCTTATGACCTTGTCTGATCAGTTCTAACTCTCGGCACTAAATAAGATCCAAACAAGGGAATGTCAAAGTTCTTGGGGGGTGCGGTATGTTAGTGAAGAAAAACTTGAGGTTTTAACATTGTTTTGTTGTCTGCAATATGACTTACAGTGTGCAGTAATGGATACAAAATACTTATTCCAGGAAACAATTGAATTTTACCTACTGCTGATTAGTCACTTCCCTGGAAATAATTACTTGATCTTTAAAGAAAAACAAGTGGCAACTCCTCCCTGCTGCCCCACCCCCTCATCCTCTCCCAGCTATACACCAGAGAGTAATGGGCATTAAACATGCCAAACCTCATGCCAAAGGGAGATGTGTGAAGCATGGGTCTAATGAATAAGTTTGGCTATTTAAACCATGGTGATCAGATAAGCTTTAAGCTTTGCGACAGACAAGTTAATGTTACTGTCACAGGAGATCTTCTGACTGTTTGGTACTTACTATGAACGTATTTGTTTAAAACAGCTGGTTGGAGTCCTGAACGTAGTGTCAGAGCCCAGCTGAAAAGCCTAGAGAAGGTGACTGGAAGCACAGAACTGAAATTTCTTCAGTGGTGCTCCTAAAATGCATATGGAGATAAAAAGTGCAACGTTAGCAAAGTGGTGGAATAGGCATCATCTTCTGATGCACGGGGGAGAGGGTCTGGGGGCGGGATGAGGTTTGGCCCACGGGGCATTCGCCTTCATGGTTGCCTGGGTGGGAGAGCTGGAGGCTTTTGAACTGGGGAGGATTTAAGAGCAGCACCTATGTATTTTGCAATACAACCAGCCACCTAAGCTGCTGTTAGCCAGCTTGTATTTTTTTCAGTTGGATCGTCCAGTTTATTTCACAACTTGTTCCTTAAAATTTTCTTTGTTGCTCCATGAGGATAATGTCAAAGTATGTCAAAAATAAAACATGTAAAAACCTGCCAAAACTGATAGCAAGTGAGGCAACACCTTAGACAGTATTTAATGCAACAGATCTAATCCCTTTGGGAAAGACAGATACCACTGTGCTGAATCGGTGACATCTGAACCTGTCTTAGGCACTGCAGCAGCTCACTGTGCTTTGGGATTTGGTGCGGGAGTCTTTTAGCTGCTTCACTTGCTGTTTGACTAGACTTTTCCTTGCAAGAAATTCTCTAATAAATGCTGACTACAATAAAATGCCATACAGGCTCGGAATATTTGCACAAGGATGTTTCCAGAAGTTTTGAAGAAAAGTTAATGTGTTACCAGCCTTGTCTGGGCAATGCCAGTACCAGCAGGAATTGCTGCTGCTGAGCAGGTGCTTGTCCTACCCTGGTATTTTCCCTTGTAAATTTACACCATGGTGCTCATAAACTTCTTAGCAGTGTTTAAGGTGGTGCAAGTTCAACAGGAAGATGCGAGTGGTTGCTGTGGAGTGATTGAATTCTTCTTTTGCATTTTGCAGGAAGAAAAAAAGTTTACAAAGACTGTGCAAGAGAAGGTGCAGAGCAGTTACCATCACTCAGTTCAGGAAATCGGAGAGCTGCTGAAAAAGAGACTCGATACCATCAAAAAGCTAAAGATTTGAGAAATGCATCTTTGACAGACTCCACAGGGGAGTGACACCAGAGTCCCAGACAGAAGCAACATCCAATATACCATCACTTTAATCCAGAACTTCCTCATAATGCATGAAGGACTTAAAAGTCATAAACCGGTTTTTTAGGTATTACAGATGTATTGAGCTGATTTAAATTATTGTACATAAATGAGAAGCAGGGACCCATATCAGGGTTTGACCACTTTTTATACATGTTCATAAGCATATTGCAACAGAAGAAAACTACCTTTCTTCCCTTTTGATCTCTAGAAACAACTGGAGATGGTCTTTAGAAGCAGCAATAGAAATCCAGTGTAAAGCATATATCTCAAAGGAGTTGTATTTTCATCACCATACAGTGTTTATAATTTTTGTATGGTCCTTGCCTTAGAAACACAGAGTTGTAGATGCCCATGTCAGCTGCCTCCAGTGAAATCGGCCCGTTTCCAAGCTGCCTGTTTTGTCCCCTGGTCCTTCCGAGTGAATTTGCTCGTTTGGTGTTGGCCCAACAGGGAGAAGGGAGGCTGCACTGGAGAAAGACCCTCTGCATATGGCTTTCCAGCACAGCCCAGCCCTCCTGCACAGGGTGGAAGTGGGCCTGCGCCCTGTCTGGTGGCCAGGCAGGGTTCCCTCAGGAGAGGACTGCGGGAAGGAAGAGGTGGTGTCAGTGTACACACAAGTTGTTTTCCTGTTTGGAAAGGTTATGAACCATATGAGGAGCAAACTTGACCATTAAGCTTGAGAGAAAGAGAGATGGGAATTAGTGTTTGAGCAAAAAAAAAAGACAAAAACCAGAGACCTTGTACATAGCCGCGGTGAAGTCTGACACCGAGGTCTGGTTTCACGTCAGCTAATGTAAAAGAGCAATCATGACTTTTAAAAAGTGTATTTAGATTACTGAAACTTTAAGACTTAAATATTTTAATAGAAATTAAATCCTATTGGCTTTGGTTTTACGTTGGCAGAGGTAACTTTTGCTTCCGCTGTGGTATGAGGCTGAGAATCCTTTTTGTAACTGTACGCTTGCTCTTTGCAGTTGATCTTTGATTATTTGAGTACCAGCTCGTTAGGCTTTCTGTTAGAAAGTGCAGTCACATCATCTGCTCCCACTGAATCTGCATTTCTGCTGGGGTTTGGGTTTTTTTCATTTTAAAGGAGTAATGCAGCCTATAATTGGTAGGCAAAAAATGAAGTTACTTGTACCTGCCGTGCAAGGGGCAGGTCAGACTTTACGGATTCCTTGTCTTCTGATTTAAAGCAGCTAGTACCTGAAGTCTATATTTAAAGTTTTTAGAGAGCTGACAATCCTACCTTTGTCACCTCTTCTGAATGTTTTGTTAGTGATGCTAGAATGTTGATGAGAGTATTTTTTTAAAATAAATCCCCTGTATTAAAAAAAAAAAACCAAAAAAAAAAACACCAAACATTGCTGCTCTTGCTGGATTTAGTTTTGCTTTGCCCCATCCTGAAAGGGAAGGAAGAATGTCTGCAGGTTGTCTATCCAAATTGATGGTTTGATTGCGAAGTCTGGTAAGTGCTCTGGGCTGGATGAATACCAAAATGTGTTACGTCTGGTTTATAGTAATGCTTTTCCTGTAGGGAGAAAGAGTTAAAAAAAAACACCAAACAAAGATGATTGTTAGATGTTGTATAGAAATACTTTTTTTTGAACAAAGGGTGTGCTCCTTAAACTAAAGACAGGTGACAGATTGATGGTTTGACGTGTGTAGGTTAAGTGAGAACAGTCCCATTGCCAATGTGCTGCAGTTCATAAAGAAGCCCTGGGCCAGTGAGCTTTGGTTCAAAGGGGCAAAGTGCTGTTCCTGAATGTCTGTGCCCACTCTCCCCACAGCAGCACAAACCAGAGAGAGCTCTGCACAAACACCAGCATAGAATGCAGCATTGACACAGTGCCCTTATGCAGAGGGGACAGGCCAGGGCCTGATTAATACTGGAATTTCCTTCCACTGCTGCTACAACAGGTTGAATTCAATCCCTCATATCAATAAGCGATGGTGAAAATCAAAGTGAAATGTAAGGTTGATTAACCAGGCTTTTAAAATCCTCCGGTGTGCCTGAGAGCAGAACTTGTTTTGTTTTGGTTTTTTTTTAATTAAAAACAAAGTTCTCTGCATCAGCTCTCTAAAGCAGAACTGAAACTGTTACGGGGGGGACACACGGGGGATGGACCTGTGTCATCTGAAGCAAATCTGAGAAGAGGTGGAACTATGGCTTGCACCCACTTCCCGTCACCAGTGTTTGGCATGGCACAGGCCGAGTGTTGGCCAGTCACTCAGAGCATCCCCCAGCCAGCACAGGGGCCATGCTGTCTGCTGGGTGTTAGCTGCTGTCCTGGTTCCAGTTTCAGCCACTGGCAAATGATAATTATTGGGGGGGGTTTGATTACTCAGTGTTTTATAAAACCAGATGCCACCTCCTAACAAGCTGTGGTTTACCAGAGGAGATGGTGTACCAAAATGACTACATACTGACTGCTTGGGGGCTTAGTTGAGGGAGAGGGAGAATTTCTCTTCCCCCTATAAATTGTGTACAGTTAAATATATTATATATTTCTTAAGAAAGAGCATTTCCCTTCCAGAATATGTCCCGCAGGGTCCCGATAAGAAATTCAAGCTCTACCCCGTTGCTGCTGTTTCCCCTTTTCCACTCTTAGGATTTTTTTTTGCTTTATTTTGTTGTTGTTGGGTGAACTGAGAGACGTACCTAGAAGAAGCTACCACGACTACTGTTTACAGACTGAAAAAATACTGCTTTTGTACTACTGGGATCATGAGCCAGGATCCTTTTACAGATTCCCTCAAGCTCTTCTCTTTGCTTAGAATCGGTGTCTGATGTAGGTGAAGGCCAGAAGTCCTGCCTTGCTTCGTCTACATGCAGGAAAAAAATGTACAACGCCTGTTTGTTACCCGTTTTTGTACTTTTTAACTGTTCAAAACTTGTGTTTCTGTTTTGCAGTCATTGATAATCATGACTCTTATTTTAACCGCTAGTACTTTCTGTTGTATCTGCAGCCTTACCTGAACTTTCTCTTCCTCGGTTATTCGTTGTTAATTTATGACTGTAGAAGATACGTACGCCTCAGCCTTCTACGGACTTAAGTGACACAACTGCAAATGACCTGCTTTAAACTGGATGGGTTTATAATTTATATAAAAGTCAGTTTCGTTACAAATCAGGATCGCTGCCTCTTTCCTTGCTCTGGCTTTGTGGGTGCTCTGTCTGGAGCTTTGTCCGGCCCGAGTGGGGCTGGATGCTCAGGGTGCTGGGCGAGTAGCAGCCCTGCGGAGGGGGGTGATGGAGAGCGGTATCGGGGCGGGGGGGGGGGGAGGATGGGTGCTTTCCAGCTCCGGGATGGGTTCTGCGCGCTGCCTGCCAAGGCAAGGGGCGCGATCCTCAAGGCTTTCTGCTCCATCCTGGGGATCGCCTCCCCCATTCCGACGTGCTTGAGAGGGCTGGGTGTAAGCACACCGAGCGCGGCCGGACCGCTGCAGGCTCCCCTGCGAGGTTCGGTCCTGCCTCGGCCTTTCCCTCAGCGCTGCCCGCTGAGGGAAGGCGGCTGTCGGGGCGCCCTGCCCGCCCCGTCGGGACGGTGTCAAGCCCCAGGCCGGGCCCGCCCCTGAGCGTTGCCCCGGTGCCCGGTTGGGCGCGGGGCGGGGCCGGTCCCCGGCGGCGGGCGCCGCTCCGCGCGGTCACGTGTCCCGGCAGCTCTGCTCCCTCCGCGCTTTCGCCATGGCTGCGGCGCCCGCCGCCGGCTCCCTGCTCCTCTGCCTGCTGGGCCTGGCGCTGTCCGGCGGCAGCGCGCTGCACACTAAGGGCTCCGTGCCCCTCGACGCCATCACCTTCTACAAGGTACGGCGGGCGCCGCCGGGTCCGGCGGAGCGCTCGGGGCGGGGAGAGGTTGGGGGGCCGCTCCGGCGGCGCGGCGGCCATGTGCCCCGCCGCCAATGCCGTAGCAACGGGCGGGCGGCCGCGGAGGGCCGGGGGATGGTGCGGGGGATCAGGGGTGCGGAGCGGGCTGCGAGCGCGGGGCCGACACCCCCCCTCCCCGCCTCCCCCTTCGCCGGCGCGGGGGCGCGCCAGGGCCGGCGGAGCGGCCGAGGCGGCGGGCCCGCCGCGGCACAGCCAATAGGAGCGCGGCAGCCGCGACGGACGGCCAATCGGCGTGGTCCAAGTGGAGCCGGGCCGCCGGGGCAGCGCTGCGGCCGGGGAGTGGGGGGGCCGGGCCGGTTCGGCTGGGCCAGGGCAGGTTCAGGTCTGCCGCCCCGGCTCCTCGGCCGAGCCGCGGAGGAGCCGCGGGTGGCTGTCTGCTGGTGTGCCCGTGCCTGTGCCCTAGGGCTGCGCAGCGAGTCGGGGCCGTGGGGGCTGACAGCCCGGGCCCGTGCCGCTTCGGCTTTGCTCAGCGAAGCAACAGGCCGCCGGCAGCCGCAGGTTCGGTTCTTTCCCCCGCTGAGTCACATGGAAATGCAGGTGGCTCCCGGGAGCCTGGCAGGATTCTGGTTGGAGCAGCAAGTGGTGCTGTGACAGGTGTCGCAAGCCCGGCTGGAGGCAGATGGCGAGGCGCCGATCGAGGGGGACGTGTCGGATGGCAGGAGGGAAGCACCGGCTGCAGCAGCGAGAGATGAAGAGACAACAATCAGCTGAGCTGTTTGCAGAGTGCCTGCCCTGAACAAGCTGCTCGGGCAGGAGCAGATAGTTCGTGCCACATGCCAGCACCACGCTTGATTTTTCTCTGCTGTCGCAAACCAGTTTTGGTGTTTTAGTGCTGCAACACTCTACAACCCTTAGGAGCTTCCAGCTCTTGTGCAGCAAGAAGGGTTTGAACTGGCAGAACGCTGCAAGAGGGACGTGGAAAGACCAGCAGCTTGAGCAAAGCCGTGGCACCTGCCATGCTCCCTTCTCACTGGGTTAGCAAGCAAAGCGACTGGTGGCACGGGCCCGTGGGCTGTTGTTAACTGCTGCGGCCAACTGTGGTGTCAGTGCCTGCGGTGCGCTTGGGAGGTGGGGATGCGTGTTGCAATCTCACCCTGTTTGCTAGAAAAACGATTTTGCAAGGTCTTCTCCTGGAGGGAGGGACAAAAAAAAATCCCAAACCAGGCAGCAGATGTATTTCGAGCTGATGTGAAATGGCATCACCTGGGCAGAGGAAAACTCAAAGGCAGTGAAGAGGAACCGGTGAACACACGGATTGTCTGTTTCCTGAACCAGCACAGTGCACCTCCAGCATCTCCACTCCTTCCTCACAATGGAGAGCTGCCATTCTCACGCTGGCACACTTCAGAATGACATTAGATGTGGCCTCTATCCTCTTAAAGTCCCACTGGAAATGGTTTAACTGGCTTCCTTCCAAGATGCTAATCAGCTTTACAATAAGCAAATCATGTATAATTAAAGACATAACCCCCCCCTCAACCCTACCACATACTGTCTTTATCATCTGGTGTAGGACTACGAACGCCCAAAGCTCAGTCTTTCCTCCATGCTGCAGTGAGTCATTTTTGAAAGGCTGCAATTATAAAATTTCCATTCTCCCTCTGCATCTCCTCACTGTAAAGGAAAAGAAGGGCAATCTAAAGCAACCTTACGTGACTTACAGCTTGCTCAGGCCTGAAATGCTAATGTTGGGGGTCTTTTTTTCTTCTCTTAGGTAGTTCCAAAACATAAATTTGTCCTTGTGAAATTCGACACGCAGTATCCTTACGGTGAGAAACAAGATGAGTTTAAAAAGCTGGCAGAGAGCTCCGGCTCCAGCGAGGATCTTCTGGTGGCTGAAGTGGGCATATCAGGTGAGGAACTCTGGGCAGATTGGTACAGTGTGGGTCGGCGTGGAGGAATGAAAATTCACTGATGAGAACAGGCTCTGAAGTAATTCTGGTAGTGAGAACGGAGACAGGCCCGGCCTTGTCACACCAAAGCACCCGCTCTGCCACCTCTCATGTGAGCGTAGGAGCGCTCCTTATCTCCTATCTTTCGGCTGGCTAATGAAGCAAGTCAGCCCATGCTGCTAAACTGGATGCCACCCTCCTCATTCAGCAATACTTCATTTGTTTGTTTTCTTTCTTTACCAAGAATTATTTCCAGGGAAGGGGCCTTAGAAGAACCATGCTTTAACCACAAGCCCAGTCAAACAAAGCAAATGTGATACAATTAATTCATTGTGGCAGACCCTCGATTTATTGCTGGTAAAGCACAGCAAGCGGTTGCTGCAGTGTGGCCAGGGTAATTTGATGTTCTTGTAATTGGCTTTAAGAGAAAAGCAGTGAAGGACGGATCGCTGTCACCTTACCCACTCTTGCTTTGTAGGTAGAATTAAGAATTAAAGCTTACAGGTCAGACTGGGAAGTTTCGCCCACACTGAATCTCTAAACACATGTGGGTTTAGCTAAGTAGCATAGTTGAAATTGTCTGAAGTTAGGTTTTTTTGTCCCCAGAAATAAATGCAATTTATATAAGATGAGAAAACACCTTGTAGCTTGTCATGCTGTCAGAATGAAAACGTGTAAGGTACGCTCTCTGCACACGGATCAGGAAAAAAGTCCATTTGACTGTAAACAAGGAGGAAAATGGCTAATAATTTCCCATAAGGAGGGCGGGGTTTGGACCTCGAGGTCCTGCAGATGTCCTGCACTGTCACAGCAAAGCATCATTGGGATCTTGTATTTTTCTTGGAGAGCCTAATGATGGCTTGCCTTGCCCAGGTGATATTCTGGTGTGGTTTTGTTTCTGGGTATGGAGTTTCCTGGCAAAGAGTTTATTAGGGTGTGCTGAAACTCAAGACAAACATCAGTTTGTGTAGGAGAGAATCCTAAATTAATGTTTCCTTTTTAATGTAATTAATGATTAACATACTGTGTTTTCCTGTGTTTCGTTTTCTCTTGATAGATTACGGTGATAAACTGAACACTGAGCTGGGAGAAAAATACAAGCTGGATAAGGAAAAGTTCCCTGTTTTTTACTTGTTCCAGGATGGTGACTTTGATAACCCCTTACCTTACAGTGGCCACATCAAGGCCGGGGCTATTCAGCGCTGGCTGAAGAGTAACGGCATCTATCTGGGTATGCCAGGCTGCCTGAAAGAGTATGACATGCTGGCCAGCAAGTTCATGAGCACTGCTGAGAAATCAGAACGCCAGTCCCTCCTGAAGAAGGGACAAGAGAGCTTAGAAAAAACTAAAGAAACCGAGAAGAAGTCAGCTGAGCAATACTTGAAAATTATGAGCAAGATACTAGAGCAGGGAGAAGAGTTTGCTGCTAACGAAGTTGTCCGAATCACAAAACTGATTGAGAAGAACAAAATGAGCGATGGTAAAAAGGAGGAGCTTCAGAAAAGCCTCAATATCCTTGCTTCTTTCCTGAAGAAGAATAATGAAAAAGATGAGCTCTAACATGTCCAGAGAGCTTTGTACAAGCTGTGAAATACTGTCAAGAGTCCTAACCAGTTCTCCTTATGCAAGCAAACTTCCCGCTGACTTCAAGAGAGCAGCAGATTTCCTTCTGGTATTCTCAGTTTAGAAGATCAAGAGGAAGACATTCCTTAAAAACAGTATTCTGAATGTTGAAAAAAAAAAATCACCGTAAAGCAAGACGGCAGTATTGTGTAATACTATTCAATAACAGTGTTAAAGTAGACACACACTGAAAAAAAAAAAAAAGCACTGAATTGGCCTGAAGCACATTCCTGGTGTTTTTTACAGCTGTTTGTTCCCTGGCAAAAAAAACCCAACAAAACAACTGACATTCAGTGTCACGTTCCATCTTACATGTTGTAAATGGTACAAATTGGGTGTCCCTTGCATCCCTACTTTTCCCTGTTAGTATCCTTGGGGTTTGTGTTCTTTAATCTACCCCTCCTCCCCCCTCCTGCCTTTTGTTTTTCCAATAGGGCTTCTCAGCCTTGTTCTCCTTACATGTTGTTGACCAAGAGACCTGGAGTTTCCTTTTTCTGCTTTCTCCTTCAGTGGCTCCTGTCTCTGTTTGGCTTGGGTATCAGCCAGATGCTGGCAGGCGTAGTGAAGACAGGTCCTCCACGTATCATAACTCGCCCCTCATCTTCTTGCCGGAGCAGCCATTTGAGCAAACACTCTCCTGAGATCCATTGTGATACCCTAACAGAGCAAGTGATTCGAGCTCTGAGCAAAGGCGGTTGGTCTCCTGAGGTGCTATTATACTTAAGACTTGCCAGTTTCTGCAAAAAACACCTTTTTTCGGAGGTAAATTTAGGTGAGTGTTCTTAGGGCTGAAGAGCACATGCAGTGCCCATGTATCTTGCCCATCCTTCCTGTCCAAAGGTTTATTTCCCAGGTTCAGAATAAGGGGGTGTGAGACCAATAAGGACACGTGAGTCTCGAGCCATAGTTAATGTGAACACAGTGTTTTCTCCAGCCTCGTCAAAGCTTCATCAGCATTCAGTAGTTTTACATATTTGAAAAATGAGGGTTTTGTAACAAAAAGCAGAAGTATTCATGCCCCTAGAAGCCTCATCTATATGTTTGTTACAAAGGGATCAGATCAGTCCCTGAGAGGCAATGCCACATGTGCTGTTCATGCCGTGCAGGATTGAGATGGCGACTGGAAGATGTCGCTCATCAGGGTTAGAGTTGAAAGGGGAAAGACGTGTGCATTTTACTGTCAGACTACACTTTCAGCCAAGCAAAACTGGTTTCTGTGGGAGCTTTGCTGCCTTTTGAATCCTGGGGTGGGTACAAGGAGCAGATACTGCTGCAAGATAAAATGTATTACTGATGCTATAATAAAAAAAGAGTTACAACTAACAGCTGCTGCTGCTTAAACTGCTTTCTAGGGAGTCTGCTGCTGCTGCTTTTGCGGGAAGAGGGGAAAGAGGGCTGACCGGCCAGGGGATGCCACCCTGACGTGAAAGGAACGCCCCGGCGATGGGGGGGGTTACATGAAGCGGTGGGAGCGCGTCCTTGGGGCTCGGCTCCCTCTCGTCCTTCGGAGAGGAGGAAGAATTGGGAGGCGGCCCCTCCAGAACCAGTGTGCAGCCGCCCGGCTCCTGAAGGGAGAGCCCTGCCTCAGGCAGCCCGCCATGCCACGCAGCGCCTCAGAAGCGGCTTCGCCCGCGCGCTCCTAAAGGCAGCTCCCCGCCCTCTGACGTCACGGAAGGGCGGTGCCATAGAGCCGCGAGGCATGGTTCGCTGCCAACTTGCGGTGTGGGGGAAGCTAAGTAGGGTCGTACCGGGTCGGCTCCTGAAGGGGTGACTGTGGTGCATGCTGGGGTGGTCAGTCACCCGTGCACCCCCCTGCCGGGGCGCGTTCTGCGTCCCGGTCGGGGTGCACGGAGGCTGAGGAGCGGGTGCCTGGTCCCCGGGACGCTGACCCTGCTCTTCCTCCAGGGCTCCGGCCCCCCCCTCCTCTCGGTCCCTTCTCTACCACGGGGTGCTGCCGGCGGCCGGTTCCGACGGTGAGGGCTGGCCCCAGGGCTCGGGGCGGGCCGGGAGTTTGGTGGCCCCGGGGCGGAGCGCAGGCGGTGCCCGCAGCCCCGGGAGCAGTACGGCGGCGGCGACGGGTCCCCATGGCCCTCCCGGCGGAGGCGGCTCGGGTGGACGCGGGCTGGCAGGAGGTGAGCGAGCCCCGCCGGTGCCGGGGCCCCGGGGACGGCAGCTGTCCTCTCTCCCGGGACCCTTCGCCCCCATCCCCTTCCCACCTGTCCCGGCCAGCCCTTCCCCAGCCCCATGCCCTGCGGCAGCCCTGCCCGCTCCTCCCCAGCGGCTGCGGGCTGGGACCTGCCCCGGCACCGGTCCGCGGATCCCCGGTGTGTGCTTGCCTGCGGCGCCGGGGGGCTGGCGGGGAAGGAGCCGGGCCGTGCTTAGCTCCTCTCCTTCCTTCCCCCACCCTAGATCTACTCGGCTCTCCAGTGGATACAGTTCACCATGGCCGTGCTCAGGTACAGCGCGCTGCTCATCCCGGGATGCCGGGCTGGAGTTTCGATCGCAACGGTGGTTTTTCTCCAGGGAAAATTCAAAAGAGGAATGGCTTATCCCAGCTCCTGCCCCAACCTGTGCTTTGTCTTCTCAGTGTTGTAGGTTCCAGCTCAATTATTGCCTACGCCGTCTTTCAAAATGCAGTGCGGTCCCCCGAGGTAAGGACGGCACCTCTTTTTTTTTTTTCCTCCCTAAATCCAGGTGTTGGTACTTTGCAAAGACTCGGGTGGGTCCGCAGATCTGTGGTTTATGCGGTTAAACCTTGTTTAAGGCTTGCCAAGAGTTTGGCCAGTTGCCTGTGACAGGAGTTGCAGGGACTAACCTTGAGCTGTACCCACACAGGGAGAAGCGGGTTCCTCAGCCCCGCGCTTTCTACTGCTCCAGGAACATCCTCCAGTCGTTCAGACCCATCCTGGGAACAGGGATTTGTTAGCCAGTGTCCTCCTCTGTGGGGTAAAACACCTGGAGGGCTGAGGAGCTGTGTACAAAGCTGCTGAGGTGCAGGTTAGAGTTGTCCCCATAGGAAATGTAGTTACAGGTGTCTGTCTGTCTGTCTTCAGGTGTTTCTGAGTAGTTTTTCCAGGCAGGTGTGCTACTAAAACTGATAGAGCTCAGAGATGCTGCAAAGTTCAGACAAGAAGACACTTGAAAGACAAAGCATTTGTTGTGCCAGGCTCTGCAGTGAGGCTTTGGAAGAGTTAACCTCGTGCCCAGTAGCCCTGAACTCCTCAGATGCTGGGGTGGTGGGGCTGGGGCGCAGGCCTCACTTGGGCTGGGGCTGTCCACTCGTGCACAGCAGATCTGACACGAGCACAGTGCCTGGCACGTCCCGAGTTCATCCTGAATGTGTGTGTGTAGGGAACCCCACGCACCTGGGATGTGTCTGATATGCTGAGCAGGAGGGTAGCATGTCTGCAATAACCACAGAGCTCCATCCCAAGCCTGCTGGGCTCTTGCTGTCCGCAGGCAGTCCCTCTGTCTGTCCAGGACTCACCTGAGGTCATGCATGACCAGGGGACCACACTGTCCAGCCTGCAGACCACATGGATTACAGGCTACTGCTGAGAGCAATCGGGCTGTAGTGTTGGAAGGACACTGTGTTTGTCCTTTCCTCATCTTCAGCATTCTTTGTACATTGTGGGTTTGATCTGCAATCTGGAAAACAGAACTTCCAGGGAATGCTGTAAGCTATCCCCAGGGCAGGCAGGCATGCAGTCAAGCCAACAACTGGTCCATTGTTGGATGAAACAGGGTGGGGAGGAGAACATGAGTCCAGGTTTGCAGGGCAAATCTGCACTGCTTACAGCATGCAGGGCAATCTCACACCCAGGCAGCCAGCCTCCTGGAAACACTCTGCCCAGCACATTGTGAATGAGCTGTGGAGATGTCCCCAGCCTTCATTCCTCCTTGGGAATGCACGAGTTCACCCTTAGTGCAGGGATGAAAACCTGCCTGAGGTTGTGCTGTGCGAGGTGCACATCAAAGATTCCCCCCATCACATCTGCTACATCTGGAGAGCTCCAGACGTGGTTCCCCACTCTGGTATAACACGAAGGTGTCCTGCTCTGATTCAGCAGTCTTGGCCCGTTTACTTCCATGGCTAGAAGTCTGAATTACTCAGGAGACCTTGTGCCATCGGTCATATGATGTGGCTGTGCCGTGGGAGCCACGCTCTGGCTTCTTGTGAGCCACTCATGGCTCCAGGTCACAGATGGACCCTTCCTGCTTGAGGGACTCCAGATGTTTCTGCTCAGATTATTACTGTGAATCCGGATAGGAGGGTTGGATACCAGCTGGAGTGGCTTGCCTGCAGCAGGCTTCCAGGCTTGTGTTCTGCCCGTCTCATCGTTGGTGTTTCAAAAGCTGCAAAATCTTCAGTAACTTCCCCATTGCCTTGTCCCCATGTTTCTGGTCTTAAGGGGAAATATGTAAACAAAGGGACTGGAAGAGATCCATATCAAGTCTTGCCACAAACAGCTTATTCCTGAGTCATGAGGTTCCAGAATAAAATGTTTAAAAACAAACAGCTCTAGAGGCTGGGAATAGAACAATGTTATAAACACTTCCCCTCCTGCCTCCAGCCTAGGAAATCAAATATTGCGTTCTGGAAGCTTGTTTTCTGTCTCTATGGGGTAAATAAAGCTCTTCAACCCGAGCTAAATCATTTGGGAGATTATGAAAAGCAAGGAAGAAAGAATTTCCTCTGTCATGTCAACAGGTTCTGTGCAGGCAGATGTCCCTGGGCAACGGCCAGAGTGAGCTCGTCAACATGGATGCTCTAGCCCAGCAGCTCATCTGAATCATTACGTCTTTACATTCCCTTCCTCTATTTTATAAATACCATTTGTTGGGGTTTGTTTTTTTCTTTTCCCTTTTGCAACAGCCACGCCGCCTTTCAATTACCACTATGTCACCTACTTCTTGATTCAGATTGGTGCCAAAATAGCTCCTCGACCAAACAGCGGTGCCTCACTCCAAGGATACTTGTTGCTAGAGAAAGGGGTCACCTGTTTGATTGCAGAAATTGCCTCTCTGCTTATTCCAGAGCTGATTGGTTTTAACCTGCCACACTCACAAACCAGACGGTGTCCCCAACTGGGACTTTGGTTCTGCACCAACAAGGAAAAGCCTGATTAAAAGAAGATGATTCATAAATGCCACGATATACAAATTGGCTCTGGGTATTTAGTTAGCAACAGTGGTTTGATTTAGTGTGTTGCTCTGTTGGATGGTACAAATACAGAGCTGGACAGACAAGGGTGTTTCAGGGGAGGCAGAGGACCAGTTGTGCTGCTGCATGGCAGAGGGGAGCCCAGACAACATCAGGCAGATCTCCCTAAAACTGCACCTAAGGACAGAGCTAGCTCAATCAGGCCTACCTTTCTGCTTCCCAGTCTTACTAAGCTTGCTCTTGTTGCTCACTGAAGCTAGACAAGCGTAACACAATGCAGTGGGTGGCAAATGATTACTTAAAGGTGTGACACTGAGGCAAATCTCACCAAAACCTCATTTCCATAAAGGAAAAGGATCCTAAAAATCAAGGCCTCCTGAGATGTTTCCATGCTTTGTTTTTAGCATTATAATTTCCTGTGGGAGGAAAAAAAAAATAAAAGCACCATAATTTTCTCTCCAAGATGCTGAAAATTAGGTACCAAAGACTACAATTAAGAACCTAGGTAATTAGGCTGCTTTTACAGAGTGTCTGCTCTCCTTCTAACAACGAAAACGTTGGCCAGAATTCCATACAAATGTTTTCCTGCAGTGTTTACAGCCCTTTTTGGCCAGTGCGTGCAAACTGGAAATGGGCTGGAAACTGCCATTAGAGGAGACGCGACTCTCGAGCGAGACGTGATGTGCAGCAGAGAAAAGTGGCTCTTGGAGTGGAAATTAATCTGGCATGTAAACCAGATTCAGCTTTAGCCACCAACTGAAACGATGCGAAACACGCAGGAAAAGTGTCTGTTTCGAGTTATTTCAGACCAGAAGGAGGGCTTGTGTTTGCCAAAAGTTTGCTTTCTCTCTGGGTTGATTTAAGAAATAACGTTGTTTCTCCCTGCCAGCCTGTCCTGTTCTGCAAAATTATAACATTCTGGACCTTTGAGGTGGTCTCTGTAAGGCTTGGTGCTGCTCTTGGATCCTGGGGCATCATTAGCGGCAGAAAGGGTGATTAGAGCTAGGTTATCTGTGTTGACAGAGCTTCTGAGAGCAAGAATCAGCGTGAGGTTTGCATGCAAAGCCAGCTGTCCTTCCAGAAGAGCTGGGAGAGAAAAGCAGGTTTAGATGACAGGTTACAGCTGCTGGCATGGGTGGATGAGGACGATGTTGTGACCATCCCTCGGACCCGCTGACCAACTTCACTTTCCCCAGGTTCGTCCGCTTTTCTACCTGAGCCTCTCTGACCTCCTTCTGGGCATGTGCTGGCTCGCTGGGACGCTTCTCTACAGCACACCAACCTCCAAGCAAGATCTCATCTGCTATAACCTGCAAGCGACGGGACAGGTGAGTAGCCTTGGCATCACCATCCATGCTGTTACTTTTCACTTGTTGTCTTAATTAGCCTCACTGATGATCAGAGCGTGGCTGGGGGTGGGGGGAATATTTCTAGACAGGCTTTGGCAGAGACTCTCTGTGTCAACTTGACTGATCAGATCTCTTCGTCTTGTGCGTAGAACGGAGATAGTGATGCTTGGGTTAAAGCGTATCTGGTTTGTGAGGAGCAATGAGGAAGGCAAAGAAAGCGTTTCGTGGTTGTTGTGTTTGTGTTGCTTGTGTAAAGTGAGTAGATGGGTCTTCATCTGTTTCCTGTTGGATCTGTGCCGACAATGATCTCCGTTCCTCTCACACGGCAGCTTTTCTATTCCTCTTCATGTTTCCTCTGCCCTGGGCAGGAACAGGCAGGTTCTGCGATTTGCTTCAGCTTGGAATTAGGACATTACTCCTATAAACAGCCCTATTTTGCTCATCTGGCCCCATCCTCTCTCAGACAATCCCAAGGATGCTTGGGGCTGCTCTATCAGCACAAGCTCAGCCCCGTACCCCAGCAATTCAACTGCTTTCCCCCTTTTAAAGGACCCACAAAAACCCGGCTGGGAAGAGCAAGTGGCCATCAGGAGCATCAATGTGTCAGGAGTGCTCGGGCAGCTCCCAGAGAGCGTGATGGTACCAACAGGTGGGAATGCAAATGTCCTCGCTGAAGCTGGAGAGGTCCTCCATGTCCTCATGGTTCTCCATGTCTTCCCTTGCCTTGCCTTTGCATTACAATGGGGGACATGGAAGCATGGAAGCAGGGAAGCAGCTGTGTGTGCGGTATGGAAGTGTTCGCACTGCCGTGTGCCTGGGGACGGGTGCCTGCAGCCTGGGGTTGTGGCAGCAGCTGTTGTGGTGGGTAAAGCCATAATGCCTGTGATGCCAAGAGCAGCTGTTCCACTCCCAGCTTATCTCTGGTTTCTCTTGCTCCCCTGTGCCGCTGTGGAAGCGGCGCAATATGTTCACATTGAGAGAGGGAATCAGTGGGGTGTTTGTAGCACGGTCACTTGGGAATGATGTGGAATGATGTCAAAGATGCTTCTTAGCTGATGATGCTGGGGAAGAGAAGAAGAGTTTGGGAGAGGCTTTTCAGGGCTGGAAGGAGCATGTGGGGCTAAGGGTATTCCTGAGCTGTTTCCCTTGCAGCTTTGCCTGGGGACCAGTTCCTAGTGCTGCTGTGATGATTTTATGGCCTGGAGAAGCCAGGTTGCATCACTAGCAGAGCAGCAGGTTGGATGCAGACAATACGCCATCGTTTCTCAGGGGTGATGCTGCAGGTGTGCTATGCTCCCATGTGTTCCTGGCTCTTTTCTACCTACACGTCTCTGGGATGCCAACAAGGCATGAAGAGCTTGACTTTCACCCTAGGAAAGACGGCAGAGGTAGGCAGAGCTGGCCTTCCAGGATTCACCATTACCTCTGCCCCACAGTGATAGTCAGGCTGCTGGGGTGGGAGTGTGCAGGGTGCCTGCCACATCCCGACCTCAGCCCAGGGTCCCTGGGCTTCTGGTCCCTGCCACCAACAGAACACCCCCAGTCAGGAGGACTGCCAGGGCGGCAGAACCGGCAAGAGCTGTGGCTGCTGTTTGCTCTGGAAGAAATTAAAACAAACGGAGCACTTGCCATAGCAACCCTACCCACATGGCACACACACGTGACACGGTGCAGGACACCTCCCTGCCGAACACCCCAGCAGTGCCCTTGGTGGTGGGAACACCTTGTGCATAAGTAGGAGCCAGTAACAGGTTTAACCAGCAGCTCCCGCAGGGTGTAAGTGATCTGTAACCGAAGGCAGTGAGCACGCGTCTCCCGGCCCTACGCTGCCCGCGTCTCGACAAGGAGTGCGTCCCTGGGTGTCTCGTAAGCACCAGTGGCTTCTTTGTAGAGAAACCACTAGAAGATGTAAAATCCATTGAGCGACAAGGGTGGGGACAGGCTCAAGACTCCTTGTCACCGGTGTTTGCAGATGGCAGTCCTCGGTGAGACTCACGCTCCAGTCCATGTGATGGGGTTGTCTTAAGGGACTGTCTGATACGTGTCGGTATATTCAGCCTGTTTGCCATTGCTTTATTGCCATGGGCTGACATTGCAGCAGATGGAATGCCCCCACCATCCACACTGTGTTGGAAAGGAGGTGACTGCTTTGTTTCTTGGACTTTCCATTTCAGCTCCAGATAGATGTCCAGTGCAGATGCTTCTCCCTTCTGCTGTCCCTTGATTTATCCTCTGCTCCTCCCTGCCTTGCCTTTGCGTCACAATAATAAAGTCCTCAATAGCAATTACGATTGTAACTGCACAATTCCCCCCCTCCATATTCTTCCGGTTCATTTCCAGTGGCCTAATAATGTCCTGGCAGGCTCGGCACATGCTGGGGAGCACAATGGGGAGCCACAGAAGTGTTCTAATGAGGGCCTCTCGCGTCTCCCAGCCCCTGCGTTATCTCCTCAGGGTGAGCATGTCAGGGGGCTCAGGAGAGCAGAACTCCCTCTTCTTGCTGCTGGCAACTTCACACGTGGCTTTTGGTTCCCCCTTCCAAAAAAAAAGGAGGAAGTGCTGCTGTTTTGTGAGCCTCTCTCAGGCAGGAGAATGATCTCTCTGGGCTGTTTTCGGTGACCTTCCCTGCGAGTAATTGAGGAAGGGCGACAAACCCTCATTAAGCCTTGTCTAATGAGCTGGAAAGTCACTGTAATGTTCCTGCTGTGCTCTAGCAGCCCCTTGGACTCAGCCTCTTGAGTCAGCCAAGAGCATTGGCAACCTCAGCAGAGGAGACCAACTTTATTGATTACCTTCCCAGACTTAGGCGGTGTTGGGGTGGCAAACCTGCACTCCTTGCCTTTTTGGCAAAGGATAGGAAATCCACAGAAAACTTCACTTGCCCAGCCCTTCCTCTTTGCCACTGAAGCATGTGTTTTCTGTGAGGGCCGCAGCACGCGCATATAGATGGCGTGATTAGGCAGCACTGTTTATACTTGGCTGCCCAGAGGAACCACAGGTTCCGAAACAAATGTGAGAAAGATTTGGGGTTCTCTTACAAGAAATTTCAGATATTTAGTCTCATCTCAAGGTGGAATCAAGGGCTGTGAAACTCTCCATAGGAAACTGCGGCCTCTGTCTTTTCTTTCCTCCTTTTTTTCCACATGGAGTGAGAAGGGCTCTTAGGATGTTAACTCAGACTTAGTGCAGATGTCCTCTAGCCCTGCTTTCCTCTTTAAATATACTATTGTTTTCTGTTTCCGTTAATTCACTGTGTAATGAGCACATTATGGGTGAAGCAAATCATAAGCGCTGTATCTGTGGTGTGTTTCCCAATGCATGTAGCACAGAGAGGGTCCAAGTGCCTTTGAACCCTTTGTTGCCAGGATATGGGCTGAAAAAAATGAGCCAAGTCACAAAGATTTATACTTTTAAGATAGTCCTGCTGTCATTAGTTCTCCTGTCCCTGGTTTGAGCCCAAAATGAAGCTGCCTTTGTGTGGTCTGAGATGGGAGCCCCTCCTCTACCTGGCTTTTCCCACTTGGCATCCCACTGTAGACATGAGCACGTGGACCCTCACCTTTGGCAGTCCACTGTGCTGTTTAGCATCGTACCTCTGTCCCTGGGCTTTGGGTTTATCAGCGATGAACTAGAAGTGCCACATTCTATTATTTGAGGCCTGACATACTGTCTGTTCGTTTTTCTCAGATTTTCTATGTGGCCTCTTTCCTGTACACTGTCAACTACACCTGGCATCTGTACACAGACCTGAAAATGAAATACAATCAGAACCTTTTCAGGATGCCCCCCCAGGTAAGTAGGACCAACATGCCTTGACTGTTGGGTACTGAGGCCTCACTGTGGGGTTGTGGTGGGCTTTAGGAGGTGCTGTATAACCCTTTATCACTGCAAGGGCTTTGAAGGCCCTTCTGCCTCAGGGCTGTATGAATTGAGGCATCTTGGCCACTTAGGTCAGTGGAGTTACCACTGGGTCTGCTGGAAGATTAGGCTTACAAGATTAAGGCAAAGGCCAATGGCAGTGTACATCTTTGAGCAGGGAAGGCTCAGGACTGGCTGTTGGTGACTTCTGCAGGTAGCATTTGCACCAGCTGAGGGGTTTGTTGCTGTCACTGTCTTTTGCCAGTGCACAGCAGAGGGGATGGGAAAGTGGGGGGTGCCTGGACAACCTGGAATTGAGGGCCAACAACTTCCATCCTCCCCAGGTGTCATACAGCCTTGGAGAGCGTCAACCAGGTATTGGGAGATTTTGAGATGAGAGGTGTGACGGAAGTAAGCTAGTGATAAAGACCAGTTGGCTCTGTGCACAGCAGTCAGTCCTCACTTCATCATCACTGGCCTTTACAAAAGCCCTTTGGGAAACCAGTGTAATCGCTGGGAACTGAGGAACAAAGACATAGTACTTAAAAAAAAGAGAGAGGCTGAGCAAACACTTCACATACCATATGACTACAACCTCTCCTCACTGTTGTTTCATTCCTCACACCTAACTAAACAGTGTGGCATCGTCATTGCTGTAACTGGTGTGCTGCTCCTGATGTATCACTGCAAGATGACAGATTCCTTGCGCAGATCTTCCCATTGCACCCATCAGACACTTCCTTCCTCTTCCCCAGAGATTTGCAGCAGGCTGGGTGGATCAGTCTGTATTTCAATTGCTCTTGTCCATAGGGTTTGGATCCACCTGTAGGGCTGGTTTCCTTCTTGATGGAGCCCCATTCAAAACACAGCACACCTCAGAAGCTCCCCACCACTACAGCTATGCCCACATTGTATTGTCATAGCTGGCCTGTGGCTGCCAGCTGCCAAAACACATGTCCTGGTGAGCAGAGACCAGGGCAGTCCAAAATGCCCGTGGTTCTTCATCAGAACATAGTGTTTCTGAGTAACAGGGCCAGGTTCAGTGAACGAGCAGTACAAATAATGAGTAAGTTACACTAGAGAGCTCATCAAGTGTCTGCTCCTTGTCCAGTTCCAAGTCCCCTTCTCAAATCCTGTGGGAGAACAAGCTGGTAAGCAGTTGGAAGCATTGGCTGAGTCTGTTGCAAACCAGCACAGACTGAACTCAACGGCACTGATTCAGTGCAGAGTGTTTCTACTCAGTCTGGGGATTAACCTGGGTTTGAAGAACCCTCAGCGGCTGAAGAGCTCCCTGGGAGCTGGTTCCTGCAAACAGCTGTGCAGAAACAATCCTTTAATTAAGCTCTTTTGGATTTTTGTAGGTTGTAGATTATGTGAGTTGCATTGGCCGAATAGCAACGATCTGCTCCAGGTAAGGGTCCATTCTTTCTGGCAGAGTTAGGTGGCTTTGGTGAAATGCAGGGTGCTGATCTCTGCTTCCTACACACCCTGAAGCAAGCTTGACTAAGACCTGTGTTTTCCCAGTAGCTCTTGGGGAACAGCAGAGTGAGCCAGCAAACTCAGAGCAAGAGGCTTGGAGTGTAAGGGCCTTTCTCCAACAGTTAGTTACAATTGTAGTAACTGTGTGTAGCTTTCCAGAAAGTTCTTGCTGATGTCTTGCCTGAACGAATGAAAGCATCTAAGTTGGTAAAGATGATAAAACACTCTTCCAGAGCAGTGCCAGTAAAACCCAAACTTTTTAAAGTCTTTTATAGCACCAGGAATAAAAACAAGTGGTGTTTGGTGGGGGGTGTATGAGCAGTGAGGTGCCATAACTAATAAACTGCTGGTGTCCTTGCTCCCCTTAGCCTGATCCCTTTCCTTCTCATGGTGCCCGTGTTCTGCCTGGGCAACAGCAGCAATTGCTACCAGAACTTCAGCCAGAAGCACGGGTAAGCCTCACACATCTCTGAAACTGCCCCGCTGCTGCTGGGCCATGGCAGGAGCTCAGGCTGTTCCCTTTGTCCCCACAGGTGTCTCCTGATGCACTCGGAAGTAGCCGTGCCCACCAACGAGCCCCAGACCCCGAGCGGCTCTGTTTGCCGTGCAATGCATTTCTATGGCATTGGGGTCTTCCTTGTTTCCTTCCTGATCAGCTTCATAGCCATCTTGGTAAGAAATGTAGCCTTTGCACGCTGGCCATGGCGCCCAGATGATCAGTGTGAGAAGATTTTCCCCTTTTCATCTTCCAGTCTTTGTTTGGATGGTACCAGAGGCCAAGCAAGGTCAGGGGCAGAACTAAGTGGTGTTGCTTCCCTTTCACAAAGGGTGCTAGGGGAGAGAAAACATCGTTGTGTCACCATATAAATACATCTGGAATCACAGAATCGTAGGGGTTGGAAGGGACCTCGAGAGATCATCAGGTCGAACCCCTCTGCCAAAGCAGGGTCCCTAGGACAGGTCAGCGTCCAGATGGGTCTTGAATATCTCCAGAGGAGACTCCACACCCCCCTGGGCAGCCTGTCCCAGGGCTGTGTCACTCTCACTGGGAAGAAGTTTTTGTGCATATTGGTGTGGAACTTCCTGTACTCCAACTTGAAGTCATCGCCCCTTGTCCTGTCCCCACAGACACTGAGAAGAGACTGGCTATCTCCCCTTGTGTCCCACACTTGAGATATTTATAAACATTAATAAGATCCCCTCTCAGTCTTCTTTTCTCAAGGCTGAACAGCCCCAGCTCACTCCTCATAGGGGAGATGCTGTAGGCCCTTAATCATCTTTATACCCCTCTGGTAGACTCTCTCCAGGAGATCCTTGCCTTTTTTGAGAGTCCTATCCCATCCTTCTGCCAGCCTAGCCAGAGAAGGATTTAGCAGGTGGAGGATACTCAGAACACGGCAGCAGAGATTCGCCTCCTGCGTGGGCTGGTAAGAGCCCAAACCATCTCCGAGGCTTCCTTTCAGAAAAAGGTTCCATTAAAAGTAGACACTGTCCTCCAGGGAGCACTCTGTTGGGTGAAAAGGTTCAAGTAAAGCTAAAGGAAGAAAGATTTAGATTAGATATTAGGGGGAAGTTCTTTACAGAGAGAGTGGTGAGGGGCTGGAACAGGCTGCCCAGAGAGGTTGTGGATGCCCCATCCCTGGAGGTGTTCAAGGCCAGGTTGGATGGGGTCCTGGGCAACCTTGTGTAGATCTAGGCCTGGAGGTTGGTGGCTCTGCCTGTGGCAGGGGGGTTGGAACTCTCTGATCCTTGGGGTCTCTTCCAACCCAGACCAATCTATGATTCTATAAGAGATTGCAGCGGGATGCTCTGTCCTAGATAATGAGCCAGAGCAGAGCACGTGCACCAGCAGTGATGTACTCTTGTTCTTTTTTAGGTTATACTCAGTCAAGCCCGTGGTTTGTATAAAAGGTTCGTTAACTCCACGGGATTCCTGGGCGATCAGCAGTGGGCCATGATTAAGATGGTAGAACAACGCGTGATTTTTTACCCCATCGCATTCTTCTGCTGCTGGACCCCAGGTAAGCAGAGACCTGAGTTGCTCTCACAATAGTCCCCTGGCAATGAAACTCCAAAGAGGCCAGGGGTTAAAGCAATACCCTCTTGTCCATCCCGTTTCACAGCTGTCCTCCTTGGGGTACTGAAGCTGACAGTGTCAACAAACAGCACAGTCTACATGGCTCTCCTGATTCTACAGGTAAACGTCTTCCTCTTACAGCCCCCCCATGTTTCTCCTTCCCCGTTCCAACAGGCAAGTGGGTGTTTGTTTGCCTGTTCCTGATCTCTGATAGAGCATCTGTAGCCACGAAGCTCCTAAGTCTTTCTGGTTAGAAAAGAACTTTCTTAGTGGTTTCAGGGTTTTTTTCACGGGCTTGAAAAGGTCTCAGGAGCCAGAAGTGCAGCGCCATGGGAACTGTGGGAAGTAGGACTAGAAGGGATCCCCAGAAATCAGTTTATTCTCTTTCTATCCAAGTTTCCCCAGGCAGTTCCTCCTCAATGCTTGTCCAGCTACTCCATGGGCCTGAAGGCAGCATTTAGCAAAGATGATGAAAATATCTGCATGATTCCTACATCAGGAAGCGGGAGGCTTGGCATAGCACTCCAGGTTTGACAGCCTGGCAGGGAGCTGTGGCATGCTGCGCAGTGCTGGCCGGCGTGCAAGCCCTTATCTCCTCTGTGGTCTCTCCCAGGCTCTGACAGCAGCTTCCCAGGGGCTTCTGAACTGCATCATCTATGGCTGGACACAGCACGCCTTCCTCTCCCTCAAACGCAACACCAGCCGGGACGTTGACACCCAGACTCCTCTCTTGCGCTCCCAGAAGAAGTTCTATGCCAGCACACTCCCCGCCAGCCCACCGGATGTGGAGGGGTCCACGTCCACCCTGCTCTGATGAATCCCTGCGTTGGAGGAGAACAAGCCGGGTCCTAACGAGACCCCCATCATGTTTTGGCAATGTCAGCCAGACCCGGAATCGACCTCCCTGGGGGAAACAGTCTCACCAGCAGCTGTGCCGGAGGGGCCTGGCCAGAGCTGTGGGAACCAGCCACTCCCAGTGAAGATAGTTATTTATTTTACAGGTTTGTATGGACTGTAAATGGACTCTTTAAACATGGTAAATCTTTAGTACAGACTTTTTTTTTCCTTATGGAAATATCTAGAAACACAGCAAATGACATGTAACAGCTTAGAGATCGATATCTGGTGCGGCTCCCCTGTGGGGAGGTGGTCCAAGGATGTTTTCCTTTACTTCCCCAAGTATTTGCCATTGCAACTTTATGAGTGAAGCAGAACGGACTGTTTTTTTCAATCTCTGGCTTTTCATTCACTCTAAACACAAGGGCCTGTCCCATGCTAACAGCCAACTGCAGGAAGTGAAGAATGATGTAACTGAATCGGTGCCTGCGCCCCAAGTTTCTGCACATTCCCATCCTGGTCCTCATGCCAAATCCTGCACAGCTGCAACCCTTGGGAAAATAAACTCCTTCTGGAGCATCTCTCATGAACCTGGTGAGGAGGACTTGGCAGGAATCAGTCTATACTCTTCTAGATGCCCAAGTGAATTACTCGCTAAGGGCCCACTATCCTACAGAAAGCCAACCAGATCTTCAGCTGCATTGAAAACAACTGTTACACTCTCTTAATTTTTAACAGCTTCTCCTTTTGGATCCAACCCAGATTTATTTACGTAGTAGGTAATACAAGAAGAGGAAATACTAGAGGTTTGTGTAATTAACTTTCATCCAGTTTACACAGTTGCATTGCGTAAAATCACTTTGTGCAAAATCTTTTGAGTCCAGCTTCAGGGGCATACCCACAGTTGGGGGTACCACTGCTTTCATGGGGGTTATTTTAAAACAGCTTCTTCCTTACTCTGTTCCTCATCTATGGGAGTCTCGCTTCTCTCCATGGCTAACCTTCCCCTGAAAAGCACATCTCTTGCCCTTTGGTATGTGGATATGGCCCTGAGGAGCACAAGCAGAACAAGGGCAGCAGGTACTGTGATCCCAATTACTGCCCCAAATCCTTTATTGCAGACAGCATCTCCCATGGACATGGTGCAGCATGGTGGAGGGCCACTGGCCTCGCTCCCTCCCAGGCCACAGAAGCAGCAATCAGGAGGGGCCCAGCCAGCTTCACAGTGGCACTGTTTGAGGTTGTTACCTTCCCATCGCACTCCCTCCTGCCTGGGATGTCCATGCATATCTTGTTAATGAAGATCTTTTTTGATCCATACCTGGTGCTGTCAAGCCCTCTTCCGATATCAGGTGTATTGATGCTGGCAGGGTGGGGGGTCTAGGCAAGAGCTGCTCTTGGGGCTGGAACAGAAGGGCCCCCCAGAGGTGACCGTTTCTCCAGCCCGACTTCAAACACAAACATTCCACAGGGACAATGGGAACTGCACCCCCAGAACAGCCCCCTGACAACAGCACAGGCAGGAGCACCCAGCACCTTAAATACACCCTATTCTCCCAGCCAAGAGCCTGCTGCCCCCGACTCAGGCTGACCCCGTTTGCTGAGAACGTGATGAGCCACTGCTGTTACAGCAATTTGTTTAAAAGGGGATTAAAGCCTTGGTAAGTGGAAAGCAGGAGAAGATTACCAGGGAAACAATGATTTCATTGCTAATGGGACCTTCAGCTGCACCCTGACAGCCTCCAACGTGTGTTGACAGATACCCTTGCAGGGCTCCTCAACTCAGCTGAGCAGGGCCCTGAATGCTTTTGACTGTTTGAAGGGAGTTTTCCTGCTGGAAAGGCAGAGGCATTCTTTCAGCCATGCATCCTCCAGTGAGCGGGGGAAGAGTCTTTTGTGACACTCCTACAGAGCACTTGCAGCTGGTTTGGCTGCCTAGAAACTCCCAGGGTATTTGGAAATTGTTCTCTCTCTCTCCCCTTCCGAATGCTATGGATGCTCTGGCAGGCGCTAGGAAGGGTACCACTGCCACACTCACCAGCACCAGTCTGTGTTGGGGAGGGCTGACTGCCCAGGAGCGAGGAGACAGACTCCAGCCCAGACAAAGGCCGACCTGTTTCTCATCTACTGGTGCCCCCCAAGTCCTGACACAAGTCTCAGTACTACTGCAGTCACCTTCAGTGAAGCACAGCACCCAGTAAAAATGGGCATCCTCAAGAAACTGGTTCCCAATCCTAAAGGACACACTTGGAATCGGAAGAGCTGTTCTTACCTGTGAGAAGACGTGGCAACACACACACACCAACTCATCCCTCCCTTCCCCATATTGTAGCTACAAGAAAAAGCCCACAGCCCTTGGGTTAAGGGGCAGCACTGGGCAGGTACTGCTGCCATCTAATGGAAAACCGTATTTAAAAGGAAGTATTTGAGGTTACGGTGCCAGGCAGACCCCATCAGCTCCCAGGGCTTTATCCCATCAGTCACTCTCCCACCTCATGGCATTCCTGGGAAACACAAAGCAAAGCTTGTTCACATTGGTAAGGAGTGAGCAATCAGGACGGGCTGGGGATGTCAGGCGAAGCGAGGTGCTCTTTGGCTCCTCCAGGCTCTCCTCCCTTCTGGAATACGGGGACTTGGGACCCAAGCAAAAGCAACCAGTAGCTTTTAAGTTTAGTAAAATCATTTATATACACCGATGCATAATTATTTACAATATAATACTGATCCAAAAGAAACAAAGGTATTCCAGGTAACACTGAAAAGGAGACATGAAAACATTTTAATACAGAGGAGTTAAAACATGAGGTGTGAGGACAGACTCAGATTTCCCAAGTTAAAACCTGGAGTTACGAAGTTATGACAGCAAGACTTTGACATGGTGCTATTTCCAATCGGAAACTCTTTTGCCTCATCAAGTTCTTCAAACTTTTTCATACATATAAAGCTTCTTAAAATAATCCAGTCACAGGAGAACTCAGATATACATAGAATTTTGAAAAGGTCAAATGATTTCAGAGATTTTTTTTTTCCCCTTAAATAAAATTCTAAAAAAAAACCCCCCAAACCCTACAGAGCTTTCTCATATCCTTGTATGAAGAACATAGTCTTTGATCCCACACAACCCACCCCTCTCAAGGTATTTACAATATTCACAGTCTGCCCTAAAGGATCAGTGGATTTATTACCAAGTGAAACCTCAGATAGTCAAGACAAGGTATCCTGCATTTATGACAACTGTAAAATTAAGAAAAACATAGGAAGGAGAAAGTAAATTACTACTTTTAAATATGTAAATTAATCCATTACAGTGTCTTTAATTTTGAAGTTTAGAACATAACTTCTTAAACAGTAAAATCATCTACTTTCTCACAAATAAAACCATTTGACCTTGAATCTTCAAATTGGGTTTTCTCAATCTGTCCCTACCTCCATTTTAGATCAGGTCATTCATTTCACACACAATAAAAAAATCCATAAAAAGCAGCTCCTTAGTCACAAAAGCCCTTAGAAATTGGAATCCCTCCAGACACACGAACACTTCACAACCAGGCACCGATGTCCCCATCTCACCATCAGCAACAGCTTGAGATGAACATGTCAGGTAAGAAGCCAGCAAGAGGAGGGACCCTCTAACGCAGAGTCCGATCCCACCTTCTCCTCTTATTTCCAAGCTGCCTTGGGCATTGCTCTCACACCCAGCGCACACCGGTACCACAGAAACACACTGAAGGCATGCCCTAGCGACCACTCCCCAACTCCCTACTGTCATCTTCAACACCAGAGCAATCTGCCAGAGACAAATAAAGCCAGACCCCAGCGCATTACAGCTTGTGTTGCTCACAGGGCACTCTGATCCATCAGGCTCTGCTGACTGCACCATGTGCTGACCATGACAGTAGGAACATTCCAATCCTCTTTTATATTTCCTGCTAACAAGTCCTGGCACTTCAGAAACAGCCTGACTCTTTTCCTCCTCAGAAGGCAGAGCTGCAGAGTGCTTTAGTGAGGATTTTTTTTACATTCATATTCAAACAAAGGTGATCTCCTTTATTTCTCCATTTACTACACTTTAAAGTTCCAAAACAATGAGACATCTCAGGGAAAAAAAAAAAAATCCCAGGGATTTCAAGTTAAAAAGGAAACAATCTATTATGTCTGAAGACTGTGCGGATGTTGACATGACGTAGAATTCAGGGCAAGGACAGAATTGCATATAATAGGGCCTGCAAACTTCTCAATATTGCCAAGAAATTACAAATACTCTTGCTGAACCTTTACAGTTGTCATTGATAACATGTCAGTGCACAAATATTCCATGTAGTGCCAGAGGTATGACTCCTGCTTACACAAAACCTCCCTGTTTCCATCAGAGAAAGGGATGGTTAAGTAGGGTCTGTGGTTCTTACTCTGCAATAAATGAGGCATTGGAAAACTGTCAGCCGGATCAAAAGAAAGCTGACAAGGTGCTGATGAATGGGAAATGAAGTTATCTCCATGTAGAAAAACCAAGCCACTGCTTACATAATGTTACAGAGTCAGACACTGGTTTGCCATCCCAAGCTAAAGGTTACAAGGAAGTCTGGTATAGCAAAGAGACAAGAAGGAACAAGGCTGGACTGTTGGAAATTGGGAGATTCATGGCTCAGGTTTGTAAATGTAAACCCAAAATGAACGAGCTATGAAGTATAACAACAATGTTCAAGAGTCATTACTAATAGCCCTGAATTGGCACTTCAGTCTGCAGACCAAACTCATTCGATGTCTGCACAGGTTTAGTACCAAAATATCTCTATAAAAAGCCTTCAACCAGTCTCAAAAGAAAGAAAAGCATCAGAAGGTAGAAAACTAGAAATATGTACAGATTTTTTCATTTGTTACTTTAATTAAAAGAATAATTTAAAAAAAAAAAAAAGGAAAAAAAAGCAGCTTTTGTTGGAGCCAAGGTTCCAGAGTAGTGTAAGAATCTGCCCTGGGCAACCTCACAGTCCAGGCAGCATAAGGACGTGTGTCAAGGAGCAGCCCTGCACCTGTCCCCAGGAGGTGCTCGAAGGCATCGAAGCGATGGGGAGCTTGGACTCCAGAGGCTGACCCAAGAGAAGGCTCATCGGTGGATTCACACAGTAGCACTATGACCTGTGCCAGGATGAGCTCTTTCAAACAAGAGGACAAGTCTGAAACCAAGCGTTGTATCTTCTAGAAAGGAAAGAATGAAGTATCTGGGTGGAACACCCACAGCTGCTGATCTGGGGCTGAAGAAAGTAAACCCCATGCTTCTTGTTGTCCACCAAGAAAATAGAAATAATCACTAGAACATTCTTCTATTCTGCTGTTGAACAATGTGATAAAAAGAAGAGCTTGATGCTGAATGGCCAGTTCAGCCTTTTTTTTAAGGCTGAGGAAGATGAGGAAGAAGAAAGAGGGCTAAGCCTTAACAAAGGCTTGAGGAAGATGAGGAAGGAGGAGGGGGGAAAAAAACCCAACCCAAAGAGAGCTGCTCTTCATAACTGAAAAATACAGCACGCAGAGGGACTGGGGTGCCCTTGGCAAGGCCAAGCATGGCTCTTGGGCCATCTAGCGAAACAGGCGGTTATTGAGCTACATAAAGCCTCAGGTTTTAGGAGCAAAGGGGATCTATGAAGTTTGTGCTCCACAGCACTCGCTTCAAGTACTTACTGAGCAGGGTGTTGAGAAACTGTGGCTGTTGTGTTCACGTACACAGTCGCCGCGGCTGGCTGTATGTATAGCAGATGGAAGGCAGCTTCTGTAACCAGTTAGTAAGGAAAAGAATGGTCTTTAACAATAGAATTTGCCCCATCTGGGGGACTCATGATTAACAGTACATAAGTGATCATATACCTCAAAGAACTGAGTTTTAAAAAAATATTACAGTACCAATGATTTTTTTTCCGTATCTACAACTATACAGCATTTTCAAGCAGTATGGAAATTTAATGAAATAATTATGATTTATTAATTTACATAAAAATACTTTTTACAGTTAAAGAATAAATCTTAAATGGTAAAAAAAATAAGATTAAGAAGCTCCAGCTATTGAGAGTCATGGGAGTTTGTCTGTTCTTCAATAACTTGCTTTACTATTTCTGCCAGTTTTAGTCGATCCACTTTATCTGTGAATCCTCTCCCTGAAAAAAAAAAATGGAGAAGAGATAGTCTGCTTTCCTCCTTGCTCCTGCCACCAGCTATCACAGCCAAGTCATAGACCATGAGGAAGAGGCACAGCCAAGCCCTTGTGAACATGGCTGAGGTTCCTGATCCCCTTACACCCATCAGCATCTGCTCCCAGGGGCTGACACCTTGTGCTTTTGCCCCAGCTGAGAGACAGGCATCATGCAGCTGCTTGTTCTTTAATGGGGGGGAGGAGGGGGGAATTGAGGGAGGGGGGAAGGGAGGGGGAAGAAAACCCATGAAACCAAAACCTTGCAGGTTGGCATAAGGCTAGTTTACTGGGATAGCATTAAGATAGATATAACAACAGTAATGGGGCTTTATAGCAAAATACTCAAGCCCGATGATGCACAATGCAGTTTCTCACTGAAGCACACAGTTCTGTCCATACAGCTCAGAGCCATCCCGAAACGTGACCGTTCCCAAAACTGCACGTCCCAGAGCTGCCTGCTCCTTCCCCCCTTTTATGCTGAGCATGATGTAATTGGCATGGAATACCCTCTCTGGCCAGTTTGGGTCACCTGTCCCGGCTGTGTGTCCTCCCCACCTTCTCGCTAGCGGGGAAATATGAACAACAGAAAAATCTTTGACTGCTTGGCAAGAACTAGAACCATCAGTGTGTTATCAGCACTGCTCTCATCCCAACTCCCAAACACAGCATTCCACCCACTGCTGAAAGTGGTGGAAAGAAAGAAATTAACTCTATCCTAGCTGAAACCAGGACACACCTCTGCCGAGGAGCCAGCTGAACCATTCCAAGGCAGCGGGCATTGTTTAATGCCCCTTCCTACCCAACAGAGCAGAGATATTGTGCTGACATAGATGAGGGCAGCAGGCTTCGACAGAAAGAGGGTTAATAATCAACTGGAAGGAAACCAGCTCCAAACAGCTAAAGCTGTTTCTGAAGTGATGATCCATCTCTGCTGTTATGCTGCAACATGACTTGCTGCCTTCAAAAAGTCTACCCTGAACCTCACATAGAAATTTGAAAGCAGAACTTTCAGCCCTATTTTGAGAACACCCATGCCAGCAAGTAGGCTAAACCCACGTCAAAACCTAAATCAGCCTGACACAAAGTGAAGAAATTGGGTTTATAACTAAGGTCACTGCTTCCCCCCCCTTTCATCAAGCAACAGCACCATTCTCCAAGAGAAGGAGTTCCTCACCATTCCAGCTGAAGCTCTGAAGGGTGTCTCGCAGCAACTTACACTCTCGGTTATACTTCCATGCCTCCTGCATGACTTCATTCAACTTCTCATCTTCATTCTCTCCTGTTTAGAAGACAGACAAACAGAAGGTTTGTCGTTCTGCCTCACAGCAGAATTCACAGCTTCAGCTAACAGTACACAGGGCAATTCCTCCTTGCCCCACGCAAAGGAGGAAATCAGCTGGAAAGCAGACACTCGTGTTTCAGCGGGGTTTTAACAGCTCTGCACATCACTGGCGACACTAATATTAGGCATGCACCAACATTTTCCACAGAAAATGCCTTCCTCTTGAGTCTGATTAGGAGGACAGGGGTTTTGGTTATCCACCCTTGCTACTGACACAGGCTGATGCCATAAGGAGTCAGCACCTCGCACGTTTAGGAACATAACTTGCTTAAAAGTGGCAACCTTTACCAGCCTGTGGTAGAATGCACTGAGCAATCACATCCCTCAGCTTTTCCAGAGCTACATTGGAGTCGTTGCTTCCATTCTCAGGGTCGTGGATATAAACACCATCCTTGGGCTTAGTGCTGCAAAACAAGGAGGAAACCATTACAATTTGAATGCAACTCCAGTCTGTTACACCTTGAGTAACTGCCCCAGTATAACACCCTCTTTTAATTTGGAAATCTGGGGCCAGGAGCTACGTTTAGCACGAATTATAACAATGTTCTGCATTATGAGACCACTTAATATATGAAAAAACCCACCCAGACAATTCCCAAACCACCCAAACCAACCAACCTATTCCTTTAAATTAATCCAATTATGGGTGAGCCTAAAATGCGTTATGCTGGTTTTCAGATAGGTGACTCCAACAGAGACAGAGATTACCTGTTTCAGGAAATAAGTGTCAGGCTCAGGAAAAACAATATTAGAATTCTTTCTCGTGGTTTGCCCTCCCTTTTACTCAACACATGAGCCACCTTCCTATAACAGACCTGTTCCATTCCCTGTGGAGTATAACACGATTCCACCTCCTTCCTGCCCTTGCTGGCGTTACCTTGGAATTCCCAGTTTATTATTCCAGTATTACCTGACCCACTTCAGCATGAAGAGTGTCAACCAACTCCAAAATTCAGGAGCACCACTACAACTGTACCACGTTTAAAGTCACTCTCCCAGCTTCTGGGCTGACTACGCTTTCACCTTTCAGAAAAGGCTTTAGAGAGTTACCCCAGCAGTTTCCTTTTGCGCAGGATTGGGTTGTTGACGGAGTGAAGGGGTTTCAGACTGACTTTGAGGTCTTGGATTCTCATGTTCGCAAGCTGTTCTGCGTGAGCCTGTTGTATCCCTGCAACCATCGCCTGGAAGGAAGAGAGATGACCTGATGTTTTAATTAACCTCTTTGTGAATTAAAGAGCAATATATACACAGTGTCAGCCAGGGGGGAAACAAAATATAAAAAAGCACCAAAATCCTATTTATTTCAGAGATCCATAACAGAAAAATCATATTTGCTTTATGCAAGACATGATGAGAACTACAGACACTGACTGTGGGGCAATACAGGGGTCAAACAGGACAAAGGATCATCTCTACCATGTGAAAAACCCACATTCAAACCATCCAAGGGCTATCCAGCTCTCCTAAGCATCATTCTTACTAAAATAAAATGATTTTTAGACCTTGTCCATCATCAGCTGGGCGGAGGGTAGGATGTTATCAAGTGCCTCGGTGGAATTGAGCCAGGGATGGTCCAGCACACCTTCAATGGTCAGCCGTTCCTCAGGTTTGACCTTCAGCAGCCTGGGAGAGGAATGAGTCAGTCCATAAAGGGGTCTTTGCTGTTTTACACTGTGCTGCTCTGCCTGGGATCACAGCTCTTAGCCATCTCTAACCATTAGAAGGGCCAAAAAAGAAACTCCTCCTAAAAATCACAACACTAACCAGACCCAAACGCAGTCTGACTTTCCATTAGCCTCACCAACCTTTGCTGCGGGGGCGTGTGTGTGTGTGGGGGGGGTATTTTAATGCCCATTTCACTGCCCATTCAGTTCTATTCAGCAACTCAGGGCAAAGGAAGGCACTGAAGGCCACTTTAGTAGCACTTGTGCTCTGCCAAACTCTACGTTCCTGTCCTCCCAGATGGGAAACTATCTTCCAGATGAGCTGGAAAAGATCCAGACCAGACACTCTCTGGAAACACACATCTAGAGCTCATTCATGCAACAGTCCTATACCAAGGACTCTGGGCATGCTGAAGTAAGGTGAAGCCTCAAAGTTGGAAACCTGTTTGCTGAATTACTAACTGCTTTCACCATGCAGCATCTTGGCTCTTCTCCCCCTCAAAAGTCTCAGCTGATGGACAACCTAGCAGGCTACAGCACCTCAAACTAAGAAGGAACTTGATTCTGAGATCTCTGAAAACTCCATGGAATTAAATTTTAGGAGAAGGTAATCCCAGCAAGAGATTTTGGAGATAAACTCATGTTCTCAGGATAATCACAGCTGTTTCATGAAAAGGGTAAAATTCCACACAGCGTGACAAGTTGTTGAAATCAGAAACAGAACAGCTTGACGAGTCTGCCTCACTTTCTCAGGCGATACTCTAAATCAGCAGAATTTGTTTAATGGAAAGTGGAAACAGCATTTACAAAACATCAGCAGGACCACAGGCTGGCTCACAGATTTTACTTGCAAGGCTGTGCTGCCAAACAGGTCCTAAGGGCAGGTTCAATACAAGACCCAAGCCACACACATTCCTTTTCTGTAGGTTTTCAAAGCCCTAACCTATTATCAAGCTTTCCAGCTTGTAAAGCTGGGGGTCAGGAATCCGCTTGACATGCTTGAAGGGAAGCAGCCGCTTTAATGCAAACTATGACCTCCAGAAGCCGGGTTCCATGTGAATAGCAGTCTACACAAATAAAATGTAAACTTATCCAGAATTAAATGAAGTCTAAACGTGTTCCCACACAGGTTCGGGCTCACTGGCTGGAAAAGGCAAGCAGGAAGGGGAGTCCTGATAACCTTAGGAAGAGAATTCAGTGAAGCGAGCTGAATCCCAGTAACAACATCCCGCAAGCTGAGTTTCACGGCCAGTTTTTAAATGACAATGAAATCATTTGACTGAGGAGCTTCTGAGTGAGGATAAAGAGTTAACCTCAGCATACAAAGAAGTTCCACTGCAACATCACCTGTGGTTTATTTGGTGAAGGGTTGTGGGCTCTCCTGCACTGCTATAAACAGGTCCTGGCACCTTTTCCAAACAGTGTTAGGTCCTTGGAGATTTTACAGTGTCTAGGACACAGCGACATTCTGAGATCGCTGAATGGATTGGGGATTTTCTATCAATGTTGCTTTTATCCTTCCAGTTTTTCTGGTGATAGAAGCAAGGGCGCTAAGTCTCTCTCATATTTAAAAAACAAGGGAGGTCAAGACCTAAGCAGTGCCACATTCTTGCTTTCAAACAGGACTACGGGACCACAGTCCTTGAAACATCTACGATTGACAGATGGGCACTGCATGAAAAACACTTTCCATAAAATTTAGAATAAAGTATCAACCCAAAACCTTATCTCCTAGCCTGACAGCTTGTGACAGGTCTCAGCCTCCTTTGCTACGTCTGTCTCTTGACTCCTTTTGGACTGTGTATGACCTGTACAGGTTTTTAAGGGACAGATCTACCAGATCCTATTACGCCACCTTAAATGCCCCCTGATTTGAACAGGGTTTAAACATTAGCATAGGAGATATGTGTCTGGGGAGCACTTGCAGATGTGGCAGTCAGCTGTCAATATCGCTCTGAAGCAAAGCAGGGCACCCCTTCCCCTTAAAGGCTAAATGCACCCCGGTGACTTCAGAGACAGGAAACATCAAAAACTGAACACAACAGTTGGGAAGGGGGGGAAAAAAAAAGAAAAAAGAAAGAAAGAGAGACAGAGGGAAAGAAAAGTATTTACCATTTCTTTGTGCAAAATAAATCAGAATTTTTTTCAGCTGTATGTGCTGCAGACAATTCCCCCTGCCTCTGGAAAAAGAAGCCCTTTGTGATAACAGACTTTTGAGTGGTTTTCTTAGTAGAAGCAAAGAGCAATACAACACCTTCCTCAGCTGACTCACTTTCGCACAATGTCTTTTGCCATTTCTGAGATCTGGCTCCACTCTTCCTCTGGAAATTCAAAGCTTCCTGTCATGATCTTCTTCCGCATGTCCTTCGGAATGGTCCGACTGTGGTGTTTGGAGTAAAACGGAGGGTATCCACACAGCATCACGTAAATAATGACGCCCAGGGACCACAAGTCACAGCTCTGAAAGCAAGGAAACAATCGCTTTGGAGTGCAATTCGCAGCAAGCAGTGGTGTAGCTACATTAGAAGTTCTAAGTGACTCCCTAAGAAAACAGAAATAAGGCCCAGCTCCCTGTGAAGGGCCATCTGAGGACTTTCGTGGCTAAATATGGAGAATACGTAAGCACAAGAGAACTCCATGTCACCAAGCTAAACTCCTTCCAGGACCCAAAAGCAGCTTGTTTACAGAAAGTGCTCCCGTAGCTCTGCTGCACGATGGTAAATCCTATGGAAGCTGCCACCGTGTCAGAGGCATGAGCAAGCTGCCATTTATCACCTCTCTCAGGATAGCTGAATCCAAATCTCTCAGTATCAGAACAGAAACTGGAATAATTTATGGGTTGTTTTTTTTTTATTTAGGGTGCCAGACTAAATAAACAAACACCATCAAACAAAGCTTCGTCTGAGATGTCTGTAATGAAAAACACACGTCCTGAAAGCCAGGGAGACAGAGCAGCTTCAGAAAGCCAAGAGCAGTACCTCACACTGTTCATGCTGAGCTCCCTCCTGCCCCCCAGATCTATCAGGGGATGGGGAGGGGGAGGAAGACACTAGGACTCCAACACAAAGGCCAGAAGAGCAGCATAGCTTACCTTGTTGTAAGTGTAAGGTGTCGGAGAGGTGGGGATAATACCAGATTTTTCTTTCTGATGTCGTCTTTGTGCCTCCAATACCTGTCACCATGCAGGGTGGGGGGAGGAAACAAAAAGATAAAATGGGGAAAAAAGAAAAACACATCTGACTTAGAGGCACCACAAACAGCAATGTCCACACCAAAGATGCCTGATGCTTTTCCATTAGGTGGACATATGCCAGGTACTGAAGGCTCTGACATACTCAAACTTCTCTTCCTAAGACAGGCTAGAAGTTTCTACATGGGAAAGTTTCAGCTAAAATAGTTTGCTGCTTTGGATGAAAATTCTACTTTTGCCTGAAAGAAAGCAATTGCTCACACCTCTTCTGTTCAAAAGCTTGTAACAGCTCAACACTTTGGGGCTAGGATTTAAAATGCATTTGGAGGGTAACCTTAGCTCCAGAGATGGCCCCTGTTGCCCCCCCACCCCATGAACAAATGAAACCAAATTTGTGTTTCTGTGTTTCTTAGAAAATAAATTTTTTTTTAAATCTCAGTCTAAATATGCTCAAGAAAAGCTTTATACATGTTTGATAGTTTATTTTAAACCCCTGCTTGTAGTGCACATGGCCCTTCACCCACAGGCTCCAGCTGAGGAAGCATTTTCAGGGCACTGGACTGTGACTGCACGGTTCAATCTCTGCAATAGCTCTTTGCAGTCATCCAAGGCTGCCGACACGCTCAGCACTGCAATCAAATAACTGACTGCAGTTTTCATTTTCTTTGGGACTCCAACACAAAGGACAGAAGAGCAGCACCACAAAAACCAGCCTGTCTGTAATTACAGCTTATGTCTTAATACATACAGAGAAGAGGGCCAAGCCAACCCTCCAGCACTGCCCTCTTTTTGGGCAATTACCTCTACAGAACCTTTTTGTTTCAGCCTAGCCCTTTTTAATGTAATCTTACATGAGCCTGAGCTGGAAGAAGGATTGTGAAGCAGGAATTTTTCCAAAAGAACCACTCTAATACAGTTAAAAGGCCAATCAGCAGAATCCTGGAGCAGTCTTGCCGGAGGAATCTGGCCTAGGAGAGTCAGGAGGCATCAGCACTAAGAATATATAGGATATTTGCCTCACCATCTCCTGCTGTAATCAATAGATCACTGAGGCACTCCAGCTTGAGAGGCAGCCACTATACCATTACTCAAGATTCCTGCTCCCAGAAGGCCTCAACAGGACTACAAAGGATTTTAAAGTGACATGGTTATGGAGGCACAGGCAATAAAGACCATTATTCCCCTTCAGCCTAGAACTGTAATCGTTTGTTACCTGAGGTGCTACATAATACGGAGTGAACTGTGGTGTCATCAAGTCACCTTGGTCTACTTTGGCAAATCCAAAGTCACACAATTTAACGGGTGCATCCTAAAACAAGGAGGAGAGGTTTTGTTACAAAATCTCATTGTATCAGCTTTTCTAATACACCCCTCTCACCTGCTACTCATCTTACCTCTGCCACGTGTACTCCTCTTTCGCATTTCTTCCCTTAACACTCCACAAAGCAGCTAAAAGGTCATAAAGTGAGCTTTGAAATAACCTTTTCTGGTTTTCGGGGTGCTGTGGGTCTAAAGCAGCCCCCCTCTCAGCTCTGGAAAGCACTAAGCGCATTGAGGGCGGGGCAGGGGGGTGTCACTGCACATAAAAGTGATTGTGAGCAGGAGAAATCAGCAGGCAAGTGCCTGGATACTTCAAAGCATCTATAATTCACATTAGAACATCCCAGTGACACCTAGGGATGTGGCAGAGAGGATCTTCTCCGCAGCAAAGCAGGAGTGTCTGTTGAGGTGGGGAACCTGACCTGTGTTTAACAGCACCAGCATGGACAGGCTGTACCCCACGCATATCAGAGTATGGAAAAGCATGAAGCCAAAAGACATCATTCATTTTTGTCACCAAAACATTGCCTTAAAGCCATTTTAAGACTACTCTGAAAATCACCATCAAGCCACATTATGGAATTCAGCAGTAAACAAAGGGCATCGAGTCTTCATCTTACCAGAGAGTTATCCTTGAAGAGGAGGTTCTCAGGCTTGAGGTCTCTATGTGCAATGTTTAACGAGTGGCAATGCTGCAAAGCCAAAGCTATCTGAAAAAGGGCACAATAAACCAAGTACAATTACAGAATTCCTCCTTTAGCCTGAACCTTTAACATTAGCTTTAAAAAGGACATTGCCAACACAGCTTAGACCCCAAACATTTTCACTCCACTTGGATATGACTCTGAGTTTAGAAGAGCCTGTCCACACCACACAGCAGTGCAGCAGAGTGATGATCAGGAAACAAAACCCAGTGAGCTATTCAGTTTGCATTTCACTCCAAGCAAACAGAAAACAAAAACTAAGTTGAACTGGGCTTCCCAACCATTTTAGTTTAATTAAAATCAGGGTGTTATTACCTGCCCCAAAACCAAAACAGATCATGACAGTGTCCTTTTATATGCTGTGCCTACAAGGTGGCTGAGCTTGCTCGCACGCTCTCCAGCGGTTACACTCTGTACAACAGTCAACAGCAAGTTCTTGCTGCAATAGTTTGGTGATTATTTTATGGAATGCTACTGGCTTAAGAGTGAACATTCAGGCAGTTCTATTCCACAGTTCTTGATGCTGCCTGCAACTTATTCGTTTCATTTGGTATTACACAGAAAGGCATTACGTGATTCTTTCAAAGACAGCTTCTTAACTCTGCTGCAGTTTAGAAACCTGTGACCCTGTGGTGACAGCACTACAAACTGTATGTTTCAAAGTGCAGTTTGTTCAAGGAAAACCAAAGCACAAACATGTAAACAGCATGACTGAAACAAAAGTAAGGCAAAGCCACAGGCCCCTGGTTTGGTAATATTCCTATTGGCTTCGGCAGGATCCTGCCCAAACACAGCACCCTGGGTGAGGCAAGGAGTCCTTAGGAGACTGAAAATTACTGTGACAAGAGAACTTCAGCGTTAACTTAGCTCAGAAAAAAATACAAACACAGTCCAAAATAAAACGAGGCAGCTTTGCAACAAGGTTTTAACTATTGCTGGGCACAAGGAACTCAGACCAGTAGCTCAAGACAGTGATGAAGAACCACCAAGTGAAAAAGTAAGACTTTAGCATTGCTTTCAAACTTCACTTCTATAAATATTAAAGGAAAGGGTTACTCAGGACATGAATAACCTGGGCACACGCACAGTCAGAATTCAATTCAAAGCCTTGTCTTTCAGTACAAAGTATTTCCCCACCACATTAATCCCAGAGACTGCCTTGCATTGTCCAAATCAAACAGCCCAAAGGACTTGGAAACAAACCATTGAGAATAATTCTGTACTTTCACCTCATTTCTTTCTTGGATGAAGCCAAAAAAGGTAACAGCACCATCACTGTTTTATTAGAAACAAGTCAAAGCACAAGACAGAAGAAGGGATTATTTGCCCCCCTTTTTTGGTTTCAGTACCAAATGTTACCTCTCCAGTTTAGGGGGAAGCAAGCAAACAGGATATGGATATGCTCACAAACTCATGACAGTTTACATCAAATGCTGAAATATCTTGTCTCATGTTTTCTTTCCTTGATTCACTGCAATGATCACTGGTGTGGGAGCAGGACACTTACTGCTTAGCATCTCCAGTATAGTCTCTCACCTACAGCTCATAAATGCCAATACCATCTCTGTAAGAAGCAAATGAAGGCAATTCTGGCCCTCAGCTTCATGCCCTGGTGCCAATTCCCACACAGAATTGCTCAGCGATTTCAACAGCAAGATCCTTCTGCCTCATGGTTCCTTAACAGGAACCTGCCAGTCCCATGCTGTGGCTCCCTAGAGAGACTCTCACAACATCCAGCCACGTTCTCTTTCCTGCTACCTCCCCATTAATTCAAGCTTTCTGACTGAGCACCACAAGTCAACCAACAGCTTGGAAGTGAAAGGGAACAGGTTCACCCCAGAACTGAGAGGAACCAATTCTGGAGATCCCCACATCAAATCCCATGGAGACCCTTCTGCTTTGCCACCCTGCCTGCTCTAGCAGGATACAAGCTACTCACACCAGATGCACTGCTAAGCAACAAAGAGCCTGACAGACACCAAACCCTCTAGTAATAAAGATTGTGGAGACTATAAAACAACATTTAAGAGAGCTCCCTAGAGAAACAGAGAATAAAAGTGGTATCAGAACAAACAGTATAGAAAACACATGCTATAGTGTCTATCTTCCACAAAATCAAATCCAGAACCCAGCTTGAAAACCACCAGCCCAGGACACACATAGCATTACTGTCTGCTACCCCAGCGTGAGAGGCAAGAGAAACACCAAGTCTGTGTCACGGCCAAGAACGATGCTTGAACCGGAGCTGAGGAGCCACACGTAGTCTGGTGAGAGCCTGTGGACAGCTGGGTGGGATGCTTCCAGAACAACAGCGAGGGACAGGATATGGTAGGAGGATTGTGCAAGAAAAGAGCTCTCTGTGATGAAGTGTTCTGTAGACCAGGTTAGGAAAACCACTGCTAAGAACAGCAGAGACACCAGGGTCCCAACTCAGAAGAACTAGCCCACACCTTCAAATTCTTTGCTTCTATTAAAACTTTGGCATTGTCAGGTTATAACAAAGCAGGCAATGATCATCGGATCAGAACTGAGGATTATTTTAGCTTCCTTTTTTCCCACCCCCACCATCCCAAGAAATTGTTAAATACTTTCGCCATTATCAGTCATGGATTTGCTTATACATGGGTGTTAACTTGCCTGCTTTGTTACTTGGCTTGCTTGCTTCTCAGTAAAGTGCCGGTGCTGGCTGATTCTGTGAAATAGCTCTCCCCCTTCCATCATCTCCATTACAATTAGGAGCCGAGCCCTGTTCAAAAGCATTTCATTTTGTTATATTAAAAATAATCAAAAAATAACAGATTTGCTAAGCTAACAATGCATACTTCACATCTACTGACGCAGGCCGAGAGAGACACATACACTTGCTTCTTCTGCAGTTGTTCTAGCTATTTTGGTTCCATAATTTTGCATTTAAGCACGTTAAGCTACAGGATTTTCTGGCTCCCAGTGCAATCTGACTCACTGATTGTCAGCCAGGAATCTATAGTTTGCTATTCATGTTGGGCTCCCACATCCAGCTGGAATAACCACCATGGACATGTCTACACAGATGCATACAGACAGATGCATGCACATTCCACCCACGGTTTCCACCAGTAGGCCAGTATGGACCTGGAAGCCATTTCGACACATCAGTGTATAACTCTACCCTCAAAAGAACAGTAGGGCAGGGTAGAATCTTGCATTAAACAGGCTAAACAGTTTCCAGGCTGGAGCTGGCTTAGGGCACAGCGTACACCTGTCTGAACCCATCCCTGCAGACACACCGACCTGCCCAGGCGCTGAAGGTGTTCATGGAAAACTCAGAAGCAAAAGGTTGAGGAATTATCTTTAATGCTTTCAAGTCTGGATACTCTACCATACATCATTATTTTAATGTACGGTTTTATGGACATAATTATGGACAAGGAATAGGAAGTGTGGAGATCAGGACTACTAGAACTTCAAGAAACCTCGAGAAACTGCTAGATCCTTCAAGAACTGTGGTTCTTCTCACCACATAGCAAAATCAGATACATCAGAGAGTAAGACAGGTCCCAGCTCTTTAATTCTCCCAGCTCTGATTCCCCTTCCCCAACTAATATCCAATTAGAAGACATTTTTATCCCAAGCAGTATTAACATATGAAAAATAGTAAGTCTGCTTCATGTTTTGCTATGTTCATTTTATGTACAATGTATTGAGAGTTTACAGGGCAGAAACTAGTAGTTTCTAAGAAACAATTATCTCTTATTTAAAAAGAAGACGACTGGCACTCAGGTTCCCAGTGGCCCACGGGCATCTCCAACATCTAAAAGGATCTCTCTCACTCAGGATTCTAGGCAGCAACAAAAGTCACAGATCCAATCCTGCTTTAGCAGTGCTCTGAAAGCAGGAGGAGGCTCAGAGATTGCAATTCAGTTCAAAGCAGGGCAGAAGCTAGAAGCTGATACTTTCTCAGACAATGCAGGTATCACAGACTGAGTCAATGAAAAACCTAAGAAATGAAGACGTATTCAAAGCCAGGCGTGAAGGACACAAATTCGTTTAAATATGCAAAGGTTTGGGCACTGACAGGGCAAAAAAAAGCATTGCTTCATCTGCAGACTAAATATCATATTTGGAAATCTGGAAGAGACTTTAAATATTCATTTGGATTCATTTCACTGCAATTTAAAATTTAAAAAAAGCAAACTCCACTATACCTTGGCCTAAACATGGAAAGCAAGCTGTGGGAATGAACCACCCTATGTAATCTTACCTTGGGCTGGATTCATGTGGGAACTGCACACTGTTAGCATAAACTTCAATAATTTGAACAATATTTGGATGTGTTGCACACATCATGTGCAGACGTACCTTGAAGAGAAGGGAAGAAATGTTACTGTACATAGTGATGTGTGCTTGACCAGTTCTGCTCCTCTTCCACCCCCAAGACTACGGCACACATAAGCCCAGGTGCTGCCAACTGTGCTTGGCACCCATCACACCTGATTTAAGATTATCTGAAAATTAAGAAGTGCCTAAAGCATTTATGTGGGTGACCCAACAGTCATTACAGTGCTTAGACCCAGCAGGACAAGGAGATTGTATGGTCCCAACCTATTTCTTACAGTTCATGGAATCAAACCCAGCAGAGCTCCAGAAAAAGCCCACTCTTCTATGTCTTTGGGTTTTTAAAATAAATTTAAAACTTGAAATAGTTTTAAAGTAGCAACAGAGATAGGACTGAACCCAAAAATTCATTAATAAAACCTGATGTTCCATAATCTGGCTCCTTTCATGTCCTCAAGGTCTTCACTCCCAACACGTGAAACATTACCTCCTGTTCTGCCTCTCCAACATAGGGAACCTAAGGAATTTTTCCCATTTTAAAGCTACCTGGACTGCTAAATCAAATCCAGGGGCTGGATTCTCTTTGTAAACAGATTCTGGTTTTCCTTGGGAATCCTAAAGGAGATTTTGCTCAGCAACAAGAAATTGAAGTTGCTTAAACCTGGAGGACAATTAATGCTTCTTTCTCTTTCGTGCCACCTCTAACAACTGCCCATCACCGTCAACAGGCTGATAGGCTGATACTGTGGCATGCTCCTCCAGCAACAGAAAGTCACAAACAGGATCAGGGAGTGGGTTTAGGTTCTGGTGTACAGATAAACCCAGACTGTTTAGCTTGCAATTTAAAGCATTCTTGGCAATTCTTAGAGTAGTGACATCCAAGGGCAAGATGTATGGAAACAAAGTCAGCTCTGATCTGTTCATGTTTCGTGAAATGGGATGTAGGGACAGCACTAAAATGCAGCTCTATAAAGGACGTTTGCACACAGCTAACACCTACAGCAAACTTGAGTTGGAAATACACCCGTTCCACCCACCACCTAACCCTCTAGGAACCGAGCACAGCAAGGATGATCCCTAGGGAATCTTGCATAGCAAGAGCTGCAGAGCACTCTTTTTTTAGATTTAATTCTTTCCTTTTTTAAAAACCACTGCAATAATCCACCAAAAGGGCAAGACTCTGTGGTGTGTCAGAAGGCAGAGGGTATAAGCAGGAACTGTACCTCGTTTCTAGCTTTTGGACGATCGAGAAGAATTTTCAGTGCAAAGCGTTCTTGAGAGGATTTTTTCACGCAGACTCTGGTATTACAGCAATAAAATTAAAGCAAGATTATTAAAGAGATACTTTAAGCAACTGATCTGTAGTCATGAGCTTGCTCTCCACGTGGGAATTAACCGGAATGCCCACAACCTGGAATACACAGGGCACCAATCACAGTGTCCCAGCTGGAAAGCCTTGGTTTTCAGCCTTCCACATCAATCTGATACACTACAAAAAAACCACCTAGCACAAGGTTTTATTCTCAGCAACGCAGAAAAAGCACTTCAGAGTGAAGGGGGACAGCAGACAAGTAAAATGCACTCTAAACATTCAGCCTGACAAGATAGTTTTGATGAAAGAAATAAACCCAACACCCACAGTGGCAGCCTGAATATCTCCAATGGAGTGTAGTCTGCAATAAATGAAGTGTTTCTGAATGGAAATCCTTGTTTTAGCAAGGCCCTGACTGCACCACACACTTTTTTTTTTCCTCTCTCTTTCCCCCATTTAACATTAACAATTGAACTGCGTCAGAGGGAAGGGCCCACATACTACCAGGCAGCTAAACAAAGGAAAAACAAAGGGATATTTTAATAAATATCAGAGGCAATCCTGCAACAGAAAATGAATGAGGAGGAATCAATTGCCTGGACAGGAAGATAAACGGTGGCAAAAGACAATCACCCAGGAACAGAGAGGCACCAACCTTTGTTTTCCAGAACTTCTACAAATTCCCACTCCCAAAAAAGGGAGAGTTTGGGTTGAAATGGCAACACGTGTTTAGCTTTAAAGAAAGCGCCCTGTTTGGGCAGGGGTTAGAAATTCACGATGGGGCAAGTCTGGTAGGAGATGCAGAGCTGGTGGCACTATCTGCTTTGGCCTCACATGATGATGTGAAAAAAAAAAATAGCCGGTAAAAATAGCTAACAGGCATGTAGTGCTGATGCCCCAAGTGATGATACTGTAGACGGGAGCGGCGACCTTTGCACCATGCTGACACCAGTACCAAAAGGACAAAGGTGTTTCTGCAGAACTTTCTGCTGCTGTCATTTTACGACCGATTCTCATGGAACAGGGTAGTAAGTTGGGGCAGGGCAGAGGTGAGGAGAGTTTTCTACTTCCAACATACCCCCATAAAAGACAACACCCGGCTTACACATCAGCTGTGACCCACGTGGAGCAGAGACATTTATTTGTTTATAAGGAGAGTCTTCCACACATCCCAGCACTCTGCTGTTAGCATGTTTAAAATACATACTCACTTCTCGGCGGCTAATGAAACAGGCTCAGACTACACACAAATCTGTGGCTGTATTGTCTTACCTAACAGGACCACTGATCCCAGCTCCCAGCTTCTGAGTCCAGTTAATGTTGTACTCCTCTAAAATGGAGGTTTCCTGTTCAGGAAGGAGCAGGGGGAGAGGAATGGGAGCAAAAAAGAAAATACAAAATAATAGATTACTACACCCCTTCAAAAAAAAAAAAATCACCCAACCAGCTGAGCAGACCTGACTTGCAAGATGTCTGAGCAAAGAAAGAGTCTTGCTTCACCTAGGAAAAAAAAAAAAAATCAAACACAAATGCTCACATAGTAATATATCTTGGTTTAAAATCATGTCTGTGCAGCTGAGGCTGCTCATCCTGGCATTCTGAGACAGGATTATTGAGAAGATCAAATGGTACAGAAAGCGTACCAAGGGCACTTACCCCCCCACCTCATAAACACAGCTTTCTACCTATAAATGATCACAAGTGAACGCAAAGGCCTGATTTCAGAACTATTACGTATTTTTTGGTCAGGCTGTAAAATGAAAAATGATTTTGCTGTTTTCTTAGCGTTTTTAAGCCTTTGGAATCGTTATACTGTAAACAAAACTCTGCAGGGCTAGTTTCAGCTCTCCTGATCATGAACCAGGCTCATGTTTATAACCCTTTTGTCCAAATCCATGTGTACACAGGGTCTGGGTTTTGTTAGGATGCAGCTTGGGTGCTATCACGCTTAAACATGTCACGAGGCAGGATGCAAATGTAGCTTCAGCGTGCAGCATTCTGCTGAACGCCGCGGCCACGTGCCGTTACGCAGACGGGGATCTAACAACAGAGCAGGGCTGAATGGCAGAAATGTTGTGAGCAAATTGAAGCCACCAAGGAATACACCCCATAACATCCCACCTTTGTTCATCTATCAACATTGCTACCCATGATCACCTTTGAAAAAGGCCACGGATCCTAATAAATCATAAGAGAAGGAGCTGGTAATAATAGCTCAGTACTAGACAAGCAGGTAAAATACTTCCCAAATACACTGAAAACAAACAAAAGAGTCACCACTCTCAATGCAACTTTATTCTCGTTGGCTTCAGCCCTTCCATGAACTTCCATTCAGAGCCCAGAGCTCTTCAGGATTCACTCATGCTACAGGGTATGAGAAAACCGAACACTCGTGCTTTCAATGGAGGTATTAAAAACCTGAGTCCGCGGATGAACACTGCTGCCAGGCTGGAGCCAGACCTCAAACCACACAGATCGAAAACAAAGCAAGAGAAAGCTGCTGTTTAAGGCCAGATTTGAAGGGATCAGGGAGTGAAAGAGACAGACGTAAAAGGAAAAATTGACTTTTAGCGCAGTCTGTAGTGGGTATCACATAAATCATAAATAACTAGCGTGAAACGTGTAGAGGAAGAAGCTGAAGTTAAAAGTTAACTGGGGAGTTTATGAGGGGTTTTAAAAGGAAGGAGAAGAGCAGCACAGCAGATCACACATGGTTAGTTGTTTTCAAACAGAAGCACAAAGAAACTTTCTTCACAATTTAACAAACACGGGTTTCACCCATGAAAAGCCTGTTAGGGAAAAGGTAATTTAACTTGCCTGACAGATACAGAGAATTGAAGGCATCAAGTTAGAATGAAAACACAATTTTAGAAGAGCGTTCATGAGCAGGAAAAGGGTTTCTCTGAACTGGGGAGAGCCTCTTCAGCCCAGGCTTCAAGATCCTGCTTAGTGTTTAAGTTGTGAAGTCAAATTGTTAAATCGGAGAAGCAAACGCCAAATTACCCTGGACTAACAGCGCAATTAAGTGACAACAGCTGTTTGTTACTTTTTACAGCACTTGGAAGTCTGCTGCTCCTGTCCCAGATCAGAAGGGACTGCTAGGTCTCATTGTGCTAAGTGGTTTTGCCTGCACCAAAACTTAATGCTTTCAACTACGCAGGTTGGTCTGAAAAGATTCTGATCTTGGATTTGCATTCAAATCTTCCTTCAAAAGCAGCTTTACCACTCAGAAGTAAACATGAATAATCTGGCAACCAAGAAACACCATTCACTGTTTATTTCCTAATACTTTGAAATAACCATGTTTGAGAACTTCAGTGTCCGTCACCGCACAGAATCACTTACACCTCCTAGTTCAGAAACAGGGACTCCATATCTAGCACCAGGAGTCAGCACAAGCTCATACCATTCAGACAGCATGAAATAGTCGTGTACTGATACAAAACTGCCCTCTGAAAACATCAAAATCTATTTCAAATGGTAAACCTAAACACCTTGGCTCTTCGTTTAGATTAAATCACTGTGGATGCAGGTAGCACAGGGTGCGGGATCCTGCACTGAGCTCTGCATCTGAGGGTAAAGTTCTGCATCAGAGGATGCTGCACAGCACTGAACTTGCAGATGGGCCGACAGGTCAGCCAGAATTAATCTGCTGTGGCTGGGAACAGAGGAGCGTCAGAGAACGTGCATCCAAAAAAAATCTGCAGCAGTGCAATCTCTTACAGTGAACCTTTGTGCTCCTACTGTTAAGGGAACGTCCAGCTTCCCATCGTTCCTTACATTAACTGCCAGGCAAAGGGGATAAAATAATTTGTGTGAAATCTCTTTGCAATCGAACACATTCAGAGTTTGAAATGTGTTTGATAACAAAGGGATTTCACACAGCGCAAGTCCCTTTCAGCTCGTGGTACCTAAACAAACGGTCTGAGCATCCTCCCATGCAGAGTCAGCAGGCTGGGATGCTAACAGCCTGCAAACACAGGATTCCGAGATTTCTTCTAGCTCCATCTCTAGCAAGCTGCTCTCAGACAGGGAGAGAGCTGCTCGAGGAAAGCTCGGGAGCTTCTTGGCTTCCCCAGAATGCCAATGTGAAAAGCTCTGGAATAAAGTGCTTTACGAGTAACACCTTCTCACTACAGGCAATTAAAAGTATACAGGTTGCTGCTGGGACAAACTCCACGTAGCCAACAAGTGACATGCCAACAACTGGTGTAACTCCACCTCCGCTGCTCCAATGCGGAGCCGTTCAACTCTGGCTGGTTTGCCTTAAACAGCGATCGCTATCTTCAGTCACAGACCTTAAACCTGCACACACAGGTGAAAACCAACCAAACCCAAACAATAACCAAGTACTTGAAAAGTAGAGCAACCAGCATAAAAGCATTAAGTTGTGTTTTCAACTCAGACAATGCCACTAACCCAAAGGACTTGCCCAGAATCTGTTCTTGGTTAGACCCGCCTCCCCCAACTTAGGGAAGCAGGAGGCACATTCAGGACCCTCCCTACACTTTCACGACTGTCAGCATTTTTGTTTTGAACTCCTCAAGAGCCCTGATGGAAGCCTTTACCTTCCCATGAAATACCACAAAAATAGTTGGAAAATCCCTTTTGAAAGCCTTCTGGACAGTGCCAAGACCGATAACAAAGCAAGAAGCCACTATATACAGTTCCAGCACTTGATCTCATAGTTTATGATCCACAGTGTCTGGACGCAGTGCTTTGGTGTCCTTCTGCTTTGGGCTCTTTCAGTTCAGAAGGCAAGACCCACATATTATAAATCAACCCAGACCCTAGCATCACAAGACAGTGTTACTGCTTCTCTTACACTGTTTTCTGAACCCACTGAGCTTTAGAAAGCCAAATCCCACCATGGCAGACAGCAGGGCTAAGGCAGCAAACACCAACATGCATGCTCTCTTTATCTACGACCTGCAGGAACGCATTCACCTTATTAAAATAAGCGTGTGCAAAGGCATCCCGAATCTGTGACAGCAAATGCTTTGCACAAAGTAAAGAGCCTGCAGAGGCTCGTTAAAACACTGTTTTATCATCCCTTTATCTCAAAAGGGTTTCCCCAGCTTCTTCAGGAAATCCGCTCAGCCAGGTCACAGAGGGATTCACCGGGAAGTGCTAAGCTCACACACAGACTCTCACGGGAAAAAAAAATAGAAAAGGAATCCTGGATCTGTTCAGCTCCTCTACCACCACTCGAAACACAAACATCCCACACGCCAGATTTGTTTTCATGACAGCATCCGAACAGGAACTCGGAGATGGATCACGGCAACAGCGTTGCCTCCCCGACTGGGGATGGCTGTGAGAAAGGGACCCCAGTGCCTGGTCACCCTGTGTAGCCCCGGTTCTGCTCCCCACGGTCTCAGCATCTCAACACCGATTCTCCCAAGGCTAGATCGCGTGGAAGCTGCCTGCCTGCGGCTCCTATTTCCCTGCCCTTCCACACTGGAGCTCTGCGAGTGACGACCCTCTGGGCAGCCAGGGCTCCCGTGGGGGAACAGCGAGGACTTGAGCCACAGCCGTCAGAGAAGGGGAGACCGGGACCCTCCGGGTCCCAGGGCCCCGCCGGGGCTGCCCACCTCCCCTCGCAGGGCAGGGGGCGAGCAGGGACCGGCGAGCGGGGAGAAGCCCGAGCGCCGCTGCCTCCCGCCTACCTTGATCATCCTGTCCATCTCGTGATCCTCCGACATCCTCCCGCGGGGCTGCGGGCGGCTGCGGGGGGAGCGGGAGCCGCCGGCCCGTCCCCAGCGAGGGACGGCGGGGCTGCGGGGACAGAGGGGCGGCGCGGCACAGGAGAGGGAGGCGGCGAGAGGGGCCAGGGGCGGCGGCAGGGCCGGCCCAGGAGCGCTGGGCCGCGCTAGGACACGGGCAGCCCCGCAGGAGCCTTTGTGCCACCGCCGCACCGCTTCATCCCCGGCCGGGCGGGCCGGGGCGGGGGCAGAAGAGGGTGCCGCGACTCCGCGCGGTTGCCGGGGAGTGCCGCAGGGAGGGCGCCGGCGGGCTCGGAGCCACCGCTCAGCCCGGGAGACGCCGCCGCTGAGGCGCCGCCGCCGCCCGCGCCGCCCGGGAGTCAGGCATTGCCGGCACCCTGAGCCGGGCACTCCCGCCGGGCGGCGAGCCCCGCCGCGGCGCTACCGCTGCCGCTAAAGCCGCCGTGGAAAAGCGACCCGTACCCTACACCTCCTCCCCGTTCCCACCGAGGAATTTTAGGAGCCTCTGCCACCGCTGTAGCGCAGCACACAGGCGGCCGCCACCATCCCTATAAACGCGACATCTCCATCAAAGCCCTTAGAGGGCCTTCGAACTTTTGGGGCGCTTTCAAAATGACGTCACGAATGGCGGAGGAAGCACGCCCATCAGAGGGGCGGTGCTAACCCGGGCGCTTTGGCCCCGCCCTCTGCCGGGGAAGCGCGAGAGGGCGCGAAACCTCGCGGGATCTGGGGCTCGAGCAGCCGCCCTGAGGGGAGGCGGCCTCGTCTCGGGCGGGGAGCTAGCGGTTCCCCCGCCGCCCTTCGCCCCCTACCTCCCCACAGCATACCTCCCCGCCCCGCTAGCAGCCTCTCGCACCTGTACCTCACCCGCCCTCCTCCTCCTCCCTGCTGCCGTACCGTCACCTCTCGTGCCCGCCGTGCTGCGGCCCCAGGAGGCGTTCGGAGGGGCGAGGAGCGCGGGAAGGGCGGGAAAACCCTACCCCGGCCTTGAGGGAGGGAGTAATGGCGTGGGGAGGGACAGGGAGAGCACTTTTACCTCAGGTTCTCCCCCCCCCGCGCCTCAGTTCCCTTTGCTCTCCCCAGGGGGATGCAGGGGCGTGTGGGTAGAGGACAAGGCACATACAATTCTTTGTTATAAAACCTGCAGATAAAGTATCACTTAAAGCAGTTAAAACGATTTCTTTGGGGGGAAAAAAAGCATGTTCCTCAGGTACAGATGCAACAAGAGCGCACCCCTGTAATGCATTAGTACTCAATTGACTGTATTTGGGACCTTAAAAAGATAAAGCCAAGTAACAATTTTAACAGAAGCTGCTTTGGGTGCCTTCTGAAGAAGCATTTCTCAATGCAGTTAACACACTTTTCCACCTAAGCTCTGCGTGAGGTAAGAAGCTGCCTTGCTTCGCATCTCATGAAGCTGCATAGGCATTTCCAAACGCATGGAGAGGCTGCTGTCTTTTAGGAGTTCTTCTGTGGGATTTTGATTGTCACCTAGAAGGAAAAAGAAAAAAAAAAAAAGTGGTTACTTTTCTTGGAGAGTGTTCAGTTATTGTCACCCAAAGGCCAAAGGACAGCAGCACCCTGCAGAAGAGAACCAGAACAAGTGGCCGGTAGAACGCTCAAAGAGAAGGGGGATTCTCAATTGGTCTCTCCAGACATGCCACTGCTCCTTGAGAGGTGGGAGTGGGTGAACTTGGCACTCCTGTACCAAATCAGCCCCCTGCCTGTCACAAACTGGGAGCTCTCAGCCATTACCCGCTTTGGCAGGGGATTGGACCCGATGATCTCTTGAGGTCCCTTCCAACCCCTACAATTCTGTGATTCTGTAACACCAAGGCTACATGCTAACCACCTTCATGCAAGAGCTCTGTCTCCCAGCTGCCAGCAGTCAGTGTAGCAGCCCTTCTGCACTGTCGTTCAGGAAATTACTCCACCTGCAGTGATGGGCCTGCCTAATGCCAGGGACCTTTGCCTTGCATGGGGACCGGAGGGCATATCAACTCAGAAGAGCAGCATTAAGCACTGCTGCCCAGTGTCCATCTGCCTGTTTTTACCTGCAGAAGCTTTACCCATCAGGCACACGCACCCAGCGCATTCTCCACAAAATAAATTCAGGGAGAAGTCCCCACACTTGCATTCTTCCCAGTGAGAAACAGCTGAACAGTGCCAAGAGGTGCAGGCAACTGGTAATCGATTAGGTTGTGTATCACTTTCCCTCACCTGTGTAATGCAAGGCTCGCTTTCTGTTTTAAATGCAGTTACATGGAGCTGTGTCTGGTTACTTCAGAAGTGCAGCTCCAAATTTGTTTCATACGTTAGAAGGGACAACTGCAGTGCTCAGGCCAGCTTATACCAACAGGCACAAATACAATTTGGAGTTATGGCAGAGGGTTGGGAAGCCCTTGGACACTGGGATACTCACATTTTTCACCTCTACGTAGGCCTCCAGACCATACTCTCCCAGCTCTCGCCCATTCCCAGAGGCTTTGTAGCCACCAAACGGGGCTTGGGCACCAAACACATCATAGCAGTTTATCCTGAAATGGAAACCAAGAGTTAAGCACCTGCACTTTCACACCTGCTTAGTGGAAGAGCCCTTTCACAGCAAAAGGACATCTCGGCCATTCACAACAGAGGGACAGCTGAATTTCTAGGCAGGATTTCTGGATTTGTCAGCTCTCAGCGAACAGAATGAATGCTGGAACCTCATCTTCATCAACCAGAATGCAAAATCTCATGAAATCAATTCACCTCTTTCTATCACAGAGCCAGGCATTCAGGTTGCCACTCACAAATCCTTCATAGGACAGATACCAAAAGCACCTACTTGGTTGCTCGGTACCATAAAACAGAAAGATAGTGAGTTACTAGATCTCCAAAATCTCTTGTACTAGAACAGTAAAGTGGTGATGAAGTACTGACTTGGGCATCATCTCTGGCACAGCCTCAGAACACAGAGGAACACCAAATGCAGCAGCCAAGACTGCAAAGACGTGCTCGGCGATCTAATCACTGCTGGCAGTCGGAGCCCTGCAGCGCTTGCTGTCGATCTCAGCTGCAGTACAGGATTTCCTTTCCTCCATGCCATTCCTTAATCCACAGCAGGAATGCGTAAGCTTAATATATCTAAACTTGACCAACAGTGAGCATTACAACTGAAGGTCTGACATGAACGTTCAGTGAAGCGCATGTAAAATTGGATCCAAAGTAGAGAGTCTATCAGAGCAAACTTAACAAGAAATGGCAACACACAAGGAAGCTTCCTGCAGTTGAGGAAGAGGAAGGGTCAAGGCTCACCAAACTGTTCCAGCTCGCAGGCTCTGCGACACGTAGTTTGCTTTGTCAAGATCCTTTGTAAAGACTGCAGCTGCTAGCCCATACTTGGAGTCGTTCGCTCTCTCAATGACTTCCTCAATTGTTTTGAATTTCAGAATCTGCATGACTGGCCCAAATATCTGCAAAATCCAAACAGAACGTGTGAAAATATTAGTATATCCATCACAGGGAAGGCTGTGGCTGATGCTGGCATTGTGTGTGTGTGCTAGAAGTCACACAGGACATCAAATTCAAAGTATCGCTTCCTGTATTACAACGTGCCCACGATGTAACTCAAGGGGAAGTTTAATGTGTAACTTTAACAATGCTTTGTAAGAAGCATTGAGTTCTGCAGTTCATGACTGCCCAGTGCTTGTAGACTGGCTTTTTTCGCATGAGAGGGGGCAACATGGCAAAGCAGCCCAAAGCTGACAGACTGAAAGGCACTGCAGGCCTCACCTCCTCTCTGGCAATCGTCATGTTGTCCTGCACTTCACCAAAGACAGTTGGCTGGATGAAAAAGCCTCTGTCTGCAGCAGGGTTCCCACCACACAGCAGTTTGGCTCCCTCACGCTTCCCAGTACTGATGTAACCGAGGATCTTCTTATACTGCTCTTCATCCACCTAAGAACCATGAGGACAGAGAGATCAGCTTCCCCTTTTACTGGGGGTAAAAAAGGGATTCGACTGCAACCTGCTGTGCATGAAACTGCACCCTGGCAACCCCCCATTTCAACAGGCTACCCAGACAGCTTCAAAGGGAGATGGTAATTGTTAAATGCCAGTGTCAAGCAGAGGTTTTGGAGTAATTAGCTTTGCCCTCCCACACAAGGAAGGGGGAAATGGGCACAGTTCAAAGCAGATTAATCAGAAGACCAAAGGACACCTTTTGTTCTGATCTACCAACGCACAGGGATTTGAGAACTATTGCATGAGGTAACAGTTCAGGTCATTTCCTGCTCTTACCTGAGGCCCCTGTTCAGTTTTGAAGTCAAACGGGTTTCCAACCACCCTGGACTTGGCCTTCTCAACACTCCTCTCCACAAACTCATGATATATATCTTCCTGGACATATGTCCGGGATCCAGCACAGCAGCACTGCCCTTGGTTGAAGAAGAGGGCAAAATGGGCTTGATCCACAGCCCAGTCCACTAAGATTGGGAAGAGGAGAGAAAACAAATAAGCCAGCAAAACTAGCCAGAGTCAGTAAGCAACTTCTTTTTTGAGCAATTATCGTGCACATGACAAAGTCCTTTCAACTGACTGGCACTTTCCATGCATTGGTAGGACTGAAGTTATACACAGATTTCATTAGCATGAAGGTCTATTAAAGCATCCCATACTAGAGGAAAAAAACTCCACCTAATCTGAGGCAAATTACATGTATCTTTTGAAATGATCAGGTATTAAGGACAAGTTATTTTAGACCAAGAATTTCCTTCCTTACTGCCATACAAAAGACTTCATCTTGGCTCATCAAGACCAAAAATGAGCCAGTGTGCAGGAGAACAGAGAACCAGAACTTTGTGACACCAGAAAAGAGCAGTGTGCACTGAGACACAAAAAAATAAAGGGAAAAAAAAAAGTAACAGAGACAAAAATGGGCCTAAGACCAAAGGAAGATACCAAAACAACTCTCATTTGTTGATAGCTGAACTTTGCAGCACTGAGAACAATGTGGGAGTGAAGCAGTACTGATACACAAATACAGCAGCTACAGGAGGAGGCAGGGAGAGCTCCCTGGGTGAGAACAGCCAGGTGGTGCCAGAGCAGGAGGCTCATACAGAGCAGGGGAGGCTGCCTTTCCCCGCCGGCTCTGCCTGCAGAAAGCCAGCAGTACGGATCGAATATTACACTAGCAGGTGCTTACTGTCAGCATCAGACAGGATTATATTCGGACTCTTTCCCCCAAGCTCCAGTGTCACCCTTTTCAGGTTACTCTCAGCTGCAGCCTTTTGGATCAGATGCCCAACCTGCGGTGGGAGAACAGTCATTAGGAATTAGCTCTTACCTACAGCAATGCCTGGCAGGGTGGCTGGGTTTAGATCTCAGTCAGCAGTTTAATGATAACCCCTTTGGGGTCAGGGCTTTAAGGGAACAACTGAAGTCTGCCCAGAGTTTTGCCTCTAATAAGTGATTCTGTGATAAGAAGCAGCTCAAGGGAAAAAATACGAAGTTTTCTAAAGGAGACACCTAAAAAGTCTTAAGTACAGTAAAAACAAATGTCACACCCTGAAGGCAGCTGTATTTTTAAAAAGAAAGAAGTGTAGAAGGCAAGGGACCTCCAGTATTTGATACAGGAAAGGCATTACAGCAATGAGATAGTCTCTATATCCCAAGGGCTTAAAGGTTAAGGTACTTCCTTACCTCCGTGGATCCAGTGAAGGCCACTTTATCCACATCCATGTGGGAAGAGATGGCAGCCCCCGCAGTGGGCCCGTAGCCAGGGATGATGTTCACCACACCTGGTGGGAATCCTGCCTGCCGGTTCACCACAGGAGCATTATTCCTTTTACAAATCAGGATTTCACCTACCCTTATCTGCTAGGAATGCTTGAGCAGGCGTCCCACAAACAACAGAGCCTTTGCAACTCTGCTTTCATTTCCCAGGTCTTTAGTTTTGATGTTTGGTTTGCAAAAACAGGGCAACTCCTCTCCCCACCCTACATCCTAAGGATGCTTTGGAGCTATACATGTCAGCTTTCTCATCACTCTGAAGATTGTTATTTAACTGAACATCAGAGTCCTTCCCTAATCAAGATTTAAGTCCTCTGCATATGCATTTATACGGACAGGGGTGGTAGGGTTTTTTGGTAAATCAAATGCTAAGATACCCCAGACCATCCAGCCTTTCCTCGTATCAGCCAGCCCTTCTCTGTTCCTGCCTCACGCCCGCTGCAGCTCCCCAGCTTAGATGTATCACAGTGCACTCCAGCAGTGATAGCGAGGCAGCAGATGGAAACGCAGCCTTTTTGCTCACCTCTTTGATGAGATTAGCTATGTAGAGAGCACTCAGGGGGGTTTGCTCTGCCACTTTCATCACAACCACGTTCCCAGTAGCCAGGGCTGGGCCCAGTTTCCATGCCTGCATCAACAGCGGGAAGTTCCACTGAAAAACAAGGAGGTATTTGAACTTGAAAATTTCCGATTAATCAGTAAGTTACCAGTGAGCTTCAGTCAAGTGAGCCGCAGCACCTATGGAAGCAGTCCCTGATCCATCCCCAGCTGCTCTTCCATGTCTGGCCTTCCAAGAGCACTTGGAAGTGGCTCTTCCAAGCACTGCCTCTGCAGCAGGAGGGCTCTCAGTACCACTGCAAAACCCAGAGCTTTCATAGATGAATCTTTACTGCCAGTTTAACTGTTAAACACTCTTTCAAGGCATTCTGAAAGCAAGCCAGGTTGGCAGAGCAGCGTGCGCAGACCCGCAAGGTGTTTACATTCAGTTCCTGCTCAATATAAATCTGAAAAGTGTGCAAAGACAGCATGCAGCAACTGGAATCCACCTTTTGCCTGAAAGCGGTAACACTGTCCCCAAATCACTGTAGAAATATGGCTTTGTTGTTGACAAACCACCTTGCTAGGCAGCTACAGAAATACCACCACCTGAATTTTACATGCTAGGTCTCTATTTCCTCATTGCACAGAAGCCTGTGTACAGTTCTGGGGAGGAATTAAAACTTAATTGTGGTTCTGAGCCAGATGATTCCTTCAAAGAGGTTTACATTTTTTTTAATTATTTTGTTTTCCTAACAGATATAAAGTAAACTTAACTCTGAGCCTGTGAAATCAGCAGGCAATTCTGCACTGGCAGAGTAAAGGAAAAGCCCTCTCAGCTGGTGTGAGCACAACTTAACCACTGGAAGGAAGCAACAGATAACAACTTGCATTGCAAAACAACTCTTGGTGCCAACACTGGATTCTTGAAATGCTGCAGGAACTGCCAATACATTTTACTTACTGGGATTATCTGTCCACAAACTCCCACTGGCTCATGTCTTGTGTAACAAAAGAAGTCTCCGTCTAACGGGATGGTTTTGCCGTGGAATTTATCTGACCAACCTGCAAAGTATCTAACAACAGTAAAGTCTGGGTCACAAAATTTATAAATAACAAGATCCCTGTCAAGAGAAAATAAGAGAGGCTTCCTCCAGCATTTCCTTTCCTCCCATCTCCAGCCACTTCCCAGAACCATACCAAGACAAGTATTTCCCAAACAGGTGATTTTAAGAACGGACAATAAACTCAGAGATCCATCCCTTCATGTTTGCCAGTGCTCTGCATAATGTACATTCTGTCACCCCTGGGCTGTAACACAGATTACCCTCGTTAGCACAAGTCCTCTGTGTAGCAAGACAGAAACATATGTATAGTGAAAATCTTTTGGAAAGCCTCAGGAGTTACAGCCTTAACAAAAAATAGAGGAAAACAGGGTGACACCCTGCTATGGACTGAATGAGACCAACAGGTCAGGTCTAGCCCTGCCACCACAATGCCTGAATTGGAGGCGTCTAGTTTCTGCAGATGCTGAGGTTCTGCCATCACAGGCCACCTGAACACAAGTGAGGACCCACTGTGCTGTCACTGCAGCCTCCATGCCTACCTGAGACATTTCACTACCATGTCCAGGTCCACCAGGTAGGCGATGGAGTACGGTTTGCCATTGTCCAGAGTCTCCAGTGCCTACAAAAGACAGTGAGATTGCCTGAAGGGTGAAGCAGGCAAAGTTGCACACACAGACTTCGATTTCGTTCTTGGTTTGTGACTCAGATCAGTTCTGCATGTTGGCCTTTTTCCTTTCAGCTTCCCAAAACTACTTTCCCACCCTTGGTAGCTCTCTCTCACAGTTTAGCTGTGCCTAAAATCCCCACCGCACCCAATGGGCACAAACCACGCATCTCGCCCTGTCCCTCCCTGCAGTCAGTGATCGTGACGGAGAGCTCAACCCCAGAGCATGACACGCACCGCTAGGTATGCTCGGTCCCTCTCGATCAGGTCAGCAAGGCGATTCAGCAGCTTCCCACGGTGAGAAGCGTCCATCCTCCTCCAAGGCGAGCCCAGCTGGAAGGCTGCCTTGGCTGCCTTAACCGCCTTGTCCACATCTGCCTGCAGAGAAGCCCCAGCAAGAGAGTCAGAAAGGAGTCACCGGCTCTCTCAAAACACATCTTCAGTGCAGTTTTCTTGCCCCATCTGCATCCATGGGGAAGAGGGAGCAGAAGTGGCAGTGAAACAGATGGGTGCAACAGCCACAACTTCCGCCTGTGCTTACACACACTCTTACTTCAGCTATGTGGAGCGCAAACATTGTTATTTCTGCAGTGTCACCTGCCAGGTTAATATTTGCACCCTAGAATGAGGCATGGGAAAAGCTCTGGAAGCTGGCTTTTACACTCTCTCAGGATTTGATTTCACCAGCACGGTCCAAAGGGGTTTTTACCTTGCTCACGTATCAATAATCCATCCTTGTGCACTGTCAGGGCATTAACTGGTTCTAGTAGGCGCTCTGCTCCAGCTGGCTCTAATGGTGTCATCAGGACAAGCCAGCCACAGACAAGCAAACAAGGGGCTTCCCTCACCCACCCATCCCTCGGGGAATACAGACGAGTTTCCAGACTGTAAGAAAACCCCCTAATTTCATTTCCTAGGGCTGGGGTCATGCACTGCATGCATACAAGTGCAAAGGAGCTGCTTGGGACAATCCTGACCCTTTGTTTCCTCTGCCACCATGACACTGGGTCATACCACCAGCACAGCACCCACGGGACCACAGAGGTGTCTGCCTTCACCCCTGCCTGCCTCCTGCCCCAGCAACCTCCTCCCACGACTACTTCCCAGTCTCCCAACTAAGGCTCTGTTGCACACCACATCTACTCCTCTCTGCCCTTTCCAGTCCCTGCTTGCCACTGGTAAGAGGCAAAGCCACGGGGTTTTTGTCCGATGGAACAGGCAAGGAGGAACACAAACAGCACTCGACATGGTATTTACACACTCAGCAGAGCTGCCCTCAGTGGGAGACGAGTCAGTGTCTTCCTTCTCAATCCTCAAGTACCTGCTCACGTGGAAAACAATCCAACCTCCTCAAGAGAGCACTTACCTTATCGCCCTCAGCAACCTGGCAAATAACTTCTCCTGTTGCTGGATTGATAGAAGGGAAGGTTTTCTTACTGACTGCATCATGCCACTCGTTGTTTATGAAAATCTGCGATGAAAGAAGCAAAGCAGCGCTAAGCCTCAGAGGCAGAGCTCAGTGACATCGGTAAGAGCTTTAGGTATTTGATAACATCTTAGCAGGCTGCTTAATTAACTTGTGCAGGCTCCAAAACTGCACTCATATGAAGGGGGTATTTTAACCTAAAAGTCCACAACAAAAGACGCAGCCTCACATCAGTAAAAGCACCTCCTCAATAAGCTGATAAGTTTCCCCGTGTAAACCCAGCCAGGCACCACCAGCCGCTGCTGACCAACTCCTCCATTCTCAGCAAGGCTGAATTTCCTCATTCAGCTCCATGGCAAGGCACTGCCAGTGCAAAGACCGTGGTGCTCGCTGAGAACTTGCCGAACACTTGGCCAAGCGCCATCGGCCCTGCCACGGCCGCCGGGAAGGAGTCGGGGCCTTGGGAGAGGACCGCGGGGCCTCCACCAGCACAGGCATTCAGTCTTTCCCCCAGGGCTGCTGAGCAAGGAGCACAGGGTCTGATCTCCCGGACAGCCCAGCTCAGCCCTAAATGGAGCTGTCCCCGGCCCCGCACCAGCTTCGCACCCCGCTGGCCCCAGCAGACCGCACGACCTCTCCGGACGGCGGCCAAGCCGAGCTCCGAGTGCCTCGTCCCAGCTCAGCTCCCTTCTCGGCCAAGCCACCGCAGCCGCCAGCCGGGGCAGTCCGCAGGCAGCGGCCGGGACGCGCCCACCCGCGGCGGGGAGGTGCCTAGCCCCGGCCTCGGCCGTACCTTGTTGTAGGTGATGTCGGGGCGCGGGTTGGGCGCCGGGATGGGGGAGGCGGCGGCGGCCGAGAACGGTGCGCCAAGCCGGGCAGGGCCGCGGCAGAGCCGGGAAGCGCACACCGCCGCCCGCAACATGCTGCGCTGCGCTGGGCCGGGCCGGGCAGCGGGCACAGCCCTCGCTCCTCCGGCCCGGCCCCGCTCCGCCCCGGCTCCGCCCCGACCCGCCCGGCTCGGCCTCCACTCCGCCCCGGCCCGGCCCCGCCCCGCCCGGTTGGACCCGGCTCGGCCCCGCTCCGCCCTGACCCGCCCTGGCTCGACCCGGCTCGGCCCCCGCCCCTCCCGGCTCGGCCCGGCCCGGCTCAGCCCGGCTCGGCTCGGCTCGGCTCGGCTCGGCTCGGCCCGGCTCGGCCCGCTCCGCCCTCGGGCCAGCCCGGGCTGGCACAGCCAGGGGCAGTCCCGCGGGGCTGTGCCCGGTTCCGTCCCCATCAGCTCGACACGGTTCGGTCCGGACCGAAGTGGCTTGGTTCAGCTCGGCTCAACCAAGCCTCATTTGTATATCTCAGCCTGGCTCAGCCAAGCCCGGCTCAGCTCAGATCCCGTTGGTACGACCCAGTTTGGTGTGCAGGGGAGTCTCCGGCTTGGTCTCAGACCCTGTCTCTCGGATCCTTCTCCATGCCCAGGGAACTTTGCGCAGGCAAAAAGCAGGAGAAAGAGGCAAACCAGACCCAGCCCTGTTGCGCTGGTCGGTTTTGCGGGGAAGGTGGTGTGCCCAGGTAAAGGTTTGGAGATCCCTGGTTACCTGGGCATGGCGCCGTTAGCACACGCACAGGAATCCAAACCCGGTGCTGTGTACGGGGAAGGGGAACAAAGCCAGCAAAGCGCTCACACAGCAGGAACCTTCCTCCCTGCATGCGAATGAGCCGAGAGGCTTTGTCAAGTTGCTCCCAACAATGGCTAAAGGCTTTTTCGCCTTGTTTGCTTAAGCTGCCTTGTGCAACTTCAGGGTGCCTCAGTGCAGATTCGCACGGGGGAGGGGGGAGGATGGGGACAGAGATGTATGTTCTCAGGTTGTCATTGCCATCACTGAGGAAGCCACAGATGGAAAATATAAAGTGCTTTTAACCTCCAAAATAACCCGGTGGTAGTAACCCCGTATCTGCCAGCACCTCTTTGGCTTCTTTAGTGAGCAGAATTGGGGGTGGGCAGACAGAAAAATTGTAGCCATATGTCAATTCAAAAATCATTTAACTCCCTGTTCTGGAAGACCCAGGTTGCTGAAAGCCTTAGTGGTGGCACTGAGATAGCTCCAGCACCTGCAGATCACCGGGCGTTTCTCCAGATCTGCCCCGTTTTGCAGGGAGGAACCACGAAGCTCAGAGAAGTTCAGGATAACCTTGGCTGCTGCCCAAGATTATCCTGAAGGTCTCAGATTAGGCTATGTGGTTCCTAGATCAGCTGAAAAGAAATCCTCTTGTGCTGGACCTCAGCTTCTCCCGTCCTTGGCCGCCCATGTCCCCTGAAGGGTGACTGATTCCCCTTTGTGCCCAAGACAGTGGGTCCTGGGCAGCCCTTTCGGAGGTGGCACTCATGAGGACTGCTGGTTCCAGCATGTTCTCCTGTTACAGACCTGCATGTGTTAAACCATTTTGGGGAGGTGCCAGAAAGACCAGGTTTACCCACAGAGATGTGTGCACTGTGCATCTCCCAGGGGGACCAGGTCAGACTGTGGGTCCACAGGGCACATCTCAGAGCTGAGTTCCAGCCAAGCTCCCACATGCCATCCTATGCATGTCTTCTGCTGACACCTGGATGGACAACTGACCACACTGAGCAGCAACCCTGTACTAACACTTTTGCTCCTCTTGAACAGGACCCTTCCCTTCCTTGGGGCTTGGCAGACAAACCCAGCAGCACGGTGTCTACACACAGCGGAGGAAACACCTTCACAGCAGACCCAGCTCTCAGCCCCAAACTCTCAGCCCTGCAATAGCTGCTGGGATTGAGCCTGCCTGAAAGATGAGAGGATGGGAGGTGCAAAGGCCACCTCAACTGGGCCGGGCAGATAGAGGCGCAGATCCACAGTAGGGCCAAGTGCCTGTGACAGAGGTAGAATTTCACCCCAGAGCCTGGGAGAAACCAAAGCTCAGGTTTCGGGGCTTCCCTACAGCCCTACTGTTCTCAGCAGAGCAGCTCCAGGGCTTCTCCACAGACACCAGTGCCCCTGAGCTGGTCACCGTGGGCAGATGGATGTGGCCCTGTGGGGAGGTTGTGCCCATGCTGGACAATCTGGAGAATTCAAATTCAGTTTAATATTGAATTAGCACTAGACCACCCACAAAGAACCCAGGAATTGCCATGCTTGTTCCCACAGTTCTCCCCTTGCTGCTGGTCTCTGTGAAGCCCTGAAAGCCCCTGATGATCCAGCCTGCATCTTCTCCGCTCCTCAGAGAAACCCATGGAGAGCCACTGCAGCCATGGGGAGCATGGAGTCCTCCCAGTTCCTCCCGGGCACTTCATCAGCTCTGGAGGGTCCCCACTACCACTGGCTGGAGAATCTGGCTGGGTCTGCCAGTAGCTGGAGGCGCTGAAGGAGGAGAGACATCCTTGCTGCCTTCTCTTTATTCCCAAAACAGAGTCTTGCACCTCCACCCAGGCCCTCCTGACCACCTCCCCCCGCAAGGCTCTGGGGACTGCCTCAGGAGCCAGGGATGGATTTCACCCCACACCCATTGAGCCTGGCAGTAAAGGCACAGAGCACAGATAGGAGATAACAGTGAACACAGCTGAAATGCAGCAGCTCCCCAGCTGCTGTTAACACAAGCTCTCCCGTGCCAGAGCAGCTGGTTTAGTCTGATGTCCAAGGCTCCCCTAGCGCCGCGGCTACTGGCTGAGCTCCGGTTTGGAGAGCGTTGTCCTGTGAACCATCCTTCAGCCAGACATGGAGCTCAGGTTTGAGTGAAGCACCGGGCTGGGGTCTGCCCTGCTGAGGTGTTCTGCTCCACAGACCTGGGTGAGATCAAGGCTCATGCAGGGCAAGTAAAGGGCTGCAGGGCCAAGGAAGGATGGCAGCAAATGCCCAGTCCCTTCCAAATGCCCCGGGGAATGCAGTGCTGGCGAGAGGCCCTCCCGCCCTCCCCTCGGGTCCTCCAACCAAAAGGACACATCAGGTGCTCATGAGCCCCAGGCTGCACCTTCCTGGTGGAGGAGGCCCCAGAAGGGAGGGTGTCTCTGGGTCACTTTATGAGAGGCAGATGTTAGGCAGGTGCACATCTCTGCTCACCTGGCTATCCCGATCCATGGCCTGTACAGCCAGTGGCAGAGTTGCTGCAGAGTTGGTCCGGGCACTCTCTGCCTGATGGAAAAGGATGAGACACGTTATACCCTCCTACATGCCCCTGCCCTGGTGCCTCCCCCCTCCCATCGCGAGTCCTGGCTCCCTCCCAGGCTCATTGCTTGGAACGCAGCCACATGCTCTGTAGTTTGGCCAGACACACGCTTGCTCCAAGAAGAGAAACTGAGCTGTGCTCTGCGACCCTGGGGAGGATTCCCCTGGAGAGCTGCAGGCACAGGCAGTCTTCCGGACAAGAGCTCAAAGTCTGCTGGCTGCCTACGTGGGATGTGACAAGATCAGCTGAGATGCTGTTCAGCAGAGAGCCCCTCAGCCGGGGCATCTCGCTGCCAAGCTCGCTGGGACAAACCTCTGCCACTGCAGCGCCAGTTGGCATGAGGCAGGCTTGCCCTTCCCCTGGGCTCTTGCCCAGCTCAGGTGTGATGTGACAGTCCTGGGATGTTTAATGCTTCATCTTTCTGCTGCAGGCAGCAAAACTTCTCCCCTGGCTTTCACAGCATGCTTCCATGGCAAAGGTTGACAGTGCCAAGGGAAGGAACACTGGCACAGACATGGAGGTGGCAGGGATGAAGGGGCTCTGCTCTGCTCCCCCAGACAAGGAGCAGTGTCTCAACTGCAAACCCAAGGCACGAAGTGGACAGACTGTGGCAGTCCTGATGCTCAGAGACTTGGCAACTCTCTCCCAGCTCTAAAGATGAGTGTTTGGAAGAAGGGTGAGGAGATCTGCCCATCTCAGCACTTCAAAATGCCCCAGAGCTGCTGCTTCCCCCCTTTTCCACCTTCTCCGAGGATCAGTTGCTAAACACCCGGAAATGCTGGAGTTGGTGGCTTCTGCCAGAGCACAGGGAAATGCTTCTTGAAGGGCTGAACAACAGATGGGATTTATTTTTTGGCAGCTAAAAGGCAGTTAAGTAACACAGTAGAATTTGATAACGACACTAGAATACATTAATAATACAGTCTCAACAGCAACCCAAGGACAGGGAAGTTTGCTTTCATGACACACTCTGTCAATCATTACTTCTAACACCACTCCCAGCAAATCTGTTTGCAACAACAGCCAGTCCAGAGCCACCAGCAGAGTGAGCCGCACTGTGGCCACCAGCAGCACTGGGAAGTGGAAGCACAGAGAAACCAGTTTGCAGAAGCCAGGTGGAGGCACACGTGTCCTGATACCTGCGTACTGGCCTGACCTGCCTTGTGCTGGCAGAAAGAAGAGATGTGTAATTAAACCTCCATGGTTCAGGACCTGATGTTATTCCCTCCTCTGCCCCTGACCCACCACATGACCGTGGACAAGTCCATTTGGTAGCTGGCCTCTGCTTCCTCCCTACCCACCGTACCAGGAATGAGCAACGTCCCTCTGGTTTTGGGGGGCTCAGGGCTGCAGCAGTACTTGATCTATGCAGAAGAGCCCAGGACGGTGGCAAGACCAAAGTACAAGTGGCATCCCAGAGCCTGAACCACCGAGGGCCTGGTTGCACTTGGCTTATCATTGAGCAGAAGACTGTTTGCTGACAGGGATGTCTGCAGGGACAGCCCCTGCCATGGAGAGCAGGGTGAGAGAACACAAAGGATGAAGTGATGCTGCACAGCACGCAAGCAGCTCCCTCCCCTACTTGAGGGACCTTCCAAAGAGGTACCTTGGAATCGACGTAGCCTCTCCCAGAGAGAGCAGCAGCCAGGCTTCCCCCTGACTGGCAGGCGCTGAAAAGCCCAACCATCAGCACTGGCAGCAGGACTTCCGTGGAGCAGCACCAATGAATACAGCTGGGCTGGCACTGATCTCATCTTGGAAGGGAGACCTGGCTTCTAAAAGTGCTGATTCCCAGGCTACGAACTCTGCTACTCAAACATGGCCAGCAACAGGAACCCGGCTCCCTTTGCCCCGGCCATTGGGCTCTGGAAGTGCCAAGTGTCTGATAAGCACAGTGAGTGCGCTCAGAGATGTGCTGCAATCCCCCACGCTGCTGTAGGTGCAGCAAAGCAAAGCTGCTTTAGGGAGGTCTCACCTTCACCTATCTCACCTTCAGCTCTAGAAGAGGATATGGAGTCCACCTGGGAAACCTCCACTCGCCACTCGTGATCGCTTCCAGCTTGCAGCTAAGACCTTGGGCCGTCCCCAGCAGGTTGAGGGGGGAAGTGACCAGGGGGTCTTTGGGCACAGGAGCTGCCCCAGGATGTGGCCAGGTACCATAGCTCCTGCTGAGGACTGGCCCTCGCCCAGCCCACATGCCATGACGCTGGGCAAGGGGCTTTGCAGTGGGGAGGCTGTCGAACACACGGAATCCTTCTTTTATGGCGAAGTCCCAGGCTAGGTTGGCCACAAACTCCGTATCCTGTGGGCTGCTTTCACCTGGGGCTGGCTTTCCTGGGGCTGAGAGAAGAAAAGGACACCTTCGTTTGGAAGAGCTCCCGTGTTACGTTTGAACGTGCAAACAAACCTTGTCTGGGCCGGTCCAGCAGGACTGTAAGGAGCACAAAAACAACCCCTTGTGTTTCTCTGATAAAGACTCCAGGCCAGAGCTGATGCAGGCAGATAAACGCCACGGCGAGTTCTCCCCACCTCCCAGCTTCCGGATCTCTCTTTGAAGGTGGTGCTGGGTTTGAAGGTCTGAGAGCTCCACCTGTAGGTCACGGCTCTGAGCTCTGAACTCTGTCCTCTGCTCAGCTCCCCCCGCCAACGAAAAGCCATCACGCAGCCGAACAGACCTTGCACCCAGCGAAGGGAAATGCCCTGTGTGTGCTCCCCTTTGGCCCGTTTGTGTTGGCGGGACACATCCTGATTACACAGCCCAGTCTGCCTGAGAGGTTACAGTGGCCTTGCACCCTCCAGAGCCTGTGCTGGGGCAGGGAGGGAGCTCTGCTGACAAGGACACGCTATCTGAATCCTTGTTGTCCTCACGCAGCCCTGTCTAGATGCCTCCCTGTGCAACATGTCCTAAGGAACCTGTTTGGGCAGGGGGTTGGACCCGATGAGCTCTGGAGGTCCCTTCCAACCCTGACGGTTCTGTGATTCTGTGTGATCCTGTGAATATCTCACTGCACAGTTACTCCCAGGTTGCTCGTCTCCAAAGCCAGAGGGGAAACAAGACCTCTCATTTTGAGCCATTATTCCCCATAGGAACTCTATGGTGAAAGCACAAGACTCCCAGAAATGCCACACTTTGCTTTCCTGCTTGGGATTTCAGAGTAATTGGGGTGCCCAAACCCTGCAGCACACACTGCTGGTCAGGGAGGTGATTGTCCCTCTCTGCTCTGCCCTCATGAGGCCCCATCTGGAGTCCTGTGTCCAGATCTGGGGCCCCTAATACAATAAAGATGTGGGGCTGTTGGAGAGGGTTCAGAGGAGGCCATAAAGATGATTAGAGGGCTGGATCACCTCCCCTATGGAGAGAGGCTGAGGGAGCTGGGCTTGTTCAGCCAGGAGAAGAGAAGGCTGTGGGGGGACCTCATTGCAGCCTTCCAGTCCCTGAAGGGAGCAGAGGAACAGGTGGGGAATTGACTCTTTAAAAGGGCAGATAATGGCAGGACAAGGGGGATGGATGGAAGCTGAAGGAGGGGAGGGTTAGATGAGATATTAGGGGGAAGTTCTGTACAGAGAGAGTGGTGAGGGGCTGGAACAGGCTGCCCAGAGAGGGGGTGGATGCTCCCTCCCTGGACGTGTTCAAAGCCAGGTTGTATGGGGCCCTGGGTAACCTTGTGTAGATCCAGGCCTGGAGATTGGTGTCCCTGTTTGTGGCAGGGGGTTGGAACACAATGATCATTGGGGTCCCTTCCAACCCAGACCAGTCTATGATTCTATGGTCCAACCTCCCTTGCTTCAGCATGAGAGCTCTCCCCACAGCAATGCTCATGTGTCTGGAGACCCATGCAGAGCAGGGCTGGTGCAGTTGGGTTGCTCACCTGCCAGAGAGTGCTTGTGGAGTCCCTGCAGCTTTGCAGCCAGCCGGAAAAAGGCAAAGGCCATGTAGAAATTCCAGTTCTCAGGGCGCTCCATTCCCATGTGCTCACAGTACATCTGGGAATACTCCTCTGCTGTGGGGATTCCCAGGCGCCCCAAATCACACTTCCTCAAGCCTGGAAGATGTGAAGAGGCAACAGTGAAGCAGCAGCAGGTGAGGAGCTCAGAGCTTTCTCAGGGATGCCACGAGGCTTGTGGCAGAGCCATACAGCAGGAGATACCTGCACCCACCCAACGCCTGCACTGCTGCCATGCTGTTCCCATGCATTACAAAGAGGGGTGCAGCACTGACCCATGCAGGTGAAAGGGGCAGTTTCCTTCACTGGGAAAGGCTGTGAATGCAGCGACTGATGGATCTTCCTGTGAAATGCTCCTGTTTATCCCCATATTGTTCTTTTTAACACATGTAGAACTTCGTGGACAAACCCCTTCTCAGCCTGCTCGGTTCACAACTTCCCACCCAAAGAAGTTCCCCAGTTTTAAAGTTGAAGTGAGAGGGAATAGAAAGATGATTCCACCCTGGAAAGTTCTTAAAGGAGGGAAGAAAGGGTGGAGTGGGAAATATGGTGACCCACAGCCTTTTCCAGCTGCAGGGAGCCCCAACTGTCCACTGAACTCTCTAGGCAGGAGTTAATCTGCTACTGAGCTCTAGGTCCTCTCTCTGTGTGTCAAATGTGACTTTGCCCCTCTTTGTACCTCTCAGTGCATTGAAGTGAGGTGGCAGGAAGAAGGCCATACAGCTATTTGCCAAATCAGAGATGGGATCTCCAAGAGTCGGAAACTTCCAGCCAAGGACAGCAAGGATTTCTGGCCTGTCTGCATGAAAGACCAAGTTCTCCATCCTGTATAAGAGGGAAAAAGAGATCAGAAAGACTTCAGAGGTGGAAAAAATTCCCCATGCTCAGCAGCAGTAGGTGCTTTCTGGTGCTCTTCACTCTGCACAAACATTGCTGAATCTTTTGGGAGGCTGCACAAGTGGAAGATTAATTTCTGCAAGCATGGGTCAAGGAGGATGGAGATTACTCAGTAGTGAAGGCCCTGGTTAATGATGAACTGAACTATGCTTTAAAGAATGAAACCATGTTGTTCAGGGCCTCGGTGCACGGATGGAACAGGACAGGCTAGCCAATAGGTGATGCAGGGAAGTCACTATCCAGTGGTGACTGGCCCACAAATTCCTCCGTTGTCATGTGCTGGAGATGATGCGCAGTACAACCCTCAGCAGTTTGAACCCCAGGAGAGGGCAGCAGCCTCCTGAGGAGGAAACCGAGGGCAGCCATCCTACCGGGGTGCAGAGAGCTCGACAGCTTCGTCACACAGGAACGGCCTGCGCTGGCGCTGCAGCTCTCAGCATCCCTCACCTCTGTGCCCAACAACCACAGCCCCGCGTGCCTTCACCCGTATCACAGGCGGGTTTTGCTGCACACCCTGCAGCGCCTCACCAGCCACCCAAACTCTCTAAGCACCAAGTATCATTAGCAGGATGTACCAGGACTAATTTCGTAGTATCACAGAAACAGTTGATGATCCTCCAGTGTTAGCCCAGTCTTCGCAGTGGTTGTTGTGGGGAGAAACTCAGAATCACCAGTGAGGCAGCAGAGCTGTAATCGGACATCAGGAGTCCAGGCTTTCAGTTCTGCCCACAGTTTCCCTGCTCTGGAATGGGAACTGCTTTTAAACTGCCACAGATCAGCAGGCAGATAAACACTGGGGAAAAGAGGAGAGCTCCTAGTGCAAAACAGCACCAGTCAGAGCTCTTGAAACACGGTTCTCATGCCGTATGCAAAGGGTTTGTTTCCCTCCAGGTCTCACTGCCCTGGGGATGCCGGACATGATCCACAGCTCTGCATTCAGACCACTCTGCAGCTGCTGCGCCAGCCCAGCTCAGGACCTCTTTGGAGTCTGCATATTGCTTTGCACTCTCTCTTTCCCTTTCTGCCTCCTGGGACATCCTCCAGGGCCATGCTGGCAGCCAAGCAGTACCTGAAATCACCATGCACCACTGTCGTCTTCTGAGATTTGGGGAAATGCAGAGGCAACCACTCAATGAGTCTCTCCATGGCTGGGATAACATGAGTTTCCATGGCTCGGTACTGCTTTGTCCAGTTCTCAACTTGCCACTGAATGTAATTACCTGTACAAAGGGAAGGAAGGTTCTCAGGGAAAGTGACAGGCACAAAGAGCCTTCAAAGGAGATGCACAAAAGGTACATGCAGAAGACGACAAACAGCTAAGCAGATCTCAGTCCAGCACCCTGAGATAAGCTCCAAGAGTCCTAACTGTGATTTCCAGAGGTCTCATGCATTCTTAACTGGGCACTGAATTTGATATTATGGTGGAAATAATCAGATCCCAGAGAAAACAGTAACTTCTCCACCACCTCTGAGAAGCTGAGGTACCCTGCAGAGACTGGAGGAGCTGCAGAAGTTTGGTCAGAGCTGGCAGCAAACAAGCTACTCCTGCACCCACAGCGCAGCTCTTGCTTGTGGCAGGAAGCTCTGGGGACTGCTACGAGTAAACACAGACCTGGAGGATCTGAAGCAGCTCCTCACAGGCTCCTCCCATGGCTGGGGATTCACACACCCTGCTGCCCAGCTTCGCCTTCCCAGCTGCCCCCATGTTCGGCCCAAGCCCTGTACCCAAGCCTATCCTGTAAGATGCTGAGTCACAGGAGGAGAAAACAGTGATACAGGATACAGTGCCTTCTCTCACCATGCTGCTCCCCGAGGTCTTCCAGCCTGGCTGCTCTGATGTCTGTGCTGTGGATCTTGGAAAGGACTTGGCTCATGGCAGCATAAATAGCCTTCCGCTGGCTAGGCTGCAGCTCAGGGAGGGAGATGTCACTGTAGACATGGCCAGCACAGTGCTCCATCACGTAGAACGGTGTGCCAAAGGTGCTGGGGAAGCAAGGTGGAACCGGTGGGTCTGAGGTTAATCCTGTTACCCACCACCCCTCAGATGTCACCTGCATTTTGTAGGCGTGTTGGTGCACAACAAGGTGAGGAGCACCCGCAGCAGCACTGCTCCATTAGCGCCCAGCTGCACCCCGGGCACAAGCCCAACTCAGGCTGGCACACAGCTGTGGCTTGATCAGTCCTGTGTGTCCCCCCCAGCCTCAGGGAGCCGAGCTTAGGGCCAGGCTACAGCACCCACCACTTCCCTGCCTCCCCTGCAGTGAGCTCTGGGCTGTCAGCCTGCACACAAACCCCGTGAGCAGTGGACACACGTTTAACTGCAGTGCAGAGGCTTTATTACAGCAGGCAGCAGAGACGTGAGCGATGCTGCGCTCACTGCAGCTACACAGCCTTGCTGCTGCCATGGCTGAGGATCCTGGGGCAAGTCTGAGGTCTGGCAGCTGGAAAAATCACCTGCTTATTGGAAACCCGAGCGTAAGGCAACACTGTTTTACAGCCGCTTCTCAAGGGAAGGCAGCATTTTGATTAACTGCTAAAATAGGACACACCTAAACCAAGCCAAATAAACGTGTTACTGTCCTTTGAACTTCTTGAGGCTCCTCTAGCCCAAGACTGGGCAAGCATTCATCGGGCCAGCATGCTTTGTGAGCTCTGGGTTCTTCTCTCCTCATCTTTGGGGGAGTCTGGCTGAAGTCATCAAGCAGAGTGAAAGCTGAAGGACAAGATTACCTTCTGTCCTCACAGAGAGCAAGCACAGTAGGAACAGGAACACCAGCCTCGGAGAGCGCCTTCAGTAGCCTGCCAGGGCAAGTAAGAGAGCCGCATCAGCACGGGAAGGCATCAGAGAATCAATAGCAGAACTGCAGGCAGTTGCTAGGCAGACTCACAGTATTAGAGAGCCCTGTGCTCAGTTTGAAACACACTAAAATAACTTGGCTGGGGGTAGGAGACAGAAACCATGCCAAAATCTTTCAGTGGCCCAGAGCTCTGAGACTTAACATGCTCTGAAAACCCAAAAGGCAATCCAGCAGCACTCCCCCAAGCGTCCTGCCGCTGAGGCAGAGACCTGGTTTGCAGCATGGCCAACCCTTAGCTAGGCTCCTCTGCCCAACTGCAGCCTTGTGCTGCAACCTCTCTCCCACCTGAGGTCCCAGAGGCCTCAGTGAGGTCCCACATCTCCCAGCACGTGCTGAGAGAGCTGTGCCATGCTCTGTGAGTTGGAAAGATCACCATGTAGGAGTGGGGAGGGTGCTTTTCCTGGGCACAGGGCCCTCACAGCACGCTAAGCGCCAGCTGCAGAGCGGAAGCACAGCATCGTCTCTCAGGCCAGGGCTGCCCAGCTGTGGCAAACAGACAGAGCCCAGTCTGGGATATGGAGCTGTGTAAAACACAGGGGAAGAAGATGTGGGAGGACAGTGTGTGGACTGTGCCTGTGAAGGGGCAGAGACAAGCCAAGGCTGGGGCAGAGCTCTGTCCCAGCTGGTAGAGGAGCCGAGCTGCCTTCTCACCTGTACTCCCTTCGGAGAGCTGGGCCCAAGGGATGCAGCCCATCAGAGCGCTCCTTCTTCAGCACTAGCGAACGGTCTCCAAACTTGACGAAATAGGTCTGGGTTGACTGTCCATGGCCAAACTGCCGTAACACCAGTGGGCCTGAAGAGTTGTGAGCAGTGGGGCAGCAGACAGAAGTACAAGCTGGGATTATTTCTTACCACTTGCTCAGGTTTTACTTCCCCTTCCCATAGTCAAGTCCGAGACCTCACTTGCAGGAACCTACGCTTAGCTCCTGTGTCCCAAATCCCTGGGGAGTGTGGTGATCACTCACAGGTGACTCAAAGGGCCGGAACTTTCCTGGCATTTCTTTGGCAACTTGTCCCAACCCCTTCCAAATGAGGAAGTCCTAGTGTTGTTTCCCATTTCTAGGAAACAGTGATGGATCACTGCAACCTGAGTGGCTGCAACATTTGCTTGGAGATTAGGAGCCTTTCCTTAACAGGATTTTTTAATCCCTATCTGTCATATGATGGAAAGAGCCAATGGCTCCAGAACATGTGAGTTTTCAGGCTGAAGAGCAGAAAGCAGTGCAGTACCTGTTGCCTGGTCATTGAGAATATTTTCAAGGTATTTTTGCAGATGATCTTTGGGGATTTCCATGCTTGGTCTCATGGAATGAGTATATGGAACAAAGCCTTTCAAAGGAAATCCCAGATATGTTTCCAGCTCTTTGAGGGCTATTTCTGGATCATCAACCTGAAAGTAGGAAGGAAAGAGAAACGCTGGGTAATAGAAGATAAAACTGCCTGGGCAAGAAAGAGCTCTACACCCTTGTGATGCGTTTATCTGCGAGTCCAAGAGCACCGATATGCTGAGACAGACAGTAATTGGCTGCTCAGTCCCTGGCAGCCCAGAGTGCCATTACCATTATCTGCTGAGCCTCCTGCCTTGGTCTCTGTCCCCAAGACATACCTGCTCTAGTGGGATATGCACTGTGAGCTTGGGCTGGGCTATCAGTGGGAATTCCCTGTGTGCAGCATCCCAGGAAGCAGAGTTCATTCTTCCCACCAGTCCCATACTTGTCCTTCCCCCTCACAAACCTAAAACCCCGGTGCTCACTAGCTTTGGGGTTAACCAGCTGACAGATGCACAAAGCCTCAAAGAAATTCTAGAAATTTAGTAAATTCTAAATAAATATTTGTCTCCCATGGGATGGCTGTGGCTGTCTCAACCACATGGTTAGGGCTGTTTCTCTATCAGGAAACAGGTCCATAATGGAGAGGCGACTTCCCCGAGGTTATGCTGGCCGTGTAACAAGGTTTAAAGCTGTGAATGACGTGGGCCAGCACAGACTTCACCAGTAATCCTCCCCTTTACCCCCACCACATCCTTAGGGATAGGGACAGGCAGAAACAAAAGGCTTGGCAACATGAGTGTATCGCTGTGATTGAAAATCCTGAGTCGTTCGAGTCAAACTCAGCTTCTGGGCTTAGAAACTGTACCCAAAGCCTGCCCTGGTCACATTGCTTTGTACCTTCACTGTTTTAATGCCAAGCTGGGCTGCTGCTTTTAGGTTCTGGCTGTTGTTGTCGAGGAAGATGGATTCCTGGGGCTGAACAGCCAAACGCTCCAAGCACAGCTTGTAGATACGAGGATCTGGCTGGCGCATTCCTTCCCGATAAGCTTCAACCATCTACGGCAACAACAAATGGATTATGCATGAGCCTGCTGTGACCACAAACATCTGTGCAGTGCTGGAGATGGAGGATGGGAGGGTGGGAAAGAGACTGGAAGGCTAAGTAACATGTGAAATAAAGGACACGAGGAATGGATAGGACGTGATTCAAGTGACTGCGTGGGTGCCAATTGCCTTGGCTGTGCCTCCATCAGCTCAAATAAGCTAAACAGGATCAGCCAGTCCTGGGATGGAAGATATCCAACTAGATGTCACGATGTGGGAGACACACTGGGTGTCCCAGACCGCACTGAACCGACTGCTCAATGCTATCCAAGAAAGTCTTTGATTGCACCACTTTCCAAGTGATCTGGAAAAGTGTCCTGACCATCGCACCTGCCAACCACACCAAAGCAATATGCACAGCAGCAGAGATGTTAGCCATAATCATTTGCCCAAATTTGGATCAAAAAAACCCTTGAGTCAGTCTCTGAATACTCATGTTGCCCTCAAAAACATAACAAATGCAAGCAGTATTTCACCTCTGCTCTGACAGACACTCTAGGAATAGAAATGAATCTATTAGATAGACATAAAAGCCAATCCTAATGGAAATCCACATTCAATTCAATTTTTTCCCCCTACTAATTACTGTGCAGTGCTTTGCCTGCTGTTACACAAGAGCCACACCACACAAGTGACGACACCGGTGAGGCCACAGTTATTAAAGTGCTTTGGAACACTCTGGGATGAATGGTACCACAGATCCTCGCTCCAGAGCATCACTGCACTAAGACAGCGTCTGAAGCATGGGTGTAATGCACAGGAAACAGATGCAATAATGACATAATGTCAAGACAACTTTAAACAGTCTCAGGTTTTAAATCACAGAGTTGTAGGGGTTGGAAGGGACCTCGAGAGATCATCTGGTCCAACCCCCCTGCCAAAGCAGGTTCAGTATGACAGGTTGGCATCCAGATGGTTCTTGAGTATCTCCAGAGAAGGAGACTCCACATCTCCCTGGGCAGCCTGTCCCAGGCTCTGTCACACTCACTGTGAAGAAGTTCTTCCACATATTGGTGCGGAGCTTCCCGTGCTCCAACTTGAGGCCATCGCCCTTTGTCCTGTCCTCAAAGACCATTGAAAGAGGCTGGCTATCTCTCCCCTTGTGTCCCACACTTGAGATATTTATAAACATTAATAAAATTCCCTCTCAGTCTTCTTTTCTCAAGGCTGAACAGCCCCAGCTCACTCAGCCTGTCCTCATAGGGGAGATGCTCCAGGCCTTTAATCATCTTTGTAGCCCAAAATGTATCAATAAGACTCTTCTTTGCATGTTGCATTGCTTAATCAAGACTATGAAGCAAACTCCCAGCATGAATAAACTACCAGAATTCAAAGAAGTGAGTTGGGATATGCAAAAAAAGCAAATTTCCCATCATGCTGAGGTGAGTCCTCGTGGCTGCCTGCTACAGCGAAGCCACCCGAACCAGCCCCGAGATTCATGGCTAATCATCTGCTTCACCTTTGCAGAAGCTGGGAGAGGGGCCTCTGCATTGGCAGGTGGGGTGCTGGGGTGTTTTGCAGTGTAGGAGATGCTCTACAATTCTTTGGGATGAAACAAGCTTTGAAACAATAAGGACTAGATATAAAGCAGGCAGGGCCACAGGGTAATATTTATGTCTTGTATAGTGTTCCAGCTTCTAAATCCTCTCTTGCTGTTGCTGCCTGTGCCCATTACGTGAATATCTGTGGTTGTATGGGCATTTTGCAACAAATTTTCATATGTCCCTGCCACTCACTCAGACCATCTCCAAGGCCCAGCCACTGCCAGAAACATTTCCACAGGCCATTAGATTTATCTCTACTAACACACACTGCTGGGTGCCATTCATTCGGTACCTGCACGTAAAGAATGTTAGTTGCTGCTTTCTACAGACAGAGCTCCAGAACTGCATTTAGGAATCCATCCAGCCTTACCACATCGAAGTGCTTTTGGTCGAGGGGCAGAGAGCTCTCTCCATTCAGCAGACAGAAGTTGTTGCTTAGAAGAGCTGTCTTAAGACCTTCTGCACGGATACACCGTACTGCTTCTGCCATTATGGGGAGCTGTTTTATCATCTCTTTTCTGATTAAGTCCGAGAGAAAAGAGTCCACTGGAACACAGACATTTGCCTAAGAAACCAGAGAAACCCCAAGAATGATAATTAGCCATAAATAGGTTTTAAGCAGGGAGGAAAATAAGAGAGGTTGGGTAGGTAGGTTGCCTGATCATCTTATCTTGCTGTCCTACTTCCTTTGGCAGCAGAAGGCAGTCAGTGACTCTCCCAGCTAAACTGCTTGGACCAAAGAAGCAAGCGTTCTCACATGATTAATTAATTCAACAGAAGGAACAGCAGAGATAAAGGGCTGATTTGCAGAAAGAGAAGTGCACCAGGACTGTGCCTGCTGTGGAATCAAGGCAGGACAGAGATGAATACTGAAGGAAAGGAGTCTGCATTTTAGACTGAACTGTTTCAAAAAGGTTTTACTCAAAAGAGGTTTCTTGTACTGTGTTCCTGAAGCTGTGGTGGAGGGGCTTCTGCTGATCTTAAGGACCCTCCCTGGAGACCATGGTCTCCATCTATTGAGCATGCCTGGGTATGAACTAACAGCAAAAGCCTTGCAGCTGGTTTCTGACTCTCTGACTTCTCCTCTCAGCTGATCCTAGGGGTGTCTTGAAATAAAAAAGTTATGAAATAGGCAGGAAGAAGCTGGTGGAAGCAAAGGCAGATTCAGCTGAACATCCTGCCTAGGTACCAGAACAATGGTGGCAGTGCAAAGTCTGCCCTGATCAGACAGCAATGCTTCCTAGATGGTAAATCCAGGCCCTTCCATTAAAGGACTCCTTTTAAAAGCTCCTCTTTCCCCATGGAATCACCACACTGTGGGATCCCATTCCCCTGCAGTCGGGAAGCACAAAGAGAGGAGGGAGGAGTTGGCTTACAATGTCAAAACACTGCTGTCCCAATTCCTGCAAAAACTCCACAGTCGTCAGCTCTCCTCTTGTGTACTTGAGAGAGGGACTATTTTCCCCTCTGGAGAGTATAGCTTGCTGGATGGTGCCGGTTGGAATACAATTCCGGGCCTCCCAGTCTATATGGAGAAAAGTAAGAAAGCCAGGAGAGAGCACGAATGGTATCACCAGAAGTGGGAAACTGACTTGAGATCCCTCTGAGGTCTGACACATTGACCAGCACTCACAAGAACTGATGGGCCAGACCAGTGTCATTTGTCCAGATACAGAGAGACGTTTGGGCATTACCCCAACCAAAGTATCTCATCTCTGCTTTTGGTGTGGTACCCTTGGAGTGAAAACACTGAGTACTTAAAGCATCCCAAAGGATAGGACAAGTGCTGATTGGCATCAGCCAGTGTCATACAGGACAGTTTCACTATGGGGTGGGCTCAGACCCTGCCCTGGAGCCATCAAGAGGGTTATGGGTCGCTGTCAGTTCTGATGGCACAACGGGGTACCACCATCATCATCCTAAGTTTCTGAATGTGTTACTGGAATCATGGGAAGAGGCTGACTGGGACACCTGAAATTCATGTATAGAAGTAACAGGACTAAATGAGAAATGGGAATACACACCCACAGCTGTCTTGTAAGGGGATGGGAGGAACACTCCACTTTCCTCAAAGATCACGGCTTTGTAATAGCGCTGTCCAGATCTCCTCTGCCAGATTAACCCCTGTGGGTGCTGCCAGATCCGGGCGCAGAGCAGGTAAGGGGCACGGGCAATGCTCCTCAGGTACATGCTGCAACCGTGCAGATACTGTTAGGCAAATTCACAACTGGCCTGTGCTGACCAAGGAATGAGGCTAGGACACAAAGTACAGAATTACAAGGGTAAATATTTGTTCATGTGCATGAAGTATCCTGGGCTGCAGTGAGACCCACAGGTCAAGGGAGGGTTTTCTGCCCCTCTTCTCTGTTCTAGGGTGACCCCCCTGCAGCATCCAGCTTGGGGGTCCCCATGACAAGAGGGACATGGAGCTGTTGGAGCTCCAGTCCAGAGGAGATGATCCAAGGGCTGGAGCAGCTCTGCTATGGAGACAGGCTGAGAGTTTGGGGTGGTTCAGCCTATTGAATATAAGGCTCTGGGGAGACCTTTGAGCACCTTCTAGTCACTTGAGGGGCTCCAGGAAATCTGGAGAGGTGCTGGTGCCAAGGGCAGGAGGCCCAGGTCCAGGGGAATGGCCTTCAGCTGGAGGAGGGCAGCTGGAAAGAGGCTGGGAGGCAGAAATCCAGCACAGTGGGTATAAGGGTGGAGGGGGAAAAGGGATTTTTAATCATCAGCTCCTGGGGCGGGTGTGAGCACTAGCCTGAGGGGCTGGAGCTAGGCCCCGCAGCCTGGCTGCGTTGCCATGGTAACGGGGCCTAGCCCCCTACTTTAGGCCTGCCCAGGCTGGACTGGGAGACACACACCACACCCCCCGCCCAGTTTCCAGCCCCAGCGCCCCACTGTCCGGTCTGCAGTCGCTTTTGGGGGCATCGGGAGGCGGAGGGGGGAGGGGAATGGGGGATAAGGAAGGGACAAAGTCCGCCCCTATCCCGCCCCTCAGGCCTAGTCCAGGCCAGGCCTTGCCAGGAAGAGGGCAGGCTTCACCTCTCCATTTCACCCCCGCCCCTAAGCCTCGCGAGAACTCACATGGAAATCTCGCGAGGGGCGGCCGGGCGTCGTTCGCAGCCCCCCAGCGCTCTCTTCCTCCTCCTCCGCTACCGCGGCGGCGCCACTACGTCATCACGCCGCCGGCGTGGCCCCGGCGGGGTCAGAGGGGAAAGGTGCGGGAGGCGGAAGCGGCGCTGCATCTCCCTCGGCCCTTCGGAGCGCGGCGGCCCGCGGCGTTCGGGCTGATGAGCGTGTCTCTGGTGGTGATCCGGCTGGAGCTGGCCGAGCGCTCGCCGGTGCCTGCGGGCTTCGCTTACAGCGCGGCTGGTGAGTCCCTCTCCGGCCCGGTTCCCTCCTGCCAGGGGGTGGGCCCCGGTGTGGGTCAGCCCTGGCCGCCGTGGCGGGGGAGGGAGCCGTGGCCCTCGGCTGCCCGGAGAGAGGGTCGGGGTCCTCGTCCCGGTGCCGTCGGTTCGCCCCGGTACCGAGGCTCCCTTCCCAACGCCTCCTCTTACCCGCGCAGCTCCGGAGATGGCCGCGGAGAACACCGGGGCGGCCCCGGCCGCCGTGCCGTCCTGTCTGGAGGGGAAAGGCCCTGGGGAGAGGGCGGCCATCCTCCACCAGCACCTCGGCCGCAGGGAGATGACCGACGTGATCATCGAGACCATCCAGCCGCGGCCAGGTACCTGCCTCGGGGGGGTGTGTGTGTGTGGCAGATGGATTAACGCTGCTTTTGGGGTCACCTGCCCCGCTTGCTTGGAGGCCCCTCATCACCGGAGGGGTGTGCAGTGCTGCCCAGGTGCTGGCCCCTTGGGGGATGGGGTCTGTTGGCGTGGGGTGGTGGAGTCACTGCTGTGTTTGTGGGCTCCGAGCCAGTCGTGCAGCTCAGAAGCCAAGGAGGGAAGTTAGGGGCTGTGTTGGGGTGCAGCGAGCTGGCTGGTGCTGGCCGGTGTTTCCCGCTCCGCAGAGGGTTCATTTACTTTGGGCTGTGTCATGGGCTGGTTGAGGCTTTGCTTCCCAGCGCTGCTGGCTGGTAGGAGTGGGGTGGCTCGGCTTTGTAGGTATTTAAATTAAAAAAGAGAAACTCCGAGTGATGTTGAATGTCTGAGCTGTTGTCCTAGCAGCGCAGGAGGAGCAGCTTGCCTATGTTCAGCAAATCTGGTCTGGCTGCCTTTGGGATTTCACTGAGCATGGGACAAACCTTGGTAACTGGAGATGCAGCACCAACCCTGCCGGGGGGGGTTGCACCAGGTGTCTGGGAGCTCCAGAGTTTCCCCTGGAACAGCAGAGATGAGAGGTCTCTCAGTCTTATTTCCAAGGCTGTTGATTTGACTTTTGTGGGGGGTGCTGTGTACATGGATAGGGAACAGCAGACGGGTCTGATGTTGCAGTTAGTAATGTGGAAACTTTTGGTTTGTAAAAGATGAAACAAAAGCTGCTGTGGAAGGAAGAAAATCTTCAGAGGCTGCATCTGCTGAGGACAAAAATAAACATGATGATCAAAGTAAAGAGCACGAGGCTGCTCCAGACTCACCTTCAAAACAGCTCCCCGACCAGATTTCCTTCTTCAGCGGGAATCCCTCGGTTGAAATCGTGCATGGCATTATGCATCTGTACAAAACAAAGTAAGAATGCTCCACTCATCGTAGCTCTAGTGGGAACAGTGCTCCTGAGTATTGCTGCCACCCGGAAGGGTGAGTCGGTCGCCCCAGGGGCTGTGGCTCCTGAGCTGGGACAAACAGGAAGGGTGACTCGTGTTGGGAGGGCAGAGGCGCCTAGAGTTAATGGTGGAGCTTGAGGTTGGCCCCGATCTCCCAGCTGTGATGCTGCTCTGGGTGGTGAGGGCTTGTAGGAGCATTAGATGAAAGCAGGTTCCTAAAAAATTATGTTTGAAAGCAGCTTCTCGAGGGATCTCACGATTATATTGTGATCTCTGGGGTCTTGGCAGCAGGCCTGAGGAGGTGTCTGAAGCGGGAGGTTTCATCTCATGTTTCAGGGATGATGATTCTACGCTGTTCCCCTATAATTGTGTGAGAATTTCCATGAAAGTGATCAGAGGACACAAAACAGGCATTTGAAATAGTAACAAATGCTGCTCGCTTGTTGTGGGAATAGTTCTGAGCATCTGAGGCTTGCCAGCCTCTTACAGAAAAACAGATGTCAAATTATTCTGGACAAAACTATTGTGTATTGGCACTGCCCGGTTGAGTCCTCTGCAAAAGACTAATAGTTTCACGTGGGTACACAGGATGCTTGACAGCAGAGCTATTGTAGTAACTGTGGCTGTGGGAAGTGTGCTGTATCCACCTCCGCAGTGACGCGGGGTTGTGTCACTGTTGTCTCATCAGCAAGATGACTTCTTTAAAAGAAGACGTAAGGCGTAGTGCCATGCTCTGCATCCTCACGGTCCCTGCTACGATGACCAGTCATGACCTGATGAAGTTTGTGGCTTCCTTCTACGAAGTAATTGAGCACATGAAAATCATCCGTGATTCCACTCCAAACCAGTACATGGTGCTGATAAAGTTCAGCTCACAGGTAAGAGCTGGGAGCCCTTTTGCTGTAGAAATGACTGCGCTGTCACATGCAGACGCTGTTTAGGAGCGTTCTCTGGTTCACTGGCCAGCTGTCAGCCTTTACCCTCAGAGAGCTGGAGAATTCCCAGGGCTGCTGGCTGAGGTGAGTCCCACACCGCGACCTGGAGGCCGCTGTCTGCCTTGTTCTAGCGATCCTGTTTCTTGTTGGCAGGATATTTAAAAATAAAACAGTGGTTATGTAGTTTTTCGCTATCAGAGTGTATTCAGAGAAAGCGTGGTGTATTGTGCTATGCTGAATGGAAAGGACCCAGCCAGTGGGGCTTTGCTCACATTTTAGGGAAGATTTGATCTGCTTTTCTGAAGAGCTGGGTGGTATCCCAGATGCTGTCAGTACAGTGTGAAAAGAACAGTCACCAAAAAACCTGAGAGCCTAGGGAATGCGATGGTAGCACAGTTTGCTGCTCGCAGGTCTGTGTTGTTTTGAGCATTGCCCATGTGCAGTGCCTTTGTGGACCCTTTCACTCATCCCTTCTTTTCTCCCAACTGCAGATGATTTATTTGGGAGCCAGGGGAGAGGTTTCCCTTAGCCATGAATGCTCTGTGAGATGTTTTTCATGCCTGTTGTACAGCTGCAGTGTTTGTGTTGTCTCTCACCACATCAGATTATGCAGCAGATACCTAATGCTAAAGAGCCTTCCAACAAATCCATAAACCTGTACTCAGCTCACCCTGAAATTCCTGGTTCTTGGGAGGTTTCCCTGGAGCCCCGTTCCCTAGTGACCCCTCATGGTTGTGTCTGCAGGGAGCAAAAGCAAACCTCACAGGTCTTCACGCTTCCAGATGGAGAAACCAGGAATAGGGAATTCAGCTGATTTGCCTCAGTCATTTACAAGGGTAAGGGTTTGGGGAGTGAAAATGGGTGGTATAATCGACAGGTTTTGGTTTGGTTCTGCCTCTTTGCATGTGACTCTGGGGTATGGTTCAGAGCACAGCTGAATTGTGACTGGTGAAACAGATCCTTTCCCACAGTTTAATTGTTCCTTTCCCTGACATGAGTATCTGTGTCCTGCAATGTGGCCCTCAAATTTTTGCACAGCTGATATTTGCTTTGCAAAGGCACTGAAACTGCTGACAAAGGGCAAAGCAGATGCCGAAGGGAAATCCGTTATTCCTGCTGAATGCTCACATGCCAGAGTAACTGTCACTGCTGTGAACTTCAATTTTTGTCTTCAAGTGGTGAAGCTAAACCCAGTGCCAAGATGCAATGCCTACTGGCAAGAGCCGGCTGTCCAAACTACCCCCTCTGGTATTACAGGCCTCGCTGGAGAGGAGAAAAGAGGATACAGCAGATTTCTCTTCCTGGGTTGTATCAGCTGTGAGTTCTCTCTGTAACTGGCTCCCTTTGTTTTGCATGCAGGCTGATGCAGATAGCTTTTATATGGCATGCAATGGCCGGCAGTTCAACTCGATAGAGGAGGATGTTTGCCAGCTGGTGTACGTGGAAAGGGCTGAAGTCTTCAAATCAGAGGATGTAAGTTTGTTTTGGGGTTTTTTTTCCTGCACTTCAGAGAATTTTAACGGGATTATTTGGACTGGGCAGAATTCTGCAAGAGCTGCTTAACTGCATCAACCCAAACCTCATTTCTCGTTGCGGTGCTACTTGGGAGAGGTTGTGTGGTGACTTTGTGGGCTTCACGCCTCATCCCTGCAGTGTCTCTGACCTAAACCTGCCATGGGGAATAGATCTAATGAACCCACAAAACAGAACAGGGCTGGTTGCTGGTGCAGCAGCTGCGCTGAGCCTGTGCTGTGCTGAGCATCCTGGCTGTGGTCTATTAAATTGTGAATTGTTTTCTCTTTCAATAAATCTCTAACCACTGTGTAGGCTCATAAGATCACTTGGTAGTGCTTTTGGGCCCTAGTGCCAGGGGTGGTACCGAGAGAGGTTGGACTTTTTCTTATGTGAGTGTTCAACATACGGTGAGGGTGCTGAGCAAATTTGGCTCTGTTTGTTCTTTTGAAGGGGGCCAGCCTGCCTGTGATGGATCTGACCGAGCTCCCGAAGTGCACAGTGTGCCTGGAAAGGATGGATGAGTCTGTGAATGGCATCCTTACCACGCTGTGTAACCACAGCTTTCACAGCCAGTGTCTGCAGCGGTGGGAGGACACCACGTAAGAAGCCTTTCTTTATTTCCACACCTTAAACTCAGGTTGGAGTGTGGTGGTTACCTGCTGACAGGAATTACAGCAAGTCCTGATGTCCTTCTTTCCCATTATGGGACTCTCAGAGAGAAATCTCCCTGCCAAAAGTAATCGAACAGTGTTTCCTGTGGGCCTCGCTGCTAAGGCAGGAAGTGAGCTGCAGAGTAATGCAGATTATTTTAAAATCTTGTAGGATAAAAACACTGTGCTAAACAGTATTGCATGAGCACAGGGCTGTTTCACTCAGTTCTCTGTTCGGTCATGCGTTTCCTTGGCGTAGCTGAGGCTGTGCTGCGGGCAGATCTGCACGGCTGGCTGGGGTTTAGGAGTCCTCTCGGGAGCCCTGTGGTCTCGCTGTCTTACTTAGCTGCTGGGTGGGGATGAAGAAGAGCTGGGCAGAAACAGGCGTGCAGGGGGACAGGCCTGGAAGGGAGGCAGGGAAACAAGGGATGGGGACACAATTGCTCAGTAGATCAGGATGGGGAGGTAGCTGCTCTAGATGGGCCCTGTTATTCAAGTTTGGCATGGACCAAGCATGTTCCTAGCTGGGGTAACTTGCCTCGGTGAGACCCTCTGCATCACTGGGCAGTGATGGGGGCCAGACCTGCGTTTCTCCTTAAAGCAGCTGCTAACCCTTCCCTGTTCTTCTCTGACCATCCTTCACATCCCTGTAGACAGGGATTTCCCTGTGTCTGAGCTCCTGCCTGCAGACCCTGAGCTGCTCTTGGCTGCGCACGTTTTGTGTTGTTCTGGGCGCCGTTTGCTCTTTTGCTGCATGTCAGGCAGAAACAGAAACTTCAGCAGAAGGCTGTTGATTTTCACTGTGTTGTCTTCTCTGTTGCTGGTACCACCAATGGCCCGATCTGCTGGTGGAGTGTGAGGAAAATTGTAGCCCTCTCTGTTGTTTGTAAGCCACAGTAACAGGTCCTCAGGAAGATTGATCGGATTTGTAGCTGCTCAAGTTTATGGGCCCCTTTGCTCTGTAAATCAAAACCAGTTTCAATTGGAAGCAGTGGAGTTTAGCCAATGTAGGATTGAGATCCAAAATAGCACTTAAATATAGAATTTGAGCAGAACTTATGTTCCCAGTCTACAATGATAAAAGAAACTCCCCATCCACTTTGCTTAGGCGCTGCAGAGGCTGTAAGCACCTGAATTTATGCAGAAAGCTTGACTGTAATCCAACTGTCTCCTCCCTTGGATATTTCTGTAGCTTATCCAGCATCTAAAGCAAAATAAGTAAACAGTCCTGGCACAGGATGCACAGCCTCAGTTACCCTGCTCCCCAGCTGAGCTTCTAGGGCTTAGGGTCTGGACAAAGAGCAGAAGGAACCTGTCTGTCTGGCAGCATGGTGGCATAGTTTGAAAAGAAATGATAGCAGCGTGCTTGCTCCTGGTTCTTTTAGGGTACAGTTATGGGATGGCCTTCCTGGAAAGGCAGAGACTGAATCCATTGGCGGGGCGGGGGGGTGGAAATTGTATGTTTACATCTCTGTGAGGTTGCTTTAGGTACTAAAGGATATTTGCAGTGTTACTTCACTGGCCTCAGCAGAGTGTAGTTACACAGCATCCTTCTACAACAGTATGTAGCTGCTGTGTAAAACCCTGCAGGTAGTAGAGAGCTGGAGATATCAGTTGGCAGCAGTCCGAGGAGCGATGTTTAGAGACGTGTAACACATCTATACAAGTGCTTCTTGCAGTGTTTATGGCTGAGGCAGGGAAGTGTTTCAAGAGCTCAGTCGTGGGGTTTTTTTACTTACTGGCAGAGCCTGTGGTTGCTGGCAGCCCCCACTGAGGTTTTTGGTTGCAGATGTTCTCTACACCTGGACTGCAGCAAAACCAGATCAAGCTGAGACTGAAATGGCTTTGGAAGAACCATTCTTTGTTCTTTTGTCACCTACTGACTGTATAAACAGTAGCCTTGTGTGAAATGGAGGCAAATTTGAGTGGGGCAAATGAAGGCTGAGACACGTCTTGCTGCATTAAGACATGTACTTTCTGGCTCTCTATTTAATTATTGTGATATTCAGAGGGAGCTCCTTGTGTCTAATCAGTGCTTATTGCCCTCTAGGTGTCCTGTCTGCAGATACTGCCAAACTCCTGAGCCTGTGGAAGAGAACAAGTGTTTTGAGTGTGGAGTTCAAGAAGTAAGTAGGTGGGTGGATGGTGAGCGAGATCTAGACTCGATCTGACTGCGCAGGTGCTCTAGTTGCTTTTTGGGGTTAATTCTGTGGCTGCTTTGGGGTTGATTTTACCAGTCAGTGGTACAGCTGCTTTCCTTTTGAGTTGGAGTCAGCACTGGGACTGTAAAGGGATCTTACCTCCCAGGTTTTCTGTTCCAACACATCTTTCTGCTGCTTCAAGAGAAGTATTAGCATGTAAGCTGGTCAGGGTGTACACGATGAGTATGACAGCTAAAGTAACGCTGAACTTGGTGGTTCCTTCTAGTCTGTGCTCTTCAGAGATTACTTTTGTGGTCCTGCTGAGGTGCCTCATTCTTGCATTCGTTAGTTGAGGCCATTCTTCCATCCACGGTTGCAGCAGCCTGTCAGCGAACCCAGCACCCACAAGCTTGTAGCAGGCTTGAATGAGCAGGGACTCTCCTCCTTAGCCTTTCCGCTGAGAAAGGCTCAAAGAAGGGTGGGGGAGGAAGTAAATGCTCTCTGCTTCCTGAGGAAGTGACTGGCAGCATCAGCAGGCTGGCTGTGTCAGATTGTGCTTTCTCAAAGCACTGACTCACCACTTGACAGCATTGGAGGTACAGAGCTTTCTTGTTCTGTTGACAGAACCTTTGGATCTGCTTAATATGTGGGCACATAGGCTGCGGCCGCTATGTGAGTCGACATGCTTACAAGCACTTCGAGGAGACCCAGCACACCTACGCAATGCAGTTGACCAACCACAGAGTTTGGGACTATGCAGGAGGTAAGCGCTCTGTCTTCCCCTCTTGTGGGATAACCTTGTTTGTAAAACAGCTTTTGGGACCGCATGGTAAGAATATTTGTGATACTTTGCTTGGAGATTAAGGGGTTTGTATCTGTGCTAATACCTTGTCTTTTGGGAACATCCATCTTAGTAGTTTTCCTGAGTCTGTAGCAGGTGGAGGAGGGAGAACATGGTTCTGTAATGAACTGGGGCAGTCCTGTAGTCTCTGTGGAATGTATTTTGTTTTTCCCTTTTTATCAGTTTGCCCTGAGGTATGGGAATGGGACTGTTGTAATAAATATTCTGTAAGGTGTCTGCGTGAAGTCTGCTAAATAACAAATACATCTGTTGTTGGCTTTCTGCCTTGCTAATGTGCTGTTGCAGCAGTCTGCATGGTTAATTGTGCTGCATAAAGTATTTCCACTGGTGTCAACCTGGGTGTTCTTAAGCTAACCCACCCAGCCCCCCCAGTTAAATTTTTTTCTCCTCAGATAACTACGTCCATCGACTGGTTGCGAGTAAAACCGATGGGAAGATAGTTCAGTACGAGTGTGAGGGAGATATGTGTCAGGAAGAGAAAATCGATGCCTTACAATTGGAGGTAAATATTTTGGCTTGTTGGACTCTGCATTGTGCTGCTGCGTGGAAATGTTTCAAATCCAGATACGACTAGAGGAAAATTACATCAGCTTATGCAGCAGACCTGCTCCCTGCATGTAGGCAATCATCTTCAGGCAGAAGCAGGATGTTTTTACTGCTTGCTTTTTTTTTTCCTTCTCTCATCTTGGCTCTGCAGAGCTAATGCAGCGAAGTGTAAGCTGGCTGCAGTACCATCCTGTGTTCACCGGTAGGTTGAAGATGAGCTGGTTATGCTGCTACAAACCCTCAGGTCGTTGGAGAGAGAAATGGGTCCGAATGCCCAGGCTCACTCACCAGATCTTTCCAAGCGGATCTGTGCCTTGGCTTAAGAGCCAGGATGTGTATGGGACCATCAGATGGAGCGGTTTAGCTTGTGAATGGAACGAATCCATAGGAATCCATAGCTGTGTTCTTACCTTTGGCTATCAAAGAAATACAGCAGCCTTGTTCTGCTCCCTTCTCTTGAACAGATAATGCTTTTTTCTTTGTCCCTGTTGGCCAGCTTCTCTTACCCTATGTAAAAGCATAAAGGAGAGAAACTCAAAATTCCTGTTCTGCTGAGCAGGTACGCTGCAGCATGACTTCAGCCCCATTAGACACAAGGGTATCTGTGGAGGACCAGCCCATAGAGACCAGGCTTTGTTGGCTTATTGCTCAGATAAATATTTGGTTGCTTTTCCTTGGATTTCCTGAGTAACATTTACATGCCAAACCAGTTGCTTTTAACCCTTTTTCCTGGAAGGTTGGTGCTTGGAGTATGTGAGGCCTCTCTAGCTTATGAAATCTAAATATTTTTGGAGAGAATTAATTTGGCAGGGTAGTTCAGCACTCAGATGTTACTGGGAGTGTTCAAGGCTCTTTCCACATTTAATGTTGTAGTGAACTCTTATTTGGTGCTTTTTAGCCTAGCGATAAGAAATGATCATGTTTTCCAACCTTCTTACAACTCATTTTCAGAACCAGAAGGGAAAAGATGGGCTGTAAGGCATATATCCATGTTCAGATGCCAAAGTAACATTGGAATGGGCCCTACACGTTGGAGAACAGTAATTGTGAATAGTTTCACGCAGCTGAGGAGGCCTTGCCAGAGACATTCGTGTAGTGAAGCTAAATATGTGCATTTACCTTTCTGGGTCTGGGCTGTGAATGGGGAACACAGTAACTCAGCCTTGGTGATCTCAGACTCTTGTGACAGGGATGGTTGACGCTTCATTTTCCTGTAGAGTGTAAAACCTGTAGAGATTTATTGCTACTACAATGAAAAATCTGTCTCCTCTTTGAAGTTCTTGGCATGATTCTGGGTACAGCTTGGCAGAACTCTTCCTTGATCCTTGCTGTTTGCTCTAAAGGCTTTCCTTGACTTAAAATAAAAATCAAGTGATTTGATTTTTGAAATCAAATTGGTGGAATACATCTGCTGGATCTGCAGTTCGCACGTATGTTCGGAATGTCCTGTATGCTCAATTTAATCTAATTAAATTGATCTGTATACCGGAGCCCTCTGGGCTTCTTAATCAGCATAGCCACCCTTATGGAAAAGCTGACTGTTCTGCGTTTATCTCCTGTGTTTATAGTACTCATATTTGCTAACAAGCCAGCTGGAATCGCAGCGGATCTATTGGGAAAACAAGATTGTCCGGATAGAAAAGGATACGGCTGAAGAGGTGAGCTTTCTCTGGGCATGTGGGAAACTCTGCTGAAACATGCCCCTGGACACCGTTAAGTTAAATGGGAGATGGAGCCATTCGGTCCCTCATGCAGCCTGAATGTTTCCTGACGTGGCCTTGTGTAGCCTGTTTCACTACCAGCTGAGAAAATTGGCTCCAGACCTATCCCTTATCTGGATGCTCAGATCTAGCAATTTGCTGCTCGGTGGTGCAGAAGGAGGTAGATTGCCACCTAGATTGCAGGTTGATTTAAATGTGCTGCTCAGGAAACTGCAGCAGCAGTGAAAACAAGTCAGAGCTGCTGCAGGATCCCTGCTTGCCGATGCCATCCGTCTCATACTGACACGTATCTCTAGGGAAGGTTAGTGTAGCATAGACAATATGACTTTAATTTGCTCGGCTGCAGAAAGTGGCAGCAGTCTTTCTACTCCAAATGCATATTGATTTGCCCTTTCTTTTTGATCCCCTATCTCTCCCCATCACCCTTTGGGAAAAGTTCAGAGTCTCCTCCTATAGCGCATTCTGTAGGCAGGACTGCTTCAAAATGTCATGAGCAAAAATCCAGTGAGAATATTTTAATGCTCTCTCACTCCACATAGATCCTTTCAGCTGGGTTTTAAATGAGTCAGGATTTAGCATTGAGTCCTTAACTGAACTTTCTGCGTGACTTGTAATTAACTGTTTAATATCTGCAAATAAGTAGCATCCTAAGTGTAGGCATTAGGTAGACCCTGGCCTAAAGAATGATCCCAGAAATCTTACACCAGGCCCTAAAAAAGGAAAAGATAGAGTGAAAATCGTGTTGCACGTGACTGGGAAACATGATCCACAAAGCAACTTCAAAGTGAAAGGACTACGATATACGCCCCAAACATGGTTTCATGTTTAAAGGTCCTTACAGTTTTATTCCCAGCGCTCACTCTGTGTAAGTCTTGTCTGGATCAGTGCCACCATGCAGTGTGTTCCATTATCAGTGCTCGGGCTACTTCCCCAAATTAACCATCAGCTGCATAAACATTCAGTGATTAAGGCCGGAAGGCTCAAAACCTGCTCTGCATTGACTCTGGCACCAGTGAAGGCACCATGTGTGCTGACACTGACATTTATCCAGATTGCTCCTCCAGGAAAGCATTTTTCCTTTAAATTCCCATCTCCACTCCGTGCAACCATGCTTTTTATGCTAATATAAGGGTAACAAATTTTTCTGCTTGTAAATCTCCTGCAAGCCTTAACGTTAGAGGTTGTGACATGCTCTGTGCAGTGCTGGGAGAATGAGAGCTTGGTTTTCTTCAGCTGTAGCAGTCTGGAGTTGTGAAGCAGAGGGGAAGAGGAAGCCAATGTACGTGTGTTTCTGTTTGCGTTTTGTGTGAGTAAGATATTCGTGTCAGTAGGTCACTGCCTTATGACAGCAAGCTGCTGAGTCAGTGCTGAGCAAAGTAGCATGTTAATTTTCAGACTTTGACCGTACTTATTTGAGGTTTAATTTAAAATGAGCAAAAGCCCAACACTGTAAAGCCTTAAGATGGAAATTTAAGTTTGCTGACAGACACAAAAAAAGTCTGAGAGCTAAATGAATGCTTAGCTGCAGTCAAAGAGAAGGGAAGGATTTGATGCTGCTTTTGTTTGAATGGGATGCCTGGCACAGATTTGCAGCCTGAGTTGCTGCTGTGTGTGAGCAGCTTCCACGGCAACGTGGTTCTTCATCGGGGTACTGCGCACCCTAAAGGCAGAGGGTCTCTGTCAGGACAAAGCCCTTTCTCCACTCAGAGCTTTTTGCTTACCTGGATGCAGTTACCGGTCAAAGTCTGGAAACCACTGCAGGAAAATTAATGTCATGATGAAAGTGCACAGGACTTTGATCTCTTTGAAATGCCTGTGTGTTTGTTTTCACAGATTAACAACATGAAGACCAAATTTAAAGAGACCATTGAGAAGTGTGACAGTCTGGAACAGAGGCTGAATGACTTGCTCAAAGAAAAGCAGTCTGTTGAAAGGAAGTGGGTACCGCTGCCAGGTTTAGTTCTGTGCAGCCATTAAAACTCTGCCTGCTGACATCCAAAAAAAAAAAAATCTTGCTATTCCTGGGTGATTTTGAGCTATTTAAACTGGTGTACTGAGAACACAGTTTATTTTCACAAAAAAGCTCTCACTTCTGTAGGTGTTCACAAATTGAAAGTGCCTGGTGAGTGGAACCCGGCTTTTGGGCTCTTGGCTCTGTTCACGTGGTCTGTGTATTTGGCATTCAGCAATCCTTCCTCTGCTTGCCCTGAAGCAGACGCCAGGCTGTGCCACAATTGGTGGATACATCCCGAGAGAAGAAAGGCAGCTCAGCAGAGGCATCTTGCCCAGCACAGAGGAAAATGTAGATCTTAGGATGTCAGGCATGGGGGCTGCACAAACCAGTGCCTTGCCACTCCCGAGGTGGGACTGCGCACTCGGTTCCTCCTAGCTGCTGGCACTGCTGCCTCTCCAGCAGCACTGCATGGAGTAAGGAACCCAGCCTGGCCCCCACAGCTCACCTTGATGAGAGGAAAGGAGTTGGCCTACGATGCCAGCAAGCTTCCAAGGCAAAATCACTGAGTTGTCAGGAGCAGGGAAGCATGAGGCCACAGATACCCTTGTGTGGGCATCTTTTGGACTCCTAGTGCAGTGGGAGCCAGCGTCTGGGAGCTCCTGATTGTCCTTGGCTTGCTAGGGTCCCCAGGAAGTCTCTCTACCCTTTTCAGCGCCTGTTGCATAAGTTGCAGATGTGTATTCAAGGTTACAGTCCTGTGCCCCAGCACACCCCCTGTGTGTTGTCCCTGTCAGCTTTGGTACAGGATGGAATTGCCAGGGAGAGGACTCTCCTGGGTTATGCAGCTGGAGGGACAAAAGTAAAGGATTCTGCTTCACAACATCCTATTCCATAGGCAGGTAACCCCACACAGATAGGTAACTGTTAGGAAGCCTTAAGCTGGGTAGAAAATCTGGGAGGAATTTCAGAGTCCTCTTGTGTTGCCTCCACTTGCCCATCCTTTGCCAGAAAGCCAAACCCTGGGTAGTCTTGGTGGGGCCAGGGACAGCGGGGGTCAGTGGCCCTAAGGGATTAGAAATAAAAGGGATGCGGTGGTGGTTGATCTTGGAGCAGCGCTCAGGTTTCCTGACTTGTGCTTCTGTTTGTAAGGTGTTCTCAGCTGAATAACAAAGTTGCTAAACTTTCCACTGAACTGAAGGAGGAGCAAGAACTGAATAAGTGTTTGCGAGCGAATCAAGCCTTGCTTCAGAACAAGCTAAAGGAGGAGGAGAGAGTGTTAAAGGAAACCTGTGAACAGAAGGACCTGCAGATCTCCGAGATCCAGGAGCAGTTGCGGGATGTCATGTTCTACTTAGAGACGCAACAGAAAATCAATCATCTCCCAGCTGAGACCCGACAGGAGATCCAGGAAGGACAGATCAACATTGCGGTGGCATCTTCTGCCAGCTCCTCCACAGGGAGCACGGGCAAACCTTCTTCCAGGAGAGGCCGTGGCAAGAGGGGCAAATGAAGATCTGAGTGCCCCGCTGCCATCCTGATACTGGCCATGCTGCTGTTTGGCCAGGTTCGCCTCTTGGGACTCTGGCTGGGAACACCCAGTTCACTAAAGCTCAGCTAGAAATTGTCTTCAGAGCTGCTCATAAAACTGGCTGCCAGTCAATGGAGCTGTCTGTGGTATTTAAAAGCATTTCACTGCACTATTTAGCTATTTTTAGGCAGATCTTAATGACCGTTTTGCCTTCCTACCTTTTCTGAGCCCCCTCCTATCACGCGTTTGACTTTCTTCCTGGAGAGTGTTCTGTTTTGGGGTGGGTGGGTGTGTAGGTGTTAAACATCGCCTTCCCTATGGGGGTGCTGTAGAGTAGGCTAGGCCCAGTGTGTAAGGCTTCTCCAGTTCTGGGTTAAAAGTATTCTCATTTAAGAAGTGATTTTATTTAATAAATAGTGTAAATTAGATTATATACATCTCCTTTTAGTACGTGCAGTCCTGACTGTGCAGAACTGCCAGTGCAGGAGTAGAAGTGTAGTTTGGAAGTAAAAAAAGGAGTGAGGTGTGGAAAATAAACCATGTTAGCACTGCAAGAGACCAAAGGAATCCTAAAGGTTTGTAATCTGAGAGATTAAACACTTTAAGGGACTTTGCTACGATCTGTTCCTTTGTTTTAAGGGTGGCCTTTGACAGGCCTGTGCTTGCTGCCTTTGGGGCAGATGGCAGGACAGTTGTGACTTTCTGGAAACTCTTTACTGTGGTTATTTTGCAGGTGTTTCTACAAATAAAATAGAGCCATCTTCGCAAAGACCGGTGCATGTTCTGTATTGACACCTGCCGCAGCATTCCCATACTCCTGGCACGGGATGTGTACACATTCCCTCTGTGAGCTGTGCTTAGGGTTGTGCTGGTGTAAGCTCTGGTGTTACTGTCCTCAAAACAAGCTGAGGACAGTGACCAACACAATGTTTAAAAAACTTCCTCTGTTTCTGTTCCCAGCCCTTGCTGGAGCTGCCAGCCCCCACCCACGGGGCTGCTGTGCTGGGGTCTGTGGCAGGGGTGAGTCCCCTGCCCTGCACCTGGACCCTCACCGATAGATGCAGCTCTTGTATCTTCTTAGCTCTGTCTGATCTGAAACCTGGCTGTATCCAAAATCTGCTGGCACAACAGTTGTAGTGTTTCCATTACAGGAACCACACACCTTTGGGGAAACCTGAACCTGGGGTTTTCTAGGTGCCAGACTTGGGGCTCTGGGGTGGGAAGACTTCTACCCTGGCTGGAGAGGCGAGTGTCCTGGCTGCTGTGTTGCATTTGGCAATCTGAGCACTTAAGGTGAAATTAAAGGTTAATCCCTTATTAAATAAGGCTGGGGTTCCCACAGTTGTCATTTCAGACCATAGTATGAGCCTTTCCTGTGTCCCAACTGGAGGGACAGCTTAACTCTTAGCCTGTAGTGCTGAAAGTGCAGCTCTGACTTAGCAGCAAGCCGGAATGAAGAACTAAGAGCTGATCCTTTATTGCTCAGAGCTGTTCCCCAGCTGTTTGAAGGAACATGCTTCAGTGCACAGACTGACCCTCAGAAGATGAGTCTTTGCAATCTGCTTCCCGACTTTATGGGCTGGAAGTGTTGAACTTACTCACTTTGAAATACAGGGTGCTTGTTCACGTGCTCACTGTGTCTGCTGTGGGGGTTTGGAGGTCTGGGAGGTCTGCCCCAACCACCTGAAGCTTCCACCTTCTCTGACACTGTAGTATGAATGGACACTGACTCTTTTTTTAGTGTGGGGATCGTACAGCCAGGCCTCTCTGCCTTCTGCAAATCGTTCTAAGGACCTAGAGCTGTACAACAGCTTGCTCTCCTACGGAAACAATTTTATTTAAGTTATATTTTTACACTGTCTGAGACCCTCTGACCTTTTGCTGAAAGCTTGCTTTGTGTAGAGCACTACGATGCTGTACTGTATCTTGGAATTCATTTCTGAAAACTGATTGCAAATTAAACCAGCGTGCGGTACATCGGCTTGTGTATTCAACTAGCAGGGAGAATGACAAAACAACACAACTTACTCTTTCTGAAATCTCCTTTCTGACTCAAAGGCAGAGCTGGCCAAAGGAGCTCTTTGTTGCGTTTGGGCTGGTGGGAAGTTCGGTTCAGCTGAGCCCGCAGGAGCATTTAAGGTGAGGGTAATTATCTCTGGCTCCTACAAATTGAAGGGCTCCTGCAGAAAAAGCAAAAGCTGTTGAATGTTTTTGTGTTAAACCAAATTAGCCTGGTCCTTAACTTCCCCTCAGCTTCTCCTGAGATCATCCCCGGGCAGTGAGGTGCCCTGAGCACCCCTCTGGGTCTCGATTCAGTGCTACAGATCAGCTGGGCTCCCCACGGGATGCGGCCGAGGGCACCATCCCTGCGCCGATGTGGCTGGAGCCCACGTGTCATAAGACCCAGTGAAGGCCCGTCCATGACTCTTTCCCATCATCCGGGTACTCATGTGCCTGGAGAAAGCTCAGACCTCTCATGCCTGCAGCTGAGCTCTGACATCTGTAACTCGACCAACAGGTCAGCGCTGTGGCTGATGACTCAGGATCACCACAGCAGGAGCTTGCAGCAGCAGCAAGCTTCCCGCTGGTGCTGGACTGCTGAGATTGGCCATGCTCCTGCTCTGATTAAAAACCTTAAAATAGATACTATATTTTTTTTTCTTTTTTTTTTTTTAAATTCTTTTTAAACTGTGAAGGAACTCTCCCTCTGAAGAGCAGAGGTCCCTGAACAGTGGAAGGTCCCCAAGTCACAGGCTGGCAAGGAACAGGGCAGCAAAACCACTCGTGGTTTTGCATACATGAGCAGGATGGCAACGGCAAGAACAGCCATGGGAGCCCACAAGCCTCTGGTGTCAGCTCTGCATCTCTGCGGAGAGAGCATCCACCTGCTCACGCGAGGAGGTCATCCAGGACTGCGGGAACGGCTGTGGGATTTAAAATGGCCATGGAGAAACACAGATGGAGCAGAGTGACAGCCAGAAGTCGCATGAAGCTTGGCAGAGTCCTCCATGCTTTGAGGATGCAGAAATGATTCACTCCAGCAGCTGTTCCTGAGCGAGTAGAGGGGAGAGGCGGTTAGATGGGGTGACAGGTTGGCACAGCTTCTCGTCGGCCGAAAGAAGAGGCACCTGCAGCCGGAGGGATGGCAGGGACAGAAAGGGCCACATCCCCCTGGCCCGGAGGGGAAATGCAAGGCACCTCGGGGTGAGCAGGGTCCCAGGGCTCAGTTGTCACTGCTTCACACCAGGAATGCTCCTCAGGAATGAACAACAAAGCCCAGATCAGCAGTGCTGCTTGGTGGGACACAACTCAATGGTGAGGTGGGTGTCTGCGTGGTGCAACCAGACATGGGTAGTGCAGTTTGGGGTGCTGCAGCTGGCTGACACTGCTCTGTTTCACATGGTTCCAGGGGCTCAATAATTTTTCACTGGGTTAATTTTCTCCTTAGAAAGGTCCTATCCCTTCACAGCAGTTAACCCCCTCAGTGACACTGTTTCTGCTCTTTTAGGAGCTGAGGTCTTGAGTGAGGTGATGTTGCTCTGGTTTCTGCCCTAGAATAAACTCGCACGGTGCCATGAGCACAGAGGACAGGGAGTAACCCTGCAGACAGAGGCCCACATCTGTTTGTGCAAGCAGCTGGAGAGCCCTGTGGACACACCAGGCTCCTTGTGCCCAGGTCACAGCCAGCTCAGGCCTCTTCAGGAGGGTATGCTGCTCTCCCACCACTTGCTCTCTGCTCCGTTTACCTTTTCACTGGAGCCTAACTCCCTAAGGCCCCGCAGAAAATTCCTGCCTTGATCCACTCCAACTGACTTGTCGGTTCTTGTTTGAGTTCTGGAAATTCACATCAATTTCACCTAGGCCTTTTCCCCTCTCCACTCCCCCCCCCTTTTTACATAAAAGTGCATTTTGGTCTAAAAATTGTATTTTAAAGGCAGATGCGCCCGGCTGGTCCTGCTCCTCACAGCAGGTCCTACACCAGCAGAGTCTCTGTTCAGAGAGGAGTTCAGCAGAATGGGAGGGACATTTGTGTATCCATTCTTGAGCCTGAATTCCTGCACGTGTCCCAAGGCAAGAGCCAGCCGCCGAGGGGCAACAGCAAAATACCGACCGATTTGCTTGAAGCAGGAAGCAATTTGTGCTATTTGCTTTCACTTCAAGGCCAAGTTAGAACCCCACACCTAGCACTTCCTGCTCCCACACCGCTCTTGAGCAAACATTATTTATAGCAGCGTGCATTTATAGCTTTGCCCCTTCTTGACCTGGAAGCAATTGGTTAATTGAGTTAGACAACAAACCTCAGGACACTTTGTATGGTTTCCTTCCACCTTCTTGAAGCAAGCTGGAAAGTCAAACTCCTTCTATCCTAAAGCAGTTAAAAACACCAAATGCTTCAGTGAGAACACTTTGCTTCCCCACTGGGGGACTGGTTTGTGTTGAACTTTCTTCAGGGACAACAGGTCCCACAAAGCTCCTGAGCTTGGGGGTGCTGCCTTGCTGGAGCTGGCTCTGGGGTAGGGAGGGCTCTTTGTGGAGGGTTTCCTATGCTGCGCTGAGGCTGAGAGGTGGTGGAAAGCTTTGCTGGGAGCTGGTGGGAGCTGTGCTCTGAATGGACACACCTGAGCTCACCAAGAGACCGAGATTTTGGGATTCGGTGTAGGTTTAATACCATGATTTTGTGGTTGCGCAGGTCATCCGGGTTTGTGGGTTTGAGAGGTGTGGGGTGAGGATGAGCTGCTGTCCTGCTTGCGCTGTGTTAAATGTGTGCCTTACTCCCAACCTGAGACCCCTGAGGCCATGCTGGTCTCCAGTGCTGGGCCCTGTGTGTTCCTCATTACCTGAAGGTGGCACTTCAGTGGAGATGCTTCTCTTCTTCACACTGCTGAAGCAGTTGTGCTTTCCAGAGTACTCAAGTTGAGCTGCATAGCCCCTGTCCCTGTGGCTTGAGGGTGTTCAGGGGCCAGTACTGGGAAATGCGGGTGCTGGTGGAGGTTGTGAAACAGTCAGAAGACCAAACAGTCAGGATGCCTTCATGCATTTAACCAAAAATAAACCCATAGTAAATCTGTTTAGCATGTAAAACGTGACTAGATCTCCTAGAACAATTCCTCTACACTGCTGGTAATCTTGGTCCAAGCAGAATTAACGTAGGCTGGAGAAACTCCTCATGCAGTTGGCTTGAATCCATGGTCTGTGTGGAGTCCCAGTTGGAAAACCTTCTGCAAAGGCTGGAGGAGCTGAGTGGGAGATGCAGCTGAGCGAGATGGGTGAGCTGGTGGTGTGCGCTGCATGCTGCTGCGGCCAGCGGCCCTGTCCTGCAGAGGGGGAGCTGGCTGGACTCATCCAAGCAGAGCCATGCCAAGAGTTTCACTCTGTAACTGCAGGGGCTGCATGAGGAGCAAAGGGGACTTTTCCCAAGCAATTCTCCTTGGCAACTTTTGAACATGCTCCGGCTTCACTGGAATGAAGAAGAAATCCCAAGTGGATCCTGCCTGTGAAGGAACACCAAGAGCTGCATGCAGCTGAGGGATCCAGGAGCTCCTGGCCTCCATCCCTTGCTAACTTAACCTTGCAGCTTCATCACAAGCAGCCAAACACCTTGGAATTTCCTTCCAAGAAATCAACGGGGAGGAATCAACCATGGTGTAAAAGCCAGGGGTTATAGGCAGCTGGGTGGGAACGCAAGCAGCATGCTGAAATCACTGCTTTTTCCTCTGTGCTGATCAGAGTCAAACTGCAGCAGCAGTTAAGAGGATTAGATATTTCTGATCATATTTGCAGCTGCGCTAGCTGTAACCAAGAGAAGAAATCCAAATGTTTCGCCTTGGGAAGTGACTGTGAGCCTGGAAGGGAGTGCTCCCTTGGGACCCTGCATCTGGGTATGTGCTTAGGCCTGGCTGTTTCACAGAGCAGTGAGGAGCTGTCATTCCTACAGCTGAAGTAGCGGCGCTTGGCTCCCCCAAAGACCCAGGCTCCTGTGGAAAACTCGCTGCGAGCCAGCCCGGATGCAGGGCTCCGAGCTGCAATAACGTCTCCAAAATGTCAACTCCCACGCAGAAGGCCTACGTCTCCTGAGCACCACAGCCTAACCAAAGAACGTGTTAGAAGCCCTGCCAGGTTTAGACCCAGATGTGAGAGGGGAGATCCCTCCCTGGACATCACTGAGAGGATTTCTTTAACAATTGCCTCAGCACTGCAGTGCTTTAGCAAGCAAAACGCATTTCCCTGTATCGTTCTGTTTCAGAGTTCTAGTTCTCAAGCTTTTAGTCCTGGTACCATCCAAATAAAAATACCTGGCAGTTCCCTTTGAAGCTCACCCCTGCAGAGATGCTGGCGGTGTGCTCCCCTGCTATTCCCTAGGGACACCCCTGACCGGCCCTTGGCCCCCACTGCAGGCGGGATGGGCAGAGGGGGAGGATGGAATCCATTAAGCTCTATTTCCAACCTTAAATAAAACTGTGCCCTTGTAACCAGGGAAGAAGACATCACACTCTGCTGCACGCGGGTTTGCCGGAAGAGCTTGGCCCTGCTTGCAGAGGCTGTCTGCAGTTCCTGTGCACAGAGGTGGCAGTTCTTCCTCTACAGATGGACCCTCAGATGATGCTCCAGCCTGGGTGGGGCAGGCAGGATCCTCCTGTAGCCAAAACCCAGGATTTGAGCCCCAGGTGTAATGTGTCGGAGGAGGGGAAAAGCTCTGCATCTCACTGCCAATTTCCCTAATGATTTTAGCAGAGTCTTAGCAAACAAGAGAGCCAGAGGTAACGAATTCAACCCTTTCCACATGCAGTTGTGTGGTAGTCATCTGCCAAAAACATAAAACAAGATCATAATCCTAAATTTGTCCTTTGACTGTACCTGTGCCTGTTCTGTAGTAGTTTCCTTCTAATCCCTAGGGATTAATACTGAAGTGCATTGAAACATCGGAGGTGAAGGGGCACAGTAGAAATTCCTTGCGGGCTGGTAATAATAACAGAAAGCTGCTCTGTGAAGCAAACCTGAGGCTGACTTGGTTTTTAATGGACATCTGTCTGTAGGGGGAAAAAAATGCCATGGCAACTGGCTTTCTTGTTGGCATGCCTGTCTCAGCAAAGGGACGGGGAGAGGATGGGTATTGGCGGGTGTGCATGGCTGTGCTGGGGAAACGTGGAGGTACAGCTCCACGAGGCTGTGAGGCGAAGGTTGTTTATGCTCTGTGAGCACCAGATCTTGAGGGATTTACGAGCTAAATCTTGGCATAACGATTGCTTTGTGTGCTGCTGCTGCTGCTTAGCAGGAGCAAGGCTGGGTTCACCCCTCCTTTTTTGTAAAAATGTGGAATCTGTAAAGCACTTGGTTGACAATTGCCTGGCAGTTTGCTGGGTAGAACTGGTGTCCCCATTCATGGCTCTGTTACACATCAATTACTCCAGAGCCACAGCATTGCCATACAGGTCCTGGAGCTTCACTGCCCGAGGAAGGAAATCCCCATGTTTAGTATCTGTGGCAGTGGAAACAGAAAGCAAGGTTCACTGAAATGTTTCTGGGGGTAAACCGAGCTCAAGCACTTCTGTAGCTCTCTCCTGAGCTCCGTGAACATCAGTATTTCCCTTCATATCCCGTTGGTTGCAGGAGCAGCTGGCATGCATGGCTCAGCAGGCATGTCCGTCCTCTGCACCCAGTCTGAACTGAGCTGGAGGGGGATGCTGGAGGTCTGAGAGAAATTGGGAAGTAATAGTTATAAAAGGGCAAGTGCAGAGCAAATACTGTATCTGGTGGGAGTTGGTTTCTGCTTGGAACTGAGCTGTGAATTCAAGGGGCTGCCAGGGATGAGAAGACACTATGCAATGAGCAGGGTGAGGAGGGAAGGAAGGTAGGCAGCAGTTGTCCTGCCTGTTTGGCTTTGGTTTTGGTCGTTGGGCTGTTTGCACCTCTTTCTGGTTCAGCCATCAGTTAAAACCGATGGCAGCTTTGCTAACCAGCTAAAATCACATCTCTCTGGGATGTACCCCTTGTATTTGAGTACCTGCTTTGTTCTAATGTCTTTCCAAATGTTTGGAGATCCCTGTGCTTATGGAACTGCTCACAAAACTTCAGCCTCTGAGAACAGGGTTAGGGATAATGGAAATAAGTAACAGAAAAGGCAAGTTTAGAACCAGGTGGTTCTGTGAGCCTTTCTTACAGCTGATTTTGCTTAAAATCTTTACCAAACACTTGTGTAACTCGTCTCTTTACAGCCACGCTTGCTTCGTCTTGTCGAATGCTGTTGAAGATCCCCCCCACCCGGAGTAGCTCCAGGAAGAGAGCACACTGCCTCAGAGCAGGTTAGATCAAGGAAATGTTACATCATGCAGCACTTCCTGGTAAGTAATGATATTATCAGTCATTCATCTTTGTACGCAAATACAGCCTGCACATTTAGTCACAAATCTGAATGAGAATAATAGCCTTGAAAAAGAGCAGCTCTGAGCTGGGTCGTGGACAGAAAGGGCAAAGCAGGATGTGATTTGCCATTAGAAATTGTTGCTTTTCTTTCTGGACCATGGAGCAGGTGACTTTGAATCCTGAACATTTCATTTCTGCAGCCAGACCACTGCATCCACCATGGTCTGTCCCTTTGTCACAACCTTGTCTGCAACCGAACTAATAGCTATTAGTGGTGGGCAAGCAAAAAAACCAAGGGAGAAATTGATAGAGCCAAACCAGAAAGTGATAAATAAGGAATATTGGGCACGGTGGGCTATCAAAGATGAGCGCATGCCGGCAGAAGGATGTGCTGTAATGGCACAATAACCCCATCCCTCTCTAAGTTTGGGCGATGACAGAGCGGTGAGCAGCAGTGTCTGTGCTGGTGGTCGCCGAAGAAGCCGACTGCTGCTGGATTCAGAAACCAACCTGCAGGTTCACTGGTGGTGGTGACTGACAGAGCTATTTGAAATTTGGTCCCTTCTATGTTTACACTTCATGTGGTTTTTTTTTTTAACAAAGATGCTCAACAGATGAAAAAGGGAGGGCACAATGAAAGCCAAACAGAGCTTAACAAAACAAAGAATACATTGAAGGAGAAAACAAGTCGAACTGCAACTGCACTTGAGTCATTACTGCAGACATGAACACGACTCTTACTCATGCACTGCTTTCCAAGCACGTAGCATCACCCCAAAATGTAGTTTAGCGTGGTCATATCATGTCTTAGAAACCATCTCTGCTTATCCAACTGTGTTTTTGACATCCTTGACTATCAAGGGCTTCATCTTTGCCAGCGGGACCCCACAGCACGGCTGCCACTTCAAAACGCTGCAGGCTCTTTCACAGTTCTTAACCTTTAGCCACATAAATAGTGACTAATTGCTGTGCACTGCAAACATTTGTAGCTGAAAAAGCATCGAAGTAACATCAATTAAAAAAAAAGACTATTAAGTGACCCAGATATGTTAATACTCAGTCCCTTCTCAGGCTTCCTTGTGCTTTTTCTCAGTAGCTTTCTTTTAAACTGGAAAGCACGCTGATGAATCGCACTGTTGAGGGAGCAATCCTTGCTAGCTGTAGTTTGCTTGACTTGGTTTCAAGGCATATTTTGGCTCTTTAAGTCCCTTTCCTGCAGCATATTCCCTGTCACAGTTGCACCTGGGAGCCCTTTGCTTGAGGTCCTGTAGGACCAACACAAAAATGTAGATGATTTTATAAACAGTACCCTAAAGAGTTTGGTTAAACACAGGAGTTTGTAGGCTAGGTGGACTGTACATATATATTGTGTGTGCATACATATAGGGAAGTCTTTATTCTCTTACATATTAAGTCATCCCTTTACCTTCAGAGAGAGATTTCTTGCACAAAAAAAACTATGTCAGTGGGAGTTTGTCTTCAGCTCTATGGATGCTCGTGTTTCCAACAGAAGCTCTTGGGCCTGCAGAGATCCTCCAGCTCCTTCTCTCTCGGATCCGTGGCTGTGAGGTAGCAAAGGATCTCCTGAGTTCACTAAAGCAACTGAAAAATGTAGCTGCCTTAAAACCTCCACATCAGTTTAGGGCGAGGGTTTTCCATGGATAAATTCTTTGTCCTGAGCCCATTTCTGGTGTCTGTCATCTAGCTAATAACACATTAACCACAAGGTTAGTTGGGCCAGTAAAGGTAAAAACAATACAAGCAGATTTTAACAGTCAAAGCACTGACTTGAGAAAGCTGTTAAATATTTGTTATCTTTTTGCCATTGTGTGTTGCCACCCACAACTCTTCCAATGGCACAGGAAAGCTGTTGCTTTACCAGCAAGGTGTATAAATAATGCCTAGGAGCACCGCTCCTTTTTATTACATTTGAATCCTGGGGGATTTCTAGAGCATTTCTATGAATAGATTAAACTCGGGATCATTTTGAGTAACCATGGCTATAAATCAATTTAGCTCTTGGTTTTCAAGTTACATCTGCTCTTACTAATCCTATATGTACACAGATTTTTTAACAGGACAGACCAGGCTTTATTTCTATGTATCGGTACGAGTTGGTGAAACCACTGCTCTGTGTAACAGTGGGTACCGCGATTCTTGCAGGAAGCCCAGTGCTGTCAGCTAGGTAACCACTGAGCTATGAGAAAACTGTCCTCTTGGGCTCAAACGCTGTGTTTCTGTCAGCACAATGCAAATTTTGATTACTCTGGACTGCAGCAATTTAGGGGAAAATAGTATTTAAAAAGAAAACAAACCCCAATCTTTACTACCAAGGGGCTATCAGCATGGAAGGTGGGAATCCCTTCAGCCCCATCTTGCTTTCCTAGGGCCGGCCCCAGGAGCAAGGGGATGCGCTTCCCGGCAGGAGTTGGTATCCCTGTGGCTAGGGCAGGAGCCGGTCTGCAGCGCTGCGACCGAGCGCAGGCGGGCCGGGCTTCTCCATTTCGCCTTTCGCAGCCAGCCGGCGGCTCGGCCATTTTTTCCCCTCAATTTTCGCGTCTCTCCGTGTCTGGTTTCTTTCGAACCAAGTGCCGCCGGGCCAATCTCGCTGCCCTCCCGAGGCCGCTCTCGCACTACCGTTTGCAGGCGGCCCCGAGGGGCCGAATGGGGCCGGGCGGGCGGCGGCGGCGGGGCCGGGTGGGGCGGGCCCCGTCAGCCTCTCGCCCCGGCCAGGCCTCGGCCTGCGAGCCAGCCCGGAGAGTAGGCCGCAACCCAGTGCCCGGCGCCGCCGGGAGAGGGGGAAGGCTCCCCTCAGGGGCCAGGGCCTGTGGGCCGCCCTCCCTACCCACCCTCCCTCCCCCCCACCCGCAGCGGCCGCGCCGGGGGCGTTCGCCTGGCTGGCACCGGCTCGGCTTTGCCTTGGCGGCTGCCGCGGGCAAAGGGTGAAGGCGCGGGCGAGGGGTGAAGGAAGGTGTATGTATGTATGTGTGTGTATGTGTGTGTGTGTGTAGGGGTGGGCTGCGCCTGCAGGGACCCACTCGGCACTGCCGGGTCGGGCCGTCCCATCCCATCCCCTCAGCGGGGCCGGGGCTGCAGCGGGAGCTACCGCCGTCCCGCGCCGCCGCCTCACGTGTCCCCTCCCCGCCTCCCGCCTCCGCCCCTTCACCCGCCGCAGTACCGCCGCGGCGCCCTCCGACTTCCCGTAAAGAGTCCGCACTCCTCGCCCGCTCCGGCGCCGCCGTTTTGCCGCCCTTCGCCCCACCGCCGCCCCGCCGCCACCGCGGAGGTGCTTGAGAGGCGGCGGGGACGGCCGCCACGCTCCTTCGCCCCGCCGTTCCCTTCACCCGCCATCCCGGTCCGGCCTTCCTTTCCCCCCCCACCTTCTCCGCGGATTCCTCCGCGCCGCGCTCCGCTCCCTCCGCCCCGCTCGCACTGTTTGGGAGCAACCGGCCGAGCCAGCGGCGCCCCGGCCCCGCCAGCGCAGCGAGGCCCCGCGGACCGGCCCTCGCCCAACCCCGACGCGCACCCCCGGCCCTCTCCCCTCTCGTCATGTCCCTCAAGCAAGCGGCGGCGGCGGCCCAGGCCGCCGGCAACAACCGCAAGCCCCCCGGCGGCGGCGGCCCCGGCCTCCCGTCAGCCGCGGGCGGCGGGAGGCAGAACATGGGCAGGTAAGGTGCGCGGCGGGCCCGGGCCCGGCCTTGGCCCCGCCGCGGAGTGCCCGGCGCGGTCGCCGCTCCCCCTCCCCCGCTGCTCCCCCTCCTCCTCCTCCTTCTCCTCCTCCTCCCCCCCCTCCCCACCCCCCCTGCACCGGCCTCCATGGGCGGCGGCAGCGGCGCGGCCGGGAGGGGGAGCGGGGCCGGGGCCTGCTGCATGGCGGGGGACGCGGCCCGGCGCGGGGGGCTCCGCCCGGCGGGGCGGGAGCCGGCATGGCGGCGGGCGGGGCGCACGCAGGCCCGCCGAGGGGCCCGCCGGTTCCGCAGTGCCGCCGGGGCGAGGCCGCGCGGCCAGGCCGCGGCCGGTGCCCTTCAGACGGCCGCGGACGGCGGAGGGCACGGCGGGACCTCCATTTTTCAGGCGACGGGGGTGGCGGGCGAAGCCCCCCGCGGCCTGGCGGGGCCTGCGGCGGGGGCGAGGGGCGCCGCTTCCCCCGGGCCAACGTGACCCGCCTGCTGAGGAGGAGGAGGAGGAGGAGGCGGCGGGGGGGAGGCGGGGGCGAGGCTCCGTAGCCGGCGGCCGCACGTGCGCGGGGGGACGGCGGCGGTGGCGGGAAGGTGCCGGCCGCGATGGCGGCGGCCTCGGGGCTGGGGGGCGGCGGGGTTGTCCCGGGCGGGGGGGGGGGAGGGAGGGAGGGAGGGAGGGAGAAGGGAAGGAGGGAGGGGGCAGCGCTCCTGCCTTGTGTAAGTCGGCGGAGGCCCGCCTGCGGTGGAGCACCTTCAGCTTCCCCGGGCTGATTTTTAAAAAAAATAATATATTTCGATAATTTAAAAGAATTGCTATTATTATTTAAATCGCAATAAAATTCTCGCGGGAAGGGAGGCCGCGGGGGAGCCCGCCAGGTCTCGCCCGTGGATGGTGGTTCCAAGCACGACTTCGCTTTTGCACAGATCCGGGGGGGCGATGGATGAGCCGGGGCTTTGCAGCAGGCTCAGATTCCCCTCCCCGTATCTCCCCCTCCCCGGCACGCTGCGGAGGCCCTGCCATCTCACACTGCCTCTGGAAGATTGATCCCGCTCCTTATCCGAGAGCTTTAGCTACACAAATTCACACATCTTTAAGGGAGGGGAAGAGGGAAAAAACCCCAACCAAAACCCCAAAAAACTTTCTACTGTTGTGAATTTTTCCAGTGCTCTGAGGGTCATAACAAACAATCAAAGCAGGACGGTAACAGTTTTGAAGGTCACAGTCACTCAGAGCAGTTTCATTTCAAGTTTTACTCATCTTGCTCTTTAACTTGACTGTTAATCTTACTCAGTTTTATGCATTGACAATAAAACAGAATTTACACTGGTCCCATTGTTGGACATAACTGGAAATAAGGTTTTACTTTGTTACCAGTCTGTGCAACTGGAAGAGTTTTGGTAGTGTTGAAAAGAAGAAAATAAAAGCAATAATACCTAAGCACTTCATTTGCAGTGTTCAGATAGCTTTTACATATGTCTGGTTAGGTTGAACATGGTGTTTAAGGTGCTTTGCTAAATAGTTATCCCAGCCAACACACAGTGGCATTGTAGAGGTTAATGTGAAGGGCAACAAAACCTACAGCTTTTTTCTTGAAAAAAAAAAAAATTGAGTAAAATCGAGTATGATGATGAGCACTTGTCCCCATAGGTTAGGGGATGCAAGCTTCAATTTCTATCCCAAGTTTTAAGATCAAAGCCACTAGGTTTCTCCCACTGGTGTTGTCTTTTTAGTTTGTGGAATAAATTCCACTTCAGAACTCCTTAGGAAGTTTTAGTGGGGCTCTTAAACAACCAACATCTTCCCCCAGAGGTGTCCATGCTTTTTTTTGTTAATAATTTTTTTTTCAAGTTATTTCTGAGTGAAGGGTCTGTAAGATCCCAGTCCTGGGGTTTTTGGAGGCCTGGGAACACCTTCAGAGAACTTCTATTGCTGTCCTAAAGAAACAGTCTTGTCTTTTTGGGAGGACAGATTCAAAGGCTGTTCATGTTGCAAATCTCTTCATGTAAATGAAAAGCTAAGTGGCTTTTCTGTTTGAAAAACCAAATTGTTTTTTATCTGGCCTGCATCTTTATTTCAATTCGAAGCATTGTATTATTTAATAGAGACTTAAACATGTCCAGTTTACACCAAGCTTGCTTCCTGGCAGTTTTGCACCTCATTTTCCTGCAGCACTAGCATGTTCTTTCTCATCATCTTGAGATGCAAAAGGATGTTACTTTTCATGGCAAACATGCTCTTAAAGGCTTAGAGGGTATGCAGGCTCATTGATAGTTAACTGTCCTGGACCTAATTTTCTGCTGCATGTTTATTAGTGTAAGATTTAATTGGGCTGAGCACCTGGTCCTTCTACTTTGGATAGTGAGTGGAGGGTCAGCTTTGCTCATTGGGTTCGTTTCCATGGTTTCATAATGATGGATATTAGAAAAGGTAAAATACTCTGTGAACAAACAAGACATTCCAATGTTTGTTTTCACAGTATTATTAATTTCCTTTACATAAGGGGGAAAATCACAAAAGAAGGTATCTTTGAAGGTGTTCAAGAAAACCAAATGAGAAGGATTTATACCCTTTTTATGAAGAGGCATTAAGTGAACTGCTCTGTTTGTTTAACTGCATGTGCAATATGGCAGATGGGAAATCTGGCTGTTGGGGGATGCCAATAGCACCTTGAACTGTAACTGGAGAAAACGTAGACCTTGTACATGAACTGCTTTAGTCAAAACATTAGTATCTGCTTCTCGTGTTTTAGTTCAGTTTCACCATTACACAAGCACAGGAAGGTTAGCTGTCCTGTGTTAGAAAGTTGCCCCTGTCCCAGCAGTCCTCAAGCCCTGCATCCTTCTAAGTTGTCTATTTTTCCCCATAGCTATTGTGTTTGAAGGCAAAACACCTCTCAGCTTGGGTTTTTGGATGGTTACGTGTCTAGTTACAATTGTGGCAGAAGGTCCTTTTTGATTTTACTTGGTAACTTTCTTGCCTAATTCCTCCTGGAAGTCCTTTAAGAATACTGGAAGTTACTGTCTTGTATAAATGGCTTTTGCCCATTAAAAAGTTAAAACTGAAATTATCCCATGTTGCATAGCAGCTTTTGAGACCTAACACTTCTGGGCTACTTTTACTTTCCTTTCTTCTTTGACATCCTTTCTTAGCCTAACTAAAGGGCAGAAGAGAGGTGTCCATTGGGTTGAGACACAAGTAATTGGGAATATTGAGTGCTGAGCTGCTCCAATATAATAGAAGTGACTGTTCTGGGGGTTTAATCACACGTGCCATTCAGAGGTTTTCTGGTTTGTTCTAACATCTTTGTGTGTGTTGGTTTTAAAGCAACCCTGCTAAACTGCTGAGCAAAATGAATGGGCAACCTGCAGGTCTCTTTCCTTTTCAGTTTTAATGCACTTCAGTGTGATATTACATACCCACTTTTGGGTAGGTTTTAATTTAACAACTGATTCGTGGCAATGTATATGGAGAAGGTTCTTCAATGACAAAGTTCACCAACAGGCTACAGAAGCACACTGGGTCACACTTGAGTCAGGTTACTTAGATATTCAGAGGCTGCAGAAGTTGTCATCTTGTAAGAAGACAGGAGTTGACATTATTAATGTCAGTATTGGGGGAAAACCTACAGAAAACAACGTCACAGGACTTCTCATATAGCCTTAATTGGACAGCTTTGATTCATTTGACTTCTGTAGACAAACACTGCGCTTAAAACTTTGTACATCTAATTTCTCCCTTAGAAGAAAGCTTTACCAGCTCTCTGTGCTGGTAAGGAAGGATCTTTCACATCCTGCAAAGATTTTGCATTAGTTTTCACTTAACTGGAAAAATATAAATGCGTGACCTTGTTTTGCTTATACAAACGCTCTACTTGGCATGTAAACATTAGGGTGGGAGGGGAGAGATGCTGAGGAATAGGATAGTAAATGCTCATAAAAATAGAAAATAATTTGCAAATCACTGCTGGGGAAAGATGTTCATTGTGCAGCATTTGAGATTGAACCCTTAGGGAGACTGTCACGGTGTGGCTGCTGGCCTGCAAGGAGTTGTCTACTCAATCTGATTGGCTTGGTCGTAACTTTGGAGCAGCATTTTTCTGACTTTGTGACTTTGCTACCCCAAAGCAAAGGGGTTTACAAGTTGGATTTGCCAAACTGCTGTGCCTTCTCCCAGGCTTACCTTTAGCCACATTTTTGCAATACAAAATGGTTGGTTTGGTTTATTTATTTATTTATTTATTTGTCATGCTTACTGTTCTGAAGGTAGCAGTTTTAGGTAGCAGTTCCAAATTGCTGCTGACCCTTCCGGTTTCCCTCACCCTCATTTCTTAGTGTTACTTTCTCCTGTTTTAACTTGTGGTAAACTCCTTGCAAAGACCATCTACTTTGTGCTTTTGTACAGCTCCTAGGGCTTTTTTTTCATAGGATTTTCAAACGTGACAAAGGGTGGTTGGAGCTTGAGTCTTCACCTGCTGGCATATAAGCCTCAAGTTGATGGCCTTGATTTTAGTGGAAGATACAGTTTTGATTGAATTGTAGCATTGACAGAATTGGTGAATGTCTTTTTTCTAAGGGTTTGCATTTAACAGTTGTAGCTGGGCAAAAAAAGAGCTGTAGCTCCAGTAGTAGCTGGAGAAAAAGGTGAGCAAAGAGATCTGGTAGATCAGAATAGCATAGAGAATTTCTGCAATTAGCTTTGCTCTTGGTCTGCTGTAGAAGTTAGGACCTCTTGCCAACGTGGATACATGCAATCAGATTTTCTCAAAAGAAATGTGTGTAGGAATGATAATTTTGGAAATGTGGCAGAGATGGAAAATCTAAGACACTTGGGCTGATGCTTGAAGGGAATTCTCCAAAATTTCTGGCTGGTCTTGCAACCCAGTTATTTAAGTTCTAAGAATACTTTTCACTAAAAATGGGAGTGATTTTCAAAGACACCAAGCTCTCTTGGTTTTTACCATTTCTGTAGGTAGTATGGGAAGGAGTATCTTCTAAATCTATCAGTATCATTGAGCCTGAGAGAGGGAACTGTTGAGATTGTTTGACTTTGGACATGTTCTTTGAAAGACCGTGTTGACATTTGGACTGTAATACAAGGAAAAATCAGAACTGGACTGTATCTCTTATCTGGGTGTTTCACTGCTGGTGAAATGACTTTCAGAAAGAAGAGGCAAGATCATCTGAATATGCAAAAATTAAGATTCCAGGTTCACAAAGGGCTCACTTCAGCACCGTGCTCTAGGCAGCCATTCTGCAAATGGCAGACGTAGTAGATGGGGAGACTTGCTTGTCTCCAGAGCAAGCCTAAAGTTGTGGTGCTGCCGCATGGAAAGTTAAGGCTGCTGGGTAATTAAATAAAGGCTGTTTGCATTAGGGTTGTTGGGGGTTTTTTTTTGGTGACATCAGTACTCTGCAAGTATTCTGAAAATGTCAGCTAGCCATCTGAAATCTGCAGTTATTACCAATCAGCAAATGTCATCGGTGTGCGTGAGGCTGTACAAGGCTACATTTCTGTTTCAGAAGCTTGTTTGCTTAAAACAGGTCAGGTGATAGCTTAGTGGTTTTTTATTTTTCCCTCATTAAGGCCTCTCATGGTTCTCTGATGGCCTTGCTGCTGTCTGAGGAGTTTATTGGAGGGATGTTTATATTCGTTTGGAGAAATTCCTTATGATTTCTTGACTAACCGATGAGCCCTATTTATAAGGGCATATTGTTTTGAAAACGAGGTTGTAATCAGCCACGGCACCATGTTTTCAAAGGCAATTAAATGCAGTTGACATTCAATTGGATTTAGTTTCAGTATTTGGATATTTTGAAATGTAGACATGAATTCTTGGGTCTCTCTAATTAAATGGTTGTGTCTCTGTAACGTGGGTCTGTTTAAAAATCCATACTTTTATAGAAGACAGATTTTTGCTGCACACTATAGTATGTACTCCTGAGGTCATCATGATACAAGTCTAAATCACTAGGAGAAATATTTGAAACTAGGGCTTCTTGGTACAAGAAAGTAACTTTGAAGTAAGGCAGAGGAGTGAAGAATTGTAGTTGTTGTGGACTTGCTAGCTGCAGGGATGCTGTTGGGCCTCAAAGGTCTGAGGTGGAGTGCGCAGGTGATTCCATCTCACTTTGCCAGATATGGAGAGCATACAGGTCAATTTAGAAGCTTTGAACTGTCCCAAGTGCTACCCATGGACAGATTTGCATTAAAAGTAGTTAGTGTTTTTTGAGAGGATGAACTGACTCAATCAGTTTCACTTGTTGGGTTGTGATGGTTGCAATAAACAGGCTCCAAATGTGGGGCCTTCCCATCAGGGCTCCTCTAGCTTGCAGTATGGTTCAGTTATTTGGGTGACCCTTAATCAGGTGGTGATGATGTCTTGAGCCTTTGGCCTTAAAGAAGGGACTCTGTTCTAAGTAGGGACTCACCCCAAGAGTGGGTTTTGGTTTTGTGTGCCAGTAGGCTTTGGGATTTGCTTTAGTTACAGGATTCTGCTTAAGAGATAGTATTTTGGGGTTTCTATAATGGCATAGGCTTCCTATTTTCTTCTTGCCTGGTTAGTTCTGTCTACTAACCAGTGTTACTTGCTCGTAGGTTAGTAGTTTGGAGGATAAATGGGGTGAAGGCCCTGTAGTGGTCACATTCTGATCCAGGGTAGTGCTGGCTTTCTCTGATCTCCTCCTCAACACTAAACTAAGATGGGGTGTTGAACGCTTATGTGGTAAGAAATTAACCCATTTTGGCAGTTCTTTAACCGTATCCCGTGTGTGTATTTAATTTCAGAGGTCGCAGCAGTGGCAAAGGACCGCCTCAACCGACAGTAAGTATCCGTTTTCTTCCTTGTTCTACCACTTGGAGGTATCAGGAAACAGCTTGAGTGCAGAGCACCCATTGGGTATGGACAGAAGAATAGCCAATACTGGAAGGTTCTCCTAGTTTATTCCTTTGGGCCCCTTGAAGAATGTTTTAGCATGAGATGCGCTTTTCTAAAGCTGTAGCATCTTGCATTCTTATAAGTCTCCTGGGAGGGTGAAGGGGCGAAGGGCCACAAGCTTTTTACTACTCTAGTAGAAATCCTCTGCATTTTTTTAAAAATACAGTTGTAGGTATGGATAACGGTTAACTTAAGGCAGTGCTTAAGTTTCTTTGTGAAGGCTCTGACATTGGCTTCTCCCTTAATCAGATGATAGATGGCATTTAGTTAAATAAAACCAGCAATTTTGTTTAGTTTTACAATAAAATAGCCAGTGTTATCAGTAACCTGAATGTGTAGCTTTAGTTATTGTTGAGGCTATATATTGTTGAAACATAGGCGTGGCTTGACTTGCAGAACATAATTTTATCAAAGCTAAAGATAAGGATTTTGGTTTAAAAAGTGAATCTTTGAACTGCACTAATCAAATACTTGCTAATTTGTTATTGGCTTGGTTTTCAAGGATGACTAATTTTGGGGAATGGGGCACAAGGAGGAAGGTTTAAAAAGCCTACAGTTTGCTTACCTAAGTGTTTATTGAAGACTCTTCAGTAAAAATAAACAAGCTTTGAGGAAGACTGGTGAAAAAGGTCATAACCAAACCCTACACATCACAAAAGAATTAGAATTTACGTCCTCCATACTGAGTGTTGAGCACAGGAGCTTCCTTAAACGTGTCTTTTCAAATCAGAAAGGTTTGAAGGAGTAAATGGATTGACTAACCGACAGTTTAAAAGACACATTGTGAGTTAAAAAGCTCAGAATTTGTGAGGTCCTTCCATGTTTCAGCATCTCTTGTTTTACAAGCATGACGTTGACAGGGGGAAGATACCAGATGTTGCAACAAAAAGCAGACCTCCTTGCCATTTCATGTATGCTTGTGTCAGCATGTCATCTAGCAACCTGTGCCATACTTGGTCAGCTCTCCTAGTGTAGGATCTCATTCCAATACCACAGTGAATTCCTTTTGAGTAATTTTATGATAGGTTTTGTAGCTCTTTGGTGCTCCACAATGTGATGACCTCATCTTCTGCTAGTGTGTGTAATCAGGTCTGTTGGATAAAAAGATACAGTTCAGCAGGCCCTGAAAGCACCTTTTTACTTCTACAGCAGTTGAAGCACCTGATAGCCCCTTGGTGGCTCTTAAACCAGATGTTAGCAGGGCTTTTATCAGTCAGGAGTCTAGGCATCTGAGCTTCACCCAACCAGCAGAGGAATTTCCTTATTGAGTGACATTAGAGGCACTCTGTAATGCTTTGCCTTGCTTGGAAGGGTGTTCAGATCTTTAATTGATCAGAGAGAAATGATAAGGGTCCTCTGGACATCTCACGTGGCCTACGTTCTATGTATATCGACCAAGGAAGGTCCAAAACCTGTGTTTCTAGGAACTAGTAGGGACTGATAAAAGCTTGCATTATTTCTGATGCAAAGTTTTTTGAATTGTTACAAATATTCTTGACAATTTCCTTTTAAATTTTATTTATTTTTCAGATTTCTTTTGATGGCATCTATGCAAACATGAGAATGGTTCACATACTTACTTCAGTTGTTGTAAGTCTTCATACTTGGAAGGAGGAACAGTTTCTGTAGTGACATAGAATTGATACCTAATCAACTAATGTATAATATTTGTTTAATAAAATGTATAATTATATTGTAATATAATGGAGTGAATGTTAAACTTTAACACTAGGCATCTTTGTCAAGATGGAACTTTAAGAGATCACAATGATAACTATTCTGTAGTTTTGGCTTGGAAAGGTTTAAATACAATTTGCAGAGGTATAGCACAATCTTATGTTGGTCATATTGTAAGTTTTCTGTCCTTAAGTAAAATGAGTCTGCATGCAGGGAATGGAGGCCTTTCTCCCCAGATTGTAAGGGGAGTCTTGACATGCCCACATGAAGTAAGGCAGATGTCCCACATCTGCTGGAGTCCAGGATAAACCTTGATCCTTCCTGGTACTCACATTCACAGGTTTTATTTTCTGCACAAAGACGTGTTTGTGTGCATAACTGGTCAGGAGTCTTGTGAGTACTAAAAATGCTTCTGTGAGTATCTTTAAATCCCTTCAGAACAAATTTTGGTACACAAGCAGCTCTCTGCATCTGCAGAACACAGTGGCATGTCTATAAATGGGCAAATGTTGAATGAGTAGATTTGACTGTAAGCTGAGCTGTATTTTTATACATTGAGCTTATGTAAAAAACACATTTTCAAGAAAATCACTGAAGTGTCACTTGCCAGGCTGGTAGAAAGCTGTGTTTTCATTTTTCTTGTGTTCTAGGGATCCAAATGTGAAGTACAGGTGAAAAATGGTGGTATATATGAAGGAGTTTTTAAAACCTACAGTCCTAAGGTAATCTATTTCTTTCTGACACTTCCCTATTTTAAAAGATCCTGATGCTGAATAATCCATGTTTGAATAAATTCTGAATATTTATTACAAATTATTTTAACTTACTCACACCTAGATTTACACAATCAGATTAATTTTTGCAAACTATTGTCATTGGGTTTTATTTTTTTTGCAAGTGTGTGAAGTTAATGAGTGGCTTATCATGACTTAAGTTAGTGTATTCTTTTTATGTCTCTAATAGTGTGATTTAGTGCTTGATGCTGCTCATCGGAAAACTGCAGAATCCAGTTTGGGGCCAAAACGTGAAGACATACTAGAGAGTATCTTGTTCAAGTCTTCAGATTTTGTTATGGTGCATTTTAAGGATATGGATACCAATTATGCGAGAAGAGGTATATTTGTTTCTAAAGTTGTTGTCTTAGATTGTAAGTCAAAGAGTTTCAAAGCGAATGCTTGAGGATCCAAAAACTGACGTTCATGTTTTAATGAGTACAGAACATCCAAATGTCCCATGGATGTGTCAATGGAAAGAGCGGATGCTCAGCCCTTTCTGAAATCGAAAATTTGTCAAAGTATGAAGAAATAGATGGCAGAACCTCTCTGAGGGCACACTGCTTTGAGGGGCTGGTTTAGGTGTCTGTGAAGCAAACCCCCCTTACTGAGGTTACAAAACATTGTACAGATTTGGTAGGAGGTTGGGTTGAAAATTAATCCATTAAATGTTGAGTGAGAATCCATGAATATACAAATTCTTTATAAAAAGATTATTGCTCAGAGTTGGTTTATATATAAAGTCTATTTTTAGTGAAATAAATTTTGTCTCTAAATGTGTGTTCATATAGTCCAGAAATACTACTGGAAACAGAGCTATACATTGTTTTAAAATCCACTATTTGTATTTTCATTTCTGCTTTACGACTTTGTCTGTAGGTAAGGCTCTGCAAAATCTAGAAGAACTTAGTGAGGTGGGGCAGGCAGGTGTTCTTAAAGTCTTGAAGACATGGCTTGAAACTGTCAAGAGTTAAATGATTTTACAGGCGGTCAGTCTTCATGCTTCTAAAGTCTGACCTTGAAGACCGTAATTATTTCTTTGGAACCTGAGGGGCTCATAAGTCAGACAGCTCTGGTTCCTTTGCAGGTTTTTTTTTGGGGAGAGTAGCAGCAAATCCCAAGGGGTTCTATGGTTTGCTGGGTTCTTGAGTTTAGGGTTTTCTTGGTTTGCTGAGCTAAGGAGTAAAAGCAAATACATCGCTTTCAGTGCCGTGGAGTGGAATTGCATATATGTACCTTTTCAGGTTGATCACCAAGTATCTTTGAGAGTGAAGCGGGTATTGTAACACACGTGCTTTATTCCCCTGTAGTAGTGACTTAGAGATGTGCAGGGACCAGTGGGTGTTTAATGAGATCTTTCTCTTTTCACCTTGTGTTTGTATGTGCAGATGTTCTTGCCCAGTGGACAGTGGTTGGATTTGATGATCTTAAAGGTCTTTTCCAGCCTGCATGGTTTAATGATTCTATAATTTAGAGCTGATGAATGAGAAGCTTGTTTCAAGGGATTTGCTTTTCCCAGAAAAAGATGCGCAGTGTCTGAGCAAATGTAGCACTGAAATGTAGATAAATTCCAGGTTCTGGATTGGACTCTGAACTTAAATTACACAAGAGCTGTTCTGTACTGGGTCTGCTATAAACATCACTTTAATGTAAATGCACACCGGGCTCTCCATTACCCAGCCTTTATAGATATGGAGCAGACAGAATGAAGAATATACTACTATTTCCAGGAATGATTACTCAATGGAAGTTTTCTAGGAGAAAATGACTGCTTCAGGTTTAACAGTTGTTCAGTTCACTTTATTAGGTGGAATGTCTTTAAATCTCTTAAGTTGCTGGAAAGGAGAGCTGAAATAAAGCTGTAGAGACTTGGAGCAAGATAAACTGGGAGGCTGCAAAGCTTGATAACTCATAGTAGATAAATTAATCTGCTTTCCATTTTGTCTCAAAAATGTATTATCTTGAAATGACACTTGAAAGCCTAAGTCAGGCTCTGATCGTACCTGCAAATTAGAGCAATGAAGGGTTTTCTGCTTCTTGGGAAATTAAATAAGCAAGGATTCAAAAGAATGGAAATGTATGAACATGCGTGCAGGAACCTCTGGCCTTTTGTTCTTATAAATAAACCCAAATCTTTGTGGCACCAAGTCAGACAAGTCTGTCTGATTCACACTGAAAACTGAGTCTGAACTCTTAGGTGAGGAGAGGGTGCTTCTTGCAGGTTTGTATTGGGAATGGTTGCTGCCTGGTGCCCAGAGGAGTTTGACTGTGTTGCATTTATTTGGGAGTGTGTATTTTTAAACTGCCCAGCCCTTCGTGTTGTTTTAGCTTGCACAGACAAGTTAGTAGGCAGTTTGGACATAGTTGGTTGAAAAAGCAGCTAGATCTCACTTCTTTACAAATGTAGTCAAACAAAAGGGCACTTGACAAGCACTCTGTTGCCATAGGAGAGGCTTCCCTAGAGTTGGGTTTGTTGGGATCTGCATGTGTAGCTTCTCCCCCTTTGGAGACTTCTAGACTTTTGAGGAAGCTTTGAAGTAAACTTTATTTCTACTAAAGGGTATTTTAGTGCATCCTGGTTTCCTGCTTCAGTGTAAGTATCTGGAGTTCTCCGGATTTTTATTCTGGTATTTGCTTCTCTGCTGAGCTGGAGGAGTGCTCCTGACTGTGGATCTTGGTCTTCTGGCTTAATGGCAGCAATAGAGTCCTCAGACTTACATAGCAGAGATGTCTGACTGAGTTAGGAAGAAGAGACTTGGAAGAGTACTAGAAAAGAGCAGCAGGTGGGGATAAAGGGAATGGGCTGGATTTTCCTTCTAGAAGAGCAGAAAGTGAAGCTGTGTCTGAAAGAACCATCTGAAATAGTGTGCCATGCAGCTTTCATTGCTATCACACTTGTGCAGCTTTGGAGCAGTGAGCTGATAATTCATCCTGCAGCTACATCAGTAGCCTGAGTGCAGGGGAGGTAACGACAGTATTAGGCTTGGGTGTGTGAAACGTCAGTCTTAGATTTACTTGTGCCAAGCATGACACTGCACCTTTAGATACCCCATTGAAGAAAGTGTGGTGCCTGCTCAGATTGTAGAAATTGTAAGGTTTGGGAGAAAAAGCAGTAGGTCTCTGGGTAGGGACATTCTAACAGTTTGTGTTTAAAAAGTAAGTCTGTCCTTACTTCCTGGGCCCTTATTTGCAACTCTGTAGTCTGCATAGAACTCCGTGGTGGTGGAGATTCCTGGTAGGCTTTGGAAGGGATGGAAAGGAGCCACCTGAGGTTCTCTTACTGTGGAATTAGGGCTCCCTTCAGTACCAGGCAGGCTGGTGAATGAAAATTGTGTTGGAAAACCCAGGTGAAATCGCAGAGTATCTATCATCCCCTTTGAAACTATTCTGTCTGCATTTGAAGAGGGACAGGCACTGTCTTCTGCATGTGGCAGTGAAAACAAGCTGCCAAAAACCCGCTCTTAAGGTATAAGTTGAAATCCTTGACTCTGCTTTGGCTCGTATCATCTTTCTGCCTCACGGTCTTGAGGCAAAGGTGCAGAGCTTAGATCTCGTAGTTGCTAGATTACTTGGGCTGCGTGATTGAAGTAGGAGGGTATGTCTCCTGTGTTCTACAGAAGAAGCTTCTAGCAGCGTTTCCTGTAGTCCTGAACACTCACCAGTCAGCAGAGATGGTTTGCATATGATTCAAATTTGAGTAAGGCTTTAGAGTTGCCTTCTTGGCTTCTCTTTAAAGACAGGGCAATTCAAAGTTAAGCATTCTAACTACTGTTAAAGCGAAAGGCTTCTACAATGTTTGTGTTGGTTTTTGGGCACCGTTACTTCACTCTGAGAAAAATATTGCAAATCCAATGAAAAATGGCAGAAGAGAATTGGTTATTTCGGTTTTTCCCTCAATTAATGCTGAAAGTGGCATCCTTCCAGAGAAAGTGTTGCAAGTGGAATAGCATTGGGCATGTTCTGAACAAAGGAAGGAAATGTTGGCTCTGCAAAGCTGGTGGCAACTGGTTTTAATGTTTCAAATCGGTAGTAAGTAGTTACAAAACAAATGAGGGTTTACTGTTGACACCTTGAAGATGAAACCTCAGTTTACTTTGGACCATGGTAAACTTGTAGAAAGCTTGCAGTGTGCAGTATGAGCACCTTTGGTACATAATGCCAATGGGTTTCGTAGCGTTTGAACTGCAGACTTGCACTTCATGGTGTATTTGTGCTTTTTGCCATTAGTAGCTCAAAACATGTTTGCAAAAACAAGCGTGTTAAACACTGAATTTAATTAAACCTGGACTCCTAATTGCTCTATTCTGGCTTTTTTTTTTACCTTTAACTCATTTAATAGCAGATACTTGAAGAATTTGCCCAAGCTGAGTTTTTCTCAGAACATGTATATTTAATTTGCCTTTACTTAATGTGGATTTCTGTTGCGTAGAGTTATCCTTGGGATAGTTTACTGCTTAGCAGGCTTTAGAAGCAAAGTCTTTGATATCAAACTCCTTTGCTTAGGAGATGTCACATTAAGCAGGTACAGAGGCAGTGGCGGTTAATTGAGTGTTACAGCTCAAGCTCTTTGTTTGACCAGTTTTCATTTGATCTTTAACTTGGGTTTTACCATGTAGAAAAGGAATTGATTAAAAATTTGGCCATGTCAAGGTGTCGTGTGAATTGCTCATTCAGCAGCTTGGAGATATGAGGCACCAGACAAGGGGGAGGCTGAGCCTGTGCAGTCAGTATCTTCTCTGGTACTACTCTTCCAGTTGGCACTTGTAGCAGCACTTCAGGTTTTAGCTTCTACTTTACACCTAGTCTTAAAAGCAGTATTTTTGGTTTGGAAACAATTATTTGTAGAATTTCTTTTTTACATCTATTCTCATTAATTTTGGTAGTCTTGTTTGACTTGCCACATTTTTAATTTTGGTGTCCCCTGTGCCTGCCTAGCTGTTTGTTCCAGGAAAATAGCAATCTCTGCAGCATTTAAACGCTGCTTGGATGCTCCTGAGACCATATTGTCTAACTAGAAGCCTGCTTTTGTAGCTTGAATTTCCTAACTCTGGATTTTTCTTTGAGTTACAGAGGTTAGATTGATGTTGCCATCTCGCTGTGACTTTCGGTCTGAAGTGAGAGAGAAATGAAGTGCACTGAAGCTTCCTGTGCCCCACAATATACACGATTCTATTGGGAAACTCAGCACTGACTGCACACATCTTACTCAGATCTGTAGCATTCGTTAGTGTGTGGAGTTTTTGTTTTGACTTGGGCTTTTTCCCCCTCCCAGTTCCTCTCTATCATTATAACTTTTAACAGCACTCTATTGAATGTTTATGTGAATTTTAAATAAGAAAATTAGGGGGTTGAGCAGATGACTCTTGTTAAGCTAGCATTTTGTTCACAGCATCCAATATACAACAGTCATGTATGGAGTTTGTTGGAGTTAATTTAATAGACATTAAGGAAACACCCTTCTAAAACACGGGAGATTACATCCATTGGGCACTGTCGTCAGTCCTCCTAACTCGTACTTATTGAATCTCATTGGAGAAGACTTCGCTCTACTCCCGCTGAAGTAGCGTAGAAGCAAATTTTACAGTTTCCTAAGTGGCATAAGCAGCCTCCAACTTGCACTGGGTGTAAGATGTCCAATCTGAGAGATCAGACATGAACCATTGACTTAATGATGTTGGGCACAGGAACAGCACCAGTCTGGCTGGGTTATGGCAGTGTTAACTCCAGTGTATGGGTAAGGTAAACGTAGAGTTCCCAAATACAAGGACTAACAACCTCCCTGTTAAATGTGCGCTTTAGTTACTACTTAACTGTGGATTGAGGTAGTGCTGTGTTAGTATGTAGTTTCAGCTGACATTTAAACATATCTTTGATATAGTATATTTTAAAAACTGTGCATGTGAAGGGAAGGGGAGAGAGGTTTTCTTTTCAAGTTGGTACCCCTTAGAGATCTGTAGGCTGTTTAGGGGTGAAGCGATATGGGGAAATGCATGAGGTTGTTAAAAGGTGGGAACGTTGCTGAGGTTTTACTATGGAAATGATCTTTGCAAGGTGGGAGATGTATAACCAGTTTGAATATGGCTGTGAGAGAGATTGAAAGAGTTCAGCTTTGCCTGACTTCAGACATAAAATGTGAAAAAATCCGCCTGTATTTATATTTGATGTCTTCCAACTTTTTCTCTATATCTGTTGTAGTTCCTTCAGGAACAGGTAACTTTTTTGGCAGTCACTCCATGTCTCTGCATCTTGCCTACCATAATGCTTTCCTTACCATAATATATAATGGAAACTTAGTATTTTTGCTCACACATTTGTGGCACTGTAAAACATGCATGTGTAACTTCACAGAATCATTCAGAGTCTCTTGCAGTTAGTTGGTGACTTCTCACCCTTGATCTTTACCTATTCTGAATGGTTAAAAACGTAACAATTGACATTTTACATCAGCGTGTAGGTACTACAGTGATACAGTGCCTCTGTTTTGGAACAGTTTCCATGTAATCCCAGAGTGTGCCTGCTGAAGGCATCAAGCTAAAATGCAATCCCACTTGGAAGTGTAGTACCTCCAGCTGTGTAGGTACCGTCACGGCTTTGGTTGGGTGGCATTGTGCAGGGTGATTGATGCAGGTTTTTGCAGTTTCACGAGCCCTAACAGTGGTGTGCCTCGTTAGGTGTCTTTCTTTGATTTGGCTTTCTTATTTTACTGATTTCTTTTGTATTTGAAATGAACATTTAGCTAATAAGCTCTGATTTTTTTTTCATACATCTTCTGTAGTGTTTCGTTTCATACAAGCTTATTAACAGTGCTTAATTGCTTACCCATAGTTCTTTTGGTCTTTGTGTATGAGCTGAGCGAGCATTTCATGAGAGTGCTGGATGTTATTAGCCAGACTGAGCACAGTTAACTTTTATGACAGGTCGTACCGATGTGTGTGCGGAACTTCACCGTGAAATTGGGTAAAACAGGAATAATAGGCTATGTCAGTAGTCTTTCTTTTAAAAAAACCTCTTCAGTGATTGTTTAAAAACTGGGGCCAGCTTCATGTGTTGTGATTTCTTTTCATGACAGCTTTAAAGTTCGTTTTTCTTAGTAAGATTTCAAATCTTGCCAAAAGTTAATTTAAACCACCTTTTTCCATATCTGGCACTGCCTGGTGGTTTGAAATGAATCTTTTCTAACGGTCTGAAACGTTTGCTCCTTGTTTTATCAGTTGGACAGTAATAGGAAATTCTAGGTTGGAGGCTTATTTATTTATTTATAAAGCTCATAACAAGCTTATATTTAAAAAAGTTCCTTCTGTTTAAGTAATTCAAGGATTTGCAGGCAGCTCTGAGATTTAATTGCTTACAAACAAAAAAAGCTTGGCTTCCTTAATGAATGGGGTTTTTTTTTAATACAGCACGTTAATAATTCTAGTATTACTCCTTTTTGAGTCTGGCTTGAATGAAACATGAACAACAGAAAAGCTTGTGATCTTTATTTCTGTGTATATGTTTCTATAATTTCTATAAACAATAGCAGACCCTTACTGCTTAGTGCACCTAGTGGCAGATTTATTTGCATATGTTGTTGAGAGCAAGAGATAGAGAGTTTCTGCATCTTCCTGTGTGACTTGGGTGAGCTGCTTCTTGGAAAAGCTCTCTCAGGAAAGAGGACACCTCTGTTCCTGTCACAGTGAATGGGTGCACCCAGCTAGTTGAGTTACACCTCACGCTGGTGTGTTGAGGAGTTGTGGGAATAGAAGAAGCTCTGGTATTTCAGGGGGAATTTGTATTTTGCCCATTCAGGGAATGGGATTGGGTTGCATTTATGCTTTTTTAAAAAATATATTTGTGTAGCATGTTAGACTGCAGTTGTGTGGGGTTTTTGGAAAAAGTGTATTATGCAAGTCTAGGGTTTTCTAAAGGAATGGGGATCCTCGGGTAAGTTTTGGGTTAGTTTTGGTTTTTTTTAAGTAAAACCATAAGCATGTAGTTTGTGTAAAATGTTTTGCAATAACTGAAAGGGATTACTGCTGTTTGGTGTTTAGTCTGCACAGGTATGGGGTAGGCACCTTTCTAATGTAACCCTGTTGAGTGCAGTGAGTAGAAGAGAAGGTGAACAATGTTTAATGTGCCTGTGGTTCAGCTGCATTTGGTTGCTTCTCAGATAAACTCATGTGTACATTGTCTTCCTGTACTGAACCAAACTGATTTCACTCTCATCCCTCCCCACTCCATTGTAGATGCTTTTACTGATTCAGCCATCAGTGCTAAAGTAAATGGTGAACACAAGGAAAAGGATCTTGAACCGTGGGATGGAGGAGAGACCACTGCCACCGAGGAGCTTGAGGCATTAGAGACAGATGTTGTAAGTAATGCTTTTTTATCATCTGTGACAGTCTGTAGAAAATAAGCTGTTTTTCTGGGCAGCAATTCCTTAATTTGAATCTAGTAATGAACTCTTGACTGAAATTGCTGGCCTGCATTGTATGGGTGGATGTTCAGTCTTTGCTAGCAGCTGCCACAGTACCTTTTTACGATTTGAATAAGAATAGCTGGATTTCAAATGCCACTTTTGGCAAATATTGACAAATGGCAGCTGCTGTGGTAAGGGTCGTGTTTGACTCATGGACTAGCTGAAAGAGGAGCTTTTATTAAGGGCTCCAAATTCAGCAATACACTGAAGTGATTTATGTTTAATCAGAGCGTTCCTGTCTGACTATCATTGCATTTGGAAATTATGGTGAAATTGTGCTTAGCTAACTGTCTCTGAGCTAAGAGGAGGGAAATTGATGGTAGCTTGACCCATGACTTAATAAGCACAGATACAATCTCAGTAGATTATGAATCGTTAGATGAAGAGTATGGTCTCAGATGACATTTCTTTATATATCATAGCAGCCAGCTTTTTCTCATCCATGAGTTCTTTTTAGTAAGGTATTCAAACCACAGTATGTTAAAGAAAGAAGATGTTACTGATTAGAGCAGAATCTAGTCATGATACCATGCAGCATATTAACTTTGTCTGTGTGGAACAGTTAACCTGTCAAATTTAGTGTACATATTGTACAGCAGAGATTTATTAGAATACTTAATCCTGTCAGTGCTTTTATAAAACATTCAAAACATTTATCCTGGCATTTGAGTGCTGCAATAGCAGTTTTGCTAAAGTGGGGAACTTAGGCATTTCAACAGGGGTCTTCTGCCCGTGGCGTGCGTGTCTCAGGTAGTTGCATTAGTAGTGCATCTGAAAAGGTTCAGCACTTGCCACAGCAAGGGATGCTTCTAATATTCAGAAGTGTTCATTTGCACTTTCTAGAAAAGGCATTCGCCTATTTATTTCTTGCTAGCCAGTAATTGTCTAGTATGGAGTGGGCATGGTACTTAAAAGAAACCCAAACCAAACAGCAAACCCAAAAGAGGAAAAAACCCAGTAACAACCAACAAACAGAAAAAGGCTTTTGAAGGTAAAATCTGTGCATCTGATGAGCAAAGTTCCTGGAAATGAATTGTGGCTTTAGTAACTTTGTTATCTGGACAGTGAATTCATAGGCCCAGGAAACGGGTCAAAAGGTTTAACTTCTGCCATCAGCCCTTAACTTTAAGGGAATGTTGTTTCCAATGTCATGTTGAAAAATGAGCATCATTTTCTTCTAGTCTAATGGATGGGATCCCAATGACATGTTTCGTTACAATGAAGAAAATTATGGTGTAGTATCAACTTATGACAGCAGTTTATCTTCTTATACGTAAGTTCCAAAATATTTTGTCAATAGATTTGTATTTAATGTTCTCCCTGGTTTGACAAACTTTATATTCTGACGATAATTTTTATGTGCTTTCTAAGTTGTGAAATTGAGTAACTGAAAAAGCAATGAATGAATAGTGCTTAAGAAACCTTGCCAGCCCTGTGTGAATAGTTAGATGGAGTAATCATTATATGCTCCCTTAAATGGGCACAGTTCATCCCATTGCAACACTTTCTGAATTTGAGCATGCAATAGCATTTACTTTTTGAAAAAAGCCTTAAAAAAACCCCTTGTGAATAGGGTAGAGATTGCCAAATTGTGAAGCTATAATCTGTCTTTACACAGCTGCTATACCTGTAGTTTGCATTTCATTCAACCTAACAAAACAATTTGAACCCTAATTTTAATGAGATGATTGATCTATTTGATATTGGAATGTTGAAATATTGCTGATACTTACAGGAGGGGGCTTGTATGCTGTGGATAACTTGTGTAGCAGACTTGTCCAGATCCAAACTAAATTTTTTGTTACAATATAATAGTGACTTGAACATGGAAGCAGTATAAAGCCTGCTCTGGCTGTTTTGGCAGTATGGACCTGTTCCCAATAGCCTGCAGCTATAATGTTAACTGCAACTGCAAAACAAATCGATTGCAGATGTTCACCAGCCATTGCAAAGCGTTATTTCATGTTTTCCCACTCTTTTAAACCCCAAATCTTAACCTTGCTTTTGAATGTCCAGGAATTGCAGTGAATATTTTGATTTTTATATAGAATCAGAGGACATGTGTACAGGTCTCTGGTTCAACTATTTTATTTCTACTATTTTGTTAAAATAGACCTGTAACGCGGTGATAATCAAAGCGTCTTAATCGGCTTATGTTTGAATCCTGGGGAAGCTGTTCTTTCATATACTTCACTGCTCTAAGTACTTTTTGTACTTTTGAACTTTAGTCTTCCATCATTCTGCTTTATGGATATTAATGGAAACAGATTAACAACATGAAGGTGGCTTTAAACTGCCAGAGACAAATTCCTTTCTTTCCTAGTCAGGCATCTTGCTTTGCGTATCGGTCTGCTAAACTGGGGAACTCTTTTTTTCCTGAGTCTCCCAAGTGTGGGATGAGTGGCAGTGTAGCTAAACACTGATTTGTGCAACTGAAGGATTGTGAAGGATTTCTTATTTGTTTTCTTTTCCTAGAGCTAAGTGTTAGCAGGTATAGCTTGTCAAATAGCATGAAGGTACAAGTTTGTATTCCAGCAAGTGTACTGCATTAGTACGTTGATCAGCTGCTGCACATGCTTCCCTCCCGTGTATGTCTACAAGTCTATGGGGCCGGATGACATGCATCCTAGAGTCCTGAAGGAGCTGGCTGATGTGGTTGCTGAGCCGCTCTCCATCATATTTGAAAAGTCGTGGCTGTCAGGAGAGGTCCCTGGGGACTGGAAAAAAGGTCACGTCACTCCCATTTATAAGAAAGGGAGCAAGGAAGACCCAGGGAATTACAGGCTGATGAGCCTCACCTCTGTGCCTGGGAAGATCATGGAACAGATCCTCCTGGATGACATTTTGGAGCACATGAGGGAAGAGCATGTGATCTGGGACAGCCAGCACGGCTTCACCAAGGGCAGGTCGTGCCTCACCAATCTGGTGGCTTTCTATGATGGAGTGACAGCATCGGTAGATAAAGGGAAGGCGACCGATGTCATCTACCTGGACTTGTGCAAGGCCTTTGACACAGTCCCCCACCACATCCTTATCTCTAAACTGGAGAGATGTGGATTTGATGGGTGGGCCATCCAGTGGATAAGAAACTGGTTAACAGACCGTAGCCAAAGGGTGGTGGTCAGTGGGTCTATGTCCAGGTGGAGGCTGGTGACAAGCGGTGTCCCCCAGGGATCTGTCTTGGGACCGGTTCTCTTTAACATCTTTATCAATGACATCGATTATAGGATTGAGTGCACCCTCAGCAAGTTTGCGGATGACACCAAGCTGAGTGGTGTGGTTGACACTCTAGAAGGAAAGGTAGCCATCCAGAGGGATCTTGACAGGCTGGAAAAATGGGCCCGGGTGAACCTAATGAGGTTCAACACTGCCAAGTGTCAGGTGTTGCACTTGGGCCGGAAGAATCCCAGCCACAGATACAGCCTGGGAGAAGAGCTTCTTGAGAGTAGCCCTGCTGAGAAGGACTTGGGTTTTCTGGTGGATGAGAAACTTAACATGAACCAGCAGTGTGCTCTTGCAGCTTGCAAGGCCAATGGTATCCTGGGCTCCATTAGAAGAGGGCTGGCCAGTAGGGAGGTGATTGTCCCTCTGTACTCTGCCCTTGTGAGGCTCCAGCTGGAGTACTGTGTCCAGATTTGGAGCCCCCAATACAAGAAAGATGTGGAACTGTTGGAGAGGGTTCAGAGGAGGACCACGAAGATGATTAGAAGGCTGGAGCACCTGCCCTACAAAGAGAGGCTGAGGGAGCTGGGCTGGTTCAGCCTGGAGAAGAGAAGGCTGTGGGGGACCTCATTACAGCCTTCCAGTACCTGAGGGGAGCTTTTAAGAAGGAGGGGATTCAACCTTTTAAAAGGATAGACAATGGCAGGACAAGGGGGAATGGATTAAAACTAAAGGAAGGAAGGTTTAGATTAGATATTAGGGGGAAGTTTTTTACAGAGAGTGGTGAGGGGCTGGAACAGGCTGCCCAGAGAAGTAGTGGATGCCCCGTCCCTGGAAGTGTTCAAGGCCAGGTTGTATGGGGCCCTGGGCAACCTTGTGTAGCTCCAGGCCTGTGGTTGGTGGCCCTGCCTGTGGCAGGGGGGTTGAAGCTCTGTGATCCTTGGGGTCCCTTCCAACCCATGCCATTCTATGATTCTGTGATTCTCATCACCAGGGTTTTGAACAACGTCATCTTGACCATCCCCTTTGTTACATCTTTAATGGCCCTTTCCCTGCTAAAAAACATGAGGTCATTCTTTCTCTTGTTTAGTGAGCACCCCTTCATTTTTTTCCCCCAGTCACTTAAAATAAATGAGGATGTATTGGGTGTTCTCCTTTCTTGTCTGTGTGCTTGATAGCAGGGTAAGCGAGATCTGTGACTTTGGTTCTGTATGCATTGTGTTCATGCATAACTTATATGAGCCAAAGCTTTACGCTGAAGGGTAAGGTTTTAATTTAATATTCTTGCAGTTACCTTTGATAAGGCCAGTAGGTGTCCTGGCTGGCTAAAACTGGGGGGGGGGGGAGGGGGGCGGGGAGGGGAAACTTGATGCAGTAGCTGAGTGCTTGCTTAGAATTTGGCAAAGTTGCTTGTTTTCCTAGTTCCACAACCAACACTTGACTAATCTTGCATATATTATTTCATACTTGGCTTGTATCTCACCTACTTTCTTTGGGTTTTTTATATTATACAAAATATGTGCAGTAGTGACTGTATAATGCCCTGTGTAGCATGGTGCGAGCCTCAGCTGTGTTTTTCATGTAGTTTATTCTAAAGTAAGGTTGGATGAAACAACTTTTCAAAATTAGAATCGAAGCGCAAAATTGTTTAATAAACCCCGATACTTTACAAAAAATTAGGACAGGTGAAAAACCTAACCCATGGGTGGGTGCCAAGTATGATGTCCACCCCTTCCAGCATTCCATTGCTCATGTATTGAGTTCTTGGTGGCTTTCTGAAGGGAGCTACCTTTGCTTTTTGCAGTATGCTGTCAGCTAATACAGATACATGGGATGAACAGTTTTGAGGTTCTAGGACATGGTAAATGAGTTGTGGGTTTCTGTTCCCATGCTCCACTGTATTGCATTCATCTTTCTTGCAGTTATGCGTAACAGGAAGAGCTGAAATTGTATGGCTAGAATTATCGAAGAATTAAGTGTGTAACTCTTTAGTTTCAGCAGGATTGGGGACTCTTGTGTCTGTTGGGAACACGTGAATAGCTAAAGAAATTCAAATGTGCTCTCTTACAGTAGCTTCCTATCTAAAAAACAGACTAAGGCTTTTTATTATTAACTTACTCAACTGTGTTAAAAGTTGGAGCCTTTGCATAGCTTTAGGGACAGGGGATTTTGCAAGACATAGGCAAAGCTCTGCACCCTGACTTCAGCTTTCTAGGCAGGTAAATGACACCAAATTTGTGTGTAGTATTAAACCAGTCCGGGAGTACTGAAAAAGACAGCAAGTCTACTGGCTTAAAAGCAAGGTTTCTTGTTTATTCGGTCTTGGTTAGGATTAACACAGTGTAATGTTTGTAACTCCTTTGTGCTTTTGAATGCATTTCAGAGATTCTTTTCCTTTCCATTGTCTTTTAGGGTGCCATTAGAAAGAGATAATTCAGAAGAGTTTTTAAAACGGGAAGCCAGAGCAACTCAATTAGCAGAGGAAATTGAATCAAGTGCCCAATACAAAGCTCGGGTTGCCTTGGAAAATGATGAAAGAACAGAAGAAGAAAAATATACTGCTGTTCAGAGAAATGCTAATGAACGAGAAGGACATGGTGTGAACACTAGGTACTTGCACACACTATGAATAGTATTTTTATTTAAATCATCTACATATTTTGGTAAAGTAGCAATTTACTTATTGAATCCATACTTTTTCAGCAGGGCTGATGAGGTTAGGAGCCTTGGGTAAACAATTGTGTGCTGTTTTTGGCACTCACGCTAACTTGTACACCTCTGCCTGACCCTGTATTATCTCTGTAGCGAAACAGACTTCCCCATTCTGATATGTCACTGTGGTGAATTCATACCAAATTACAGGAAAGGGCAGTGGTTTTGGTATGTCATGGAGAATTTCAGGCATTAGTACTAAATCATTCAGTGTCTGTGGGCTCATAGAAAGTGGACTGTGTGGTCAGTATCAAAAGCCAATTCATGAGGTGAATGTTAGGTCAACATCTGTTAGCGTTTCAGATTTTCCTTTAGCTTGATTTGAGAAAGATAGAAAGTATCTGCAGAGCACTTGAACAGGTACAGTACTTTTCATTGTCTTTCAGTTCTGTCTGACGCTGACAGAAATTTGCTGTGTTTCAGAGAAAATAAATACATTCCACCTGGACAGAGGAACAGAGATGTCCTGTCCTGGGGAAGTGGAAGACAAAACTCACCAAGGATGGGTCAGTCTGGATCAGGCCCACCGATTTCAAGGTCTGGATCCCATACTTCAGAATTCAGTTCTAACTCTGGAGCAGATCAAAGAGTAGTTAACGGAGGCAAGTATCTGATATCTGAAATGAATGTGTCTTATAAAACTGAAGCTAATTATCCAATTATGTTGAAAGCTGCATCTGGTGTGGTCATAGGATATGCATTTAGTAAGCTAGGTTAGCATTCATCATTTAACACAGAGGTTGCGACTTCGATTTGGGTTTAACTTATTCAAAATGGAAACATGCATTTGACTGCACTGTGTGTGGCTTTGTGAAGTGGAAACGTCCCTTGTTTTCCTTCTCAGTCACCTTTGTCTTAGATGATGGTGCATTATGTGGGTTTAAAGGTGAAAAATGGCTTGGTGTATTGCTCCTCTGTGTGGAGGAGTAGCAATGCTGACACCTAGTGAAAGGGAGGTGGCAGCTGAGGAAGCATCACTCTTCCTTTCCGGATCAACTGTTTCCTGTGCAAGAGAGTAAACCAGCTCTCTGAAGTTACAATGGTGGGGGGCAAAAAAAACCAAACCCCATCATTGCTGGGAAAGGAAGAGACATGTTAGGGGAAAAGGAAGCCCCTTCTCTCCAAATAGCTAATTGAGTATTTTCTGATATACACATGGGTAATACTTACAGACAGATAGTACTAGGTGCTGTATAGCAGGAATTGGTGTTTCATAAACCAAACACCACTTTTTTGAGATGGATTTCAGCAGTAGCCTATCCTTGAGGCATTCTAAGTTAAAAATGCTATTGTGTGATTGCTGTGAATAAATGAAAATGTATAATACTCAAGTGCCTCTATCTGGAGAGGAAGTCTGGGAACCATCAAAAGGTAAGTGAGACTTCCTTTTCAAACAGAGTCAGCTGGATGAAGGGTGTACAACTGAGTCTTGCCCAAACAATGCTAACCTTGAAATTCGTTCGTAGTAGTTGTGGTTTCTGTCATCCTGTTACTCTCCTGAATGAACATCATATACCTAAAATATTCAGAATGGCTTGTGAATTCAATTCCTTTGTTTTGGAAACAATGAACCCTATATTCTAGATTAAAATACTACATTAATACTTCAGATAAGTGATAGGCATAAATGTCAGGATTCAGACACTGAACACCGCTGTTTTTTGTAAAGATACAGTTCCTAGAATTGATATTGCTCATCATTTGGTTTGAAAGTAGCAGTTTGTGTAGTCGGTACTATATGTGAACCACTGTTTGAGAACCTCTGGGAGCTATTTAAGGACCTTGTCAAGAGTGGTGCGTGCTATAGAACATATATATAATAGGCTAACAGATCAAACTTTACTGTCTATTCCTTAGTAGTATTTGTAGATCCTACTTAACCCTTTGGGGAGTTTGTGACGTTTAGACATTAAATTCGACCCGAAGTGGAGGAAATAACCTTGCAGAGACTATGCTATTGGTTGCAGAAATAAACTAATCTATCCCCAAAGGGTTAAACATGAAAAATCATTTTGTCATATTTTACTTTTTTTTTTCTGTTGACCTTTTTCCCCATAATTTTTCTTTAGTTTTTATACTTTCCTTCATATCATTTGTTCTGTCAGGTGTTCCCTGGCCATCGCCTTGCCCATCTCCTTCCTCTCGCCCACCTTCTCGCTACCAGTCAGGTCCCAACTCTCTTCCACCTCGGGCAGCCACCCCTACACGGCCGCCCTCCAGGCCCCCCTCGCGGCCCTCCAGGCCCCCGTCTCACCCCTCTGCTCATGGTTCTCCAGCTCCTGTCTCTACTATGCCTAAACGCATGTCTTCAGAAGGTACAATACCACGATTTGTTCATGTTTTTGTTTGTCTTTGTTTAACTCCTTTGTGAGTTTAATTACAAAATTGTTTTTCCTCTTCATTACTTAACCTATAATTTGTGTTTAACTTTAGTTTATCAGACTATTTCTATTAACCTTTTTATTTGAAGAACTTTACAAAAACAAAATAAAGCTGTGAAATTTCCCAAGTTGGTATGAAATAAACTCAGCTTTGTAAACGCTGCTCAGTGTCTTAACTTAACCAACAGCAACACGCAGGAGCTGATAACTTTGGAGGGCATGTTTAGGAATAGACACCTCTATTGTTCCACAATAAAAGCAGTTTCAAATTTAACTAAATAATTTGATTACCTTTTGTAAACTAATAATAATAGTAATAATGATAATAGTGAGAATAATAATAACAACAAGAATAATTTTGTATTCAGAGAAGTGCACTGTGGAGTGAGATAGGATAGCTACTGCAAAGGTGAATCTGTAGAATTTAGGTCTGGTTGTGAGAGGCAGAGCAGTAAATCAGTTCCCTGGCCATCAGTAATATGCAGAGAAAGGCTGACCCATGAGTCTTCGGTAACTGGATGCAGAAGTATCTGAATTTAAATTTATTTGTCCTCCAAGGGTACAGTAAGGAACACGTGTTTATTTTATGTAAGTGCACTTAAAAACTACCTGGCACAACACTGCCTGCCAAGCCTGGAAAAAATGCAAAGCGGTTACACTAAACTCACTGGAAATCTGCAATCTCTGCTGTAGCTGGCTCCACTGGAGCCACAGGAGAGCGAGCAGTCATCCCACTAATTGAATCAGTAACACTGTTCTGTAGCTTGCCTGATAAATGCTTGAGAAGGGCCATAACCAGAGAGCGGATGGTAGTAGGCATGTCTGTATGGCGCGCTACTCTCAGTTCATCACTGTTGAGCTTTTTATGTAGTAAGATACCCAGAGTCCACATGCAAATGCAGTTACTTTTTAGTGATTGATATGTCAGGCATGCAGTGAACTGCTGCAGTGTTTAATTTCTGCTGCTAGAAGAGGATTGCTGTAAAGTGTGTATTCTTCAAAATACTTGCCTGTATATAATTCAAAGTGTACTTTAGATTCATGGTTAAAAGAGAGGCTGACATTTAAAGACTGATGTAACCAGAAGAGGTACTTGATATTTTGGAATCCTACCTGAAACCAGAAAGCCATTATCTGAACTTCTCTCTATTACTGACCTACGTTACAAATGAACTGTAATCAGACAAATTGTCTTCTGGTGATACACAATTAGTTTTCCTTTTGAGGTCTCAGCATTTGAGTCTGATCTCATAAAGAAAATGTCTTGTTAGGATGTAGAAACTGTACTGCAGCTTAGTCTTGAGCATAACTGTTCTGTGGCAGCTGTATAAGCTGTTCAGAATTACTGTGTTCACTTATGACTTTAGCTTCTGGTGTTAAACATGCATGACTTGAACCTTGGGATAACAAAAACTTGTTTAGTTGCAGTTTTGCTGACTTGTAAATGCATTGTGACCTGCTGCAGGCAATTTAGCCTCAGTGCAGAATGCTCTGCTGAAATTCCCCAAGAGCATTGATCAGCCAGTGGTGACTACTCTGGAAATCAAAGTTTAGTGTCACTGAGCACCTGGCAAAAGCAATGGACGTTTTTTTGTTTTTCTTTGCTGGAAAATGTTTGGTAGCCTGGAACTGTGCTTGATACTTGGGTTCAGCTGTTTGGAATCCAGGATTAGTGTGCCTGTTTCAATTTTGATAAAGCTTCTAAACATCAAAGGACGTGAACTGTCCTAGAAAGGTGATGAGTGTGTTGGTAGTCTGGCTGGACCAATGGCTTGGGCTTTTTAGTCTTGTGGATCCCTGGTTCTAGTTGATGTCAGTGTCAATATATTTAATGTATTACTGCATTATTGAGAGTTATTAGATCAAATTCAGTTTTAAAACAGTATTTTTGGGTACTCTTGGTGACGGGCGTTACGTTACTTATTGTGTGGGGTTGTTTTCTTTTCCACAGGGCCTCCACGGATGTCTCCTAAGGCACAACGGCACCCTCGAGGTCACAGAGTCTCTACTGGTAGGGGTACAATTTCAAGTGGCTTAGAATTTGTATCTCATAATGCACCAGGGGAAGCATCTACTACTGCAGTGGCACGAGGCAGCCCTTCAGGTGGGACGTGGTCATCAGTTGTCAGTGGGGGTAGGTAAAGCTTGGCTTATTGCAGATGGCTTCCCAGGGGTACTTAGAGTGTGAATGCTAAGCAGAACGCTGCGTTTCTAGGCGATTCAGGCTCTGAATAAACACTGGTCTGCTAACTTAGCTTGCTCAGATGAAGGGGGAGAAGGATGTTCCCAGGTAGCTTAGTAAAATAGTTGACAAGTCAGTTTGTCAAGTGCAATAACTGCAGAGAGGTTAAGTCAGGTACTATATGAAGAGAAAGGAAAGAAAAATGTGGGAATTGGTTGTTAAAAGAAGTAATGACCAGGAAAGTTACTGAAGGAGATGAGAAAACCTCTATACATTCAGTTGCATCGCTGAGTTTGGGTAATGGCTGTGTAATTGGGTTGTGGTTTACAAATGAAGGAGGTGTTTGGATAGAGGAAGATTGGTGTCAGAAGATAAAATGAAATTATATTTAAGTTCAGCTGGATATATTTTTCCTTTAAAAACGATGCAGGTTATAAGTGGTCATTTTGTGTTTGTCTAAGTACTGTAGTGGCAGAATAGTCAGTGTCTCTTCTTTTTGAATCAGTTAACATTTAAAAAAAAATTTGACTTCAAATTTCAAGCTTGCTGGTGTGACACGGGCTCTAGTCTTGAGCTTTTGTGGTTGGAACTGTGTTCTAGTGAGTTGTCAGCAGCTGCTTTCTTGAATCAAAGGGCAAGTGGGCGACAGTTTGGAGCCTGGTACTTTTTAGCAGTTCTAGGATTCTGGAGGAGTGCAGTGGGAAAGGATTTTTCAGAAAGAAGGTATGAATTAGACCCCCATAGACCTGTTGCCTTGTGGGAAAGATTGAAACTCTTCTGTTTTGGCATTATCTCTGATTCATCTTCCCCCTCTATATATTATTAACATGCAAGTAGGACTATTAGATGACTTGGCTCTCTTTCTCCTCACTCACTTGAAGTTTATATAGTATGTAAAGCAACTAACTAGCCACAGTGGGGTGCACAGGAAGCAGGAGGTATAACTTACTGTTCAAGGGATTTAAACTTTCCTTGCTGCTTTAATACAGGGACAAAAATATACATCCAATAATTTCCTTTCAATAGGATATGTTGTTTTTTTTCCAGCTGGCAAACCTCCAAAAGAGGACGCTGTAAATGGATTTGTTTTTTCAGCCCTTTAAAAAATGTTTTACATCTGTTTGTATGGAGGCCTGACCACCTTTTCTGTTCTGCCTGAAACTGTGTTAATGTGAGCTATTGTAGTTGGACTACAGGGGGGCTGGGGAGCGTGTTGCAGGTTTGTGGTGGGACTCCAGGGCAGTGATGTGTATTAGGGGACAATCTGCAGAAAAAATCACACCACTTAGCAGAAATGCTGCATTGTAAGGAGCTAGGAGATGTACCTGAAAGGTAAACAGGTTTTCAATTACTATCTAATGTTCCACTAAGTATTTTAAAGCATGTTTTAAGTAATTTAGAAATAAGCAAACTGCTGAGCAGATGACGAAACTTATCCTATAACTATTTTTTCCTGTTTGTTTCTAGTTCCAAGATTATCCCCTAAAACACACAGGCCTAGGTCTCCAAGGCAGAGCAGCACTCCCACGGGACCAGCTCTGCCTTCTCCGCAGCCTGGTACTATACCCACTGAATCTGTTGCCATGCCTGTTCCAGCTGCCTCTCCTACTCCTGCCAGCCCTGCATCCAACAGAGCAGTTACCCCTTCCAGTGAAGGTGAGTTACCCTTGCTAGCATGCAGATTCTCCTTTTCACTAATCCTTGACAAGGAATATATCAATAGAAGCACAAAGCTGTGTTGTGAATGATGTGAAAACTTCCAATGCGTTTAGTTTTACTGTGTAGTGAGTTCCTCTTTTCTCATGATGCTAGCTTTAAAGTCAGGTTGGAGAGAGGGCTTTTGGTAAGTCCATATGCTTGATTTGTTTTGCCTTTTAAGGAGTATGGGTCTGTAGGTGTTTGACTTAGTTTGAAAAAAATCCTCAATTGAGTTCCTGGCTGTTTTCTAATTTAAAGAAACAGGCCACAGCTTTCAAAGGATATTTTCAGCATAGTGAAAGGAAAAACACCCCCACATTCAAGAGCACATTCAAATGTCTAAGACCTCTCAAATCTTTTTAGCATTCTGCATGAAGAGTTTGGATTACTGAAAGTAATTTGTTCTCAGTTTGTAGTTTTTTCAGCCTAGTTAGAGTTCTCTGTATGATGAGAGAGATGTGTTTGCTTGGGACTGTTTCATTTGGCTTAAAGACAGAAAGTAGGGTAGGGTAGGGAAGGGGCTGAGGGTACTTGTCAGCAGAAAATCTGTAACTTAAGGCTTCTCTTCTGTAAGCTAAACATGGTTAAATCTCTCTTCGGTTTCTGTCCTGGTGAGTTTGACTTCAGTATAAGAATAACTCTGGCATTTTCTTTTGTAGCTAAAGATACTAGGCTTCAGGACCAGAGGCAAAATTCTGCAACTGGAAACAAGGAGAATATAAAGCCAAGTGAGACATCTCCTAGTTTTCCTAAACCTGAAAACAAAGGTTTGTATCAAAAGCTTTGATATATACTTGAGGGGTGTGGGAATTCCAAGCACCTAACCTGCTATCTTGACTACTATTAGCATTTTATGGAAGATTTGAAAGCAGCCTGACTTGGGTGTTCTGCAGGCATATTTGGTCATGCAGTTAGAGGTGACAGACCTACAACTTTAAATGTTGTTCTTGACTTATTTCATGAACACAAAGTGTAGAGATGCTCCTGTGGAAGGTGTGATACCTTGTCCCTCAGGTTTTCCTTTTATTTTTTTCTTTTTTTCCCACCCTTGTTTCTTTTTCCTACATAAAAAGGTAGTTTTTAGCCTGAACTAACTTCTTCAGGCTGAATGAGTATTTCTACTTAGGAGCTGTGCTCACAATACTTCTGAACATGGTGGTCAGCATAGGTTTTTTTAATTGTACTTCCTACTATTACGCCTTAACTTTGGGGTTCTCTGCAGCATTGGTTGTTCACTCAGTTCTCAAAACAATCTTTTCATGTTACTGAGCTTAGGATAGTGGAGTCATTTAGGTTGGAAAAGACCTTTAAGGTCATTGAGTCCAACCATAGAATGACCTTGATGGGTGTTTCATGTCTCAAAACGCTGGTGTGTTATGTTTTGAGGGCTTTGTTGCTCTCTGCGTTCTGCCGAGTTGTGCAGTCCCTGCACCTCAGGGCTTGTCTCTTGGTGTGATGTGTTAGAGCTGTAGATGTATCAGTTATGTAATGCCATGGTTCACAGAGGGGGTTTGTGTGCTCATACACATAGTTCAGGGAATTCTCCCAAATTACAGATTAAATTATGTCACCGTTTCATTGCTCAATATGCAAATGTCGCCTTTTTGCAGACTTGGTAATGTGTGTAAAAGTTGTGTTGGAAATGCTTGGACAATGTTGGTCTTGTGTTTGGCAGGTGTATCTCCAATTGTTTCAGAACATAGAAAACAGATTGATGATTTAAAGAAATTTAAGAATGACTTTAGGGTAAGTTTCTCTGTATTTTAATGGCATCAGAGTTCTCGTGTGCGACTGGGTTACCTTAACAAATTGAGTACACTACATGTGTTAACAGGAGAACAGGTCCTTACCCCTCCTGCTTAATTTATGAAAATATCTATAAGAATTTGTGCTGGATATTACAAAATCAATGCTGACTGTTGCTAGCACAATTGCCTGATACATGTAAATGTGTGTATTGACCATCCACTGAAAATAGCACTTGGGACCCTTTTGATCATTAGGTACAAATAATTATTGCAGTTCCACTCCTTATGGAGGAGTTCTTTCAAAATTAAATAAAGGGTTGCTGAGGAAAAATTCATTCATATTACTTATTTGCTGGTTATGGTGGTTTATTAAATCAGGTTAGCTTTGCAAGTGTTACTGTTAAATCACGCAGGGGAATGAGTTCAGGGGGTTGTCTTAAGCTTTCCTGTCACTTCTTAATCAGCAGATAGGTCAGTTGAGTCGCTGCACAGCTTCTTTCACAGTTTAGGCTTAAAACATTGTCAATTCTCATAGATTTCTTTCCTAGTAGGAATGGAAATGTGTGTTTTAATAGGCCATTTCCAGGGGATTGAGGCCTGCGGGACTGTGTTTTGCTCTGTGTCTGTGATAGCACTAGATTGCTTTTCCCTAGTTCTGTATATCAATTTCCTGACTATATTCCTTTGGTTTCTTTCAGTTACAGTCAAGTTCCTCTTCAGATGCAGTGGATCAGCTGCTAAACAAAACCCGAGAAGGTGAAAAATCAAGAGATGTAGTTAAAGAAAAGACAGAATCAACTCCTAAAGAATCTATCATAGAACCTGGCAGTAATACCAACTCTAATGGTGGCAGTAGCAAACCTAATAGTCCAAGTATTTCTCCTTCAATAAGTAATAGTTCTGAGCAGAAGCGAGGGCCTGAGGTAACTTCACAAGGTGTACAGACATCTGGGCCTGGAAGTAAACAAGAGAAAGAGGACAAAGAGGAGAAGAAGGATACATCTGAGTGAGTAATTAAACCTTTTAGAATAAGCACATGTCACTAACGGTTTAGCCATTTGTAGAAGAACCTGTTACACACATGTAGTATCTTACTGTTTATATGGCCGATAGAAGTTCTCTGTATCATGTAGAGAAGACAATAGGTGAAGTGACTGTACTAAAAGTCATCTCCTCAGTCAGTTGCAGAGCTGCATAGAGAACTCTGCTCCTGTTGATGCCTGATCATCTAATGCTTACTTAAGTATTTTCTTGGCTCATGTGAACTGTAGTATCAACAACAGGAAAACTTTTATGGACAAGTATAATATGTCAGTAGGATAGCTTTGTGCATGTTGTCCGAGTTCTTCAAAAATCTGACTCACAGATGGGAATGAGGTGTTTTATCTCTTTACATTTGGAATTGTTATGGAATTTCTGCAGATAGGCTTGTAAAAGAATCATGCTGGACATAATTTTTTGTTCTTTATATTTAGGCAAGTTAGAAAATCAACACTTAATCCCAATGCAAAGGAGTTCAACCCTCGCTCTTTTGCTCAAGTAAGTTACTTGATACTGCCTAACGCTGTCTTTGAATAGCTCTCTATAAGCAAACCTTTAACTTGGAGGATGATCAAGCTAATTTTGCATATGCATTGCTGAACTCTCTTTGTAGCCAAAACCTTCTACTACACCAACCTCCCCTCGTCCGCAAGCTCAGCCTAGCCCCTCCATGGTGGGTCATCAGCAGCCAACCCCAGTGTACACTCAGCCTGTTTGTTTTGCACCAAATATGATGTACCCGGTTCCAGTGAGTCCAGGCGTGCAGGTAAAGTGCAGCATACACTGGAAACTTGTTAACGCTTTTCAGATGCTTCTCAGCCAATTGAGACTTAAGAGAGGGAAGTTAAAACCCTGAAATGATACAGCTGGTATTACCATTGTAAATACAGGCACAGTTACACTGTTGTTAAGTTTTAGCTATGTAAATACTGACATTTCCCAGTGTAACCTCAACCTAGATGTACTAATAGTCTCAAAACTCTTGTAAATTCCAGCCACTCTTTCTTATTGTTAATCTCAGAGATTTCTTCCTCAGTCCTCCATGTATAGACTTACTCTCTTAAGTTTTAAGCAACTGTTTCTTTGTCCTTAGCTTACAGCTGTGTCCACTAATTTCTGATCATTGTAGGGATTACTAGGATTTAAAATCTGTTAAAGCTGTCTGATTTATTTAATTGCTTGAAGTAGCAGTAGTATTGTTACTGGTTGCTGCAAGCCATATGGTCTTAGTTGTTTCTATGTGCAGACTTAATCACAGCTATCCAAGAAAATACCACAGGTGGGGCAGTCTAAACCACGCTACTAAACCACAGAATGTAATAGAGTAAAACAGATCAAAGCTGAGGGAGGCCCCCACCCAGGCATGCGCTCAGTTTTTAAAGGAATATCATAGCTTCAACTCTTTCTTTTTCAGCCTTTGTATCCTATTCCCATGACGCCCATGCCAGTGAACCAAGCCAAGACATATAGAGCAGGTAAAGGTGAGAATAATACTGCCTGTTTGGTTCTTAGTCTGCATGCAGCATGAATAAATTATGAATGTTGGTGTATTTCCCAATCTATGTTAATCTCGTTTGATTCATATTTTAAATGCCCATTTTAATAAAGGGAAATAAGTGGAAATAATAGTACGTTTCTAGAGAAACTAATTCAGCCACAATGTGATAATTTTGAGTAATAGGGAGTTGCTTGGTTTGGAATCTGGTTTGACAGACAGGAAAGCATCTCCGTTCCTCGGAATTTTAGGGTGAGCTGATCATCTGCTGTATATAGTAAATGTCATGAGTTTGTTTAAAGGGGACTCTCTGGGTTTATGGCAGCATCCTGAATGCTGCTTGAATAGAGGGATTTTGTCAACAAGCGAAATTGCTGTTTGTTCAGAAGGGGTATGCGATGCTGTCCTTCTGGAAAGAACTTACTGCTGGTTCCAGTTTGTTCTTTTGCATTCCTTTTTGCAATAGTAACCAAACAGCTGGACTAACAATACCGTGTTCTTAACAAGTGGCTCCTGTGCCTCTGGGGATGAGACATGTGTGGCGAGACACACGGTGCTGTGCAGTGCGGTGAAGGCACAGAAAAATGAATTTCTTGTTTTTATTGTCATGTTTCAGCTAGTGCTCTTAATTCTGCACACTGCATGCTTTCTTGCAGTTTTATATGGTGGCTCATGATGACAGGTTCCAGTACTGCAGCTCCAGTCACTGGGGGAGGAAATTGTTTAAAAGAGCTGTTCTGCTGTTCAGAAATAAACAAGCAGCCTTTATGAATGTAGGGAAGACAAAAACCAGCAATGTCTTTCTCTTTTAAAACACACTAACTTTACTGTGGCCTGACCCATGAAATCTTTTGGTTGGTAACACATTGTTTTAATCAGAAATACATTGCTGCCCACGCACTGGCTCTGTGAGGCTGCTCTCCTCCTCTGAATTCCTTTTTGAGGTTCCATTATTTTCCTCTTACCCGTTCCGTGCGCGGCATAGGCTGTGCTGCAGGAGTTAACGTTCGAGTTGCATCCTGTATTGACTTTTTTCTATTGTTGATTTGCAGTGTAAATGCAATCATCATTGACATGCTCAACGTTTTCCTCTTTTCCTCTCTCTAAGGGGTCTGTCTACATTGCACACTGCAGTGGAGTTTACAGGTGCTTGAGTTAGCATAGTTTTTAGTCGCGGTCTCACTGCAGCAAGCTGGAGCTCACCTTGAACTCTCACACCCTATTGCTTAGTAGGCTGAATTAGTTTGTTACGAGTGCCTTGCTGCTGTGGTTCAGTTGGTCGCCTTACCAGGGTAGCTCAGGTAGTCCCACACTACAGTGCTCTGCTCTCTTAATCTTTCTTCCCCCTAATTATTCCTACTTCTCCTCTTCTTAGGGGTTGTCTTGTCCCCTTCAGTGTTGACTGTAACCTAAAAGCTGCTTTCTGCTATCCTGAGGGGTAGCACAGAGCTTTAAAATAAGTGAACACCTCAAATCACAGCTGCATGGAGACCTTTCTTCTGCTCTCCTCAGCCATAAGCACAAGGAATTTTAACAGATTTCGCTTTCCACTTGATGGAACAGTTGCTGAATAGTTCCCACAGAGGGTGAATTAAGCCTCTTGAAGGGGACAGGATCAAATTTGATTAATGTAGGTATCCTGAGACGGCCTTTCTCTTCTGGTACTGATTCTTGTCAGTCTTTCTCTCCCTCCACCTTCCTTCCTTCCTTGACAAAAAAAAAGCAGACCCTGGGTTTGTGGCCATATTCATGGCTCAAAGGCAGTGATGAAAATAAAATGTTTCTCAGAGGAACTCCTTCTCATGCTGTTCCTTTTTGATAGCTAGAGCTCTATTATGTGGTTAAAGGCGAGGGGTGAGGATATTATACTTGGTCACAGTGACAATGTAACATAAAACCGTTCAGGAAGACAGGTTTGGCTTCGTCCTGTGTTTCTAATGTGAGGCACTCTTTGCTTTGTAGTACCAAATATGCCACAGCAACGGCAAGACCAACACCATCAGAGCACCATGATGCATCCTGCCTCTGCAGCAGGCCCTCCAATTGTAGCTACGCCACCTGCTTATTCAACACAATATGTTGCATATAGTCCCCAACAGTTTCCTAATCAGCCTCTTGTGCAGCATGTGCCACACTACCAATCTCAGGTAAGGGTCTTTCTTGTGTACATGGTAAGTCTCCCCCGGCGGTCCCCCAGTTGCCTCCAGTCACTCTGAACAGTTTCTGTGTTCTGGAGCATACTTGGTAGTTGTAGTACTATGCTTCAAAGCCCTAACAAATGTTAAGGTCAGTTTAGAAGTTGGCCTTTATTATCGATCCTGCCTTTTTAGCTCTTTGAAGAATTCCTTGCAGGTCATTGCCAGGGTATTTCATAGTTCTGTATTCTAAAAATAAACTATTTGGTGTACTCCTCTTACTTCAAAGGCTTTTAAATATACATATGTAACTGGATAAATATGTAATTACTTACATAAGCTTACTACATTATTGGAGTGGCCAAAACGTGATATGCCAATGGTTCATGCCAGTTCCTAGCCCACTGCAGAGTATGTCCTCACAGTTGTAAAACAATTGAGATAGCTTTTCTAGTATGAAACCTTCCGTTAGCTCTGCATTTAGTAAGGCTGAGCTACTTCTTTTTCTAAGTATGTAATTACTGTTTAGATGACGCTTGTTTCTTTGTAATAGTCCTCAAAGTAACTGTCTGTTTTCTTCTTTCTGTTGAATGCAGCATCCTCATGTTTATAGCCCTGTAATACAGGGCAACGCTAGAATGATGGCACCACCAACACACGCACAGCCTGGTTTAGTATCTTCTTCTGCAACACAGTATGGTGCGCATGAACAGACGCATGCTATGTATGGTAGGAAACGTTTTGTGTTATATGTAACTTTTTAAGTTCTTACATTGTGCAGGGATGTATTTAATCTCAAGCTCCAAACGTGGGTATCATTCAGATTACACCAGTAGATGTGGTTTATATTTCATAAGATGATGAGCAGAGCATTGAAAACTGAGCCACCTGGTTCAAATGAAAACTCAAGTATGCTGATTTCAGTAGGATGCCAGTGACCAAGATGAAATTTCAACCTGGGAGCTGCAAAAGAATATCTACTGAAGGAAGTTTGTTCAAGTTCTCTTGATGCTCTTGACACAACATCCCTTGATTGTTTCTTGATTATAATTAGGACTTGTTTTATTGGAAGGCTATGACCTCAGTTTCAAAACTTGACTTCAGTTCTGACAACTAGTGAAATGCTGTCTTTATGATACTAGCATTATTAACAGTATGAACACTGCTGTTTAAGCAAAATAAAACATGTGTTGCTTACCTTTCTTTTTTGGTAAGTCAAGAATTAAGTATATGCAACAGCTCATGTATTGCTCTGACTTTGACAGTTAATCTCCAACATCATCAGATGGGCCTATTTCACTTACAGTGAAGTGCTGAAAAATGTGGGTTACCTTGTTACAAAGTGAAATGTGAAACAACTTCTAAAGCGTTATAAATGTATGATAAATCAATGCCCAACTCCAAGGATAAAACTCACTGCAAAACATGCTATTGCAAGAGGTAGAATCAAGAGTTGCTAGAAGGCTTGGAAATTGTCATAAAATGTCAAAACAGCAGATGGTCTCTTGAAAACGTGGCATTTCAATACTTGTTATAGCATCTGAGGAAGACTTTTATTGGGTCACGTATATTATTGACTTAGATTCTAATAAAAGATTTTCTGTACCTTTAGACATCTTTGTATGTTTTCCGGTGCTTAGTTTTACGCTGCTGTTTAATGGAAGTCCATGATGTGTCATGAAAAACTTTACAAGGCTAAGAATCTGAAGTTTAGTGTGAAATTAATTCTGATTTTAAAAAGTCTGTGTCTTACCCATCTGAAAACATCCTGTCAGATCTCCGCAGTGGTGTGGTAATGTAGCTAAGAAAAATAATAGAGAGAAACCTTTTTTGACACTTGGAGGAAGAACATTTCGGCTCATTTGTGCTGAAGCTGAAATGAAAGTTACTTGTAGAGATTAAGTCTTTCTCTCACAGGTCCTTGCTAATTGTATTACTTTGATCTTTTCAACTCTTGTGCTTGAGGTGTCCGTGTAAACAGATCTTCTGTTTGCTTTTTCAGTAGATTAAATAGAAGTCCGATAAAGTGAATGATCAAAGGCTTTCAGACCTTTATTGGTGAAAACGCTCCTCTCAAATCCTAATTAAAATAAAACCAAACATGAGATAATCTGAGATTTGATTCAGAATGGTTGCATGTGACTTCCTAGCAATTTCCCATTGTGCACCATCCTTATCTTCTGTAACCAGTGGGGTTCTACAGCATTGAAGTACAAGCCCATTCCCTTGGTTGGCTCTGATCAGATGTCTGTATAGGGTTTTTTTCACTGATATTCTAACTTACAACTGTTAGATTTCACTTTTTGTTGGTTTTGCAGCTTGTCCGTTGTAGGTACGTGACTACCTATCAGTGCAAACAGCTAAGTTGGGTCGAACTTGAGAATTCTTTGGTATTTCCCACCATGTAATTAAATAATACTTTCCTAAGAGCACCAAATTTAACAGAAACTGCATGTCCTTCTGTGTTCTTTCAAGTAGCTACTTGGTGACTCTTCCAAATATTTTCCCACCTTCCCAGTAAATTATGAAGTGCTTGAAATTCTTGCTGCTGAAACCATTCAACCCAGCTGGATCACAAACTCCATATAAGATGCTTTTTTTAAGGGTATGTTCTTGCCATGTGCAGATGTGTTTGTTGCCTAGTGGATATGAAATGGCTCAAACGTACCTTTAACCTACAGAGTTTGCAGTTAGCTGCATATGAAATGACTTCTCATGTAGTGCAGCACTGTTTCAGTTCAGATTTTTGCAAGTCTTCCATGTGCCAAGTACTTGAAGACGGACTGTTTTTCCTCAGAACGTGTCCATCTGTAACATATTCTCTTCAGCTTCCGTTTACCAATACGCGAACGCTTGGAAAAACAAATGCAGAAATGCCTTAAGGTGATAAATATAAGCTGCTTACGGAGTACATTGCAAAAGAACAACTTGCTGGAACTGTTCACATCTGATAAAGTGACTATAAGAAAGTATCCGTAACTTATGTTCTATATTTTGGGAATCTGAAGTTTGCCTACAGTATCCTTGAGGTAAATACACCAATGCACTTTGATTCCGGTCCTCTCTTAAGGCTAACTGGAAGGTAGAGAATAACAACTTCCTGAGAAACAACCACCACTGCTGCTTTTGATTTCTGGAGCACTTGCTCAAACAAGTTCTCAGATTTTCTTTTCTCTTTAGAATTGCTATCTGTTTAAAAAGAATCAGAAAAAAGTTCCTATTTAGTTTTCAATTAATTCCCCGCCCTGATATCAGGATTCAGTGGGCTATACTGCCCTTTTATTCTTCAAGGTTCTAGTGCTTTTTTGGAGATAATTCTTGCAAAATTCACTCAAATTTTTTCCCCTTGCCTTTGTGGTAGAGCGAAGATGTCTGCAAGGACAGCCACACTGAGACATGGGGGTTGGGGGGCACTGTGTGTGAAGTATTCTTAAGGTGTGAAATGTTTTCTGGTGAGATCTGAAACTCTATCTTCGCTAATGGTTTGGGACAAGTTGAAAGTCGGTGGCAAGTAGTAACTGGCTGCCAGCTAAGAGAAATCCCTGTTGATCCATTAAGTAAACAGCCCTCACTGCCACAAGTTAGGGTTTTGTTTTCCTTCCTGTCTAGCAAAGAGATTCGGTGACCTACACTTGTTGATAAGCATTCTTCCATTTTAAAGGAGAGTTATTTTTGTCTGATGCTGTTTAATGGGATATTTCTGCACTTCTGGGATTTCCTTGCCAGTCCTCACAGTGTCCTGCTTCTGTTTCCCAACCTGCTGTTGATGAGAGCTCAAGAGAAGCAGAGCAGCTGAGCTGCGTGGTCACCACTAGACCCATCTAAGCGTATGCCGGTGGAGTGTTTAAATCACTGGGTTTCCCCCCTCAAAACACATTTGGGAAGGACAGTGTTCAAGCAACTATCTCTCTTCCCATCTACCAGCCAGACGATAAAAATGTCTGTTACACACTTCAGCTCATAACTTCTGGAGCACTGAGCCACTTAGATGTCCTTCTCACAAGGCTGAAATGCAGGCACTGCTGCAGCAGAGCAATACATGTGCCTTTAACTGCCACATGCACATCCCTGAACGCAGAGTGGTCAGTCTTACCCTGTTGAACGTGCCATCTGCCCTGGAGGTGCTGGCTCTGTGCAATCTCCCTCCTACCAGTGTCACTGGGCTGCTGCTAGAGCGTGCTGGCCATGGTTTGCAGTATGAGTGCTTGGGCTACAGTGCACAAAGACTTAAACTTCTCTTGTGCTGGTAGTAGAACGTTTGGTTATCGAAGCAGAAGGTGGATATATTCATTCCTGTGCTGATGAACTTGTGTTAGTGTTCCCATGCAGCTGAACTGCCTGTGTTTTCCGGTAACTGGAGTCTTCTGAAAAACTTGACTTTTGTGTTTAAAAACGAACTTGTGTAAAACCAGACCTTGGTTTTATACAGATGCATTTCCTGTTTTTTGTGCTCTCATTCCTGTCCCCATTCTCCCTTCCCTTTTCCCCTTCTGCATATGTTTTACTGGTCTGGTGTTGTCTCTAACTTTATCTGGTTTCTGTCTCAGCAGTAGAGTAAATTCTATTTCCCTGATAGTACAATGGTGGATATAATATAAACCTCAGAGGATTCTCCAGGGACTAAGAGGGAACCAGTCACCAAAGGTGTCTTGGAACTGTTAAGAATGACAGTGATATAGCTGAAAAGCAAGGGGGCAATTTCTGTTTTAATGTAATTACGTTTTAACCTTCTTCTTATTACGGTGGACTGTAATAGACCATTAATTGACATGAAGTTTATTTTTGTGTTAATTAAGAACTGAAGACCTCAGTGTCACAGTTTAGAAGGAAGGCTTACCTGAGACTTGTGTTGTTTCATCTCCACTCCTTTGTAAAACTAAATATCCAGCTCTAATAGCACCTAAGTAAATAAAAATATCTGCATGGTTCTACAATCTTTAAAAAAAAAAAAAATTAAAAAATTTGATGCTGACCTTTCCAGAAGACGGGAAGTATGCACGTGGCAAGAGGCTAATTTACCTTTCTATTTCCCAAATTCAGCATGTCCCAAAATACCATACAGCAAGGAGACAGGCCCTTCTTTCTACTTTGCCAGTGAGTTGGGTTTTTTGTACTAATTTTGATTGTACAGAAAAGTACTTTCTAAAGAACAGATGTTAAAGGAATGGGACGTGTTGAGGGAACAAGTTTCCTTGCACCAAACCGGTATGTGGAAAACGCAGGAAGGTTCCTGTCCATGGACAGGGGAATGAAGCTGTTGAACAGATTTATGTGATCACAGGAAGCTGATTTGTCACTCCTTTAAAATCTCTTTTGCATGCTGAATGATCTCTAACTTTACTACACTGTCTTTTCCTCTGCAAACCCGAAGTGAGCACTGCATGTGGATAGCCTCTGCTCAAAACCTAGGTGAAGTGCCTTGCTCCCTTTCTTTCCTGGCCCAGAAGGGATTTTAGAACTTGGCAAGGTACGCTGCTTCCAAAGAGGAGAAGTATCTTGTGCCCCACCATGTCTTTAAAAAGCTCTGGCTCAGGTTCTGAACCCCTGGGAGGAAATAACTCAAGTTGGAGGTGAAGTGAAAGAAGCTTTCTGTAGGCACTTCAATGGCACTGAAGGAGTGTGGGTGTTATTATAGTAACCAGAGTGACTAGCCGAGGGCTCCGTGCTGCTGTGTAGCATCAGATACTTCCTCTTCAGAACGTTATCGGTTACGTTATCTAGCTTTGGTGCTCCTGGGTGACCTACATCAGTGTAGGGGATGGGAGAGGGGCTGATGTTCTCCATACTCTCAGTATGCAACAGCTAACACAGACCTCAGTTGAGTGCATATCCAGGGAAAAGCAGTGCTGTGGTTTAACCTGGCAGGCAGCTGAGGCAGCCCCGCAGCCATTTGCTCGCTTCCCTCATGCAGTGGGAGTGGGGAGAGAATTGGGGAAAAAAGGCAAAAAGTCATGGGTTTAGATAAAGACAGTTTATTAGGATAGAAAAGGAACGAAGTAATACTAGTGATTATAAAAGAGTGCACAAAACAAGTGATGCATGGCAGAATTACTCACCATCCGCAGACCACCGATGCTCAGTTAGTTCCCAAGCCGCAGTCCAGCCCCTGGCCAGTTTCCCCCAGTTCTGTACAGAGCGTGACATGGTATGGTATGGTATGGAATAGCCATATGGTCTGGGTCAGCTGTCCTGGCTGTTACCCCTCCCAGCACCTCGGGCACCCTCAGACCAGATGGGAGGCTGAAAAGTCCTTGGCTTGGTATAATCATTGCCCATCAACAACCAGACTCTCAGTGCATTATCAATGTTATTCTCACCTTCCATCCAAATCCCAGCGTTACACCAGCTCCTAGAAAGAAAACTCACTCTGTGCCACCCAAAAGCAGGACAGGGATAACTAAAAAAAAGGTCTTCTGTGTTGGTGTTCATAGCACTTTGAGGAAGCCAGTTTTGGGGGGAAGTGTGGTGGTTGCAGGACAAACTGTGCTCGTCACCCAAGACATGGGAAGGGATTGCAGTTTCAGGATAGTTTCAAACAGGCTCCTGTCCTGCAGTGAGATTTGTTGCTGTTCCTGTCTGCAAGTCAGTGCAGCTTATGCTAGGCTCTCCTGGGGTTTTTTTGAGTTACCTGTTGCAAGAGGGCTGTGCAAAATACCACTGGTTCTCCAAAAACCTCTTCTGGAACAGACTTCCTGTGTTTCTCATACAGAAATGGTTCTCTCTGAACTAGTGTTGTAGAATGCTGACCTGTCCTGTCCTGTTTTCATGCATCTTGGTTTGGTGCACTGAAATAACTTTAATAAGCTCGTTCCTTTCGTGGATAACCTTTTAAGTGAAGTCCACTCTACCTGTGTAAAATGACTTCTTTAAATGTTTGTATTATGAAAGAAACATTTGCTATTTCTTTGCTTCCTACCATTCAGGTCTTTTAAATGTAGTTATCCTCACCATCTTACTGGGTCTGGCAATAGTTTTGATGTTTGTTCACTGGTCAGTTCTTGAAAAATAGGCTCTTCTGTGCATCTATGGATGATGACCAACGATGACCACCATTGGCAGCACTGAAATTCCTACCAGGGAAAATAAGAAATTACATTCCATGGGGTTTGGATATACCCTTGTAGCTGGGAGTTCTGCTTGATTTCTGCTGCTCTGACCTCTTTTGATTTCAGCTCCTTCTGTGGGTTTGGTGGCTGACCACTACTTGTTTGCCTCTCAGAAAAATGGGTTATACCTTTGTAGAGTTAATTCAGTAATTCATCTGGTATTTTTGCTCGCTTCATTATTTATCTTCATGCTGTATCACTGCAAGGTTAGTGCAGTTAAATACCACATGTTAGGAAACAACCCGATGCAAGAGATGAAGGGAAGCTGGTTAGCCCAGAGAGTATTTCTCTGGGAGAGGCAGGTAAGGCATAAAAGGGTGAGAACTCCCCAGTATTTCTGCTGGAATGAGCTGAGGTTACTTGCAGCAGGGAGATACATGGAGCTGTTTTGTCCTTTGCTAGAGCTTTCTCAGCACTTTCTTGGATACTACAAGGTGGCTATTTGGAAAAATGTCCAAAGTTCTGACAGTGGGGGAAAATGTTGGTTAACTGGTAATTTTAATTCTTTTTTTTTCCCCTGCCTCCTGTCTTACCTTGTTTGCTGTTTGATACACGCAGCAAGCTGTTTCGATGAACAGCCAAAAGGTCTTGAAAATAGCTGTAGTGAAAGTGCTTTAATTACAGCCAAGCTGACGAACTTCTCGTGACTGCTTTGCAAGACTTCTTTCATGGGCTTGCTGTTCTCAGAAAGTCCATTGGTTTATCAGGAACTATTAATTGCACTAGCTAAGCATGGAGAACCTTTTACATTTCTAGAGTTGAGGTTTGAACTAACAAAAGTCTGTACATGTATTTCAGACTTACTGCTACTTGTCCTGAACCTTTCTTGACTTGTATGCAGTATCTGTACAGGGTTTAGATAAGTGTCCCCATAACAGCTTTTAAAAGGCTCTTTTAATATTACTATTAAAACATAACTTGCAGCAGCATCTGAACTAGTGCTAATGCGTAGGGCTTGTTGGAGTCATTTGTTAAAAACAAAATGGGGGAGAGGAGAAGCTAGGCATATAAAAATTCTTCAGTATAAAAAAATCTGGTACTTTAAATGCAAAGCTACGGATGAAAGATGTTAGAAGGTTATTGAAGAGCTGCTACTATGACAAAAACTTGATCCTCCCCCTGCTTCTGTATGTGTTCTTTAGGGTGCTATTCCTCCGTTTAACTGGTTTCTTAAGAGAGAAATTCCTCATAGTGAAGCTTTATCATGTAATGTATCTGCTTCGGAGTAACTTTATTATTCTCTTGGCCATAAAGAAATGAAAGATGAATTGCACAAATGGTTTAAGGGAGTACCACGTTGTTTCGGGGGCTCTTAACAAGTAATGTGGCAGGATGTGGGAAGCCTTGAATATCCTTACAACTTGGAATTAATTTTCATACAGATTTTAAAACCTCTTGAATGGAGTTGAAGTTCATTTGTAGTCAGGCGTGCCAGCTCTGTGGCTGAGGCTGTGGGATGAGAACCGAGGAAGATTTCTGGTAGCATGCCCTTTGGCAAACAAGTCAGTCCCTCTGTGCATTTATTTCTGTTTCTTTGACAGAGGTAATAATTCTGGTCTTCTTCAGAGCGTTTTATAATAACGAGGTTGAGAAATTTTCCTACTGTTTAAAACAGTATAAAAATGCTGGCTGTTTCTATTGATAAATTTCATGTAGTGCTTGTAAGAAGGAGCAGGGGTTGAGAGTCAGATGGAAGCATGATCAAGATGCTGCTGCAAAATATATTTTAGTAGTGATATGAGAAAAAAAATACAAAATTCTTTGCATTTGAAAGTGTTAGCAGACTTCTGTGGCAGGAGATACTGGTAGTTTTGCCAGTGTGCATCAAAAATACCAAGGTGTTTTCAAAACCCCTCTCAATCGGTGTGTTCATAGTGCACACTTGTACTTAGCTTACACGTATATGCTTAGGCAGGAGTATGTTAGGATCAACTCAAAGCTCAGAGGTACAAATGCGGATGAAGTTCATCTGCATCACTAGCCTGAGCTGCAGTGCACATGGTAGCTGGACTGTTAGTTCCATGAAGGTTTAACAGAACTTTGAAGGCAGCAGGATGGGATTGAGGTAACTGGTAGGCAGTTGTTTTATAAAGGAGAGACCTTCAGACTGGCCTGTGCAGGGGCGAAAAATCTCAGGGCCAAAGGCACTGTCTGTCTGTATTCTGGTGAGACAGTATTTTAGAACTAGTATTTGTAGGATTTATAGCAAACCAAACTGGAGGAGAACAAGTGCTTGCATAGGTCTTTTTAAGAGTGTCAGGGCTGGGTAACAGAGTACAGTGGGGTTGCCGTTCTTTTCAGACTTGCTTTTGCCCAACAGTATTGTTGTGCTTTCAGACGTAGCTACGTTTTTGTCCGTTTTCTTCCACCCATCTTGTCTTTCCATCCTTTACATCCACTCAAGCAGTTCTGTGTCTTCATGAGCTTAGAGCCCAGCAAAGCGAAACTCTCCAGAAGCTGCAGCACAGTGGGTACCACCCCTTGCTCAGCATGATCACTCCAGGCAGGCAGTTGTGGCCCAACAGTTGTACTCCTGGTTTCTCCCTGTGTCCTGCATTTCAGATTTGTTTACTAGGTCAAGAAACCTCCACCAGAAAACCCATCACTTCTAAAGATATGCTGCAGGCAGGCGAGTTCTCCTGTAATGCAAACCCTGTTAAAAAAAGCTGTAACCCGATAGCGTGCAGTACTTCACTTCTGTCAGAAGGACAAAGAGGTACCAGAACAAATAGGGAATGGTTGCAGAGACAATTCAGGAGCAGGTTGATAAGTTTGCTTTGACTGTTTGTCTTTTAGCAGTATTGTCAGCAGAACAAGTCATGGTCTTGGCAAGCTGTGATGTTGGAGATAGTGCGTGTTGTCACGTGCAGAAGTGTAGTTGCCAACTGCGGGCTGGGTGTTGCGCAAGATCTACAAGGAGTAGGGGGGAATAGGCTGAGGCATCTTCGTTTTCATAGGGTCTTACTTTCCAGTTGCATGCTTTGTGTATAAGGGAAGATCTGCTGTCATTACAACTTCTTGTACTTCCTTAGATTCCCTCAAAAGTTCAAAATAAAATAAGGATTTAGTATGGCCTGTTTTGAAGCAGAACAGAGCAGGACTGCCCAAAGAGGGACTCAATGTTAGGCTGTCGTTGGGAGGCTGGTACGGCTGTAGCAAGAGATGTGATGTCACTGTTTGTGAAAGTTTTATATTGTTAAGATGTTGGGGTTTTTTTATTCTTCTTAAAAATTCTTTTTTACCTGCTGTTTCAAGGATCTAAGAATTCCATGGCAGTGTTGAGAAGCTCACAGAATGGTGGTGATCCAGAACAGACTCTAATTGGCCTTGAGGGGAAAGATACATTATTTTAGTACCAGAGACCGGCTTCAGCAAAAATTTCATGCTCAAGCAGCCTCCATTTTTCCAGCTGTTTACATATACACCGTGTATCCCCGTAGCTCTTAAGTATACATACAGTGTGTATACTTTACACTGACTGTACTGTGAGCAATTTCCAGAAGAGTAGCATGGTGAGGTTAGCCAGGTATAAGGCCAAAGAATTTTTTGGATGGTGGAAATAAAAATGGCTTGTAACACCTTTGAAAAGTATATTTCAGGAAAAACTAAATTGTATGAAAATGATAAATTTGGTATTTTAACCTGGTCTGTCTGACAAAACAAAAGAAATACTGCTTTTTTCTATGTAGTGTCTGTTACATTGTCAAACTAGGGAAGATGAACTGTCTAATTATGGTTATTTATAGACTTTGCCTGCAAAACCAAACTACACAAAAGCAAGGTAAGATATTCAGCTATTTGCCAGATATATATATATATATATATTAGAAGGGGGAGGGAATATATTTATAGTATGTTTGAGATATAGTGAAATCTTCAAGTGCACATGGTGACTTGATGAGAAGAGTATTCTGTATCTATTGTTAAATATCCTTCTTTTTCATCCTAGTTTCCACTGGCTCACTTGCTCAGCAGTATGCCCACCCTAATGCTACCCTGCATCCGCATCCTCCGCATCCTCAGCCTTCTGCTACACCAACTGGCCAGCAGCAAAGCCAACATGCTGGAAGCCACCCTGCTCCTAGCCCCGTGCAGGTAACGTCACTCAAGGGAGTTGGGTGTCTTTAACCAATATGTAACGTGGTCTACCAGAAGGTATTGCATCTGTCTGATGCCTGATTTCTTTGAGGGGGGGAAAGTAGTAGGATGGAGCAGTTGCCCAAAGGAACTGCAGGTGACAGATCTTGTGCAGGAGGTGCCTAGATTCCCCTCTGTTCTTTGGAAGGAAGGAAGTGGAGTTAGAGAATTGAATTTGTCTCTGCAGTAGCTAGGACTTGAAGGTGGTAGGCTCATGACGTAGATAAGCTAACAGGGAAACCTGTGGCAGTTCCTTTCCCATATCAGTCCTCTGGCCAGTATCAGAGTCCAACCACTTGTTTCTTCCTCTTCGCAGGAAGATTTTTTTCCCTGTTAAGATTAAGGAAAGATTTTAACTTCGTCAGAGCTTTAATATGAGTGGAGTTACAACTGGAAATAGCAGATAAATGCTGAGAAGCATTTGTCTTTCATCAAAGACAAGTAGCTGAAAACAAAGTACGCCTCATGATAGTGCTGCATGCTTTAGTTACCTACTGGTAATAACTTCAGGCTGCTGACAGCAGCTGTGAGGTGTGTCCAGCCCCATGGTTGCAGGTTCACCTTGGTTTTATCTAGCTGTCTAGGTTCTGTTTGCCAGGCTCCTGCTCACGTGAAGATGAGCCTGGTGGAACTGAAATAAGTTTCCTTGTGACCACAGGTGTCACCATGCTTAGATTTGCCACGTAAAAGATTCACAGTTGAGGGCTGTTTTGCAAACCTTTCTTACACTAGTTTGTAGAATAAGGTTTCTCGCTTCCAGACTGTAATCTAAATCTTACCAGTCTTCTATCTTTTTTATTTCTGCAGCATCATCAGCACCAGGCTGCTCAGGCACTCCACCTGGCAAACCCACAACAGCAGTCGGCGATTTACCACGCAGGTCTAGCTCCAACCCCTCCTTCCATGACGCCAGGCTCCAATACGCAGTCTCCACAAAATAGTTTTCCTACAGCACAACAAACAGTCTTCACCATTCATCCCTCCCATGTTCAACCTGCATATACCAATCCGCCACACATGGCCCATGTCCCCCAGGTAAACACAGTTTAACAACCTTCAAGACTAAATGTCTTAATGCCACAAAGTTAGGACAGTCGGGCCTGCTGAAGTGATTTCCATTCTGTCACCTCTCAGCACAGACTACCTGTTGTGTTATTTAGGTTTCTGTCTGTACATTGCCTTTATTTAGAGTTTTACAAGATATTTGGACCTCAGCTTCCAACACCCAGTGCATCTACAACTGTAGTTTAATGAAGACATCTTAAGCTGGCACTGCTACTGAAAGAAATTGAGCTCTCTTCCCAGTTTCCCGGCTCCCATTCTTGTCCTGCCCCACCATTCTGCTCACAGAACTGTTTGGCCATGCAGCAAACCAGACTGGGGACATGATTCAGCTGAAGTGGGCCTCCCCTCCTCCCTGCCCCTCCCCGTTTTAGGCTGTGTCTCAGAGAAATCAGTTCACTACTCGGGTTCACTGCATGATCACAGGGAGAGCTGGTATACAGAAGGGTTGGAGGCGAGAGCTGAGTGGAGGAAGGCTGAATTGCTGCTTTCGGTGGCAGTTTTAGGCTCTGCATCATAGTCAAATTTATGCAAGGATATTACACAGGATTACTGGGGTCTAGCAAGGCACTGCAATGGGAGATAGGCGAGATCCAATTCAGACTGCAAGACAATCCTGGCTGAAAGAGAAAACTGTGTGTGTGCATGGGGGGAGGCGGGGGGGGGGAGGGTGAGGGGGGAGTGTGTGTGTGTGTCCATGTATGGTTCTAAACGAACTGCTTACACAGAAGATCCCCAGTGATTGTTGGGCAACTTTAACAACAGTCCTTGCTTCAGGATCAGAAACCCACTTCTCTAACTGCTCTCTTGTGGTCAGCTCACTGAGAAAAAAAAAAAAGGATTTGGGGAAGGGAAGCACATGATTGATTAATCAAGAGCTCTGCGTAAAGCAGTGTGTTAGAAAGATTTTTCTGGTGTTTACTAAATCTCACAGATTCAGTGTGCTTTGTGAAGGAACAGACAATTGGTAATTTGCCTGCACCACTTCTTCTGCAAATCAAGTAACTGGGAGTCTGGCTTACGCCCTCTCATACAGGTTAGCAGTAGTTTGGGATATTATGACTAACCAAATTTAGGGAGGTTAGTCTGCTAGCTGCCCACTTCCTTGCAGAATTTTGGTAAGATCTTCGCTTTGGTCCCTGGGGCAGCCAGTTAAGCCACTGAATAAATAGCTAGTTAGGAATTGTTTTACTGATGTTGAATTTTTGGCTTTTTAATTCCATTAGGCTTGTAATTTCTCTGCTTTTTGTACTGAGGGAGGATAAGGAGAGGATGCCCAAACTTGACTATTGCTATGGCATCTTGCCATGTCCTCCCAGGTTCTGGCTTCTGCCAGAAACAAGAGACTTGCTGTGCTCTGGTTGCGATGTCACCAATGCGCAAGCCTAGTTTGTAGAGCTTCTTGGGGTTCCTTGCACACGCAGCCCTTCAGAAGAGCTGGAAGCTCCAGGGTCAGTGGCACATTCGGTGGCGTGCCTCGAAACACAAAACATGTTTGTTTTGAGGGCAGCTTAAAGGTAAAAGTACATGAGCTGTGCTGTACACGTCACGGCCAAGCCCGTGCCCGCGTGGCAGGGTGTGAGCATTGCCCTCCTTTTAGTGTGCCAAGCACTTCATGCGCAAACCTCGCTAAAGCAAATCAGGTGCAACTCTGGAGTCAGAACTGACTGCTCAGTCAGGGTTTTTTAGCCATAGTAGGCAAAGTCTGCTTTACCCTCGAGTTTTGACTTAACGCAGTCTCTTCTGCTGTAATTATTTTAGGATGAAAACTACAATCCATGCTCCATGGTATTTATACCAAACTAACTGACTTTTCAAAATGAAGTAGTTCCCTCAAAAATCTCTAATGAAGGAATAACTACAGTTCTGTAAGAAATTTTAAATGCATGTAATTATTCCATTGTGGGGAAACTAATTGTTAGATTTAATAGTTTCTTAGCAGCCTCGTTTTCCAACTTCTGAATGCAATTCTGAAGTCCCTTGTTGTAGGAATTCCAGTTAGGCTAACCCAGTGGATCAGTTGAATTTCCCTCTAGGATATCAGATGAATCTCGAGCTGTCAGATCTCTTGCTTGAGAAACAGTACTTTAAAATTCAGTGCAGGGTACAGTCAGCTGTCAATTTGCAAAGTGTTTGAGCCACGGCAGAAATTTTTATCCATTGTGTGTATTGAGTGCAGCTGCTGTATGGAAATAGCTGCTTTAGAATTACGGCTGCTGTAATAGTGTGTTTGTCAAAAGTAAAACTGGTGCTGACCCTGAAAGGTATTTCTGTTTCACAGCCTTATCTTCTAAACCTTTTTTAGGGCGAGAGTGAGATCTGAATTGCAGTTCCTGCCTTTAAAGGCTTCTCGAGTGCTACTAATACAGCGCAAGGCTGATAAAGACTTTGAGGAATGTCTGTGATGAGTCGAGTAACCCTTTTGTCTTTAAGAAATAAACTTGTAGCCACTACCTGCTATTTGTCTTTCCTGGCATGTGAAACTTGTGGGGCTGCGATTACTGCACCATAGTGCTCTGCTAATGGGGTATGGTAGACGGACAGAACAAACCTTAAGAAACAAACACTTTTTTTGCCTTTTCTTCCCCCTCCCCCCCCGCCCCCCCCAAGAGAAAGCCCACTGAGAGCTCTACGAGTTCCTTTATGTTCTGTGCTTTTAATAAAATAGCGTTCACCACTTTTTTAAACCCCAAAAAATTGATGATCTCTAGAGTCATGAATCGCTCTGAGCTAAAGAAACCAACTGACAAGTTACTGAACTCGTTTGCCAGAAGGTGATCAGCCATCACAAAGATTAATCTTTTTCCGCTGAGACTTAACCATGATTACTTAGATTACACAAGGACCTTAACTGTGATGAGCTTAACTGGAAACAGAACAAAGCTGACCCAACAGTATAAAGGGGTGAAATCACTCATCTTTGAATGACTGTGTAGATGAACGATAATGTGGGCACAGGTCACTGGAGAGAGGGTGGTTTCCAAGGCAGGGAGCCATGAAAGAATGTGGAGTTGTGTAAAGAAGGGGAAGGGATGATACCAGGCTCCTGCTGGAATTCCTGCCTGTACCCGGGGCACTCTCTGCACAGGAGGTGCTTTGATCTAGGTTACTGACAGTCCCCTCATGAAAGATTTGTTGCTGAGGTGGTTTTGTTTTGTTTGGAAATAATCCCGCTGTCTAACGCTGGCAGTTCCCCCCAGCACTACCCTCTAAATGCCTAAAAATGAGAAACTGAGAATGTGACTCAGAGCCAGCAGTCAGGATTCGACCTTTTAAAAATTATTATTATTTTGATTTCCATTTTTTTATGACAATTTTAATTTTTTGTGTTAAGATCTCTGCCTTAATCCCTATAATAGCTAATCTAGTTAAAATGGAGTAAATCTCTGGATTTACTGGTACAGCTGGAGAAAACTTGACAAAGTCACGTGGCCGGGAGTGATGCCTCCTTGTGACCATTATACTAAAGAGCTCTTTGTTTCAGGCTCATGTACAGTCAGGAATGGTTCCTTCTCACCCAACTGCCCATGCTCCAATGATGCTAATGACGACACAGCCACCTGGTGGTCCCCAAGCCGCCATCGCTCAAAGTGCACTACAGCCCATTCCAGTCTCGACAACAACACATTTCCCCTATATGACGCACCCTTCAGGTGAGGAGTGTGTGCCCGGGAGACCTGCACCTTAACTGAGCCAGGTCGTAGGAGCGAGGAGAACTGTTAATTGAACCAGATTCGGGGAAAAGAGATGAATTTTTTTAACAACAAAACCAAAATAAAAAACCAAAACCACAAAACCGAACCGTTAAGATGTCCTCATAGAGTGGCAGGCTGCTGCTGAAGGCAGGCCCTTTCTGCCTTTCACATTTATACCGTGCCAGCCTGAAGGCAAGCCTAGCTAAGCGCACCAGATGGAGTTAATTCAGCAAAGGCTTTGCTTCTCTCTAGCTCAAGCAGAGAAATGGCTGACTGGGCAGGCGCTGGCACTGCGGGGCTGTGTTCTTCCAGGGTTTTGCCGTGGTTTTGCCGTGGGGGATGGACTTTTGAAGCCTGTTTTATAATGATCCTGGGGGTTTATTAAATTTAAAGGGATCGGTCCTGAGGATAGGAGTGAAAATGTGGCTTGGGGGTAGGGCTGTTAGACTTCTAATGACTTAAGGAAAGTGACAGTTGAAGTCTAATCTTTTAATTTGGAGTAATGTTCTGCAGCTTTACTTTTGGGGGGAAAAGTAGGTGCTGTATGGCTTTTGTCTGCTTTAAATTGAACCTTATCTAGGTTTCTATATTACTTGTTTCCACACAGCCTCTAAACTTTTATAGCCAACTAGATAACTTGATTTTGTTTCTTGGGGAATGTGTGAGCAGAACAAGGCTGCTTTCTGAGGGTTTAGGTAGGGAAAAAAAAACCCATCCGAAGGGCATCTTGATATGCAGGGTTTTGTTCATTAAAAAAAAAATTTAAAAAAAAGAAAAACTAAAAAAAAAAAAAAAAGGAAAAGTTCAGCTCAGTAGTTGTCCTGTGACCACTTTACTAGCAAACTGTTGTGTGGCTTGCCAATTTATTATTTACATTTGAACTTTTTTTTTACAGTACAAGCCCACCACCAACAGCAGTTGTAAGGCTCATCTGGAATAACTGAAAGGCTGGATACCTTTTGTAGGCCAAATACCCTCCTTCTACTGCTTCTGCCAACTGGAAGCACAGAAAACTAGAATTTCATTTTATTTTGTTTAAAAAAAAAAAATTGATTTCTTGTAACATCCACTAGGAATGCTAACAGTTCATCTTGCAGTGGGAGAGATTCGGACTGAGTAGAGGCATTTAGGAACTTGTGGGCTATTCCATAATTCCATGCACTGTATCTGAGTCCTGCAAGTGCCCCAACTCTGCTTGCTGAAAACTGGAAGTTATTTATTTTTTAATGACCCTTCAAAGTTATGAACTCATCAGCTAGCAAAAGAAGTAACAAGAGTGATTCTTGCTGCTATTATCACTAAAAATCAAGACTCGGAGATCCCTTTTACTTCTAACTAAACTTGAAACAGGTTCAGTAAAAAAAAAGAAAAAAAAAATTCTAATCGTCAAACTGATGAATTATTATTTATAAATCACGTTTGATGAGATAATCACTATCGTGAGACAGTGATGTAACTTTTAAGTTAAAAAACTTTTACTTTGTAGATAATATAAAATAAAAACTTAAAAAAAAAATTAAAAAATAAAAAAAGTTTTAAAAACTGACCTCAGTTTGTGGCAGTGTCTTGTGTTACCGGTACCTCACTGTGAGGTCAGCCCCAGCTTTCCATCCCAACCTGAGTGAATGGCTTCTCTTGCGCCCGGTAAGCATTGCGGTGGGCCTGGCCTCTGCTGCCACAGGGCCGGGTTCATGTTCCCCCCACCACAAAACTGAATCGGTTGTGTTTGACTTGTAAAAAGAAGTGAACGTTTTCAAGGTCACCAGGTCTTAAACCGTTCCTCGTGCTCGGATCTCTTATCCCTACACCATCCTGGTGTGGCTGGTGTCGTGGGCATCACCCCCAGGGCCTTGAGGCTGGAGGTGATGAAATGCTGCGCCAGTCCGTGACTGAGGAGGCCGATGGGACCTGGGAGTGTTGAGTGTGGCTGCCAGGTCCAGGGAGGTTCTGTTCTACTCTCCCTCTGCTCTGCCCTGCTGAGGCCGCAGCTGGAGTTGGATGTCCGTTGCTGGGCTCCCCAGTTCAATACTAGGAGATGCTGGAGAGAGAGTTCAGCCAAGGGTATGAGGATGATGAGGGGCCTGGAGCATCTCTGGTGGCAGGGAAGGCTAAGAGAGCTGGGGCTGTTTTGTCTGGAGAGGAGACTGAGACATCATCAATGCTGATCAATACCTAAAGGGGGGGTGTCAAGGGGATGGGGCCAAACTCTTCTCAGTGGTACCCAGCAACAGGACAAGGGGCAATGGGGACAAACTGGAGTGTCCATCCCAATGGAAGGAAAAGCTCCATCACTCTGTAGGTTCCTGAGCCCTGGGACAGGCTGCCCAGAGAGGTTGGGGGGGGGGGGGGCTGTCTTCTGGGGACATCCCAAGCCTGTGATCCTGGACACTCTGTGACCTGCTTGAGATGACCCTGCTCTAGCAGGGGGTTGGACTGGGTGATCTCCAGAGGTCCCTCCAAGCCCCACTAGTCCACAATTGTGTGAAACTACTGGTGCTGGAGGAGCAGGAAAGGAAGAAGTAGGAGTGTGCATTTCCTAGCAACACAACCCTTGAAAGGATGGAGAAAAAGACAGGAGCCTCTGCACAGCACCATGACCTCCTTCAACATGTGGAAGTCACGTGTATGGGCTTTCACTGACACCAGTGCCCTCAGATTGCGGCTTGGTGAAAACCCATCATAATTCTGAGGTTACGTGGCATCAATTCACACTTGAGTGGACAATGGGGGTGGCAGTGAGGACCCATCACTCAGGGCAGGCCTCTCCCAAGGAGTCTGCTGAGAAGGAGCAGCCAGGATGTCAGCTTTGACTCTCCAACTCCAAGGGAGGGTTAGAGTCTTTCAGCTGCTGGGAATTCAGAAGCTGTTAAAACAGTAGCCAGGCTCCTAGAGAGAGTCAGCCTAAAGACCAGAAGTGAGAAATGAGTTCTAAAAACAGTTTATTAAGAGCAGATTTATTATTTTTTTATATTATGGTAAAATTGCATTATTCGAGAATAAGTTACTTGTACAGTACATACAGAAACAATATATAGAAAAAAACTACTATACAAGAATACGTCTGTGCAGGTGAAAAGTAGAACTTTCTGGATCAATTGTCCTGCTAAAGGCTGAGTTAGAAAAGAAGCAGTTGCCTCCCCGCCTCTGATCATTGCTGGTGAAGGTTAAAGGCCATTGAGATTGATCGAGCTTCAATTAAAATTGGGAATATTGTACTCAAACCTGTTAGTTGAGGTTTGAAGGCTTCCTATGCTCATTAGGAGTAAAGCAGTTGGTCTGCAGGCTGGAGACTTGAGAAGCTTTGGCCTAACTCTTCCTAGATTTGCCCCAAAATAGTTTTGCTGAAATAAAAAGAAAACCCAACCCAAAACCTGCAAACCCTGGGCAAGGCGATGGGGCTGTCAGTGTCTGGTAACCTGCTCCGGACGGCTGGTGCCGGAGGGAAGGACAGGCCAAGAGATTATGAATGAGGCTTCGTGTCATGAGCTGCTTCAGGACCCGTTGCCCAACGATTGGGAGGGTCTGTGGGCAAAGAGCCTGATGGTTCAGAAGAGAGATGGAGGTGAGGGGGAGAATTTCTGTCCGGACTCATATTGGCTGGGTCATGGCTTTATTACAATGGATCCAAACTGGTGTTCATCTCCAGGGGCCAGCCGAGGCTGGGGCCTTTACATCTGTTGCTGCTTCAGCTCTAGGATAAAACGGTCTTTCTGCTCTGGGGAGGTGGCTGAACCTGCAGCACCCAAGTGTGGGGGCTCGTCTCTGCCTCCCAAAGCTCACAGTTCTTCATTAAATACCAATAAAAGCCCACGTCAGCCGGGGAACTAAACCTGCCAAGTCCTCGGCCTTCTTCCCAAGTTTAGGACATAAAAATTCCTCCAAGCCACTTATATTCCGTGCAGCCTAGTGGCTGAGTGCTTCGTGCCCGCTGCTGCAGTAACGAGGCGTACCTTAACGGGATGGATTAATGTCTGCTGGCAGGAACAGAGGTAGGCCTGACCCATGTCACCAGCCAGATGCTTTCGAGGAGAAATGGGATTTCAAACTTGGCCCTTCAGGAACTGAGGAATAGCCCCCCACTCCAAAAAAAGTCTCACCCACCCCCTCCCTTGTGTCCCAGTGCAACCAGGGGGCAGGACCACAGTGGAAAGGGATGGGATAGGGGAGCTGGACAGCCCTTGGCCACCCTGTTATTGAAGTTTGAGCTGGAAATAATTCTATTAAATAATAAGAGTGAGTTTCCCACTGCTCACGAGTGGAGAGAACAGGGAGTTTCCATCCACCGGAGTTCATTAGACCAGGGGAGTGGCTGATGGGGTGATAATGAACTCTATGTATATTTTGCTAATCAAGCACAGTGACTGCCATTTAAACTATGGAGAAACCCCCCCTTTGCAATTAAACTGCTGGTTAAAAAGACCACATGTGCCTGCATGTTTAGCTGTTGGCGCTCGAACAATATCCCTCAGCCTGCCAAAATAACCCAGCCCAGCAGCATCTAATTTATCTGGCAATAGCAACACCTCTTCCCAGCCCATTCTTCGGCACAGATGCTCCAAGTGTAGGGTGAGTCAGGTGCGACTGCCTCATCCTTTGAGGAAAAGACACCCCCCTCTCCCCACCTTTGAACGTGGTTGCCTGGAGCTCGGCTCAACTCAAACCGGCTCGTTGAACCTCAGCGAGATTATTTGCACGTGTGAGTGTTTTCCAAGGCTCCAGGAACCACGCGCCAAGGAAGGAAAGGAGCTGAAATCTTGCACTATGCTGCTTTCCCTTCTCCAGCCCTATAAATGCCAGACTGTGGGGAATTATTTATCAGTGAGGAAGGGAGTTGACCTGCCTGGCCCAAACCAGCCCCAGCTATACACTGCCATTCGCTGCGGCCTTTGTGGGGGGGGGGAAAAAAATGGGATGCAGATACACAGCTGAGGACAGGGCTGCCTTTGTTTCCCCAGCAGCCTCCACGGGTTTGGCAGCACTGGAGGTGTGACCGGGCAGTGCAATTTGCTCTTAATGCTCCAGTTTCGAGAGTGAGTGTGTAACGGTGCTGGGAAATGCTGGTGCCTGGAGAAATACAGGATTTGTCCCCATGCACCCGCTTCCAAGTTGTGTTAAACAGAAAAAAAGGGGAGGGAGCAGAGGGGGAAGATTTTGCCTGTTCTAGCTCATGGAGACAGCCTGGAGAGTGTGTGGGAGGCACAAAATGCAAATCCCGCGTGGTTTCTTAACTGATGGTATCCCGTTTCTCCCAGTCCTTGTCTTTCTGCTGCCACTTCCAAAGTAAAAAACCCAAACTTTTAAAAGCAGATTTGCTCTTGGAGCTGCTTCCTGGCCGGTGTTTGGTCCCCAGCTGTTTTAGCCCTGCCCAGTCCTGGCTCCTGCCCAGCCACGCCATGACCTTCAGCTCCTAACCTTGAGCAGAGCTCAACTCCGTGGGCTTTGGCTTAACAGCAAAGCCCAGCCTAAAAGCTGGTTTATTTGTGGGGTGTTTTTTTTTTTCTTTTTTCCTTTTCTTAAGCAAACTCCCTGACTTGGCCCCAGTGAGGCTTTTTGTTTGCTTTGCTTTCCTAACAGTCCCTAACAGCTAATGCTGCCGGGGGCTCCCCACCCCAGGGGGGAAATAAAAAGGTTTTCTTGTAAGGCAATTTCAAGGCAAGTTTGGCATCCAAAATGGCAGGGAGGGAGCACCATGCGGGCTGCACTGAGAAATCTGGAAGTTGAATGCTGTGAACATCCCCCCGCCACGTCCTGCATGTCGCAACAGCTCCATCCCCTTCCTTATTCTTAAAATAACGTCAGCTTCTAAGAAACGGTTCTTCTCTCAGCACGGCTGTGCCGGCTGCCCCAGGTAAACCAGCACCGTGGGCTTGGTGGTACCAACGGCTGCAGAACCAGAAACCTGCAGCGGAGGTTGGGAAACAGGGACGCTCCTGGCTCCGGTGCCACTCGCCTTGTGCGGGTGCCTTCGTTGCGGTCGGGGACATCCAAGCCCAAGGATGTTTAGGGGGTTCCCATGTTAAGTCTGCATGTGGCCCTTGAGATGCCGACCCACTGGGCTCCTCCGCCTAAGGCACATTGGTGGGTGCAGCCCCTCTGAAGGCTTGTGGGTAGGTGGCTGGAATAGGCTTTTCCTCCTCCTCCCTCTTCCTGCAAGAGGCTGTTGCATAGCTTTAAATACCACCAAACCCTCGGTTACACAGTGTTGGAGGGAGGAAAAAGGTTTAAAAATGAGGCAAGCAAGAGCAGGCTGTGCAGCCACCTGCACTGACAAGGTAAAGAGAGATTTGGTGGGGCGGGGAAGAAAACCAAATACACTTTAGATTTGTGCCTAAAATGTTTCAATCACCGGGATAAAAACGCCTCCATCACTGGGCTAAAAATGCCTCCGGCACAGGAGTTACCTGCTGTCAGTCTCAGCATTAGTTTGGCTAGTGACATTATTAAGGCTGGAGCGGTTAGTGTTCACGTCTTAATTAGCAGGGCTCCGGCTGGCACAGGGAGGGGCTGCAAGGGTGTTAGTTAAAAAAAATAAAAATTAAAAAAAATAAAGAGAGAAGCCAGTTTTTTTGCCGTATCTAAACATAAACCCCAAAATCTGGTCACCCTCATCATCTTCACCAGACATGGGAGCTCAGCTCTGACAGGTCAGCGTTTGCTGGAGGGCTTGGCAGGTGCTGGGGCGGGGAGGATGGGATGGGGCTCGCTTTCTCCTGCGCACAGCCCAGAGCAGCAACAGTTGGCTGAATTTATAATCCGCTTTTTTTGGGTCCTTTTCTCCTTTTCTTTCCCCCTTTTTTTTGCCTTTCTCCAATTAACATGGGTGTAACGAATGCCAAGACCGCCAGTTCCTTTGCTGGGCGCTGTTGCGTCAGGGACAGGCCGGAGACTGAGCCCGACAGAGTGATGCTCAGCATGCAGGGGCACGGGCAGGAGCAGTGTGTGTAAACAGTAACAAAAGAGCTTTGATAATAACAACAAAAAATAAAAATAAAAGGCCCTTTAACAGGCCGAAGAGAGGGAGCACACCCTTACTGGAGTGAAAAATTACCCCCTTCCTTGCAAAAATACAATAATCATCCCTAACCAGAAGGAAGACACTAGGTACATTCTTTCCCTCCATGGGATACTCAGAAAGTGTCTAGGGTTCCTCCACCTGAAAGTGCATCCCGGTGCCGGTGTGGTGCCCGTCAGAGCGGTGTGTACTGGTTGTCGATGGCGCGGATGTGGCCCCGGCCTGGTGCCTCCGCCTCGTAGTCTGAATCGCGGTGCCGGGGGCTGGGTACTACAGCTGCCGCCCCACTTGAGCGCAGAGTCTGGGCCAGCTCGGCCGGCGATGGCACCAGATGGAAGATCTGCTCTGGTGGGGGACCCGGGGGTGTCTCGTCGGGACCGTGGGGACAGGAGGAGCCAGCAGGGGTGAAGCTGAATTCGGGGCTCCAGCTGGGAACAGGCAGGGGAAGAGGGACTGTGCTGCCGGAGCCAGGAGCTGTGGGCAGAGAGGAGAGAGGTGGGTGGGTGGGATGCTCCCACTCCCCCGTTGCCCCTGCTGTGGGTGTCAAGGCTGGGGTGCGGGGTGCATCCCATGCCCTCTCTGGCTGGGAGCAGCCAGCGGTTTGGGGCAGCTTCTCCTTTCTCAAAAGAGGAAGCCGGGAGCTCGGGAGTCACCTTTTGTGCCACTGCCTGGGCACTTCCACTTCCCCTCACCCCACGTGCAGGGCTCAGCCCAGCCCCAGGACATGTGCATCCACCCTTGGGACCCTCTTACCAGGACAGGGACCCCTTCCCCATCCTTGCATCCCACTGGAATGCCCCAACCCCTACGTACCTTGTGGCTGGGGCAGGACAACGACGTAGCTGGACAGACGGACGTCGCAGGCTGTCCCGCACTCCAGTGGGATGGGGTAGCGATGGAAGTGGTGCAGCATCTCGACGATGGAGGAGAAGCGGAGGTGCTGGACGCGGCACTGGCCCCTCTCTGTCAGTGCCAGCCGCAGGTGCTGTGGGGGGAGCACAGCCCAGTTTGAACCTTTCACCCTCCCACTTGCTGAGCAAGAGAATGGGGGGACACAGGGAAGGTTGGGAGTGGGGGCACATAGACACAAATGGCCGTAGTGGATGTGCTGCATTTCCAGCCCACAGTGTGATGCTCACTGCAGGGGGGAGTTTGTCGCCCCCCAACCAAGAGCAGGCCTTGGGCTTCCGCCCCACTGCAAGCACCAAGATAGGGGCTAGGCAAGAACATTTCCACGGGATGGGATGCTACAGGACAGGGACTCTGCCATGGCGGGGGGCTGCCCGAGGGGCTCCCATGAGATTATCCCCCCCTCACCCCCCACCCCAGCCCCTCTCCCACCTGTACCTTTGCTCTGCCCTGGAAGTTGAAGGTGAGCACGTACTCGCCGCGGCGGGTCTCGCTCTGCCGCACCAGGAAGACGCCGTGTCCCTCCAGCCCCCCCAGCTGCACCAGCTGAGCTGCCTTCACGCGGGAGATGGGCCCGTGGAACCAGGGGCAGGAGGAGAGGAACTGCTCCATCTTCGGCCCCGCCGCCTCCCCCGGGCCCCCTGGCGTCACCCCTGATAGCGCACAGCGATGAGTGCCCCAGGGACGTGGGGACCCCTGCCCATCACCCCTTGTCCCCCTCCCCTCTGGCTCTGATCCCCTGCCATGTGGGGATGCCCAATCAGCCTGACGACCCATGGCAGGGACCCCCACCCCCTTCCAGCGATGCCCCCCCAACATCTCTGCCCTGTCCCCAGGGTCCCCTGGGCATCACTGCTGCTCACCTTGGCTGCCGCCCTCAGTGCTGGTGGTGGGGCTGGTGGCCGCAGGGTCAGGGTGCCGGCATGCCAGGAGCTCGGGGTCACCCACATCAGACCTGCCAGGGAAGGGAGAAGCAAGGCTGAGCACCAGTGGCGGGGGACGGAAACGGTGGAGCGGACATGAAGCAGCTGTCCCCATCCCCAGGCTCAGGGACACCAGCCGGATGCTCACCCTCTGCGCGTACACTCCCTGATCTCGGCTGTCCAGGAGCTGAGCTGCTGCTCATCCCCTGCCTCAAACAGGACATCGGTGGCGTCGGTGACCTGGGGAACAGAGGAGGGGGACAAGGAGGCTTCAGAGAGGGACATGTGCATCCCCTACTTCCCACTCACCCACCCTCAGGGACTGACCCTGACCCCAGCTGGGGCAGAGCATCCCCACCCCCACATCCCTCCCCGAAATGCCGCATCCGTCTGTGCAAGGAAGAGGAACCGAAATTTGGCGCCAGAGCTTTTGGCAGCCACGTGCAGCCTGAAGGGTGGGAAAGGCCTCCGGGCCGGTTGTGGATCCCCCTGGGCAGGGCCCTACCTTGAGGACAAAGGTGTGGAGGTTATCAGGCATCTCGAGGCGTGTGCACCTCCGCACCTCCTGGATGGTGGAGCAGGCGGTGTGCAGCTTCGGCTTGGAGCCCTGCAGAGGGGAGTACAGCGGCTCAGTCCCAACAACACCCCCACATCCCGAAACACCTCCCCACATCCTGCTGCTCTGCTGGGATGCAGGGGAGCCCGCCTGGAGGCACCAGCAAGGAAATACCCTGCTCTGCAGGGAAATACTCCCCTGGCAAGGAAATACCCTGTGTGGCAAGGAAATACCCTGCACGGCACTGTTGGCATGCACTGTGTGGGGGGCTGAGCAGCATCCAGAGCAGGGACCCATCTCAGTGACACCGCCCCCCCCAAGACCCAGCAGGAGAGGGATGAGTGAAGGAGAGGGGCACAATGGGGGTTCCCAGCACAGCAGTACATGCCAGGGAGACTGTGGGGAAGACAGATGGGAAAATTGGGGTGCAGGTAGGGAGTGGGTCACCGGGGGGAGTCCACACCACACCCAGTGGTGGCATGCCAAAGAGCTGACCCGCGGCCACCCACCCGCTTTGGCGCTGATGTAGGCACATGACAAAACGCTGAGCAAACACTTCCAGAAAAGCTAATAATACCCCTCCCGGCAGCTTTTGGTTCCTCTGTCGCACAGCGCGCCCCAGATGCTGGCAAGTGAGCTGCTGGCTGCAGCACACAGCGCCCACCCCATCAGCACCGCAACTGGGGCTGCATCCGGGCCACTGTGGGAGCCTTCTGGGTGCACAGCACCCCATTGGACCCCCACCGTACCAGTGCTGGGTGATGCAGCAGACAACCCTCCCCGCTCAGTCCCTGTGGGTAGAGTCACCCTTTGCCATCTGGCAAGACCGGAGAGTGCCAAGCACGCTCGTTCCTCCCCCCCGACTTTGTGACGTTTTGGCTGCATCCCCATCCACCTACATGACCCCAAGGGAGTCCCCACCAAGAGTCTAGGGGGGGGACGGGACACACATGCTCCACACCACACTGATCACCCAAACAAGCCATGTTTGATTGGGGTTTGGTGTCTTTTTTTTTTTTTCCATCCCTCCCCCCACCCTTTTCCTCCCTCCCTTCGACGCTCTCGACCGAAGACTCGGTGTACTTTGGGGCCGGAAACGCAGCGTGAGAGGGATCAGCCCTTATCAGCGCTGAGCTGTGCCGAAAAGAAAGTTCTTAGAAGTCGCTCACCCCAACACCATCGTGCAACGGGGGGTTGACGTTGCTGCTGCTGCTGCTCCCACCACTGCGGCTCTCGGCACCCTCCCCGGCTCCGTCGGCGACAGTGATTGCAGCTGCAATCACTGTCACCGACGGAGTTGGGGAGGGTTCCACGAGCTGTGGCAGAGGCTACATTGGTGCGTTATCCCAAAGGAATTTTCTTTATTTAACCATTTTTAACCATCCTTGGGAGGAAAAACCGTATCACAACCCTGAAAGGATGGGTTGCAGCCCATCCTGGCTGCTTTCTCTCGCACGTGGGTTGTGACGTCCGGCACGTTTCCCCAGCTATGGGGAGGGTGTTATCGGCACGCATCCTGATCGTGGCATTGCTGGGGGGGGGGGGGCATAGGGGGGGTGGATCAGCCTCCTGCTTTTCCTAGGAAAGTGGGAAATTCCAGGAAAAGGGAGTTCGGCGAAGCCCCTGGCGAGAACGTAGATGGGGAGCACAAAGGGACGAGGAAATGATGCAGCAGAGAGATACGGAGCCCGAAAAACCAGACTGGCTTCGGAGAAGTGCCTACCGCAGGCACGGTGCCCCCACCCCCCGAACCGCCACACCTGACCACAAGATGCCCTACTCGATGGCGGCTGGTACCGAGAAAGGGATTTCTCGGTAACCAAAACTGCACACTCAACACACCATGTGGTTGCCCAGCACCCGTGGGCTCCTTCTCAGCAAGAGAGATGGCACAGCAGCACTGTGGGGCTGAGTACCCCCCTGCTGCCAACTGGGCTTCAGATGCTCAGGATGGGATAGGATGCTTGGGATGGGACAGGATGCTCGGGGTGCTGAGGCTAGGATGGAAGGCTCAGGGTGCTGAGGCTAGGATGGGATGCTCAAGGGGCTGAGGCTAGGATGGGATGCTTGGGGTGCTGAGGCTAGGATGGGATGCTGAGGCTAGGATGGGATGCTCAGGGTGCTGAGGCTAGGATGGGGTGCTCAAGGGGCTGAGGCTAGGATGGGATGCTTGGGGTGCTGAGGCTAGGATGGGGTGCTGAGGCTAGGATGAGATGCTTGGGATGCTGAGGATACAATGGGATGCTCAGGATGTTGCCCCAGCTCAGCCCTCCCAGCACAAACTGCATCAGCTCCCACTCTGGAGACTTCACCCCACCACTCCCCAAAGGATCCTGTGCTCATGGGGGAAACCCCAGCACAAGGTTAACCTCACAGAAATCACCCAGGGACACGAGGTTGCACTCCCGAGTCCCCAGAACACGGCCACCACCACACCGTCACTGCGGCATCCTCAGTCCTGACACCTGGCACATGATGTGTCCTGAGGTGTGACACAGATGATGCCACAGATGTAGGGCTGACAGCAGCAGGGTCCAGCCCCACTCCCCAAAACTCCCCCTCTTTGCAGGGGCTGACAGCAGCTAGGCACCACTGGGGACATCAGGTCACCGATGGGGACATTGGACTACTGGGGATGGAGGAGCCACACTCTTGGCACCTGCTTAAATTTAGGGCTTGAGAGTGGCAGACCCCTCATCCACAGTCTGCCACCCCTCGGCATCTGCAATTTGAATCTTTGCAGAGGACTGTTCTAGAGTTAAAAATATGAAGCTTTAGCCAAGCCAGAGCTGTACCCAGTGTCAGCAGACACGGGATGAACCAGAAGATGGAGGAAAATGCCCCCCAGCCCCACACCCTGGGGTGAGACTCCCTCCTGCTCCTTACCCAGCACATCCCACTGGAGCCCAAGGCTCAGCCCAGGGAAGGGGGGGGGGGAACACCCCATGGCACCCCCCATCCTGCATCCCCCCATCTCCAATCCAGGTGCGGAGTATCCCTAAAGTGTGTCACAGGGAGCATCATCATGGCACAGAGAGCCATGTCCCTAAGGGGTGCCACAGGGGAGCATCATAACAGCACAGGGACCATGGGCACGGCACCCACGGGCACCGCACACCTGGGGAGCGCAGGGTGAGCGGGAGAAAGTGGGGTTTGGCAGCATCTGCCAAATATAGGAAGGAGACTGACGCCAGCTCTGCGCTGTGGTCGTGCCGGGAGTGCGAGCTGAAGGTCAGGCCAAGGTCACAGATGCGCTTGGGCGTTGCATGCGCGGAGCAGAGCTGCTGCGTTTCCTCCTTGCAAACCCCCGGTAACAGCTCTCGCTGCTGCTCCTTCGCCCACCACTTTCCTCGCTACCTGTGTTTACGTGAGGCCAGGACGCAGGCGGACGCAGACCCAGCCGTGGGGCTGCCCATGCTGATGAGAACTGCCGGCTCCTTTCACGGTGACCCTCGTCCCGGCAGCCCCCCCAGCCCACCTTCCCCAGACAGCCTTTTCATTCCTTTGCGGGCATATGGTGGGGCAGGGGAATCACCGCCTGGGAGAGCTGGCTCCTCACAACAGGTCTCCCCTTCCAAACTCCTCTCCAAGGATATTTTGGATTTTGAGGGGTTGGCTTGGGAAGCAGAACTCCTCCCAGTGTGCCCACAAGTGCCAGGAAAGCTCCGGCTGCAACACTCAGAGCCGCTGCTCTAAGGAGCGTGGTGCCCTGACAGATGCACCGGGGGCCACTCCAAATGCTGGCAGAGCTTTTTGTTTTCCCTCCGGAGAAGAGGAAGGTAGCCAGCTCTGTGGGAGCGCTGTGGGCATCCCCAAGTTTGCCTGGCACCATTCACACCTCAGCAGGGTGCTGGCACCCATTGCCCACCCAGACATCCCCAGGCTCAGCTGATTTCTCCCCAAAACACAGGACCGGCTTGCACGGGAAGGAGCTGGAACCACTCTGCCCTTCCCAGTAGATTTGGACAGTGCCCAGTTCCCGGCTGGGAAAGACAAGCAGTGGTGTGACGATGATGGCAGTGGCATGATGGTGGTGGCATGGCGATGACGGCAACGGCACAGCAATGACGACAGCAGGGCTGGAGGGCTGAGGCTGCACAGAGCAGGAGAACGAATCCTTCGAGAGCGGCGGGTGCGGCTGCCGGCCTCTCCACGCGCCGGGGATTCCCCACGCCAGCTCTTTCGCTTCCACTCTGAGTCACGCGGCAGGAGGCGGGGAAGCGCCGCGAGCCCTTGTGCGAGGTCCCTGACAGATACAGGCCAGATTTGTCACCTCTTGTAAATCACGGAGCCCTCTGTGTGCCCCGCACACGAGGAACGAACCTCCGCCAGTGCTGCGGTGTACCTAGGTGCCGCTCAGCCCCCCTGGTCTGCCAGTAGACAGACAGATGGACAGTCACTGAGACATGCAGCAGTGCGAGCACTGGGTTATGCCAGCATAAAAGCCCCCCACACAAACATCCCACACCCACAGCGCCGGGGAGTTTTGAGAAGTTTCCCAGGAGTGTGGAAGCACGACGGCCTGTCCCAGGGGATGCCAGGCAAACTGGAGGGGAAACACATCCCAGTGTCCTGGCACAGGGCAGGAGGACAGCAACAGGGGCATCCCGTGGGGATGGGGGCAGGGCACCAAGTGTCATGCTGGAGGGTGCAAAGTGGCTGCTACATCAGCAGCCATCCTCAGGGGCTTGCACCATGGGTATCCCAGCATACATCCTTGAGGATTTTGCATCGGATACTACGTTGGGTGTCTGCAATCCCAGCGCTGATCCTCAGGGATTTGCACTTCACTTATCCCAGTGCTCAGCCTTGCTGGGCTGGGCTCAACTAATCTCAGCCTGTCCCCACCAGCAGCTTATCCCAGCACTCCAGATTTGGGAACCCAAACGTTCCTCCTCACATGTCTGCACCAACACTGATCCCAAGGGGATGGGTCCACCCTGGGCAGTCCCCTGACTCTGGGATCCCACTGATTCAGGCCATTTCCCTGCATGCCCCTGGCCTCTCACATGCCTCCTGCACCCCATGCCCAACACAGGACCCCCCCACCCAGCCCAGCTCACCCTCTCAGAACTCACTCAGCAGGACCATAGGGTGACATGCCCTGGCCTCTCTGCCTGCATGCAGAGGCTGTTCACTCTGAAACCTACTGACAACAGCAGTGAGAACCATCACTTCTCTATTCTGGGCATGGGATGCTGAGCGGGGGTTTCCTGCCTCTCTCAAGCAGAGAAACTGGAGAGGTTGTCCCCTCCTGTGAGCTTGAGCTCCCTCCAGCCCCTGGCCATTACCTCACCAAAAACTCCTCTCTGTCCACCCCAAACCCCAGCCAGCACCCTCAACCCGCCAAAACCAGAAGGACAAAGGGGTTTCCAAGACCCTCCACCCCTGCGCATCCCCAGAGCTCACAGAGGGGACAGAGCCATCCTTGAGGGGGCCAGGCTCAGCAGTGACAAGAGGCACTGTTGTGCCGGCCTGAAGCGCTGGCTCAGGGGTGGCCAGGGCACAAAGCTCCTTCTGTTCCCATCCCAAGCACCAGCAAACAGCGACATGAGAAAACACAGCCCGGACCCCCACCACCCCCCGGGTTTTTCTTAAATTAAACCCATGTTGCTGCAAAACACAACCACAAGAGCATCCAGGTAAATCCATCCCCATGGGAAAGATTTGAGGCGGGGGGAGGTGTCTGGCTACAAATACACACCCCCCACATCCCCCTGCCATGCTCAGGGCTGACTGCCCCTCTTTGTGCATTGATAAACCTCGGCAGCAACCAGATCCACGGGAATGAAGCAATGTTCCCTCCCCTAAACCCTGCAAATCACCCCCAAAAAACAGAGAGGCCAGGGGCTCCCACTCACAGTGGGGTTTGGGAAGCTGGGGGCTATGAGCAGGATCTGTAAAGTGGCCGCATTTGCCCCCCACACCCCTCCTCCCTTTTTCTTTCTTCATTTTAGGCCAAATTCCCTTCCCGTGTGGGCTGCTGTAATAATTTCCTGGAATAAACAACGAGTGCGGAAAGTAAACAAGGTGTCTGTGTGCAAGCAGGAGCCGGCTGCAGTCAGGGACTGAGTCACCCAAAAGCCCGGCCCTGGAGCTGGGGGTTCTAGCACAGACCCCGTAGGGTCCCCACTGTCCCCAAGCTATCCTGGGATTTTACATCAAGCTGGGGTTTGGCATCACGCAGGATGACAAGAGAGTTTCAAGGGCCCAAGGAGGAATGTTTGATCCCCCCTCCCAGCCTCTGGTTGGTTATTTTGGGCCCAAAGCAGGATATGGCCCTTGCCCAGCTGAAGGAAGCTGAACTTGCCCCAAAAACGAAGCATTTAACATCATGTCAAGATGATGCTGAACATCACGAATGCCCATCATGATACCAGTCATAGGCATGGGTTGGAGCTGGGAAGGGCTGCATGAGGGAGAGGAGAGGAGTCTGCCTCCCCCTTCCCTCCCGACCACTGCTGCCACTGGGATAAATCCATCCAGCCCCTGCGCTGCTTGTACAGGCTCTCATAAATATTTACCTTTGAAAGAAGCAGCAACTGAGCCTTGCAACAACCACATCCTGGGCTGTAAGAGAGAGAGGAAAAAAAAAAAAAAAAAAAGAAAGAGAAAAAAAGAGACACCCAAAAAAAACCCCACGCAACCAGGCATTTCACACTGGCTGCCAGGGCAGAGCGGGACCCAGCACCCTCCTTGCACCCACTGGTCCCATCGCAGTTGGAGAGGAAGTGACACAGCCCCTTGAGCACTTTCCCAGTCCCTTTTCCTGTAATTCTGGTGGTATTTCCATTTCTTGATGCTTTCCTCACCCAAGCAGCTCAGCAGCATCCCAGCTGTGTGCTGGCAGAGGGGTCACAGTGATGTGGAACACATCCCACCCCCCAAAAAAACCCCCACCCAAACCCAGGGTGGATTTTAAAGGATGGGGTTATAAAGAAAGGAAAACCCTCTGAGCCCTTCTCCAAACCCCAACAAACTCAGCAGCCGGGGAAGTGGCAGGTCAGGGCTTCGTCCCGCACTCTTCCCCTCACAACCCGAAATCGAGCCCTCGTGAGCTCCATCCCAGCAACATAGTTTCCAAAATAAGAAACTCTGCTCTTCAGCAATTAGCGCCGGGGCTGTGGTTACTCTGCTAAAAGTGTTTTTTCCGTACATGACCAAGGATGGAAAAAGTTGTGGTTAATAAATGACAAATAACCTTTTGTCTCGTTGCCCTCCCCACCCTCCCCCCTCCTTGAGATACCAACAGGAAAAAAAAAAAAAAAAAAAAAGAAAAAAAAAAAAGTTACCACCACCAAAATCTCAAAAAGCTGAAAGGATGCCCAGCCCCACACGCCTTCGAAGAACGGCGAGCCGCACGGCGCCGAAAGCAAAGCGGAGAGGGGATGCGCCGCCCACCCTGCTCAGCAGTGAAAGTCTGTGGGAGAGTTTCAGTGAAGCTCCGGGCACCTTTGGGTGCGGTTTTGCTTCTCCTAAGGGAATGGCAGTACACCTAAATCGCTCTGGCTCTTACCCTGCTGTGGGTTTCCCAGCTTCTGCCCTGGGGATGCGGGGAGAGGGATGTGGGCAGAGGGGGATGTGGTCCCTGGGGATGTGGGGAGAGGGATGCGCATGGTCCCTGGGGATGAGGGGAGAGGGGGATGTGGTCGCTGGGGATGCCGAGAGGAGGGATGGAGCCCTCCAGTTCATCATCCCTTGGAGCCCTCCAGCCCATCATCCCTTGGAGTGGACACCAAGGGATGATGCAACAGGATCAGGCTTGGCTGGAGGATCAAGGCAGTCCCCCTCCCTGCCCCCCCAGCCTGGGATTGTTTACTGCAACAAAGAGAGGAAGAAAACGCAGCACAGGCTGTGAGGACAAGAGCAGGAGCACACACAGTTCATCCTGCTCCCACTCACAGTTCAGAGGACACCAAATGGGATCCAGATTGATACCAACATATCCTTCCCCAGGCCAGTGCGATGGCGGGACACTGAGATACTTCCCACAACTGGCAAACCCCTTCTTGAGGGGCACCCCCTGCCCGCAGGCTCCGGCAAGCCCCGGGGGAGTTGCCAGAGCCCACAGGCAGAGGTTTCCTACCACCATCAGCAAGGCAAAGACCATTTTGTATCTTGGGGTTTTTTTTGCAGGAACTGAGGAACTCAAAGGGCTGCAGCAATGACAAGGGCATCTGTGCATCCAACTTGGCAGATCCAGCTGTTAAACATACTTCCAGGTCACTACTAAGAGGAAACGTGCTTTGGATTCAAAGCAAAGCATTGTGCTGCAAAAGAGGGGGTTGCTCTAGTCCCTGCCTGGGACAGGGATGCAAACACTGCAGGGGGGTGGCAAGGCTTCTCAAAATGTGACCTCTCCATCAGGCAGGATGCAGCAGCAGCTCACCCTCTGCCACAGCCTCACCATCCATCTTCAGTGGAGTCGCTCAAGGCCACGTTTGAGCAGCCCTGATTGCTCAAATTGGTAACGAAGCAGCTCCAGGAGGAGCCAGAATGGAGATGGAGAATAGGGACCAGAACGTGCCCACATCCCCCCACCCCAGACCTGGCTGGCTGCCAGGCTGCCACGCAGAACCCCAGGCACTGAAGAGCAGAGGGCAGCTCCAGGACCTGCTTGCTCAGGAGGTGGCAGTTCTCAGAAACCAGCTTCAGGTGAAAGGAAGGGGAAAAAGAAAGAAGAAAAAAAAAAAAAAAAGAAAAAAAAAGAAAAAAAAAGGAAGTCAGAGCAGTCTCACGCTGAGCAGAGATAAAAATACTGCTCCTCCTGCGGCCACAGCTGAAGACGTACGAGCCATGACAGAGGCACCATGGGCTTTCACCGGAAGGAGTCTTCCCGGCGTGTCTCGGCATGCCATCAATTTACGGGATGCCCTGGATTTCATTAAACCACCATAAAGAAACCAGCACAAATGCAAATCCCATTTCCCTTCCCCTTCCTGGAAAAACATCTGGTCAACAGAAACAGCTCGAGACACTTCCGCTGCAAAGCAGAGTTTTTGGGGAGGTTTTGGCTTGGCTGGAAAAAAAAAAGGGAGTTGGGGCACAGCTGGTGAACAGGGCAACCCAACTCACCCCCCCTCCCCCTCCCAAAAATAAGTAACAACCCCAGGACTGCCCTAATACATGCAAACTTGTTTTGGCAGCTTTGCCTTCAATTTCTGAAGGTGGGGAGGCCTCAGAGCTGCTCAGGCCCACAAGTTATCCGAGACTAATCGTTGCAGTGGAAGAGAAAGCCCTTCCTCCCCCTCGGAGAGCTGGGTAGACTGGAGAGTGTTGCCCCCATACTAGACATCAGAGAATCCACATGGGCTGCACACCTAGAACCACGCCATGCAGTTCCCTGGTTTCCCTGTGCACATGTATTTATACGCCCATACGTACGAGCATCATTGACACGCCGATATCTCCCTGCTCTGGGTGCTCTGTGAGTCAGGATGGGGTCACAGAGCATCATCACCTCACTCTGGCACTGGTCAGTGGTACCACATCCTTGTACCCTTGCTCTGCCAAGCACACTGGCAACCTTTGCACAACCCCGGGGTGGGGGTCTGGGTGCCCTGAGCCCACCCAGTGCCCCACAGCCAGGTTGTGACCTACTCCTGGGAGAGCTCTGCAACTTATCACCCCTAAACCCTTCCTTCACCACATCGTTTTTCCAGTACCCAAGGTGGGGAAGGAGCAATGCCAAAACCAACCCAGCAGCAGCTGCCAGCACAGGAAGCCCCGTCTCACCCAGCTGGAGCTCCCAAAACACCAGCACATCCCTGGAGAACGGGATGCCCACATAGAGCAGCACTGTGGGGACTGCCAGCAGCTCCAGCACCACTTGCCAGCAGTCACCCCCTTCATCCAGCCTGCCAGAGCCCCCTCCCAGCAGTAAATGGGATTAGGGCTCTTTGAGGCATCCCGCTCCCCTGGATGCCAGGCACTGCACAGGATTAGGCTGAGAGGCCCCGACAGAGCACACCGGGGCAGGGCAGGGGGAATGACTCAAGTACTCAGGGATCAGCTGGGGACAAAAGCCCCCAGGGACCATTTTTACAGTGACTTATTTAAAAGAATTCATCTTTCACCATGATCAACAGCATCTTCAAATCGGGAACAGATCCACAACACCCGGGAAACGGCATCAGGAAAGTCCTGTGAGCACCCCAGGGCCAGTGGTTGGAGGGGAGGGGACTCCCCCACCCCCCTCAGCCTTCCCAGGGAGTTACTGGTTATTATTTAGTTATTTTAAATTAAAGAAGCCTCAGAACACCAACAAGCAGGTCTGTTACCACTGCTCTGGGGTTTCTCCCCTTGCTGGGTTTGGGGAGTGGGACCCACCAGCATTATGAGGGGGCCACACAAAACTTTCCACCACCCCCGGAATCCAATCGCAGTTACTAGGAAAACGGCTGGATTGATTCTGCTGTAAAGGAGACAGGATCTGGCCCTGGCCCAGTTAATTAGAAAGGAAGGACCCGCCCTGAGTATATTTGCACAGGAAGCAATTTACTCCGGAGACACAAAATCCAGTGAGGAACATCCCCCCACCCCCCCCCCCCCACCCCCGCCTCCTTCTGCAGACCTGACTGAGATACCCCCCAGGAGAGAGGGACACACATACATACAGGGTCCCTGGCCCCACGGTAACAGGGACTCACCAGGAAATCTGTGCTGGCCGAAGATTTGTGGCAAAGTGCAGGGAATAATGTGGCAGAACTTGCTAAAGGTCTTGTTTTAAATGCCTCCCTCGTGGGTCAAAGCCGGTCAGGGGCTGTCGGGGGAGGAAGAATGTGCCCACCCCCCGGGAGGGCATCGCTTTGCTTGGCTTTTTATTTTTGGCTCTTGAAAAGCCCCGAGGGCAGGTCCAGGCAAAGCCAACGAGGATGCAGAGGAGTAAAGCCAGCAGCACATTTGGCAGCAATGCCCAAAATAGCACCAGCCCGCTACCTCCTCCCCACCAGCTCAGCCAGTCCTTGGCATGGGGTCCGACATGCCCAGTGCCGTCTGAAGGAGCCAGGACTGGAATGTGCCAGCACCCATGGGTGCTGCTTGGCTGCTGGGAGCACCCTCCGAGAGCCCCAGAGGGATACTGCTTGGAGCCAAACATCCCTGTGTCCCGGGATGGGGAAACATGTTCCCACGGGGACAAACAGCTGCAATCCCTGACCTGACCAGAGCAAATCTGGCTTTTACTTCCAGATTTCACAATTTTGGTAGTGGTTCTTCTTTCTTTTTTTAAATAGTAATTAATATTGGAATCGCTTGACAGAAATGGCAGGAACCCATCCAGCTGCTCCCTGACCCCATGACAGTGGTGAGCAACAAGCACAGCCCAAAGGGCTCCTCCGAAGCACAAGCACAATAAAAAGAGAAGGAAAAAAAGGAAAAAGGAGCAAACTCAGCCCGTGGTGCCTGCGTTAAGACCTGCCATGGGGAGGAACTGTCTTTTTAAAGATTAAACCTCACGGCTCTCCCCCAGCATCGCACCCTGCATCATCTCCGCTCCAGCCAGCGTCTGAGCGCCATAGGAGCTCCCCGGGACAGCCAGGATCTGAATTTCTAGCCACAAAAGTACTTAGAAAAATAAAATTCAACTCCCTTACAGGTCCCATGGGCAGCAGAGGAAGGCACGGAGCCCAATTTCTATTTTCCCTTCACTTTCCCCTTGCCTGGGCAAGCAGCTGTTCTGGCTGCTGGAGCTACGTCGCAGCAGGGACAGGGTGACTTTGGGGTTCACCAGACCCACTAACCCCTTGTCCTGCTGGGACAGGTCCATGGGTCTGGGAACGAGTGGCCACCAGCCCCTACTCTCAGCTCTGCACCCGAGGACAAGGCAGGAGCTCTGCTCCTAGCCAGAAAAGCCAGGCTCTGGGAGCCAGCAGGGAGAAACACCATTGCGCTTCAGGCGATTGCAATAGCTGATGTTTGCATCACTCTCGGCACGCAGTCGCAACATCTCTCACCCCCAAAATGTGAGCCCAAGGAGTCGGCTTGGCTGTCCTTCTCAGAGGTCTCAAACAAACCGGGACTGGCCTCTGCAGGCACAGCAGATGGGAAGCAGCGGCAGTGACGGGTCCCAGACTTGTGCCCAGCCGTCACCCATGGCGAGAGACCCTCAAGACCAGGGTGCACCATGGCCCCAAATCCTACCTGGCATCATCCCACAGCATCAACTGGCCAAAACAGGGAAGAGCGCACAGGTCCTTACCTTGGGTGGGTCAAAGAGCTCCAGCACGTACTCCTCACTATCACGTGTCCCAGCTCGCCGCAGCACCAGGCGGCAGCGCTGCCACCGCGTCCCGCTGTCCAGGGAGGTCTCATCCAGCAGCCCATACTTGAGGAACCCTTCCTTGCGCACCTCGGGGGGCTGCTCCCGTGACAGCCCCCACGGCAGGATGCGCTTGCCCAGTCCAGGCTTGAGAGCTGCCTCTGCCTCTCCGTCCCCATCCCCAGCGAGAGCATCTGAGGAACGGCGTCGGAAGAGGCTGCGCCAGCTCCTGCGCAGCTGGCTGAGCGAGAATGGCCGCCGTGCCGGCCCCACCAGCTCCTCTGAGCTCCAGGACTTGTGCAGCCCCGTCGGGGCAGCCTCCGGAGCTCGGCCAGGCTGTTCAGGGCGGGTGTTCGGTTCCACCTCAGCTTTGGTGGCCACTGTGCCCAGGGATGCATCCGTGTGCCGCCGGTGTGTCTCCCGATAATCCCGCGCTGGGCCGGTGGGCAGGATGCGGAGCTGGTTCATGGCGAAGCCCTCCTTCACCTCATGGCAGAAGTACTGCTGGAAGAGGTCGGTGAACTGCACCGAGAAGTTCTCAGCGGCCAGGAGGTCATGGTGCGGGTGCTCGGTGGCGAAGCGCAGGTAGTGCCGCGCCAGCTCCTTGGCGGTGCTGATAGCATGCAGCTCGCAGAACTCATGCCAGCCCCGGGGATGTGCTGGCGTGCCGGCTGGCAGAGCGTGCCCATTCATTGCCGTTGCTCCAGCGAGGTGGCCGCGCTGCAAGACAGAGCACACCAGGTGATGTCAGCACAGTCCCAAGACCCCAACACCTTCTCTTCCCTGTCCTGGCAGCCCCTGGTTGGCACAAGCACGCCACACTGGATATACACCTGCAGGGTGAGCAGCATGGGTTGCACTGCCATTAGCTTGCCCCAGGTCAAAGCCACTTCGTTAAGCGGGGCGGAGCGCAGGGACACCCCCACTGAGTGGCACAGTCACGTGAGCAACCACGACGGCTCATGACCCCACCATCTTGTGCCACGTGCCCACCTTGCAGGGCCGTGCCTCAGTTTCCCCACCTGCAAGGTGAGGTACGGGTGGGTCCTGGCACAGGGTGTCTGCATAGCTTCCTGCCGGCACAGCTGCCTACAGCTGCCTGCTGTCCCGTGGGGACCTGGCCAGGCCGCATCCGCTCGCCTCCTGCCAAGGCTTCACAGCGCCAATGGGTTTCCCTCCAGGGACCTGTTTCAATGGAGCTGATAAAACTGGAGTGGGGGCGGGAGGGGGAGGAAACGGCATGAAAAGATGCAGAAATCCAGGGATGGAGCTGCATCTCCAGCTGGATCCAGCCAGCCCCACCAATGGGGGTGAAAACACGTCTAGAGAGGGGGGGATGCTCCACCACCCACTGGACTTGGGGCTCTGGCAAACCCCACCGTTATCTCTGCCTGGAGCAGATTTTGCTGCCTGGCCAATCAGATGGTGTCCATGCAATTGCCCCGGTGTACCCGGCTGAGCACAGCAGCATCGTTCCCCACGGCTGGCCAAGCTGCAGCGCACTGCTTACCGCTGAACCTCGTGCTCGCCCGCGGCACTTATCGGGGCCGTGCACTCTGTTCAGGCAGGAAACATTGGCCAAACCCACCCGGATCCTGCTGCGCCAGCCAGAGAGAGACGCCAACTCCTTGAAACTCCGGCCGCTCTGGCAGCAGCTCCCCGGCTGCCAGGAGGGTAGGAATAGGGATTGCATTTGTCATGAGGAGGGAAAACTAATGCAAAAGTTAATACCCCCCTCCCCCTGAAAACGAGACAAAAATCCCAATAACCAAAAAGGGGGGGCTGGAAGGAAGCAAGCGGGGTGATGAGGCCCCCCGGATCATGTTTGCAGGCGGTGAAGCGATAACGCTGGGAAGCAGACCTCTATCTCTGCCCACCCGTCGCCCTTCCTAGTACGTCCCACAAAGTTTCTAGGCGAGCGGAGATGTTATCTGACCCCCGCCAGCCTCACCCGAGGCCCAGCTTCTCAGAACAGCCGCTTGAGGCCGGCTGGCGTTGCAGCAGTGCCGGGTGTACTCCCCACCTGCGGCCTGGCTGAACACCGCCATGGCAGGGCCCCCCCCTCCCCACGTCCGACCGTCTATCAGCTCCACCAGCCTGCCAATGACTCAGCATCCTCCTGCTGCACTCCCGCTTCCTCCCAGCACCCCAGGAATTGCCGCCACGGCTGGCAGCACTACCGGCACGCTCAGTGGGATTCTCCCAAAAAATGCCAATGGAAGCGGGGCAGCTGCGAGGATGGGCTCCTGAGGCAGGTGGGATATTCCTAGGACTTGGAATTTGCCTTCCAAGCATTCGGGCTCACTCCACAACAGCTTCGGAGGAGCTTTGGAGCACGGGAAAAAGCGGGCTTCGTCTATGCCATGCAGCAGGAAGCAGCCAAACACCATCTCTGGTAGCAACGTGCTTTTTCCAACTGGCGTGATGATGGGAAACACACCCCCAGCGCTTCCTCCTGCTGGCACCGGCACAAACCATGACGCTGTCCTCCCCATTCCTGCCTGGCACCCTTCTGGAAAGGGCTATCGTGGCTGAATCCACACCTGAGCCATTGCAGCAGCATCCTGCTCCTCCACCCAGCCTCAGGTTTCGGCAGGGACACGCCTCAGGGATGCAAGTGCCTGCTGCTGAGTGGGCTTCTCCCAGCTCCAGCCCCCTGTCATGCTCCATGATGCTGGAATTCAGCAGCCAGTGGCTTCAAGGGAGGTGTTACACCTGCGCCCCTCACATCCCTACAAGGGGCTTGCAGTTGTTCTGTGGATTGAGCTGAGGGACTCGTCGCATCTGCTCGCCGCGCTGACCGGCAAACCCTCGGACACACCACAGGCTGGTCAGGATGGGGGTGCTACGGATCCCATCTCCGGGCTGGTTTTGGGTGCTGTGGTTGTTTTGGGGTGCTGGGTCAGATGTTCAAGGAAGAACGAGATGGGACAGACTGGCCGTGGGCTGGCTTTGATGCAGGCTGGGGCTGCAAGCCCTGGCTTGCGCAGGATCCAGCCCCGCAGCTGAGCTGCCCCCGGGAGATCTCATTAAACTCTTGCCCAACCTGGCGAGCGCTGCTACTGCTGTGGCCATGGGTGTCAGCACCGGCCGGGACGGTAACCCCGAGGCCACGGCTTGGATCCGGCAACGGGTTATTTGTTTCTCTGTGGTGGCAAAAAACCCAGTAAAGGCATTTGCTGTTTAATTGCACCCAGAGGAGCCGGCAGCACCGGGGCAATGCCAGGAGCCAGCTGGGCAGCCTTGCTGCTGAGGGGCTTGCAGGATCCATCCTTGCTTCCTCCCCACCACAAAACAGCCCCCCGGGGGCTGGCAGCTGCACGGGAACAACATACCCCAGCACCCAGTGCCACAAATACAGCCTCAAAGGAAAACCTTACAGAGCAGAGAGCATGTCGCCAAGCTGCTCTGGCACACGGGCTTGCACGGGCAGCCCCGGGGCATGTGCAACACAGCCAGCCAGCGCGCCGCGATCCGAAAATGAAACCAGCCACCAGTCCTCGCCGGTACTCTCCACGCCAGCAACATAAATAGGAAATTTGATTTATGCACCGTCTCTCCCAGAAACAACTGCTTCCCAACCGGATGAAAAAGTGGCCAGCGGCATTTTCAGCTCTGAGTATTCAAAATTCACCCTACAGACTATTTTCAGAAGGGAGTGAAGCGAGGGGTTGGGAGACGCCCTCGCTGGCCCTGCAGCTCCCAGCTCCTGGAGTGGCAGAAATAGAGTTCCCACAATCCCAAGAGCGGGAACATTGTTCCTTCCCAGGATGTCCTCCATGAAAAGAGCTATTCTGAGCCGGCAGCAGCCTTTCTTGGCACAGCCCGTGGTCCTCTCGCTAGGCGGCTATAAAAGGCCCGGTTACAATGAACGGCACTTTTCAATGGGAGAGCATCCGGTGTGGGAGGCTCGGGGGGGATGCAGGTCCCCCAGGCTGGGGGGGACTCAGCCTGATGGGGTTGGGCTTGTAAGGGCTGGCTGGTGCAGAGCATCCCCTTGGGATGGTGCCGATGCAGCCCCTCATTGCATCCTGATCCCCTGGGGATCAGGGCAGTGGGTGCTGGAGGAGCGGCTGGATGTGACCCTGGGTTGAGAGCGTGAGACAGCGCAGTGATTTGGGGATGGATGTGGAGACAGGACGGCAGAGGCGAGAAAAAGTCTGGCTGCAGCCTCCTGCTGTGGGATAAGTGGCAGGGGGGCAGAGAGAACCCTGATTTCACCCACCTCCAAGCTGGGTCACAACACCATTTGCTTTGGGGCACATCCCCTGCCCTGGGTACAGCAATGGAGGGCAGCCACAACTCCATGCTAACAGAAAGCCCCACAAAGTTGTATTGCTGCCTTTCAGCCAAGCCCCTTGTCCCTTCTAGCAGCCAGCTTTCACCAGTGGGGTGAATACTGCTGATTTACCCCCCAGGCAAAGCAGAAAGCCCCAGCCTACACACCCAGGGCAACACAGGGACTCTGGGAAGCAAGGAGGGTGGCCCAAATAGCACACACATATTTATAGCATCCCTATAAACCAGCTGAGGTCATTAGTGCATCAGCACAACCCACCACAGAAACAGCCCAGCACCATCCTGCTCGCCTCTCCAGGAGCAGCCCCCGGCAGCAGTGTGGATTCTCTGGGGTCTCATAAGGGTGACCACACAGCACCATCGCTCTCTGCGATGTTTCCACACAAGGTGGAGGACCCCAGGATGTCTCAGGACCTCTTCTCTCTCACCTTCAGCTGAACTGAGCTGAAAAATTCACAAAGCAACCAAGAAGCAGTTTGGGGAGATGCTCCTCACTGCACGCCCACACTAGCTGCATTTTCCTAGGAATTTGGGCTAAAGGCTGGGAGGGCTGGGCACGCTGACTTTGCTCCCCTGTCCCCACTTTCCCACAGGGAACCACCCCAGCCCCCCTCTGCACCCCCCCCATTCGGCTGCCTAGCACTACACAGCTTGCTGCATTAAAGGCCAAAGCTGGCCTTAATCTACGGCTCTGCGTGGGCTGAGCAGCGCCGCAAACCTCTGGGGATGTGACCGATGTTACGGCACTTTAAATTCAGGGGAAATCCACTCATTTGGCTTCCCCTGATGGCTCCACTGGGAGAGATGGAACAGAGACAGCCCATCCCAAACCTACCTCGGGCCAAACACAAGCTCCAGGCTCACTTGGCCCACCAGAGCTCACCAGGATGAGCCACTGCATCCAGCTCAGCTCCCTAAACACCCACTGTCTGCTTCTGTTCACCCAAACGCCCATCACCGTGGCACCTGGCACCCTGCAGCCTGCTTTACACCACCATGCTCTCTCCTACACCCACTGCCTGTGGGGAAAAGCCCGGCAGTGGGGTGGCCACTTTCGACAGGGTTTGTTTTGTTGCACGAAATGAATCGCTGTGGTGTAGGCGTGGGAGAAACCGGGCACGAGGAGTGCGCCCAGCGGGAGCTAATGGCTGGGGGTCTCCAGCGTCACCCACAGGGACGGGATGAGCAGCTCAGTCCCCTGCCAACCTAGCTCTCCCCTCCCCACCACAGCGGTCTCCCCCCCTTCCCCAGGGCTGGATTTGGCCCTTCCACCCTGCCAAGTCCCGGCAGTGCTGGCTGTACCACAAACCTCACCAGCGCCAAGCTCTTGCACTTTCACTTCGTCTTACCCGCTGGGATTTGTCCCAATGTCTTCGCAATGCTGGGGGTCAGTCCCAGCAGCCCCAGAGACATGTGGGTGGTGGGGAGGGTTTGCCCTGGGTGAGGGGGGAGGGTAAGACCTCTCACAAAACCACCAGCACTTGTGATCTCTCTGGCGTGACACGCAGCATTGGCAGAGTCACTGCCCACGGGCTCTGGTGAAACCAAAACGGATCTTTTCAGAGGCAGTAAATACATAAAGGCAAGGGAGAAGATAAAAGTAATATTGGGGTCAGGATGAACGCACGGGGACAAGGTTCTCCTGCGCCAAAACCAAGTTAAAAAGAAATCTGAGGCGTTCGAGTCAAAGCGAAACCTGCCAGTAATTTCATGGGCCTTTAAACTCCAATCCCGTAACCTGCCACCAAAGTCCGACTGCAGACAGGGACACACCGGAGCCAGCAGTGCCAGGTCCCTGCACTGGCCACCTCTCTTCCTCTGGCTGCTTTTTCCTGCCCAAGCTCAGCAACTCCAAAAAAAAAAAAAAAAAAAAAAGTCCCTGGGACACCAGCCCACAACTCCAGCACATCTTGAATCCATTTGCAACAATATCGAAATCGCAGCTCGACAACTCGTCCCGGTTTCCTTGACAGTAAATCCCAGCCTGGGCAGCAATGATCGTGTTATTGCTGCTGCCGGAGCCAGTGGGTCCAGGTTCTCTGTGGGTGAACCCACCGGGGCTTGGCATGAGCGGGACCGGGCACGCAAGCAGGGCACGGGGAGGCCACTGAGATGCTGTGTGCCAGTGCACTGGCCTCGTGCTCCGGGCACCGGTGCCTGCCAAGCCAGGCAGTGCTTGTGAGCCAACAAAATCCACAGGGAGCAGAAAGCCAGAGAAGCTGCTTGGCACGCTCTGGCTGGCACCTCCGCTTGACGCTTGGAGTGGGCACGGGGGCAGAGGAGAAGGGAGCAGTGGGGTGGGTAGGTAGGGCACAGCCCCCATGGGCAGGGCAGCACCCCACAGTGGTGGCTGGGACAGGTGGGCACCACCCCACGGGGTCCTGCACCTTCCAAGAGGGTGCACGCATATGCCAGGGATCTGGGGGCAGGCAGAGGACAGCGGCAAGGCTGGCTCCACGCCTGCTGCACCCCTGGGTCAGGGGTCCCCAGGATAGGGGTGATGGGAAACAGGAGAGCCTGCGGGGGGGCAACACAATAAGGATCCCTGAAGAGGGGGTGCTGTGGGGCAAAGGGGCACTGGAAAGGCAGGGGTCACCAGGAGAAGAGGGCCGCTGGGATCAGGGCTGCCAACGAGAGGGGAACCAGCGGTGGGAGGATGGGGGTCCCCGGAAGCGACCGTGGAGATAGGCGCGGGGGTGAGTGGAGAAACCCGGGGACGGCAAAGGAGGTAAACTGCTCCCCGGAGCGGCACTACTGGGGCTCCCCGGGAAGAGAGGGGTCTGCGTCTGGGGCAGCCCCGGAGGCTGCGGCGGGAGGAGCGGCCGCCGCGCTGCCTTCCCAACCCTCCCCACCCCGGCTGGACCCCGCCGCCGTCGCTACTTTCGCTTTGCAACGACCTTTTTCCCAGGGACACCCGTCCCGTCCTATCCCAGCCCCGGCCCCGCTCCGCGCCCGCGGTTACCTGCAGGAGAAGGCGTCCGGCTGCTGCTCGCCCATGGTGGAGCGCGGCGGAGCGCCCGGGACGGGGCGGACGGGACGGGATGGGGCGCACGGCTCGGCTCGGTTACGGCTTCAGGCAGGAAACCGGAGCAGGCGGCTCCGCATTTCCGCCGAGCGGAGCCGCGGCGGCGCGGGGCGCAGACCCCCGGCCCCCGGGCGGGTTATGTAAAGCGGAGCGGAGCGGTCGAGGGCGGAGGCTGCGCGGGGGCGGAGCGGGACAGAGGGGCTGCACCGTCCGTCCGTCCGTCTGTTTGTCCGTTTGTCGGGAGGTCCGTCCAGGTCCCGCCGGCAGCTCCGCGGGTGCGCACCACTCCGCGCCGCCCCTCCCCGCCGGTGCCTTTATCTTATCGCATCCGCGCCCGCGGAGGCAGCGGCAAAAACAGCCCGGTTGCGCTCGTGGGGGTTGGTTTTATATTTTTTTCCCCAAGTTTTTAGCACTTTTACTCGTCCCCCCCTTCCCCTCCCTCCGTGGATTCAGGAGGTCCGGGCACCGCTCTTCCCCGCCCCCCCCCCCCCCCCCCCCCCGCGGCCCTAGCCTGGGCCCTACCCCTGGGGTTGGAGAGGGAGCGTGGAGTCATTCGGGGGCTCGGGAGGGGTGTGTGCAGGAAAACACCCCGCTTTCCTGTTCCTGCCTGGCTGCGTCCTCCCACGGCTCTGCGGGCTGGGACCCGAGGGACTTCTGTGGTGGCAGCAGTGGGCGAGACACTGTCTGAAGCCTCATTTCTCATAATTTTCCTCTGCTTTTCGGTCAAGGAAATTGTCTTGCTGCAAAAGGCACCGCGGGGCACTGCCCACGCCCAGCGGGAGCAGGTCAGGCCATGGGGCCCACCGTTGCCTCGTACAGTGGATGAGGGATTTGGCCATCACAGAGGGGGTGCCATCGTTCCTCCAGTCCCAAGCAGGGCTGGGGACGGTGGAGGATGCACACAGACCGGGCATTATCCTGGTGCCATCCTGTCCCGGGGGGAAACAAGGGCAGCGTGGCAGAGCTGTAGCCACCCACCCTGCAAACCATGGAAAACGGGAAGACAAAAACTTTCACTGCACCTTTTTCCAGGAAAAGGCTGGTCTGTGGTCTGTACTGTCACGTCTGGCCCCTCAGCATCTCCCACCCGTGTCACCGGCTGTCCCAAGAGCTCCTCCGGGGACTCGTCCTCCCTGAGCAGCAGCAGCGCTGGGGATGGAGGGGCTCTCCTTGCCCGCAGACCCCCTTGCAGATACCACTCATGCCAAGTGTGCAAGAGTCACAGCGGAGGAGCCCTTCCCCAGGGGCTGGCATTCACCCAGCATGCCAGGCTGGGGAAACCCAGGCAAGTGGCAGCCGGGATTTTACAGGCACCACGCGCTCAGTTCGTGGGTGTTGGGAAGGTGAAGGCTGCAGGATTTTGCCCTTGGAGAGCAGGCTGAGGCACACTGAGCTGTTTGTGAATGGGTATCTCTGTGCCACCACCAACAGGCTCAGTCCTCAGCGATGCTTTAAAATACATCCCAGTCGCTCAGCCCATGCACTCCCAATCCATCCCCTTCCAATGGGAAAAAGACTGAAATGGGAATCCCCTCAACAGCGCTGTGCCCCGGGGCTGGCCATACCCAGACCACAGCCCTGGGCTGCCGCTGGTGCAGACGCAGCCCCACTGCCCCCCATCCGACCCCACTAACCCCCCCAGACCAGAACAGAGCTTTCCTGCAGGACTCTAACCCCACACTCCCTCAAGCACTGCCTGTTCCAGGGGTCCAGGTGACTCTGGAACCAACCAACCAACCCCACCCTCCCCCCCCCCAAGGAAGTGGCTGGGAGCAGCCAACATGATAAAAATCTTACCTTAAAAGCTGCTTCTTAATTCCTCCTGACGTTGCTTCGAGCATAATTGCACCTTCTGGCTTTTCCTCTGAGCAGTGACGAGAGGTTGGCAGAGCCCAGTGCCTGCCCTCCTTCCCGCGGGTGCCCGTCCCAGCCCGCGGCTATCGCACCCTTTACTTTAGGAGCCCCATCTATTTCAAAAGCGCCTTCTCAGCGTGTCCTCAGCCCCCGTGGCCTGAGATTTCTCTTTTGTTTTGCTTCCTGTATGGATTTTCTACAGTCCCTAACTGCTAATTCACTCCCACCGACTTCTGCTTTTGCTGTTTGTTTGTGCAGAGCTGCGCAGATGCCCCTGTACATGCACACGCACACACATGCTGCTTCCCTTCCGCCCTGCGCTGGGCTCAGTTTTTAACCACTGCTGCTTTCTTCTCCTCTAAAAGCCTCCCCCCACCCCCCGCCAGCCCAGCTCCCCACTTCTCTCTTTAATTCCCGTGCTCCGTCCCGCTTCGTTTTTCAGGATGTGTGGGGCGGTTTGGAAGCGGCACATCGGTATTTCCCTAGGTGGGATGTGATCGGTTGTGGGTGACCTCTGTCACCCCGCAGTGAGATGAGGGGGTGTCGTCGTCCCCCCGCCACCCCTCTGTCCAAGAAAGGGTCTGGGGGGGCTGTGACATCTGGAGGCGCTTAGCTATGGGGGTCTGCGCTGAGCTTCCCCCCCAAAAAATCTCAGCCTGCACCTTCAGAGGGTGGCGGAGGGGGTGCCCCACGGGCTGGCTGCACCCCCCGTCGCAGCCCCACCGAGCCCGGTCCCGTCCCTGGGCTCCAGCTGCCCTCTCCCGGACGGCCTCCACAGTGCACGCTGCCTCCGCCGGGGCGGGGAGAGAAGTGGGGGAGCGGGGAGTCGGGGAAGTGGGGAGGCTCGCGTGTGGGTCCGGTACCCGACCTCCGGGTTGCCAGGCTGGTGACCTGCGTGGGACGGTGACTCTCACCTGGGGGGCAGCGGGACAGGGGTACTCGCACCCCAAAACCCTGCGCGGGGGGTTGTGCCGGCCTCACACTCTGGTCGTGTGGCGGTCGCGACTTGTTCTCCTCGAAGCCCAGGGCACAGCTTGTGCATCCGTTTGGAAGCCCTTGGAGGGACCATTGTGCTGGTCACGACAGAGACCTGCACCCCTTCTCCTCCATGTGTGGGCTGGGGGCACACACAGCACCAGGCATCGGGCAGCAGACACACCCCCCTCCACCCCCCCAGGTATATCCCCCCAGCAACCCTCAGATTTCCAGGAACAGTCCCCCCTGAGCTGGTGGTGACTCAGAGCTCCCCGTCTCACCTCGCTGAGCCGTCCAGCACCCGCTGCTGCGTAACCGCGCTGCTAAGTCACCAGTCATGGGAGCAGTAGGAAACAGAGGCCAAGGGCAGCCCACGTCCTAAGCAGCGCTTGGCAGCCCCTCACCTCCTTTCAGATCCTTTTCCTCTCCCTTTTCTCTGCTGTCAGGAAAACTCAGAATGGGAATTCATTTTCCCATCTTTCCCAGCAAGGCCTGGAAGGGGAAACAGAGGCTCTGGGGTCCTCACTGAGAGGACATGGCGGAGGGGGGAGGAACAACATGGAAAATATCACCAGGACACTCAGAAGGGGAAGTGTTGGAGCCTGTGCAGCAGCACGCGACCATCCCAAGGATGATCTGACAGGAAGCACAAACCCACAGGGGAATTTTGCTGGTGGTTTTTCAGGAATTGGGGTGATTCTCCAAAGCAGCTTCCAAAGGGCTCCCTGGGAAGCAGCTGCAGGGGAGTAACAATCCCTGCTAAAACAGGGGATGGGGCTGCGAGAGAGATGGAGTTTTGGAGGCCCAGCAAAGGAAGGCAGAGCCAGGAGCATGACCATCTTTTTTCAATTACCCTGACGGTTCTAATAAAGATATTGCTTCTCTCCATGGCCCTTCCCTCTCCTAATCTCACTGTATGAAAGGGCACCTCTCAGTGAGAGACAGAGATAAGCAGTGCAGAGACTGGAGACTTCCCACCAGTGACCTTGAACAGACCCAATCCACATAGGAGGGGAGATAAAGTCCAGATGGCTTTAGTGCCAGTTTAAATCCTTTTCTATAGCCCAAAAGTCTGCAGGTGAATGGGAAAATACTCCATGAAATGAAGCCAGAAGCAGAAGATTATGAAGTCCCAAGTAGCTGTGGAGCACAATGAGAACATCTACAGAAGGCAGTGGTAGTTGCAGCAGAGGTCACAGGTGGCAGGATTTCTTATTTGGGTGCCTGCAAATGAGCCCCAGCAGCACCTTGTTTGCTAAAATGCCCATTGCCATGCAGCTGAGCAGGGAAAGGAATAAACTGGGTGAGAGGGATAGTGATAAGGAGGGCAAAGCCTTGACACTGGTATTTACTGGGACATGTTGAGGACAGCACTGATGCCAAGGTGGTGCTTGGGCTGGTGACACTTTCAGTGTGGAGCGCCAAGCAGGAGCAGAAGTCAGCCTGGAGGCTTCTCCCAGCCAAAGGTTTATGGTTGCTCTGGGACGTGGGTACCAGCAGTGCGAAATCCAGTCCTGGCCCCAGTGCCCAGCACTGCTGGACCCGCTCACCCCTGGCCTGGATGGGGCAAGTGCTGACCACCCATCCCAGAGCGCATCAGCATCTCAAGTGTCATGCAGCTCTGCAGTCAGGAAGGAGTGAGGTGGCTACAATTGCCCATGGTGTTGCACAACCTCCTTCAGCTCCAGTGCCCCAGCTAAGGGGTCATTCCCTCCAGGTTTCCAGCTCCTTGTGCCAGTTGTCACCTTTCCCCAGATGCCCATCCAGGCCATGCTGCTCCTGCCTCAGCTCCCTCTTTCCCTCTGCATGGAGGCAGAGATCCCCTCTCCGCCCGCTTCGGCCCAGCCTCTCCCAAGAACACGGCCCAAAGCTCAGGGTGCAACCAGGATTTTTAGCCTGGCCCCTTGCAGCATCCCCCACCCATGCAGGACCAGCCTCTGCCCTGCTACCTTCGTCTCCAGCTCTCCCCACTGGCCTTGTATCATCCGCCCCGTCCGTCCGTTCCCTGCCAGACACCCCTGGGCACTCCCCTCTGCCCCAAAAACTGGACTAAAAAAATCCGACATCATACAACCACGTTCAGCATCGTGCTCCCAGGTTTCCCACCCACATGTACATCCATGGATGTGTGTGTCCCCCCTACCCCCGCTATCCCCGGATCCGTGCTCCCCAGTGCTGCCCAGAGGTTTGATCTGCGAGGGTGTCTTGTGCTGAGCCAAGACCAACCCCCCCACACGCACCCCCTCTCCAGTACGGGGCTGAGCTCCTGAGTGCTTTCTCAGCCGGGCCAAGGGCCCGCACCGCCCGCCGGGCCGCCCAGAGTCACGGTGAGGGGCGGTGGCGGCGGAGGAGGAGTCGGACGGGAGCAGTGCTCCGCCCGCCGGGGCCGAGCCGAGCCGGGGCGGCGGGGAACCGAGGACAAAGGTGGCCTATGCGGGACCGGGATCGGGATCGGGATCGGGGCCGGGGACGAGGGGAGGGGTCGGGGTCGGGGTCGGAGCGTAGCAGAGTGGGGCTGAGCGGGCGGGAGCGGACCCGGAGCGGGGCGTCCCGGTGTCGGGGGAGGGCGGCTCCCCCTCTCCCAAACCTCCCCAAGACTTTGAGGCTCCCAAATTGGTGCTTGGGGAGGAAAGGGGTCCTCGCTGTTCCCCGGCGCTGGGGCCCCCAAGCTCCCCTCCATCTCATCTTGAACACTGCGATGTGGCTTAATAGGACAATAATAATCCTGGCACACATCCGCCTTGTGCTCCGCAGGCTGGGGTGACGTGTGAAATCCGCAGGCGTTTTGGGGCCAGAGCCAGAGGCCAGAGCAGAGACAGCGGGGTGCTGGCCCCCACAGCCCCCTTACACCGTCAGACCCTGGGTCCAGTGCTCCTGGGGCTCCCACTGTCACGCTGATGCTGGTGTCTGCCAGATACCAGAGCTAGAGACAGAGTCCAGGTAGGAGAAAAGCCTGGCACAGGGAGGCCACCGGTGGTTAGGGGAGAAGGGGAGAGGTGGCTTTGCCCCGGTGACACAGTCCATGGCCACAGCTCTTCAGGGCAGTGGCCAGGATCTGCAGCATGGGCCATAAATCCTCTCCCTGCATGCTGCGGGGAGGAGCGCTGTGATGCAGGGCAAACACAGTGCTGGTGGTAAGGTCACCTGCGCCGGGTGATGTAGGGCACTGAGACAAGCCCTTTCTGGAGTTCCTCCATAGGAAAACTCCCTCCCCAGGGAGCCCGGGTGAGCGCTGATCTACCCAGCACCCACCAGACACAGCATTTGGGCTGGGAATGGGTTATCACAGGGGCTGTTTATTCACCGGCTCCATTTCCTGGGTGCCAGAGCCAATGCCTCTGGGAGCAAAAAGCTGGCGGCTTATTACCGTGCAATTAAGGCGCACCCATCCTCCGCGTGCCAGCGGGCAGCCCAACACCCTCTGTCCCCACAGGGTGCGGAGCCATGAAGCTGAACGAGCGGAGCCTGGCCTTTTACGCCACCTGTGACTCCCCAGCCGACAACGCTGGGTTCCTCTACAAGCGTGGTGAGCGGCACACAGCATACCATCGCCGCTGGTTCGTGCTGAAGGGCAATATGCTCTTCTACTTCGAAGAACGGGAGAGCCGGGAGCCGGTGGGTGTCATTGTGCTGGAGGGCTGCACTGTGGAGCTCTGCGATTCGGCCGAGGAATTCGCCTTCGCCATCCGCTTCAGCGGTGCCAAGTCTCGCACCTATATCTTGGCGGCGGAGAGCCAGGCTGCCATGGAGTCGTGGGTGAAGTCGCTCTCGCGGGCCAGCTTCGACTATATGCGGCTGGTGGTGCGGGAGCTGGAGAAGCAGCTGGAGGAGATGCGCTGGGGGCCAGCTGGAGGATGTGGGGGCTACCGAGGGTCACCTGCCTCCTGGAAGCCAAAGCCCTTGGGGATGGAGCGGTCCCCGGAGCGGCTGCTGGCTCTGCCTGCTGTCCTGCCAAAGGAGAATGGCTGTGCAGTGTGGAATAACACGGCGGGAGTGGACTGTCCGCTTGACACCTCCAGCTGCGGTGGGCACGATAGTGAGGGAAACCCACGGCCGCCACCGCTGCCACCACGCAGGCGGACATCAAGCAGTGAGGCAGGCATTGTAGCAGAGAGCCCATCCACCTTCTACCGGCTCCACGAGCAGTATGGCCGGGAGGTGGCTCGGCTGCAGCAGGACTGGCTGGAGAGGCAGCGTGGCCCCCGGCCCTGAGAAGCAGCTGAGCCCTGGGGACTTGCCAGAACATGTGGCAGGCAGAAGGTCACCCTCCTTGGTGCCACTCCCTCACCTGGGGGGTGCAGCCCCATCTGGGGCAGTGCTGGACACCTGCTGATGATGCCACTGAGGGCCCAGCACCAAGGGACATCAAAACGTACCATGATGGTGCAACACCAGCCTGGTGCTGATGGCAACTGAGCTCAGCGTGCCACCTGCTGGGTATGAAACCCCCAGGCTCTCAGGGCTGCCAGGCTCTTGGCCATGTCATGCAGGCATTGGATGCTCCTTGCAGGGGTGCACCCCTTCAGCACGGGGCATGGGTGCAGGGTGATCTACCCAGCACAACCAAGCTACGAACAACTTGCCAGCTGATGCCTCTTGGGAATCAACTGCTGCACTGGGTCTGAGTGGGCCCCTTGATGCTCTTGTAGTGGTCTCATGCACTGACAGTGCTTTTAGAGGAGGATTTTGATGGGATCTCCCCAGCCTGAGTCCCTGTGTGGGTGTTTCACAGCCTGGGAGCCAGCTACTGCCTTCCCCTCCCCGCTCGGTGCAAACAACTGGCTGAGGTCGGCTGAGCTTTGCCATATCCCTCTGCTCCAGCAGGATGTGGTTTGAAAATGAAAATATCAGCAAGCGCAGCCCTTCCTTAATGGCAGCAACACTGCACACCCCGGCTGTCCAGGAAGCTGGTGACACCCGTCAGTGGGTGTTGCACACGGGGTGATGGCTGCTTGCAGCCCAGCTGGTGAGCCCATGGGGGAAGGAGACCTGAGTGGTAAATGAGAGCTGTGGGTACCACCTCGCAGGGTGGGTATTTCGGGGCAGGGCATTAGCCCCCTGGGCCCAGCTCGCTAAGGGGAAGCATCGCTTGCGGTAGCGAATGGGAACGTGTGTGTCAGCGGCAGAGGGTGTCGAATGATTCATGTGCCGAACACACTGCAGAGGCAGTGTGTGTTCATGATGGTGTTTCTCTTATTTCCCTAAGGGTTTGTAGTGACACTCAAGCTGCTGACACTGAGGTGGGGTGACACAGCCTGGGCGGAGCAGGCAGGGTGCCCTGGGTTTGGACTGGTGACACAAGATTTTGCTACAATAAAAGTGGTTTCAGCAGTTTCTTCCTGTCCCCAGTTTGTGCCTTTAAGTCCTGGGGGCGGGAGTGCCCAGGTGGGAATTAATCCTCCGGATCAGTCCCTCTCCATGTTCATGGGACCAGGTAGGGACTGTCTTCCCCAAGTGGGACTTGGACCACACAAGGGTCTTGCAGTGCCCTGGAGTCTAATGGCTGCCTGAAGGATGGGATAGGGTTGGATGGGATGAGGTGGGGTGGGATAGGGAGGGATGGTGCTACCCTGGGAATATCAGGGCATGCAGTACCAGAGTGATCCCACATCAGGGATAGCATGGTTCTGCCATCCATGATGGCTTGAACAGCTGGGCACAGTTGACCAACAAGGGGGTTTGGGCATTGGAAAAGGGAGACTGGGTGCACAGCCCTCCAGTTTCACCAGTGGAAATGGCACTGGGTGCCCCTGGGTGAGCTGCTGGGGTGTTACAGGCTCAATGGGGTGTTACTAACACCCCTCCAAACCACGGGTTACAGGCAGCACTGTGTGATGCCACCTAGGTTGGGTGGCCCTCCGCCCTTGGTGGCATGTCCCCAGCTCTCTGCCAAGAGGTGTTAGCCAGGGACAAAATCTCTGTCCCCTTGCTGGGGGTAGTGTCGGTGCTATGCAGGGGGCCTTGCCCTAGTGAAGTGGCCAACATGACCCCATGCCCCTGCCCATGACATCCCACCTGCATGAATGTCTCCAGCTTCTTGCTAACACAGTGTCTTGCAGTGGGTCGGGAGGCAATGCCTCCTGGAGAAACTGAGGCACAAAGTCAGCCAGGGTCATTGACTCACCAAGCAAAATGAAGAGCCCTGCTCCTGGCCAGGCACGGCATTCCACTCTGTGTTTCAGCATTTGGAGAAGTGCCGCTGAAGGCAGCCAGGGTGCAGCTACGCCCACAGCATCCAGATGGTTAATGTGGCCCCGTCAGTCGGCCACAGAGGAAGATTCTGGTTTCCATGGCAGCGGGCCCAGCTTCTCCAGACGTTCAGATATTCATTAAAAATAAATCCTTCCCAACATGTAGGCCGACAAACAAGCTTAAACAGATACGGAACATATGGATTTATTAATTCATCAAATGCAAACAGCCCCGCCTCATGTCGGGAGCTGCAAACTTGCCTGATGATGGCCGGCTCTGCAGAAGAGCCATGCTGTGGTGCAGTGCCATCGGGCAACGCCGAGCTGAACCTCACAGTGAGGTTATCCTGGGGGGCAGGATGCTGATTTACCCTAGGGGTGGGAGCAAACCCCCTCAGGGATGAGCACAGGACCTCCACAGGCGAGGCTCGCATCCTGAACTAGACCAAGCCCTCTTAACACCCTCTTCCACCTCCAATCACCAGGAGATGCCTATGGCAGTGAGAGCTCTTGCCACAAACCCAAAGCAAGGCTGTGCCATCCAAAGGAGCCAACAATAATAGGCAAGAGGAATTCCCATCCCAGAGGAACTCCAGACAAAACACACCCCAAGGCCAGAGTCGTATCCAACTTCTGTATTTAGTGGCTCTTTACAGAACTTGTTCCTTCCAAAATTGTTAAACAAAGTTCATCGATCCCATAGAAACTTCTGAAGTACAGTACAGGAGCCTAACAAAAACGTGACCGGTAATGTCCCGCTAGCTTTAATACAACAGGATTGCCATGTTCCAGACTATCCTAAGTGCTTCCTTGAATCCCGTTCCACTAAAGCTCCCACTAGCACAGGACAGAGAAGAGCAGCCAATGGTTGCGCCTCGACCTTCTGCAGCACAGTGGCAGGGAAAAGAGCGGCCGTGGGCAAGCTGGGACTGGCTGGGGCAAGGAGAGCCGTGCCTTTGTGGGGCTGCTTTTAGCATTGCTCGTCGACTACCACCTGAATATAAAAATACCTTCTATTCTGATAAAAATGTATACAGTGGAAAATGAGTCAATGCATAGCCTCAGGGCCTGGCGGGGGGGGCCCTCCCAGTGGCAGCCGCCTTGGGGGACAATGGCTGGAGGCATGTAGGCCGGGGAGAGGGCAGAGCAGCCCAGCACAGGCCGCCCCCGTGTCATTTAAAGGCATTTTGTTAGCAGAGGCTGGCTGGCCTGATGGGTTAGGAGGGTGGCAAGGAGCAGACCAGGATGGGTGCCACGGCCTTGCTCCTGTGCCTTGGCATGGGGTCAGTCCCAGCAAGCTGAAGCCTTATGGTGCTTTGCCCAGTTCAGGCCAGAGTTCACCCAGTTCAGGCAGGAGCCTGGTGTGACACCTCAGGGCTCGTCCTGGTTTCACCGGCAGCTACCGCAGTGAGGGGATGCTCCTCTTGCCCAGGCTCTCTCCCTAAAAAAACAAAAGTGCTTCAGCCACAGGAGCTGGCTGTGATGCTGAGAGCAGCCCTGAGCAGGACTCATTCCCCCATGGCGGGCAGTGCACGGTTTGTGGGTGTTCACCCCCAGGGCTCAGAGGCTCCATCTCTTCTTCCTTCCCAAATGGATGATGGCAGCACACAGGGACCCAGGACCCCACAGAGACCCGTCCCCAGGCAAACCAGAGCTGCCCCCAAGCATCACATCTGGGTACCTCTTCCTGTCTCACTCCTGAAAAGGCAGACCCAGGTTGCTTCCTTCGCTTTTTGGGTTCTTTGCTCTTCTTCCTTTGGGAGCTGGCAAGAACTGGCTGCTCCATCGCATATCAGGGGCTGCCACTGGGTTGCCGGCTGGAGGAAACACGAGGGACGGCGTTGGGACCATGCTACATCTTGTTCCAGAAGGCTATTGCAGACATTTCTACAACATATACAACCGCACGGGACATTCTGCGTCACAAAAGGTTTCAAAAAACATAAACCACCAGAACCAAATACATACTCGATGGCATCAAGGTTTTCACTTTAGAGTCTTCAGGGACTATGTCGCAGTCTCTGGCTAGGGCAGAAGCGATGCAGTGTCTTACAGACAGAGGTGGAAACCACTCGGCAAGAGTTTCTTAAATTTGGTCAGTCTCATAGTGCTTCTCGATGGCTTTCTCAGGAAGTCTTTTTTTTGGGAGGTTGGGGGGGGGTGGGATGGTTTTTTTTTTCCTTTCTTTGTTTTTTTTTAATCTCATCCAGTGGCAAACTACAAGACTTCAGTGTACATTTAATGACACGACTGCTACATCATCTTGATTTTATAGCTATCTTTAATATCAAAGCAGCTTAAGCTGTTAATAAATTCCAAAGTATCCTTTTATTAAAATATCTAAAAGAGGTCTATAAATATTTTTTGTTTGCTTGGTTTTTTTTTTTTTCCTTTTCTAAAATTGTTCCCAGTTTTTCATGTTTAAAACAAAGCTGGGGGGGGTAAGGGTTGGCTTTGTATAGGGGGCCCCCCCTTTTTCCATGGGCGCTCCCCTCTGTCGCGCCAGTCGCCTGTCACCTCTCGGTGCGTGCTGCATTTAACAAAATATATATATATGTGTGTGGGTGTATATATATATATATATTTAGGGTGGTGGGGTTGGGGGAGGCGTTCAGAACTCCCACTCAAGGGCCTCCTCACGGTTGGCGGCCCGCTCCAGGCGGTGGATGATGTTGTTGAGGTTGGCCATCTTCTCATGGCGCCGCTGGACACTGGTGCTGAGCCGGGGGCCGGGAGCCGGTGGCAGTGCCGGGGAGACCGGCCCAGCAGAGGACGGCCCCGGTGAAGCCGAACCAGCGAGGCCTGGTGATGAGGCTGCTGAGGGTGATGTTGGGGAGACCTCCAAGCTGCAACGGGATGACCCCGCAGAGGACTGGGAGCTGTCGGGGTGTGGTGGTGGTGGTGGGGGTCCCCCAGCTGTGGCACCAGCACGGCCTCCCCGCCGCGGGAAGCTGCCGGCGCTGGGAGCGGCAACGTGAGGGGCTGCCCCCCGCTCCTCCTGGGGAGGTCCAGTCCCTTCAGCCGCTCCGGCCGGGCTGCGTGAGTCCCGCCGGCGGCCCCAGCTGCCCACCTCCCCCTGCTCCTCCTTCACCTTCACAGGCACTGTGGCGCAGGGATGCTCGCCCTTCCCTAACACGGGTTTATGGTCCTCAGCATCCGAATCGGGGCTGGGGGGGGCCCGGCGCCCAGGAATGGCCACCCCACTGCTCTGCTCTGGATCCGTATCGTTGTCCTGCGTACCCTCCACCAACATCTCCCGGCGCATCCGTGACCTGCCAGGACACGACCGGAGGGTCAGCGCCCACCACTCATCACGCCATGCAGTGGTCACCCTCCTGCCTCTCAGAAAAGCCTCCAGCCTCAAAAACCTGATGGCAAACCCCACCTCAGAGGCTTTAAAAATGTATTTTTGGGAGAAAATCGTTGCCACTTGAACGCGGGGAAGGGATTTTGCAACACATTGGGCCACTTCCAGCCAAACTGACCCAGTTCTGCAAGTGTTTTTCACTATGAGGGCTTTTTTTGGTTTGTTTTTTAATATGTAACACAATTTTCAGAGGTTTATTTTAGGGCATCTGTGTTTACTGAGAGCCTGGGGGGGAATTTCCTGGAACCACGCAAGGGGAAAGGCTGTGGGTTTAGTCAATGTTTCACCAAAAACCCTGATTCTCCAACAAGCTCTCCCCCACACTACCCACATGATGATTTTGTGTGAAAAACCTCCACCAGCTTCCATGATTATTGGCCGCTGACTTTGGGCATCGGGGAAGGGGCACAACCCATTGCCTAGGCTCACTGGTGTGGATCTGGGGAGGATTCAGATGCTACATGTTCACCTGCAATGTTGCCCAAGGATGAAGCCTGTGCTGCACCTTGGGACCAGGCTGCTGTGGGGACAGATCCTGAGCTCCAGGAGCTTCCGTAAGTCATTTCCCCACCCACTGTGGAGCTCCAGCTCGGTGGCAGGTGGTGTTCTGCGCCAGTAAGCAGGTGGACACGACCACAGTAACCTCTTTAGCTGATTGACATGACTTGGTCAAGGTGGTTGACACCTCTTGACTACCCACTGGCTGCAATCCTGCACCTGGGGACCTCAGCGACCTCCCGTGGGTCTGCACCTCTCTGCCTAGGCAAGAGGGACTGAGGGGCCTGGAAGTGGAACAGTGACACCCCCATCCAAAGCCAAAACACCCCTACCTGTAGTTGTGGAACCAGTTGATGACGGTGTTGGTCTTGAGGTTGAGCTGGAAGGACAGGAGCTCAATGGTCTGCTGGGAGGGGTAGGGCTCCAGTTGGTAGGCTTTCTTCAGGGCTTCCTTCTCCTCCGGGGCCAGCACCACCCGTGGCTTCTTGATCTGGAGGAGGCTGAGGTCCTGTGGCTGTAGGCTGGGGCTGGCACACTCGGAGCGGGTGCTGGGAGACTCGCTGTCTGAGCCGGCACTCATCAGCCCATACCGACGTTTCAGGTAGGCTGCAGGAGAGGGACACCCAGCTGCACGCCGCTCAACCCCAGCCTGGGGAGACCCCTGCTCGGGTGGCACCCCAGACCTGGGGTGAGGAAGGGAGCTGCATCACCACACCCTCACCTTTCTTCTCCAGCTTCTTCATGTCACGCAGCTTCTCCACGTTGTGGGGGTCGTTGAGCCAGAGCTGCATGCGGACGAAGGGCTCCCTCCCCTTCAGGCTCAGCTTGTGCCACGGCTTGGGCCTGGAGAGGAGATCGGACACCGAGCCCTGCGTCAGGCCCAGGATGCTCTCCCCAAACAGCCGCTGGCCTGGCGGAGGAGAAGCAGAGGTAGTTAGAGCAGGGCAGAGCAGCGGTGTGGGCGCTGCAGCTCTTACCCCCCCCAAGAGCGAATGCACCCCATTTCCCAGGCAGCATCCTCCCCAGCACCCCGGGATCACCCCCGAACACCAGCAGCAAACCAGGTGGGGGTCTGCAGCTGTGGGAATTGGGGTGATGCATCCATGCAGCCTCACCAGCAGCTCCTGAAAACCTGGGCAAGGAGAGGGTCCGCACCTAAATTGTTGTCCGTCAAGACCTCCTTGACCTTCTTGGTGATGGAGTAGGTGTCCAGCTCAGGGGACATGGCGACAATCTCCTGGATGCCCACAGGTCCCTGACTGTTGGGGTACGTCTTCCCACCCAGCGCAGGTGTTGACCGGCTCTCAGGCTGCTGGTTTTCTTTGCTGCTCTCCAAGGCCAGGGTGAGGGGCTCCTGGCAGCCCTTCTCATGCTCAGCGGGGCTGGGAGGCGGCGAGGGGGATGGCTGGGGCTCTGCCGGGCTGGCTGTATGACACCAGGGGAAAGGGGTCAGCGGGGATGATGGGGTGGGAAAAGTGGTGAAGAGTGGTAAGGTTTATTTTGGGGGTGCCCATGGCTCTGGCCTCCAGTGGAGGGGGATGCTAGCCAAGTTTTTCCAGTGGTTATGGCAAAGTGGGGAGAGCCAAGGGAATAGTTACAAGAGAAACCACCACTGGTACAAAAACCCCTCATGACTTCTTCATGCCAGGCACAAAGTCAAGGAGTTTTGGTGTGGTTTTGCTTTTTTTATTAAACTAGCTGGCCTTCAAAGCCCCTTTCTGACAAAATAACGCCTGAGGAGCTGGGTAACAGCCCCAAATTGTCTAAGGAATGAATTGAGGGGGTTCAAATGGGTCAGATGCATCAGAGGAGAGGGGTGAAAGGAGCTTTCTAGGATGGGGGCGTGGGTCGTGGTGCTGGGAGAGCTCTCCCCAGTGCTGGGATGGGAGTAGGAACCATGGGGCAGACGCAGAAGTGCCAGGGGCACCAATGGCACATGGGGACTGCAGGGACAGAGGCGGCACTTACCCTGGGAGGGGGTCGGCTGCTGGCTGATGCCTTGTCCCAGCTGGTCGGTCAGCCAGAGCTGCATGCGGATGAAGGGCTCCCGACCCTTCTGTGTCAGCTTGCTCCACGGCTTGGGCCGCGACAGCATGTCACTCACGCTGCCCTGGGACAGCCCCAGCACCTAGGCACCATGCAGGTGTCACCCACCAGCACCAGGCTCCTGCCTGCCCTCCGTCCCCGTGTTGGGGAGGGGAAGCAGGCTGCCGCCCATTGCCATGCTCATGATCCCACGGCACATCCAGACCCCTCAGCCCCAGCTGTGGGTGCCCCTGGTGATGGTGGTGGGTCCCCCTGGGATACCCAATGGGCTGGGAGGATGGTCCCTGCAGGGACATGGCATTCCTGGTGGGAAATGCCACCAAGCATTTGGTGGTGGCCACTGGGAGATGGCTTGGGGTTGGGTCAGACCCTGAGGACTCAGAATCCTCCAAGGGGAAACTCAGCAGGGAGAGTGGGGGCCCTGGGGGAAAGCTGGCAGAGGCACAGATGGGCTCTGGGTCACGAAGCAGAGGGAAACACTGCCCCACCTGCCCCAACTTCTCCAGGCTGGTACCTTCTCTCCAAAGATCCTCTGGCAGATGCCATTCTTGGCCAGCTTCTCCTTGACCTGCCGGGTCAGCTCCAGTGTATCCACCTCCCTATACATGTACATCTCGTACTGCTCTGGTGTCAACGGCGGCACGGTGGGCTTCAGGGTCCGTGGCACATAGGCAGGGTAATAGGAGAGACGACCACTGGCTGCTGACTCCGTGCCAGCTCCCTCTGCCTTCATCTCCGTCAGCCGGTGGGGCTCATCGTCTGCAGGCAGCAGCTCGTCCTCGTTGGTGCCACCCTCACTGGGCTCGCCCCGCGGCCAACCCCGGCCGTTGGCCATGCTGGAGTAGCTCGAGGAGGAGGAGGAGAGTGAAGGAGAGACAGAGGTGTAAGGTCGGCTGAGCAGGCTCCGCTCTGATGCCCAGTGCTGGTCGAAGTAGGAGCCGGCATCACCGATCTCCGACTTCACCTTCCTGATGATGCTCTGGACAAAGGCAGCGGGAGAGAGGACAGCCAAGGGTGTCTGGGGGGGACCGGGGCTGGCCCTGCTCCCCTCCTCTTGCTTCACATAGGTCGGGACAATGTTTTGGCTGACGGCAGCTAGTGTGGAGCGTTCGGTGGGTGGCGTGTCCCCAGGGCGCCCGCTGCCCCCCGACTCCATCTCCAGCAGTGCCTGCTGCTGTGCCTGCATTTCCCGCCGCGCCTGCTCCAGGATGTTCTTGATGGCGTCCTCTGAGCTGCTGCCGCCTGCCCCATTGGCCACTGCCTGCGACACTGACGGTGTTTTGGGTTCACCTGCAAAGAGAATGAGTGAGGGGAGCCTCGAGGCACAGCAGCTAGCGCTTTACCACATGGTTGTAATTTAAAATCCAGGAAAAAAAGGGATTTTAGCCCAACTGAGCAGATCACAGAATCACAGAATCACAAGGTTGGAAAAGACCTTTAAGATCATCAAGTCTAATCGTTCCTGTCCTATGCTAACCCATATCCCTAAGTACCTCATCTTCCTGTCTGTTAAACACATCCAGGATCGGTACCTCAACGCCCTCCCTGGGCAGCCTGTTCCACATCCCCACAACTCTTTCAGGGAAGAACTTTTCCCTAACATCTGATCTGATCCGGCCTTGGCGCAGCTTGAGCCCATTGCCCCTTGTCCCATCTCCTGTCCCCTGGCTGAAGAGACCATCACCCACCTCTCTGCACTCTCCTGTCAGGTCAGTGTAGGCAGTGATAAAGTCTTCCCTCAGCCTCCTCTTCTCCAGGCTGAACACCCTCAGCTCCCTCAGCTGCTCCTCAGAGGATTTGCCCTCCAGCCCCTCCCCCAGCCTGGTTGCCCATCTCTGGACTCACTCAAGGACCTCGATGTCCTTATGGTGAGGAGCCCAGAACTGGACACAGCACTTGAGGTGCAACGTCACCAATGCTGAGTAAGGGGGCATAATCACCTCCCTTGCATGGATACCCCACACAAGCGCAGCTCAGAAGGACCAGCAGCACCCGCAAAGCAAAAGCTGCAACACCCCAGCTCCAAACCAGCTGCTTTTTTGACGACTGCAGAATAAATCCCATTACCAACGATGGCAATAGACAAACATGTTTGTTTTCCCTGTCTGTTTTTCCACCGTTCCCGTCTAATTTAATTCTCTGGGATTCTGCTTTCTCAGCAGACTACCTGTTTTAATGTATTTCATTTCTTGTAATTGACTGCGAGCGCAGCTGCTTTAATGATTCCTCATGCCAGATGGATCGCGCATCCTCATTTAATCATCTGGTTTGGGGCAGGGAGGGGAGGAAAGGGGAGACCCAAAGTTTCTGAAAGCCCAGGCACTGATGCTGCTGCGTAGAGAGCCCTCCATCCCCAACAGCCTTTACCAGCAGCATTCCTTCCCACCATGCCCCAAATCCCTATGGATGTCGGTGGGATAAACACCAAATAAAGCCCATTCTGGCTCTGCTGGGGGCTTGGCCACCCTCCCGAGACCACTCAAATGCCAGCACCCACCTCCCTTCTGTGACTCGATCTCCTTCTTTGCCTGCTCCAGGATGCTTTTGATGGCGTCGTCAGAGCCAGTCTCTGGTGTCCGGATCCTCGGCGTGATGCTACCTGATCAAAGAGGCAGGAGAATGGCTTTGTCACCAGTACTGGTTTTACAAGCTCCGCTTGTATGTCAGGAAGTATTTACCGCTCCTCATGTTGGGTTATTTTTAGGGATGTTGGTTTTAAGACAAATGTCACTCCCAATTAGTTTCCAGCTGGAGTGCAGGGAGCCCCAGCAGAGCCCCCAGGGAGCTCTTGCCTCCAGCGTAGCATCTCCCAGTCACCTCGCTGGCCCGAGGGGACCTGCTCCTCACAGGGTGCTGAGTGGAGTCACAGGGACCACGCTGCCCATCCCTGACACTGTGCCCTCCCACAAGCAATGGGTTGATGCTGGATTGCAACCAGGGGGTTAATTAGAGGCCCCCACTCCCCAGGTTGAAACGCCCGCAGATGCATGGACCAGCATCACTCCATCCAGGTGCCACCACAGGGACCTGAGTGACCAGCCACTGCTGCTGCCACTGCTGAGACAGGGCCAGAAGCCGCTGTCCCCAGAGCCAGGTGTGCAGACGGCGGGGCGTTACCACTGAGGCCCCATAGCACTAAGACTTCATTATTTTAACAAAATATTCCCGAGTACATTGATTCATATGCCACGAAACAGCCTAATGAATAATTAAATGGCACTTGTCAGAATAAATGAGTAAAGCACATCCAGGGACGTGGCTTCCACGATGGGTTGTTGTTAATTGCTATCATTTGCTGAGGCTCCATCCCCACTGGTGACCAGCTCCATCCCACCCTGTGGCGAGTCAGGGGACCACTGGGGATAATCCCCAAGTGCCACCAGTGACTCCATGTGACATCGCTGCCTGTCTTGCCGGCACTGATCACATCCCCACTGTGGCTCAGGGCACCCTGGGGGTGCTGCCAGGATGCACTGGGAGGTGATCCCAAGGCACCACTTGCAGCATCCCAGAGCAGGACCCATCGGCCAGGGCCACCCCAACCACTCACCTCTCTGGCGCACCTGGATAGTCCTCAGGGCCAGCACGTTCTGCTCATCAGAGAGGAACTGCTTCATCTTGATGAACGGCTCCTTGCCCTTCACTGTCAGCTTGCGCCAGGGCTTGGGCCGGGCCAGGATCTCACTGACGGAGCCCTGCGACAGCCCCAGCACATAATGCCCGAAGACCCTCTGGCCGATGTTGTGCTTCAGTAGCTGCTCCTTCACCTGGAAGGCGATTTCGGCCGTGTCCAGCTGCTCCTCCTCGGCAGAGCTGCCGGCGCTGCCCTCGGATTGCTCGCTGGGTGGGCTGGCGGCGCTGGCGGTTGGCAGGGTGCCAGGGGGCACGGTGCTGCTTTTGGCCCCGAAGAAGGTGGAGGGGAATGGTGGCCCACCCCCAGAGCTCTCAGTCTTGTAGGCAGGTGGTGGGAGGTGGGAGGTCTTGGGGTCCCCTGAAAGCCGCTCGCTCCCCGGGAAGGGGGACAGCGAGAAAGTCCGGGGGCCATCGGGGGCCGGGACGGGGGCAGGCAGAGGTGGGAGGGGAGTGGGGGAGGCAGGTTCGTCTGCTTGGGTGTGCTGGGGGGATGGGTATGGCTGCTCCATGCCCAGTGAGTCCTTCCCCGACTCGTCTTCGGAGTGATCCTCCTCTAGAGATGAATGAGACAGAGGGAGACGCACTAGAGTCCCCCCAGCTGGCAGCCACAGTGTGGCGTCACAGCGAAGCATCTCCTGCCTCAGTTTCCCCAGGTGGCATCCCACCCCTTGTCCAGCCCCCTGCCCCACCGCTGGCTCTGGGCTCCTTCTCACAGCCAGGGTGAGATCCAGCCCTGCAGCCCACATTCCCAGGGATGCCGTGGGATCCAGGGACCCTACCAGTGCTGGCCATCAGGCTGGGCTTCTCCAGCAGGTACTTCTGGGAGGGGTAGAAAGCCTCCTTTCCCAACAGCAGGGCCTCCTCTGCCTTCGATATGCTCTGCAAGGAGCCAAGCCGAGATGGGAAAGGGCAGCAGAGCCGCCGGCAGCAGGGCTGGAACGTGCACCCCAGCCCGGCGAGCGTATTGGCACGCACCACAGCACTTGCCTGGGGAAGGCTGCAGCTGGCGGAGGCCACCTTCATCGCCTTCAGGATGCTGGGAGGGAGACAGGGGTTGGGGGGGGTGACTCGGCGGGCATGGCTTCTGGAAGGGTGCCATGGGTGCCAGTGGCAACCGGCCGGCCAGGGGACAGGCAGGCAGCAGCTCTGGATGCCAGTCGAGCCGTACCTCAGCTCTGTTTTGATCTCCTCGTAGTCTGCCTGCGCCTGCAGCTTCTCCTCCAGCTTCTGCGGAGCAGAGGGGGGGAGTCCTCGCAGCCGGCTCCTGGCACACACCCAGCATGGCCGTACCCGCGCACCCCCTCCCTGGTAAGCCCCCAGTCCCCATGGGCGCACCTCGATGGCTTCATTCTTGGCAGCCAACTGCCCCTCCAACTCGGCAATCTGGTTGGCAGAGGACTCCTCCAGCTCCTGCAGCGAGCTCTGGAGGTGCTGGACATCCTTCAGGAGCCGCAGGATCTCCCGGTCCTTGGCAGCCAGAGCCACCTCCAGCCTCGACCCTGAGCACATGGAATAGTTCACTTTGTCCTGCTGGGAGAGGGGACACCATCAGCTCCTGGCTGCCCAACATGGGGACAAGGGCCACCCTTCCCATCAGACACATCCCTGTGGGGAGCAGATGAGCCCAGGCCTCTCAGCCCTGCGGGACGGGGATCCAGGCTGATGTGCCCCTGGGCAGTGACAGGCCCTTCCTCTGCCTCTACAGGTCTCCCAAGTATTATGCTTGGTGTTATGGGGGTGCCTGTCCCCTCTCCCGGTAGAAGCCTGGGGCTGCAGGTAGGGCATGGCCAACAGGACCATCCCATGCTGAAAAAAGCCTCAGTCATGGGTGTTTTCAGGCTGGCTCCCAAACACAGTGGGCGCACACAAAAGCAAAAGGGTACTCCCGGACACAACGGGATGCTCCTGAATACCACAGGATGATCCTGACCTAAGGTGCTCCTGGCTGCTATGGGGATGCTCTTAGTTACACTTGGATGCTCCCAAGTGCAACGGGATGCTCTTGGCATTGACAGACGCTCCTGGCTGCAATGAGGTGCTGCCAGCCATGAGTGATGGGGTGCTCCTGGCCACGATGGGGTATGGCCAGTTTCAGTGGGGTGCTGCTGCCCCCAGGGGGTGCCCTCACCCCAGCAGCGCCCGGTGGGGAGCAGCAGGCCAGGCGGAGGGAGCTGTTCACGGCTGCCAGTTGCTCCCGCAAGCTCTCCACCTCCCTCTGCGCCGCCTCCGCTCGCTGCAAGAGAGCAGAGAGACCGCATCAGGCCGAGCACCCATGGCTCATCACAGAGCAAGGCTCTAGGACCCGTGCCTCTCCTGAGCATACCGCTCTCACCATGGTCACCGTGAGACCCCGATGTGGACCTCAACTCCGCACATCCATTCCCAGTGCCCATCCCTGGGCACCAGCAGCTCACCTCTGGGATGCTGCCTCTTTCCACCCAAAAGGCCATATTTACATGCAAATTGGTCACTAAATCTCTTTTATTATCTCTAGACATTTATTTGTACCTACACTTTCAGAATGAAGTAAAACTCTGGAATAGGAACAGATAAGATCAGGAGCAATTATGCAAAAACTCAGCACCAGGCTGGTGTGAGTCATGCCCTTAAATACCCAGGAGGTGACCGACATCAGCTCCAGCAGCCAAAGTAGAGCCCAGTGGGAGCACAAACACACCAGTGACCTCAACAGAGGACAAGGGGTCCCACTGGGCTATTCAGAGGAGCTGTGAGGCCCAGGACACCAGAGGTCCCCTTTATAGGGCTTCCCAGTCCTGGAGCCTGGCCACACTGTACCATTTTTGGGGGACAGACATCCAGAGCATGGCACGTGTTGGGTGGGGAGCCCTGCGCTGGCTGGGAACTAACCTCCTGGCTCACCTGGTTGGCTTTTTCAAGGTTCGTCATGATCATGGCTACTTCATCCGCCCTGCCATGAGAAAGTAAGAGGTGTCAGCCAGTGTGGAGCCAAGGGGCACAGCCCTCTGCGGCCGGTGGGTGCTCCTGCCTTAGGTTTAGGGACTTGACTTGGGATGCTGCTGCAGTTGCTTAAAGTATCTCAGCTCCTCAAGTCATGTAGCAGCACCGCAGGGCTGTCACTGGCTCAGCATCTGACACACAGACAGCCTCCAGACAAGGACTGAGCATCACTAGCAACTTACTTGGACGCAGCTTCCTCGTCGTATTTACACCGCAGCTCCAACAGCTCTGTCTGGGTGGCCTTCAGCGCTGGAAGAGGAAGAGGATGGTGAGCTTCAGGATAGGAGCTCGGTCCACCTCCCTCAGCCAGTAAGCCCTGCCCTGGTTCTCCTCGTACCTGCATGGAGCACCTTGATCTTCTCCTCTGCCTCCCCCAGCCGAGCAGCCAAAGTGACCTGTGCTTCCTGCAGCCCCCTGCAAGAGAATGATGTCAGAGACATGCTGGCCACATTACAGCCCTGCTGACCCCCCAGCCGGGGCACACTGAGACCCTCTCACTGCATCCCCATCAGAGCTCAGTGATGCTGTGGGGAAAGACCCTGCACGTGGACACCGGAATGTGCTCAAGCTGTTACCCCCTGATGTTAAGGGGATTATTGCCCCCAGTGTAAAAAGATTCACTTTGGGCTGAAAATAGTCCTGATCCCTGTGGCTGGAAACCCTCCGATGGTGGGGGGGAGGAGGGAGAGGGAGGATGGCAGCCCACCCCCGCCTGTAGTTAATTGGAGGGGGGAAGCAATCAGGGAAAAGTTATTCTGCATTATTTATAGCCTGCATTTGCCAGGAACTTACTCGCAGAGATCTGCAATTTAGGGTTTAAAGATTCCTCATTTGTTTCCCGGTGCAGCGCGTTAAGGAATAACAATGAAGGCACCGGGAAAGCCGGGAGCCTCCAAATTAAAAGGCCATTTAATGAGCTTCATCCCCCAACCTGGATTTAACCTATTTGTCCAGGCAAAGCCATGTGCCAGGGAGATGGGATGGTGTGAGGGGTTGGCAGGAGGGATCTACTGGGGACTCTGCCTGCGCCTGCCGCTGCCCAAAATCTGCCTGGGAGCAGGGATGGATGGACAGAGGGATGCTTGGAGTGCCCAAGACTGTGGACTTCCAGACTGGATGTGTCCATTAGCAACCCAAGACCACAAAGGAAAGTAGGAGCAGGATAGACAGACGGACAGGATGCCCCCATACAGGAGCAGTGATAGAGCCACATGTGTGTATCCCCAGCACCCCCAACAACCTTGTCTGCGGTGAGGGAAGCCCCGTCCCCGGTACTCACGTACTTTTGCTTTTCTGCCTCATTTCTCTGCAGCGAGGTTTCTGCGCACGGCGCTTTGCCGTCGATGCTGGAGAGCGGGGACTCAGCTGCTGCCGTGAGCCCGGCCGCTGGCGACGTCCCCTCTCTGCGCTCTGCGGGGGGACACGTTTCACACAGTCCTGCTAGGTACAGCAGCAGTGGCTGCTGGGGACAATGAGCCAGGGGGCAGGATCTGTCCCTCAGGCCCCTTGAACCCCAGGGATGCTCAGAGGCGTGTGGGGGGACCCAGCTGGGGATCACCGCTGCCAGCCTCGTCTGATGGGGCAGCCAGCATTGGGGGGTACCTTTGGTGCTGACAAGCTCCGGGTGCTTCTTCCAAGGGTGACTGAGGTCCTTCAGGGGGTTGTTTTCAGGGTCGAGGCGCTGGAGCTGCTGCAGCCGGTCCTCCAGGCTCCGGGCAGCCTCCAGCACAGGACCGGGGTCTGCAGGACATGGGGTGAAGTGGTGAGCGGCAGGGATGCCCACCCCCATCCCTCTCCCACCTCCCTGGGGACCTACTGCCCACCCTCCTTACCACCCAGCCCAAGACAGCCTCCTTCAGCACCCTGCTTAAAACCAAAGCATGTGGGTGCCATCGCACCCCTGGGACACCCAATGGTGCCACCCCTCCATCCTGTGCTTTTCATCACCAACCCCGAGGGATGGAGGTTGCCCTGACCAGTTGGGACTGCGTGGGAGCATCACCTCCCCGAGCGAGCCGGTGGCTCCCGCAGCACCGGTGTCCCCGGTGCCGCCGGCCGGTTCTGGGTGCAGACAATGGCGGTTTGTGCCGAGGTAAGCAGGTGCATTCAGAGCCGTCCGTCTTCCCTCTGTCAGCATTACACCATCATTAGCTAGTGTCTGCTCAGCAGGGTGTGCCATTATGTCTCCCAGGGCTGATGTAATTATACATTGACATAATTAACCCAGCAAGCCCATTAAGCAGGCCAGCTAAAAATTCATCTATAATTATTTGTTGTGTGCATGCTAATGAGTCCATCTGCACTGCCATTGTACAACATGAACAAATTAATTTACAAGTCTGGATTTTTTAATAAGTTCAAGAAAATGCCTCCTATTGAGCCAGGTTAATATCAGTTTGGGTTTTTTGGGTGGTTTTTGGGTTTGGTTTGGGATTTTTTTGAGAAAAGAGAGGAAAGAAAATAGATTTAAATTCTCCAGGGCCAGAAAGTTAGGGAAACAGGGAAGTGGGACAGAGTTGGGCACACTACTGTACGTGTGGCATGCATCTGAGGGTAAAAATAATAGGGATGATGGGAAAAAAAAAATCAAACAACTGGCTGCTTCTTCTCCAAACGGGACACACAGCAGGGCTCCTATGCAGCACATCCCCAGCTGAGACAGCAGCGGTGCAGGATGAAGGGATCCTGGCACTACCATGGCTGTCCCGTGGGATCTGGCAAGTATCCAGTGTGGATACTCCTTGGAAATGAGCAAAGCTAAGAAATTAAGCAAAGCTCCCCTCCCAGAAAGTGTTTGTGGGTCCCCTGGAGCCATCCTTGTCCTTTCATCCCACAGCATCACTACCATGGGGTGCAGCCCCCCCACCAAAGCACCTGTCCCACTGCTTCCCAGCATGACCAGTGTCTGCCAGACCCCAAATGCTAATGCTGAGAGCCCCTGGACCATCTTTCCCTGCAGGGAACAACCCCCTTTTTTCCACTGGATATCACAGAGATCCTGTGGATGAGCTGGGATAGAAGATTTGTGCCCAGAGCTCGGCATCGGACTGGTTCCCCAGCCAACAATGTGGGATCGTGCCATCAGAGGGTGTCACGGCAATGCAGCACAGTCCCAAACCAGACTGGATGCTCTCACAGCCATTAATAACACCCATAAGTATGCGAGCTGAGATAACGATACGGCTAATTAAACCCCACACTCCAGGGCTCCAGCTCACAGGCTACAGGGGCCAGGCATCCCCCCCACGCTCCCTTGGCCCCAGGGGCATTGGCAGGAGGCTCTGTGCCAGCCTGCGAGCTGCCTCTGCAGAGATAAATGCCAGGGCAGGCCCTGCCTGATCCATGCCAGCAGCTCCTCTCACCCCTGTGATGAGAAATAATACAGGAGGAACTGGCCTGAGCAACAGGACTTTCCTCTGGTTGGTGTTTTCCTGCTTGCGAGCTGCCGCCCCGTCACTGAAATACAGCTGGGGCAATTCCCTGCTGTGGGGCTCTCTGTTTGGAGCTAGCATCCTGGGGTGAAGTGGTCAGGAGTGGAGCTTTTCCTTTCTAAAAGAGGAAGCTGTGCTCCGGCTCCACTCCCTACATCAGCTGAGGCAGTGCTGATGTAAAACACCTGGCTGGATTAATTACATCGTACTAATGATGCTGCCCAGTCACCAGGAAAGCACTTGTCCTCGGCTGCTGGTCTGGCTCCACCACCACATGGTGAGGTGTTTGGATGTGCCATGTGGTTGCTAGGACCAGTCACCATGCTGACACCATGCTTGTGCTGTACTTGCACTGTTAAACAGGTCAGAGAAGACGGCACTACCACCACAGCCGAGCGGCAGAGCAGCTGTGAGCCCTACCGCGGTGGTGATTCACTGAGGACGCAGTTGGGTGTCTAGTGATGTGAGAGAAGCATGTGCCAAAACAGGACCTAGGGGTGCCTGCCACACATTCCTGCGCTGCGTCCATCTGCAGCAGCTCCCGGGGACTGCGGCACGGTGGCTCCCATCACTGTCATGGTTGGCTCACGCTGACCCATGTGCCAGCAACCCTGTGCCACATGGCAAAGACCTGCTTATCTACCACTCTGTATGCTTGCCCCCTATATACACATAGATTTTTAAACACACACACACACACACACACACACACACACACACACACACACACACATATATATATTTAATTTTTTATATCAAGTGCTGCCACTAGCTGGCGTCATTGGCTGTCCTTTAGCAGCACCAGCAGTGCTGCAGCAGGAACACCGGCAGCAGGCTGGGATCCCTCCTGGTGCCTCCAGCCCCCGCACAGGGAAGCGGGTGCCAGGGGCCTTTCCCCATGCTGGAGGGAGTCTGGGCCTTCAGCTGACCCGCTCCCAGACATTCCCATCACAGCTTGGCACAGCTGCTGCACAGCCACTGGAGCAGCCTGAGGCACTGGTGCAACAGTAGAATGGGGCAGGAAGGGTCCCATGCTCAGCACCTTCCAGTGAGCGTGTGCAGTGCCAGGGAACACCTGTATCCCTGGGTACAGCAGCTCATCCCACTGCTTGACCCAGCCATTGGTGGTGGTCTCTGTGCCAGTGACTGAGGTGACATCATCTCCATGCTGCTGCCTGGCTCCCAGAGGAGCACAGGGCATCCACAGTAAACCCATGGTATACCCACAGGGTACCCACTGTACACCTATAGTACATCCATGGTACATGCATGGTGCGCCCACGGTATACCCATGGTACACCCACAGGGCACCCACGGTACACCCACAGTATACCCATAGTACACCCACAGTGCATCCACGTGCACCCACAGCACATCTGCAGTGCCATCACCTCTCCCACCGGAGCAGCGCCTCCTGCACGGCCCCATCCCAACCTGCCGAAACATTCTCCGCCAGCGCCCTACAAATCCCTCCACGAGTCAAAGTCAGCCTTAAATCAAATCATCCCCAACAACAATGACATTAATTATGCTTTTAACACATTTTACTGCTTCCCCCCCTTCCCTTCACGCCACATCTGTGTGAACAATATCCCAAAGATTTACGGTTTTCTCCCGTAATTACAGACACACAGCCAGCTCACTTATCAAAATACTTGCTGAGCAATCAGGCTCCGTTACAGTCTCTGCCAGAGATTTGTGTTGACAGCAGCCATTCAAAGCAAAAAAATGTTGAATCAGGACTTATGCGGTGCTTGTAAAGTATTCCACAAAGAGTTCGCCTGTCGAGAGACACACGGACACAGAACAGACAGGGACACAATGGCGGGAGGATTTGGGGAGCGGGAGGGGAGCAAGAGATGGACGGATGCTGTGGGGTTGCTGTGGGAGGAAGGATGCAGAGAGCATAGGGGAGCAGGTTTGGGGCACGCATGGATCTGTGTGCGTGCATCCCTGTGGATCTGTGTGCATGCGTGTGCAAGCAGGAGGAGCGCGGTGGGCGAGCGTGGGGAGTGAAGATAACTGGGTTCTGGAAACGGAGCTGACATTTGGTTCTTGTAGCACAGGAGGAAATTTAATGAGGACAAAAATATGTCTCCCTAATTCCCCTAAGAAATCATTAAAACATTTTGTTATTCCTAAATGTCTGGAAAATGAATTAGTGGCCCTGCAGGAGCCCTTCTGCGCATCTTCAGCCATTTGCAGCTCTCCATCCTCACCATGCCGGGGGATGCTCTGTGCACCATGCCTAGCACGACCAACACCCCTAGCTCAGAGAGCAGCAGAGCCCATGGTGAGGAATGGAAAGCAATGGGCAGAGGGGTCTCAGTCCCTCACCCCTTCCTAGCACTGACTCCACCAACACAAGCCTCGGGGGGGGCTGCCCCGTGCCTCAGTTTCCCGCACTCCCAAGACTTCAAGCGGTGCTGTGGACAAGGCAGTGATACCCCATCCCGGTGGTGAACCAGGGAAAGCCGTCCCTGAGCCGCGGCCGGTGCCAGGAGCTGCGCTGCGAGCCGGCGCTCAGCTGTTTCGGTTAACTTACCGTCAAAAAGACAACTGGGGATAGCCGCAGTGTTATTACAAGGGCTGAGCAAATGTATTCCTTTCCTAATGTCAAGATGCATTTGGCTCAGGGGCTGAAACACAGCGATGGCAAAAGCTGTTTCCACTCCTCTCTTCGGCCGGTATTTCCAGAGCACCATGCGCGAGCGGAGGTCGGCGATGCCAACTGTGCCGGGGGGCCGGCAGCGCTGCCGCGGTCCTTGCTGGCTCCTCTCGGCACCAGTGCCGGCACGCGACTTGTTAGGCAGCCAGGTCGCCACCGTGTTGCTTACCTGGAGCTTCAATTAATTGCTTGTAAACGCTGAGGAAAGCCGTCTCAGCCTCCTTGCTTCTCTTACTAAGTGCAATCACCTGGAGGGAGATGGAAAATCGGGGTGAGAGATGGGTTCCGGGGGTTGGGAATCCGTGGGACCAGTGTCACAACTGGCACACGGGTTGTCATCATGTCTGTCCCCCCACTTCCCCAGCACAGCTCTGTGCCCACTCCGTGCCCTGCACAGCCGCTCGCCGCCTTCGGCTAAACTTCTCGTGCCGCTGCCATGTCACATCGCCCTAAATCATTGATGTGCTCTGAGTAAATGAAAATTATAATTTAATGTCAGCGCTTAAATAAGAAATAAAGAAGCCAGCCTGTTGTTGTGCTTGCCGGGACAGAGACGGCACATGGCCCTCCCCAATACGGCATGGCTGGGTTGATGCCGTGGGCAGAAGCGATGCTCATGCCAGCCTCCTGCACCAGGACCAGGGTGTTATTACACCTCGTCCCCCTCAGTTGCAGGTGGCAGGGTGCTGGCGATGCTCATGCTGGCCTGGCAGCGTGGAGACAGCGCTCTGCATCGCTAATAACCGAACAACATATTAATCTGCCATGCGCTACCATCCAACATTTATGAGCATGAATCATTTACTCCCCTTAATTTTTCAAGGTGTGACGACACCTTGGGGTGGGGGCTGCTCTGCCCACTTTGTTCGTCAAATGTCCCCTTCCCACTCAGCCCCACCTGCAGCAGATGGGACAGGGGTGCCAGTGGCACACATAGACTTCCATGTCCCTGCCAGCCTGGGTGTAGGAGCGAGGGATGGAGACGACTCATTCCCCAGCCAGTAACTACCTAGTTTGATCCGGTTTGATCCAAACTGGGTGGTTTGGATGGTAGAAACTACCCAGTTTTGATCCAGTTTGATCCAAACTAGGTGCTTTGGATGGTAGAAACTACCCAGTTTTCATCCAGTTTGATCCAAACTGGGTGCCCATGCCAAGCCACTCACCCAGCACTCAGTACTGGCAAAAACACCATCACCAATGGCGGACTAGTCAATTAAACCACTTCCAAGCCACCAACAAACAACTACTCCAACCGAGCCTGAACTTTGCACCTCATCCCAGTGGCAGCTCTCGCGACGGAGCATCTTTTCCCTCCACCTGCCTCCTTCGTGTCGGTGGAGCTCCCACCTCGCCCCGCCAGCCCGGATCGCGATTGCTTGTCATTCAAACCCAAAGCAAACCGCTCATTTGTAATCCAGCAGCCACCCGAGCAAACCGCCTTCTCCTTCCAAGCTTGCAGGCACTGGAGCACAAAGATCATTTTTCTATTGTTAAAATTGTATAAGCTGGGCTTTTTATAGCGTCTCGTACACAAACCTACTTTCTCGGCACTGCGTTTCCAGCAGAGGAGGAATTTGGGGGCTTTTCTTCAGTGTTCTGCAAAGAAATGCTTGGCTTCAGGGTGCTTTAAAATAATAATAATAAAGTGGGGAGGAGAGGAGGGGTGAGGGGAGGCAGCAAGCCAGCAGCGAGCAGCATCGCCTGTGTATTGCAGCAGGATGGTGTTTGTACCTGCTGAATTTCCCAGCATTTGGGGGGTCTGTAAGGATGTGGAGACACAGCAGTGGTCTGTAGTGTCAGCCCTGTGTGACATGCCCTGCTGCCCCACATTTCCCACAACCTTTGGATTTTGCGAAGGATTGGAGCGGGCATGGCCTATTGGCACAGCTCTGCCACAGAGATGCCTGGACCCACTCAAGCTTCATCTCCCCTGAGATGGTGTTGACTGAAGGGTGCACATCAAAGAGCCAGCCCAAATACACCCTCTGCCCCCTCGCACACCCTTGACCTCATGGGAAGGAGCTGGCCTAGCCCCCTGAATCGGGCTGTTTCTGCTGAATTTTATCCCTGAAGTCACACCATCAAGACAAAAACACTTTTCAAGGGGAAACTTGGGCACCTTTCCCTCTCCTTAGTGATCCCAGTGATGATCCTGGCACTAGGAACACTGTGGCTCCATGGCACACAGGGCCCCACAGCATCCCCCCGCAAGCTGTGGTCCTGCAGACCTCACCTTCCACAGCCACAGGCTTGTAAGGAATGGAGCTGGATTTCCTCCTGGCTCACACAAGGGATCGATCGGCTGCTCATCCCACCTCCACCTTCCCACCCAGTAATAACTGGCTCTTTAACTGGAGCCACGGTTTGCTGATGGGGTTTTTGGGGGCCCCTGCACCAGCCCCATTTCCTGTCCCATCATCTTCAGCCCATCGCGGTATCAGGGCAGGACAGCGAACCGGGCATCCGCTCTGCTCTTTCAGAGTCCTACTAAACTTCAAGGAAATGTCAGTGGGGAAAAAAAAAGAGGTATTTTAAATTTTCAGCGACCTTTTCCAGCCGGGGATAATTCACCAAAATGCCAGCGGAGATTCCTGCTGGAGCAGCTCTGAGTCCTGAGCTCACCCCAGCCCTGAAACTGCTGCTATTCGTCACATAGAGCTGAATAAACCCCCAGAAAAACAAAAATCCTAAAATCAAGGTTTTGTAGACAAAACCCAACCCCAAACGGGACAGAAGCTGAACCAAACCCCAGGTTCCCGTCTGCGAGGGCAACATCACCTGCACGGAGAGGAGAAAATCACTAAAAACGGGGGAACTGAATGTCCCCTGACACCAACCCCAGCTCGATGGCAGCAGGATGGTGCCATCCCTGCTCGCCTCCCTACCGCAATGCCCGCTGGCAATAGCAAAACCCGCCGCCAAGCGCTCTCCCTCCACCCGCAAAGCCCTCAGCAGCCAGCAGCGAGCTCTGCCTCCACGTTCCGTATCGACATACTATTAATTTCTATTTCCAACCCCCCCTGTCTCCCCATCTCCCTCCGTAGTATCCACGGGCTCAAGGTGAGGCACGGCAGCAGCGCGGGATCGCCGCCGCGTGATGAATTACATTTACGCGCCGGGTCCTTTTCATGGCTGGTGACTTTCCAGCAAAGCAATTATCACTGTAGAATGCGTAATAGCCTAATTAATTACTATTGTCAGGCTGGCCTCTGTGCCATGATTATACCTTCCGAAGCCAACTTTTTAAACATTTGGAAGCAGAAATATTATTATAATTGACTGACAAAATGGTAAAACTCCCCCGGCGCAGCCGGTCCTCCTCCCCAGCATGGCGGCAAAGGACCGACTGTCTGAGCATCTCCTCTCCAAAGGCGCGGGATTTGCATCGCACCGGCGGTGAGTTTATTCTTATATCCATGAGATCAAGTGCAGGATAAGTAGTGGGTTATTTCCATCTAAATACTGGTGGCAGTAAACCACAAATGAGCTCTTTTTCAGCAGAGAAGAACAGCTGTCAGGGGAGAAAGCGGCAGCAGAGACCCCAAATGTTGAAGAAAACTGATGAAAAAATTCATTCAAGCCTTCGCTATTTTCCTCTGGTTTTTTGCTGATGTGTAAAGAAGTCGGGGAGAGTGGGAGGGCTGCGGAGGGGCGAGGGGGGAGAGCCCAGGAGGAGCTTCTGTCTTGGGGGAGAGCTCTGGGTGGTGGTGCTGAATCCCCCCCATGTGGGACCAGCCATGTGCCAGGGAACCCCTGCTTCGTGCTGGGGTCCTTCACTACCTTCCCAGTGACCCCCATCCAACCGTTTCCCGAAACCCATCCTGCCTGGGCACAAACCCACTGTGTATGCACACAGACCCGCTGCACATGGGCAATGCCATTGGTACACACACACTCATCACAGACACCCCATACCCATCGCACACCCACAAAACCCTATTGCACACCCTCCAAACCCATCAGACCCCCCCAGACCCACTGCACTCCCAACCCCATTGCACACCCCCAGACCCATTACAGACACCCCCAAACTCATTACAGACATTCCCAGACACATCACAGACACCCCAGACCCATGTCATTCATCCCCAGATCCATCACATACACACACAAGCCCACCGCACATCCCATCGCATACACCCCAAACCCATCAGAGACACCCCCAGGCCCATCACAAGCCCCTGCAAACTCATTGCAGACACCCCCAGACCCATGTCATTCACCCCCAGACGCATCACACACTCACACAAGCCCGCTGCACACCCCCAGGCCGATTGCATACACCCCAAACCTAACAGAGATACCCCCAGGCCCATCACGAGCACCTTCAAACTCATTGCAGGCACCCCTAGACTCATCACAGACATCCCCAGACCCATCACGGACACTCCAGACTGTCATTCACACTCAGACCCATTGCACAACCCCCCCCAGTCACACACTCCTTCCACCTCTGCACCCCCCCCAACCCATTCCTCCAAAGGCAGGAGCGGCTCCCAACATTTTCACAAGACCGAAAAGCAATTCACGTCAAGAAGATCAATAATATAAAAATAAAGCCTGAGAATTCTAGTTAAAGGGAATGTCCCAGAAATATGTTGTTCACGTTCATGATTTGGAGATTAAAAAAAAAAAAAGGAAAAAAAAAAAAAAAGGATCAATAGAAGTTCTTCAGATGATGTTATTTCTAATGAGCAATATACTGAGCCTGCTGCAAATAACTGCTTAACGGAGGGAAACAGACACCACCACCCCCCCGCATTAATAATTTACTATATAAAGCATAGGATCCCGAACGCAAGAAAATTGCTGCTGGTTCTTAATTTTGTTGTAATAGTTCCTGACAAGTTCAACGACGCTTTGGCCAAGCTCCTGAGAGCAGAGGCAGAGAACGTTCAGCTCGTTAGGCTATTGCCCCCCTCTTTTCCTTCATCACATCCCATCTCTTCCCTTTCTCAATGCTGCAGGATTTCTTGGCTCAAGCCCCCAGCAGCAAGCAGGGAAAATATTTCAAGCTTATTTTACCACCTCACCAATATAATTTAAAGCACTTTCCCATCGCTGGCTGCTTCAGTTGAGTATTTTTCCCTTAATTCCCCCCCCCCTTATATTTTTTTGTCTTTAATTTATTTTTTTAGTGCATTTGCTGACAGTTGGCAACTCCAAACCATCTGCTACCCACACACACGCCGAAACGCACAGCTTCAGCATCAAACCTCCCTCAAAGGAGCGGGGTTGATTCCCGACCGTCGGCATGAGGATGTGCCACCCAGCAGTGTTAATTCCCAGCAGAGCCAAATTTCTTGGGAACCCACAGCATGTTTTTCCATGTAAATATTCTTATTCTCCCCCCACAATATATTATTTCCCTGCAAAAACATGGAAAATTCCTCAGGGGCAGATGGTATTGGCGGTCAAAGTCAGTGGAGGAGATGGGCAGGGATGCGCAGGGCTCTGCATCCCTGGCATGGATAAAGTGGGGTGATGAGGAAGTTCCTGCTGGATCCCAGGTTCAGGAAGGAGCCGGGGTGGCCCCGGCATGCGGGCGCGCCCCGAGCATCGCAAAGTTTCACCTCCCATTTAGCAGAACAAAACTTTTAATTTAGATGTTTTCATCTATCTATCAGAGTAAAAAAAAATAAGTTTAAAATAATGACTGTAATAAATGAAGGTAATTAATTGTAGTTTGTTCCTTTACTGTCTAGTCAGCTTAATTTTACCTTTTCATCTAATAATGAGAAAATAATTTTTGTGCTCTGAGGGTTAATGATATGTAACTGCAAGAGCTGCTAATTGCATGTTGCAAACTATTCATCAAAATCCCCATCTGCGCTACTTGATTATGTTTGCTAAATTATTGCTTTGAATTATCTTTCATAAAGCAACTTTTGTAATTAGCAGGGCTTTCGCTTTGCTCTTTTCTCCGTCGCAAGGATATTCAAACTTTGTCCGTCTCAAGCTGTTGCCATTAAACCGCCGTCGCGGGCAGCTTTTGGTGAGAGAAAGGAACTGCCCTTTAGCTAATCAGGGAGAAAAAATAAAAGCTGGGTTTATTCTGCACGGGTACGATTTATTCTCAGCCACGCTCCTCCTTCCTCGAGGAAAAATTGATGTAGGAAGCATATAGGAGCTAAAATGTATAGGAAAAGTATTTAGGAATGGCAGAGAGAAACAGCCCCAAAAGCCCACCCACCCCCAGCTGGGTTAATATTTTAAAAATTATTTTTATTTTCTTTTCTTTCCCCCCTCTTCCTTCCCATATACAAGAAGGAGCGGAGGGGGAAGGCTCGCCATTCATCACCGGGCTTTTATGGGCTCCTTCCCGTGATGCAGATGATGTAGCACTCTGCTCGCCCTGGTTAATATTCATGGGAAACGGGCTGAAAAGTGTGCTTTGCGGGGGGAAAGAAGATATTAAAGAAGTATTTTAAGGATTTTTAAAAGAGGAAAAGGAAAGGAAATAGGAAGGAAGGGGAGGGGAAGAGAGGGGGAAGTGGGAGGGAAGAAGAAGGGAGGAAAAGGACAGGGAAGGGGAGAAAGAGGGAAAAATAATTTAAAAAAAGATACAAGATGAAAAGATGAAAAAAGGAGGGGGGAAGATTTAAAAAGAAGGGGAAAAAGAGAGGAAAAAAGAGGGGGGAAAAAGAATGGGAAAAAGAGGGGGGGAAAGAGGGAGAAAAAAGAGGGGAAAAAAGAAGGGGAAGACTGTCCAGGGCCCCCAGAGCTGCACCCCAGGGACAGCAGCAGCAGAACCCTGTATCCATCCTGCTCTGCCTGGCACAGACGCAGCAAACCCAAGAAACCCGACCTCAAGAGAGCTGAATCCGCCTCTTGGGATAAATTTCCCCAAAACCTTCTGTGGAAAAAACACCCTTGGGGGGAAGGAAAGCGACAGAGTTGGGAAAGCAGCTGCCTCTGATGCGGGAATCGCATCCTACTACCCCATAAATCCTGAGCCACTTGGGCGGAGGGACCGTCTGGGGCTCCCCGAAGGACATAGCTCATATTCTCGTAGCGGATCTAATGAAGACTATTGGAAAAAATGCAGTATTTAAAAGACTGAAAATGTATTCCTATTGTTATCACTCTCTTTTATGTGTTTATGCATAGTGCATCGGAATGAATCAATACTGGATTGCCCTATAAATAAATGAGCATATCAGTAAACCCGGTAATAAAATGAAGTGATGAAAAATATGGAAATCAGTCGCATTTGTGTAAATCCACTTATTGTTTACTTTAATATTTTCTTATGCAGTTCCGTAGCTCCAAAGAGACAGATTTAAAATCAGGTAATGCTCAGCAGATGACAGATCCTAATGTGTCGCTGCTGGCAAGCTCAGAGTACCGGCAGCTCTCCAGGGGTTTCCATCGAAGCACATTAGAGGAGCAGAGAAAGCAGCCCCCGAAGAGAGAGCATTAAAAAGATGGGGAGAAGAAGAGGTATCCTGAAGTGCAATGCATCTCTCACCAGCATTGGGGACCAACGCCAAGGCGTCCATGGAGCCTCGGTTGACGTGGCAGGGGCATGGGACTGGGGAGTGCCTGGGGCAGGCTGGAGGATGAAGTGAGATGCCTTCTGCAGCAACGTGGTGGGCTGGGACTACATCGTCCCACCCCAGCAGTTGGTTCTTCCTCGGATCACCCATTGTAACCTCATCTGGTGCATCCCAGCCATGTCATGGCACCTCCTGGCCATATCACTTGCACCTCGTGGCCATGTCACAACACCTCCTGGCCATTTTTTGGCACCCTTGGTCATACCTGGCATCTCCTGGCCATACCACAGCATCTCTTGGCCATACCTGGCATCTCCAGACAATACCACAGCATCTCCTGGCCAAACCACAGCATTTCCCAGACATGCTGTGGCACCTCCGTGACATCATGGCATCTCACTGCCATGCAACAGCATATCTCATCAGTGATGGCTCCTTCCCATGCCTGGAAGCTCTCCAGGACAGGGCCACCATCCCTGCAGGGGACACCAGGAGCTTGCCAGCAGCAGGGCCCTGCCTGTACCTCTGCCTGTACATGGCACAAGAACCACCCAGCACCAGAAAGGGAAGCAAAGCAGAAGAATATTATCAGCTGCAGAATCCCCCCGGGGTCAGGGAAGGTGACCTCATGCCTTAGCCACACCAAGCCAGGTCCAGTCTGTCCCTCCGGTGACTCTTCCATCCCCATTTCACCCCCCCTACCCGAAAGCTGACAGGCTGGGAAGGGACTGGGATCATGCCTGGGACCATGGGGGGTGAGGGCAGGTCCTGCACGCTCCCCTGCCCACCCCTCCACTCCTCAGCATCTCCCTCTAACGCTGCCAGTTTTTCCTCCCAACGACCCTCCTGGGCAGGCAGAAGACACCCCTCCCCACACAGCCTCAGAGAGAAAAGCTATTTTAGAGTTGCTCTTTTTTTTTTATACCCTCATCTTTTTTTTCCCTTTTTTTAAAAAAAAAAACAACCAAAACCCACAACACATCTCCCCCCATCTGGGCTGCGAGCTGGGTGCCAGCATCTCGGCACCGAATATTCAACACTTGCTTTTTATAAATGCCTCAAACCCCAAAGTTTCCTCCTGCACTGGCAGGATGCATCCAGGCAAGTAGTGCATCCAGGCAGATGCTGCATCCCCCCCTGGGCAAAGCCCACATCCCCATTCCCCGGACCTAGCTCTGCCCATCCAAAGAAGCTACCGGAGGCAAGGAGAGCACAAAAAAATCCCGGTACCCCAAGGTTAGGGGCTATAATTTGTCTTTGTTGTTAATTAGCTCCCCCTTCTTGTTCGTCACTTACACCTACAGGTCTCAAAAACCTCGGTGTCGGGGAGGGAAATCCGCTGTCCTGCCGAGTTAATTCTCTAACAGCAAATCTCCTGTACCTCAGGTACATTTCTCTTAAATTCCCGGCTGAGTTCAATTAAATGTTTATGAGACTGTGCGCTTTCCCCCCGCTGCGCTGCCAGCACCGAAGCAACAGAATTAAGCTCCTTCTGGAACAAAACAAAAACAAAAGGAGAAAAGGAAAAAAAAAAAACCCCAAACCCAACAAACCAACAAGCTGACAGAGGAAAAAATAAAATATAAAATAAAATAAAGGTGGTTTAGGAGCGTGGAGTTTTAAGATCTCAGGGATATAATTCCCCCGGTCTGATTTCGCTCTGCGTTACGCAGCCACAGTGCGATGGCAATATCGACGAGGGGGTTGATATGAATAATTGAAGAAATTCTGTATTCCCCAGCAAAAGGAAAGGCAAGCCGAGAGGGTTGTTGAGATAATCAGGAGCTCGCTAATCAATATTCTCAGCCCCAGCCTCCTCCTCGCTTCTCCAAAAGGAGCAGTGCCATAAGCTCATCAGTAACTGTAAAAAAAACATCGCACTCCGAGTGTCAAAATAGTCAAGCACAGCATATTGTATTGCCAGATTTCCCTCCCGGTCCACCCCGGTGCCAGATTACATCCATCAGCAGGGAGGGAAGCCGTCCAACGATGACTTACTTAGGCTTAAGTGTTCATAAATAAGGGTTTTTAAGATATAGATGGTTTTTTAATTTTGGTGAAAAGAAAAAAAAACCACCCAAAAAAACCCCAAACTGTGACCTCTCGGGTGCTCCCCCATAAATCTTGCAGCCTGGCTGCACCAAGGGATGTCCCAGTCCCTATCCGACTTGTACTGCAGCAAAAATAGCCAGGAAATATTTACGCCGGCATCATAAACCGTGGCAAAGCCTTTGTCTGATGGGGAGATAGGCGAGAGACTGTATCCCCGCCATGAAAACCTCATTAGACAGACTCTAATTACTGCCCTGCAGTCGGCAGGAAGAGACAGAAACCGTAAAACCTGAGTTGAGGGGGGGTTATTAATTGCTTTTTGATAAATTGGGGGCCAAGGCACTGCTGGTGGAGGTCAGGAGGTGCCTACATGGGGCTCTGCTGCACCCCGCACTCCAGCCGCCAGTGATGCATGTCCTGTGCCCAGCTCGCCTTCCTTGAGCATCCCCACCTGTCCAATGGGCGCCCAAAAATCAGCACTTTTGGGGCAAATTGGGGTTGCAACAGAAGAAGCCACCACCAGCAGCAACTGGTCCTGGTTTGTTCCATCACTTGCTGTTTGCTCCTCCTCACATCCCACCGAAAGTGTGACCCAGCACCCTGGCGCTGCAGAGATTTAAGCCACAACCGTCCAAGTTTTGGGAGACTGACCCCTCCCCCAGCATCATGAAAAACCCTCCTGGCTACACTGCGCTGGGACAGCAGAAGACACCTCACAGGGCAGCCACCACCATCCCTTGCTAGATGGGCCACGGGGCAGACGGGGAGACCTCGGCCATCAATCACACACCCCCCCCCGCCTTGCGCCTTATGTAAATCTGCAGCACTAAAGATGTATGGAGCCAATTACCAGGGGTCACTGCCGGGTGCAAAATTCAGACAACGAAGCTCCCGGTCTCAAATGAATCTGCACGAGATTGCAAGCTTACTGCCTTTTATTGGACAATATAAATATTTCACTGTTATATAAAAAAATATTGGCGAGAAAGCAGATAAACCCAAGTCCTGTGTGTATACAGAGAAGCAGGGAGTGAAAAACAGCCGTCAGCATCTTTTTAATGGCCTTTGGTGCGGTTATGGGAACACGGTTTGCAGGGGGAGAGGGGTTGATGACCACATTTGCACAGTGAGACTGGGGAAACCCTGTGGGACCCCCCATCCTAGACCCAGTGGGGCTATGCTGGGAATGGGAGTCATGCCATCAGCACAGCCGAGACACACGGACGGCACCGTGGTCTAAGGGCTCGTGACTTAATCCAGCCACGATAAAGAGCAACATGTGGGACGCAGAGGTGGACGTGGAAACCTTGGAGGCTTGGCACCGCTCCTAAGAAGCGGGTGCTGCCTCGCTGCAGAGGATGCCCTGGAAGGGAGGGTTAGGAACAGCCTCACCATACGGATCAATCCCACATGCATTTTCCGACCTGTTTTCCCCACCTTGTCCTTCTGGGATCGTACCTGTTCCCACCCTCAGGCCCCTGTTCCAGCACAGGGCATCCTTATCTCATGCTCACCCATACAGCAAACCCTTCCCCACAACAATGAAAGCAAGAGAAAAGAAAAAATAAAAAGCCTATAGGAATCGATACCTCCTTCTCTCTCTCTCCCCCTATATTTTATTAAAAACTTTAGCATCAATATTAATGTTTAAATCCTCACCAAGCTGAGTTTAATTACCTGTAAACTGCATCCACAGCTATGTGGACCTTGCTCCTTGCCACAGTAAATACGACCGAGGAGTGGTGCCAACAGTTCTGAGCATCACCTACTCATCCCCACGGGAGCGGCCAGATCCAGCCCTCCCCTGTCCCTCCCCTGTCCCTGTCCCTGTGCAGGGAGGGGATGCATGGCAGGTGATGGAGATGGAGCCACAATGTGACCAGACCAGGGATGGAGCCAAAAGGAGGAGGAAGAGAAGGAGACGAGAGAAGGGGAAAATTGGTATCCTGGGAAGAAAATGATGCGTAAATATAAAATATCTGGGGCTTTTGCTGCCAAAAGGAATCTGCTTTCAGCGATGTGAATCATAATGTTTGGGAGGTGGAACGAGGGAGATGTATTTGAACGGAGTCCATTAGCGGCTGAGGACGATGAATAACTCACCGGCAGAAGGAACAGTTCCTGAGCCGCCGGCGAGGTCACGGATGGCTGGCGTGATGGGCTGGGAGCCACCAGAGAAACCAACCAGGGCTGGGACCATCCAACCAGGATGGGCCACGCCTGTGGCAAGCCAGGAGGGAGCAGGGGTGAGCCTGCTGCTGCCACTGGTCACCCCAGGGCCCATCCCATGGTGACCGCTGGCCTGCAGTCCCCCAGCACAGATGCTGCTGAGCTGCCAGGTCTTGGCATCTAAAATGGAATCGGGGTTTACAGCACGTTATCAAACGAGCCGTAATGGGATCTCGCAGAGGGCAGAGATTTGAGAGGCACATCAGATTTCCATTCCAGGGGAGATAGGGGAAGGCTGTTTTTACACAAAAACCATATATCAAGGGATGCTAGCTCATTTCCTTTACTGGTGGCTGCTTGCAGGCAGCTCCAGTGTCCTGGTGCTTTGCCAGCCCGCTCCTTACCAGAGGCCAAAGAGGGGTGATGGAAGGGGCTGCCAGCCTGGTCCTGCCCAATGCATCCCTGCAACACCCCCCGAATCCCCCCCACCACACTTCTGCACCCTGCAGCCTCGGTTCCTCGCAGCCAGCTTCTTTAAGGCCCCTTCCTTATTACACCTATTACAGCGGCTTCCCAAGGCCAGGGCTGGGACAGCGACGGTAGCGTTCGAGGGCTACACTTCCAGAATAATATTCATTACCATATTCATTCAGTGTTTATCTCGCAGATGTACGGATCCGTTACAATGGAGAATAAAGAGAACTCAGAATTTGTTCTCAAAAGATATTCAAATTAGTTAATCAAGAGTCCTTTTATTACGTGTCTCATGTACCAGCAGCAACTATCCATCGAGATAAATGATCAGCTGCTAATAACTGATTACATTGCAGCAAGTGTTTTCTTATCCTTATTACCACCATGTTTAAAGACATTTTATAAATTTCTAATTATTGTAAATTGTTTCTGCTTTTGAAAACATCTTCCCATAGTCATCAGCTGTCAATTTTCCCTGAAAAATCTCTCTCTGAAATGAGCTCATAGCGAGATGCTCGGGAGGCAGAGAAAACCCTTCCAGCCTGGCTCTTGGCCAGTGGGATGCAGCCGGGGGTGATGGGCTACCAGGATGCTCCTCCAGCTCTTTTATAAGTAGCCTGGACTTGAAAGAAAAATAAAAGCATCCCTAGGTTGGATCCATCCTGGACAATACTGTCTTCACCAGCCAAGGTGCCGCATGGTGGCATGGGCCACCCCCATCCCCAGGCTGGATTTGTTCTCCAGCGAACCATGGAGAAATAAATAAGCCAACAGTATATAACAGAGCTCTTGACAAGTGCGAGGCACTCGCTCCTGCAGACACCAGCATCCTAAGGTAGATCTGAGCTTGGGAGAGCCCTAAATAAGATCCCGCTTGCTCTCTGCATATTTTACAGATGAAAGCTAAAATAGCTCAGAGGCTTTGAAGCCAACCAGGACTTTAAATCCGGTGGCCGGCCTCGAGCCGCTGCTCCAGCCAATTTCTGGGCTCCATTCATTACGGCAATCAATCGGCTTAAAAAAACCCCCAACAGCAAACCCAACAATAAACCACCCTCTAAACTCTCATAGACACTTTAATGGAAAAGGTATCTCTTTCCATCTTCCCCAGCTCTGACCGTGGGGCTGGAGCCGCAATCCAGGCACCATGGGCTGGGCCGCAGCCCGGAGGCTCTGTACCATGCCAGGGACTGCGATGGCATGGGTAGAGCATCCATGTGCCATCCTAGGATGAGAGCTAGGATCCAAGCAGGGGGTCATGAGCTGTAGCCCCGTCATTGCTGGCACAGTGCGTGTCCATCACCACCGGTGCCATGACCTCAGGTGATGGTGGCACTTCTGCTGGTGACACTGGCTGCCCAGGAATGGGGGTGACCAGGACAGGAGTACATCATGGCCGTGCTCCATGGTGCTGACTGAGCCAAAAGCACTGGTGGCAGTTGTACTGCAGAGACACAGGATGGGAGAGGAGGAGGAGGAAGAGAAGGAGAAGGCTGCCTGGGATAACCCTCCTGCAGAGGACCAGGGTGTCTGGCCAAGCACATTGGCAGGGCCCGCGGCTGCCAGGAAAGGGAGGAGCCGCCAGCGGGATGTGGAGCCTGGCACGGAGCAGCTGAGGTCCTTCCCAGCTCCAGGGGGGCTCAGACCAGGGGAGGAGACGCCACAGGCACCAGCCATGCCATTATACGCTTTATTGATGCTGTTCTGAAGAAAGCTAATCAATATATTAGATTTCCCAAAGAAAGAAAACACCAGCTGCCAGCAGCACATAACTCCTCCGCCACGGCACATTTTTCCATCAAGCCCCGGAGCCGCGCGTGTCTGCGCAAGATGAGGTCACGTTCAAGAGGTGACCTCCCGCTCCCCCAGCAGCCAGGTCAGGGCCAGGGCCACGGCCACTGCTTTGCCCCACAGCAAAGCCCATGTATGTGTGTATGTCCCTCCCTTGGGTTGAAAAATCCCTTTGAAATTCCCCAAATATCTTGCACCAGCAACACCACAGGGTATGCCTAGCTGGGCGCCCAGCGGGACAAACCTATATGGGTCCGACAGGGCTCCCAAGGGACCCCCTCAGTCCTGATGCCTCTGCATCTCCACACAGACCCACAGTAGTTGGCCTGGATTTAAGCTCTGAGAAGGATTCCCAAAGAGCTTCTCCCATTGGGAAAAGCCATTTCATGAAACTGCCCTTTGCCAGCCACATTCCCCCCCCGGCAAAGATTTTCTCAAGGGACCGGCTGGTCCCAAACGTGGTTGCTCGCCCAGGCACCGCCACTCAAAAGGAACTTGAAGGCACCAAACTGATGGATGAATTTAGCAAGAGAGGGATCCTGACACTCAGAGCGCTGGCAAACAAAACGGCAGGACCCAGCGTGCCGTGCTCCCCGCGGCTGCTCCAGGTTATTCATTCCTGAAACCATTAAAGCTGATGCAACGGCAGCTCCAAAAGCCTTTTAAAAAGGACAGGATAAATCCACGTTGGACCTGCCGCTCGGCACCGGCAGGAAAGCAGACTGACGTCACGGGGAATTGATTAGTGTTTTAATAGAATTAGATCATTGGGAAGGCTGCAGACCTGTTTCAGAAACCCAAATGTTCCACGGATTTGCATTCAAGACCCTAAACCAGGGCGCGTTTAACCAAGGCGGAGTAAATGTCCCACATTTCCCCAGGATTATCTGAACCATATCAGATATAATCCAATGATCTGTAAAGTGATTATACCCCACTGAATATAAGAGATCTCTTCTGGTAATGCAATATTTCATCCAGCTGCAGACATTAGGAGGAGGCAAACAAAGGAGGAGATTTAATAAGTGGAAATAAAACTAAAGGCAGAGATAGTTTTAAATTTATATATATATATTATTTTTTTTTGTATCGCATCTAATTGCAATCAACAACAGACATCTGACACAGTGACAGCATCAGCAAAATTGCTGCTGAGAGCACAGAATCTTTGTCTAAAAATAATCAGACATTCAGCGCGCCACTGTTTGTTATAATGGTAATCGATGCTGGAGGCTTTGAATTCCATCAATTTATAGATCTGCTCTGTTCTGCCTGGTGATTGTGTTCTGCACACATCTACTCCCGCTCAGCGCAGGCAGCGCTGGGGCACTGTGTGATTAAGATAAGCTCAGATTCCTTTCATACATTCCTTATCAGCTCTAATTCTCCACCAGGCAGAGATGTTCACAGCAGTTAAAGATTAGTTCAGCTTCTCAGACGCCAAATTTGAGGGTATTGATCAATAAATCAAATCACAGGCAATCAATCGCCCGATCCGAAGAGTCTAGCCGATGCATTATTACTGGCGCCTTCGAAGCTGAGGCTTTTTTTTCTTTCCATGGGTTTCATCAAAACGCGGCTTCCCTGGCTCCCCGCCAGCTCCCGGGCTGCCTAATAGACTCCGCAGCAGAGGAGCTCCAGCCCAGCAGAAGAGCAATAAATTTCTCATCAAACAGCCGATAGAGAAACAAGATGAACATCTGTTTTGCTGCAATGAAACTCCTGTGTTCTTCAGAAGCTGCAAACCAGGTCTGACAGACCACCCCAAAGGCAGCTTTGCCTTCAACAAAGCAGCAAAGCAGAATATTTGCCGGTTATTTCAATCAGGTAATTTAAGAAGACTTTGCATTCTCCTCTCTGCAGCTGCCGGAGCTTTACAGACAGGATTCCTGCTCAGTCGATAATAAAAGCCATCCTGGGACCCTGTACTATGAAGGCAATTTTATGATACCCATTATGTGGCAATGTAACTTCATTAAAAGCTGTTTATTCCCTCTAAGCATTTTAAGCACTTTCCCTCACCCATAAAGAAGAGCCTCTCAGTGCACTGGAAAGGTTATTTGTGACGGGAGCTGCTTTCGGGGTATTTCTTACCAGGGAGGGACGAGGGTCGCACCAGCAACGGGATCCCCAGAAAAGAGGTTTCTCCTCGCGGTCGTCAGCGAGACTGGAGCTGCCGAGAGGCAGCCGTAGATTATTTTTATTATACACTCAAGATGAGCTATGTTTACTGGAGCTCTGTTTAGTGACATTTATTATGCCAGCTTCTCTTATAAATTAACACAGGCAAGCGCCCCGAAGTTTTGCCTCCGAAAGCGGGGTTGGCTCCTCTGTGTACCCTTTCATTCTTCCGCTCGGTACAGTTTGGGGTGGCTCAGCCTCAAGACTTTCATTTTCGCATTATAATTCAGCATCCAAAACTGGGAGGGGTGGCTGGCACCCCAGAGGGCTGTGCTGCCATTCAGCGAGGCTCAGACAGGCTGGAGAGTTGGGTCCGGAGAAGTTTAATGAGATGTAAGAAGGGCAAGGGTAGGGTCTGGCATCTGGGCAAGAACAACCCCAGGTACTAGTATAGGTCAAGGACTTGCCTGTTGGAGAGCAGCATAAGGGAGAGAGGGACCTGGGGGTCCTGGGGGACATCAGGATGACCATGAGCCAGCAATGTGCCCTCATGGCCAAGAAGGTCCATGGCATCCTGGGGTGTATCAGAAGGGGGATGGTTAGTAGGTCAAGAGAGGTCAAAAGGAGGTGATCCTCCCCCTCTACTCTGCCCTGGTCAGGCCCCACCTGGAGTATTGTGTCCAGTTCTGGGCTCCATGGTTTAAAAAGGACAGGGATCTCCTGGAGAGAGTCCAGAGAAGGGCTACAAAGATGATTAGTGGCCTGGAGCATCTCCCCTATGAGGATAGGCTGAGTAAGTTGGGACTCTTCAGCCTTGAGAAGACTAAAGGGGGACCTAATTAATGTCTATAATTATCTGAAGCAGGGGATGCGGGGGGAATCAGCCAGCCCCTTTTCAGTGTCTGTGTGGATAGCACAAGGGGCAATGGCTGTAAGCTGGAGCACAGGAAGTTCCGCACCAACATGCGGAAGAACTTTTTCACAGTGAGGGTGACAGAGCACTGGAATAGGCTGCCCATGGAGGTGGTGGAGTCTCCTTCTCTGGAGATATTCAAGACCCATCTGGACGCCTATCTGAGTGATATGTCCTAGGGAGCCTGCTTTGGCAGGGGGGTTGGACCCGATGATCTCTCGAGGTCCCTTCCAACCCTTACAATTCTATGATTCTCCCCCTCTACTCTGCCCTGGTGAGACCCCCACCTGGAATTTTGTGTCAGGTTCTGGACCCCTCAGCTCAAGAAGGACATAGAACTCCTTGGAGGAGTCCAGCGCGGGGCCACCGAGATGATGGAGTGGAACACCTCCCTTATGAGGAGAGGCTGAGGGAGCTGGGCCTCTTAAGCTCAGAGAGGGGAAGACTGAGGGGTGACCTTATTAATGTCTATAAACATGCAAAGGGTGTGAGTCAGGAGGACGGAGCTAGGCTCTTCTCAGTGATGGCCAGAGATAGGACAAGGGGCAAAGAGCACAAGCTGGAGCAGAGGAAGTTCCATGTGAATGTAAGGAGGAACCTTTTCCCTGTGAGGGTGATGGAGCACTGGGGCTGACTGCCCAGAGAGGCTGTGGAGTCTCCTTCTCTGAAGACATTCAAACCCCCCTGGATGCGTTTCTGTGTGATTTAGTCTGGGTGACCCTGCTCTGGCAGGGAGGCTGGACTAGATGATCTTTCAAGGTCCCTTCCAACTCCTAATGTGCTGTGATCCAGAGATAGAGCTGGCAAAGCAGGAGCCAGATCCCCAATCCTGTAACCACCCGCATCCCGCATGCAAAAGTCGCCTTGCTCCAAAGGATGAACAAAATGAAATCCTTAAAAATGACAAACCAACCACTAGATCTCTGATTTAACGGTCCTTTTTCCTGTTGGTAACTTCCAACATTAGCAAAAAACAATAAAGCCCCACCCCCTGATTGTTTGATCCCTTCCCAGCGCTCAGCAAAGTGTTAATTTAACGAGATCACCCTTCCTAAGCACAGCTGATGGGCCAGGGTGGGTTGGGGATGTTTCTCCCACATGAAGTCACTCAGATGGTTCCCTCCTTATTACCTTCAAAAAAAACCCTTCACCTTTCTCCAAAGGTGGGAATGCCAGGGCATGGCATGGCCCCACACTCATCACCGAGCACCCAACTAAACACCAACTGTTCAATGTTCTCCCATAAAAGCGCACGCAAACATATACACAAAATGCTGCTAATGGCTCAGTATTTCTTTAAACAGAGTCGCCAAGGAAAAATAGAATTACCAGAATACATTTTAATTGATTTACAACGGCACTTAGTAACAGTGATAAAAGAAAAACTTGTTTTATTGGACCTCCTGCTAATTAGCTCAACTGACTCTGGGTTAGAAAAGTGTATCCCTTGCAACCCGGCACAACCGTGACTGGCACCAGACACGAAAGAGCTTTTCCACATGGAAAATCCTTTTATAATAATCAGTGGAAAAAACCCCACCCCAAAACGCTGCCAAATGGTTTCTGCCAAGGGAGAGCGGAGAGGAAAGGGCTGCTCTGAGGATGGAGCCACCGAATAGGATGAAACCGATGGATCCGAGCACCCCTTTTCCATCCATACACATGCCTTTATCGTGACTTTGATACAGCCTTTCCCTAATGACTTTTAAAGTCGAGAGAAGCGCACGAGCAACCAGCAAATGTTTAATATTCAATAAATGTGTCAATTTTACATACGGAGGCAAATGGGGCCTTATTGAAGAATTGGTAAACTTCCTCAGAGGAAAGTAAGTGCGTTTTAGCCTTCAAGGGGTCCCTGATGAATAGAAATGGAATGTGATTTGTGATAAAACTCAGCTGCTCTATAAAAGACGTTAAATAAATGTTGCTGTTTCACTAGGGATATACGGAATTGATTGCATTATAGACTGATTTGAAGATGCACGCTCCCCGCAAGCTACCCACTCCCTCCTGTGTGCTGTGCAGCCTGTTCCCATTGCCTCTTCGAGGGCCTCTCAATACCTGTGCAGAATTTTCTGGAAACACTTTGAAACCACCCTTCCTCATGATTTTTGCCTGCTATTGCATCCCAAGCACCGGCCACAGCAGCGCAGGGGCCAGATTCATCCCAACCTTAGGAAAACACCAGACCCTCCGGTGCAGGGCAACTTGATTCCTTCTCAAAACACAATATTCCCCTTGATTATTTATATCGATGAGTCCGACAGCGCAGAATGGGGAATTACCATTAAATGCAAAAACAACAGGGGACGAGAAGCAATTAAAACCATTTTCACCACCGAGACCAAGCCAAGTCCCTATCCGCCCCGAGCATCCTTCGCCTGCACCGGGGGGACCCGACCCAATCGCAGTGGCGAGTGGCACCCGGCAAGGGCAAGGCAAACAAACCAATCTCCGTCTAGACAAATGAGAGGCCAACGGTACCACCGCGGCGAGCGCAAACTGTGATATAATTGCGCTGCTGCTACATCATCTTTAATCAATAACATCCAGGGCTGCCACCGCGCGTACAGCCCAAATCCCAGCCTCCGCCAAGAAACAGCGTGTTGTTAAAAAGCCCAATAGCTTTTTTTTCCCTGCTAATAGGTGGCTTGTTCCCTCAACCCTGCTGATTTTTTAAATAAACCTAAATTCCAATAATTGTTTAATGTTTATTTTTATTTAGCTCTGGTTCACCTACCCCTGGCTCTCAGTGTCAGAAATTGATGTTTCGCTCTGGTGACTGGGTTTAAATAAATAAATAAATAAAATTAGGAAAGTGTTGATTACGTCTCATCGGAGTTAGACCTTGCTGTAACCGCAGCTCGGCATGGCATCCGGCCCTGCTCCCACCCTAAATTCAGATTCCCTTCAGTTTTCCAGCTTGCCCCAGGACACTCGGGAAAAGCTCCTGACACGTGAGCCCTTTCCCATAAATGTAGGATTTTATTTTTCTCCCACCCCTCATCCCACCCAACAAAAACTGGATTTAAGCCCAAACGAGATGCTCTCACTCTCTGGGTGGATTCATCCCTTTAAAATCCACTGGTGCCACATGCCACTGCTGCTGCCTTCCCCTGTCTGCCCCTGAGAAGGTTGTAGGTGGTTCTGGAAAAGTACAGGAAAGCTGCAACCAATTCCTTTAGGAGATCCATCACGTCAGATTAGCAACTTAGTTTCTTATTAGCTATTTTCCATCCTATCATATTAATATTTGTTTTCACTAATACAATGCAGGAGTCTTATCATATTAGCAACTTTCACATCACATTAGTGAAAACAAATACTAATACAATACAATACTAATATGACATGATCTGATGGGAAATTGCTAATACAATAAGACTCTCCTTCCATATTAGTACAGAAACGTTGCATGTCCCAGTTATGGCTCTCTCTGAACTGGGAAAATACCTGGTGTTTCTGACACTCAACCCCACTCGTCGTGTCCAAAGGTGCACACATGGGACAGGACTGGGCACCAAGGACTCTGGGCAAGTCCCACGATGCAGAGGAGCCATGGTACAGGCGTTAAATTGCAATGAAAATTTCTTATTTGGAAGTAAATTAGCAAAATTTGGGGTTCCCTGCCCCCCAAAACCATGCAACTGGCCACAGTGGTGGATGGAAAGCCAAGCCAGCCCCCCACTCCCAACCCAGGGATGCCGCACAGCTTCCAGAAATGTCACAGTCTGAAAACTTGTACATGAGCAGTAAGACTTGGAAAGAGAAATCCAGACACACCACAGAGCCTGTCGTGTAGTTTTGGTGTCGGCAGCTGCCTGTCCCCAAGCCCCCGACGCTCCCCAAGCCCCCGAAGTTGCCAGGGACTATCCCAAGAAGCGGGTGATTCTGCAGCCAGCTTGCAGGTGTGGGAGCACGCACGAGATGCCAAGGGGAGAGCATCCCCAGGCAGAAATGCCCTGAGGAGGAAATCCAGCTGAGGAGGAAAGAGGGAAGGCCCAGTCAGTGTCATGGTCCCAAAGATGGGGATGCTCTCCTGGAGCTTGGAGAGTTTGAGTTCAGCACCAGCCCAGGAACAAGACACAACATGCAGTATAAAACCAAACATCTTAAAGCACAGGCTGGGGAGGACATCCCATGGGGAGACTCACCCCCCACGCCAGCCACCTTTCCCCCTCACCTCCATTGCCTGGAGTAATTTTCCTGCTTTTCTGCTTCGTTTCTCCCACAAGTCACACCAAACACCTCCCTACCCACCCCCCCCAACCCCGGCCCCAAGCTTTGGGCTCAAAAGCAAAGTGTGAGTGTGTGTGGGTGTATTTCTCCCTCCAGCTCCTCAGCAAAGCCACCTCTGGAGCCCCTCCCTGGCTCAGCATCAGCACACATCCAGGGATGCTCGGTGCTGCCCTGGCCACCAACCAGTGCAACAAACAGCTCCGGCACAGAGAGAGGCAGCCAGCGTATCTCCTCCGAGCGATGCCCAGCTTCAGCACGCTCAGCAATTTTCTATTCTCTCAGCAATTTTCTGTTCTACTGAATTAGTAGTTTGTATTGAATTAGTATTCATTTTCCCTAATATGATATATAAGCATAATCATGTTAGTGACTTTGATATCGCATTAGGCTCCACCGCCGGCATGCATCCCGGCCCCAGCAGCGCTGGGTGGGGAGCACCGTGGCCACGGAGGAGCCTTCAGCGGGAATACACCAAATGTGGGGCTAGATTCTACTATCACCAACCACCCCCAGAACTTCCCTGGCTCCACGGTGTTGAGCTGAGATCCCTCCAGGCCAAGGGCAAAGACAGGGCAGGATCTCACCGCTCTTGACAGTGAGATGCAATCCAAGAATCAAGGGCACTGCACCCCAAATGAGTAACTCGTTCATCTAGAATAAAAGATTTCCAGAGGCAAAAGCTGCAACCACACAGCAGCCTAACAGCACCCAGCTCCCACCAGGCACACCTTCCCAGCAGCACAGGGTGCTCCTCTCCTCCCAAAGTCACAGCAATTCAGGAATTAAAAGCCGAGCAGCCAGTTGGATGCAGCCAGGTAGATCAGGGTCACAGCAGGGATGTGGGACACTCACAGGGATGCAGCTGAGAGCCAGCATCCTCCCATGGGAAAACCCCAGCGCTTGCCTCAGTTTCCCCAGAGGGGGGGAAAAAAAAAGACCCCAAAGGGGTCTGCAGTGCCTGGTCCTTAATTAGCTAATGAACTCACAATGAGCGGAGTGAGACAGGGAGAGAACAGATCAAGGCAGGAGGAAAGAGCCCCATGGCTGGCACAGGGCCACCACTGGGCACAAACCAGAGGCTCCAGACCCGATCCCGCACAGCTCGGTGCACTTGGCAGTGGGACGGGACTGGGCTTTATGTCAGGATGAGCGGCTCCAGAGCTGCATCACCAGAGCACATCTCCCCGCTGCTGGCATAGAGCGGCCGGGTAACAGCTCGCGAGCTGCCGCATCCCTAATTAGCTCTTTTATGGACTCAAATAAATTGTCTTCGCGTTAACGTGAATGCCTGTTTCTTTTAACCCGCTGCCCACAATGCTCCAATAGCACCGGGCCTGCGCCTACAGCCAAGATGCTATCACCCACCACGGGTGCGAGTGGAACCGGGAGGAGCTGAAGCAGCACTGGGGCCTGAGCAAAACTGCCCCCCGCGCTTCGACCAGGACCAGAGCAGGTACCTTGTAAGATCACTACATTTTATATACCTATTTATTTATGCTTCTATATATACGTATGCCCACGCGTGCATATAAACCTCCTGTCTGCTGATGGCCATGCAGACGTCCCGGGAGAGCTGGCAGCTCTCAGCATCAAGTTCTCATCCCTGAGACCGGAGGTTACCCCACAAAAAGAGCTCCGGGGTACTCACACGTGTGTGCAAACACACTCACAGACCCATATTTTAAAATCCTACGAAAATCCCGAGTCTTCACTGTCAGCGCTGTATATCACTTTGAGATATATACCATATTAGCAAAAAGAACTGAATTATATTGCATTCATGATGCAATTAAACACTTCACTAGGAATCAATGTAAAACTGATGAGGCCTGAAAGTAGTGCATATGGCTTAGAACATTATAAAACATTACCTTCACTCAAATCCTTTTCAGTAGCAATTTAAATCTTCTTACAGTTACTGCTGCCAATGGTAAACCATCTACTGATTCATAACAGTGCATGGGAACGAATGAATTTTTTTAAAAATTTATTCAACTACTAAATTACCCATGAAACCGGAATAGCTGACAGGAGTAATCTGAATTATTATTAGCTCTGCAAGTATTCTGCATTAGCCAATTTAAAACCACGGCTCACAGGCAGAAACCAGTTAGTACAGGCAGGGTGTTAAATGACTGCCATAGTTCTTCATTTTACTGCTGCTTACGTTTAAAGGTCAAGAGATAAAAATTACATATGACTGCAAACACAGGAAGGGTGTTTATCTTTTTCTTCCCCCCCGCCCCGAATCAGGTCAACCAGAAACTTTAAAAACATTTGGGGATATGATTGTATGAACCAAGATGCCTCTGAATGACCCCAGGATTTGAGGGGTGTGTATGGGGATCTTCCTCCTCCCTGTTGCTTTTTGTGGCAGGAAGATGGGAGAAGACGTGGCCAAGAGGGTTCCATTTGGGTCCTGCTCCAGCCACCTCCTCCATAACACAGGTAACAGCATCGTAACCCAACGCTCAGCTGAGCTGTGGGGATGATGTGCCAGGTAACGCCACAGTGATGGAGGGTCCCACCAGCAAGGATGGGTGGTGGCAGCTGGAGGAGCTCCTTGAGCCCTCTCCATCACCTCTGCCACAGCACCGGGACATGTTTGCGGGGCAATCAGCAGTCCGGCTCCAGCTGAAATCCCTACTGGGCTCCTCATCTGCAGGCTGGTTTGTTAGAAAGCAAAACTACGGGGATTGGGGCTCCCACTGCTCCTGGCAGCATCAGCCTGTAGGGAGGGGAGACCCTGGTACCCCCAAAACAAAGGCACCCAGGGGCAGGCACCCACTGCACCTTAAATCTCTCCCCCACCCATTTATAAAGTCCTATCAAGGGGAGACCAGTCCCCTCGGATGCCAAATGTGCCACAGCCCTTGTTTACTTCTCACAAAGCAATAAAGTCTGGGCAAGGACAGGCTTAGCCCCTTGGCATAGACATCCCAAGGGTTCTCAGCTCCCCATCTGCCCATCTCAGGGGGACAAGGAAGGCATCCGTTCCCCCCAAACAAAGGCAGATCCAGCACCTCAGCAATGAGCAAAGCAATGCTGAGAGCTGCCCCGGCCACACATGCCACACACCGCTCACTTTGCCTGTTCTCCAGGGACGGAGAGGGCGGGATGGGGCTGGTTTCCAGGCAGAAGCCCCCCGACATCGGCGCAGAGCGGAGGCGGTGTCTCTTTAACTGACCATAACACTGCATCATCCTTTCTCTTCCTATTTTCAGTTTTATTAGCAAAGCAGCACAATGTTTATACTAGTGGGTATTACATTTGCCAGAACAATTACGGTATGACAAATGGCACATCAATGTAATCCATCAACTCAGCTGAGACAGGAATCCTTTATCCCGGGCTGCCATTAATTCCCAGCCAGGTCTCTGGGGTCCCATGCATCAGTAACCATGACAACCCGAGGGACGCCAGGTGACGATGGCATCTCGCCGGGAGAGACGGGCACCCCAGTGGGGTGCTGGGATTTCACCTTTGGAGGCGGCATGTTACCCTTAGGATTGAACGCGGGGGGTGATTGCATAGGTGAGACCCCCTCCATGCAGCATCTGGATCATGCAGGAACCCAAAGTCAGTGTAGGGACACAGGGAGAAGCTGTGGAGGACAGTGGCACGGGAGGATGGCGGCGCAGCCAAGGCTTATGGCAGACATCTCGCAGGTGGATTCTCCAGTGTCTAATAGAATGACTGTGTTCACACCCCCTCTCTCCATGGACAACAACCATTCAAGGTGGTTTTCTCTGGCAGCCAGACAGCCCGATTCCATGTAAGTTTTTTGAGCACCTCTTATAACACTTTCATCTTTAGTGATTGGTTTAACATTAATTGAAGGAATCCAATGTTACTGAGAGGGATGGACACTCAGGACAAGCCTCCCTCACCCCAGGCACAGGGGTGAGCTCCCTGCTTGACAGCACATGCTGTGGGCTGTGGGGCTGAAGGTCACAGGCTCACCGGTGGTGCTCTGACAGCCAGGGAAGCTGGCAGCACATCCCGCTCTGCACAAGCACTGGTCAAGAGGGATGGCTGGAGGGTTTCTGCCCAACCCACTGCTTGGGCCCAAGTCCTGGTCAGGTCTGAAAACCACCAGGGATAGAGGTTCCAGCATCTCTCTGGTCCAAGGGTACACCTCTTCCCACGGATGAGCTTCTTCCTTCCACCAGTACACACCAGGATGGAGGCCGCAGCCTAGCACAGTGACCAGGGCTGAGAGACAGATCTCCAGGGCAAGGACTTGTGTGTTAAGAGAAATGCAAGCTTGATATGAGCTGATGGATTTGGAGTCTTGGCAACCAATTTAAAGCCCGCTTCTGCTTCCACTGACCGCCCCGCCCAGGAAGAGAGTGCAACTTCCATGAGTTGAGTTTTGCAGCCTGTGGTGGGTTTGAAGCCATGAGCAGCATCTGCCATGTGAACCAGGGTCATATCCACTCCCTGAGTGCCGACTTTGGAAGCACCCACACATCTCAGGTCCCACTGGGGTGGAACCCCAACCACACCATGATTAATTATGAGATACGGCAGCACCGACCCGCAGCCAAAACCACCTGCTCCCAGGGCAGACACAGCCTGCTGCTGGGCTCCCCCCATGCTGGGATACATCCCCAGCTGCTCCCTTCCTACCAGTAGCCATGCAGCTTGGCCACTTCTTCTCCTCCTCCCCAAAAAATAAACAAACGGAGACAAATTCCACAAGGCACAAATCTCCAGGGGCCAGCACATCCCCCAGACACTGAAAGGAGCCAACTGCTGCGACTCAGAAGCCAAAACCAAGAGGAAAATCAAACCTTCCCCATGGCCAAGCTCTCCAGAGCGCTGAGGGGTTTCCTCCTCCTCCTCTGCCAAATCAATCTGGCCCTGACCCAAAGCTGCACGCAGACAGCCTCAACTACCTCCCCTGTTTCATTAAGCCATTACCAGAATCATCTTATCCCCATTTATAATGTTCAATACACGGTCTGAAGACGTCTCTAATCCAGTAATTACATGCAACACTTGGATGGATGAAACCGGGAGGGTATTTTACACAATTGCTCTGCATTTCCTAAGGGTCTGCCCCAATTTTTAACCCATCCCCCCAAGCAGCTGGACGTTGCCTGGGTTCCACACCCAGAAAAAACTTGGCTCACTTTTCAGATAGTGGGTGGGTTTGTGGGGGTAACACTGCTGCCCCAAAACCCCTTTGGGGCCCCCTCTTATCCCAGCACAGTGACAAAATACTCAGGAATAGCTCCTGGAGCATCCCCATCCAGCACAGACCCCCGTCATTTTTCCCCTCCATCCCCAGCCAGCGTGGAGCCAGAAGGAAAATTAAGACTTTTCCCATCTTTCCATAGGTAACAGCACTGGGCTGCTGCAGCTGCTGCAATGAAACCATTTTCTCTCCAGCCTCTCCCACGTGCGGGGCCAGGAGAGCGCTTTATCCCCCTGAATCCTGTAAATCATCTCAAAGCCATCCTCACAATTTATAGGTAGGACATTAAACATTATAGCCACTGACGGCATCAAATTACACTTGAAAAATTGAGTTCTGCCAGAAAATGAATTTAAAAACTAAATTAAATTAAAACCTAACTAAATTGAAATTAGGTTTCTAAACTAAAATGACTTTTTAATATTTTCGGGAGGGGAAAAAAAAAATAAAATCCTTCTGTCAACTAATAAAATTTGCCAGTGTCTTTTATAGCTGACAAGTCCTGTCTGAGAGCAATCCTGGTTATGCTGCATAATAAATAACTGGAATAGAAAAGGCGGCGGAGGATGGGATGATCAGCTGTGCCATCTCAGCTCCTTCAAAGGGGGCTGGGAAAGGACAGAAATACCCCCAGAGCTATTAAAAAAACAATCATAATTAAAACCAATTTTGAGCAAACAGCCGGATGGGGCAAATCTGTCCCTCACTGCTGCGCTGTAACGATGCTGCTGCAGCCCCAGTGCACTGGTGGGATGTTTGGGGATCATCGCAGCCCACCAGTCACACATCATCCCACGGGGATGGTCAGCCAGGGGTGTTGGAGGGAGGTTTGCTGATGAAGGACCCATGAGATTGGGGTGAAAATATCACAGAATCACAGAATTGTAGGGGTTGGAAGGGACCTCAAGTGATCATCGGGTCCAACCTCCTTGCCAAAGGAGGCTCCCTAGCTCATATTGCACAGATAGGCGTCCAGACAAGCCTTGAGTATCTCCAGGGAAGAAGACTCCACCACCTCCCTGGGCAGCCTATTCCAGTGCTTTGTCACCCTTACTGTGAAAAAGCTTTTCCACATGTTGGTGCGGAACTTCCTGTGTTCTAACTTGCAGCCATTGCCCCTTGTCCTGTCTCCACAAACCACTGAAAAGGGGCTAGCTAATTCCCCCCTGGGAATTAGCTGGGAACAAGGGGGTTTTGAGATATTTGACCCTCAGGTCTGCTCCCTGTCAGGTCTGCAGGGAATCATCATGCCCCACAAATTTCAGTCAGTCCCACAACTGCCAGCTGAAAAGATGTGGATGGGGACTGTGGACCAGAGCATCCCCCATGTCAGCCGAAACATTGGCAGCGAGGCACCATAAGATACCACCTACTCGCTTTGCCTTGTGCTCAAGGCTCCAAACCATCAGCTGAAGCTTCTTAAAGTCTCTCCCCAGTCATTAATGGCGGTAATTAATTCATCCTGCTTTTTAAATAGCGTTCGATGTATGAGCCTGCCTGCTCGCATCTTGATCTCGTGTTGTCAGGGCTTTGATAGAAGAGATACATAAACAGCCTGGGTGACCATACGTCTATTGATTATTAGCACAGGCAGATTTAACACGAACACCGTAATAGGACACATCCAAACGAGCTTTAGGAGACGAGAGAGATCAAGCATGCAGCAAGTAGGCCTACACAGCCTCATCTGATAATTCCCAGTATCCAGGAGGAGTCTGCCAGTACTTGCCCCTGCAAAAGCATCCGGAGGAGTAATGCTGGGTAGATGCTGCTGGACCCCAAACAGGTGCCATCCTCACTGCACCGTGTACGGGTGCTTGAGCTGGGGAGTAGAGGCATGACCAGTGACAGCAGCACCGCAACCCTTTTAAAATGCTCTTTTTATCTCGTGGTATTATTTATTACTCTATTCAGTCAGTGGGAACTTCCCACCCCTCCTCCCCAACTCCCAACCTGATGCTGCTTCACAAGATGCCAGACTCGGGGGCTAGCCTGCTAGACGCCAACCCAACGGTCCTCTTTCAACAACATTAATTATCTCGAGCTTTTCATAACAACAACAACAAAAATATAATAAACAAATCTTGACCCCACTGGCTGCCAATAGCAGAGAAGCTCGTGGAGGAGAAGGCTTTTATCTTCACATCTCAGAGAAGAGCCTCATGTTTGATCAGTCAGGGGTTGTTTTTTTTCCTTCCCTCTGTACATTTTGAACCTTATAGACTGATTAATTCCTCCTATCGCGGTAAACTGATGTGTATACTCTCAAGCGTTGACTTGATTTTTCTTGCTATTAAAAAATAAATATCTTCATAAGAAATTAAAAAAAGCTTAGTGCATCTTCTAAGCGACTTGGAAAGAACCTCAGCCTGGAAGAGTGGGATGGAGGAGTGGGGGAAGAGGCAAGTTGAAAAGATTTCTTTATTTTAAATTAAAGTTCAGGATTAAAGGCATCAAGCTTTCAAGAGTTATTGTGAAAGCCTTTTTAAAAGTCCCAAGTGGATAGTCCATAATCTTCTTTTAAATGGCTAAATTTAGAACAAGAAACCCTCCAGCCCTCTGAACTCCAGCCCTCTGCGTCTGGCACCAACGAGGGCTCAGGAATTGGGTTGGGTTTGGGTGTTTTTTTTCCTATCATCACTGTTTCACAAATAGCGAACGAGATTTGAACTATTTTTGTAAGCCCCAGGCCCACAAAGCCCAGCCTTTCAGGGCTCGGTATGGAAAGGATAACAAATCCCCATCCATTCCCGCTGCCCGTCTGCACGAAGGGTGAAAGTCAAGGAGAAAAAGATCAGAGCCATTGAGTTCAAAAGTTAATTTCTCTGGCTAGGAAGGGAAGGCAGAAGCAGGCACCATCCCCAATATTGACAGGCCAGATCAAGGATCCCATTTATTCTAATTCATTCCCTACTTTTTCATTTCACCAAATTACCTTAACCCTTACCTCTCATCACCGATCAATAGGCCAGCTGGCAGAAACTCCAAGCTGGTCACACACACACAAAAAATACAGTTTACATTTTACTCTCTACCTTGCAGTTTAAGCTCCTTAATCGTGTCTAACAAATAAAGGATTTGACTGAGTTTGCAGCTATTTCAGATGATAAATGCTTCCAGATTTATGGCAGTTATTCATGCAAGGACTACATTACATGTAAATCAATACCATAAAGAACAATTTGCTAAAAATATAAATACCATGTTTAGGCTGTAATGATATTAGCAAAGTGGGATTCTTTGTGGCTGTATGTAAAACAACTGCACCTGTTCGAGTACCCGCGCTGGGATCAGAATAGTACTTGAGGCTCGTCCACCCTAAAAATAAGAAGAGCAATGCCTGCTCCTCCAAAACAGCTCCTGAAGGTCTGAGGGGCTTTTCTCTCTATCTATGTGGATGCTTGGTTATGGAAATCACAATTAATTAGGAAATATATGCAAAAACTGCTGCAGACCCACTCGCAAGGAGATGCCAGCCTTCTGCAGAGACCTTCCCCCGACTCCTGCCCATCCTTCTCCCATTTCAAACCAGAGCTGGGTATCAGTTGAGATGTACCCCCAGCCTGACCATCACCAGCAGTCTCTTCCTTTGACTGGTTACACTACACGTAGCAGAGACTTGGGGGCTTGTTTTTATTGGGGTTTTTGGTTTTCCCACTCCAGACAGTACTGAGCATCCCCCGTCCCACGGCCAGCAGTGATGCAGGACGCTCTACCCACGCCCAGGCAGGACAGGTGCGGGGAGAAGGATCTTCCCCCCAGGGACTAAGGGCTGTGCCGAAGAGAGACATCTCTCCCTGTAACTACATAACTCAGAATAAAAAGCCAAAGCTCGAACACAGCGCAATTAATGCAGGAAGCATCGATTTCTGTACGGCACCAAGCTGGCTCATTAATTCCAGGAGCTCCTACGAGCCAATTCCAGCACTGGCCTCCTTGCGACAGGAGACAAACAGGAGAGTGTGGAAGGCTGGCACTCCTTCATGCACTGACCTTTCATCACTGCAGAGCTTCAAAACCCTGCTTCCCCTCTCCAAAATCCACATTTCAGCTACCAGCGTTGCAAAGCCCACTGTCCTGGGAATGCTGACGCGGGGCTAGGATTTCAAGGGCAGCGCTGCCTGCAGCCTCCTGCCTGCCTTTGCCAGGGACCAGGAGGATGCTCGGATGCCTTTTTGGATGACAAGGACCAGCCACCTCCACCTGCCTCGGCTAAGCCCCTGCCACCACATCCTTGCAAAGCCCAGAGACACCCTTTACCCTGCAGGCAGCAGGGTAGAGGGACTCCCAGAGCTCTTGGGGAAGCTGCTGGAAGTCACTTATCCTCCCACAAACCATCAGAGACCAATGCTGCTGCCTCTCCGGTGGCACCTGGCCAGGAGAACATCTCCCCACACTCAGACTGTGTCACCTCAAACGGCCCCAGGAGTGGGAAAATCTGGATGCGGGAATATGGGTCAGGCAACCAAACAATACACCTGGGAGGGGTAAAAAGTTGCCTCTTTCCCCCAGCACCAGGGTCTGCATGGCTGGAGGAGCAGATGAGGTTGTATCCCATCCGAAAGCCATAGATATGGGAATGGGAGACAGGGCACCAGCTTCCCTTGGCACCCAAATTCCCCCCTCCCCAGCAGCACATGGGACCACGTCCCTACACCAGGGTCGGATGCAGCAGACGGCAGGGAACACGGCCACATCCTCCCCCTGTAACGAATGCCAAATCTGGTTTGCACTTGATCGAGCCTGACAAGAGCAACAATCACAGATTAGCAAGAAAACTTCTTGCTTTTCAACAAAGGTTAATAAATAGTGACAGCATTAAGTCTCTTCTGATTAACTATGCTGAAAGATATTATTGCCGTTTGTAACGCGGGATCATTATTGGATTAAGCACAGTGTATAAAAATGAAATGTGAGTTTTAATCTCAAACACAGGCTCTCCACGCTCTAACACAGCCCAGGCAACTTGCAAAAGCTTCTTCTATTCAATTCTGTACCTCCAACTGCAAAAAGATACCATCTAAACCACATCACCTTCATGGGGTGGTTTTTTTTGCAGGGGGGGTGGGGGGTGGAATCCTTGTCTTTCCTCGACTGTAACAAAGCCACCACCACTTGACTTGAGAAGCATCTAAAAATGAGCTACATGTTCTGGCTAAAATTAAGCCCCAAATCCCCTGTCATTTCCAAATTCAGCATCTCCTAGGGAAGATTTTGCTGTGCTCCAGCTCCCAGTGTGGAGCCAGCAGGGATGAGGGCAAGGAATGGGAATTGCTGCTCTAATTAAGGAGGGACTAAATTAAGCATTTCTGCCCATGCCTGAGCACCTCTGCACTCAGGCATGGAGGAGCCATAGCTCTGGGCAGAGATGTCTTGGAGGGCAATGTGCAAGGGCAGAGCACGGGGACAAATTGGGGACACCAGTGGTGGGTGTCACAGCAGGGACCAGTTTGTGGTGGGACTCCTGCAGAATCAGCCAATGGGGATGGGATGGATCCTGAAGGGTGATGGGGTGGGATGGAGGAGGAGGACATCAACTGCAGCAGCCCAGGATGAACTGCCTGGAACATACGGTGACTCTTTAGGAGAGGGGACACTGTGCCGTGGTGTCATGATTCCTAAGGGACATCCTGCTCCCAGTGCCAAGACCACAGTCGCTGCATCAGTGCTTAGAGGGGAAAGATGGGATATGGGAAAGATCAGTGGGAAGGGACCTACAACAATCACCTGGTCAATTATGTTCAACAGGGAAATTATTTTCCTGGAAAAAACAGTTAAAAACAAAACTCCCAAAGCAAGACAATGGAAGGTGGTACCCAGACTGACACCGCTCACAGCAGAGAGGGAAGGGAAAACCTTGAAGAAACCCTCAGGATTTGATTGAACCTAAAGATTTCCATACACCATGTAAATTCTCTTTGGTTGCTCACAGAGTTTTTGTGTGCAAAGTTGATGCTCAAATTGGGCAAAAAAAGGAGCTGCTGTGTTTTACGCCGGGATGTGCTCAGGACAAATCCGGGCACAGTGCAGCCTACCACCAACACAGTTACACCAGGGAGGAATGTTACCCATTCCTACTCAGAATCGCCTACTGAGAAGGAAAAACTCGTGATAGAGCAGGGTTTTATCAGTCTGGGGGTACAGTCGGAATTCCTCCCTCCAATCCTCCCACTTCAAGTGCTTCCAGACTTGGACAGGAGAAAACCGGGGAAGGGGGTGGAATGGGATGAAAATGAAAGCTCATAGTAGAAGTGGTTCTTTTTAATGGAAAATCCTGTTTTTATGAAAACCAAGATGCTTTTTTCTTGAGGAAAAAGCATTTCTGAAGATGATTGAAATACTGGTGGGGGGAAGCAGGAAACAAATCCCCAATCTAAACATTTCCCCAAAGAGGAGATTTCTGTTGGTTTATTTTAGGAGGATTCTCTCCTGCTTATCATTCACACTGTGGGTATTACACCTACCTTCTCTCCTCCGCAGCACTGGGGCCAGTTTAAAATGCGACATAACTGCACAACTATTCGAGTATTATAATTTTTGTCTTATTTTGATTTCTAAAAATCATTGAGAGCTGCTGCTAGTTAGCACTAACAGGAACCCCTTACCTTCTTTTCTGGATGAAAGGGGGGTCTGTTTGTTGTAATGAAACCGGTTTGCACCTAGATCAAAGCCTGTGCCGTTCCCTTCCTCGGAAAAGTGTTTGACACTCATGTCAAAGTGTCAAACTATTTCATTACCACGAAAAGCAGAGACACTTTGACTAGAGGAGATAAGATGTTTCCATCAATCAGCATCCAGAAACGGCCTCCCCACTATGTTTTAAAAAAAAAAGAAGAAGAAGAAGAAGAAATAATAAGGTGGTTTCAGCCACAACATTCAAACTGTGGATGCGTTAATGAAGCCATGTGGTAATATATAATGGCACAAAAGCAAAGCCCAAGGGTAATGCAGGAGGATCCTATGATGCTTCTTCTGGGATCATTGGCCAAGGGGAATCCCTGGCTGGTACAGGGGGAAACAGAGAAAATAAAGGGCTGCTGGCCAAGGGAGGGGGATGCTACTGGTGGCTCATCCCACCATCAGCACCACTGCCCCGGCTTTGAGGCAGGTGTTTGGGGGATATCCCCAGACCTGCAGGCAGGAAAAGATGAGTCAAGCCTGAGAAACATCAGAAAGCCTAAAAACAACCCAGCTCTCTGCCCACAGAAAATAAAACATGTAGGTGGGAAAGCCCACGCCGTTGTTGCCTCGCAGCCCTGGCACGGTGGAGACAAGGATGCACAAGGGGTGGGATGAAGCAGAGAGACATTACAATGCCCTCGAATGAATCAGTAGCCCAATGAAACGCAGCCCAAGCTAACTTCTTCTGCAGGGTGCTGCAAAAATGACCCCAAGCAGGTGTCCCTGAAGAGTGGGCAGGGTTCGGGGACTTGCTCAAAGACCAGGAGCCACCCATGAAACCAGAACCAGGTCAGCAAAGACCTGGGAAGGAGTTGTGACCCCTTGGATACAGCAAAGGAGACAGCAGCAAGTTGGCTCATGTCTTAAGGGACTCGAAGGCTGTTGTGTTTGGAATGGACAGAAATTGGTTGCAAAATTTGCTTCCAAAAGATCTTAGGTGCCATCAGCTTCATCTCCTCTGAAAAGCCCACATAGTAGCTGTTGGTGATCAAACCTGCTTTGGTGAAACACTCCCGAGATGTTCTGCTCCCAACTTCTGCCCCTTCCTTCCAAACCCACCTCCTGCAGCATCACATGATCGGTGGCTACTCGGTGACACAGGATCAGGGGACACTTGTGCTTGATGCCATGAGGCAGCACAACGTCCCTGTATGGCACCACCAACTCCCCAGTATGACCAAAAGCCAGGATCATACCTCTAATTGGACCGTGGGACCTTCTCAATGGCAGGCGCGATGAATGTATTTGTTCAAGGGAAAATCGAGCTGGAGGCAGCAGCCAGCCATGGAGGAGATTAGAGAAAAGCCTGCTTAGACCTGGCCATGCTAGAGAAGCCGTATGGGAATGCTTCATCCCTATGTAAATACTTCCACCGTAACACTGGCAGAGCCACTGGCTGCGAGACCGGCCAGAAGCAATCAACTCCACAAGTCCCGCTTGTTTAGTTTTATAGGGCCTTCAGGCACATTCACCCCTCAGATCTTCCCTAAACACTCTCACTGGAGGAAGGAGATGTATTCCTTGGGCTTTCCCTCCCACAGGACCCACACTGATATGCAGACACAGAGCCACCACGACCCACGCCAAGGATGCTTCCTAGGTTAAGTCGGGTCAGAGGCAAGCTCCTGGACAGAGCGAGCCATTTGGGGCACGGATGCAGATCCTCTCTGCTCACCTCTTTGCACACTCCTCTTGCAAAATTAGTTTTTAGCAAAGCCACTTATCACCTTAACCATTTATCGATTCCCTGACTCCTGGCCAGAGCTCCCGGGATCCAATACAGCATGGGCAGGAAAAGCAGAACAGGACCGCAAATGAGGGCAGCATGTGGCTGGGATCACGGGGGGCCTTCAGTGTATCTTTTCCTCATGTTCAACAGAGGAGAGATGCTCCATCCCACCCAGAGCCAAATCCTGCACTCTGATGCAGTTGCAATGCCGAGCTGGGACCCACACATGACGCCAGGACCCCCACTGGTTCCTACATGGCCATTACAAAAGAGAATAAATAAATAACACACAGATACCCAGAGAAGGATGCTCACAACCCCTGGAGCATCCTTCTCTGGGCATCAGATGCTGCCTAAATCCGAGATCCACAGCCAGGACCCACCTGGGACCAGCCAACGCTGGGACATGGGTTGTGAGCAGGAGCTTGCTGGCTGCAAGCAGCATCTCCCAGCCCCACGCGCTTCCCAGCAGTATCGATCTCCAGCAGTAACAGCCTGGTATAATTTTGCTTAGCTTCAAATACCTGGTGATCATGAATTCTTTGGCCACAAGGTTATAAAGCATTCTCTAAAACATGAGAAAAAGATTAAGCCTGCTTATAGTTAATAATATACTGCATACTGTCTATCAAGCTGGCTGTTTGCTATTGAGAACCTACTATTAGGCACTTATTTAAAAGGCCTTTCAAGGCTTCCCAAGAAAGTGCAGTTATGCAGGTTTGGGGTTTTTTTATATAATTTTTTTTCTTTTTTTTTTTTTTCTGGTGAGAACTACTCTAGATAAACATCAATTCGCTCCTGCAGATCACAGTCACAGTAAATAAATTTTTCAGGAAGCTAAGTTCCATACAAAGCCTCCTCAAAGCTCCCATTTCACACAACATCAATGTTTGGCCTCTGAGAAATAAAAAGCTCTAAGGTTGCTTTATCCCGAGCTAAATTATCAATTGCAGCTGCTTAAGAATAAAAATAAAAATAGGGCATTTCAATGAGAAATCAGCGTGGGAGGTAAACACTGCAGTTGCTAGATGGTGATGCCAGTTAAGAGATGAAATGGGGAAAGTCAGGGATTTTGTTGGTGATTGATCCAGACCCTCTGCGACGGCATCTGTGGCCCTGAATGCGTCGCTGCAGCTCTGGATCAGCGAGGATAAGGAGAGAGCAACCAGCTTTGGGCAAGGCGAACAGCCGGCACTGGCGTGACTTTCTTTTATAGCTTTTTAAAGTAGCAGGCTGGGATTATCCATTATAAAGTATTTGTCACCAAAAAACTACCCTCCCTGGGCTGGTTATAACCGTAAAAGCTGCAGCTCCTCAGATCACTCCTGAGCGGCTCGCAGAGGTGGGATGGAGAACCGGCACCTGGCCGGGCCCACGGCAGCCACGGCACACCGGATTTTGCTGACTCAGGTGGCAAGGAGGAGTTATGACCCATCGGAGCCCAAAAGTGCTTTCCAAAGCAGCTCGCCGGGCTTCAGCCAGGGGATGGGAAAGGAGGGCAGGAAAAACACCTTGGCTCTCACTTTTCCCTAACGATGCCCTCGTCATTTTGAGTGGCAGCATCCCATGGGGCTGCTGCCTGCCCAATAATGCGGCCCTCAGAGCGGGGGGCACATCTGAACCCTGAGCCTGAGGGCTCGCTGGCGCCGTCAGAGCCAGGACCATGCTAATATTCAGGATGCTCCATCTGCTCTTTAAAAAAAGAGATGCTGGGCTCTGCTACCATTTAATTACTAGCCTGAAAAAAGAGGAAAGACACAAAGCCTCGCAGGCAGGGGTTACGCATCCTGGTAGGAAGGGTTCTCCAGTAAGGGATGGCTAAGGAGAAGAGGATCGCTTGCCAAGAGGCAATCCACGTGTCCCTGTAGTAAGACCTAATGAACCCAAACACTCTACGGTGTCCAACATACCTAGCTGTGCGGCTTAAAAATCAAGGGGGAGAAAGGATGGGGCTATGCGCTGGGCTCAGTAGCTCCAGAACGAACCCTGAGCTACAATGGAGCAACCTCAGATGGCAAACGAAGCAGCAAGGGCAGCGTCTGCAACCTCACCAGTTCCCACCACGCTCAAGACCTGTCTCCCACCAAGCTGCACCCACAGGGGTGGCAGAACTGGACCTGGCATGGTTTTGGGCCAATCCCGTCCAGTGCAATGACATTAAAACCCAAACACCCATCAGTGATTAATTTACTTGGCTGCTTAACATGAGGGCAATTCTGAGAGTTAATGAATTACTGGAGGAGCTGCTGCGTTCCTCGAGTGCAAGAACTACGCCTGAACTGCTCCTCATGGCCCAGCAACATCCGCTACGGACACATCGTCCCCATCACTGCTTTCTAAGCACCCATTATTAAATAAAAACCCGGTCAGCCACCCCTCTGCTCTTCACACGTCTTTCTCTCCACTCATCTCAGGAAATAACCAGCAGATGCTCAACGGAGAAGAACATTTTCCATCACTAAAAGAAACTTAATTTTTGAAGTCGTGGCCTGGTGACCCTCATTGCTCTCCTGAAAATAAAACCGCCAGGGATGATAGAATATGCATATTTAACCTTCCGACGCCGCTAATGTTTTTAGCGGAAACGGATGTATCGCCCGTGCCCAATGACAGGCACGAGAGCCCACGAGCTGCTGCTGTGGCCATGAGCAAACACCTATTCCCTGTTACGGTACCATAATAACCCCCGGTGCTGCGAAGCTCTGAAGGAGCGTGGCCAGTTGTGGCCAGAACTCAAGCAAACATGGAGGGCACACAGGGCTGGAATAGGCGATGGGATGCAGGGTAGGACCAAGGAGCTCATCCCAACACTCGCATCCCATCTCTGGCATCCCCAATGCCAACCAGAGGCTTCAGCACACACTTTTCGTGGTGCTTAAATCACAACCTCATCAAACCAACAAAAAAAATTATGTGTAAATGATGGAGGGGGGGAAAAACCAGCCAGGAGCAAGCCAGGATTTTAACTGAGAGGGAAAATATTTATTTAAAGTTAAGGAGGCTGCCAGAAGGCACAGGTTTTTAAAAGTAAAATCCCAAAGCACCCAGAGCAAAGCCATGCCAATTACCATCGCAAGGGAGTTCTTATCCTTTCGGGTATCTACCAGGAATGGGGTAGTCCCCAACCGGGCACCAGCATCCACCCAGCCACCACAAAGCAGTAACTCCTCCCCAAAGTTGTGTTAATGAGACCGTTGCCTTTTCTGAGATTAAAAAATGGAGTTTCATTGTCATTTCAGGGAGCCTCGTTAGGAGCTGTTGTTAGCACTTGCTTCCAGACAAAATTATGACCTAGAGAAGCCCATTTTGGGGGAAAAAAAAATAGTATGTTGTGCACATTTTGACCAAAGGAGCATGCTGTTAGCAAGGTGTCATGCAACACATACAGTTCAGCTGCTTTTTATGCCCCATGTGACAAAAATAATATATATATATATAAATAAAGCACACCAGCCCAAGTCCCCACCCAGTTTGTAACTTCTAATGGGAATCTGGCTCTTTTAGTATTAATGAAGAAATCCAAGTTAATTCCTCTGAAACTTTGCTGGCACCCAGGAACTCAGCCAGGACCTCTCTGCATCCCGCTGGGATTTGCCTCCAGCACCCACAAGCTCATCTCAAAGGTGCTTCTTGGCAGCCCTCGGAGAGGGGAACTCCCTGCAGGGATACACAGGGAGGGGTGATCCAAGCCCCCCCTCCCTTCCCAGAGGTGCTTTTATATATAAGATTCAGTGATCAGTAAGTAAATGTCCTTCCATCGATAACACCAGATAGCTAAATCAAAGCTTCACCGTGCCCTCGGATCTCTTAAACAGCATCATGGATTTCCCACCGAATCAGTAGATGAATCAAATACCTGGTGCGAGGCTGGAGATAATCCCGACGATTTATTTTGGGGGAGCTGGGGCAAGGGAAGGCGGGGGGCAGGCTCCAGCCCCAGCGAGGATTTGCGTATTAGTAAAAACAAACAATCCTGTAAATAACGAGCCCCTCGTCCTGTCTTCACCACGCAACTCTTATTGAGTGAGTCAGATGTTCTGCTGATTAAAAATTGATCCATTTCAAAATCTAATCAACAGAATAGGATTCTTTCATATGTTATCAAGGCAGCTGCTGACAACAAAAACCAAACCTGTTATTAACCCATGAACCCCAATGACCTGAACCTGGCTGGGCTCTGCAACTGTAAATTATTCAGTAGTCCAAGAGCAATACCCGTAAGCCTGATGAATTTACGCCCCGACCGGAGCCAGTGGGGGTTAAAGCCAATATCACAGACCCGGGGGTCCCCAGGGATGCAGTTCACGACACGCTGCCACTCTGTGTCATGCCTGGGAATACATTACCGGCGTCTGCTCGGCTTCGCCTTGCAAATGTCTAGTCCTCTTTTATTTGTTGGGGTTTTTTTCCTGTCTTTTTTCTTTATTTTTTTTTTCTTCTTTTCTATTTTTTAAGTGCCTTTCCAGATTCACAGCACGACACCTCAGGGAGCAGCCCTGCACCAGAGCCCGAGCAGCCCTGCGGGTACAGCCAGTCGCTGCTCAAACCCCGGGTCACTACTGCTGAGCAAAATTCATAGAGCAAAGGGTTTGCATCCCTGCTGTAACCACAGCCCAGCGTTGCTGGATCAGCCACGGAGGACCAAGAGAACTGGGAGAGCAATTACAATTAGTATTTATTTCTTTTTTCATTTGAATTATTAGCTTTAAGCCCTGCTCGTGTCCCTCGCCCATGCTACTCAACACCATAACGGAGACGTCGCCGTGGGTTGATGCCGCCCCTGGGTATTACCCTGTGAGGTGCCTCCTGGCTCTTGCTTTATGAGCTGGTTATGTTTCTCCGTGGTCACACCATGCCCAGGGGACATCTAGTTGATGTGGAGCAGGCTCGGCTCTGCCAGGTCCCCAGTGCCGAGCCCAGCCACTTGCCTGATGCTGAATTGTACCTATCCCCCAAAAAAGGAACCCCAAAGCACCCCAAGCTAAGGGGCTTTAACCAGAATGGGGAAGAATCAGCACCACATAAACCAAGCTCAAGGATAACAACTGCTCTTCTCTTAAATCGTAATTTATTTATAAGCTTGATGCCTCTCTGACCTCTCCTTAAAGCCCAAATAACCCCTGGGGAGCCACTCCAGTCTGGCCGCCATCGATCCCGGCTGGGCTGCCATCTCCCAGCCAGCAGCACCTCCCAGGGATGCTGCTCGCATCGTGTGGGAGCCAAACCTCCTCCTGCCCCTCAGAAAAACCCACCAGGTACCAGCACTTTGCAGTTATTTAATGGTGAGCCCACCACCATCCTTCCCCAAAAAACCTCAGGGGGGCAGAGGGGACCCCAACTGACACAGGATGGCTTAAAACCACCAGATATCAACTATTTTTTTTTTCCTATATTAAGTCCAAAAGTGCTTTAAAACCAACCCAGGGCACTGTTGGCAGCGGCTGCATCCACGAGAACGCTCCCTGTCAGTGGAGCCCAGGCTCTTCCTGAGCAGGGGTTTTGGAGAGCTGCACTCTGCCCAGCACACCAATACACAGACATCACTTCCACCAATTTCAGATCCCAGTCGTAGTTGGAGGTGTCAAGGGAGGTCACAGCCTCCTCTTATGCAAGGGTGGGAGAAGTGAAGCAGCAGCAACTGGGCAGCAGGCACCATCCCCACCAGCGAAAAACAAAAGCTGAGCATTTTTGTGTTGTTTTCCCCCTTTTTTCCAAGCCTCCTTAGTTAAAAGCTTCTGGCTGGTCACCTCCAGGCTCCACAGCCAGGGCTGGTTGATCGCCCACATCAACTCCTGGACCAATGACCTACAAGCCCCCCTCCCCAGCAACTGCGGAGGAGACCCAGATTAACCCCCAACTCCAATGCGGCACAGATGCCCCCTCCGCAGTGAGAGCCCCCTGAGCATCCTCATGGGGATGCCAAAGCAACTGAGGTGCAGAGAACACAGCAGGGTTGTGCCTCTTGGTAAATCAGATACCCACTACACTTCCGTTATGTTACAAGGCAGTTATATGGGGAATGAGTCTGAGAAGAGAATCTGAGCACAGCATCCAGCCCAGGAGTGGCTCCATCCCAGCACAGCCAGCGCTCCATAGGGATGAAGATAAACAACTGCCTGTTTGTCTCTCCATCATCATCATCACCATGCCGGGGGATGCAGTGGCTCCCTCAGCTCTGCTGGGGCAGGAGGGCTCACCCAGTACCAGCCATCTACCCTTTGGCTCCCTCCTTGCTATCTAATAATCACACTTGCACGAAGCTGTTGCCATACATGAGGAAAAGAGGAAAAAAAACATCCTCGGAGAGCCTAACAATCAGAGAATTTTTAAGATCATGGAGCATTAAACCATTCCCAATAGGGTTTACTAATCAAACAGCCAAATCCTTCATAACCAACCAATCCCTACAGAGCAATTAAATCCTTCCCCTTTAAAACACTTGGCACGCCGTCTGGGGAGAAAAAGAAAAATTTGCAAAATTCATTTGATAAATTAACCAGGGAAAAAGAAAGAAGTGAATCAAGCTTTGTTCTTTTCATTTTTTTTAATTATGGAATTCACAATGCCTGAATAATGTTTAATAAGAACTATGAAAATTCCTAACAGTATTACAACACAACACAAAAGAATTAACCTGGTTACCGTGAAAAATTGCATATTTAATTAAGAACAGAGAGTTCAAAACTATCCAGAGATTTCAAAAGTACCGTTGCCTAAGGGGCTAAATTACACGCTCGCAGTGCTGCTAACAGGGCTGGAGCGCGCAATCATTACCCAAGTGTCCCCATTAAGTGACAATGGGCAGATGACATCAAATTCATTTCAAAAGCAACAGGAATTGAAGCATTCGCTTGGGTAGTGGAAGAGAAAGCGACTATCCTGCTGGTATAAACCAGACCCCTTGTTGATAAAGGCAATAATTAAAGAATAATGTTAATTAGCTGCTTTTATTTGAAGGAAAAGTGCGGTGGCAGGAGATGCTACCTCTGAGGCATGCGCTAAGCTGAGAATGAAGAGGGCGAAACCACCAGCCCTGGATGGCTACCACTGTTTGAGATGCTGGGATACGTGCTGGAGCTGTGCCACAGGCTGGGTCCCACTGGTCACGGCACCAGACAGCCCTTGGCTCTGCCGGGGGTTGGAGATGCCGATGCTGGAGGGAGGGAACCAGAGTGGCACAGGCAGGGCATCCTGCTCCAGCTCTGGTGCGACAGATGTGGCATCAGCTAACACTCACCGGGGAAAGACCCCACATTGGAGACTCCACTGGCAACACAGGGGCTGAATTTGGGGCCCAAAGGTGCTGCTGAGGGGACCACAATGGGATGCTCCATCGCACCAGGGAGGATGACAAGCTGCCATCTGGGGGGAAGTCAAGAGGGGCCAGCTACAGTCCGAGGGTCCCCAAAAGCCTTCCTCCCGGAGGGCACCATCCTCCCCCATCACCTCACCCTAACCACTGTGTGCTGCTGCATCACACACAGGCATCACAGGGGACTTCTAGCAATGCCACTCCCCTAAACCATGCCCCTTCCCTGGCTGCACCGACAGACCCCATCGCTCCCCCCTCATCCGAGAAACCAGGGGGCCGAGAGGGGTAATAATTACCCAGCTCCCGGGGATGAAGCAATGTTTGCAAACCGCTGCGAGAGCCGCAGACGAAGGCAGCTCTCCCCATCGGCGTGATTAATAAAGAATAAATGTCCTCTGCAGCCAGGCTAAGCAATAACACACCAGCTCTGGCGCCGATGAGCGGCTGTGCTTACACCGCACATTACAAGACCCGCTGCCAGCACCAGGTAATACTTTATTATGTTATCCCGACGGAAGAAAACAAAGGATGCCCAAGGTCCTGACTCCAGTGTAAAACTGCAGGAGCGTTACCAAAGGCAACGGCAGCGTGCTCGGAGCGGCTGACGCACGGCACAGCTCCCACCAGAGGAATATTTACACGGGGTTCAAATTGGTTATTTACTTTTTTAGAGATCCATGTTGCAGAAGAGCTAGCTAGCACGAGCACGCCGAGCAATTAATATTAAAACGGCCACGCGTTCGCAGCGACTCACTTAAACTGCAGCTAAATCAATACTCTGGGGTCCTGTTGCAGCTTTGGGGAAATCATTAAGTGCTACACCAAAGTAGTCAAAAAAATAATTACACAGCAAGGCCATATTAAAGAAAAAGAAGGGGGGGGGTGTGGTGGGGGAAAAAGCACTGAAACCATTTTGGAAGGAGCCGTTGGCGCGTTCAGCTGTGGGGAAATCGACTGAAAGGGAAAGCTGGTGATGGTGGGGATACTGCAGAGCAGCTCTTGGGCACGCACGGCCAAAATAAATAGTGTTTAATATAGAGATGAAGTTGGAGGGACCAGTCATCACACACTGGCCTCCCAATAGGGAGAGCAGATATTGGCACCCCTCTCCAAATCCAGGGCTCCCCCTCTACCCTGACCACATGCCAGGATCTGGCGATGCCAACTCCAGGAGGGGTGGATGGTGCTGAGCCCCCCGCTCATTAAAAAGCGCCACAGCTTCCCAGGCTATTGGAGCCTTTTGGATGGGCTTTGCTGATGACCCCCTGCAGCTAGCAGCTCACTGGCTTCCAGAGCTGGTTCCTCATCACACTAACACAGTGGAGACCTCTTGGCAGGGATGCTCCCCTGAGATCCTCTGCATGGGCAAGCAAAACAGCACATGCAACCCTTCCAAGGGGCCTTTGCTGCAAAGGCTATGGATACGTGTGCAGCTGCACATCCAGGGTGTGGGCGGTGCTGCCAGGCCCCTTTTTTGGGGCAATTTGCCCGAAGATGCTGGCTGACAAGTATACACCTCCCTTGTGCCCCAGGAGTGGGGAAACTGAGGCACGGAGCCACTGTCCGAGGCAGTGAGCAGGTAATGGGACAGAGCCTGACTCAGCATGGAGCATTACAGCTACCTCACTCTGCCCCAAATCAGGGCTTTCTCAGCCTGCAATGGGGAGAGGGACACAATCCTGGCATTTTACAGCGACCCAGGAACAGAAATCCCTCCCACAGAAAAACCTCAACACCCCATATTCAGTCCCACCTGCTGAACACCAAGATGCTGGGAGGGGGGTGGAGCGGGGAAGAGGCACCCACAGACCCTGTTCACTCCCTACCCCATCACCAAGCCAAGAGAAGAGAGAGTGCAGCGAGGCAGCCATCCCAAAGCAGCCGGATCCCAGCATAGGGCTGAATCCTCCTTCCCAGGATCTGCTGCCTCAGCAAGGCATGACCGAAAGCTGCAGGAGAGCACTCACAGCAGAAAAGGTAATTAAAGAAAACTCAGCCATGGATCCTAACGCAACACGCAGGAGAAAGTGTTAAGAAAGGGGAAAACTTTTTAATAAAGTCTGCAAGTATATATTCCTCCTTTATCAACATCGAGATTTATTGACCCAAGAAGCCATATTGACTGAATAAATCTTGATAATGACCCCAGCAGAAGTCAATACCTGCTTATTATCTCCCAAGTTGGGGAATTACATCTTTTGGTAATAAGAGCAGGATGGTACAAAATGTTCTGAGAAACTTTACCCAGCCTTTTTTTTCTGGGGGGAGGGGGTGGGGGAATGGATGCCCCAAGCATCCTTTTTCTAATCCGAGAGGGATGTCTGCTATGGGCACTGATACAGAGAGCGAGCTGTAGCAGCAGGTCTTCTGAACCCTAAATTAATCTCACTTCAAGGTGGGCTGTTGATGAGCAGGATGCTGCAGCTCCCACCAGCACCCTCCCCCAAAACAGTGGCCCTAACATTTGCGATTTGCCATGTGGTGTCAGCAGCTCCCAGGATGATTCCCTGAAATTTAAGACTTGGGAATACTCGCAGCCAGGGATGTACAGCGCTGTGATCACACTGGCACCCAAGGGAGGAAGGGAGCAGCATCGTCACTGTCCCATGAGATGCACAGCCACCTCTGTGAACCCTAAACCACCACAACCAGGAGTGGAAAACAGGGGAGCAGACAAGCCACCCCAGCACCCCAAGAACACAGGTGAGCAGAGCCTGTTCCACATTTAGAGATGGTGCTGCTTTTTGCCAACAGTTTTCTCCCATTCAGTGGAGAAAACAGTAGCTGTGGGACCAGAGCACACAACAATTACGCCTGCATTTTTATTTGAAGCCTCCACAGACAGCAAGAAGAATTAACTGAAGGGAGCAGCTCCTGTGCCAACATATGGAGGGAGATGAATAGCGAGTTCGGCATGCTCCACTGAGGTTATCTAGTTAAGCAAGTACCTCCTAAAGGACTCGCAGGCTGGGAGTGTGCTGTTTGCTTAATCTGGTCATAAATAATAATTCGGATCACCAAACGCTTTAGCATTCAGCTCCACCTGCAGCACAAAAGCCCTGCTGAGCCCTGCCAAACTCGCTGCGCCTGCGAGGCAGCAGGCAACGCAGCGAGAGGTGATGATGCCGTCTGGGGACCCCAGTGAGACAGATCCCACTCATGCCATCAAACACAAGCAGTTCCTCCACCACCCAGACTGGACTGAGCTGCCTCCACCACATGAACATCCTCCCCCCACTGTGTTTTGGTGGGCACAGCAAACCCAAGCACTCTGCTCACCATCTCCATGCCCATTTCCAAGCTGGATAACCCACCAGGAGCTGGCAGGGCTTGCACCCATCCCTCCAGCACCGCAAAACCCAAATTATATTCCCATCCCTATCCACTATTCACCTCTTGGACATCATTCCCCTCCCACTCTCCCCCCTCCCAAGGCCACAGAGACAATTCACTAAACTGGATCAGGAGGCCAGCACGTACATCTCTAATGGGCTGCAGCACGCACACAATTAATTAATGGATTTATTAATTAGGGAAGAAGTCACTCTTCGGGCTGGAATTGGGGTCACCAGTTTCTAAAGTGAGAGCTGCAGAGCTAAAGATAAACTCTCATTTTCTGCAGCTCCCTTCTTGTCTGGCAGCATCTCAATTATTCAGCCATGGGGAAAAAAAATAGAAAAAAGGAAAAAAGAACATGTTTCACTTCAGGAACTTCACGGTCCAACTTTCTGCCATCGCACAAAGCAGACCCAAGAGCAGATAGGACCTAGAACATGGCCCATCCTGTTATCCTCTTCAAGTATAAATTTGAAATATTAGAAATAACAGGTATTTGCTTCTATGGGTGGGAATGGAAGGGTGCAGGATGGGTGCTGCACCTCAACCTGTCCCAAGGAGGGAGCAGCAGTGGAAACGTGCAGAAAGGGGGACACCACAAAGTGGTCAGCGATGGTGACATCCGGAGATGCTGAGGTCTTAACTGGCCATGCTGGAGCATCAGCTAGCACTGTGGCAGGTAGTCCAGCTGAACCTCCTTGGTGGCACATGGAAGGGACAGGCATTTCTGGCTGCCACAGCCCTGAGTCTCCAAGAAGAGGAGGACAAACAACCCCACCACTTGTTTCCTGGCCAAGAAATAAGCTACAGAGCACAATCACAAGAGGAGACAGTGGAGAATCAACATGAACATGACCACAAATGCCCTGGTCCCCAGGAATGCCCCAAGAGGAACACACACCTTTCGGACATCAGAGGACCTGCTCACGAGACAGACACCACCGAGATCCGAGCTGCCTTTGGGCCACTGCTCTTCAACTCATAACGACCCCCTAAACAGGACATCCCTGCAGCCCAAAGCCCTACTCACCAGAGCCGCTGGAAAAGCACAAACCACACCCACAGCCCCACAAGACTCCACTGCCATCCCAGGCACAGGCTGTACTTGCCTAAACCCTGAGATTTCAGCTTGGAAAGACAAAATCCCTCTGAGATGGGGGCACCCAGAGCCCTTCTCAGCCTTCCCTCCACCCCCTTCCCCTTAGGGGCAGCAACCACTGGGACCATCCCACCCTCCACCCCTGCCAAGTAGGGATGGGAACAGATAGCACTGGGGTCCTGAAGGCAACTAGAAGATCCCACCCATCTCTTCATAAGAGCCCTAAAAAAACATATGGGAGCCCAAGGGATTTTGCAGGGGTGAAATGCACCCCCCTCCCCCCACACACACACACCTCACAGCCCTCCAAGGTTATCCTGCCCACGGGCTGCTCCGCAAGAGCACAGTTAGTTTATTAGTCCACGAATTAAGCTCCAGCCAAGAGGACTGATAGCTTATTTACTGCTGTCGTCTATATAAAGAAGAATTTTGACACATTGTTAAATGATAGCACATTTAGATAAGTCAAGCTGTCATATCATTTAATGGATGTCTAAACTCCCTCTGTAGCTGATATGTAAAATTTATGCACTCCAGAATATCATAAGGTTATAATATTTTAATCACATCCACTTCCCCCCCCACCCCCACCCCAACTCCCCTCCCTCCCCTAAACTTTGAACAGCAAAACACATTCCATCAGCCGCGCCGCGAAAGCTGCCGGCACATCGCCATCCGGCAGAGCCAACGATGAAGTTTCTGCCCAACTCCACTCCGGCACGCGGAGAAGAACATTTGCATCACGGGGAATTAAAACGAAGTGCGTTTTATTTGACGAACCAAACGCCGGAGCCGTATAGCCAGAGCTCATCTGCATAATGAGATGTGAAGGCATCTATAAAAGATGGCCATAATCGATCTCTCTCTTTCTTCCCCCCCCTCCCCCCAACCTCAGTCATGATCATATTTATTATCCCAAATCAGCAGCTCGCAACCCTGGCCATTTTTTGGTCATTTCTAACACAGAATGGGTTAGATTAAAACAGCATCCAGGACATGGAGCGTGTGATCCATACAACACTAACAGGAACGTGATAAACCCAGAGCAAATTAAAACACAAACCCCGCATAAAAGGTATGAATCCCGCTATGACTATTATCCACAAGAAAGCTGTAAAGAAAAAAAAAACCAACCCCCACCGCATTAGTAATGTACACAATAAACCAATCTCATAACCCAGTGAAATATGGCTGGTATTATCTTTGATAGAATTTTATCTCTTCTCATTTCCGAGGGTATTTTGCTGTTAAAAGGCTCGACGGCGTTCCGATCAAAGCGCTGCCGAGTAGCGAGTTATCTACACATTTTACATATGCCCACCATTCATCAGGGTTGCTCAAACTCTGCCATTCCTGGCCAGCCCCAGGCCGGCAGCGCCGCTCAGACACATACATTAAAAGGAAAAAATAAAAAGAAAAAAGAAAAAGCTCTTGGAAGAATAATAAATTGATTGTTTCCCTCCCTTCTTTTTTTTTTCCCCCCTTCTCTCCCGCTTCTCCTTTCTTTGTGGTTTGGTGGGTTTTGGGGTGGTTTTTTTTCTTCTTTTCTAAATAGAGGGCATTAGGCCAAGCTGGCACAAGGTCACCTTTCCCACCATGATCCCAGCGAGGCGGCAGAACTGCTGCCTGGACAGAAGTCAATCCCCACTGCTCCCACTCCGGCTCTGCGCCCAGCCACGGCTGCCCGGTCAAGCAGAACGGCTGGGGAAGGAGAGCTGCCCACCTCCCAGTCCACCTCTCCCACCGACAAAGTCCCCATCATCCCCATTCCCCCCACACACACAGAGAAACCCCTGGGAAAGTAGCTGCCGATATCTGTCGTTAAATAAAGGTCTGCGCGTACCCAAGGAAAAGTCATTAGCACGATGTAGCGAGGAACGCTTTTGTATCCAAAGCGCTTAGACCCCTAATCCCTTCCCAACCACAATGCCATAAATGAGCAGTCACAGCAAGCCGATCGGCCGCGGTACCTGCGCTACTTTTAGGGTCGTGGATCACAGATAGAGCACGTAATTTGCTTAAAAGCAAAAAAAAACCGTATTAAATGCTGAAACTGTTGATACAGTACGGGAGCCCCATAAATCGCATTTCCATTTGTTTACTCCCCCCCTCTGAAGCATGCTGCATTTTAAACTCTGTAATATCCTACAGGGATAAACCCATTTAATATCCATGTAAATGAGCGTTTCGGCTTTTGTAGTAGATCCAGGTTAGGTTTCATCCCATTATTGTTGGGAGAGCTATTGTGTTAATTACCCGCCTTCCCGCTACATAGGTGCTTATTTAAGGTCACAAACTGTCAGCATCCCTTGACAAACCTTCCCTCGTACGCGTTAACAAAGGACTTACCGTTAATTTCACAGACCGAGGGCACTACGGCGGGATACGGCATCCGCGACCTGCCCAGAGCCACAAAGGATCTCTCTCCCGCCGCATCCATCACACAAGTCCCGAACGCCGGTAGCTCAGCCCTTACCGAGCCGCCTCGCAGGACCGACCGGCAGCCGGTTGATGCCGATCGCCTTCCCTGACATTCAGGGCTGACCGAGCCCCGGCACCGACACCGCAAACCCCCGGCCCTGAATAACAATGGGAGCGCGGCGGGGCTCCGGGCAGCCCCGCTCCGCCATCCCTGGGGCTACCGCGCATCCATCATCTTAATAAAGAGCCTTTGCCCTCCCAGCGCCCGGCTCCGAACGTGAGCCGGGGGGATGCAATGACAGAGCCCTTCCCGTTACCGGGGCCGGACGATACCGGGGACACTTTGAAGCCCCCGGGCACCTGCGGCTCCGCTCCGCGGGCGGGGACCGCAAGAAACTTGGCGGACCGGCGCGGGGGGCCGCGTTCCCCGCAACTTCATCCCGCGCAACTTCCCTCCCTCCCTCCTTCCCCTCCCGCCGGGGCGGAGCGGCGGCCGCTCCCCCCCCCCCCCCCCCCCTCCTTCCCTCCCCGGCCCCGCTGTCACCTCGGGGGCGGCGGGGCGGGGGCCAGGGCGGCGCGGCTCCATCGCCGCTAGCGCTGCTCCATGCTCCCGGGCGGCGCCGAACAAAGAGCGGCGGCGGCGGGGATCAATTTCTGATACCTATCGATGGGGAAGGGCGGGCGGAGGGAGGGCGGGAGGGAGCGCGGGCTGTGGGGGGGAGAGAGAGAGGGAGGGAGGGATGGGGGCGGCCGCCCGGATCTCCCCCCCCCCCCCACCGCCCCTTCCTCCCCCCCCCCCCACTCTCCCCCTCCCGCCGCGCTCCGCCTGCCGCCAGCCCCGCGGCCGCCGCCGCCGCCACCAACCTGGAGCCGGCGGACATCAAACCGCGTCCGATATCGAAACATCGATCCCACGTCGGCGGCCATCTTGGGGGAGACCGGCGGCGCGGAGGGGCGCGGAGAGGCGCGGAGGGGAGCAGGGGGACCGAGACCGCCCGCCTCCGCCGCCGGGGGCGGCCCCGCCGCCGCCTCGCCCCGCCTGCGCTCCGCGGGGAGGGAAGGGGACGGCCCGTGGGTGTCCGTGTCGTGTGTGTGTTCCCCCAAGCCCCTCGGGGTCCACCCGCGGGCATCGCTCCCACGAGGGACCAGGACCCCCCTCGCAGCCCCCCAATCCCCTGGGGAAGGAGCTGGAGCCCCAGTGCCGTGATTTTTTTTTAAAGGAATCGGTGTTTTACCGGCACCCGGCCGCTGCGGGAAGGTGGAAAATCGCCATCCGGAAGCTGCCGGTTAAAGTTTTCCAGGTCGGTTTGTTGGGTTGCGTTTTTCTTCTCCCCCCAACGTGACACATCCAGCACCTTTGGCCCTGGCAGGACTTGCCACAGCAAACATGCTCGCGGGTCACCGCAGCCAGAACCCCCCCCCCCCGAATTTAGGCAGGTTTAAGAGTGGTATTTTTAAACAACAAAGAATCCAAACAACTTCCAGAGCAGAGAGGGAGCACAGCCGATAGCACCCAGGCAGTAACAAGCCCTGGCCAGAAATACCCCTTTTGCTTCTACTAAAAATCATAAAGAGCTTTACAGCGTCCGTGTGTCATCCTTTCCATCCCCCCCACCCAGCTGCCCCATATCCTGTGGCACTGACCACACTGAAGGGCTTCGAGCATCAATTGCCTTTCACCAGGGAGGGGGGAAGCGATGACTCCCCCAGCAGAGCCGTGCCACGTTTGGGCAGGGGCGACCCCAGGGCTGCTGGCCCTGACTCGCTTTTGAGCAGGGAAAGACTGAGCTGCCCTTTCGGGGCCGTTTCACAGACAGGTATTTGCAGACCAAGCAAGCGCAGCGTTTTAATATTCTGGCTAAGGAACAGGTAACAGCTCGGTCTGACGTACGGACACGTGCGCATCTCCGCACATTGAAGAGCCCAGAGCTCCTGCCAGGCTGCAACACATGCCCATGCCCCAGCTCCCCGCCCTGGGACCCAGCACAGGGTGAGTTGCCTACTCCCCCTCCACCACCCCACAGAGGGGAACACAGTCTCAAGCTGCAGAGAGGATGATGGCAGTGCATCTGTTTCCCCATCTTACCTGTCGCCATTTGCTGCTGCAGGGATCCCTGTGCTCAGAGGGACTGGGGGAAGATGGTCAGCTGTCCCAGCAGCCTCCTTGTGTGCACAGACAGCAGCAAACCCAGGACAAGTGCTCCAGCAGCTGTCACCCGTAGTCCTTCGCTGCCCAAAGCTCCCAGCTTCTCCTGCTGCAACCAATCTTCTAGCACCAAAGCCTCTCTCTGTGTGGGGCTAGGGGGAAAGTGACTTCCTCAGCCACCTCAGGACTTGGCAGTGACCCTTTGCAGGAGCCCTGAGATTCCACTAAAAATCAACAATTTGAGTTCAGAAGCCACCAAAGAAGAGGAATATCCTTCAAACTGCACCCTGCTCCATAAGCGCCTCCAGCTGTCACGGGGACAACTCTACTCCTTCCCTCCTTGCTGTCTGAAGTTCACCTGAGCCAGGAAAACTGTCCAAAAAGATAAGGCAGGCACCCAAAGTGACCTTGGCACCATGCTGTAGCATAAACAGCTAGGAAATGATCTTGTCCTTCTCATCTCTTCCACTCGGAGAAGCTCGGTGCTGCTTGCAATCCCACAATTGCAAAATGCCTCAGGCAGAAGAACAAGTGAACAGAAAATCAAAATTCAAAGAAAGGATTTGTAAGAGCCAAGGCAGTTTGTGTCAGAAGAGAGCCTAGGTGCTCCTGCCAGCCCTGCTCCAGCCTCTCCCCCATGCTCAGAGCCAGCTGGAAAAGGGGGGCTTTTAGGGAAAACTCTTTATGATGTTGTGACAAAAGTATCCACCTGGAACCAGTGAACCCCAGGTGCAACTGCCAACCTGAAATCTCAACCCAGTGGGCATCACCAGCAAACTCCATGGATGCCCCGAGATCTGCCCCTGCTTGGGCACACCTGTGCTTGCCCAGGAAACCCCAGAGGTTCTTTATTCACCCCACAACAACAGAATTCAGCAGCCCCAAATTACTGGAAGGGGGAGCAAGATTTGCTGTGAGATTGGGTCTGCTGGTAGTGCCAGGCAGCTGTTTCTCCTTTGGTTTAACGAGGCTGTAATTAGACAGGGGTGAGGGCACAGACTGTGCAAGAGGGGGTTCCTCCCATGGGAATTAATTTCCATCTCTCTTCCAGGGCCACTCACAGGGAGGTTTGTTTACGGGGTGGTTAATAAACCCAGGTGGGATGGATGGTCTTTGGTGGGGTGGGAATTTGTTTCTGCTGCTTGATCCTGAGGTATCCCCTCTGTGCCAGCAGCAGGGATGGCTCTGGCTGCTCATGACCATGATGCTCCAAGAACCCACTGTCGGACACCACCAGGGACAGGTCCCAGCAAGGGGACCTTCTGCCCGCGCCCACAAAGCTGATCTCACACCCATAAATCACTGCCCCACTCTGCCGCTGAGGGAACAGAAAAGCCTGCTCATAAATCAGAAATAAAACTAACTTGGCATCTTTGGTGAGCAAATTAAATTGTGGGCTTTGGAGGAATGTTTCTGTTTGGCCAAATCATTAATAAATCAATGGGAGCCATAAGGAAGAGGAGAGGGGCTGCGCCCGGTGCTGCACAGAGGGTTGGAGAGCTGCGGGGTGACACACTCCATCCCTGCTCTCCTTGTGTCCCTTTAGGCACTGCTTTGCTGTCCCCTGGGCACCCTGGGGAGAGCAGAGGGACTCTGGTCCTGCCATTCCCCCCCCCAACACCTCACAGCCCCCCTCCCCCCCCCCCGGCTCATCCACCCTGGGGAGCACTGTGAGGCACAGGTTAATAAATCAGTTTGTCTCCGGAAGGGTTTGCTTTGTGTGCTTGACAATAGCGCGTTGTAAATGGCAGCCCCTTGCCTCCTCTTCCAAAAGGCTTTTAATTAAAATATGGAAAGGGCTTTTCTGCATACTTAAAAAAAAAGGAAAGAAAAAAAAATAAAAGGAAGTTAGATTTCAGTGCGCTCCGGTCTGTATCGAGTGTGAATTTATTCCTGCCTTCCTGTTGTTTGTGATCCACATGCTAAGCCCTTTGTGTGGGGGGCACATGTTGGCAGTCGTGTGCCAGCAGTGATGGTGAGATGGGCCCCTTGGCCTGTAGATGGGCAGGGGGACACCAGGACATGCACCAAGGGGCAGCAGTGCTATCAGGGTGAGTGGGGACAAATCAGGCCCTGGAGATGGCTAGGATCTGGGTGTAAAGACCCTTGTGGAGACCCAGAGCCTCCACCGAGCTCTGTGCCCATCCCACACAGGGGAAGGCAGCGTGGCACCTGTAAACTTGCATGGAGCAGAGTTGGGTGCTGGGGGCTGGGAAAGGGTACAAAGATGATTAAGGGCCTGGAGCATCTCCCCTATGGGGAAAGGCTGAGTGAGCTGGGGCTGTTCAGCCTGGAGAAAAGAAGACTGAGAGGGGATCTGATCAGTGTTTATCAATATCTGAGCTGTAGGACACAAGGGGAAATGGCCAGCCCCTTCTCAGTGGTCTGTGGGGACAAGTCAAGCGGCAATGGCCTCAAGCTGGAGCACAGGAAGTTCTGCACCAATATGCGGAAGAACTTCTTCCCGGTGAGGGTGAGTGAGCCCTGGGACAGGCTGCCCAGGGGGTTTGGAGTCTCCTCTGGAGATATTCAAGACCCATCTGGACACTGACCTGTGTGACCTGTCCTAGGGACCCTGCTTTGGCAGGGGGGTTGGACTGGATGAGCTCTGGAGGTCCCTTCCAACCCCTGCGATTCTGTGAGTCTGTGAAACCCTGGCAGGAGTCTCTCAGCCTCCCGCATGTCCCCCCCCTCCCCAGCGAGAGAGGCCCCCGCTGCCGCAGCCATACCGGGCTCTGCCCGGCCTCTGCCAGACGGGGCAGGGGAGCCCCCCCTACCCTCCCGCCGCGGGGTACGGGGTCATTCCGGGCTCTTTCCTACGTTCCCACGGGTGATTTACCGCACCGGAGGGCGTGGAAGCCCGTCACGGCGGGTGATGCAGCTCCACGGCCATCTCCCGCCCCTCTCCCCCCAGTACCCCCTGCTCCCCCCGCCGGGACCCGGCAGCAACCGCACCGCGTCCGCTACAACGCCGCCACCTGGCGGCCGCGGAGGTGGCTGCAGCTCGTGCCCCCGGGCCCGGCCCGGTGGGGGGCGGCACGACCGGTCACGGCGGGGGGCACACTCCGAGGAGGGGGACACGCTAAGGGACGTGTGTGTGGACACACACACACACACACACACGGGGGGGGGGGGGGGGGTGCACGCTGAGAGACGGCGGGGGGCACAGAACCGCCTCCCGAGTCTCCACTCGGTGCCCAGCGCGGCTCCCGGCAGGCATGCACTGAGCTGTGCCTGGCCTCAGCGCTCCGTGCCCCCTTGGGCAGCCCAGGGTGTGCGGAAAGGGTGCCCAGGCTCCTCCACCCGCTGCGTTTCTGCCACAGCTACTTACTCCCAGGCACATTCCCCCTACAATTAGCACATGCTCTTTAATTAATTTTCCTCTTTTATTGCTTTGCCCAAATTATCTCAACTATGGCGCCATTCGGCGTGCGCACGGCAGATAATGCTGCTATTTACGGCTTTCCCCTGTCAATGCCGCGGCTTGGGAGGCCAGGACAGCCGTCTCCTCCTGGGGCTGCATCCTGTGCACAGCTCAGAGCACATCCCCGAGAGGGGCCAGCAGCTCAGGGATGGGGGTGTCGTCTGTCCTCGTCCCTGTCACCTCACCTAGCCCTTCCTCAGGCCAGCCAGGTCACCGGCTCCGTTTTTTGGGGTGGCAGCTCTTCCCTAGACCCCTGAGCTGGGCAAATCCTCCTGAATATGACCGTGGTGATATATCCTTCCAAGTGAAATGAAGCTGAATGAGGCAAGGCTGCTAAATTAAGTCTGTCTGAAAGAAGCTGTTAAACATTGAAACCTTCTGAACACCAAGGGAAGATGGATAAAACCCTCCGATAGCTCCTGAGGATGCTGCCGAAAGGAAGGGGCTGGGGGTGGGGAGAGTGCAACGAGTGAGGGTGAGCCCAAGAAAAGGGAAAGATGCCCCCAACTGAGGCACAGGGACATGGTCCAGGGATGAAGAGACCATCTGCGGCAGAGGAGATGGGCCTCAGCCACCAGCCAGCATTGGGACACGTGGACTACCCCTGCGGGCCCCCTCAGCGTGAGCGCTGGGGACTGGGTGGCCACCTCCTCCAGCTTCAAACTGCAGCTCTGGCCTGCACATCAATCCATCTTTCTACCTTTAATAAGCTTTCTCCCGTTAAAAACAATCATTACCAATAAACAAATATACCAGCCAGTGTATATAAGCATCAAATTAAGTAGCTACATGTATTCGTTATAGTTGATATAGCCTTGTTAACTGGGAATTCCTGGGTTTGGAATATGTATTGATTTCAGCAAACATATATTATTTTACTGTAAGTACCAACAGCCATTGTAGTTAATATACAATGGTTTAATTTAAAATGCATTAGTTTAATAAAAATGCATAAAATAGAAGAGAATTGCATTAGCTTCAATAAAAAAAAAATTCAATTTCATAAATATTATCCAGTGTTAAAATGCATTGATTTGCCAGGAAAATGTATTGGTCAAAGGTAATTTACATTGGTTTGAATGGGAACGTACCGGCGTGTATACATACATATGTATTAGTTTAGTCAAATGTATCTGATTGCAGGGAAAAAAAACACCGGTCGGAGCAAAATATATTCATAAAGGAAGCACCACGGCGTGGAGCCAACGGCTGTGCAGGCTGGCTCCGGGGCATCCCAGCACAGCCACGCTCAGCTGGCCCTAGGACACCCCCAAATTGTCTCTCTGTCAATGTCCAGGCTTGGGGGTACCAATGGGCACAGTGCTGCTGGGCTCCCTGGGAAGAAGGGAGCCTGTTATCGGCCGCGGGCAGGACTTGGCTCAGGCGCAGACACGCATCTCGCTCAGGCAGAGCACGCGCCTTGAAAAGAGCGAGGGTTAATCAAATCCTTTTGACTCCATTTTTTATCGAGCTCAAGAGGGGCTGTCCTATTAATTAGAAAGGCTTTTTCATGTAAAACACAGGCTCTTTTGCAGATAAGAAGGGACGATGCCTGATTTTGCCATGGCACAGATCCGTGTGTTATTCCCTGACATCCATTCACAGGCTGCAGCCACTTCCTAACAGCCCTTTTGTTCACTCCATATGCATGTATGTACATCTATCTATATATATATATATTTAAAGCATTCAGTTCTTCCTGGATGCTGGCAAGCCCCACAATATCCAGAGCAGGGAAAGATGTGCCTGGAACCACCTCTGTCCCCAGGCTGGCTCAGGGTCCTCACTGAGGGGGCAGGATGCGACCCGCGCAGCATAGAGGATTATGTCTGACAGTGAGAAGTGAGCAGCGGAGCAGATGTACTGTCTTACAAATTACAGCAGAAGCACAGGCAGCCATCTGCACCCCATCCCCAGCCAGGATTTCTGCACTGCGCTCGGCCCCTGCACGGGCAGCCGTCCCCACAAACCCCCCTCATCCCCCTCCCCCTCACCATCGCACCCCCAACCACAACATGGGCAGCGCTGGGGATACAGAATCACAGAATCACAGAATCTTAGGGGTTGGAAGGGACCTCAAGAGATCATCGGGTCCAACCCCCCTGCCAAAGCAGCTCCCTATCTCATATTACATAGATAGGCGTCCAGACGAGACTTGAATATCTCCAGAGAAGGAGACTCCACCACCTCCCTGGGCAGCCTATTCCAGTGCTCTGTCACCCTCACTGTGAAAAAGTTCTTCCCCATGTTGGTGCGGAACTTCCTGTGCTCCAGCTTACAGCCATTGCCCCTTGTCCTGTCCCCACACCAAGGTCTGACCTCTTCTAGGCTGGGCAGGCAGAAATGGTGCTTGCTTCTATCCTCCTTCTCTTCCCTACCCCCCAAAAACATGATTCTGAGAAATCTCCATGGCTCCAGGGCTGTCTCCCATGCTGCCAGCCATGCCCCGGCACGGACACGGAGCCAGGGATGGGCAGCGCCCAGGCGGCGCCGGCGGCTCCATGGCCAACTAGTCCCGTTAAACCGCTACACATCACTTCCCTGATGCTTATGGATTTTTCCTTAATGCCACAAATTAAGGTAATTGGGCTCGGCTGGCCGATGAATCCAGCTGAACTTGGCAGGAGGAGGGAGCATCCGTGCCGAGATTGATCTCCCTCATCCCTGGCTGCACCCCCGGCACCCAGGGCTGGTCCTTGACCCTGCTCTGCCCCTCAGAGAGAGTCTTTCTGCTCAGAGAGACCCCAGAACCCATCCTGAAATCCCTTCCCTCATCTGCAGCTCCCTCCAGATGAGGCAGTCATTCCTGGAGCACTTTTCTCCTCTCCAGACACTTTCCACTACACACTTCCTTGCTGCCTCCTAAAATCCTCTGTGCAATGCCACCCTTGTTGGCTCGGCCATGGCATCTGGGCATCGAGGTGTGACCGAGCAGTGAGTGCCAGGGATTAAGCACGATATTTTGCATCCTCTTAAGGAGGGAGGGCAGCGTCCGGGCAGAGCCATGAGCTCCAGGATCCTGTTTCACACCGCCTTTGTTCCCAGCCCTCTCTGCTCACTCAACAGCCTCCCCGGGCACGCAGAGGGGATGATGCCCTGCACGAGTGCAGGCAGCAAGGCCAGCAGCCCCACCCCCCATACCCCAGCCATTGGGTTGCAGCTGTGCAGGGCATGGCAGAGCTTTGATGTGGGCAGGGGGGGCTGTGGTGGTAGCTGATGGGCATTATTGGGCCCCTTGAGCCATTCCCACCTGACAGATCAAGGCAAGAGGGCGGGGAGATAAAATTAACAGGCTAAAAATACTGAAAACAAAACAGAACCAGCCCGATAGCCAGCAGTCCCCTCTGCATGTGTGCTAGGGACAGGACCCAGGCACCAGCAGAGGTTTTGCAGGATTGCTGCCATGATCTGGCTGTTGAGCCATGGTGGCTGGCAGTATGAGTGCCCCCGGTCCCGGGTGCTGCAGGATGTGGCCCTGCACCCGGGATGAGGAGAGTTAATTTTGTATGCGTCTCACAAGGACCAAGACGGGCAAGTGTTTGGCTTAACTGTGTGACAGGTGCCTCAGTAGGGGGGTGACACATGAGAGAGGAGCCCAGCGTGCCTGCCTGGCTTTGCAGGAGCTCGTCATCCATCTCCAGCATCATCCCAGTGCTCTCAGATGGGGTGCTGCATCTGAGCTGGTGCTGCAGCAGGACAGGCCCCTTCATCCAGAACTGTGGTGGCCAGCAGTTCCTTCTGCTCTTTGAGCATTGCAAGCAGTAGGACCCCATTACTGCTGGGACAGCTGGACTCCTCCACCAGCTGAGCAGCACCCGGCTTTGCTATGCTAACACTGCCATGGGGCGTGAAGGCTCCTAGATGTGCCTGGCCGGACTGTGGCAAAGCATCCATTTCCCACGGCTTGAGGGACTGTATCCAGGGTGTTTCACCCCCATCCCAAGTCCTCCCTGTGTGTCCCAGCAGAGGGGAAAAGCCTGGTTACAGCCCGAGTGACAAATGCAGGTGGGATTGCTCCTGTGCAGTCCCCGCCACGGGTCAGCATCTCCAGTGTGGGAGCTGCAGGGCTGCCTGGCACTTCATTAACCTTGAAACCCTCTCTGGCTCACATGTCATGTCAGTCGGTGACAACAACAAGCTGCTATTCCAGATTAGAGAGAGAGACAGAGAAAGTCAGAGACAACGGAGATGGGGGGTGGCTAACTTACCTATTACAACCAAAAGTGGGCATGGGTTATTTTTAACCTCAAGTGGAATGTATTTATTGTTTCAGCCCAGGGGAAGCAAGGGATTCTCTTCAAGACACCTCTTGCAGCAACGCTGTGGGCTGTGTGAAGCCATGGTGAGTACCAAGGGCCTGGTGGGGAAAGGGAAAAATCTGGGGGTTTGTTCACCGGGACAGCTTTAAGGGGCAGGGAGTGGTGGAGGTGACAGGGAGGTAATGGCCAAGGATTCCTTCTGCCCCAGGAAGGATGAGAGTAAGCCAGGGAGCTTCTGGCTGCATCGAAAGCCTCCCACGGGGAACAGAGAGGTGTCTCCCATGCTGGCAGAGCTTTCTAACTGGGGTGGACCACTTTGAGATCCAAATGCTGTCTTTCCCTTCCCTTTCCCTTCCCCTTCCCCCACGTGGTAAGAGGAATATCAGAATCCCAGAATTGTTGGGGTTAGAATGGACCTCAAGAGATCATTGAGTCCAACCCCAAAAGAGAAGAAGAGACGTCGTATCCCCCACAGCCCCCTACTCTGCCTCCTCCCAGCAGACCACCCCCCATCCCGATTAGAAGGAGCGCACGGCTGGAACGAGGGGCGATGTGCAGGGCAGGAGGGATGAGAAGCTCCATCCTCCTTTCCTGTCCAAAGGACATCAGGCCATTTTTTGTTGTTTCAGACCTCAGTAGGGGAGTAGGATGAGTTCTTTTTTTTACAATAAGCAGACATTTTAGTGAGCACTGCATTCTTAGCAAGAGGCAAGGAAGCACCTAACAGCTACAGCCTGCATGTGCAACCCCAGCAGCGCTCCCGAACCTGGGTTTCCACCAGGGAAGATCTCACCCCAGTGTCAATCCTTTGACAGGCCACAGCCTTTGGTGGGGAAGTGATTTCCTGGCTCGGCTCTCCTCATATACCTAGTTGCCTAAATTCAGCAGGAAAGCAACAATGGAGATGTAATTTAAGCAGGAATCTTAACATCTCTCAGTAGCTTGGAGGATTGGATGTGTGCCAAGCTCCTGAACAGTGCACAGGAACTGAACTGGGCACCCAAGTGCAGTGGCAGCACCAGCCCAGAGCTGCTGTGAAGGGCTCGTGACTAAGAATAGGGGTAGATCCATGGTTTTATTCCACACCATAAAAAGCCAGTGAGTTAGTGACACATACTTGAACCCCCGCAGGCACCCAAGAAAGCCAAGAAGAGGATTGAAGGTGCTAATTCCAACGTCTTCTCCATGTTTGAGCAGGCCCAGATCCAGGAATTCAAAGAGGTAGGTGGGTCTCGTCCCAGGGAGAGGGGGCTTTGTCCCCAAGGCAGAGGGTCTGTAGGGCATTAGGGTTTGGGCTGCCGTAGGATGCCGTCACCCCAAGGGCACAGCAGTCAGGATGGCTGTGGGGTCAAGTTGTGTTGTTGGCCCCGGAATGCTGGGTGAGGACCCCCTAAGGCCCATCCAGGGCAGGGGTCAAAGTGACCTTGTCCCATCCAAGTCAAAAGGGGAGGAGGAGGGGACTAAAGCTTTGCAGAGGCTGGCAGCTCTCCCTGTTCTCCCTGCCCCCTCCTGTGCTTCTAGGCATTCACCATCATGGATCAGAACCGAGATGGCTTCATCGACAAGTCAGACCTGAGAGACACGTTTGCTGCACTGGGTGAGCCCCCTTTTAGGACCCTCCCGAACAGCTTGGACAACATAAGACCCATGAAGTGAGAAACCAGCTGTGACCCCCATTTAACCAAGCCCCAGTGGTGAGCTGGATCTCCTGCTGTGCTCAAAGCCTCCTGATCTAACACTGCTCCTCAGAGTCAGTGAGATCCCACGTGGGTGACTCAGAGCAGCTCCCACAGCAGTGGGTTTTAAACCTGTAGGACCAGCTCCTGGATTGTACCCAGTTGAATGCTCCCTGCCTTCCTGCATGCTAAGGAGCTCCTAGCTGAGCCCATCCCACAGCATCCCTGGGCATCTGGGCATTAGGGGGATGGATGGGCTTTGGGGGATGGATGGGCTTTGGGGGAAGCAGCGAAGTTGTCAGCTTGGTGCCCTCTATCACAGAGGCTAGCACAAACCAGTGACGGGGGCAAAACCAATCCAGCTCAGGTAAAGGATGTAAGCAGAAGTGTCCGGTGCACTTCTGACAGCAGAGGCCAGGGAGAACCACAGCACAGGTGGGTCTGACCCAACATGTCTTCCAAGGAAGGCTGAATCAGGCTGATCCACAGTACAGCGTGGGAAGGAAGCAGGACAGCTCAGTCCTTTGCCCAGGGATCCTGAAGCCCAGGAAACTAGAGCTGGAGAATTTTACCCTACTCATCCTCTGGCAGCACATGGTTCTCCCCTCCTCACTTCTGCTGCTACCATTCCTTGTCAGAGGTAGCTCCCAAGCACTGTGCTGCTTCCCATGGGTTGGGGGGAAGAACCTCCAGGGCAAGGGTTCCATGGTGTATCCTTTAGCCCCTGTCATGTAGAGCAGAGCCCAGAGGTCTGCATGCATTTACAGCTGGACATGGACACACAATTCACCCAAGGCTGCTCTCTCCTAGGGCGCCTGAATGTCAAAAATGAGGAGATTGATGAGATGATAAAGGAGGCACCCGGCCCAATCAACTTCACTGTGTTCCTTACCATGTTTGGGGAGAAACTCAAGGGTGAGAGGGCACCTGGGGAGCTGTGGTGGTGCGGGGTGGGGGGGGGGCAGAGGGTTGGTGGCACCCATACCATCACCAACACGCTGTTACATCCTAGGGAAGCCACACAGCTTCCAGGGCCTCTGTCACCCTTCCAGGTGAGACCCATCAGAGGCTCCTGGGAGGCCTCAGATGGGAGCTGCTAAAGAAAGGTGGGTGGCACCAGCAGACAGATTGCTGCGTGCTGAGCCTGGGAAGTGGCCAGAACAAAGATACCTCCCACACCACGGCCCAGAGGTGACACCTGGGGGCAGAAATGGCATACCTGTGAAATGATCTCCCTCACCAACAGCACCAATGGCCACCCTGGCAAGGGCACTGGTAAGGGTGTGATTTTGACCCAAGGGTCTGGCTGCACCCTGTATCACTTATGCAACCCAAGGCATGCAGCCTCCCCACGGATCTCCAGGAGGCTCCGCCGCCCCAGGGGCCTCTGCCTGCAGCTCTATAAATACACCCGAAAGATTAGATAGGTGCCGGATGCCAGGGCGGTGGTGACACAGCCTGTTTTGTGTGTACACCACCATCCTACCTCTTCTCTAAGTGCCACCACCCACGCTTGAGGCCCTGGCCAGTATGGAAGAGCTGTGGGATCAGTGTTCTCGTAGGGCTCCCTGCTTCCCAGTGCACCCCCCATCTTCCCCGCAAAAGGCTGGGAGGAGCAGGAGGGTTCCTCCTCCACAGCCTCCAATGGCCATGGCCATGTCACCCGCAGGTGCTGACCCGGAGGAGACGATCCTGAATGCATTCAAGGTGTTCGATCCAGAGGGTAAAGGCCTGAAATCTGCTTAGTGAGTGCAGGGGTGTCTGAGGGGAGAGCGGGTATCCCCACCAAGGTCTCCTTGGTGCTCACCGTGCTCTCTTCTTTACAGCATCAAAGAAATGCTGATGACACAGGGCGAGAGGTTTTCCCAGGAAGAGGTATGAGCTCCTTCCCTCCCTCTGCCATCTTCCTGCACCCTCCATCCTGACAATCCCACAGTCCCCAAACCGACCCCAGCCACAAACCCTTCCATGCCACCTTTTCACCCCAACAGATCGATCAGATGTTCGCAGCCTTCCCTCCAGACATGTCTGGGAACCTGGATTACAAAAACCTTGTCCACGTCATTACACACGGTGAAGAGAAGGACTAGCCCTCTCCCAGCACTGGAGCTGACACAGCGAGGTTGCATGTCACACAGGGGAGTCACTTTGCCTCTCCCCACACCCCAGAGAATACATGAATAGTGTCTGCATTAAACTGCGTTCTGGCCAGAAGAACTCCAGCCGCTGGTGTGAGCGGTGTTTGGCCTTGTGTGGTGTGTCTGTGTGGTGCGTCTGAGCCCAGCGGGAACCCCAGATCTGTCCTAGACCCTGCTACCCTCAGCCTCCTGGCCCGACTGCACATCACTCAGCTCCCCCAGCCTTGCTGTTTCCCAGGCTGGCCCAGCTCCCATCCCCAAAATGCCCATTTTGCACGGGGCGGTGACTAGAGGCCCTCTGGTCCCACAAGCCCAGGACTAGCACTGAGCTCAGCTCTACCTTAGGCAGCAGAGAGCTTCCCACTTCTCCCAACACAGCTGGGCACACACGGCAAGCACACTGATCTCCCCTGTGTCTCCCCATGCCCCTTGGGCAGGCATGACACTGGACTGGGACCGTGGGTCCCATCCCCTTCCTAGCAGCCACATGATGCCTGGCTGTGGGAAGCATCTTGGGCTGCACAACTGGGACAGCACCCTCTGGAGAGCAGCTGTTCCCACCCCCAGACGCGGCTGCTGTCAGCAGTGGGCGAAGCTATGCTAAAATATCACCCGGTGAGTTTTTGAAGGCTGCAGAAGGCATTGGGCTCTTTCCAGAGGGGAAGGGAGCTGGAATGACAGCTGAGGTGAAAAAGAGTGGGAATTCAAGAGAGAAACTATTTATTTACTTGCGCCTGATGGATTCCCACACCTTCATGCCATTCCTCTTCTTCTTGCTCATGTTGGTGGCACTGCTCCGCTCCTTCTCCTGCCTCAGAATCAGCTGGCGTAGCTCCTTGTGGTCCATCGGCACCTCAACTGCCAGAGGACATGGCCACCCTGTCACGTTCCTCCCCGCAGGCCTCATTTACCCGGTGGGGTGGGGGAGGCCAGTTGGGGAAGATAACTGACTGCTGCAGATTGGCCAAGCAGCTAAGGGAGGGGTTGGGGATTGGCTGGCTGTGTGGCCACAGCCCCTCCCTCCCACCTCCTGCACTTACGGGTGTCGATAGAGTCGGCGGCACTGTCCAGTGAGGGGGTCAGTGGGCTGAGCTGGGCACGATCCATCGTTCGGTGGAGCCCGGTGCTGCCTAGCACCGGGTTGGTGAAGGGTTGGTCCAACTGTGAGGCTTCGCTCAACATGTATTGCAGGATGGACTCCATCAGCAGGAGCTCCATGGTCTTCTTCTCCAAGATGCCTGGGTGGGAGGGAATGTTGTCCCTCAGGCTTTGCCCAACGGCACCCCTGGCAGTTTGCTGAGCACAGGGCGGTACAGGATCACGCCATCAAGTGATGGGACTCCACCAAGTGCCCTGAGGTTGTGCCATCAAGCAGTCTGTCTCCTCAGGGGCAAGGGTCCCACAGCTGGGTCCTACACCCAGCGCCAAAAAGAAGGGTTGGGGGTCCACTGGGGTGTTTACAGAGCCGGTTTAGCTCCTGAATTTACCAAGAATTCAGCACGCCAAATTCACACAAGGGACACCCATGCCTGACAGGGCAAGGGGAACAAAAACCAGCTCAAGTTAAAAAACGGGGCAACAGGGTGGAGGGTTATCCAAGGTCTGGGCCACACAGCAGGGAAAGATGGGCAGCCCCGACCCACCGAAAAACTGCATCAGGTTCATATCTGTGATGCGCTCGCTTTCTCCAAGCTGCTTCGTTATCTCCACAGCATCACAGTCGATTCCTTTGAACAGGGTCTCCATGTTGGCTATGAGCTGGCCCAGGACTTTGTTGCTCAGTTTGCATTTGTCTTCATACTTCTTGGCTTCCTTGGTGACATCTGTTAGTCTTTCCTGGCAGCAAAGGTTTTCCTAGGTGTTACACTGACCCCCTGCCATCCCACCCACCCCCGTTGCTGTCCAGTTCCAGGCTGGACACAGAAGATATCCCAGGAGGCACCATGGGATGCTCCTATCCCTGCAGGGGAAAGGTTCTGTGAGGGCGATCCCAGCTCCCCATGCCGTAGATGAGGCCCCAGGCACTGGAGAACCAGTGGTAGGTCACCATCTCACCAAGTACTGGGATCTCTCAGGACCAGACTTCCTAGGACACGTGCCAGGACAGTCAGGAATCTGTTGCCCTTGCAGAGGGAAATCCCATCCACCATACCTCCAGCTCCCTCAGGACATGAAGGTTGCTGCTCTCTACATGCTTCTGGTCCACCTCAAAGGCCGTAATTTCGTTCTGTGTAGACACAAGCACATGGAGGGGTTACTGCTTGAATGCCCACCAGAGATGCCCACCAGAGCCCATCCCTCCACCCTGGGAGCAGGGACACCCTACTTGACCCCACTGGGGATAACTGTCCCCAGGCCAGAAGGACAGGTGATGACCCCACAGCAGGCAGCCCTTCTCACTGCAGCCAGCTTCACACGTAGCCGAGGTGGCTCTCCGGGATACTGCAATATTTCTGCTGGGTACACGGTGGCAGCATTGAGACAGTTTTGGCTCTGAGAACCGAGCATTCTGTCTATTGGAGCCATGGTTTGGTTTCCCCTAATCCCACCCTTGTGGCAGGCTGTGAGCCGGGCTCCTGTGTGGGTGGTAATGCCGGGGACATGGGAAAGGAAAAACCCCCACCCCAGTCCAAAAGCACCGGCTGAGGAAGGGGAGACATGAAGAGCCTGGGACAGACCTGGAGGTCCTTGATTCTCTGTTGCATCTTCTCCATCTTGTTGTTCAGCTCGTTGATGTAGCTGAAGCAGGCAAAGTTCTTCCCCTCCTTTTGGATGAAGTCATTCACCAGCTGGTCAACATCCCCATCCTTCGCCAGCTCCTCCAGGCACTTGTAAGCCACCATCCGTCTCTCAGAGCTCTCCCATTGGTTCTGCTTTGCTCGCTGGGCTGCCTTCAAAGCTGAGTGCGAGATGGACATCCTGGACTGTGCATGTGCCTGTGGGCCACCCTTTGCAGAACCTTCCTCCATGTGTGATGTGGGCTTTGGCAGGGTGCTTAGGGCAAGGGGAGCAGGGCTGGAGGGGCCAAAGGTGTTCTTAATTCACCCAGAAACTAATCAGAGAGCTCATGGTCCACATGGGAACAGGGCAAACACCGTGGGATCTCTCCCCAGGAGGATAAAAGGAGCTGTGGTGGGATGTACAGGTAGGTACCTGCCTAACCATCCCTCCCTCTCGCCCAGGTGCACCCCACAACACGCAGCTTTGGGTGGCCTCACTTGGTTGTCACCATTCATCCTTCTGTAGGGCAATGGGTGGGTGAAGGAGCATGCGGTCGGGGGGGGATCCCGCTTTTAGGGTGCAGCCCCCTTGCCAATGCTGAGCTCCTAGTTTGCAGTCCCAGTTGAGCATGGTTTCTCTCATCTCATACCTCTTTTCTTTTCGGCCTGTTCCTCCAAGTCAGAGCGATCCTTATATTTGGCCAGCATGAAGGTTTTCAGTTTGTTCTCCTGGAGGGCACGCTCGTACTCCTGCAGCTGGATGTTGTACTGGATAGTGTCCTTGGTGTGCCTTTCCTTCATGGCTGAAATCCTTGCCAGCGCATCCGTGCTGCACACAGAGAGCAGTAGGTTACACCCTTTGTAAGTATAAAATTTGTGTTCCTGGCCATCCACATGCATCTCCACCCAGGAAAGTCCCTGTGACACTGTGCATGTTGCTTAGCTCCCATCTGGATGCAGCTGCGTTAGCCCAAGGCCAGTGGTAAGGTACCTTAGCTCTCAGTGGGGTTTTGTACTCAACAGTGGCAGCCAGGTTCACTGTGACCCAAATATGAGCTCAGGTGGGACTCGTGGGGGAATTCACCCCATCCCAAGAAATGTCTGGGATTGGTGGAGTAAATCACACCCTGGAGGTACCAGTCTCCCTGCATTGACGAGGCACCTAGCCCTTAGCACCCAGCTCTAGGCTAGTGAATCCTCTCTCCAAAGTTGCATCAGTCTCTCTTTGTCAGGGAGTTTTTCAGGGAGGGTTTGTTTAGCCATATACCGCTGCTCGTAGGCTTGTGTGGATTGCTCAATGGCAGTGTTCATCCTTCTCCTTTGCTCATCCAGCTTCATCTGGAGCTTCAAGAAGAAGTTGTCCAAAGTGTCTTTCTGGATCCTCAGGCTTTTGATCTCTTCTCGGAGCTCGTCATTTCTGGTCAGGATGGTATCAAAATGGACAGTGACCTGGGGAGAGGGAAGCAAAAGGTTTAAAGCTGATGTGGGATTGGGGAAGGGGACCTCAGGTCTCTGCTGAAAGACCTTGACCAGGGCTGGGACAAACACAGCCCAAGAGATTTTTAAGTTGGCCCAGCACCATCTTCAGGTCAGGCAGATGACGGCCAAGACCCAGAGCTGGCATTGGCCAAGGCAAGTTGGCTTCAGGCAGCTCGGTTTTATCACTGTGCAGGTGCAGACCTTCAGGCTTCTTGGCATGGCACAAGTGCTGCATTTGGGTCACCAAGCTTGAAGGAGCCTTTGAGATATTCTGGGAGCAATCAGTCCAGGGGAACAAGCCAGATCCTTTACGCAGCTTGTGTCAACCAAATCCATTTGCACCAAGACCCTTCATCCTGACAAAAAAGCCTTTTGCACAGGTCCTGCTCTCCAAAGCACCACAAAATGTTTCCTTACATTGTTTAGACGCATCTCCAGTGTCTCAATCTGCTTCTGTGTCTGTTTGATGCATTTTGCTTGCTTCGCCTTCGTTACTATCTGGTTTTGTATCACAGCCTTTTTTTCCAGCTTTAGTATCTGCATGGATGGGGAGAGAGGGAAAAAGAGAGTATTCTATCTATCTACCCCTCTGGTCTGGATGCGTGTCAGGACACTTCGCCAAAGAAAATACTTCTGCTGACCTGAACTGCAGCAACCATGTCATTAATGAGCTCACAGTTATAGAAGCAGCTTTAATCCCAAAGGATCCCATCCTGCATGTGCAGAAGTGTAAACTGTGCCTAGGAATGGGTTTGGTTTAGATACACGAAGGAAATGAGGATGCCTCTGTGGGGAAACCCAGGGGGTGTTGAGCAAGGTGCTGCAGCACTCTGAGGAAGGGGGAAGAGGCAGTGAGGATGGGGTTTTGGGAGTGGTGGTGTGCTGGACGGACATGGATCTGTCCAGTCCTCCCCAGGAAGGAGCAGAGGAAAAGTTTTTGCCAGAAGTGGGACCTGCCAGGAGAAAGAAATCCATGAGAAGAATGAAGTTGTTGGTAGAACACGCCTCAGCCAAGAGATCCTTGATTGAAAGGTGTCCCTCTCTTGTGGAGAGCTCTGCAGTGCCTCTAGTAGCCATAAACTACCCATCCGTCTTCTTTGGCTTCTGTCATGGGCAGCTTGTTCAGAAAGCTGCACTGACATGGCACTTCTGGGCTCCCCATGGCCTCCCACCCCACCACTGACCAAATCCAACCAGGCTGTCCTCAGGAGAGTGATGGGACATCCCACGGATGTTGCTGCTCCTCTAATTTTCCTTGTCTCAAGCAGCCCCACCAGACGTCCCATTTTTGTCTCTTTTTCAGAGGAGAAAAAGGAAGGTCAAGGGAAAAGCAGAGGGATGTTACATCACCCTGGGCAGGTGTGTGCCATCATCAGAGACAAGCTGCAGAGGCTGGTGGGACAACAAGGTTGAAAGCCAGACCTTACTTTTCTAGGCAGTGCTGCTGACTTGAATGGGAGCCTGGCTATATCCATTTGGCATTGTCATGTGTCTTTGGCCAGGAAGAAGCCTCATGTCCCAAGGCATGAAATAAATGTATTTTACAACTGAGGTGGTTTAGCCACAGGGCTCACTCTGGGACTCTGTTCTACCACGCTCAGCTAGGGTGCCCTTACCTGCTTATCCAGGTCAGCTAGCATGGCTTTTCTCTCTCTAATCATAGAATCATACTGAGATTTGGTCTCCAAAAGGCATTGGAGCTCTGCATAATTTTTGTCATTCAGCCTCATGTTTCTCAGGGACATGATGTTCTTCAGCTCTAGTGTCACCTCATTGTGTTCTTGAGTCAGTGACTCTATTTCTTTTCTGTAAAAACAGAACGACAAATGACACTTGTCACATCCCACCTGCAACGCTGGAGCAGGTCTTTACCCCTCCCCATCTCGCCAATGGGGTCCCCAGCTCTTGGCACAGAGGAGCTTCCGAAGCCACCGAGCAAAGCTGCACTCACTCCTGAGCCTGCATTTGCTGCCTCACGTTGGCACTGTAAGATTTCCTCTTCTCTGCTGCTATGTAAAACTGTTTCCGCATCCTCCTGATCTCAGCTTCAGCCAGCTTCTCTTTGTCCTTCACAGGAAAGTCCTCAAGCTTCTGCTTCAGAGAGGTCGCTCCCTGCTGCCATAGAAGAGGGAGAGCTTGGTCGCTCTGGCAAACCCCAGCGACAGCAGAGCTGGACACGGGAGCAGGGCGATGGCATCGCCACCTCCAGCTGTTTGTCACCACCTGCAGCTCTTCGCTGCCACCTCAGATACTTGTTACCACCCAAAACACTGAGCCCCACAAAGCAACTCCATGAGCGCTTTGGGTCCACTTCAGGGCAAGGTCCACAGGTGCTTTGTTTTTGGGTAATCCACCCCTTGCTATCACCACTCCCCAGGGCAAGGAGGTGTTAATAGGAACCAAAATCAGTGTCTGCTGACCTCAATTCCAGGACAGGGTGCAGACCTCCAGTGGCAGGAGGGTAGGTGACAGCAGGCTGTCACCTCTTTGATCACCCAGCATTACTGTGAGGATCATGCGGGTCAGAAACAAAGAGACCCATACTGGGGACATGAATGAATCCAGCTGACTTTTGCTCAGGAGCAAAGCAGAGTGCTCCACCACTACCTTTGTCCTCAGCTGATCCGTATTCCCCAATCCTGCCTCCCCCAACATCCAAATCTCAGGCCATGGCTTCATTCCCAGGACAGGAAGGCAGGCAGTATCAACCCTGCCACAACCCAACACCGTGTTAGCAAAGGACAGCCTGGATCCCCACCACCTGTCCAGCTCACTGAGCCCAGCATTTACTTCTCCCCACAGCAGACACCACCCCCCCTTACCCCCCGCCCCCCCCTTCCCCCCTGTAGTGCCTGCAGAGACATTCAGCTTTAGTTTGTGTGTTGGTTTTTACCTTTGAGCCCTCCATTTCTTCTGGCTAACTCCACCAATTGCTCTGTGGTTGCTTTGGGAAGGGGATGAGGGAGCTTCTGTGGGGCCACACCTGCTTTCCAAGGGGATAAATATAACCCAGGTAAGAGGGTGGTCACGTCCCCCTGCGCCTGCTCGCGTGTTTGGCACATGAGGAAACCATCACAGATGGCTGCACGATGAATAAAAGGAGAGCATTTGTAGTGATGTCATCGCGAAACACACTCCTCTTAGCGAGTTTATAAGTAGGGGAAGAACAGATGGTTTGAGCTGTTCCACCCCGTTTGGTACCTGGGTTTCCATAGAAATCCCAGCAAGGCCAGACCCACCCACCCCCCCCTGCCAGTGGGCAGAGCCCCCAGGGAGTGTGAGCGGGGAATATCACTTGGATTCACCCCCATCCCACTGCAGCACCGGGGCTGACCCCTCAACCCTCACCCCCAAAGTGGGTCCCCCCAGACCCCCCTCAGTTCCCTAGATCCCCCATCCCCACACCCTGATGCTTCTTACCCTGTCCCGGGGACAGGACCACCGTGGCTGTTGGGAATTCCTAAGGATCAGCCCTTGTTTCCAGCAGGAAACGCAGGAGAGGCAAGATCCCGACAGAGACCAGGTCCCAGACCTGCACTCTGCACTGCCCCACACTCTCTGGAGCAGGCGCTGGCCTGGTCACAATGACAGTGTCACAACAGTGGTTATCCATGGGGACCATCTCATAGGAGGACAGAGCAACAATGGAACGCTCATCCCATGGGGAGTGCTGGGAGCTCACACTGCGCAGACCAAAGGGGCTTCTGTGCCCCTGAAGCACGTGCTGTGATGTCTCCCTGGCTGTGTGTCCACAGCAAGCAGAAACCTTCCTTTTACTGGCTCTTGTTTCCCTGGGACTTTGAAGGTTTTTGCGCTGGTCAGAGAGCAAAAGTGCCTGGCTGTGCCCAGCAGCCCTTCAGACCCACAGAGCTGCCATTCCCTCCCTCTCCTTGACAGCCCCGCAGCCAGCTCCCTGGGCTTCCTACCTGGTTCCTATCAGTTTTGCTTGTGGAGAAGCACCAATCACCACATCATTGCTGTCGCCCTGGGGAACTAGACACCCTCAAAGTGCCCACAATCAGGAGAGCAGACAAGGTTGGCACTGCCAACCTTGGGAAGGTCGCTGGGGACAGAAGCTGTTTAAGTAGTCAATATAGGAGAGAAATTGAGGATTTGTGCCTGCTTCTCTCCTTTCCACGCAGGGAAGCACACGGGAGCCATGGGCTGAGTCACAAGAGCTGTGATAATCCCTTCTCCATAAGCTGGAGCACGTGGCCGGCTCCTTCCCAGGGACTCAGCAAACCCTCAGGTCCCTGGAGGGCAGAAGCACGAGACAGTGCTGGAGGCTGCAGCCAGGCTGCGTTTTGTAGCCCTGGTGTTGCTTACTCAGCTCTGGGATGAAGGGGAATAGAAAAGCAATGAAGGTGAGCAAAGGGCGCCTGCGTCCCAGTTTGCAGGGCTGCGGCAAGTTCAAGGCGATGAGCAAAATCCCCACACAACGCATCGTTCCTGAGGCTGCGCTTCTTCATTATCCTGGAGACTTTGATGAGCTAACAAGCCAGCCACCAAGTTCCAGGCTAATTCACAGCCAGATAGGCTCTGAGGATGCGTTTAATTGGGAATGATTTTCATGGCAGAAAGCAGAATGTGGTATTAGATAAGAGAAATCACATCCGAGGGCAGAGCGATGCTGGGAAGGCACCAGAGCCTGAGGGTCCCGCCGGGGCCAGGGGAAGCTCCTGGAGCTTTTCATGCTGTTCCTGCATGATTGACAGCTTTGTGAAATAATAACAGCGACAGCTTCTCCAGGGATAGGGTTGTCACTCTGTCTCAGTGGCCTTGGCTGTGTCATGCTGCAGATCCCTTCTCTACAGTTTGCCTCTCTTCACTCCCAGTGGAAATGGGACCAATCCTCCAGTTCAGAATAAAGGTATAGTTGCTGGGGTAGGGATTCTTTTTCCAGGAACAATGTCACTGGGTGGCTCCAAAGCTTGGTTTCCCTTGTCTTGGACTAGTCCAGCATCAAAATACAGCCCATACTGTGTGTCCTTTTTTTGTGTTGCTTCTCCATGGACCAATAATCAATTGTTTAGCAACAAACAAGTCAGTAAATTAAACTACTGAGGAGGGATCTGATTCGGTAAAGTCTGTGTCTGCCACACTCATTGCAGCAGTATTTATTTCACTAAAGGGGACTGTTTTCACCCAAACAATGCTTGACTGTAAGACTTGCTCTGAGCGAGAGTGACTTCATTGTCCAGAGGATCTTCAAGCTGTGGCTGAGCAGAACCACAGTCAGAGCAGGATGAGATCGCCTGTTATATCTACCTCCAGCAAACCTCTGCCTTCTGGGAGAAAGAGAAGAAAAGTGACTTTTTGTGCAATTTCAATCTTAACCCATCTTCCCTGCTTTAATAGGTACATTTAGCACTGATTGACAGAGAGAAATTATTCTTTCAGCTTCAGGTTTGGGGTGTAATTAAACCTGCCTGTACTATTTTAAGAGCCTAATTCGGATCTTTGTGACCTGTGTAAACCCTTCCCAATTTCAGCGATGTTTACACATCTTTCCCTATTTCACCTGGTCCAGTTAAATGGTGGCTGTGGAGGGATGGTCAGAGCTGGCTCTGATCCGAGCTCACCTACCTGGGAGCATCCCATCGGCGTCAAAGAAAATCTCTGGGATAAGCTAGAGAATCAGGCCCGTATTTTCATGCAAATGTGATACATTCATGTTACTTAATGCCTATTTATAATAAATCCAGAACTTAATTCTACTTAACCCGTCTTTGGTGTTTGACACATGAAATCTGTGAGTCAGAGGACTATATATGGAACTGTCAAACCTTTCTTTTTCCCCTCCTCTAAAAGCCTGGATTAAATCATAATCAAACTCCCGTCAGCTCCAGCAGCAGCGTTGGGATGAGCACGAAGATGCTGGCAGCTACTAAGACAGCTGGTGATGGAAAAAGATCTTCTCAGCCAGCAGTCCAATGGCAAAACCTTACAGTAGAGGTTCTGAATTCAGGCAGATGTTAGATCTGTCTTTGCTAAAATGTCATCCCTCTCCATGGACCTGGAGCAATACCTTAACTCCATGGTGTCGACTTGCCAAGGCTTTGCTAGGGAATAGCCTCTCACAAGCACGTTCTCTACCCCAGTTCTTATTTCTTTCCTCCGATGAATGGTTATCTTCATCTCTGCATGAACCAACCCGGCCTTCAATGGGCAAGAGCCAGTTTTGGTCCTAAGAGCCTTGCAAACACATTGAGGGTTGCAGACTTGCAGCCTTTTGCAACTGGCCTGAGTTTTTGCTCCAGGTTGCTGTTTCTTACAGAAAAAGTTCATTTCAAAACACACACCATCAAGTCTTCCGATGCTGAACCATTCCACCCCTGTGCAATATCACTTCTTGCCTGCCTTTCACAGAATTATAGAATGGTCTGGGTTGGAAGGGACCCCAAGGATCATAGAGTTCCAACCCCCGTGCCACAGGCAGGGCCATCAACCTCCAGGTCTGGAACTACACAAGGTTGCCCAGGGCCCCATCCAACCTGGTCCTGGTACTTCTGGTTGCTGCCTCCTTGATTAGGGTGAATTATAGCTGTCGCTCCTCTCTGCTGGAAGAGGAAACTGTCATTGGAATTTCCTGCAGGTGGGTCTGAATTGCTGAGCCCAAACGAAAAGTGATTTCCAGCAGTGAGCTGATTCCTTACTTGGTTTTAAAGAGTCATTTTAGGAGCGAGTTCCCCAGGCCCTGACATTGGGAAAGGAAAACTCTTTCCCAGTGCAGGCTCGGCCCCTCCAGCAGAGCCTAATAACATGGATTTGCCGCGCTAGCTTACAAATGCTTTTGGCTGCAGCAGGTACACCGTGCTGAATTACTGCTCAAAGCCTGCCACTGCAGGTGGGAAAACGTGGAAGCAAAATAGCTGAGGATGACCTGCCGTCTGAAAGCAAGAAAAGACCTCCAAAATTTTCACTGGCCTGAGGTCAAACCTGGCTCATAGCACTCACATGCTGTGGGGAAGATTCCAGCTAAAGCAAGGGAAGAGAACAGAGCACTCAAGGACGGAGCCGTGGCAGGAGCTGATGTTACCTGAGGTCTTCTTGCCTGTCCAGGAATGGGATTCTCTGTGTAGAGATTTTATTTTGCCTGTGATTTAGGTTAAGTTGCACAAAGTAACGCTCTTAGCACAGCTCCTGCTCCCTCAGCAGCTTTAGAGGCTCAGAGCCATTTTACAGTGGGAAACCTGAGCGGGAGCCAGCCGTGCTCAGGGTGGGATATGCAATGCCATAGCCCCAAAGGTCCGATGGGGCACTTGGCTATGGCTAACCCCAGCTGACAAATTCCTACTCTGGCTTCCCAGATCACGTTATCCTCCTGGGAAGTCTGTTGGCAGATCTAGGTGCTGTGCTGGAAACCCTCTGTGCCAGATGTAGCTGAAGAGCACTGGGAAGAGGGGTGGGAAGGTGATTTGGGGCTGAGAAAGCTGCACATCACAGGGGGGATGACTCCCTTTCCCATGCCCCACAACAGCTCCAGGCAGAGCTGGGCAGCACAGGAGTGTGCAGCTGGCACAGCCTGGTTTAGAAGAGCTATTTCCAATTAATCATTCCTGATTACCACCTCGTGCAATGCTCTTGATCAGGACTAAGAATACCTTATTAGTTGAACACACTCTGGAAGTGGCTTAAGGCAACTGAGGATTTGCCTGTATAAGATCACTCAGGGAAACTATTTTGAATTAACATTTAAAGGCAATTAATTAAACTGCTGTATAGGTGTTCTGCACCATCTGCATTCAGTTTATCTTCTTTTACTTTTCCAAATCAAATGAAGGCCACTTGATCTCTGTGTTGGGGAGGGGAGGAGCCCACAAGCCCCAAAGAAAGAAGAACAACTGAAATATACCTGCCTGGAGGAATTGCACCCCAGGCCCAGCCTGGCATGGTGTCGGTAGAAACAGTCCCAGACCTTTCTCCCAAATTTTGGCTTTAGAGGAAGGGTTTGGGCACTCTGGGGTATCCCCTTCCAACAGCAATCACAGCATCAGGAAAGAAACCAGGTGCACCAACCACTCTCCCTCTGGCTCAGTGACATTAATGCTTGATTAAGTAGATGATGGTGTAAGACACTAAAGTGCACAGACAAATGACCCTGAGGTGGATCAGCGGAGCTTCCCTGACTGAGCACCAGTGCAGTGGCTGCGCTGCGGGAGCAAAAAGCTGTGGACATGGCAGTGAGAAGATCCATGGGGTGAAGCAAAGCACAGGCTCTTTCAGCACAAACCTCCCTGGAGAAGAGTCAACCCAGCAAAGCCACTTGCAGTCTTTTTATTTGATTTAAGACATGTCTCCTAGTAATTACCCTGTCTTGGCCCTGCCATTTTTCTGAAGCAGAATTTCAGACCAGCTTCATGCCGAGAATAGCCACTTTCCCAGCGTACCGCCAGCACCGCAGCCCTGCTCTGGAGAAGGAACAGATTGTTCCGAACAGTCTGGTCCATTTGCCATTTCTACGAGCTGGCTGGATTTGCTGTTTATTGCCACTCGCTCAGCAACTGATCTTTTGCAAGATCACAGCTATCAGCTCCCTCCCCTCCTGTCAGCCGTTGCTTCATGCCCCTCGCCGCAGGTCCAAGGCTTTGTGAGGGACGTCAGCTGATTTTCGTAACAGGCAGTTGTTACTCAAGAGCTGATTTAAATTGAAGCTTTTTTTAAAAAAAGAAAATCCCAAGGGTTCAGGCTTTATACATGTCTCGGTGTAAATCTGAAGCAACTCCCAAGGAAATGCAGAGGTGACACTGATCAAAGACAGGTTATAATGAGTCCTCCTGGGTGTCTTGCTCGATGTGCTAGCACACATTTCTGGGACTAGTTCAAAAGGGAGCTACACAGCTCAGGACGGGTTGGAGGAGAGAGCCCATTTCAAACTCTGCTGCTGATGGCAATTTGCTATGGGTTGGGCACGCAGGAGTGGTCATCTCCACTGGCCAGGAATGCTTTGTCCCACCAGCCATGAGCAGTCCCTGCCTTTTGCAGTGGTACCCAGGTAGGCAGAGGCAGTGCTGGACTGGCTGGGGCAGAGGGATGCAGGGATGTGGCCATCCCTTCAAGCTCACTGCTCAGAGGGAGGAGAGGAGCAGGAGGCGGCAGAGCTACACCAGTTGCTTGGCAACTCCCCTGCAAATCTCCATCCTGTCAGAAAACATTCTTTCCAGCAATTCGGATGGGTTTCACGGGCGCAGGATCAGGCCTGACTGATCAGGTGGTTTTAAGAAACCACACATGATACCTGGAGGGGCTGCGCATCTGCTATGGCCAGGTACGAGGCCATGCAACCAGGTATGAGGCCACAAAACACAGCTCCTGACGGGCACTGCATAGCAGGAAAGGCTGCATGGGGAGCAATGGCACTTCCCAGGGCATCTACAAACCCATTTCAGCCTCTGCTCAAGGACTACGAATCTCTGCATCATCCACATCCCACCAGAAGGCAGGGGGTGCAGTTATCCCCCCTTCCGAACTGCAGACAATCCACTAATGGGGTATGAGCCACCTCCATGGGGAAAATGAGCTGCTCCTGGTGCTGCTGGCCAAACCCCCTCTTTGTTAGTTGCCCCTTTCTCTCTCCAGGCTGCGAGAGAAGCTGAACCAGGCTGATCCTAGTTCAATCTCCGTGTTCCTCTGTCACTGCAGGAGCAAGGCTGTGACAGCACTATCCCATGCTCATCCCAGACAGGCTTTCCTCTGGTGTCCTGTGCTTCAGATGTCCCTCGGTCTGTACTCAGCTTCCTTGAGCCCCTAAACTGAGCTGTCAAACCTGACCTGAAAATCCACCCATTTTTTTGTGGCTGCCCAGCTTCCACAGTCTTCACTCTGTGTGCAGAGAGGAAGGAGAAGATGGACTGGGGCGGTTCCCAGCATTTTGTAGGGAACAGGGGGGAGTATCCTCCAAGCAGAGTAGGATGCTGAGGGTCACGCTGGCCTTGGTGATGGAGATACAGTTCAAGAGAAAAAGGACAGGAGCCAAGGGAATGTGAAAACAGACCAACAACGCGGGCACACGCAGCATCTCTCTGCATTTCTACCTTGCTCCACTCCTGCTTGTGTTTCCCCCCTGAGATGCTCCTGGCTTTAGCTGCAGGTCCTGCAAGAACAGAGTCGTGGATACCACAGGAGGGGAAGGACGAGGCAAGGATGAGCCATCCAAAACTCCCATTAACCCCCTCCGCACTTCAGCATGAGCTGGTTTGTGTGGGAGCTGATCCTTCTGCTCCCAGCTAATGAAAGAGGGAATTTCCTCAAGGAAAAGAGAATGGTCTCAACGCAAAAAGGCTTTTCTCCTCTGAATTTTTTTGTTGAGAATGGTGGCTGGAATTTTCCTCTTGGCTATGCTGACACAACCCCTTCTTCTCCAGTGTGGGAGGGGAATTTTGCCCACTGATATTATACGCCAAGTTTAGATCAGGATAATGATATACTGTTCGGGTTTCTATAGATTTTCAGGTCACTTTGCAAACATAAATTAATCTTGACAACGCAGCTGCAAGGAAACGGAGGGTTTATTGTTCCTGATTTAAGGAGAGGGAAACTGAGACCTGGGGAGTAAACGCTTTTCACAAGGTTGCAGAGAAAACAAGCGATGGAGGCTGGGAGCAAACCCAGGGTCCAGCAAGCTTTTCCGTTCCTTGCAGTGCTGCAGAGCGCTCCTTCCCACACAAACCCGTTCTGGAGCATCATTTTACACCAGCCCAAAATGTAACTCTCTTTTATATTTAGCTCCTAGGTTCTGTAGAGGGACGTTATATAACAGACCTCAAGCGTGGCATTTTATAATTTACCAGCTCAACTTGTGCTGCTTCTAGAAACCCGCCGGTGCAGCGTGTTCTCTGGTTCAACGCAGAGCTCTCTCCCATCTCCTTCTGAGCTGGCAAAATATCCCACTGGGTACTCATCTGTGGTTTTAAAACCCCCACAGCGTGCCATCCCAGTGGCTTCAGGCCGCCATGCTGTCTCTGAAGCAATTAGTGCTGTCATTAGCTGCATTTTCATTGTTGTATTCTTTTCCTTCCTCCTGCCAGAGAAGGAAAGAAGGCAGCTGGGTGTGCTGCTCTTAGAGGGCAGCTGCAGCCCTTGCTGGTTGCAAAATAGTCCAGTGGGCTCTGAATTTCTGGGAAGGAGATGGGAGGGAGAGCACCCAGGCATCCCCACCCACCTTAGCTCTGCCGGGACTCCCACTCATCCCTCTGGCAAAAATTGGTGTCCCCAAAGCTGGATGTGAGTGAGGCAATGCAGGCAGCAGTCAGCACCGCACGGGGATGGTCCCACTGTCATATGGTCACTGTATCCTTGCTGCTCCCAGCACTGGGAATGCCAGTAGAGCTGTAGACCCTCATGCATGAGAAATGAGGGCTTTACACCCTGGGATGCACCCCCAGACACCTCAGAATGGAGCAAAGCAGGCAAACACCAGACCAAAACCACATTGCTCCCCTCCAGCACTGCAGCATGAGTCCAGCATGTCGGCAGCCTGCAGAGCCCTGCCCCATCCATGTGTTGGAGCTTCTCCATGCTCTGAAAATCTATGGAGAATGTTGAAGACCTCAGAAACTTGGGGTGTAAGGGCGAGGAGGAAGACACCAGTGTACCAGCTTCTAGGATCCAGCCCTGTGTGGTGCCAGCATCCGGCTGGGAAGGCTGCAGAGATGCATTGCAGGTTAAGCGCCGTTGCAGGGCTGACACCTCCAAGGTGAGCAGTGGCTGGCAGGACAAACCCAACTGACAGCGTTTCTGGCTTAAATCCCTGCCTGCAGGCAGAGGCAAGAAGCCACGTTAATATTTTCTGAACCGACAGTAGAGGAGAGCACCCTGGCTCACCCACCTGGCGCTGCACCCCCTCAGCTCCCCCACCCCCAGTGCCACCAGCCCTGGAGCATGAGGCCAGCTGGTAGAAGCCCTGGGTGGACAGACGGACGGACAGACAGCCCTGCTGTGCTCATCTCCAGGACAGGACAACAGGGCTGATCCCTCGCCTCTTTCAGCTGAGCTGAGCAATCACGTGGAGCAGCCTTAAATCCTGCCGTCTCCCTCTTCTGATACATTATTTCTGTAATTATATATATATAGAGAGAGATATATATAAACTGGAGCTCCCTGGAAGTGTTGCCGTAAGCTCTGATGCCAATGAGCGGCAAGAGCTCATCCTGCTCCTCGCTTCCCTCTCCCTCCAAAAGCCAAGCACTTAACTCCCACATTATTGTAACCTTCAACATTTGCAACAAACACCAGAAAGGACTTGGCATGTGACTCAGAGAGGGATGAGGAAATGACCAGAAACTTCAAATCCTGAGCTGAAAAAACTGTTTTACTAAAAATACACGTCCAGCCTGCTTCAGCACATGAGACCGTCTCCGCCCTGGGAGGTGAGTTGGAGCTGCATCACTGAGTATCATCATCAAACAAGTGAAACAGAAGAGTAATAATTAATCAAGCAGTTGATGGCACAGCGTTTAAAGGCTGTGCTGGGGAGAACCTGGGAGGAGTGAGCAGAGGACTTGATGCATTGCTTTGTGCTCCTGATGCAACCCAGAGGAGCTGGGGACACTCTGCAGCCTGAAAGGAATTTCCAGTCAAGGACCAGTAAAAGCATGGGGATGTGTGGTCACCCAGTGTGGATGTAAATGACAATTTCCTCATTAATCACAGCACAGTAAAAACACCAAACAGAAATGAGCTCATCAGTCCGGCTTAGCTCCCGGCACGTGAGGGTCGAGTGTGTTCTCATCACCCTGCCAGCTTGCACCCTCAGGATTTCCAATCCTGGTTTTAAGCCCTGGGGAATCCAGTAGCTATACCACGGTTTCACCAAATGACTCACAACTCTTTGCCTTTGGACTTTATTTCCTCACCTCTCCCTGGTTTCTCATGCAAGTGTCACACTGGGCTGAGGTGCTGCAGCTCCCAGGAGCACTTCTGGCATCCCCTGCTGCTGCTGGAAGGAGCAAGTCTGGATGAGATGGACAGATTGCTTCACTAGCTGGAGCTGGGAAGAGACTGCAGTATTCATCCTGGATAAGTAAATTCATAATAAAAGTAATAAAAGTAAGTGCAACCTTGGTAAAAATAAATAAGTTCACTAAAATGCATCTGTGGCCGAGCAATGTATTACCACCACATCAAGGAGCTCCTGGCTTGTATCACCTCCCCCTCGCAGACGGCAGCAGGGACCAAAGTATCCAGCCACGGTGCAGGGGATGGCAGGCAGCATGGCTCATGAGGAAGGAGGGCACCTAGGTTTGGAAAAGGTCATTTGAGCAACCAGAAATTGAGAAGGTGCAGGAAGAAAGGAAACAGAGGAAACAGCATCTGCTTGCCTTGTTTTAACCCACTGCCCTGGTGTACGCTGATGTTAAAATAGAGAGAGAGATGGTGTTAACCTGGATTGAAAGAGCAGCAACAGCAAAGCAAATAAAAGCCAGGATAGGCTCTGCCATCCCCATCCCTTGGGTCCTCCCCAGAGGCCACGGCTGCGAGGGCATCTCATCAGCAGGGCAGGCTCTGCAGCAGCTGGGCCACGTGTCTCCGGAGGTCTCTGATCCATCCCAGGGTTCCTGAGGAGGTTTTGGGGGTCAGTCCACAGCTTGTTTCCCCCCCATCCCTGCCCCGGGCTTGTCTTGGGCAGCTGTCCCCAGGTCGTCAGCTCCAGTGTGTGCCTTCCTTGCTTGGGAGGGCAGCGACCTTGCTGCTGCTTATGCCTCCTGTGTGCCAAATCGCAGCTAGAAAAGGGAGAAAGGTTCAGCTGCAAAACACAGCTCACCTTTTTATAGAAGAATATGGGATCTGTTACGTTCCAGCTGAAACCCTTCCAAAACACCAGGTGGGCCTTTTCTATATATATCTAAATAAAATAATTTCTTTTATTAAAAAAAAAAAAAAAGAGCTCTGGCAACTAGCCCGTGCCAAGAAAGACATTTAATTGAAGCCACACAAAACACAGTTGGTCTCACCAGCAACTGCACATCTATCGCTTCCAGAAAGCTTGATGCACGGAGTCAAAATCAAGGCTGAATGTCAGCTGTCAGGTCCCTAAGGCTCTCCGGTGACCTACATGCTACCGAGAAAAAAACCCACCCAACCCTTGTTTGAAGTTGGGTTGGGAGAAGTGGCAGAGGTAGGACAGCTCGGAAGCTCTCACTGATGCCTTCCCCACCCCGTGTTAGCAAAGTTAAATTCACAGCAAGCTTAGCACGGAGGGAACTCTTCACAGAGAGGACAAACTGTATCAGAAAAGGAATGAAAGTCAAGGCCAAGGGCTAGAGACCACTTTTTGGCTTTGGTGGAGGCTGCAAAGAAGGATGTGGGGCTTCTCAGACCCCAGGCGGGGTTGCTCCAGGAGATGTTCCTGGCCTGCTTCATCCCAGGATGCTCATGTTTCAGGCTGAGCTACCTGGGAAGAAGCGGCTGTGTTGGGAAGAGGGTCCCATGAGGGTCCCATGAGGACGTAGACCAGAGACACTATGGGGTGGTTCAAGTTATCATCAGTTAAAACCTTCAGGCATGCACAAATTTTCACAAACTACTTTCCTTCTAAGATATTGCCTCAGCCTGAAAATCCTCTTTTCTTCCTTGTGTGCAGCAGGAAGGGTCCTGTCCCTGCAGCAGGTTTGGGTGAGCTGCATGTATGGCATCAAGGAGAGTGTTGGGAGGTACAGTGAGACGGCTCTGCCTGATCCTTGCTGGGATGTAGAGCCTCATGCAGGGTGTCTCTTCCCTGGTCCAGCTTGGATGTGATGGCTGCCATCACCAGGCTCATCCTGGCTTGTACCAGCTCAGCGGTGATGGGCTGGGCTGGGGCAGCTCCTGGCAGCTGGCCGTGAATCCTGCCTGCTGTGAGTCTGGATGGAAACATGGATCCTCGCTGGATCCAACACATCAGCGCTGAACACTTGAGCTGTAAGAATCAGTACAGTCCCCTCTGCTTCACAACTCTCGTTCCTTTTTCGAATGTGACATGATTTTGCAAGGCAACATCCACTCAGGTTTCACTCTCTGCCCCAAAGTTTGCCTTCATACTCCTCACTCTTTTCCACAAAGCACATTAATTTCTGCAATCCCCCCCTTTACAATGAACCCAAACTCACCAAACTGGGTGGCGAGCATCCTCCAGAGGAAAATGGGGGGACAGGATGGGCCTTTGGTAACAGGATGTAACGATACATTCGAACCCCAAATGCATCCTCGTCTAATCAAAGCTGTCCTGGCTGAAGGGTGAATGCTTCCTCTAAACTTCTTTTTTCTTTTTCAATGGAAGAAACAGACTGCCTGTGCCCACAGCTGTTCGCTTGGGGGCAGAGGTTTAATATCACCCCCATGTCCGGCCGTCTGATCTGGAGACAGAGAGATGCTGAAATTTCACCTGATCCCAGTCTTACACTGGGCTGAATCTCACCCACTGTGCAAACACACACAGGGTGTTCTTACTGCAAACAAGGCATCTATTTTTAAAAGGCAAAGAATCACGTGAAGTAAAACATGGAGGCAAAGAAGGGGAAAATCAAGTTCCCGGAGAGCAGAGACTGGAACAAAAGTGGCAAGTTTCCAAGGCTCCCTTTTCTCCACAGATTAATGTTCCTGACTCCTGTCTGACCCGCCACCTGACAGTGTAGGTGTGTATGGCATCATTTGCGTAAAAGCCCAATGTATTGGCTAAAAACCATGACTGTCCATGCTATTATTCACAGCCCTTAGATTTATCACTGCACCCGAACCGAAACGCTCGCAATTTATCACCCAATGCACCCAGCTGCAGACCGGAGAGGGACGGAGCCTGGCTCCATTGCTTTGGGTCTGTGCTGTGACCCAGAGACAGGATTGCAGCTACTTGGCTCATGATTGTTTTTAACCAGCTCACACCAGCACCAAAAGCACTGTGGGCTTTCCATCACGTGCACCCTGTGCGCTTCTCATGCTCACTGATGTGTTGGAGATCTCCCTCTCCGCTGCTGGGCTGAGCCCCGTGTCCACGCTAGGCGTGCCAGGGGTTCTGCCCAGTTGTGGTTGCCCACAACATGGAGAGACCATCCCAGGAAAAAGAGGGGCTCCTCGAATGGCTTCCTCAGGTTGAGGGCACAGGTCTGTTGAGCTGAGAACACAGCTCGGCAGGACTCAGGCTGAGGGTTTTAGATGAGTTAAATCAGTTTCATACTCACTCCCTCAACCGGATAATTCTCATTAATTATACAGGTTTGAACTCTGGCCATGCTCTCCGGGACCTGAGAGATGCTGCCGCTTTGGGAAGCGGCTGTGTGCCCAGGAGAGCCAACGTGGGGACCCACCTGCTGTCACGTGGCAGACGAAGGTGGTTGCAGCAAAGGCAGTCAGTGCTCACAGAGCAGCACCAGCACAGCTGGAGACCTCATCCTCCACATCACACCCCTGATCCCAAAGGATTCGGACAGGAGAGGATGCCCCAGGGTAAAGCAGCAGCTTGCAATAGTGTGCTGGAGTTGTGCAGACAAACCAGAAGGGAATCCAGGGATCAAAGGTGTCTCCGGCCACGGGTTCCTCTGAATCCTTTTGTACCAATTTTGGCGCAACGTTATGTAAGAGCAGCCCAGTTCCTGAATATCTGCCAGGCTAGTAAGCAGTGAGCAGCAAGGAGGAGGTGAGAATACAAACAAACAAATAAGCTCACATGGCAGCTACCTCCACAGTGGATCACATTTTGAAATACTGCTTGTAAGCAGTAAATCCAGGTGTCCAAGAGATGTTAGTGGGGCTGTTTTGCATTTTCAGGAGCGTAAGGGAAAACAAAACCTGGAGCAGCAAAGACACAGCCTGCTGATCGCTCATTACCTGTCCCAGGCCTGGGAACGCATTGGTGCCCTGGCCCTTGGGAAGCCTGGAGGCACTTGCAGGTGAGATTTCATCTGCATTTAAAAATCCCAGCAGAATTAGGGATTCCCCAGGATGGTAGAAGATCTCTTTCTTGCTCCTGCACCTCCTGTTCAGTAATATGTCTCCCACCAGGGTCTGCAGAGGGACAGCAGCCATTTGACCAAGAGCAAATCAACAGACTTTCATCTTATTTACACTTCTCCACTCCCCTGACAGCCCTCCCGGTCCTCGTTTTTCATTGGTTTTAATTACAGAAGCAGCTCATCTGTGAAGCTGAATTATGCTGGGGTAAAACCACAGGAAACGAAGAAGCTAGCCATGTCCCAGGCTGATAGTGTGCATATCTGCCCAATGCAATGAGGAGCATCCACAAAGTGTTTCCTTCAAGCCACGTGAAGCCAAAGCTACGCAAAAATGCCCCACTTCATCTTTCTGGGAAGCAGCTGCCTCTCCCCATCTTGCAAGGTCTGCTCCGTGCTACGGGACAATTCACATTGCACTGTAACCACATCCAGGCAGACCAAGGTGAACCATGCAGGTGGCCACGCTGTTCCTCACTGCCTTTCCTCTTGCGCAGCAAAGAGAAGAGGCAAATTATGCTGCCTGCCCCTGTAAAGCAGCTGAAGAAGTGCTGAAAACCCTTTGCTGGATGTATGGCACTGGCTGCTGCGTACGTTTTCCCCTTTTCACCCTTCATGAATGGCTCAGCTGTTTCCCCAGGGAAACCTGCAAGAGCTTTCTAGTCTGTTACGAAACTCAAGCTTTGGCGGACGGGCAGAGATTCCTGACTGAAGAGGGGAAGATGAGGGCTCCACTCCTTGCCAGAGCAGCGTCAACTGATCCACTACGGCTGTTCTCCACTTAAAGTAGGACAAAGCCTCCTTTAGCGCTGTTTCTCCTCTCTTTCTAAGCGACGGAGCAGACCTCTGCAGCGCTCACCCAGGGATGCTCCATAGGGCAGGACACAGCAGTTGACTAGTTCTCCAAACAGCTCTTGTGCCTGGTCTAGCCTTAAAACTCACATAAGAAACCCTCTGAGAAGGTGGAATGGCTACGTTTCCTTAATCCAAATAGCTATAGCAGGAAAAGACCTATTGTGCTCATTTCTATATTAGAAAAAAAGCAACTTGGGACACTTTTATGTGAAGAAGGATTGTATTGGTGGTATTTTTGTCAATATGGACCTTCCAAAACTCACCAACTGAATATTTTTCCCATTCGAAGATACTTTTCCTCAGAAACCCATGGAGTACATCAACTTTTGCAAAAAGAAAAAAAAAGAAAAGAAAAAGAAAAAAAAGAGTAGGAGGGGAGAAACGGCAAATCACATTTCTCCCACGTCAAAATAGCCTGTCTCAAAATTTACTGAACAGAATCTTTTAACATTTTTTATCACAAATGTGATTTTAACAAACTTTAGATGGTTTTGTCATCGTTGCTGACAGCTTCCATTGGTGGGAGGTCTCAGGCAGAAACCAGCTGCTGAGGTTGAAAAGCATTTGGTTCAGTGGAAATCAGGGCTGGTGCATATCGGGAAAGTAATGAAATCTTCGGCAGGCTTCTTGCTGTGGGGTGTCTGGGGATGGGGTGTCATTTGGCTTCTGCACGTGGTTTGAGTCCTTGGTGAGTCCCAAGGCTAAGTGGGAGGCTCAGGAGCAGCAGCCAGCCCCAAGTTCCTCACCAGGTCCCGCATGGAGCAGCCACCTGCCTGCACTGTGTGGGTTTTGTTGCTGGAGGTAGATCATCCCACTGTGTGTTTCGTAAATATAACATGACACTAAGAAAACACTTGCCTGTGCGTCATTGACTCCCTTCTGAACAGGACACGGACCCCTACATCTTCAGATCAGCCTTGTGGCGTGTTCCAGCTGCTCTTCTTTTGTCCAACAAATTGGCATTGTCCACCCCCAAAACGCTGAAGCATCTGAAATTCAGCGAAATATTTTAGACATCAGGAGCAAGAAGCACACATAAAAGCTTTATCTTGGTAGTAACACAAGGAAATCTGGATGCAAACAGTAGGAGTTATGAAAACACTTAAATCCTGGCTGTGTACTGAGCTAGGAAAAATAACATTTGACCCACGAACCGCTCGTTCTTGTTTTTGCAGTGTTTGAACAGCCCGTGTAGATCTCTGTTTGAAAAGTACACAAACACATTGAATTTCATGGACCTTGCAAATATGTAATCTAAGGCAAGGGGAAGCGCGGGTGACTCCGTGTTTCTTAGGATCCACCTACGAACTGGGATAAAATAAGAAGCTTTTCATTATTATCTCTGTATATATATACACACACACATGTACATGCATGTGTCTATGCAGTGTACAGACACAGGATATTATACAGGCTGTGTATGTCTGTGTGTGGTTATATCACATATAAGTATGCACAGAACAATAACGAAATGCTCCTTATTTCACTCCTGTATGTAGGTGGGTATTTGTTATATATATATATGTATATATATAAAATAGATATAAATATAAAAAATATAAAATATAAAAATATATAAAAATCCATCGATGTTTAATATACTCCTTTAATATACTTCTTTTTAAACATCGATGGATTATGAGCAACCTTACAACGTACAGAAGTGGCATGTGCATGAGACAGTGAGGAGGAATCAGGAGGGAAAGGTATTTTACACAGAGGCTCCCAAGAAATGTTACCAAAGCAGTGATTTATTTGTGGAATTTCGGAGGGAGGAAAAGATGCAAAGGTCTCAGAGCTGTGAGTGAAGACAAACCGTACATCATCATGCGTTTAGCAAGCTAGAGCGCAAATCATAGACAAATAGAAAGGAGGAGGGGAATATATGAGCCATGAGCTTCAAAACTAGGGAATGCTGCAAGCCTGAGTGCAGGGTTTGAGGAGAAAGGGATTTCCCTGGTTGTTCCCCCTCTAGAAATAAATCATTGTTGTGAGCGACACCAGAGAACAAAATAGTTTTGGGATATTTATAACACCTTCACTGAGTCCCTTTTCTAATCAGAGAAGCGGGTGTGGGGTGAGGCTTGTTATTTCCAGCAGAGAAAAGTTAGCTTATTAAAAAGGTAATTTTGTGGTGGCATTTGACTCTCTCCGGCTTGCCACAGTTCACTGCTGTTAAATAAGGGTCCTTATTTTTTCTGTAAATACTAAAGGTCCTGGGCAAAAATGCAGACCCCTCTGAACAGGACAGCAAGCATTGACGGCTGCTGTCGAGACGCAGGGCTGTAACAAGGCACGTTGGTTATTAAGGTGATGACGAGGCCTCAACAGATTCGCCTTTATCTGTCACTTCTTTCCCTTCCATTTGGCTACGCCTCTTTTAATGAGAACTGACGGTGCTTTGGACCTTGCCTGATGTGGTTCAGCAAGTGCGACACATTCTTTGCCCTGACCGGTCTCTTTTGAAAGCTGGATCCTTCCTTCCACAAGTATGGTGATCCCAGTGAATTCCCAAGTGTATCTCATGGGTCTCCCCCTCTAACCATTTCCCAGAGAAACCAATACCCCATCGAGGGCGCTCAGATCCTTGCAGGGCTCATCCCTGGAGAGGGGAGTAATTGCTGAAGGATGAGATAATTTTTTAAAAAATCCAGTTAGGAAAACAGAGACAGAAAGGTTCTTCTGCAAACACAGGGCCAATTTCCCTTTTAAAATAATTCAGCTAAGTCCAAGGGAGTAACTTGCCCCACAGAATTAGAAAGGATTTGAAAGAGAAAGGAAGCATTCGGTGAAAAAGAGCTGGCGAGGGGGCCATTCCCCAGGAAGGTGCAGCACAATAAGAGACGTAAATCTGCAAAGGTTGTTACTTGGAAGTAAATCTGAAGTAACTCTATTGTCTTCAACGGGTTACTTTGGGCTTACACCAGCGTGACTAAGATTAGCATATCGGCTTGGGCGTGCTCATAAGGGTAGGTGCTCGTTAGGGTAGGAGCTCACTAAGGGAAGTAGGGTGTTGAAGCTGCATTCTTGCAACAGGCAAGCACCTGCTTTTCAAGTAGACTGTCTGCATCCTCTTATCTCCTTCCTCCCACCAGATCTAAGGTGTGCTGAGACTGCAAGTCCTTCACTTTATTGCCCTCTCAAACATGAACTCTGCTCTGACCCCACCACGGTAATAAACTGTTATGAATATTGTATAAGTGCCAGCAGGAGGAATCCGGCATCCATAGTGGGAGCAATTCACACCGGGACGGGCGGGGAGGAGGAAGAAGTTGACACAGCCATCCCTGCAAATTGAAGCAGGAGTAAATAAAGCAATTATACAATATTTAATCAGAGATGCAAACTGAACAGTGGGAAAGGCCTTCACAGCCCATCTCCCTTACAAATGCAATCCGATTTATGAGCAAAACCTCATTTAATTGCTTGTAGCCAAGCTGTAGCTACATATAGAATAATAGCAGAAGTGTGAAACAAAATAGCAAGATGCTCTTGAAAGCGTAGGCTAATCTCTCCACCCATAAGGATTTCAAAGAGCTGTACAACTGTTACTTTAAAGTATTTGCAGGGGTAGAGCCACGTGTCTGAAGTTGCTCTGGAGCTGAAGGGCTTGGTGGAGCTGCAGAGACTCCCAGGGAGAGGAGCTCAAAGCCCAGTAGCCACTGCAACACACCCTGCGAGAGCTGGGGATGGATGGGGGCCGAGTGGCAGTCCCTTTCACGTGGGGTGTCCTGCATGTCCATGGCTGGGGTGTTCAAAGAGAAGGAAGGGGCCATGGCCACAGCCATCTTCATCTGCTGCTGCCATCTCCTTCACCTGAGGCCCCCACCAGCAGCAAAGCCCCTGACACACCACAGGCCTTTTCCCCGCAGGCTGCGGCACTTCCTGAGGGAGACGGCAGCCGCACGCATGACTTTGATCCCGATTTAGGGAAGTGCAGGTGGCCATTATGTGGAGGGAGAGCACACCCCCTCAAGACAGCCGCCTCACACCAAGTCTACCGCTGCCTCACAGGCGGTCTCCAAACACGTGCCGGGGGGAGGCAGCGCTGGCAGAAGCCCAGCCGACACCAAACAGCCTGCTGGGCCAGCTCACAGCCAGGTTTCGACAAACCGAGGCCGAGGCCGGTTAACAACCCCAACACCAGGAGCCGGCAGCGCCGCACTATTTCACCTCCCGTGAGCGGAAGGATTCCGCGAGCACGGGACGGCCGGTGGCAAAGCGTTTCCCCCCGCCCCGCTCATCCCGCCCAACCTATAAAGGGTTTCCGGTGAGCCGCGTCGTGCTCGTAGTATCCGTGCGCCGGGCTCGCTCGCTGAGGAGACGACGGCCATTTTGTTCAGTGCTGGGTCTCTGCTGAGCCTGGCGGCCGAGGGGGGGCGGGGGAGGCAGAGGAGAGGGAAGGAAGAGGGAGAGTGGGCAGGAGAGGAGGAAGGGGAAAAAACGAGACAGAACGAGAAGTCGGGCCGGCCAAGTCAGCGAGCGGAGGGAGGGGAGCCGCGGGGAGGGTTCCGCCCGGCCGCTGAGAGGCGATGGCGGATATAGACAAGCTCAACATCGACAGCATCATCCAACGGCTGCTGGAGGGTGAGGGTCGGGGAAGGTACGGGGCGGGTGGCCGTGGGGGTGGGTGGCGGCCAGGCCGGTGCCCGGGAGCCCGCGCGTGCGGCGCCGCCGTGGTCCCGCTTCAGCCGCCGCCGCGAGATGCACCGCGTCCTGCCCGCCCGGTGGGGTCGGGGGGACCAAAATGGAGGGGCGCCGAGGCGCTTTGTCTTGCCGGGGCTCGAATCCGCCGTCGCCCCGCGCGGCTCTGCCCTTCAGCCCCAACTTTTCCTTCAGCTCGTGTGTTTCTGAGCCGTCGCTGCCCTCTGATCCCCTCTGCGCTCCCGGTGCGGTGTTGGAACCAGCCGGCTGCCCCCTTATTTTCCTCCCTTGCAGCTCTAAGGACGTGCTTCGTTTAATATTACTTTCGTGGGAAAGTGTATGAAAACAATCACGGGGTTTTCTCTTGCCTTCCACACGTGCACACGGGGCTTGTGCTTGGCTGGGTAGTCGTGGGACTCTGGAGATCAGACTTGAGGTGTTTTAAGAGCCTTGAGGCAGCTTTTCAGAGAGTTAGGAGGAGACTTGCATGGGTTTCGGGATATCGTGGGTTTAGCTTTGATTAGCTGCCTGCATTAATGCTGCCATAGCACTTTGGCTCTTAATTTGTAAAATATGGTGGCTTTTCTAGGTGTGAACAGAGGGTTGGATTTTTGGTGTTTCAAACAGTATGTAGAACGATTTATTGTCATGTACTGTTAGTGCTTTGAGTTGGAAAGAGTTGCATGGGAGTTTCTAAATCAAAGGAAGACCTTGAAGTTTTAGGGGATGTCTTCAGCATCACCCCTCAAGTTGCAGGGGTCAGCACTGGGCTAGAATTGTCTGACCTTTTGCAGGGCAAAAGAAGGATGACAAAAAAAAAAGTAGCAGATGACAAATTTTCTTCCAGACATCAAGAAAAATCATAAATATTCAGAGAAGGAAGCTAGCCTGATCCAGACTCATCTCACATATGTCAGGACAGCGTTGCATCTGGACTAATGCTTGAAGAGCTCGGTCAGGGATTTAACTTTTTTCCATCTGGCATAAAGTCATCTCAAATGTTATGGAGCCGAATGATGAAGAAATGTCATTCAGCTATGTTACACCTTCTCTTTCTTAGAAGACTTTGCTCGTGTAATGGATAGCAGAAGGTCAAGCAGAGGAACAGTGCTACTCCAGAAATTATTTGGAGTTAAAAATCCTATAGATGTATAAATGGGATTATTGAACTAGAATAAGTAAAAGTAAATAGGGCTTTTCTCATGATCTGTTTTGGGTTTTGCCTGTTACCAATTTAAACTGCTCTGGTTTAAATTAGTTAAAGGCTTCCCTTCATAAACTTAGATCAGGATTTTCCTGAATCTTTGGCAGTATGATTTGTAGATGTCAGGTCCTGCATGTCATGTTTAGTGACATATTCATGCATGCTCAGTTTTACTGCAGGTGTTAGTCACAATTCTTAATCAATTTCCCCTAATGTAATAGTGCAATTTTGTTAAAGTTCTTAATACCAAAACTGGAATAAGGTAATCCTAGAAAGAGAGTGGAATTATTTCTCCTTTTTAAAGTTTTAAAAAATAGTAAAATATACTGTGTCAGTATGCTGCCTTCTTACCCAGCTTATAGCAGTATTACATTTTTGGAGGTGATAAGAGCTCGTAAATCAGGCTTCAGGAGGTTTGCTGACAAGATCTTTTAAGAGATGGTTCATGCAACTAAAGATGTTACCTGAGGTTGCGTCAGCTGCCAGAACTGAAATTAATTTTTTCCCTTATTGACATTTCAGCTGGGATTTCAGACTTCTTGAAGCAATGATTCTCTTTCAGTATTTAAAACAATTACCAATGTTAGTAACCTATGCTAGCACTTTTTTCCTTCTTAAATGCCTATTATAAACATTTCCCAGACAGAATAGTGACTGATCTTTGTGGCAGTCTGTCATTTAAATATTTTTTTCCCCCAGAGAAGGCAAAATGTTGCTGCATTTTAGCAGACGCAGCATTTTTGGAGTGCTAAATTCTGTGAATTACCATGCAAAGGCCTTTCTCTTTGGTTGTTTGGCATTTTCTTCACTCATCCTTTCCATGAAATTATAACTATCTAGTCTGGCTAGGTAGATGACAGGATCAAACTTCTAAAGTGGAAGTCTGCATGGTATTAGATGGAGAGGAAAAAAATCTCTGTGTGTGAGGTTTCTCATCCTATTTAGATTTGGAGCATGTGAGAGATTCTTTCAGTGCAGTTCCAGTAGAACAACTGCATAATGTCAGCTATACTAAATCTGGTGTATCCTGTACCAGATAACCTTTTCAGACAAGGTTTTTCACAAATTAAAATCCTATTCAGTATGAAAACACTGCAAAATCTGTCCTAATGATCAGCTCACAAACTGAGCCCAAATCCTGCTGCAAGCTTCTGTTTTTATAGCAGTTTGGTGTTTTATTACAGCTGTCTTTAAACTCTGTGCTTAAGTATTTTATAACAGTTAACTTTAGCTGGTTTTTTTGGATAGGATAGGTGCAGGGATATAATCCCTTCCTTTTTAAAAGGAACAAACCCAAGTTTTAAGGAGATATTTGATGAAACATTTCAAGTCAATGAGATAATACAGATAAGCAGGTATTTGTGGCTGGTAATATGCCTTAGCATTGAAGAGACCAAGAGAGCTATCTATGCCAGTTGTGAATCTAGCCTAATGGTTGAGGTAAAGTGGTTAAAGGGTGAATAATAAATTATTCTTGCTTTTGTTCTTAATATAAGCTACTGGTGTATTTGTGGGGGGGGGGGTTTGCTTATTTTCTGTTCTGACTTCTCTTATTAAATGACATTGATGTTATTCTTACTTCCCCCCCCCAATAGTTCATATTCTCCCACTTCATTAGGCTATTTAGCTGAAATTACTTGTTTTTTAAAAGGCCTGGGAGTCTATCTTTAGCTTCTCATTCTAAGTTAAATATTTGAAGAGTCTTTCTTGCTCCAAAATATTTATAGTACAGACCTATTTGGCATTGAAATGTCACAAAAAAAATGTTTCATTAACATTGCCCTCAACCTTGGAAAGCTGTTCAATGAAAACATTGAACATAGTGATCTCTTTTTGCTGTGATTGAATTTACATTTGTTGCCTTCTTTGCTAATGCTCTGCTAGGAACAATTTCATGAGTACAAGTTGTCTAATGTCACTTTTAGTAATTGTACTAATAATTTTTACAAGGGTAAGGCTTCTAAAGTATAGTAAATGAAAGTACCATGTGCTGAGTATTGAAATGTTTACTTAGTGTCCTTAGTTGTGGATAAAGACTTGAGTATTTATGGAACTAACTTACTCTATACAGGAATAAGAAGGGGCAAATGGAAGAGTAAGTTACTCTCCTAGGAGTAGTATTGTAGGCAGTAACTGCATGCTTCTGAGCTTGTATCTCCACATCTATTAAGTCAAAACTGCCAGTAGACAAGAAGATGTTAGAAAAGCTCCCTCTAAGATGAAAAATCAGTGGCATCTGTGTGGTCATGGAAAGGGTTCCAGGAAATGGCAGGATTCCTGCTCAGCTCCAGGCAAAAAATGAGTGACAAATCCTGAGATTCCCTGAGTGCCAGCACGGCTTCCTTTCTGTGCCGTATCTGACGGTGTTCCTATAGCTTGAGCCCCTTACCCCATTGCCTTTGTGCATTGGCAGCTTTTCCATGGGTTGGTTTAAAAATGGAACTTGTAGTAATTCATCTAGAAAACAATATGGAAATACAGGAGTCTTACCATGGCAATGCTAAAAACCAGGGTTAAATAACACAATTTCAACATACGTAAGTGAAACCCAAGTTGAAATACGGTTCTGAAAATCTTCTCTGTGCTGCAGCCTCTGCAAATGCTATTAAGGGAAAATTTAAGTAATGAATGGAAGCTACTTTGGATAAAGCCATGTGAGGCTAGAATTGGGGGAGTAGCCATTGTGAAAGTTTAAATCCTGGTTAGTGCACTAAAATCAGCAAAAAGACTCTGAAATCCTCAAACTTTCCTGTTTATACACCCACAGATTTCTATTCCCGGTAAAGCCTGTTGTATAGCTGTCAAGGAGATATTCTCTCTAATTTGCTTTAAATAGGGAAAGAGGATCATCCAGTTATTAAAAATAGTTGAGCCAGAGAGTGCGGATAAACTTTTGCTGACAACAGAGAAGACTGTTTTTTGCAGATGAGCTCTCTTGGGTTTTTTTCACCTTTCTCCTAAAAGTAGCATTGATTGGGTCTGAAGGGCTGCTTGCTGTTTAGCTTTGTATAACTCTGTTAAGTGTCTGTCTGAATCTCAGGTGTGAGTCTGAAATGTGGTCAGATTTCACTTGATGAGTTGGGAAACTGATAAACTGTCTAAAAGCAGTGCTTTTTTTACCTCAAACTCAGGTCATTTTCTGTAGCTCATATAACTTAACATTGTTTCCTGCTGTGCTGCAGCAGTTTCTAGTAATGGGCAACAGGAGCTCAGTGTTTGAAGATGAGGTTTATGTTCCTGTCATTGCCATAGATTCAGAGAAGTCTGTTAAACTGTGCAAACTGGAGGAATTTTTCATCTTTGAGTATGTGGTCTGTGTTGAGTACCTGTTGCTGTGAAGCTCTCTCCTCTGTGGAAGTACATTAGTAGTTATGCACAATTGTCTGGTAGTGCTGCTGTGAACTTCTGTCATACCAAAAAATAAACTAGAACTCTTTTTTTAGAGGCTTGGGCACTGAGGAGTTGTGTTTCAGTTTCAATTTTGAATTTTAAATGATCTGATCAAAGTTGGTTGTGCCTGCAGTGAAGTAAAGCCTTTCTTACATCAACCACTTTCAAGTTATTTATTCCCTTTGTGCCTATGGTGCAACACTGAATGTGAAACTGTCATCAGGAACTGTTAAAAACAAGAATAAAAACAACCTGCAGTATTTTTGGAAATGTCTCTAGGATTGCAGAGATTTTCGTTTAAAATGCAGTGAAACGGAGAGGTTTATTTAATAGGCTAAAAACTGAACTGACCATCTGATAGTCTGATTTCTTCAAAACATTTTCTGTGAGAACTTGATTCTGGCACTTGAGGTGACAGGATTTCAACTGCTGCTTTTAATGTAATACTGAAGGAAAATGAGATGTTTGGATCACTGAAATTTCTAGTATGTTTGAATACTTTTGTAAGTACCTCTCCCTTTCATGTTAACCATGAATGAGGTAATGCACTCTATTTTATAACAGTATTGGCCTTCGTTGAAGGGTTTTGTGGCACGAAACAGGCACTCTAAAATGCTAGTGATGGGGATGTGGTGTAGAAGTCTTTTGTACTCTACGTGCATGTGGTCTTTTCATCTGGTCTTCTGTGTTCTAGATCCCACAGTTCTTGACTCATTTATCCTTCACACAGGAACGTATAAAAGTTATCCTGGATGTCAGGTGGTGGTTTAACTTCAGCAGCTGCAGCCGTGCTTCATGCTCTCTCTGTTTGCTTTCACCAGAATGACAGGTCAAGTTCTTTTTCTGCTTCCGGGAACCTCCTTTCCCCCTCTGCTGGGCAGCTGTCGTACTGCACTCACCTCTCGAAAATACACCTTCATTTTAGAGTTGGTGTCTGTTGTTCCTTTCCAACAGTTCTCCTTGGCTTGGGAAGCAATGCTAATTTTAATGGTTGGAACCCACATTCAAGTCGGTATCTCTCCAGAGATATTCCAGGCTCTAGGGATGGATTTTTTTCTGTGGTCTTTTCCATTCAGGGGAGAGCTTATTTTTACAGATCTTCTCATAACTTGTACACTGGAAAAGATCTTACTTGTTAGAAGGCTTCCCTGACTGGATATTGGAATTCAAGCTCTCAAAAAAGGATTTTTAAGTACAGGAGCATCTCTGTCTAAAGAGGGTAGGAATATATTACTGTCTAGAAATAGTGCCACAGTATGTTGAGACAAGACATAAATAAAATATTATTTGAAATGGGCTGACTTTTTTCCTCAACTGATTAATCTTTAGCTTGTTCCTGCTGTCAGTTCCAGGCTGTCATTTCTGAGAGGTTATTTTTTTTTATGCACTGGAAGAACAAATGTGCATGTACAGTACTATTGAGCTGCTCTTTTGACTTTATGACCAAGCTGCCAATTAGTATCATACTGTCTGATCTCTACAAGCTGCCTTGTTTTGCTCCAAAGCAGAGAAAAGCAACAGTAAACACAACGTGTTTTCCATAGTGTATTTTTCCTTTTCTTAGTTGGGACTAAAGGGACTCAGAAACCTTTTAAGAAATCATTCAGACTGAACATCCTGTGTTTCCTGGCCAGCTCTTTCATTGCAGATGAGAAAATCCTTGCACTAAAAATACAGGCTTCTCAAACCAATGTGCATTTCTGCATATTTGATTCTTCTGAAGCCAAAAATAATTTTTCTAGCTTTTCAGTATATATAGGTCAATGTTAGAAGAAACTGAACACTCTTGTTTCTTCCCTGCTGATGCAGTGTTGGACAAAAGTGGTCAAAATGTAATTGGCAGGCAGTGTGCTACAGAACTGAATCAAATTGTCCTGGTTTTCTTTCACCCTTCTGATATCTCTACTAGTGAGTTTATGTAAACTGCAACAAAAGCAGCGTTTTATCTTGTCAAGGCTTTCTGCAAGCAGATGACTAAAACTGCATGAAGATTATACTGGTTCTGTGAAAATATATTGGAGAGATATAGAAAACTTCTAACTGAAAGTTTTCAGATTTTTCATTTAATCTTCAGCAAAAATAAATGCATATGCTTTATTCATGAGCCACAGTGAGTCAGTGCATTACATAGTCTGCGTACTTTTTAATACTTTGCAATGTATGGATATGTTTTAGCAATTTCTAACAAGAAAAAACATCTTTTAGCTTCTCAGAAAACTGAATACAAGTATATTGCATTATCTCAAGAGCAGGGGAAAATGTAACATTTCTAATTCAGCTAGCTGATGATTTTATTCTATAAATTTCTCCTCTTTATTGCTTCTGGAGATTTGGCATTTTGAGTGACTTGCTCATTGCTCAGGAGCATTTGGGATCGCTGTGTGGTTGACAAAATTACTGTGTGGATGAAAAGCTTCATGCATGATAAACTGCTGTGACAAAGATTTAACTTTCATTTATATGCTTCATTACCTCAAATTTTAATGGAAGATACGAAGTTTAATGGTAATTCCTGTGTTGCCATGTAATGACAGTGTTGAGGGATAATACACAGGCACTGAGTGATACATGTATTGCTTGAAAGATAACATGTGAAAGCCACACCTTCTGACCTACAATTACCTCAATGTCAGTATACATTATAATTTGAACTAAAGCTTAATTTTGAAGCTTGCTTGAGGGAAGATTGTACGTTTTAGGGTACTGTCAGTGATTCTGTAGAGCAGCCTGTGGCACCATGACTGGGGTCTTTATGAGTCTGTGTGCAGAGTAGGATTGTTTAGGTAGTAACACTGGTAGAGATTGTGTCCAATGACCCTTGGTTTTATGGATGGGTGTTACACAATCGTCATTTTATTCTTTATCCACATGTGATTTTCCAGAGCAATGTTTTCTACTCTTGATCAGAGGCTTGCACAAAAGTAAAAATCTTCTTTGCTAATGAGAAATTGTAATCTCTTTGGAATGCAACTGTTTTCTTATTCTTCCTAAAATGTACCCCCTGCTGCCCCTTCACCACAGCCTGTCCCACTGCAGCTCTCTCAATGCAAAGCACACAGCAATGGTGCAGAAATTTGAGTCATCTGTAGGTTCCAGATTTCTCATAGAGGTTAAACTGTATCAAGGGAAGGAAATTTAAATGGTATCTAAAAGGTTATTTAGATTATTCAGGAAAATACTAATGTGTCAGTTCTTGTGTTCTTGTATTTTAAAGGTTTGGAGGTTTTTTTTAATCTAAAGACCAAGTCTTATTTTTGATAAAAGCATAGATTCTTCTGTTTCAATGCCATGTGAGTTGTTCAGTCAGTTGTGTTTCTGGAGGTATTGTCAGAGTGTTTCCAGGCATCTGAGGCTAACGTTTTAAGGTCGTTTAGCTTTACAGCTAAACCAATGGGCTATGTTGTAGATGACTGCTCTTACTCCATGAACTTAAAAGAAGTTACTGCAGGTATGGTGTTATTTTGCTTCAGCATTATCAGTGCTCTATATTGTCAGTGGTTTTAACTGCAAATAAAAATACAAGCTTCACCAGTAATGTCATAATCACAACTTTTTTTAGCCTTACCCTAACCCTGATAAATGATGTTGGAGGCAATTCAATCATAGTTTCAGCCCTGCTGCCATAGAAATATCCTTTGTATTACTGGGCAGCAGATATGGGGGCTGGGAGGGGCAGAGGGTGATAAATACATGGAGGAAAAGCTGTGCTGGTGGCTGTAGAAACTTGTTCTGGCCAAGCTGGTGTCCTTGTTGTCCAGACTAGGAAAGAAAGCTTTGATGGCTCTACTACTGTGAATTGTTGTAGTGAATAGGTTGAAGCAGTAGTGGAGCAGGTTGAAGGATTGGGGTGGAAGGAGTAGTCTGAGGCTGGGAGATTGATCTCCTACTAGCTTGTGCTTTACTGTGCTCAAAGGCAATGATGAGAAGTGTTTTGTCACTGTGATACAAAAATGTTTCCTTATGTACAGTTCTGACTTTCCAGTCCTGTGCTTATTATTTTTTTTCATGCTTAACTGCAGTGTAGAATGGGGCAATACAGTATTTACTGGTACTGTACTCTTGTCTTAGGCAAGGTTTATATGATGGTTTAAGATGGCTTGCACACTTGAGCTATGCTGTTGATGATTAAAAGGGAGACTTCCTTTTCTCAAGTTCAGAATAAGTGTAACTGCTTCATTTAAAAAAAACAACCAACCCACATATGTATATATAGTCACATTGTCCAAGATGGGTTTTATAACTAAACAGAACTAAACTGATGCTATTTAAAATGTGATGTTTAACGGGGGAGGTGTTGAGCCATGAGTTCTGTTCAAGTAATGTATAACTGAAACAGAACATACTACCTTTTCTCTGGTAACACAGCAGTGAAATTTCACCTCAGCAGGCTGATACTACTGTTACCTTCTCATTCTCTATTGAAATAACATTTAGTCGGGCTCTTAAAATAACACTAGGGATGTTGTTGATCTTGATAACTGACTTCTGACTCCTCCTGACAGTGCGAGGATCCAAACCAGGTAAAAATGTCCAGCTTCAAGAGAATGAAATTAGAGGACTGTGCTTGAAATCCAGAGAAATCTTTCTCAGTCAGCCTATTCTACTAGAACTTGAAGCTCCACTGAAAATATGTGGTGAGTACTGTGATTCTGAGTTGATGCTTGGTTTGAGGGTGTTTCAGGTAGATCAGACCTTTAACAGAGAACAAGTATCAGGTGCTACTTTTACTAATTAACAGTGACACTAATAAGTGAATGTAGCAAAAGGGGGAGTAAAGCCCCACTGGATGCTTAAGGTGGAGGAGTGGAGAGGAGGTAACATGGGAATTTGAGTCAGGACTAAACTAATGCAAATACCAGATGTCCAGTTTCACCAGGTGTCTTGGAGGAGGGAGTCATGTGATGTTTTGGAAAAACTATTCCATTGATACAAAAACCATTCAGAGCTGAAGAGTGGTTTGACAATATTTTAAAATCCTGCTGGAACTTTCTTGTTCGGTTTCACCTTACTTGTACACAGTGGTGCTCATTTTGCACACATGTACATGTCTAGTTATGCTAAAAGATTGAAGCCTCAATAAAAGCCTCAAATACACTTTTAAAAGCTTCCAGCAAACAGTATTTTATCCTACTCTAACGCTGAGGATTTACTTCAAATTGAAGTAGCTTGTTCAATATTTATAACACTGGTAGTCTAAACCCATGATTTAGAGTTCTGCTTGTCAGAAACAAAACCACAATTTAAACCAAAAGGCAGAAATACCAATTTTCAATACAACTTCACTGCTGGAATTTTAACTACGGAGTGTTTCCAGAAAACACCAGAGATAGCACAAAGGAAAGCAAGTTCCCTGAGTGGTCAGTGTTTTATCAGCACTACTGAAGCTGTGTGGAAGTACCAAGAATATGAGAAATCTTTCTGATCTCTTGGTCACTATCCAAGTAAAGGATTTATCTGGATATCAGATTTTCATTTCAACATGCAGTTGGTTTCTTGGAATCTTGATTTTTTTTTTTTTACACATGTGTGAATATTTTTAAGTAGCTACATCATCTAACTGCAGTTAACCATTGCATTACATAGATGTCAAACTTGTGTGGTAATTTTATGTACACTAAGATAAACTAATTTTTAAGTATGTTGTAGGCAGTAGCAAACTGCAAGCTTTTTTCTTTCTGAAGGTCTATTCCTTTTGTTTAGAATCAATCAAAAGATTGTAGGAAAGGGTCACTTACATGTTGCTTCTGAACACTCTTTTCCAGGTGACATCCATGGGCAGTACTATGACTTGCTTCGACTCTTTGAATATGGAGGTTTTCCACCAGAAAGCAACTACCTGTTCCTTGGTGATTATGTTGACAGAGGAAAACAGTCTTTAGAAACCATTTGTCTTCTATTGGCCTACAAAATTAAATACCCAGAGAATTTCTTCCTCCTCAGAGGGAACCATGAATGTGCCAGCATTAATAGAATTTATGGGTTTTATGATGAATGTAAGTAGTACTGTGTGTGCATCTTTGGCTTGGGAAAGCAGGCTGGGAGGTGCTAGTGTTGCAGTGTTGGACATTCTTTTCTGACTTGCAGTTCCCTCTGTGTACTTGTTGTGGTTTTTCCCCAGCTGGGAGCTGAGCACTGCACAGCCGCGCTCTCTAAGGCAGGGAGGAAGGGGAGGGAAAGAAAAAGAAAAACAAATGTCGTGGGTTGGGATGAAGATAGTGCACTGGGACAGCAGAGAGAGAGAGATAACAATAATAGGAATTTATAGCAAAATACACAAAACTGGTGATGCACAATGCAGTTTCTCACCAAACCATATAACTTGGGCTGTACAGCTCAGAGCCATGCCAAAACTGGACCATCCCTAAAACAGCGTGTCCTGGTGCTGTGTGCTCCATCCCCTACCATCCCCCATTTATGCTGAGCATGATGTAATTGGCATGGAATACCCTCTTTGACCAGCTTGGGTCACCTGTTCTGGCTGGCTGTCCTTCCCACCTTCTTGTTAGCAGGGCAGTATGAACAACTGAAAAGTCCTTGACTGCTTGGCAACAACTAAAAAACATCAGTGTGTTATCAGCACTGCTTTCATCCTAATTCCCAAACACAGCATTACACTGGCTGCTAGAAAGAACATTAACTACCCTGGCCACCAGGACAACACTTTGGGGGTGGACTTGCCCTGTTTTAGGAAAGGAAATATGGCCTTGTCCTGATGCTATTGTGAGTCCAGTCTTCACAGTAGAAAGCAGGATGCAGTTAGGTAATTTTGTTTATTGGCTGCTGTGTTAACCAACAGTTCTCACTGGTACGTGCTGTTAAAGGTCTTAGTGTCATCTGGTGACAGCTGAGAGAATTTTACTTGATGTGTTAGGAAAGTTAACTTCTGTCCCTTTCATCTGAGGGATGGTGGTGTATACTTGTGTGGTACCTTGGAGGATGGGCTGTTCTTTGCTGTGGTTCTGTTGTGGTGCTTGCAGTCTACTTCATGTTAAGATCTGTAACTTTGTGATGTTAAAAAAGGAAAAAGACTTGGGCCTTCTCTGGCTGCAGTCCTGCTGTACAGTGTGCTGTTGCTTTGGCCAAAACCACGTTTCCTTTCATAAACAGGGCAAAGCGTGTGCAAACCCTTAGTTGTTACTTGAACCAGTGTGACAACCTTTTAACAGAGAGTTGTGCTTCTATTTATTTGGCATCATAGTGCTCCTTTTGAACATAGTGTACCAGCTCTGTCACTGCGAGCGTGTTAAGGTCTGTTGTGACAAAGACTTTATGTACTTCTTACCCTAACACAACAAGCACTTTTGCTGTGGAGTAGAAGTATATGCTTGTGTTTCAAAGGATGTGACTTAATAAATCCAGGTAAAACAGTTTAATTGTGCACTGAAGCATTCTCACAACCTCTGTTGTGGGACGTACTTTGCCTGTAGCTCACAAGATGTACTCTCCATCATGTTCTCCTTCAGTGAGGAAGCAGAGACGTGTGGTATTTCAGAACTGGCTCCTCAGAGATTAATCACAGGCTTAGTCATATATCGCAAATATGTTCAAGGTTCATATCTGTTGGGAGAGTCCCTTTAAAAGTAAAACTGTAGCAGTTTCATTTTTCAGTCCTGTTTCTTTGCCTAGAGAGACTTCATGTGGTAAAGCACTAGCAGAAGTTCAAAGAAAACTTGCTGTCTAAGAATTGCTCTCTTCCCCTGAAGAAAACAGCAGATGTCAAGATTTTCTGAAAAAGATCAAATTCCCCAAGGGATAATTTCCCAAAGCAAACTTGGGACTGGAGAGTCTGGCTGCCAGCAGTGTAATGTTCTTGTGCTACCCACAGAGCCACTTCAGAGCACCATGCCATGCTGAAAGAGACCTTTGTGACTTTCTTACGAGTAATAAAGTATGTCAGTGGGAATTGGAGAAGATAAATTGTGTATAGGCTTTAATGCTAACTTTTTCCACGCCTTAGTAAACTTAAGGCTGCTGTGTTGTTTAGTTTAGAGTTGTGTTGGAAAAGCATATTGACTGTTTTTTTTTCCTCCAAAATATCTTCTAGGTAAGAGAAGATACAATATAAAGCTGTGGAAAACCTTCACAGACTGTTTTAACTGTTTACCGATTGCAGCTATTGTGGATGAGAAAATATTCTGCTGTCATGGAGGTAACAGCGTCTGAGTTAATACTTGATTGATTGTTCACATTTGTATGGCTGAAGCTTCAGAACTTGGGGTTTTTCTCTATCATGGTTCTGTTGTGTGGTAGGGTTAAGCTTGATTGCTGTCAGTTTTGTGAATCATTGAGGTGGTAGTTCTGTAGCCACAGACATGATGATCTGCTTTTCCTTTCGTACCAAAAGGCACGTTTAATAGCCTCTCATTCTTTACTCAAAATCTTTGTTAGGTTTTTCTAGACTTCTATGATGAGGAGTTTTATTTACTCTGAAAACATATGTTTTCTTAGAATCATAGAACATTTTGGGCTGGAAGGCACCTTTTAAAGGTCGTTTAGCAGAATCATTTAGTCCCTGCTGTGGGTGGACACATGTTTCGATAGATCTGGTTGTTCAAAGCTCCATCCACCCTGATGGGTTTTGTGCTTCACTTCTAGAAATTGGCTGTTATGCTGTGTGAGATGTGCTTCATGCAGATGTCAAAGTAATAAAATACATACTGCACCTTAAATGTTTTATCACTTGCAAGTAATTACAGTTGCCCAGGGAGACGTCCCGGTGAAAAATGGTATGCGGTCTATTTGATACTGTATTTCATCTCACTGGGCCTGACTGTTACAATAAACATATGCTGATTTCTAGTATTAATGCCTCTCTTACTTACCAGCTCTTTAGCAGACACATGCAAAATATTACAGTGAGATTAGTGTAATCCTGTAAAATGTAGAAATGGCTTTGTGTATCTTGCTCCCAGTAAATCTTCCAGGAAGTGACTTCTCATCTGTTACAAAAGCTCTAAAACAAATGCCGGATTAGAAAAATGTCACTTAACATTGCTGTTAGAGCTATGTAGAACTGCAGTGGTGGGTCAGTTTGAATATAAGCTGCTTTTGTCTTGAACTCAGTCTGGCAGAGCGAAGTTGGACTAAAATGTGAACTGTGTGTGTCTGAACAGGTTTGTCACCAGACCTTCAGTCAATGGAGCAGATAAGGCGAATTATGCGCCCCACTGATGTACCAGATCAGGGTCTGCTTTGTGATCTCCTGTGGTCTGACCCCGACAAGGATGTCTTAGGATGGGGTGAAAATGACAGAGGCGTGTCCTTCACATTTGGTGCTGAAGTGGTTGCTAAGTTTCTCCATAAACATGATTTGGATCTCATATGTAGAGCTCACCAGGTATATTAGTTTTGTACATTAAACCATAGAATAATTGGAGCTCAAGGGGGTCTGAGGTGGTCACACTACTCAGCGCAGGACAAACCAGTGTAAGCCCTGAGCTGCTGAGGAACTTGTACAGCCAAGTTTTAAGTGTCTTCAAGGATTGAGATTCTGCTATCTCTGAACAACTTGTGTCAATGTTGAAGAACCTTTGTAATGAACAAGTTTTCTTAATACATATCAACTGTGGCTCTGGATCTTGGACACGATTGTTTTGGACCTAGCAGTATCCTGTTCTTCTAATTACTTGTGGGCTCTGCTGAACTGCATCCTGCGACCGTCTTCCTGTTTTGGTGCAGGAGTTTGGAACTCATGGTCCTTAGATGTACCTGGTTTTTCAGATGCTGGCTCTGATAATGCTACTTTACATCTTGGCAAAAGGAACATGCCTGGTCTAATTCTGCTTTTCTCTCTAAAGGTGGTTGAAGATGGATACGAATTTTTTGCAAAAAGGCAATTGGTAACTCTCTTTTCTGCCCCAAATTACTGTGGAGAATTTGACAATGCGGGTGCCATGATGAGTGTGGATGAAACTCTAATGTGCTCCTTTCAGGTACAGTATCTGAAGTTGTCACATCCTAGTTGTAGTCATGCTTTAAATGTGCTCTGGTTTGAATTGATGCTTTGCTGTTACAAACTCGTAGCGCCTATTTCACGTAGATCTCTGCAGATACCACATGTAGACAGGGCTGTGTTTGCACTCAGAAAAAAAGTGCTAAGCCCTGGCTGGTGTGAGATGAGCTGTTTAACCCTGAAATTAAATCATCTGAGCAAAGCCATCAAGTAGTGAGCCAGCCTGCACTGGAATGAGCTCTCCCATCAGCTGCTCTAAGCCCCATCGTAGCCCTGAGTAGGAAAGGTGTTTATTTCTTGGCACACTTATGTCTTGCCCCAATGACCTGTATAACGCTTTACTAGTGCATGAATTGATCCTGAGAAAGCTAAAGTGTTTTGCTAAACAACTGAACCATCTTTGCAGATTTTGAAACCTGCGGAGAAGAAGAAGCCCAATTCCAGCAGACCCGTAACGCCTCCCAGGGGTATGATCACAAAACAAGCAAAGAAATAGTCGCTTTGGCACTGCCTTGTTGGGACTTGTATTATAGTATATAACCTTCATTTTTAAAACTGTAATGTGTACTGTTCAGCTTGCTCAAAATAGATAATGTGTTTGTGGTTTTCTTTCTGATTTGATGAATGGCATTTGCTGGTTGTAACAGCAAATGAAAGACTTTTCTCCTTCCCTGGAAAAGAGTTGTAAACTTCCCTTTCGTTGGTGTTACAGCTGTACACTCCACAGCACCTTACCCTGCCGTTAGGGGTAACTGTACAACTGACTTTCTGAATCCCTACACCAAGTAGTGTAAATGCTTGTTTTCTTCTTTAGGATCTAAAGAGGGCACTAGTGTGCTGCCAGAGTAGAGATTGGTTACTGTCAGCAATTACATACTGTTTATACAAACCACTGTGAACTTTTTTTACGTTGAAATTTGTTTTAAAGGGATTGCTTCTCTTTTAATGTCTTGTCATGTACACATTAGTTTTATTGCTGTCAACGTTAGAAGTAACCTTGAACCTTGCCAGCCTCACTGGCATGATGTATATTTAATTCAGACACATGTCCCTCCTCTGCATACTTCGAATGAAAATTAAAGCCATTATTTTAAGTGTTTGTGTCTCCTTCCTGAAGCCAAAGTTCGCTTAGAAAACTGTTGGTACATGACACCCCTCCACCCTCACTGAGCTGGCAGGGCTTCCCATTCACGCCTTCCTCTGGAAGAGAAAAGGAAGTCCTGGCACAGAATAGCAAGTAGAAATGCTGTGCTGTTTGTTTGATTCATGGGCAGAGTCAACACATTCTTGTACAGTTTCCGTATCAAGTGGACCTTTTTATGGTGGCACCAGTCCTGTGACAGCCGGTGTCAGAAAGCTGGAAGTGCAGAAATGGTTCCAGAGCTGCTGGAATGGTTCTGTACATTTTAGCCTAAGGACTTTGTTCTACAAAGAAACCTAGAAAATAGTGTGGTAAGCCCACCTTGATCACTGGTTTATATAAAATCTCTCAGTATCTTGTTTTTTAAAAAACTGTTACTCTTTTTTGAACAGATAACAGTGTACGATACCATGTAGTGAAAATCACTTATTAAATGAAGAAATTGTTAAATCCTCTCGTGTCAGTTTATCACAACTTAGACCCTTCTGCTATCAGAGGACCAGACTTAGACAAATAAATCGTTCTGGAAACCCACAAATTCTTGGTTTGGCTTTGTCTAAGCAGCAAGCACTACTGGTGTGGCTGTAAACAGAGGCATTGGGTTTGGATCTCGTTCTGGAGCATTGCTCTGAAACAGGAGCACCTCCCACCACAGGGGCTCTCACAGCCCTCACGTGGTGCTGTGGGTCTGCAGAGAGGGTTGGGGTCACTTGTGCAGTGGTGCCTGGAGATGTGTGTGTGGGAGGACTCACTCCTCAGTCTGTGTTTATTGTTCCCTGCACTGAGTGTGGTTTACCTTGAGTGAAAGTGCTGCTTTGCTGGGACTCTGGACTTAGGGGCGTTGTTGTTGAGAACAAGGCCAATTTCCTCTGGTTCTTAAAGAGCTAAACTTGTAGTGAAGTGGAAGAGTTGAGCAAACTGCAGCTGAAGCAGGCTGCGCTGGAGGTGATGGATGAGGTGTGATGGCCACTCCAGGCAGTCAACTCTGTTGGTCTTCACTAGAATTGGTCTGAATTCTTTCGTCACCTCTGCTGTGTGCCTTGTGGAAAGCACTGCAGGGTTTTTGGAAGTCATGGGGTGGCCTCAGCCAGCGCTGCTGCTGAGCTGAGCGATGGTTGCTCATGGAGCTTGTCGCAGCTCGGGTCAACCACCAACTTGGTTCTCCCCTGCCTAGCAGATGAGTTTCCCTTTGCGTCAAGCTTTTCTAAGGAGAAAGTGTCTGCTGGGCAGTCCCCAGCCATTGATTTGGTGTTTCAATGTATTTGCCAAATCAAAGAGCCTTTTTCCTACTCTGACTTTTCTACCTCCCCCCCTTTCCTCCTTCTAAAGCTAATTAATCAAACCACTCCTTAGTAACTTTTGATGATCTCATTAGACCTTGTGTCAGAGATTGCCTGTTAAAGCCTCTCTCACAAACCTACTCTCAACTTTTAAATCACACTTGTGGTTTTCTTTATAGCTCTATACTTTTCCTCCCTCCTTGTAAAACAGCTGCCTGCATGTCTATTATTGATGTAGTGGATAATCGAGTGATGTGGAACCAGTTTGTTTGACTTGTCCCAACAGGAATGCATCAACCTGTCTCTGCAACCACCAGCTCACCAGCCATTCATTCCACCGGTTGCTCTGTCACACCTTTTTCCTCTGACTTGTTTTTTTCACTCCTCAAATGCAGTTTTTGTGACACAGACACCTATTCTGGGCTGCGTTTTCTGCTCGGCTGCATTCCCCCAGGGTGGTTCATGTACCTCAGGCTCCCCAGCTGCTTGGGGTGAGGAAGTCCCACGGCACTGTTGCAGAGGCAGGAAGGTTCCTGCTCCACCACAGCAGCAGGAAGGACAGTTGGTCTGCTGATCTTGCTATGGGTCGTGATCAAAAGTTCAGAGGCACCTTTTATGCCTGTCGAGGTTTTTGATGGCCGGAGAGAAAGGAGGAGCAGCAGCTGCCAATTTCCTATTGTTTTTCCATAATGATACTTGTAGGAACATCCAATTTACAGAGGGAATGGACAGAATGGTGCACGAGCCTCCTGAGCCGCCCTCCCCATGGCTCTGCTGGCTTCAGGCAGAGACTTAGTAGTGTAGAAGTTGCACAGGTGCAACTTAAGAGTAGTGAGATCTGAGGCACTCTTGGTAGCCTTGGATGTTCCTGTAGGCAGCAGGGTGTTTCTCAGTACCAGTTTGCTTCAGGATGTGGCTTTGGGGTTTTTAGTCCAAGGTGACATTCCTTTTACTTGCAGTGTAAGACCTGATCCCCAGCAATGCTTGGGTCTGCATGGGGGGTACAGGAGTTTTGGACAAGAGTCCCTGATGTATACGATGCACCTCAGACCCAAGCTTAAACTCTGAATGATGCTAATTACTGAATGAGATCTGGTTCTAGAAAAGATCATTTGAGGGTGCAGGAATCATCAGGCCCCTGTGTGCTGGGGTGCACTGGGACCCTCGCAGCCCAAGTGCTGGGGTGCTGGAGGGGGTGAGGGGCTGCTGTGGGACATCAGCATGGGCTGTGCCACCTGTGGGCTGTGGTGGAAGTCCCTGAGCAGGCATGTAAAGCAGTTGTTGCTCAAAGTCCTGGCTTGCAAGGCATGTCACAGCATGTTCTGCAAGATGCTCCTGGGGTCGAGCTCTTTCCAAGCAGTCAGGATTTCTAGCCCTTCCTGCTTTGGCTGAAAAGGGGCTCGATCGTCAGGGGTTTCCATGTCACAAACCATCTTTCTGGTCTCCTGCTTTTACAGACATTTAACTTAAAAAGCTCTTTTGTTCATAAGATGTTGCCCAACCCCTTCTTTGTTCCTCTGACCATCTTCTGTCCCTGTTCCCCTTTGCCCGCAGGTGTCCAGCACTGACACCCTGCAACATCCATCCCTTGTGCTGGAATTTCACTGTTGGGGCCAGCTCTGCCCTGTAGATGGTCCCCATGTACCGCCTAGGGGGAACAGCAGCTGCTGGCAGTGCTGAGGGTGGCATTGGGCTGCAGTGCTTTGGGGAGTCCCTGGGCTTTGCTCCCTGCAGCTTGGGCACACGGTCCTGACACCACACCCCACCATCCCAGAGCTCAGGCTGAGTCTCAGGGACTTGACTTGTGACCAAGTGTGCTGTTCCTGGAAAAAGAAGTGTGGAAACAGGGAATTTGATGTGCTGGCAGTCTGGGGAGAGGGTCAAGGTGAGCTCCTGGAGTGAGGCAGCTGTAACAGAGCACTCCAGCCTGGAATGCTGGGTTCACCCTTAAGTCACAGTCTGCGTGCCAGCCTGGTCCTCAGGATGGTCCCAATGTACTACCTCAGGGGACTGCTGGAATTTGATTTACGTTCTAACAAGGAGGATGCATGTTTGTGATTGCCTGGGGAGCTCTGCTCAGCAGCTGTGCTGGGGGGCCAGGTGAGCCTCGGTGGTATGGGTGACTCAACTCGTGGGGGAGCAGAAACCGGCTGGTTTCTCTGCATCCCTTCTGCAGCTGGGGTTGTTCAGGGCACTTCCAAAACCAGCTCGTGTTGGAAAGACAGAGTCCTAAATAAGAAGAGGCCTTCTGCTAGGGCAGGAGCCTATAAATGGAGGCAGGTTAATCCAGGCCTAATTTCTGGGGTTTATGCTTTTCTAATCCTTTTGATCCCTGGACCTCTGCCTACTTTGTGGGACTAATCTGTGCTCCCACTCTGCAGCTGAGCTCTGATCTCAGCTGAGGCTCGGGATTTCATTTCGTGCCTATCCTGGGTGCCTGTTCGGTTTGTTGAGGGGTGTAGGGGGGGGTGGGGAGGCTGATTATGAAAAAGTTTTTAAAAAAACCAACCCAACCAAAACCCAACAAGAAAAAAAGTTTAAACTTCACTTTGCATGTCCTGCTCCGGCAGCTCAGGGCTGTGGCACAGAAGTCTGGGAAGTGTTGGAGTGGGGCTCCCGGGGTGGAGACCCCAGCCCGGGGGCCCTGGGACCCGCTCGGGGCCTTTTCGAGCGCGATGGGGAAGGAGCCGCCGGGGCCGGGCCGTCGGGGCCGGGCCGGGCCGGGGGAGGCGGGGCGGGGCCGGGCCGGGGGAGGCCCTGCAGCACCGGGGGAGGCGCAGGGCGGTGGCGGCGGGCGCAGCCGGGACGCGCACGGTACCGGGGCCCGGGAGAAGAGAGGGGTGAGAGCGGCCAGGGGGGCGGTTGGGGGGGTGGCCGGGGCGCTCAACCCGGTGAGTGCCCGCCCGGAGCGGGGGGTTTGCAGCGGGGGCCCCCCGGAGCCGCCACGTCCTTCCCCTCGGGGGTCCCGCCGGGGCCCCGTCCCGCTCCGGGAGTGGGCAGACGACTAGGTCGCCCTGGGCCGGCGTCGCAGTGGTGGGAAGGTTGGGGAGCTCCGGCTACAGCTCTGGCCCCGGCCGCTCCTTCCACCGGCGACGGCTCGGGGCCCCGCGGCCCGAGCGACCCGGAGGCCGTGCTGCGGGGCCGGGGGGCTGGATGGCCGGGGCCGCTCCCCGCGGGGCTCGGCTCAGCGCCCGGCAGCTGGGAATCAAGGTGCCACCGCCCTGGCTGCAGTGTGAGGGCATCTCCATCCCCTACGGCAGGTGACGGGGTGGTCTGGAGCCCATGTGCCCACCAGCAAGCAGGCCCCCCAGGGCCACCGCTTGCAGGAAGCGGAGATGGGGAGAGCAGCCCCAGGGGGCACAGGCAGGTCCGTGGCTGGAGGCCAAGGACAGACGGACAGACGGATTGCCCGGCCGGGGATGGGGACACGGTTGTCTGCCAGTGGCCGGTTTGTGGGCTGGGCAGTCTCACTGGGTTGCCCAGAGATGAAGGGTGAGCCAGTAGGGCTGGGACAGGGGTACATGCGAGCAGGTGCAGATGGAGCCTTTCCTGCAGCTGGTCTCAGTGCTGAACTGGGATTGTTTGGGGTTGGGGCTGCCCCTCACTGGGTGCCTGCTGGGATGCTGAGTGTGAGCTTGGCTCTGGGGGATGCAAGGTAGGAGATGTGGGGAGCTGTGTGCCAGGGCAGCATTGCCTGCTAGCCAGGATGGAAGATGAAGCGGTGTCTGCTTATTTTGTCTGCAAAGGCTGAAAGAAAGTGGGATTTTGATGTTATTTAAGGGAAATAATGTTGTTCAGCTCGGTGGTGTGGCTGGAGGGTGAGGGTGCTCCAGTTAGCCCAGGGCAGCTGGGCTGCAACCATGGCCACCTGAAGGGATGAGGGCAGCTCTGGGAGTGCAGTGGGAGGTTTGTCTTGGACCTGCTGCTAACAGCAGCCTGCTCTTGCACATAGGGCACAAGAGGGCAAAAAAAGGAGAGGAAATCACCTGCTTCCAGCTTCTGAACGATAATTTCCATCGATCAGTGTCTAATAGAAACACAAGGGCTCTTTCCAACGGGAAATTGGCAGCTGCCTCCTCTTGCATCACGGGATGTGAGATAGGGGCTGGCGCTTTCTTCTTATCAATGTTTTGAGATGTTTGGAAATACCTCACGAGGAAGTTCCTTCTTGTAGAGCAGTGCGATGGGATGCAAACAGCACCGGGGAGGGTGGTGGGGGCTCCGCATCGCACCGTGGGAGGTGATGCAAAGCAAGCGGCACCACCGTTTAGCAATTTCCTGTCAGCAGGGGCCTGTCCAAGCCACGCGGCTGCCCATGTCTGAAGGGAACGTCACACTCCACACACTTGTCATGCTTGCTGTGGTGAAACGAGGGAGATTTTGCATCCTTGGTTGGCCCTGAGCAGGGGTTGATGCTTTGCTTTTGTCTCTCAGACATTGGCAGGGTGATGCTGGCTTGATCCAAAGCCATGTCCAGGTACCTGAAGCACTTCACAGTGGTGGGGGATGACCCTGTGCAGTGGAGCAATGACTATCAGAAATGGGAGGATGAAGAGGAGCCTGGCGAGAATGGGGAGAAGCAGCTGGATTCAGAGATCAAGCTGGAGCCCACCAGGAGCCACATCTCCTTCCAGTACATGATGAAAAAGCTCTTCAGCTCCCACAGGTTTCAGGTGAGGCAGAATGAGCACAGGCCAAAGGGAAATGAGAAGGGATACTTGGCCAAAGGCACCTGTGACAGCAGAACCGGGTGTGGGATAAAGCTCAAGGTGGGTTGGGAGCAGCGCTGAGCTTGGGAGTGCTTGTGGAGCCAGGTGCTGCCTTTGAGCTGAGCCGTCCTGTCGGAAACAAGCTGCTCTGCAGCAGGCACAGATGTTTCCTGAGCGGCGACAAGCCTCAGTGCATGCTCATCGCGGCATGTGGGTAGAGGCACGTGTTCCCCTCAACTCGAACTCCCCAAGACACCCACCCCAGGCCAGGCAGTGGGAAATGGCTGGGTTTGGTGGGGAGTCAAGTGATTTCATATAGGTGAGACATCACAGAACTAACCCACTGACCTGGGGCTGTGGGAGTGGGAGCCCTGGGTGGGAGCAATGGAAAGGTCCATGAAATATAAACCACCAGAATGGGGGAAGCAGAGTGTTGGGGCGTGTATAGGTGAAGGCTGCTCTCGGTGGTCTGTCTGTGCTGGAAGGGGGTTCACGTCGCTTCTCTCCCTCCAGATTGCGGTTGTCTGCTTGGTCATTCTGGATGCCTTGTTGGTCCTCGGGGAACTGCTAATGGACTTGAAAATCATCCATCCAGATAAATACAATGTAACCCCAAAGGTAAAACATGAGGAAATGTCAATGTGAAGCGTGATTTCCCTCTCACTGGTGTTCCAAGCCCACTAGATAGGATGACTGGGCAGGCACGACGTGAGTATGAGGACAAAGATCTCACAGAGACTCGTGTGACAGCCCCGCAGTGTGTGGGGCTGACCTGGCTTGGCTCGTGCCAGCCCGTGCAGCAGCTTTGTGTTTCCTTGAGCTGCAGCAGAATTGTTCTTGCCACCCTTCTTCCCGGTTGTCTTCACACCTCCTGGTTGTACCTTCCCAAAGCCACTGGCTGGCCAGTGCTCATTCTGGAAGTCCTTTAGAGCAAAGGAAAAACATCCCCAGCTCTCCTCCTTGGATCTGTCAGGCAATCGATTGGCAGTTTTCTGTGCTGTCCTGCTCACATGCACACAGCAGAGGCTTTCCTGGCCCTAAACTTGTGCTGTCTTTTCCTAGGTTTTCCATTACCTCTCCCTTTCCATTTTAACCATCTTCCTGGTTGAGGTGGGCTTTAAAGTCTTTGTCTACCGCTGGGAGTTCTTCCACCACAAGTTTGAAGTGCTGGATGGGATCGTTGTCATCGTGTCGTTCATCCTCGACATCGTCCTTATCTTCCGGGAGCACGAGTTTGAAGCTGTCGGGCTCCTGATACTCTTGCGGCTGTGGCGTGTGGCCAGGATTATCAACGGTAGGCACGTGCATCCGGTGGGGAGCTTTCCCTTTTGTGGGGGCTGGATTTGCCCACCTTACCTAAATTATCTGGGGTTACGTCTTTGTCCCCTTCTCAAAGCCATCTGCAAGATACCAGGGTCTGGCTCTCCCAGTGAACTCGAGAGTTTCACCCTGGAGGCAGACCTTAATTAGGCTGTAATTTCTTTGGAGCAGCAACAATCTTGTGTTGGTTCAATGCCTCAGTGATGGGGACACAGCAGCTGGGTGGACAGCATGATAGGATCCTTTTGGCAGCACTTTTAAGAGGGGAGCAGGGTAAGACGCTGTCCTCCTGAACCTACTTCTGTAGCAGAATGGGTTTCACTGCTCCCATGTTCTGCTGCAACTCTGTTACCCCCTCCAGGGATGCTGCTGGGAACATTCTCATTGCGCTCAGAGTCTTTCTCATTTGGATTCAAAGGGCTCCCTGTAAAAATGTGCCCAGATCAGCTTTCACTGACTTCCTGCTTGAAGTCTCAGCCCAAGCGCTGTATGTGAGCGCTCTGCACTTGATGCAGCTATACCTCTTGTTGGTGGGAATGAAAGGGAGGCTGAGGCTAGGTCTGTACCCTGCAGCCCCTGCAGCTGTTTTGATGGGAAGAATGTACCAGATTGGTGGCACTGGCCAGGAAAAGGGGAAATGTGAAAGCAGGTTGTGGTTCTTTTTAGTTTAGAGTGAAATTCAAAGAGAAACTGGATTCATGCACAGCTGCGTGAGCCGCAGGAACCTCAGTGTGTCTTGACACGCAACTTTACAGCAGAAAACTAATGCTGTGTTTACAAGTAAATCTCCTTATCCTTGGGTGCTTCTGGTTTCCCCCAGGCTTCTCACCATGCCCGTCTGCTTGGAGCAACAGAGGGGACAGAGAAAATCTGCCCCAATTTTGGGTGTTGGGTGTCAAAGCTTAGGCACGGTTGGGTGCCTGCAGGCACTGTTGATTGATGGGGACTGGGTTACAGGCAGGTGGGGACTGTTCTATGTTATCAATGCAAATAAGCAGCATCGCTGCTTTGTCTTCAGAGAAATGAGCCCCAAACCCCAAGCCTGCTGCCTGCAGCACTAGAAACATGGGCACACGTCAGTGCCTGCCTTCCTGCACGTTGTTCTGTCAACAGCCAGAGGAGAGAGAGCTCGGTTGGGTAGGAAGAATGGGATGTTCTTGATGCGTTCCCCAGCCCCCTCAGTAAAGGGTGGGAAGAAGATACCTTTGCTGTGGGGGCTGAGTTCCCATGTAACCACCTAAGCTGTATTTCAGTAGAGAAGCGACACCTCTGCTGTAGTGAGAACCTGTGAGCCCTTGATGCAGCCGCACAAGGTGAGGCCAAGCCCATAGGGACCTAATGGTGTGCCCTGTCCCGCTACACAGGGAGGAGCCATTGGCCCTGGGCTGGGGCCAGAAGCTTTGTGCCCCAGGCTGTGCTGTGTGCTGCTGTTGGGAGCAAGGCTCCCAACCATGTGAAATGGCCTAAAATGCAGCCCCTCGTGACAACAACGCTGCCAGTTACATCCCCCCCAGGCTCTGCCAAGGGAGAGAATTCAAATTCAGGGTTTGAATGACAGTTTGACTGATTAATTCAGCTCAGAGGCCAGACTGCCTCTTCCCAGCAGAGAATCCATATCTGAATCCCTGGGGTGGCTAATTAAAAACCCTCCTCATTAAGAAAAATGCTTGGGAAGGGTGGTTTGAAAATGACAGAACCAGAGCTTGAGAGGAACACGTTTAACTCCTTGAGTAACTGTTAACCTCCTGCTTGTGGCTGTTTTACATTGTAAAACGAATCCACTGTGAATTGTTTCACAGGAATAATTCTATCAGTGAAGACCCGCTCTGAACAAGTAGTGTCCAAGCTAAAGCAAGCCAACCTGAAACTGGCAATGAAGGTTGAACAACTGGAACACAACTGCGCAGAGAAGGTAAGAAAACACTTTTCATTGAAACAAAGTTTAGCTGCTGGCTGCTCCTGGGGACAGGCTGGCTTGGGATTCGTTTGCAAGGTTGCCACTGTCAGGTTGGTTTCCTCATCAGAAAGCTGTGGGGTGAGCTGGGCTGAAGAAACATAGCCCAGTCTGTCCTGCCCATGCTTCCCTTAGCGTCTTCTCTTACGAATTAATGGTGGCTACCTCTTTCCTAACTCGCTTTAGCCAGGTTGTCCTGTTTTACTGCAGCATGAGACACATTCCAGCAGTGGGAAGATCTGTGGGAACCTGGGAAACTATTTTAAGGTAAGAGCAAGCTATATTAACGATTTGACTGTTATTTCCTACAGGAGCAAGAAATCGAGCGGCTGAACAAGATATTAAAACAGCATGGACTCCTCAGTGAGCAGAAATAGGAGAGCAGTTTTCTGTCCTGGAGAGCACAGTGTTGAAACGTACCGGTTGGACCTGAAAGGCTTTTCCTGTCTCTTTGCTTTCTCTTGGATAAGTGTTGTCTATAAACATTTTTCTATTTGACCATGTTTTGATTAGATCTTGGGATTGCAAAAATATTTTGCTGGAAAATTAATCAGGCATACTCCCTGTAAACAGCAACTTCACAAGGCACTTCTTGTACAGTTGTACAGTCAAAACTGCAAAATAATTTAATAAAGACCCATCTTTACAAGCTGTACCTCCACAAAAGTACCAATTATTTTAAATAATTGGATCTTTCTGTGGTAATGTTCTTTGTTTGCAACATCTTGCAGAAATTTGCAGTAAAAAGAATAAAAATCCAGGCTGAGAAGGTCATTTCTTCTCTCCAAGCTGACCATTTGTCATTAGGACATCTCTCCTTTGCCAACCATTCTTCTCAGGTTGTTAGTGGTTTCCTCATTTTCTGTTGCTGCTTGTGCTGCTTTATTTATACAACGTGCATTTCAAAAATACCACCAGACCCCTCCTTTAGTTGACAATCAAATCAGCACCAAAACAGAGGCAAACACATGCCATCTCACGTTAAACAAGGCCTTGTTCTCAGCAGCAGATTTGAGTTCTGATACCACGTTCTCTCATCTCTCCTTCCATTTTAAGTGTTCATTTGGGGCCGGCTGGGCTACGAAGTTCCTTCTGCTTCCACAGCTCATAAATCAATGTGTTAAAGAATTAGACTATGTATGAACAGATGTAGGTGAGTTGGACTGCTGGGAACAGTGAGGTTCCAGAAAAGCCCTTAGAAAGGCTATTCTAAAGGACCAGGCTCGTGTTTGAACTTTTTCACGTACTAGGAGGTCCCTGTGGTGAGATTATTTTATAGTTGAAGAGAAAGATTCAATAAGTGGGAATTTGGAAAGGTGGTGACTGTGGCAGGCGTCTCCAATGGATTTCAACCCCAGTCATCAGGAAAGGTCATGGAGCTTTTCTGAAAGCAGAACTTAACTCTTTGGATTTTTAAAGAAAGGTAATTAATTAGTGGTTTGGGAAAAATAGCTAGAACTGTGTGGTTTATTAATCTCTGGAAATAGATAAAGCAGAAGCCTTATCTAATACCACATGAGTACTTTAATTAACAATTTAGCTATGTTGTTCACAGAATAATGAAGCCTACTTTCCTTTGGAGCTGTACTGTGTCCCTGTGCTCTTCTCCTAGGCAGGCAGCTCAGACTAGTGCTACTTCAGAGCATCCGACATGCCAGAGGGCTGGTGGCAGTACGTGTGCCGACAGGCCAGCTACAGCCACCGTTGAGTTCATACTGCAACCTTTTTTGCTCGCAGCAGAGGTGTAACTGTGAACTTTCCACTTAATACAGGGGTTTTTTTTTCCCTAAAGCTTCTGAGAACTCTAAGGAGAGCTCCCACTTTGTCTTTTGGCCAGTTTTAGCCCATTTTTAACCAACAGCCCATCACAGTGACTGGCTAAACCTCACTGCTCTGGGAAATGGACTAAACATCAGAGAAAACCTAACGATGATTTGTCCTTTGTTAGTGCATACTCACCTTAGACAAATGGAAAGAAAAAATCAAAGGGTAACTTGACATTAATGGTGGGCCAGGCTTTATAGCCTGGCTCTGCAGGAGAAGAAATGTCAGTGAAAACAACAGAACTTGTTACAGGAATAATCCTTTCCCTTCCTGGGGGAAGCTGCAATGAAAATACAAATGGTTGTTAGCCTCAGCCTTCTCCTCGTACGACAGGTGGTATGTTCAGCTGTAAGTTGTGTTAAAAGTCAGGGTTTTTTCATACATAGTTCCATCTTTTCATGAATGATGTATAGATTTTTACTGAAGTGTGTTTTGGCGAGCAGCCCACAGTTGTGTTTGAGTGGGAACAGAAACTGTTGGGTGTAATACGTTCTAACGTGAAGCGCTACCTTCAGATAAAGAGATGAACTGGGTCACTGCCACACAGCTGATACCTGAGCAAAACAAGCCCTTCTTTTTCTCTTAAATCCTGTAGTTTAATTACATACCTGCTTCAATGGGGTGGTAGTGATGGACGCTGTAACATTCACTATTCTGGCTTGTGGATTGACTAGGGATCCATATTTAGTCCACTTCACTTCTATTTCAAGCGATACTGGTATTTGGCAGGAGCTCTGAAAAGCGTTAGAAATTCTCTCAGTGACTTGTACAGAAGCAACCACATTAATTATTCATCTTATTAAACTGGCAGAATGCCCCAGAAAGCTCACTCTGGGAGGTTACCAGAGCAACTAGGCCAGGCCAGTGCCCTGGACTGCTGCCTGTTTGGGCAGCCGTGGCTCGGGGTGTCCCCACAGGTTCCCCATAGGTGAAGAACCGACTCTGTAGCTGTGCTTGAGGGAGGACTGTTCTGTCCACATAGAGCAGGACTTTGGCTCCTCAGTATAGTGCTGAGCTGGCTCTTTTTACTAGGAAGATGTATTTCAGTAATACTGCTGGGACAATATGATAACCTTAACTCTGCCAGGGTAGAATTCTGAAGCCTAAACTATTATATTATTAGTTTTAGGTATTTCTTCACAAACTGCTGAGTTTCTGGTTACAGAAATCATTCATTGTTTAGCTGCAAAAGCGTGCAAAGAACCTAAATACAAGCTGATGTTGGGGGGTGCTGTCATTCGGCACGTGCCAAGCAGTACTGCCTACTATCAATAGCAGGGGCTGTGCTGCATTGGGGGCAAAGGGTACAGAAGATGTTAAGAATAAATGTAGTGTTTGAATCACTCAAGTGTACTGTTCCTGTGCTTTAAAGGGTTTCTGCTCTCAAACTCTGACCTGGCCTAAGAGCACCAAGGAGAAACGCTGATTCTGTTACTTCACTCTTTCAACCTGACTCCTTATGTTTCATCCCAGCTGAAGAGTAAGACTCTTAGATGTGGCTAGAACTCATTGTGTACCTAATGTGTTGTCCTGATCCATAACTGATGGGCCTGGATACCAACTTGATTAAAAGTAAACCCTGTTTTCTACAGCAAGCGTGAAACTCTTCATGTGTGAATACTCCAGGAGGAGTTTCCTCCAGGTTGGTTCTACGTTATTCCCCCCCTGCATGTGAGAAACCTCAACTGATGCTGCAGTGCAGGTACAGGTCTCAGGACAGTAAGAATGAAGAGTGTGGTAGTAGTGGTGTAACTTTCACCTGTTCTGAGGTGTGGAGGTGAGTTATTGGCACCCAGTCAAACACATCCTGGGCTTGAGAATTTCCAAATGAGGCCACATACTCAGGAAAGCTTTGTCCCTTCAGTAAATCTAAGAGGGTCTGAGTCAAAGGCTGGCACTTCGTAGCTGCAGTAATTCTTCCAGGAAAGAAAAAAACAAGATGAGTTAAAGTAAAATCCGTGGGTTTGGCACAGTAATAATTTCTCCTTGCTGTCATGCACTGTTGAAGCCTTCTGGCTAGAGCTGCTGATGTACACAATCCTTTCAAGAGAAAGACCATTGTTAATTAAATGACATTTTTAATAATTAAATGCTCCTACAGCAATCTTAAGTGCCCCAGAATCTCAACAGATCCTAATTGAAAGGTCTGTCAGAGGGTTAAGAGCACTAAATAAAATAAAATTTTTGAAAAAAGGTCCTCTTACCGTAACTTGCAGCCTGACATCATGTTATAACCAAATAATATTGGGGCTCTGGCTCCCTGTGCTGCCAGACAGTCCTGGTTGGATGCACTTTGCAGAATGGTAAGTTGACTGTATTTGTTACTATTCTGAATGATGCCAGATGTAGCACATGGTTAAAGGGAAATTCAATACTTGATATATATCATGAAGAAAGAACCCTTAAATGTATCCTTAAAATATACCTGATAACTCTCTAATTGCTCAAGATTCCTCTGACACTGTGCAGAAGCATTAGAGTGTACAAGGAAGGTCTAAGTCTATCTTGCTAAAAAGTCCCAGGAGACTGCAGTCAGGACTGAGTCATTCTGTACTTCTACAACACAGCCAAAAGCCCCCCCACTTCTGGTAAAGAGCAGATAGGTTTTACAGACGTCCACCATAGAATGTGTTTGTGAAGATGGCCCAGAACAAGCGCCGCAAACAAAATTTCACCAGGGAAAGGATATCCTTGTGGCCGGAAACCCGCCCTTACAGGCAGTCCAACAACATAACCAGGATTGCCGCTGAGAGGAACTGGCTTTGTATTCACCTGCAATGCAAATGTAGAGTATTAGTTCTTATCCCATACTGAAATGGTTGGAAAACACGAGTATTTCAGGTACTTTAGGACTATTAACTGCTTTGAATGATGACAGTAGTGAGACTGGTCTATAAGATCGTAACGGTTCTCTAACACTGGGGCTGGCTTTGCTGGATAGTTACAGAGAGGCACAAAAAGCCTTCTAAATGTGAAAAAAACCCAGACTTTGGAGACCTTTGTTGCCCAGCTCTGAAATGTTGCCTCATTCGTATATCTGGGGCAAGTTACATTTTACCTTGCTGCTAACAATTGTTCTGATTCAAGTTGAAGAAGTTTTGTAATTAAATGCCTTTCAGCAAGTCATCCGTAACATCTCTAGCAGTTACCTGAGTAAAGCTGATTTGAAAGCTCTGCTGTATTGAAAGTGCTTCTTTGTTAATCGCCCCCAAGACAAAAGAAGCAGCTGCTTCTATTATTTCTCCTGCGCCTGTGTAGGTAACGTGATAACTCACCTGGAAATTAAACATTTTAGATATTAATTAGGACAAATACATAAGCATATGAAAACTGGGGAAAAGGAATTTAAAACTATGTGCTGTTTTCTTTCTTCCTTGCTTAAGAAAAACTTAACTACATGGTAAACTCTATCCTCAAGTTGTAGAAGGGAAGGGCCTAGAAAATAGGAGGAACTGGAGTGCTGTCCAGTAGGTGACTAGCCATTTTACAGCCATTTTACAATGACTGTGGATTCAAAATGCAAAGCCCTGCCTTGGTAGCTAAGGCAGGATAGGTGTTTATAAGCAATGATGCATCAGGACCGATGTGACACTTCCCATCCAGATGCCAACCTAGCTCTCTCCTAGAAATTAGGACACATGGGTAGGAAATATTGCCAGTTTGTTCCAGTTTGTCATTTCTTGTCTGCAAAGGGAGAGTGTATCAAGGAAAACAAGAAAATAATTGTGGTCTGGCCTGACAGGCAAACCTGTGATGTTCACGCAGTAGCCACGTTGGGAGATGGACATACAAAGGACATGAGTGTCATCAAACAATACCACTGGTTAGCAGTGGTTGGAAATGGATCTACAGTTGAAGCTTACTGCTTCATAAACCTCTTCTAAACAAAAGCCAAACGATTTGCACTGTGTGTTCCCCTGTCTCTGCCACCACCTTGCCTAAAATCATCTTCTTCCAAGCATAACAGATTCTAAACTCATGGTACTGTCTGTTAAGTCACATACATGCAGCAATACTAGAAAAGGATTTCAGCCTGTCTCTGTGTTACGTTGCATATAGTTATTACTCTGTTGCCAAACGCTCTTTTACCCCAAAGTCAGTGTTTCTCCTGTCACATTTCCTTTGGAGATGTCACAATACATGGAAACTGTGCGAGGCCTTTCTCACCTCTTTGTGAATCAGGAATTATTTGATGCATATATGCTCTCCAGAAGAACAGAACTGTCATACCTACCCCAAAAACTACATTTACACACAGTTCATCCAAAATCACAGGGAGCCTGAGGACATCGCTGCCATTAAGCAAAGTCTGTGTTCCATTCAGGGACTGGAAAGTGATGGATTGGACAGTAATATTAACCTGAAAAACAAATTCATGCCATTTCTGAATGTTATATAGAATTATTTTTCGCTTTTTTTTTTCTTTTTTTCTTTCTTCTGTGTTCTTCTATCTGTCACCCCTCTGGGTTCTGCTCCACAGGGATAGCAGTCAATAATCCTCTGAACAACTGCTACATTACTGGTATTGCTCAAGTTCAACAAAAGGTTCTGGTTTTAAGTATTGAGAGTTACTTTAAAAAAATTACTTTTATATGAGGGGCATGTGCCAGGCTTAAATGTTTGCAGGTAGCATGTTACCTTGACATTGCCAAGTAACACTACTGATAGAAAAGGATAGTTTAGTTTGGTTTTGTTTTTTCTTTTTAAAGAATAAGGATAAAGTCCCTGTTCCGATGAAGTCAGTGATAAACTCTCACTCAATACAATAGAGCATTTTGCCCCCAGCTGCTCCAACTGAGTTAGAAGGATACTTACCATCTGACTTGATCTGGGCACCTAGAGGAGAACAAAAGAATGAACTCAAACAATAGCAAAGGCACAACTTTTAGCAGTTAAGTAAAGCAGTTAAGGCTTAACCCCTTTGCCTACTTACCTCTCTATCATTACAGTAACTTTTACATCATGGAAGTGACTGGATATACTGTGTATCCAGTCTGTGTCTGGGCAGTGTGAAAATAACTGCTCTTCTTTGTGACTAGAAGGCAAAATCTTACAGTTTGAGCCTCTTCTTCCCCTGACAGTGAATGGGTAATTTCTGCATGACTTTCATCCCTTTTTCATCAGGTTTAGCTTTGCCTACACACCTGAGACAGGCACAGTACATTCAGGATATTCGATTTGCAACTCTGATCAAAGAAACACTGACAAAGTTTACTTGCATCAGAAAGGTGACCCAAGCAAAGCATCTCAGTTTGGCACATACTGTTACTGTGCACCATCATATCGCTTGACCTACTGAGGGCGTCAGAGAACACTGTTCCTATTGCAGATGTGTGCAGAGACTCTTGTAACTATCCAGAGTGCCAGTTTAGGAAGTCTGCCAGGTTTGTACCCAAAGGAACGAAGAGCTTTTGTTCTGTCAGTAATGAGTCCATAGTTTCACGGTTTCTAAGCAAAGAAATGAGAAGCCAGTAGCCCTCCTGTTACACAGCATATGGACATGCACAGTTGCCCCACTGGAAAATTTCCACCAGATTTTCATGGGAAGAGTAATTTCATTTCCTTTAGGGAAGTCCTCCTTCTGACTAGGGTAGAGGGAATGATCACAGCTCCTAAAATTCTATTTATCTGTGACAGGGGTGATGGACTTTGTTTCAGTAGGTCACTGACAGACAGAAATCCAGCCTCGCTGCTTTCTTCTATCGACTCATCTTCCCACCTGCCAGGGAGGCAAGCAGGGGCAGGCAGCAGTGCATTGTTTTGGCAGCTACACAGCACACACTAATCTTAGGATGAAGCATCATGATGTTATGAGTATATCAGAGAGGATTCCAAGCAACCCCAACACCCCTTGGGTCTGCTGGACAGGCTGGGGTAGACAGCAGAGGTGAACTGCAACAATTGCAGACCTTCACATCACTTGGGTTGCCCAGCCTGGCAGCAAGCACGGGCTCACACGGATGAGGTCTTCTGAAGGAGATACCTTACCAGTCTTCTCACCCGGGGCTTTCAGCAAGTCTTCCTGGACTGGTGTGTTTTGCCATTTCTTTTGATGGGAGCTCCACCTGCTGGCACTGGAAACGTTCCCTGCTCTGCCCTGTGACTACCCTTTCCCCAGTACCAAGTCAATTTTCTATTGTCACAGCCCATCTTCAGCTCCCTTTGGGAAGGGGAGCTTCCTACAGACCATCTCTAGCATCTGTTCAGCCTTCTCCAGTTCTTGTATCTGATCCTTCCTGAATCTCCAAGGTACTCTGGACAGAAACCTGACCTCTCTGAAGCTGGGCTGTTGCAATGGTCAAACAGTTTGTGGGTAAGAAGTTACGTCCTGTTGTAGAGAGGACGGAGAATTCACCTTTTGATCCAAAATATTCAGTTGCTTGGAGCCTGTCCTCAGGCATGCTTTCTACTCTCTGGTTCTGCAGCCACCAAGAACACTAATTTTGGGTACACATGGAAGCTCTCAAAGCCTTTCTGAGGCAGAATTTTCTCTGCTTCTTCCACAGCAGGATGACTGAAATACTTGTGAGCAGCCTGTTGCTGATTTCAGCAAGGTCCTCATCCATCAGAATGATCCCATCTGTGAGAATGCAAGCCACTTAGTGGGCTTTCCTTTCCTGCTGAGAGCTCTGGAATCTCTGAGGACATTGGTAGGGTTCTGACTCACTGTGGAGTATCAATTACATTAATTTAATTTAATTTAAATAATTGCATTAAAAATAGAGGAGAGTATGCTGTTTCTTGATGGCCTTCAGCTTCTGGAAGGAGCTATCAGGTGATGGTATTCTGTATTTCAGTTTCAATTTTGTATGCAGGATTTCTTTGTCTTCCTGAGTATCTTTAAAGGGCATTTATTTATACATATACATTGTCCTCCAGTTCAAAAAGGAATGAAAAAGTTGGCTTATCTTTCAAAAATAAGCACAGACTAGATTGGGTAGTAGGTTGGGTACAAACAAATTTGCTCTCAGTGGGGTAAAAGGTCATGTTCTTTGAGGAGTCTACAGAAGGCTTCACATGCACGGGCAGTACCTCACTATTAAAAACTGAGGCTTCTACAAAATATATATATGCAGAGAATTAAACTTCAAAGGTTCTTAAGTACAATGTTTTACCAACTCTTTAAAACCCACTGGAAGCCTTTTCCAGGCTTCTTGGAAAAAGCTTGAACACACACAAAAGCATAACACTGCTGCTGCTGCAGTAAGCATCAGCTCAGTGACACCAGCTTGTCTCTTCAAGGCTATTATTTTGTCAGCTAAGCAGAGAACACTAAATGCTTCTGTTTCCAAAGCTTGAAGTAAAAAAACATCCCCAAAGGCTTTCTGAATAAAACTCTGGTGCATAGGGAGAGTTTATTTTTTTCCCATCCAACAACTGAAAGATCCAAATAGATCACCATAAACTTCAGTAAATAGAAGGCACCTAATTCTGGAGATGCAAAGAGATACGTAATATCAACGGTCAGCGGTATGGCTGCTTCTAATCATACTTACTGCTAAAATGCTGGAGTTGATATAGAACAGCATGCTGACTGCCTGAACGTCACCACATTTTTCCACATTTACTGATCTAGTACATTTTGTAGCTTGATTTACTAAAAACCCTGGAAAAAAGCCATAAAGTAATTACTGAATGGAATTAAAGAGCAATTGTGAAAAGCAGAAATTGTGAAAAAAGCAGAATTGTGAAAGCTGATGTAAGAACCTCAAGTATAAGCAAAAGTGAAAGCAAACGTAATTGCAATCACAGCTAAGGTTTTATGTGAGCTATAAAGAATGTTACTTTCTTAGATTCTCCAGAAATGCTATGAGACAAAGTATTACTTCTTAACAACAGTTTAATAAAAGCTTAGAAGATTTATTACTTCATTTTTAAGATCTCCTAAGATCTTTTTCTTTCACAGTTTTCCTGTGGTCATCACCATGATTCTTATGATAGCATATTTAATAAAATGCAGGTGCATGGGTTTGATCATGGTTGTGGCTTCCTTTTTTTTTTTGGTTTTCCTCACCTCCCCCACTGCAGATTTTGAGGAAACTGTGTGAAAGGTTAAAATGTAGAGCTCGAGCCTGGAAGCCTGACTTGACTTGCATTCAGGCTGTGAAAGGAACTTTGTTGTATCAAAGGGATGTCTTACAAAGGTTGGCACTTAGGTCTTGCTTTGTGCAATACCCTCTTCCCTCATGGTGTCACCCTTGTACTATTTTATTAAACTAATTATGCCAATTAGGATGTTTTATTGTTGGATCAACAGCCCATTAACAAGACTCTCAAGGATTACACATGTAACTTTGAATATTTAATATAGATCCAACAAAACTCCCAATCTATGCTTCAAAAACCCCCAGAGAAAGAGAAGCTAGTATCTTCAGATAAAGATTATTTGTTCATAATCTTTATCAGAATTTATATTTGTGTGTGGGCAAATTTAAGATCAAGTCAGAACAGAACACTCTAAAGCAAATAAACTGGAATTCAGATGCATTTTCTAACCTGCAGGATTTGCGTCAGAGCACCAAGAGGAGACAACAGGACTAGGCAGCCTAAGAAATGCATCCACTGTCTGTATAGGAACACCATACTGTCAAATAAAAGAACATATGCAAATATATAGGCATGTTTCAGTCCATGGAAAGCTTTAGAACATTTGTATTAACAATAAATGACAATAAGAGAAGGATGCATTTCCACTATATCTGCCAATATTATATATTATGTTGTGTATCAATTCTTAAGCAGCTTTATGTTTACAGCAGCAAACCAGCTACCTATTTTTCAGACCTAAAAATGTCTAGTTCCCTTTTTAAGTACACTAACACAGAATGCAACACTTCCTATATTCATATTTCTATATTTAAAGACCAAAATAAAGCTGGACTTTTCCAGAAGAACTGCATATTTTAAAAAGCAGATGCAAACAATGCTCCTTTGTCCTTTTGTGAAGCAATCTAATATTAATTGAATCAGATAATTACCTCGTATCTGTAAGTTTCATTTGCATCAGGGGGATTTTGAGCATCTGTGTTCCTATTCCAGCTGTCAGGCTCAGCACTGAAAGCAGCACTGCTAAACCTTTCAAGCAATTGGTCAAAGTTTTCAGAAGTAGGCATTTCAGGGGAACGGAAGGAGAGTGCTTGTTCGTCTGTCAAAACATTTTATAGAATGAGATAGCTTTTAGGATAAAAGATACAGTAACAGGATTTATTAACTATTGTTTCTTGTTGCTCTTTCAATCTTTCCCTTTTCTTTAGGAGAAAACCTAGATGGTACCTTAATTCATTTCGCCCTGATCCATGAAAGCACAAACTTAAGTTTAGGAAGAAAGAGACTTATCTCTCCTAAAATCATGGTTTCTAACAGCATCATATGTTCCAAAACAAAGACATGCCAATTAGTGTCTACAGTTTCCATGCTAAGTATTCAGCTCACTACAACGAAGTCATAGTTAAATTAAGAGAACACAATACTGATCACTTACTTCCCCTGCAAGTCACTTCAAAGCCTCAAAGGATTTGTACCACTGGTGCCTATTAAATAGTTACAGCAGCAGATTGGAATGGAGTCTGTTTCCCATGAGACAACTTTAAATGTGATTTATTGAGGATGCTAAATTATTTACCAAAATAAATTAAAAAAACCCAACCAACAACTAAAGACCCCCTTTTTTCCCCCAACAAAGACTGATTTAGAGAATGAGATGTTTTAACTTCACAGCTTCACAAGTGAAAGGATTATGAGCACAGAGAATAAGCAGTTTTCTGACAGGTTTAGTCTGTTTCTGGTACCTAAAGAGCTTAAAAAAATAAGAGCACAGTGCTTAACATTGGCAGTAACTCTACTTACAGTTTGTAGCATGGATGCAGAAAAGACTGGGATTGACTTGATCAATTAATTTAAATATCCTTTCTGGTGGATTTGCTTCAACATCAAGTGAATAGATGGCAGCTTTCTGACTACAAAGACGGCTGTCACCTCTGCAAACAATAATAATATAATCAATAATCCACTAGAACATAGTATTGAGCATATTTTAAAGCTCTTTTCATGTATTGAGGCAGCATGAAATAAGCACTAAAGAGATTAGTCTTTTAAACACAATTTGTATAGCAATTGTGTCTCGTTAGGAAGTTTATATTGTTTTTATACTGTGTGCTTAGTAATAAAGAAAATAATTCTCCAACATGTTTTAGTTAGGTAAAAGACAAAGCAGGGGAAAGAGCACGACAGTAATATTAGAACTAAAATGCCATGTTGGATGGGATCCAGATGGTGCAAGACACCACCAACGCTGGCTGCAGCACAGGCCAAACGCAGCTCAGAAACACTTTCATTTATACAACACAAGTGGGAAGTCTGACCTGTAGGGCAACGTAATGACAAGGGGGGCAGGACTATTAGAATAATATTCACTTGGGGGTGGTGGTGGGACAAAGTCCTACTTGAGATGTGCACAAAAAAAATGGCAGGGTGAGAATCTGGGAGGTGAAATAACCCATCCATGGGAGGTGAAGTAACTCATCCAACTGAGGAAGTGTTTGTAGATGAGCTGTGTGCTCATCAACAACAGCTCAGAACTGCAGCCGTCTGCGCAGCGAATGAGCCAGTTCATACCCTGAGGAGTACTAGTGTGTCCTACATGCCAGAAATCCAAGATGATGATCCTTGGGAAACCAGTACTTAGGAAGAGTTTAAGCAGTCAGATGGACAGATATTGAAGAAGTGAAAAGTCTTTTAGAGATAACTTTTTAAGCACGGAATCAAAACTCTTCCATGAGGTGAACCATTGCTTAAGTAGGATCACATCATAAATCAAACACCCTTTTTCCGCTGTTTCAGAGACCACATAGCCTCTTACTGGTGACCAGCCAAGCCCTTTCAGTAACTAACACAAGTATGCAAATACATATAAATCCAGCTGTGTAAATAATTATTTTCACAATAATGATTACACAATGAAATTTGCAATACTTGTAGGCACTGAAAAATCCCTGGATTTTCCTGCAAAATGAACGTTTTACATAAAAGAACTTCATTTTATGCATTTCTAGTTGACAAAGACAGAATAGTCACCCAAGATAATTAAGCTGTCATTCAGGAAGGCGTTGATTAGACCTTTCTGATATATATAAATATCTATAAATGGGTAGCAGTAGTCATTGTGTGCAAGAACAATAAGAAACGGCGGTCTGGGATGACTGCTAATTCAAATTTCAAAGCACCAAGAATAAACCCTGGGGTTCAGATTGGCATAATTTATGCAGAAGGTGGGTTGAGGAGCTGTACTTAGTGTTCTCAGAAGTCACCAAAAAGATTTCCTTACATTACAATTTTGAAGTGAGCTTTCTTTACTCCTTTTTGAGCAGATGAAATTAGGTGAAGGTGTTTTCTGATAAACTAAACAGCAAATAAAACAACTACCAGCATTACGTTATTGATAGAATGTTACATTTCACTGTTCACAAAGCAACAGGCTGGCAGCGAAGCAGCAGATTAGGAAGCTGACTTGTAAAACAAGGATCAGAACAATGCTCACACCACTTCATTAAGCCCTGAATCAATCAAGTTTCTAGTTGATATCATAAGCTGTAATGAAAGAGGTTACCAATAAATTGCTGATGACCAATGGAGGTGGGCAGATGGTCCCACAGTGTCAGCCTCCTTAACTTCCAGGCACTGCATTATATTGATGAAAGCCTAAAGATGCATTACTCTTCCCTCAAGGGAAGGCATCACCATGCAAGCACCCGTAGGCAGTAGCACAACAGAAGAAGAGAAAAGCAAGGAGCTCAAGTTATGAAGAGGGAATAAGTGAATGAGAAAGAGGGGTGGGAGGGTGATTTGCTGATTTTCTACCTGGTTAGGGCCAGAAGTTTACAGGGAAGGACTGGTGAAAGGGTAGGCAGGAGTTAGGATGGCAAGGGGTTAGAAACTGGGGAGAGGATAGAGCTCTTACAAACACATTTGTACAGCTATTTATCCACTTACGTGACAATAGGAACTGAGCATGTAGTAAAGAGACTGAAATCTGCTTCGTTGCAATCAGGGTCACAGCAGCAATTCACATCACACTGTGCCACCAACAGATCACAAACACACAGCTTGGCAACTGGAGGAGAGATTTAAACTAGAATTAGAATTGGAACTTTACACATTACAGCATGTTGCCTAACGCTTTCATTTTTCACCTCGCCTTATTTTCGACAACGGTCAAAAGACTCTAGCCAAATTCACGTGCCTTTTTGATTTCTTTAAGTCAGGTTTTAAAGCCATCTTTCCTGCTACTTAGCAAATCTATTTGGAACACAAAAACAAAGCCAAGGGTGTGTTAAACTCTGATGGTGCGTTCCCTGCAAAAATCAAAAAAGCAACTTGAGTTAATAGGAAGTTGGAAGTATGAAAATACACTCAGCCCAGCAGAGGATGGGGAAATACAAATGTGGTATGCATATCTGCTTATTGAAAAAAAACCACCAAAAACCCCCCTTTTGATAGAGCAGCAAAATGTTTACAAGTATTGAGCACATCACAGGGTCCAGTAATGTATTTTCCTGACGTGCCAGCAAAACCATAGCTGGCTTCTTTGAAATTGGTTTTTCCTCTCTGTCTTTAGGCTGTGAAATATAGTAGTAATAGAGCTTGAAATTGCTGGCAATACTGTAAACTGTCTCTACAAAATACAGTTGGCAACTTTGTAAAACAGTCTTAGGTCTTCAAGTTTACAAATTCAGAACAGACATTACTTTACCAAACTGTTTTTGAAAGTTGCCATCCAGACTTAGGAATAGCACAGAACAAAGAAAATCAAGACCAGTGCTCTGCAGGCAAGGCATTCAAAGAACTCTTGTTTTCATAACCGGTGCTACTTTTATCTCAACTTGACTGTTGCCCATTTCTCTACGGCCTCCTCAGTGTTCTCTGACCATCTGAACAGCATCCAGGTATTTCCTGGAACCTCTGAAGCTCTGATTGTTCTGTTAGCAGAGCTTAGCACTGGAATCCTTAGCTCACCTTGTAAACAAGAGAAGTTTAAACATGGATGATTAGATTGCAAGTTTATGTCTCCGAGATCAAGGATTTAAATCTCTATTCCCTAAGGAAGTACACACTGGGATGTGTTTAATTTGGCAAGTAACCTTGCCAAAGGGGAGCCAAAATAATGGTAACAACACTGGGAAATCAAAAGTTAAATAAAAGTGTATTTGTCAACTAGAAGACAGTGGTTCCCCAGGTCCCTCTTACCTACGCTGCTCTCCAACAGGTCAGTCCCCAACCTAGACTGGTACCTGGGGATGTTCTTGCCCAGGTGCCAGACCCTACCCTTGTACTTGTTAAATCTCATTAAAACTCTCCCTGCCCAGCTCTCCAGCCTGTCTGAGCCTCACTGAACGGCAGCACAGCCCTCTGGGGAGCCAGCCACTCCTCTCAGTTTTGTGTCCTCAGCAAACCTGCTGACTGTACACTCTATTCCCTCATCCAGGTCATCAATGAATACATTGAACAGTACAGGTCCCAGCACTGACCCCTGAAGGTCTCCACTAGATTCAGGCCTCCAGTCAGACTCTGTCCCATTCCCTCCAGCCAGCTCTCACTCGACCTTTCAGACCACACCTCCTCAGTACTGTGTGCACAAGAGTCTTGGTGCATAGGCAGAGATCTCCAAGCACACACAGGCTGAGTGTAGATCTCCTGTGAGGCCAAGCTCTGCCTCGAGGGCTCAGCCCTGGGTGCCGGTCAGGTAGAAGAGCCAACCCACAGGCCTGTGCCTGCTCCCTGATGGCTCTGAAGAGGCTTGCTGAGCCCGCCTTTCTCGGGCTGCTGCTAGAGAGGAGCGCTCAGAGCAGTGCTGCAGCAGCCCCGGGAAAGCCCGGTGAGAAGCAGGGCGGCTGCTGTGCAGCCACGAGAACCGGAGCGGGGACCAAGAGCCCAGCGGAGGCAGAGTACCCAAAAAGAAGCTGTGAGCGGAGCTTCTTTCGGCCCGGGATAAGTCACCGATACCCCGCAGATCCCATCCCACCGGGCACCCACCGTCCGTGACCGGGGCCGGCCCACTGCGGGTCCGCGCCCGGTCGGCAGCGCGGCTCTCTGGTGGCGCCGCGGGACCCGCCGCGCTGGCCAAAGGCTTGGAGACAAACTCCGCACTCATGTATGCTGCCCGGAGCGGCAGCAGCAGGAGAACGAGAAGGAAAACTCCACACCTGCACGCCGCAGCCATAGCAGCCGCTCCCGTACCGTCCCTAGCAACGGCGCGGTTACCAGGGAGCGCGGAGCATCACGGGAAGGGCGTGTTGCGGGGCATTATGGGAAGCGGGGGGAGGCGGGAGGGTGCGGCCGCGGGGCATGATGGGAAGTGGCCGTGCGGCCTGACCGCCATGGCGGGCGGCGAAGGGGGAGATCGGGCCGTGGTCACTGTGGTCGTGTCTGCCCGCCATCTCCCGCCTTCCTCTGCTTTCCTCCAGGCAGGGAGGTAGCTGATGAAGCTGCGCGCTCGGCCTTTGGGTAGGCGTAGCCTCCCGTGAGGCTGCAGTGCTTGCCTGAGCGCTGACACCATGGTGGTCTCGAGTGTCGGTTCGTTGTACTCAGCCCCCTCAGAGCGGGCCCCGCGCTGCAGTGATCCAGGTATCCGGCCCCACAGAGCCAAGCCAGAGGCAACAGGGAAAGGTGTTGAAGGACACAGAACTCCTTGAAAAAGGAGTCCAGTGCAAGGCCACCAAGATGATAAGGGAGTGGAACACCTTCCTTATGAAGTGAGGCTGAGGGCACCGAGCCTCTTTGGCTTGGATTAGACTGAGGGGTGACCTTATTAATGGTTATAAGTATGCAAAGAGTGAGAGTCAGGAGGGCAGAGCCAGGATCTTCTCGGCGATGGCCAGTTACAGGACAAGGGCAAAGGGTACAAGCTGGAACAGAGGAAGTTCCATGTGAATGTAAGGAGAAACTTTTTCACTGTGAAGGTGACGGAGCACTGGGACAGGCTGCCAAGAGCGGTTGTGGAGTCTCCTTCTCTGGAGACATTGAAAGCCTGCCTGGATGCGTTCCTGTGTTATTTAGTCTGGATGATCCTGCTCTGTCAGAGGGGTTGGACTAGATGATCTTTCAAGGTCCCTTCCAACCCCTAATGTTCTGTGGCTCTGTCGTTCTGTGTACGGCATATCAACCTAGGTAGAAGCCATGTATGTTGTTCAAGCAAAAACATTACAGGAAAGCCATACGCAAAAAAAAATACCCAAATGGAATATGAGCTGTAAAATCCTGTGTTTAGCATGTTTTTGCAACTGTTTTCAGTAATCTGCTTTTCCTAAAATAATTTTTAAAGTCTCACTAATTTATTTTCCCTTTGGAAAAATGTCATAGGTCCTTAATCATAGAAACTTTGAGGTTGGAAAAGGCCACTGAGATCATCAAGTCCAACCGTCTGTCCAATACCAGGACATTGACTAAAATGTTGTAATGCTCAATGTGTATACTCAGTCATTAATCTTATTAGCAATCTTGCAATATCTACAGGTATTTTTATACTAATTTGGAAAAGCTGAGCTGGAGAGTAACTGAGTGATCGAGGTTCCTTAAGGTTATCTCACAAATGTTAACATCCAGGCTTCAGTTTCAACCAAGAGATGACTTTTTAAACTAAACTTGCTGAAGTTTGTCTTCTGCATTATCTGATCAAAAGCAACTTTTCCATTTGTTCTGGGTACATCGTTACATAGTGTTTCTTCATTTTCTGACCAGGTTCGTTCCTATCGTCTCAAAGGGAAGCTGACAGAAGCTCTAAGACCAGAAGTGGGCACATGCTCTTTTACATTTCATATGCTTGACTGCTCTCCATGCCAACCACATCATCTCAACAACGCAACTTCTTGCTGGGATGCAAATTTTGTCCGTTGGAGATGCTCCAGCTTCTTCTATTGAAAAATGAAATAATCCCACGATGTGCACAGCGTCTTTGTCACTACTTTTGCACTGTCCTCTGTTGCACAAGAGACAGTTATTCACAAAGGTGTTGCTGAGTTACTCAAGGTAGAGTATTCTCTTTCTCGTGCAGCACAAGGCTACCAAAGTCATTTGATATTATCAAAGAGCTGGTAACTTAGGATGGATTTGAAATAGCTCTGTATTACGTGGCAAAATCCTGGAGTCATCCTTTGTTTGGAAAGACCTCATTCTTCTGAGGACATAGGGACATGAAGGTGAGAGTCCAGGTTACTCCACTGTACTTCAGCCACTTGTGTGCCTTCAGTTCAGTACCAGTCTCACCCAGCTCTCCATTCTGCATTCCTTTTGTGAAATGTAACTCAAAATTCCTGAATTTGGCTTCTTCCTTGGGAGGGGGCAAGAACCAATGTGTTTAGTCTCTATTTCTTCACTGTTTCTGAGATTACTCTGATAATCATAGAATCATAGAATTGTTTGGGCTGGAATTAATAATTCAAAAGGGCACCATTACCCTCATGTGGGAGGTCCTACAAAATGAAAATTCAAGCAGTTTAAGATGCAGTAGATTGCTGTTAAAAAACATGTTAAGGGATTTACTGTATTGCTATCTTCATTACATTTGAAGCAGCAAGACTTTGGTGTGCATTTAAGCGTTACAGTCTGGCATTTGCCATTGAAATGTTGCAGGATTAAATCCCATCAAGTACAGTAAAACCAGGGGAAGTAACTCATCATAAACACAAGTACAACTAACACAGATGTCTTCTAGGAATTTCTAAGACTAAGCAAAAAGCACAACTTTTATTTCAATTTCTTTTATCAGTAGTTATTTTAATAATTCAGTTAATTCTTTCAACTATGTAACTTTTACCACAGCTCTTCCCTTTTAAAACTACTTGAGATTTGAATCAGTACAGGCTGGGGGTGAGCTGCTGGAGAGGAGCTCTGTGGAGAAGGATCTGGGGGTCCTGGTAGATGACAGGTTGGCCATGAGCCACCAGTGTGCCCTGTGGGCTGAGAGAGCCAATGGGATCCTGGTGAGCATCAAGAGGAGTGTGGGCAGCAGGTCACAGGAGGGGATCCTCCCCCTCTGCTCTGCCCTGGTCAGGCCCCAGCTGGAGTGTTGTGTCCAGTTCTGGGCTCCCTGGGATAAAAAAGACAGATCTCCTAGAGAGAGTCCAGAGGAGGGGTACAAAGATGATTAAGGGCCTGGAGCATCTCCCCTGTGAGGAAAGGCTGAATGAGCTGGGGCTGTTCAGCCTTCAGAAAGGAAGACTAAGGGGGGACCTTATTAATGTTTATAAATATTTGAAGGATGGGATGCAGAGGGAAATAGCCAGCCTCTTTTCAGTGGTCTGTGGGGACAGGACAAGGGGCAATGGCTGCAAGTTAGACTATAGGAAGTTCTACACCAACATGTGAAAGAACTTTTTCACAGTGAGGGTGAGGGAGCCCTGGGACAGGCTGCCCAGGGGGGTGTGCAGTCTCCATCTCTGGAGATATTCAAGACCTGTCTGTATGCCGACCTGTGCAATATCAGCTGGGGAGCTGCTTTGGCAGGGGGGTCGGACCCAATGATTTCTTGGGGTCCCTTCCAACCCCTATGATTCTGTGAGTCTGTGATTGAAATAATTTAATTACTTCTATATATACAAAACAAAAGCCACTAGAGTTTTCAGAATAGTGCACCAGTATCTGTCCCATACATAGTGACAAGTATGCAAATCTAAGTGAGCGAACTGGCAAAGTCAACATGTTTCTTTGCAGGAAGATGATGACAGAAATTCTGCCCATAGACACAAGTCCTTTTGATTAAACAGATTAATTTCATTTTTTGACATTTAAATCAACTTGGGGTAGAATTAACCACGACGGTCTTCCTGAATTATGATGGATGAGGTGTTCAAGCTGTTCGTACACACCACATACAAAGCTTTTAACTGATGCAGTGGTAGGAAGTTTTTTAGTAATAAAAAAGTGCTCAGCAGAGTTACTATCAGGAAAGAATTTCTTTAGGAAGTGGAACAATTCCCGTTTCTTTAAAACTTTAAAATTAGGAGATCCTAAGAGGAAAGAGTTTTGTATGTGCATTACTTGATCTAACTCTGTATTTCCAGCTAGATACCATTCAAAACAATTTTATCACTGTCCAGAAGTCAGAGTTCAAACTACAGTATTTGATGTTTTATTGAGAAGCCAGCTGACTTGGGTGAGGTTTGAAAGAATCAAGGGAGAAACCAATACACAAAATAAATGATCTCTCCAGGATTTCAGACAAATAGGCTTTGGGAGGTCCTAGTTCCCCATCTTGAGATGGTGATCTTCTGACTCTGCACCTTCCACGAGGAGAAGTCTGCTACTGTCCTTTTCACCTTAGTTTTCTCTTTGATGCTGACTATCCTGTCTGAACTTCTTAGTCTTTTCAAGGCAAACAGTGATTTTGCTCCGTGACAGATCACTTTAAAAAATCAAGTGGACAGGCATTTTTAATTAGAGTCAAAACATTAAGTCAAATCAGGCTGAAATAAACTGCATTCTGGTCCAGCACAACATTAGCCTTTAAATAAATAGTGAGAAGCCTGGGCTGTCTCTGTACGGCAGATGGCATTACAGGTAATATTTATCATACTCCGATCCCAAGGCTAAGATACTAGGGAGGGAGGATTGACGTCAGCAACAAGTGAATCAGTCTTAATACAAGCTGAAAAACTGCTTGTGCCTTCAACAGTTGATTACATTGTGCAGCACTTTGCTTAGTGCTCCCCGTTGCCTTTATTAGCTCGTCTGAGCCAGCCTGGCAGGAAGAGTTCATTTTGTTTTGCAGCTTAAATGAACTGATGTAAACGGATCTTGGACTTTGAGGTGGGAAGATTCCACCCAGCTGCAGTAACCAGGGGGATGCCCTTTGCCCCAGTTTTTGTGCCAAATTTGTGCATTCAAGAATTTTAAACAAATATCACTTGGCAGGGTATCGACCCTCAGGGTACAAGAATAACACTGAGACAGCAGGGCATGTCCTGGGACGGATATACTGGGAGAGCTATCAGGACTGATGCTGAACAGTGTCACATTAGCAACTGTTGTTCTTTGCCTCACAGGAGCCGAGTGATCCTCTGAGTGAAAACCAATAGGAGTTTTTCATCATGCAGGAGTGAAAGAGTTCAGCCGAGGTTACTAATTATCACATAAATGATGTAGTCTTCCCCAGCTGTCTGGGCAAACCTGGGTGGGTGGCTAGGGATGGAGGAGTGTGAACTGCTCATGGTATGCCTTGGCTTGGGACCCTTTACCAAAACACAGAGTCGTGCTCTGCCAGGTGTGTTTGCCAGCCTTGCGCTCATACCGAGTTTCTCAATCTGCAGGCAATGGCTGATTGGCAAAGCGGTATGGGGAGCATTCCGTCTTGTCCAGCCCTGGGAAGCACGTTGCAATGAGGCCTGGAGAACTCAGGTTTAATGGGAAGTGTGGTGGGGGATCATGGGTTGAGAAGCAACACATACTCAGGTAGGGGAGGACAGATCACCTTGCACTAACCAGAGCTGCCTCTCAGCACCCTGACGTTGTAGGCAGTATAGAAATCTGCTGCATTAAAGAAAAAAAGGGTTAGGCCCAGATGGTCTGACACTAGAAGGGATCTGGATGAGAAGTAAGAATGAGAAAGAGGGGAGGGAAAGAGTCACTCTGTGGGCGAAACTCTGAAAGCATGTGCTTCCCTTTCCTGCCAGAGATGCAGAAGGGGGTGAGGCAGCAACGTTTGCTGCTACAGAGAGCTACCTTGCAAGTGCTGTTTGTCATCTCGCACACCCTGACGGGCCCTGGCAGCAGCACACCCTTATCACCAACATGTTGGCAAATTCAGCTATGCAGCAGTTTCCTAATTCACCAAGGCTAGGCCTGGGCTGTTCTTTCATGTTCCCAGTGCTTTCCTGCTCCCCTTTCTAATAGATTAATTTTTTAATGTCCAGATACAATTTCAGTTTCAGGTGGAAAATTTTCCTGCATTGCTTAAGCCCCAAAGCAGTTGAACAGGGAGGAATGTTGTCCCTGTCAAGATACATGGCCAGTGAAATGCATACCATTTCTTAGTGCTGCCCTAGTGACGGTGTTTCAATAATGTTCCCTGTGGGTTGGGTCCATGGACTTTGCTGCACAGTTTTTCACTTTCGCTGGAGTCTGCTTGGGGTTCAGGTTTCACACGTACCTCTGCTTTATTTACACTCGTCTGTTGTTTTGTTCATGTATCTTGGGTTATAGAATGCAGCTGCAGACTCTACACCTGTGTATGCAGAAGCATTAAATGAATTTGTGCACGCTGTGCAGTGCTACCTGCTAGGCTCTTCCAAAGGGCCATGCTGTTTTGAACTCCCACAAGCTGCACGGAGAGAAGAGCTGCACAAGACAAGGGTCTTTTTGACCATGGTGGGGCTTTGAAACATTGATACCTTCAAGTTATTGATCTCTCTGTCCAGGGGGACCCCTGAAAAGCTGGTTTGCTGCCCTCGTATTGCACCCTTACCTGCAGTTAGGACAGTTTGCATGGGTTTTTTGTGTGGTGACTGCGTATTGTGGGCTTCTCGTGGGGGTTTGGTTGCACATCTCGGGCTTCTCGTGGGGGGTTGGTTGCACATCTCGGGCTTCTCGTGGGGGGTTGGTTGCACATCTCGGGCTTCTCGTGGGGGGTTTGGTTGCACATCTCGTTGTCCCTACCCAAAATGGATTAACGCTCCTGGATTTCCACAGAAACCACACTACTGTCACGTGCTGTAGTGAGCTGGCTCTGTCCCCAACTGCACCCCGCTGGGGAAAACAGGAGGAGTTGGCCTTTAAAAATAATTTTTGGTGCGGTATGACTCACATAACCGACCTTAATAGCCAGAAAGTACAAACGGGCACCGTGTCCCTTCAAGTTATTTGGAGCACGCGAGACATGCTGCCCGATATGGGTGTGGAGGGCAAGTATCTGGGTTAGGCGCAGCCTCGCTCGCCCCGCTGCTGTACGCGTTAATTGCAGCAACTACGGGTAAAACCGAGGGTAAGCCCGGTTACCACCCCTCCGGGCCCCCACCGATACCCCCGTTGGGGGACTCCGTGGCCGTTTCACCGGGGTGCCCCTCTCCCCCCGCTGCGCCGCAGCCGCCGCCGCAGGGGTCGCTGGGAGCGGTCCCTTGTTATTGCAAATGCAAATGAGGCGCGGCGGAGAGCCAATGGGGAAGGTGGCCGGTTGCTGCGCAAGCGCGCCGGGGCGGGGCGGGGCTGACCTCGCCGCCCGCCCGCTTGGTAGCCCAGCGCCGGGGCCTTAGCACGCGCGGTGAAGATGGCGGCTGCGGCCGGCGGGGTGCGGGGGTGGCACAGCGGGCACTGCCGGCTCTGACCGGGCTAGCCCACCTCACGGCGCGGCGGGAGGGCGTTCGGAGGCCTTTGTGGAGCAGCGCCGGCCGGCCGGGGAGGAGGCAGAGCCCCCCCTCGGGGGGGGTTAGCGGCGGCGGCGCGGAAGGCGGGGGCGCTGCCGGCGACCCGGCCGTGAGGGGCCGGCGCGCAGGGCGTGAGGGGCAGCGCGAGTCGGCGAGGGCGGGAGTCGGCCCGGAGGGGCGAGGCGGCCCGCGGGGCGGGAGGGCGAGCGGCCGGGCCGAGGAGGGGCAGCGCGGGCCGGCGGGGGCTGAGGCGAGCCGGCCGGCGGACAGGGGAAGGCTGGCTCCCTGCGGCGGGCGCTTGCAGGTCAGGAGGCGGCTGCGCCGGTGGCTCCCCGCGTTCCTGGCTCTCGGCTGCTGGGCGCCCCACGCCATGTTCTCGGTGCTCTCCTATGGCAGGCTGGTAGCCCGGGCAGTCCTGGGCGGCCTCTCGCAGACGGACTCCCGTGACTACAGCTTGGTGACAGCCAGCTGTGGCTTCGGCAAAGATTTCCGCAAGGGCATCCTCAAGAAAGGCATGTGTTACGGGGACGACGCCTGCTTCGTGGCTCGGCACCGGTCGGCAGATGTGCTGGGTAAGTGCTGGCGGGGCCCTCCTGCGCGGGGGTGCCCGGGGTGGCTTTGGCGTCGTGTCGTGACCTCCCCTGCTTGAGCCGCACATGGCGAGGCGGCTCAGTCTTCGGTCGCAGACAAAGGAGGCGGTTCTGCTTGTAAATGTCAGCGTGAGCGCTCCCTCCTTTGTATTTTTTTCTTAGTTCCCAAAGAAAGCTCTCCTGCTCTTTACAGTGGTGCGGCACCCACCTCCTGCAGCCCGCCTTTGGGATGGGGCGGTGTGGGTGCTGGGTGCCGGGGCCCAGCCTTGGCGCTTCACCTCTAAGGCCTGGCGACCCCGAGAGCCAGCGGGACTACTTGTAGTGCGTTAAAACCTAACCCGAGCCCCGTACGTATGGATTGCATTTCCACATACAGGATCATTGAAACGGGGACTTCCTGATTTTTAGTGCGTGCTGTGTCCTTGTCAAGTGAAAGGCAAAGTGACATTGAGACCGGTTTCAAATGTCAAACTTCCAATTCCAGTTTTTGTTCTATCCCCATTACACCGAGTCTATTGGATTCCCGGGCACAACGAATCTGAAGGGTTCAGATTTTAGAAATAGCGAATAATTATAGATAATCAATGGAATCTTCAGTTTATGAGCAGCATTGCTTTTGGCAGTGCTTGACCTTTCTCCTGTGTAGTCAAGGTTGAATTTGACTGATCCTCTGCAAAAGTTAGTTTTTGAGCAATTGACAGAAGTAATTTTTCACCAAAACTTGTGACATTTAAAAAACCCCCAGCTTCCTCTCCCCACCCCCACCTCCCCCTCCCCCCCTTTTTCTTTTTTTTTTAAGTTTAAAGCTGGTGGGATTGTGCTGCAGTGGCTCGTGATGTGACAATGCTTGGTGATCCTTCACAATTTGGTGCTGCTGTTGTAACTTGGTTGCCATTTAATATAGCTGAGGCTTTTTTTTTTTTTCAGGAAGCTGTAACTTGGTGCTAGGTAACAGTGCTGGTTATTCTTGAGGGAGCTGTTGCTCTGAGGGTGATGCTACAGCTTTCAAGGAGATACGGAAAACCGGTCAACACATTTTAGATACTCTGCATCTTTTCTGTTGTGTCTGTTCCAGAGAATTACACTTTTTTTTCTATTAGAATTAGCTGCTGGACAACCTTACTTTAACACGTGACTACAGCTGGCTGCCTTTAAAGTTCACACTAGGCCAGGACTGATAAATAACTCTGCAATCGGTATTTGCCTGTAAGAGAAATGCAGAATCTGCTTTACTTAGGTAGGCTTTTTGCAGGGGGAAGGGCGATGGATCTAGAGCCATTTGACTATGTTTAGGGGGTTTTGGCCATATTTGGTAATTACCATATATGAACCTACAGCTTGTCCTGTCTTTCTGCTGGAATCAACAGAGAATTGCATTTCTAAGTTGGTCTACGCATTCATTTTCATGGCAACTTGAAAACAAATAGACTTGTAACTCCACTTAAGGATCAAACAGCAAAGAAGCCTTCAGTCCAGGATGTCTTAAGTACCAAGAAGAAAATAATTTAAATAGGAAAGCTGCTGGCTTGTGGATTTTTCCCCTCTGTAAAGCTATTTTCATGTTTTTTATTGCTTTTCTAATATGCATACCAAAAACCCAAGATCAGTGTACATTCTGCAGACAGTAACACCCAGGAAAGGTTTTGATGCAATCGAACTTGATGCTTTTTCTTCATCTGTAGTCTTTAAGTTTACAGACATAGTAGTTTTCTCCTTGTTTCTGCTACTGCAGGTCATCTTGCACCTCCCTTCTTAACCAGCTCTTCTACACTGCTTCAGAAAGAGTTTCAGCACCAGTGTTTTCCTGCCCTCAATTCCTCTTGCTGTCACCACAAATCTGAGGTTCTGTACCTGTCTTTTAAAGACCCTCATAAATTTTGTACTAACTCAATACCTGCCTAACTCTGCATCTCAACAAAACTAGCTGAGCTGGACTGTTGCTTTCCAAGCTTCACTTTTCAATAATAGTTTAATGAAGAGGCTTAGATGGTTTTAGCTAAAGTGAACACAGTAAGTGTGCTTTAAGAGGACTGCAAGTTTCAAGTGTATCACTTAGTCTGGCCTAGTAGTCATCGGTGACAAAGCTGTGCCAGATAATTAATATAAAATTTTTCATGCCAGTCTTTTCTAGAACCAATATATGGGAAGCATGCCTGTGTGGGATGGATATGGGTGTGGTGTAATAGTGAAAGAGCTACTCCCAGCTGTTTGGCATGAGTGCTTGGGGATTCATTTTCTTAGGTCAAACAAAATTTAAGCAGGCAATGTGTTTGTAGCAGGCAGAAAACACTAAACAGTTCTCTTATGTGCATGGTGTATGGTCTTAAGGCTGAAAATTAACAGTGTCTTAAAGCCTGTGCTTTGTCCTTTCATAAGAAGATCAATAGAAAGCTTAGGAGGATTCATTAATATTTCCAACAGTTCCATAGTTACTAAAGGCTTGCTAAGGCCTATTACTGGTGTACTTGAGTCCTTGAAGGTTTTGTCTCTTATTTTTGCTTCTGTGTGGTTAAATCTGCATGTTTTCTTCCCATTCTGAGTGCAGGGAGAAACAAGAAACTCAAAACCAGAGTGTATCCTTTGGGATCACTGAGAAAAGGAAATGGCTTTACTACTGCTATTAATCTCTAGAGCTTTATGATTCAGCCCTGTGTTTGCTTTTTGCTGCTGCTTGTAGCACACTGTACCTTTTTGTTTGTTGTGTGTCTTGGTTGTCCAGTTCCTCAAAACATTGAGGTATCTTCTTGAGACTTGGTAGACGTTTATATACCTCTTCACACATGCCTTTGTAACTTCAGAAAACACCACTTCTGTCTTCCAAACTGAAAACCAAAACTCTTCAGAAACTGACACCTTTGTTGTTTGGTTGTGGGTTTTTTAATTGATGTAGGAGTAGAATTTTTATTGTATAGGAAGCAAAGCATGAATTTTAAAAAGTGAAAATCACTTTATATAAACATTTCACTTATTTAACAAAATTAGACATTCTAGCTTGCTTATAAACTTTGAGAAGTCTCATGCTGGTGGTAGTTTTCTCTCTTGTTGGGATCTGCCTTTTCTTGCTAATTCCTGCTGTATCAGATTCCTGATGTCTTTGCTAGTTTTTTATGGATTTTCCAAGCTGCTGTGTGACTCATTATTGAAACATTACAGCAACCAATGCGCATCCCGTGACAGCATCACTTATACAATGTCTGTGCTGGGTAGAAGTTTGGGTGTAGCCAGTGTGACTTGCCCAGTTTTCCAAACTATTGCTGTCCCCCAGTAATAGGAAAAAAAACTGTCTGGCAGCAGGGTGCTGTTTGTCCACTGCAGAGTTAAAGTTTGGCAGCTGTTCCATCAGATGTAAATCCTGAGTTTAAATTTTTTGGGGGAGGGAAGGGATGGTATCCCAGGGCAGCTACTCAAAACTGAAAGGAATTGCACTTTACTTGAAAATTTTGTCAGCAGCCTGCATAGGAAACGTAAAACTCTGTATAGAGTGACCTCTGCGTCATCAAGAAAAGTAAACTACAAAAGGTAAATGGATTTGTAGATGAAATGTCAAGGTTGTTCTGGCAACTATAGAGGAAGAAGGGAGTTTTGCTTTGATGCCTGAAGGTCATGTAAGACTAAGTGGTTTATTTGGTATCATACCTATTAAAGAGATTGCTGCCTTATCACGACTTACCACACTAGAGGACCCAAGTTCTGTGCGTGCTTCAGAATGGCCTTTCACCTACTGTATTGAGAGAGCTCAAGATACCTTGGAGCAATCTGTGATTTGAAAAAAATTGTGTATGGATGTGTCTTAGGTTGGAATAGACCAAATTAAAATTTCTCTTTAATACGGGAGCGTAAGTGCTGCCATTTGTAGAGAAACTCTGGATTATTGAGAAACGCCCTTGTTAACAATCATATTCACTGACATTCTTATCAGTACAGCTAATCCAACTGTCAGCAGAGCTGTTCTTAAGTAGCATTGAATGTAACCTCCCAGAAATGTGCTATCTCTTTTTCTGAGAGTAGAACTGAAACCTAGTTGTTCATCTTAAGCACAGCTTCTGGAAGGGTATTGCCTACAATATTCTGATGAGAATTTGCAACTGAACACACTTCAATTACAAGTGCTGTTGATAGTTGTTTACAGTGGACAGTTTTCCATTCATACACACATCTTAGCTTGAACGAAAAGCAGATTTGATCAGAAACCACAGAAGGAAATAAGTAAAGCAGAACTCAATACAGTAGGGTGAGGCATTAGTCATACCTGTGTTGCAGAGAATGTTGTAAAAACCTCCCACTGTTTGCTTTGGTTCATCTGCACTATTAATATTGGGAGCCTGAGATTGTTCAGGCTGTAAGTAATTTCAGTCCAGCCTGGCTGATGTCTGTCTGTCTGTCTGCAGTGCCCATCCCTTTTCAGCATCAGTGCCAACCACCAGTAGGAGCTCGGCTGCGAGAGTAAGTTCCAGGGTTGCTCAACACCTTGAGAGATTACATAGATCTAACTACACAGGGAAATTTTTACAAACTTTTGGAAATGAAGAACACTGTAGTGTTCCCCTGCAGTTCCCAAAATCCACTGAGTGATTTCTCAGGCTTCAATAAAATAGCTAAAACCTCGTAAAAAACATGTTTTGGGAACAATGATGTAGTGTAGCAGGAAAGATGACAATATAAGGAACTGCTGCTTTTTCCTGGAAATAGATGCATCATTTAATATGTTCAGTTCCTGGTTTCTCTTTCAGTCTGTTCTTCACCATCTCTTGCTTTGCCTCTTGCTTTTTGTTCCTTGTTACTACTTAGGCCATTTTTCTTCCTGTCCCTTTCAATTTAATGCAAGTTAAGTTTAAGGTCTGCCATAACCTTTGGAATGCATGGTGTGAATAAGTGACTCTTCCTTTTGTGACTAGTTACCAGGCACATGCGAGTTGCCTTGAGGGGGTTGTATTTAGCCAGGTTCTTTTTTTGTCAAAACCCGGGGAGGGGGAAAGCAGTGACCTTTTGGCTGTAACATTGTGGTCCCATACGCTGCCAGTGAAGCCTCTGGGACAGTTAGTGCTGGCATTGAGCATGGTACTCACTTTGGATGGAGCATCTATCTAGGACTATGATTTATCTCATCACTGATAAAAAAGGAAATCTTACCAGTTTATCTCAATGCTGATATGTTGACAAATATTAGGTGCTGTGTTTTAGACTTATGTAGTGTAACAGATTGCACTTTGTTACCATGTTAGCCGTTCCTCTGTATATGATGCAGAGTAAATTCAGTCGCATATGTATCCTTTTGATGTTCTTTTTTCAGTGATTCATTGCTAATTCAGGTGGGGATCTCAAGAAATTTAAAGCTCAGTAAGATGTGTGTCTTTTAAACTGAATTGCAGTTGCAGGCAGAAGCAATTCCTGCCAGCACACTTCTGCCTGCCCGGTGCTTCTGCATGTGATTATTCTTCTTAGCTGATGCAAGGTTTGAAAGTATCCACGTTTTGAGAGCTTTTTGGGACAAGGTGATACTTCTGGACTCTGACCACGGGCAGGTTAGTTTGATAGCTAGCCAGGACTTCCACTCATAACACTTTATATTAAACAGGGTTTGATCAGAATTGTGGTTTTGTTCTGAACTTTAAACCTGTTTAGTTTTTATTTGTTCCAAACTACATAGAACATCTGGATCTGACTTAAGTGTGCAGCAAAAAGCGTGTATTGCTGGCTGGCTGTGCCCTGGGCTTCTGCAGTTAACCTTACATGTTGGCAGCCAAGACAACTTTACACTTGAATTTAAACTGGTATTTTATCCTAGGTGCTTTTAGCATTTTGAAATAATTTTTACAAGTTTCTGTGCCAGTTTCTTCACTTGCTTGGTTTCAGTGCTGCAATACCAGTCTTTTGTCTTGAAGCTTCATTACAACTGTCTCTCTGTCACAGATCTTGATAAGCTGAATCTTTAAATTAGGAACGGTTTTTGGACTGACACATGCAGCGGGTGTTTGATCTGGCAGTAGTATTTGTGTGTTTTCCAGCAGAAGGCAATGTAGTGGAGTGTTGATTCTGAGAGGTCTCCATGATATAGTTAAATACTTGAGAAGTCTTTATTCTTTTCAAGTAATTTATTGTGAAATTTTGAGTTGCTTTATTTACAGTGGTTCATCTAGCTGCGGGCATTTCACTGTCACATGGACATTGTGTAATTTCTGCCTAGGCTTGAGTGGGGAATATCTAAAGGAATTTTTTTTTTTTCTGTGAAATTTCCGGATTTACTGAATAGTTTAGAAAAAGTCAAGCATTATGGGCAGTTCAATTTCAGTAGTTCTCAGCTGTACAGTTTGTCTTAAATGTCCTGCGATTTCTATTTTGTAAGATGGTTATTTAAAGTTAAATGATGGCTGCTGGAAGACAATATTTCATGGTGACATGTAAGAAAATAGAAAAATTTGTGTAACTTTTTTTTTTTTTTACTAGGTAAAGCAGTAGTTATTTTGAATAGTGATAGGTTGTTTTGGTGGTTTTTTGTCTTGGACAAAACCAAAGATAAATAAATGAATAGAGCTTGGCATTACTCCATGGCAGTGGTACTGCCAATGTCAGTACCTTTGAATTTTCCTTTGACAGAGGGAGAAGATGCTATTACATAAAAGTAGTTCCCCTTTGAGTTGAACTTTCCATTCTTGATGGTTCGGGAATATTTCACAAACAGTTTTGCTTCTTGTTTCATTTATAGATAAATATATATTGTTAGACTCTATTTTCACTTACATGTCATTGATTTCAGTAGCTGCTTATTCAGTCTGCTTTAGAATCACATATTCCTTTTTCGTAAAACTGTTCAGCTTATGCTGAGAGTGAAGAATGTAAAGATAAGAGTTTTTTAATGTTAAAACTGCCCTGAAGGGGGGACAGGATGCCTGAAGATCTAAGGGAATGCCTGAAGATCTAAGGGAATGTAAAAAATCTTCTGTGGTAAAATCAGTAAAGGGGGGTGTTTTCTCAGTGGCATTGTGTGGTATAGGGCTTCTTCGTGTGCTTGGCCCATGTACTGCCACTGATCTCAATGGCAGCAGTAATTCCTGGCTCTGTGCCGGAGCAGGAGGAAGCATTTGACTATCTGACTGCTCTGGCAGTGTTCATGAGCCATACTTCAGGAGCCACCAAGGTCATTTAGCTTAAATTAAATGAACTGACCTACCCTCTTTAACAGATATGGTTAAAAAAAAAAAAAAGAGAGAGAAACTTCCCAAACAAAACCTTTGCAAAAAACCCCATGTTGCCCATTTTGGGCAAAGACAAGGAACAGCTGGCAGTGGTGGTAGGGGAGTTACTGAGCTGGTGAGGTCCTATGGAGGTGTTACAGTGGAAGCATACCCTGGGGCCCGCTCCTGAATGAGATGGTCCTGTTGGCTTCTGTGCTGGTATTGGAGGAGGAACGCGCGACTGTCCTGTCGATTCCTGAGCAGATGATCTGTTCTCTTGTGTGTGGCACAAAGCTAAGTCAGAGGACCTCCTCCTGGACTGTCTAGAGGATGATTGTTTTGGAAGGCGCTGGCAGAATTTACTTAAAGCTGTTTATAGCTTGCAAAAAGCAGACAGGAAGGCAGACAGATGAAGCCATTTCAGGGCTCAAGATAGAGTATGAAGAGTGCTGCCATGATTACTGATTCAAATTTCCTGCCTGGAGTAAGAAGCAAGCAAAGAAAATCAGGTGGCATAATCTTATTTCTGCTTTTAACAATGAAGTAGGCTTTGATAATTAACCTTACTGGGTGCTGGGCTTCCTTACACTGTATACTAACGCTGGAGTGTTTCTGTTTAAATAGTTCCCAAGAAGACTAATGCAAAAATAGTTTACTGGTTGCTTGATGGAACTCTGAAACTTCTGATGAGCTTGTTTTGTAACACCTTAGGAGCCAGAAGCTCTGGGCTGTACTTGTCAAACATATCTTCTCATTGCATTAACCCTGTTGTCAGTGGAGCAGTGCTGTATTCAGCTGGCAAAGGTACATCTGGGTTGTGTTCAGCTTAAAGGGGAAAAAAGCTGCTCTTCTGGGAACTTTGTGTAAAACAAGTATTAAATCTAAACTGAAACTTGGATTTCTATTTCAAGTTTTCTCTATATAGAAACTTTTTCTTAATAATCTCTTACTGTAGACCTGCCTGTGTGGCGGCAGAAAGCAAAGGGTTAAACCAATATTAACCTGAAGTGGTGGGACCTGTAAAGAGAGGCTTAGTCGGTTCTTGAGGAAAGCAGAATGCCAGGGTTGCTTTTGCATGAGCTTCTCCCCATGGTCTGGTCTGAAGAGGTGAATGCGGGGATCTGCCTTCCCATAGCATTCTTTGAACGGACAAAGCAGGTGTCTAAAAGGTTGTGCACTATTTTTGGGAGAAATCTGATTAATGTTGATAGGCTGTTCAGAATCAGGCTATAACCTCCTGGCAGATTACAGTTCGTGCCAAGGTCGGCTCTGAACCTTCTGTCTCAGTTTCAGATGGTGTCCTGTGTGAAGGGCGTCTGTAGGTGAGGCAAACTTCCTTTCACCTTCTCAGTCAACTTTTCATGCCTTTGCTAAGAGTGGTGCTTTTTTTCTGAGGAGACTTGCTCTTCAGCACAAGCTGAGCTCTGCAGTTGGCTCTTTGTGTTTTTACTGTAAAAGTGGTCTTTGAGCTTTAGATGCCACAGAAACCTGTGCTTGAATTGGTTAGTCCCTTACATGTTGAGGATCAGAAAGATTCTTGGAAAAAAAAATCCAACTAGAAACATTTTTCTCTCTTAAATAATACCTTTGGACAGTATTTTACTTTTATTGATAAAGTTAATTGAGGAAGTTCAAGATTTGTTAGCCAAATGGCCTGCAGAGTATCGTATCTGCGGCTTATCTCCCCTGGCTGCCCTCTTTTCTCCGTGCATCTTCCCTGTTTGCCTCTGTGGTTGCTCAGAGGCTTCCCAGGCTTTGGCAGAACTGGTCTAACTTACTGTTCTCTAGGTCGTTTTGAACAACAGACGGAAAATTGGCTGGTTTGTAGTCAGTGCACCATCTCTGAAAACTCTCCTTCCTTTTTAAGGGGCTAACCAAAGATTAATGTGACGGAATCCTCCTCCTTCCCCCCAGATTCCCCCTTAGTTCTCTAGTAAAGTCAACCTCCTCACAGGGCTCTCAGCATTAGACTTGTACCTTCCCTTCAGTCATTTGGATTGTATTTAGAGATTTGTCTATGAACTGATGTCAGAAGTTATCTTAAATCAAATTTCTTAATCAAAACTGTTTTTCAAGCAGGGTCGATGTCTTACTGTTTAGTTACTGGATATCATAAGTGCTGTAAAATATTAAAAATGTATTGAAAACCATTTCTGTTCAAGTAACTGTTTTTCTCTTTTTCTTCTAGGGGTGGCAGATGGTGTAGGTGGCTGGAGAGACTATGGGGTGGACCCTTCTCAGTTCTCAGGGACTCTAATGCGAACATGTGAACGTTTAGTAAAAGAAGGACGGTTTGTACCAAGTAATCCTGTTGGGATTCTCACTGCAGGTTATTGTGAGCTGCTGCAGAACAAAGTACCTTTGCTTGGTAAGACAGCAAAAATATATAAATTGGATCTGTGATCTGTGTTATCTAGATGTATGCTTAGTCAAGGTTGCTTAAATCTGTTACCAGTGTCTACAGCAGATTTGCCAGCAGTTATTTTCTCATAATTAACCAAAAGAAATTACAGAAATATAGTTGATTTGGTGGCATCCTTATTTTCTTTAGCATGTTGATTCATTTGGTAATATAGGGCGCGTGTGTGTGTGTATAAAAACCTGAAAGGCTTTGATAGGTAAAGGGTGTAATTCAGTTGTGCTTGCAGAGAGTTTGCAAAGCAAGTTCAGCAGTAGAACGCGCAATGACATGTGTGCTTGCTCTCTGCTAGGGATGTATAAATAACTTCTTCCTTGAAAACTCTTGATGGTTGCAGCTTTTTGCTTCAGCTATGCAGGCAGAAATGTTTGCTGGTGGTAACTGGTGAGTTCGGCTCATTCCTTGCCTTACCATTCCCGTTGCCTTTTATATCCAGTGAACTTTAAACCTAAGCAGTCAACGTGAGTTGTTTATATCATCAATCACTGGTACCCTATATTATTTTTATAATTCATGTGGAATTCATTACAGATTTATTTTTTTTAAAGCAACCTGAAGTAGATTCATATCATATGTTGTGTGTCAAAGTTGATTTTTAGACAGGGCATCCAGCTGCCTTAGGAGTCCTGGGCAGATAGAGAGGTGCCATTTGGCTTCAGCTGGCAACCTTGAGAACAGAATACTTCTCTAAAGGGCATGTGACCTCTTATGCACCAAGAAAGTGTTGTCCTGCATGATATGCATGCTTCTCACCTGACCTTAAACTCCTATGCCAGAAGCTGTGTAAGCTATATTTAACTTGCCCGCTGTGCTTCGGAACAGATGTTCTCGCATTATATGCCTAAAGAATAGATAGGTTTGAACCTCAGAAGTGACCTTAAGTATCAGTAAAATAGCAGTAATTACATCGGGATTTTGCATGTTTAATAGTGCTTGTTTGTGCACAGCAGATTTAGCTGTAAGTGGTCCACAAAGCGGGCTGCTGGTGAGAGCCCTCCCAGCAGCTCTGCAGACGGAGGCAGCCCTGCTTGACTTGACCTTTCGAATTCTGAAAAGCGGCATATGCTGAGTCACAAGATCTGCATTCCACACATGGCCTCCTAGTTACACTCTGCTAATAGAGTTAGAATTTGAAACTAATGATCCTTCATGTTTCTCCTTTAACTGAGAACAGTATTTTTAGAATTAGAAATAAACCCCTGGAATTATCACAGCAGTGACCATTTAGGGTTTATGTAAAGTGAAGGAAGAGGACTTCACTAAGGACAATTCATTCTACAATACCTTTTCCTTGCTGTTGTGCTTTAAATCTTGATATTTAGTTCATCAAAACTGAATCTAGCAAATACTTTAAAATAAAACTTAAGTGAAAGGAAATGATGCCATTTATTTAAACACTACTCTTGTACTGCAGAACGGTCCTGGATGCTGTGGCATAAAATCTGATTTTTTCCTAAAATACTCCTGATTCTGACTTAGCATCCACCAGGAGTGGAGAAAGTCCTGTGTATTCACCAGAGAATAAATTAAGTACAAATTATTTGTCGGGAACTCCCTGTGTTAGAAAGGGAAACATCTGTAGGTGATGCCTGGAGCCAGATGGACTTTTGCATAACAAACCCCATTTTAAGTTTAGCTCTCTGCTAGCTTGTGGTGTCTCCAATATGTAGCTGTGGTTGGAAACTTCTCCTGGAAGAATGTTAGAAGATGAAGACTACTCACCAGCTGGTAATACAGGCGAGGGAGAAGTCAAGAAGCAGCTTTTTAGCTTTATTTCATCCTCTTGAGGAGTGAAAGTTCTGGTGGTGGAAGTGCTGTCGTATTAGCAGAAATTAAGGGATTGATCCGTGGAGCAAGGACTTGGTCTGTGTGTGGGTGTCTGTGCTATACAGTTATTTTTGTGGCCTGTAACCAAGTGCAGTTGGTGGCTACTTCCCAGAAAATGAACGGGAATTCCTCAGTGCCCTCAAGCATGGCCAGGGTAGATCCGAGCACAGTTGACAACTTGATATATTTCCGTTCTGACTGACTTTAATCTGGAATCTCAAATCTAGTCTTTGTCTCTGAAACACGTTCTCTAACCTGTGAGGTTAGTATCCTGAAGCTGTGAGAGTATTAGTTTATTTAAACATTCAGACAGCTCCACAGACAAAGAAAGAAGAAAAGCCTTTTAATGTCCTAACGAGAGCAATGCAGTAACACCCAGTACTTAATTGCAAACAGTTCTTTACTTGGCATGGTTTATTTACAGCTGATGAGTGAAACTGTGTGGAGAGCACCTAGCATTGTATAGATGCTACTAGAATTCTATTATCTCGATGATTTTGGAATTTCAGTATTTTATGTGACTTCTGTAAACCCAGTCCTATAGCAGAATGTGCTGACATATGTTGGGGTGGAAAACTGTAAATAAAGTGGAACAAAACAGTTATTTGTCAGCATAATGTGTTTGCCAAAATCAAAGCAGGAAAAGTAAGTTCTATGCAAAAGAACTTTGTAGCTTGTCTTGCATTTTGCCTTTGTTAGTGCATATTAATGTTGGCATTATTGAATATTTCCATTTCTCATGATCTGTAAACTTTGATAAATATTGAAATAATTGGTGTATGAATCAAATCAGTGAAAGAACGAACAATTTCTGTGAGGCTAACGCTGGTTCCCATGTTTCGTTTGCCTCCAGGAAGCAGTACAGCTTGTATAGTAGTTCTGGACAGAACAAGTCACCGTTTACATACAGCCAACTTGGGAGATTCTGGATTTTTGGTAGTCAGAGGAGGAGAAGTAGTACATCGATCTGATGAGCAACAGCATTACTTCAACACTCCGTTCCAACTATCAATAGCTCCACCAGAAGCGGAAGGAGTTGTCTTAAGTGACAGGTAAGATGGGAAAGGATCCTAAATTAGTCTTTGCTATGTGTTTTGCTGCTATAGTGGTGTTTGGATAGCACAGCATCCAAACATGATTAAGCATGTGCCTAATCAAAGGGTCTTATAACCGCACCCTGTCTTTAGACGCTGTACATTGCAATCTGTACACTATTTCACAGTCTGAATTTATTGGGCTAATGAATATTCATTCCTGATTCCTGCAGTCTGTGGTGTGTGTTAGGCATGTTCTCATCTGTGGAGAGAGGTTATTCAATAAAGCTGCTGCAGTACGGCTGGAGCTAGAGTGTGCACTGGTCATCCTGCATGAGTGGCTTGTCTTATCGGTGGCTTTCTTTCCCAGACCCTGTCTGTGCTCTCTTGAGACTGGTTTGGAGTACGCTAATTTAGATATTTTGGCAGTGAGGTAGCAAGTACTTGGAGCCTGGAGCAGAGGGACATGTGACTGTAACTTGGGTTTCCAAATAGCTGTGTTTCCCGCAGCATATTGTATTTGACCAAAGTGAGTTTAAAAAAAAACAACACTCCACAACAACCTGTTTGGCGGAACATCAAGCTGGGAAATGAGAGTATTAGGAAAGGACAATCTGTTCACAGGAATGAGTCGTTTCAAAGGCAGACTTGTACTTGTGTTTTCCCCTAAGAATGTCAGGCTGAGCTGTCCTCTGACTTGGTGAAGTCTCACCAGTAAAATCAAATACCAAAAAAATAGGCATTCGAATATGTGCTTAAAATGCAGCTCTCGACTCAGTGGTTACACCCTCGTTGAAGTGATACCACCCTTCTGAACACAGGAGGGGGATAGAGGGATCTTCAGGGTGACCGCAGCGTACTGGGAATGCGATAGGAGTCTTAAGTTTTTGATACAGCATTGGCCATGATACTTAAAGCCTTGTAAGGTTTCTAACATTGAAAGCCAAAATAGCTGTCTCTGAAAGCATTGGTTGGGTTGCTGAAACTCCTCACCGTTCTTTCGTGTGATTTTTATTACTTCATCATCAGACTGCGGAGAGGAAGCTGGTATAGAACTCCGGAATTAGAACCTTAAATAATCTAACCTCTTAATTAGTCTAAAACTTAAGTGATTTTTTTTTTTTTAAAATCCCAGAACTAGAAAAATCTGCACTTTCCTGAAGGCTCTGTGTCATCTGTGGGAGGACAAAACCCAAAAGCACAAGGATAATTGATAATGTCCAGTGGAAGTCAGGAAAGCAAAGTAATCTGAGTCATCACATAATAAGGAAAGCGTAAAATAAATGAGCTCCCACACTTTAGTTCTGAATCATGATTATGGCTTTCTGGCTAGTTTCTGCACTGTTCTTGACGTTAATTAATACTCATGTGTTGTCTAAATGCTTCTCCAGTACATTTTTTTTCTTTGTTGTCCCAGTTAAATGTTAAATTTGGCTGCACATGGGAACAGGCAGGCCACCTCAGCTCTGCTGACCTCCCTGAAGCTCCAAATCAGTTGAGCAGAGTGGCTTTTCTGTGTTTTGGCATAGCCAGATGGCACGGACTGCAGCGGTTTCTCCCTTCTAAAGAGCCTTGAAGAGTGTTAAAAAATGTTTGTCATTGTGTTGCTTCTGAGGGAATTGGATTTTGCAGCAATATTCATGGTCAAAATAGATATTTCCTCCTCTGGCTGTGGTGTGACATATCAGATGTAAGTAGACCAGGCTGTGGTCTCCTGGTGGCAATTTCCAGACACGTTTCATACTACGTTGCATTAGAAAGTGATTCAGAATCCTTCAGTGCTTTGGCCGTTCCTGTTATGAATTGTCCTTTCAAGTGTAGCTCTTACATATTTAAGATGAGTGAGAAGGAAGCCCTGAGCTGCCATTCTATTTAATGGTTTCCATAGAGATACACTTGTGAAGCAGATTAGAGTGCAGGATTGTTCATCTGGGAATTTTAAATGCAAATCCTCTGTGTAATAGCTGGAACATTACCTGTTTGCAATCACAGGTCTTCTGTTGTTAGCTTTCTTGACAAGCCATCCTGGTGCAAAAGCTCCACAGTTAGTGATTATTTCTTTCTTTTTGTGGAAAAACATGGAAGAGAAGTGAATTACAGAAGCTGTTGATGTGCCAGTTTGACATTGCTTGGTGTCTGGGTGAGAGCTGGAGTGATTTGGTTAACATACCTGTCATCTTCACAGCCCTGACGCTGCTGATAGTACTTCTTTTGATGTCCAACTCGGAGACATTATTTTGACTGCAACAGATGGACTGTTTGACAACATGCCTGACTACATGATTCTACAGGAGTTAAAAAAGCTGAAGGTGAGTGTGTGTGTGTTCTGAATCTCAGCGTTGGCACCGTTTACCCCTCCTAGTTACCACCTTTACTTTTTATACATGTAACTTGTATTTTCCATTAAAGTCCCACCACAAAGTGCTGTCGTTCAGAGACATTTCAGTTCATCCCACGTGTGAGCAGAGGGGAGGGACGTTGACCCTGGCACCTCTGGGATCCGCAGCCAGGCTGGATCCAGGAGCAGCAGCTTGGGCACAAATTTCCCGAGTAGCAGCTGGTCCCATGTCACTGATGGGTGGGAGAGGAGGAAGGGGAGATGTTCACTGCCCTGGCTGGCTGCTCGCACGTTGTTTTAGCAGGTTCTGTACATGGAATGACAGGTTATTTGAGGGGTGAGCTGTGTACTTGAAAAGAATGGGAATCTTTTCCAAAGGCTTGAGAACAGCATGGGAAAGCAGTGTAGGGCTGTCTGAATTGTGGGTTGTGCATGCTTGAAAATCTTTACTGTTCTTGGCAACTTTTCCAGCTTGGTGCCCACAAATGTTCTTTTTAAATAGTAGAAATGCATTAAAGTATTTTAATTGGGATGAGAACATATAGCTTAAGGCTGTTTACTTACTGAAAGGGAAGTATACTTAAGAGGTATCAATATGTATAACCTCCCTGAGGAAACTCTTTTGGTGTTATGAAATGCAAATAAGATTAACATGTAGAATTATGGTGTGGTTTTAAAAAATCCCTTTGCCTGCTCTTGTCCTGCAGCTTCATTAACTGAAAGGTGGTGTCAGAGAATGGGTTGTTATAGGCAAAATGTGCAAGAGGCCTCTGCACATCCCCTGACTTTGTTTCCCCACCTCTGCAGTCCCCACTGTCCCACTCCCTTCTGTGCTATGTTCAGGTCTGAAACTGAGCCCCATATCACTGTGCTGTGAATGGGAAGATGCGAGTTGGAGAGGTTTTAGTCTGATTGGCAGAGGGAGTGGCAGCACCCAGGGTGTATCTGTCCTGGTTTGGTTTGGAAGGGGCTGGTCCTCATGCTGCAGCGAGCTCTGACCTCTGCCCCCTGTGAGTCTCACCTTCCTTCTGCTGCAAAGAGGTGAGGTTGGCCCAGTAGGACACTGGGGATGGAATTCCCTTGTGGAAGAAAGTTGAGCTCCATCTTTTGGCGTGTTTGGGAAAGGCACTGAAGTTCCCCTGGAGGTTCAGCCAAAAGTGAATCTCGTAAATCCCCGAACTGCGGGGAAGATTTAAAATGACAAAGTGGCTTAAAGTGGTTACAAACAAAACGAGGGGTGGTTGTTGTGTTGGCTTGAGTGAGAAAAGGCTTGGAGTACAGCAGCAGTTACTGTAACAGGGTAGAAAAATAAAAGCCACTAGAAACACAGCCTGCATGCTCAATAAATCTTTTCTCATCTGTCATTTCAAGCACCCCTTCTCCCCAAGGGATGCTCTTGTCAATTTGGGCAAGAGAGGCAGAGAAATACGACTTCCCTTTCCAGGTAAAATGCACTGAGATCAAGAGAGCTTCCTTCACGAGGGGAGGATGGCTCTTGGTGAGAATAGACAGTGTAGCCGTCAAATGCCCCGCTTCCCTCAGGTGCGACTCTTCAATCTGGTTGGAGCAGTAGTTTCTAAATTCCACAAATCCTCCAAAACCAAGTCTTGGAGCTGCAGGTAGGGAATAGAGGTCTGGACTTGAGTTGTGCAGATTTGCAGTTCTAACCAGGATTTACTAAGCCTAAAAAGACAGCGAGGAAGAGAAGGGAGTAGCTGGTTCCCTAATCTGAGAGGAGTCTGGCAGTCAGGGATCTCTGAAACAACTGCCAGCAGGCTGCCTTGGAACAATAAACTTTTTTTTTATCTCATGAATTTAGAACTCCAACTATGAGAGTATACAGCAGACTGCAAGAAGCATTGCTGAGCAAGCTCACGAGCTGGCATATGATCCCACTTACATGTCACCGTTTGCACAGTTTGCATGTGACAATGGGTTGAATGTGAGAGGTAAGATCACTTTCTTCTTCTTGTCTCCTCCCACTCCTGCTCCCTTTGGAAAGTCATAAGCAAAGTGAAGTTCTGCGGTCCCGAGGCAGGACAGGAAAACAGAGCGTTAGGAAATGTGGTGGGCTGTAGAACACCAAGCCAGCGCTGGATTTGGCAAGGACCCCAGTTCCCAACACAGGTCATCCTAGGCCCTGGCTGATCAGAAGCCGCTGTTGGGAAACAGCTGGAAGGCAGAGCACACAGCACGCTGATTTTTAGGAGGTTTTTAGATCTATTATGCTCCTGCCCTGGGAACCCTGTCTGGCACAAGTTCTCCAAGCTCTTTGGGAAACTGTACTTGACTTGTTCCTTGGGTTTGGATGTGTGAGTGGGGGGGTGTGAGTATGGTTTGGGGTTTTTTTAAAGTCTGCTATTACTGAAGCTTTTTAGCTGAGATCTGCCCACTCTTCGAGGGTTTTGGTTTCGGCTTGGGGTTTTTTATTTTTTATTTTCCCTGAAATTTCTCACCCATGTACCATTAGTGTCCCCATCCTGACCTTGCTGTTGGTTTTACTTCTGTGCTCTAGAAAGACCCTAACACCTGGCATGTTCAGAGTCCTCTGAAACGTGTTTGCTCCCCCCATGTTAAATATAATTCTGTGGGTGAAGATGTTCTCGCTGTCTCTGTCAGGAGGGCAGGGTTCCCTGCAAGATCCTTAAGAGTCTTTCCCAACGATAGAGATTCTCAGCTTGCCTTCAGTAACAAAGCTGCAGATCTGAGTCCAAAGACTGCTTTGATGTAACAGTACCTCTTCTCTAAGCTGTTTGCCAACATTTCAGTCTGTTGCTCAAAGAGGCTCCTAAAAACGTTAAATAGCTTTTAGAAAGATATATGGTGACAGGGTGCTGGAGTGGATGCTCAAGAGTTGTTTGATTTACTGTAGAAATTCCTGAGAAGACACTGACTCTTTTTATTGTAGCCTGCTTGTCAGGTTTCTTGTGTGATTATTAAGCAGTCTGCTACGGGCTAATGATGCTCAAGGCGTGTACTCCTCCTAGGAGTTTGTGATCTCGCTGTAGCTCCCAAGGAGAGAGCTTTTTTATGGTGTATTTTAACACAGCATTTCAGTTGCGTCGTTGGAAAGGAGGTGGAGGAACCTGAAACAGTTTAAAAAACGTAAACTATTCTTTAAAGAGCTTTCCACCTGGGGAATGTTGCACATCACAAGGATATTGTAGGACTTGCTGGGGTTGGATGAAATAGTTTTATTTTTCTTCTTGTACAGGGGGAAAACCAGATGACATCACCGTCCTTCTTTCTATCGTAGCTGAGTACACAGACTGATCTGCCCAGAGCGTTGGCTTCTGACGTTCTCCTTATCCCGAGCTCCCAGCTTCACACGTACGGTTTCCTGCTGGCAGGATTGCTTTCTTCCTTCACAGCTGATCTCGGCAGCTGGTTCTTGAGCTCGTTGCCTGTCTTGAGATGCAACAGAAATCCTCGTTAAGAACCACTCTTGTACTACACTGGTCTTTGTCTGCCAGCAAGAAATGGAGAAGCTCGAGGCTTGAAGCATGTCTTTCAGAGCTTAGTCATAGTCCTTGACAGGGGGAAGGATCCATCCCACATCGTTACTGCATTTGAAATGTGACTTCCTTTCAAAGGAGTAGAATTGGCTTATCTTTCAAACTAGATTCAATAGATAGAACCTCTGCACGAGGGCGTATTACTCTATTTACTGTTCATTAAAGGGTGTGTTACAGGACAGTTTCATACGCATAGTCTTGTTACCGTGATAGCCGAGGTTTCGTGTTTCTAAGCTCCGGTTTTCAGGAGGTTTATAACTGCTGTAAACATTCTGCTCTTGCCATACACGGTGTCAGCCTAGGAGCCTTTTCTAGTACGAAATTTCAAAGAAAAACCCCGACCCCATACTTAGTTCAAGTTATATGGATGCAAATGTGTTGTGTGATTTCAGGTGCTTAACTGTGATCTTAAAAGTTCTGCAGATCATTCGTCCGTAATGGGCCTGCTATCTGGATGTTTTGGCTGTGGATAATTATTATAATTTTTTTAAAACAGAAATTTTAACTGAGTCTCAAAAAGCTGAGCTGGCCGAAGTTTGAGGTCCTTTCAGCATTTTAACCCGTCTCACCAGTGTGGGATGATGTAAACGCTACAGCGGGAGGTTGCACAAAGAACAGGTCACCCTCAGCTCCCGACATCTTTTGGTAGATAATTCTGTCATTAACAAAATGTAATTTGTGATGTTAATTGCTATTCTCACTTGCATAGAACAGGATCCGCTGCACCCATTTGAGTCCAGTCAATCTTTCTCTCTCTGACTCCTACAAGCACCTCTCTGTTTACACTGTGGCAGCAGCAGCAAGTAGGAAAATGGAAACTAATTAATGAGTAATCAGCAAAGCTTACATTTCAGTAACTAAAGTTTTAGGGGTTTTGGAATGAACCTTAATGATGTTTACAGTTATCTAACAGCCACTTTGCAATATTACATTTCCTTTCGAATTACAGTAGCTCACGTTGGTGTCCATTTCCCCCCCCCGCCTCCCAGCGAGCTTTCCTTTCTTTCCCAAGGTTCGTACAAAAAGCTGATAGCTGTAAAGATATATATATTTTTGTTCAGTTTTTCATTAACTTTTTTGCTGGTAGAAAAGTATGTAGAAATAAATTAAAGCCATGTTTTTATATATAAAAAGTCGGGTAATGTTGCTGTTTAGGTGAGTGCAGTTAAACTCGGTCAGTAAGTAATCTTACCTGCTCTCAAAAGGAGATTTTTACTACCTGGTTTATTGTATTGAAACTGTTTAAGTTTGAGGTTACCTCAACTTGTTTAAAGAATTTTTGTGGACTTGTACTGTATATTTGCGTAACTATGTCAAGCTTTTATTTAAGATCATTTAACATGTACCATGTACATGTCATTTTACTATATTTCAATGCGTCATGCTTGTAACAGGCATTTCATTTATAGTGATTAATTTGGAAGCTCTTCAGTAATTTATCTGCTATTCCTAAATTGGCATAACGTTAGCTATCTGTTTTAAATCACCTTGTAATTACTTGTCAAAATGCCTTAACTACCCTAACTTAACCAAAATCTGATTTTGGTGAGGGTACGGGGAGGATTTTAGTGATGACGAACAATGAATTCGTTTTGCCATCCCTGGAACAGCGAGTGGTGGGTAACTTTGCACAACTTGTCAGTCCTTTGTTGTTTTGTTGTGTTTTTATTTGAACAAGCTGTACCTAGCTGTCTTGTTTGGAGGAATGTATTCACGCTGCAGTATAGGGCTTCATTTCTAGCATTTGGGAGGGGGGTTCTCTCTCAAATCTGGGTGTCTTTACACTTTATTTTCCAGTATTTACTCTCACGCTTCTCAATTAGAGCAGATTTGATCAATTCTTCTTCCCTGTGAACGTACCTTACAGCCATGCCCCTGCTGACCTGGACTGTTGCACTCTGACCCCTCGCTCTCAGCGCATTCATTCCCCAGCCCATGTTATTACCACCTTCCTCCCTCCCTCCCCACCTTCCTCCCTCCCTGCCTCCCCCTTCCCTTCTTCTCCCCCCCCCCCCCCACTTTCTAGAACTATCCATTGGGAGACGTTTGTGGATCAGACAGGAGTACGGCAAAGGTGCTTACCCCTGAGCGAGGTGTTATGTGCATTGTGCCGCTGCTGGGCCGGACTCTGTAATCCCCGAGCAGGAGAGATGCGGCCAGTCTTGGATGCTGAACTGTGCTGCCCAGTGGGTGCAATGCTGAGCCTTGCGCTCTGGGGTAAAGCCATTCCTAGCTGAGCTATCGACAAAGCCATTTGCCTCTCATCACCTTGTGATTTTATTTTTTTTTTTTTTAAATAAAGAACAAATTTGGATTTTTTTAGTTTATCCCTCACCGGACACACCAAAGACCAGTAAAGCTTATAGCTTTTCCATCTGTTTATAAAGCAATACTGTATTATAAAGAATTGATATTTTTATCACATGCTTGATTGTTTTTGGTTTTTTTAAGATGTGCACTCTAAACATATCAAACTTAATTTCTTCCTATGAACTTAAGCTGTCTGCGCACAAAAAAAATTGTGGAGAAGGAAATGACAGGGCCCATACTATCAAAATACCTTTAACCGATGCATGAAGCAGTAACACTTCCAAGCACTGGGATTATTGTGACTGTTCACGAGAGGGACGTACCAGAAAGGTGTTTGTGAAACGGAAGCATGTATTGAGCAGAGCACGGGCTGACTTTCAGCTGCTGCGGAGGGTGTTCGTGATGGGGAGCTGGTCGTTTGGAGCAGCAATGTAAGGAGGAGGTTTGTACACCAGTAACCATGGGACAAGCAGGAGCTGGGGTTTCCACAGCAGCACTACTGGTGTTTGGGTAAAACAGGGCTAAGGTGTGGTGAATGGGAGAAACTGTGGTTCCTTGCAACTTGTACAGCTATCTTTGGGAGATCTGCAGCATACAGTTCCCCTTGAAATGTACTTTTGGTGTGAAAAAAGGTATGGGACCAGACCAGACTGAGTCAGGGAGGAGGGAAAGGCAAAGGCCTAGCACAGACGGGAGGGATGGTGTGTTGGAATCTCCATCTCCTGGTAACAGACATCCCTCCTCTGAGGTAGAAAGAGATGGTAGGTGTGGAAACGGACTGTATGGAATAGTTCCTTACAAAGATAGCTGAAGTGATGAAGCAAATCTGAGTCTGTATCTAATGAGAATGCTTTTTTTTGTTGTTAAAATGAGACTATCATCTATGCTTACCTAAGAGGCAATTATGTGAATTTCATGTCTGAGGTATAACTTATGCAGGAATAGTTCTGTAAATACATTTAAATGAATTGTAAAGATATTTAATAAATATAGTATTTATACTAAAATGTGTTTTTTAAAGTTGAGTGCAAACCTTCTGTTTGTTAATGCAGTGATGCTGGGGTGGCGCAGGGATGCGCAGCCACTGCTGCCTGGGGCCTCAGGCTCTTGTTCTGTCCTGCATAGTGTTTCCAGGCCCATCTCTGGATGAAGCAGCAGGGAGAGGGAACAGAAGCAGAGCACCCGTCTTTGACCTGCGCTTTCAGGCACGTTGAGTTTGTAACATATTCCTCCCACAACTTAGGCTACCCAGTTAGGTGGGAGTGGGTGAGTTTATTTTTCCAGCACTTGTAACTTCACAACAGTAGCTTCCTTTGCTTGAAGCTGTAACAGAGTTGGAATTCTCCAGTGAGGGTGTTCTGGAGAGCTGAACTTCCAGAGCAATGTGGGTATGGAATGCTTAACACACATCTCAATCACGTCAATCTTCACCTAAGTTTACACTGCATTTTGACAGCAGCCAACAGTTGTAGAAGGACCCGTGGTTAACATCAACAGCAAGTAAACATTTAACCAGCACTGACAGAGCAGGAACTGATAACATACTCCTTACTGAGGTGAGTTTTGTCCTTTTCAGTATCTCTCTTGCAAAGAACCCAGGCACCCTTTGTGCAAGATCCTGGGATTCCTGCTTTCCTGGCTGCCACAATAGGTGTGAACTGTAGTTTAACACAAGCTGAGACTACAAATAGTTTCCATGGGCTCCAACTTGCTAAAGAACTGCAGTTAACCTCCTTCTAAAACTAGAAACAGCTCCACAATTACCACACCAAACATACTTCTATCTTCCAAGACAATCCCCCACAGTTCATCTTGGATTCAAAGGCTTTGTGTTACTAGAGAACCGGGGAGCTCTGCATGTTGCCAAAATCCTCCTCTGTGTCGCTAGACGTTGCCAGACTCTGGAAGGTGTGACTGATGGCACCCTTCTCTGAACAAGAAACTGCTCCAAAAAACAAGGAATGAAACTGGAAAATACAAGATTGAGAGAAGCAAGAAACAGCATGCAGTACAGAATCTGGGGGTTAATAATTTCTGAAGCTTTTGCTGCTGTAAAATATTTATCAGCCTATAGTGTTTCCTAGCAAAATACCCTAGCCATCCACAAGGATTTGGTGTAATGTTTGGAGAGGTGGTTTGTCAGCTGGGCCAGTTCTGCTGAAATGCTGGGTAGGGAGCAGCCCCCAGGGTAGAGACAGCATTGAGCTCAGCCCCAGCTTGGATCTTCTGCTCCAAGTACAACCAGGAGCCACCTTACCTGCTGATAACGGGATGCTGCTGCTGCCTCTTCTTCCAGCATTGCATGGTCCTCTGCCTCCACCATGGCTGTGCCTTCCATGCCTGTCCGGCCTTTCTTGGTGACTCTGGGAATACTTTCAATGTCTCGCTTGGCCAAAGGACTGGCAGGTTTTGCTGACTCTGTGTTTGGTGGCCTTCTGGCAGTGACTGCTGCTGCGTCGCTGTCTTTACCCAGGGAGGTCTTTTCAGATTTACCCATACGTATCTTTGAGCTGGATAGGAGACAGCAGGTCAGGTTAGTAACAGGCTGTTCCATGGGGTTCTTCAAATGTCTCTGTCTCTCTCTTCTGCTAATGAAAAGCATCATGGCTTTACGTTCTCAACAAGCATCTTGCCCTCCTACTGCAGCAGAACCCCATGGAGAGAAAGGAAAGCAGAAGCTAGTACTGAGTGTTCTCTCTTGCACCAAGTCATGTCTCTGCATGATGCTAAGACACTCCTGAACTTCTCTGGGTCACAGCTTGCCTATGAGCAAAGACTCCAGGCTCTGTAAAATGCCTGCCAATCCCCCACAAGAACAAGCAGATCCCTTCCTTTCCATCTTAAATCTGACATGGCTGGAAAACGTTAAACTGCCATTTTCCATCCTTTACATCACTGTTCCTCCCTCACCAACCCCTGAAGCCACTGTTACCTTTCCTGCCGCTGTGGAGAGCAGGGAGGCTGCTGGGAAGCTGTCTCCTTTTCGATGTCAGACAAGGTAGCCAAAATAAAGTTGGCTTCCAGCACCATATCTTCAATGCTGAAAGCGACCGGTCTAAACACACATATTCAGAGCCTTAAAGCACACTCACAGTTACCCACACTGTGGGAGGAAACACAGCTCGTGGCATTCTGTACACAGACATTAAAAAGGGCCTCCTCTGAAGAGATGAAAATCTAATCTATTGGCAGCTGAAGAATGAGAAGGCTTCTAGTTACAGACTGAAATGCACCAATGAGCAAATGATACATGCTATTCATCCAGTTATAAATATGTAACTGCTAAAATTTTATTTCAAACAGGAAAATGTAGCTTTTCTTTAGAAAAAAACATTGCATGCATCAGACTGAGCACCCAAAGTACCCTGGTAACAGAGAGGGGCCCGTTAGTCAGCGTGGTTAGCTCAGTGCTGGTGTTAAAATCTTTATGCATAACAACAAACTACTTAACTCTGTATCGCAGACCAGAAATGCAGCTTTTGGTACAAAGTGAAAATCCTTTCTACTGTTCCAGTTAAATATTCACTGAGTAAGCTGCAGGCAAAGCCTGACTGTAGAGTCATAACCACATTAGCTCTAGATGGGTGAGTTCCAAACCATACCTTCCCGATACATCAAAATGGATGGAGACAGGAGCACTGGTAGCTTCTGAAAATGCCAGTAGTCCCTGAAAAGAAGGGGTGGGTGGTTAAGCACCATTTAGAACCCAGAAAATCAGTAGCAGAATGTAAATGTATCCCAGCAGTTGTTTATGGGCAAAAAGAGGGTAAAAATCTATACTGTTTCTACAACCCATTTCTTGCCTTCCCTGCATGGGGCTTTGCCAAGGAAGCTCCTGCATGTGGAACTTCCATCGTTTTCTCTAGTACTATATTATGTGTGCCCTAAAGCTTCTGGGAAGGACCCTGTGGTGTCCTGAAGATCCTGGCTAATCCTCAACTGTCTGTAATACTGCTACTGGTCAGAGGGCCTGGCTGGAGTTTCCTGGGCCTGGGCAAGTCATGCAAATTAAAGGGAAATGGTTTATTTTCAAGATAAATTCTTGCTTTACCCTCAGTTCTTTCAGGCAAAACGTCACTTCAGAATCCACTCCAACTTGAAAGTAGTCAAATTCATCCGGATTTAGGTGTATTTCAGTAAGCATTGTCTTTGAAAAATCTGTTCAAAGTAACAAAATCAAGGACTCAAAGGAGTGAAGTTTGAACTCCACAAAGCTATAGATTATAACCATAAGATTTTGAAATCAGCATGGTCTGAAGAAATATTCGTGGTTTTATAGTGACTAACAGTAATAAATATTTATATAAATTTATTTCACAATTACCTAAAATAAAATACTCAATTTATTTACAGTGTATTTTGTAGATTTAAGTGGCTTTTAACAGAAGTAATTTTATATTCCACTCTATGATCTAACCCGATACCTGCTGTCATTCTTCTAAGTCTGCAGGGCATTCATCACAAACAGTATCACCAGCTGCTTAGATGGGAACATGAAAATGCTGCATGGCTTTAACAGATTAATCATAATTGCCAACAACCATCAGAGGACAATGAAGGTGGACTTAGGTTCTTTGTTTTAAATTAAGCCTCTTTTCCTGATACGTAAGTGGTAACAGGAAATTGGCTCTTCAGTTTCAGGTATTCAGTTCTTGCTTGTTATCGTTAGATTAGTCCACAGTTGTCATTAGGAGTGAGAAAAGAAAGAAAAAGAGGGTGTTCCCATGAGGCACTATACTCTCTGAGGCCTTCAGAAAAAGGCTTAGACAGCACCCACCTATCCCATTTTCTGCCAAAGCCAGGCTGCTGACAAAGTACTACAGACTGTTCCCAGTCTTCTGTTCCTCTGCCCAAAAGGCCGTTTTTTTTCCTCTCTCAGCCTCAACAAGGCCCCACTGTGTGTTCAAACACACGCTGCAAAGTTCCTTAGAAGTGCAGAAGTACACACTTGTAGCACACCTGCCAGCTCCTGGAGGCAGAGCCCACTGCACCGCACGCAAATGGAAACGAGTTGAGGCAGGAGGTGTCATTTCTTTCTCTGGAAATTCCCCTTGAATGCGGGAAGCCCACATGTAGCCAGGTGCTGTGTTCAAAGGCCAGGCTGGTTTCAGCACACACACAACACTTGCTGCAGGGGGTATATTGCATCACATGCTACACAGCAAGAACAATGCTTGGAATTCCTCCTTTTTCTCCTTGACTGTTTGGCTTTCACTCCCTCACTAGATTTTTACCTACTATTTTTTTCCATTCCTTTCTTACAATAACCCTCATATGCTGTTACACTAACAGCATTTGTTATTCAAAATGGACTCTTTTTAGTGTCTCTTTATTGTTGGTAACTTCTTCCCTGCTTCACTCCATGCCCACCACTTAATCCTTGCTTGCTGCTGCTTTAGCCTGTCCTCAGCACAATCCCCACCCCTATGCTCTAGGCAGTCATCTTTTTCTAGGTCATTATCCTCAGCTTTGGTCATAAGCAAGTATGAAAAGCATCCCTTTATTTTATGATATACAAGAACCTATACTTCAAAACCACAATTATATCTTTGAAATTAGTTTGAGTCACACCCCAAGAATCTAGATTGTTCTCAATCTTAGATGGGGATCTGAAAATGGCAGCGTGCAGGATAACAGTGTCAGGCCAGCTAACACGCTGTATTGCCCTTCTACTAAAATATACTCTGTAATGATATCAATTCTGTAATTATGGCATTCAGATTTAAATAGTTCTTTTTAAAACATAAAATTATCTCCTTTCTCCTCTCTGTTGCCAGGCTGCTGCTCTTGCAGCTCAGTAATTAGCTCTGTTCAAGCCTGCAGCAAGTGGCATAATGTACTTCAATTGGCTGCTCCATCTGGTATCTGCCGCTGATACCACGACAATGTTCTTAAAATCATACTTTATTAAATATAAATACTTTATTAAAATATATTAAAACCAGAGGGTGGCAGTATGACTTAAAGCCTTTCTCTGTATGTTCCCTCTCTTAAAAATCTCATTCAGCCTATAAACTCATTCCCTGTCCACAGTGCAATAGGTATTGCTCCTTCAGTTCCCCTGTTTCCAAGTCCCAGCATTGTTTCCTATTCTGACTTTCCTTACCAGTGTCTTCCTCAGTGTAACTCTTGAAACAAACTTTCATTGGAGTCACCGATAACGTTACTTCTTCTTGACTGGTCGGAAAGTGAATCATTATATCAGCCAGCAGCCTATAAAGTTTAATTCGATGTTAAAATAACTTTACCTGCCACAAATTACTAGCTAGCATTTGTTACTCACACTAGAAATTAAAGTTGCTACTTGGCAATACTGACTGAAGAGCTGCCTTTGAAACGCACACCTCTTAAAGCACACTGCACCTTCTGAATCGATTTCTATAGCAGGAGGTACATGAGAAATCTAAAAATACAACTAGTAATTATGAAAGCAAATTCGTTTCTATTTAATGCCTGTGTATGCTGCCAAATCACCCTTACGAACAAATATATGTATTGCTGCCACTTTTCTATATGTATATATATCACAGCAAATCTCAGCATCCCACACTCTTCAGTATAAAGCTTGCCATTTTAAAAGTTGCATAGTCTTTTTTGAAACACGAGACATAATATCAATACAGAGATCCCTTTATGCACCTTTAATGGTAGATTACTGTGACAAGAGCTCCTGCATACAGGAAATATTTTTAATAGAGCCACTGTCAGGAAAAAGTAATGGCCTGATTGTTCTTTGCCTTTGCCTGCACTGACAAGCTAAATCTTACGTGCCTCCAGGAACTGTTTTCCAAAGCAGAACTTCACCTTATTGCATAAAAAGATTTGTAGTTTTAGCACTTTTGCCTATAAAGTGAAAGCACTGCTTTATTGGTGGAAGCTGCTCAAAGGTGCAACTTTAAGTTACACACTGCACGCTGCTCAAGGTCAGGCTGGTCAGGATTAATGGCAGAGTGACCCAAGCTTCTGAAGCTGGAATATGAAAAATTAAGCACTAGGAGACAGGATTTAGGAATCTGCCATTTTTGACTGTGCCCCAATCAGACTTTGGCTATGAGAGCTGTATTGCCTCTGGCATGATTTTCTTGTTTGTTTGTTTTCTAGAAAAAATACTTCTGTATTCCTTACCTGGAGTGGACTTTAAGTATGTTTGGACACATGTGCTTTGCAAAAACAGCCTGCAACGGATCACATTCTTGAAACGTCAGATTGTATGTTTTCACAACACCTGAGTAGAAAGGATATAAACAAAAATCAGTGCTGGTCTGTAATTTTAAATGGGTTTTTTTTTCAGTATTAATTGTTGTTTTAGGAAATCTCAATAAAGTAACAAAGCATCTCTCTCTAGCTACGTGGAAATAACTCACCCAGAGAGAGAAAACTGAATTAACCTGCCATCTAAGCCTTCCTTCATCCTATTAGTTAAGTCCTCCCAGCATCTGAGTTTTTTAAGAATCTTCAGGAACAAGTGCAACAAATACAAGGGGAAAAAAGGCTTTGATATTTAACTGGTCTAATAATATAAATGGTGGTGGAATACTAAAGGTGAACCCTACAGATCTCTACGTATTCCAAGATAAACAAGAGCTATGAGAGCTTAATTGACTTGAGATCTAATTCAGTATGTTATCTATTAATAACACAAGTTAGACTTTTAGTAATATCAGTGCCTATTACAGAGCACAGTTCAGCAAGCGATGCAGCAGTTGATGGGTCTTTATGAGTTTTGCAAAGTCTAATGCTGATGAATGTCTATGGTGCTCTGCCAGACTGAGGATGTCAGATCTGTGACTGTGCTGAAGAGCTGTAAGTATTGCAAGCAGAAAACCCCAGCAAATCCTCTATTTCAAACACCTGCCAACACAGGAATTCCCTCCCTTTCCATAATGTTTTTTCAGGATTTACTCCAGCCTAATTCTAAATGTTGCAAGCAGGAGGCTGACAATTAATACAAAACATGTGTTAACTACTGAACTGAACGTTTGTCTGACAAAGCCTATAATAACTTCATTTTAACAAGGTGATGCATGTAATAAATACAAATTATGTGAAGAGGCTGAAAGTGTTTGGCATAACGTTCAGTCAGTAACATTCAGTTAATAATTACGCTAAATATCGTGTTGCCCTGCTGTTTCACTCTGTTTGTTTCTGTAAAGTCACTTTGGGGGTAACCTACCGTGTTTGCAGAGGAGCTGGAAAGTTATGTGATGATCATTAATATTTGTATAAATGCTGCATTTCTCAACATTCCTTTCCAGCACATTTACACCTCTAAATACAGGAAGAACTGACTGTAAACAAAACAGAGGTTACTCAACAAGCAATTTTGCAGCCTCATCTCCCTAGTTTTCTACAGTTTATCTCAAGCTCCTGCTTTTATGGCTTCCCTAGACTGCTTTGTAAGCAGACCCTGATACTGATCCTCAACATCTTCACCCACTATGCCAAACAGATTTGTTTGCTCAACTACTGGTCAGAGCTCTCCTGCCTCATATTGGTTGTGAAGGCCACAGGAGAAACACTCCAGGGGCAGAAACGTGGTGTTCCTTCACTGGGGATTAAGCCTGTGCAGACTTTGGGAACGGCAGGAGACAGACCTTCGAAGCATAATTAAATACTAATGTTCTCTTCTGCAGAACTGCTCAGAAGCACATCCACATGCCTACATAAGCCTCCCCCTGTACTTCATTTGGAAACTGGGCTAATTTGCTGCCTAAAAAGCTGTGCATAGCAATTCAATAACATGTACCTTAATTATCAATTTACATGGAAGGGATAACTGTTTTTCCTTCTGACACGGTTGCGACACAGCAGTCCAGCAGTAATGTTGAAAAAACATAGATGAGAAGAAGACACATGCATATGCTGACCTTGAAGAATTCACTGATCTTAAGGCAAGCTGAAAACATAAGTAAAATAATTTATTAACTCAAAACTATTTCATATCAAACCTTGAAAAAAGGCATTTTGGCATCTCTGTCCTTCATTACCATACCTAAACCACAAAAACCTTTAAATGTGTGCATCACAAAATAAATATAGCTGCATTATGCATACAAATGTGTACAAACTTACCACCTTTTGTTATTACTGGCCAGAAGTCATTGGTATAACACAGGAATACAAAGGAATGCTATCTGTGGACATTTAAGTGGCTCTGAAGTGTGAATTACCTGAACACTCAAAGCTCAGCTTGTGTTTGAGACATTTGAAGGACTGGAGTTCATTCCACAACAATCTCCTGTACACTCATCCAAGTGATAAATATGAATGAGCAAAGACACCTCAAAAATCCTTCAGGTATAAAAAGAAATTATCTCCACTCCTGAACCTCCACTCCAGCTTTCCAGTAAGTTAAGAAGAGCTGATCACTTTTAACTAAGAAACCTCTAGAGAGAACCCTAATTCTGCTGGAAATGGCGTTTGATTAATCAGAGGTGTATTAATGGATGCATTCTTCCTGTTGAGTCACACTGGTACAAAAACATGTTGTTTAGAGGCAGCTTCTGATGTGGTACAAAACATAAACCTTTTGACCCATGACAACAGAAATAAAACCCTTGGTATTAATCCGGATGTCCTGGACAGGCTTCAGCTTGGGTAACAAAAAATGGAAGAATACCAGGGGCAGAAGAGGAATTAATTTTCCATGAGGTAATTGCATAATTACAATTACAGAAAACATGGCATTTGTCCATATTGAAGTGGAGGAGGCCAAGTGAGAATGTAACGCAGACTGAAGGGTACCTGCAGGAAAACAACACATAAATACTATGCTTCCAGGAAATACTTTAAAATGACAATAAATCAAATTCACTTACACCTTTTTCTATGGGGTCAAACCAAAATTCATCACTAATCCGTGCTATGGCATGTATTGCTTTTCCAAACACTAGTGGGAAAAGAAAACAGTACAACATGCATTCTGAGTTAAAACCTACTGCATTTTCTCCAGGTAATTCGAGAGGAAACACTACAAATTTCCCACACATTTCAAAGAAAACTCATGACATGGTGAAAAACGTTTTAGTAGCATGACCACTTTTTTGAAAGCCACCTCTGACGAGGCAGACCTCAAGTGTCATCTGTCCCTTTGCAACAGCTGGAATGACCCGATGCCACAGAACCACAGAATCACCAGGCAGGAAAAGACCTTTAAGATCAAGTCCAACCGTTCCTGTCCTATGCTAAACCATATATCTAAGTACCTCATCTACCCTTTTTTTAAACACATCCAGGGATGGTGACTCAACCCCTCCCTGGGCAGCCTGTTCCACATCCTGACAACTCTTTCAGTGAAGAACTTTTTCCTAACATCCAATCTAACCCTGCCCTGGCACAGCTTTGTACCATTTCCCCTTGTCCCATCACCTGGCACCTGGCTGAAGAGACCATTGCCCACCTCTCTACACCGTCCTGTCAGATAATTGTAGACGGTGAATTAATGTCGCCACAAATTAACTGGACAAAACACCACTGAAGACAGAAATTACATGTTGTAGACGGCATCAAATTTGAGCAAGCTGTAGGCAGTCAGCTACCTGTAGAGACAACGCCCTTGTAAGCACAGAAGAAACCAGAAGTGGGTCTCAAAATCTGCTTCTGCCCACCCTGGCACTGGCAGAGCTGCATTTTACACAAGAAGCTGCACACGGAAGGCACGGCTGGGTCTGTGGTAGTAGAATGGCATGCACAGGGACGTACCCAGCTAAGCAATAGCTTCTTGACATCCAAGTCCCACAAGCCCAGTCTCTCTACTCTCTAATCCAAACAACTTTCAGAGTTTGCATCTTGCCCAACATAAATGCCTTTGTCCTTCTGATGAGGCAGCTCCACAGCTCTGCCCTGATGGCAGTGGTGCTGGCCACAGGTCCCAGCTCTCTGTGCCCCACTTTGAACTGTCTGATGGGCCCATGGAGAAGCCCACCAAGGGCACTGCTAGAGACCCCAGGGCACCAGCAGGCCAGTCACACATGCTCGTGGCTGCCAGCCCAGCAAACTGTACCACCCAAAGGCAGCCCCATTCTGGGCATCTGTTTCTCCCACACACACCCCTCAGTACCAGGCTTGCTGCCTTCCCAGGGCTCACAGGTACCTCTGAGATGAGCCCCCACAATGACACACTTCATGGCCTGCCTCCGGCTGCAGAACCTTCCCGACCCCCTCGCCCCGCCTCACACGCTCTTCGCCTCACACAACAGCTGCAGAAAGAGCGGGAAACGCCCCCCGCAGGCGAGGGGCGTGGCTTAGCGCCCGTCGGAGACCCGGATGCAGCCACGGGGCGGTGCCTACGGTGAAGCGCGTTTCGGGTTAGCTTGGCCCTACGGAGGCGCCGTACCGGGTGGTTGGCGCCGGCCTGGCTTCCGGGAGGGGCCGCAGCGGCGGGTGTGAGGGAGCGCGGCGGCGAGCAGGATGGTGAGCAGCGGGGGTGCCCGGCCCCCCACACCCCTGGGGCCCTCTCCCCGGCGGGGCTCACCCTGCCGCTCTGGAGGGCTCTAGGTTCGCTTCCTCCGGCCGCGGCCCGCCGGGCCTGGGTCAGCGGCGCGGCGGACGGGCGGACGGACGGGCGGGCCCCGTCGGTGGCGACGGAGCGGCCGCGCCGAACGTGCGCTCAGGGGACGGTTTTCTGTCCGGTGGCGGCCTGAGACCCGCCTCACGTCCGGCCGGGGGAGGTTGGAGCGGGCGGGGAGCGCTGAGAGGAGGTGAAGCCCCGCCGGTGGCGGGGAGGCCGCGCTGAGGGGCCGCCCCGGCGGGAGCGCTGCCGGGGCTGCGCGCAGGAGCCGGTGTTCGGTTTGGTTTTGTTTTTAACGCTTCTTTCATAACACCAACAATTCATTAATTATAATTTGCCTATTCATTTGGCCGTGTTTTCTTTTCTGTTGCTTTCTTTTGTTTAACATTGATCATGTTTCACCCTGTTTTTCATTCCCCCCTGTCTGCAATCAACTCCTTCATTCCAATAAGGCTGGGCACAGAGTAAGTTTACTCCTCTTGGCTGTCGCTAACACCGGTGGTAAGGGCTTGTTAATGTTTCTAGATGATACGAATGTCAGGCGGTACACTCGAGCTTAGGGGGGAGCATTGGGGGAATGGTTTGAAGCTAAAGGAAGGAAGGTTTAGATTGGATATTAGGGGGAAGTTTTTTACAGAAAGAGTGGTGAGGTCCTGGAACAGGCTGCCCAGAGAGGGGGTGGATGCCCCATCCCTGGAAGTGTTCAAGGCCAGGTTGGATGGGGCCCTGGGCAACCTTGTGTAGATCCAGGCCTGAGGTTGGTGTCCCTGCCTGTGGCAGGGGGGTTGGAGCTCTATGATCCTTGGGGTCCCTTCCAACCCTTGCCATTCTATGAGTCTATGATTAGGGGCTGCCGTTGAAACCACGCTCAAGATTGCACCTCAATTCCCTGTAGCAGCCAGGTGCTGTAATGTTCTTCGCCACTATTTGATGTCACGGATACCTGTGATTTTTAAACGCACTTAAGTGCTTTTAATTTGTGTTGCATCACTGCAGCTTGCCAAGCTTTTCTTCAATTAATGGGAGCTCAGGTGTGATTTGGGGGAAAAGATGGGGCCTGACAGTTTGTTGTGAAAGGAAACTGCCTTTGCTGACTTCAGTGGTGTTCTGGCTTTTAAGCGGCAGTGCAGTTTTATTAAAGGTTAAAAAATAACATGCATTGCATGGTTAAGTCCCTTAAGCATCAGTAAGAGAATACCTTTAGTGCCACTTTCATAATCAAAGTAATTTTATTAATCAGAGTGACTTATCAATTTTTCTGCTTGTATTCAAGTATCTCCTCTCTGGAGTGATGCCAGTGAGGGTATTTTTCACTGGGTTTGCTTGAAGCACCATCAAAAAAGTGTCTCTGTTTTACTCTCCTGGGTAGTTTTAAATTGACGGCTTGTTAGTTAAACCCCCTTGTATTGTTTTATCAGTACTTTGAACCATCTATTCTCCAAAGATGCATGGCTTTGATGATGGCACTGAGGCATTCTTTATCTAAAAGAAGAAATCCAACCCAAAACCAAACAAAAAACCGACCCAAGATCCCTCAGCCTTTTTTGATGAACTTTAGCAGGAAGACAGCTGCTTGGCTTAAAAATTTAAGAAAAAAATATTTTAAAAGAGGATTTATTAGCATAATTACTACTGGTTTTATAGATAAGTATATATTTGGGCTGTGTCTTTTACGGGCACGTTTTAGGGTGTCATTTTAGGTACTGTCTTGTTAACAGAGCATTTGTGTTGGAAGATATATGTTCCTATACTAGAAGAGACGGTTTATCATGTTAACAGGGATGGCTGTCTCTAGATCCAGTGTGTTCCCAGTGTTAGTGGCCTAACACCCACCCCATGCTTTCTAGAGCTTCTCACACCCTTTTTGCGTAATTAATTTATTGCTGTGTTGCTCGCATTAATTATTTCTTTATTCACAGATTTAAAGCCTGTGATATTAAACTATGGTCTGTCTTCATCTGAATCCTTGATTTTGAAGCCCCCGTTAAATTTGTAATCTCCTTTCATCTATTGCACTGAAACCATGAGTACGTAGAACTGGTAATGGAACGGCTGTGCACAGTAGCCCAGCTTATCTTCTCTGCAGAGCCCTGTTTGTTGGTTTTGGTTTGTTTTTAGCTCTCTTGTTCAGCAGTTCCTACCATACAGACTCTGAACAAGCTTCCTGTTCTGGTCAGCTATTAACTCCTGGTGCAAATTTGCTGCTTTTTTTTTTTTTAAATGAGGAAGTAAATTACAAAAGGAACTTGGATGGTGAGTTGAGAGGGAGGCGGCCACAGCTTGACAGCATGTGCTAAAGGTGTCCTTTCTTAAAGAGAAAAAATAATCAAGATAGTTTATGGTAGTTCCCAAATCTGTGTAAAATCAAGCAGTAACACATTTCTTTTTTAATACTATGCAGCATCTTTCAGTAACAAAATAATCCATGGAGTGCTGCGTTTGTAAAGCTCCCCTCTTGATAATGTTCTGTGTTACTAAGGACCCTTGTTTTCCCTCAAAATAGCAATATTCCATCACCATTTCATTCTTATTTTGGTAGCATTTTATATCAAAATGAAAGTTATGAAACTGAAGAAGAGGTTGCGATGCTTTCTGTGTCCTAGAGATTCTTGTCTTAGTAAGTATCTGTAACAGTCTTTCTTTTCCTGTCATGACACCTGTTAAGTTGGTGTTAGTATTAGGAGATCTTCACATTCCACATCGATGCAACAGCCTCCCAGCCAAATTCAAAAAACTGCTGGTCCCAGGAAAGATCCAACACATCCTCTGCACAGGAAACCTCTGCACCAAGGACACTTATGACTACCTCAAGACTCTGGCTGGGGATGTTCATGTTGTTAGAGGGGACTTCGATGAGGTAGTGTCTTCTCTCTCAAATGACTTTTTTTTTTTTTTTTTTTTTTTTGACACAAAGGCAACATTTGGGTTGTTTGTAATTAGAAGTGGGCAAAATGAGGTTATGTAGCAGTAAGAGCATGGGAAAAGCAAACTGGGCAAAAGAGTTGGGGTTGCAGTCAAAAAGGTGAATCACACAGTAAGTTCTCATCTGTATTCAGGATGAATAAAAGTAATTTGTGTAGTTAGCTGTGGGGTGGGATTCCAGCAGATGGGACTTGCTGCTGTCAGTTCTTAGAAGTTCCTTTCATCCTACCACATAAAAGCAGTTGTGCAGCTCTGTTTGAGGTGGTAGGGCTGATGACGCTGAATACTTCCATAAGCTTTCCCTCTTCTTTTTTTTGGTGTGGCATAGAGATGTTTAAATCTGTACATCTAATCTGTGGGTCATTTTCATTTTTAGAACCTGAATTATCCTGAACAAAAAGTTGTAACTGTTGGACAGTTCAAAATTGGGCTGATTCATGGCCACCAGGTTATTCCTTGGGGTGATATGGCCAGCCTGGCTCTGCTACAAAGGCAGTTTGATGTGGACATCCTAATTTCAGGACATACACACAAATTTGAGGCATTCGAACATGAAAACAAGTTCTATATCAACCCAGGATCAGCTACAGGAGCTTATCATGCCTTAGAGAAGTAAGTGAAGTATGGGAAATACTGGGGGTGGGGTGTGTGTGTGTGTTTTGTTTTGGTGGCACAACTGCTACCAAAGGTTAATATTTACAGCATAGATGTGAGGGAGAGGAAGGGGTGATAGTATTAGATGAACCTCTTTGGCTGAGAGAGGTGAGAATGAAATACTTAAAGCTTCAGGGCTGATCTGATACTAAATTCATACCTGTTGTTCTTAAGATTTATTTCTGTTAATGAGTAGTGAAATATTGCTGAGGCAATTATATACATGCAATTAATACAATTTTTTCCCCCCTTTTTTTCCAGCAACATCATTCCTTCATTTGTGCTAATGGATATCCAGGCTTCTACAGTAGTTACATATGTCTATCAACTAATTGGAGATGATGTGAAAGTAGAAAGAATTGAGTACAAAAAGTCTTAAAAAGTGTTTTTGCTTGTCTGGTATTTCTACCATCTCATTCTGAACTGCAAGAAGTTAAGACAATACTTGATTGCTAGTTTACAATACTACACTTACTCGCTAACAGCTTAACAATGTAGCTTACTGGTAATAACTTTAAAACGACATTGTGTTTGCTTTTCTCTGTATGAATTGATTTGTAAAATACTGCATTAAAGTAACTGTTTCAATACTGTTCCTTTATGTTGTAATAAACTCCACTTCGTAGAAAAACTAAAGTTTATGAACTGTTGTTGGAAAAGAGGCACTGGGTGTAGTTGCTCTTAAAACCAGCTGATGCTCTGGTTTGGTGACTTGTACAGGGCTTGAATGGAAAGACTGTGGGCTCTGGGGCTGGGCTGTTTGCTGCAGCATCCAGTTAGTATTTTAATTTTCTCAACATTCCCAGTTAAGTTAAAAGAATAAAATGGGTTGTTAGATTCTGAAAATACAATTAACTCATAACTTACTGTAGTAATCTCATCTTATTTTCAAAGCAGTTTCAAATACCACTGTGCTTTAATGAGCGATGGTCTCATTAAATCTAAACTGTGGAGAGAGGCTTTCCTTTAGTTGTGGCTTCTGTCTGACACCACATTTACATGCACTTCGCTCTACATACAGGGGCTTTTAAGTACTACTGAAGACTAAACCAGACCAGGACCTTTTGGCTTCTTCCTCGTGACTGCAGGGAACTGATTGTACTTTAACAGCTCCCATGTCTCATAGCTGCTAACTTTCCAATAAAAACTGAGTTTTATCTTTTGCCTGTTTCCTTTACAGACAGCAGCTGTTGCATTATGACTTGTTCCAGTGCAGAATCTGTGTAAAGAGGTGTGTGGTATTTGTTGTGAAGGCTTGAGATAACAAAGGGGATTTAAGGGATCAGCTAGAAGCCTTCTGTATTGTAACTGTCAAAATAACATACTCAAAATAAGCCTGCTTTACCTCAGAAAAAGACCAAGCATTTCAGGCTGGTATCAGAACTTCTATCTACCTAACTGCTGTTTCATGCAGTGAAGCAGATGCCTTACAAAGCTTTAAGTTACTAGTCTGGAAAGAAAACTTTGGCACATAGATGACTTAAGGACTGAGTGCAACATCAGTTTACCAACTTTATTAAAAATGGTTTCTTGAATAATGCAAGGCCAAAATTGAGACAAATCTGTTTATTTGCACTCACTGTAGCTATAGTTAGTTTGTCTACATAGTATATATTTTACAGGATGTATATCACACTTTTAAAAAAAGCTTACTGCAATTCTACAAGGTTATGTTTGTGTGAATGGAATCTTAAAGTGATCCTCAGCAAACAGAAGTAGTAATAATTCCTAAAAAAAATACATATCAAAGTGCTCAATATGAACATTGCTGTTGACAAGAAACAGGAAATCCTGCTGTAAATCTAAGCTGTTTCAACAGGGACATAGTATGAAGAGACAGCAGGCTAGAACAACTTTTGGTGGGGAAAAAGTGTGGGAAGTTGGGGGTAGCTTTTGATAAAGAGCATCGAGGTCATAGTTTAAAGTTCACCTGACCAGAATGAGCCTTCTTTATGTGTGGCCCTCGTCTTGCCAATAGAGGGAGAGGAAAAGGGTAAATCAGAACCTTCTCGAGGACAGTTCTGGTACCAAGGTCTCCCCCTGTCCATTCAGATACATCTGGAAGGCAAAAGAAAATATTAATAGGGTTTAGGAAGACAGGATAGAATCTATAAGCATAAGGCTTAGCATGGCACAGATTTGATTCACATAAAATGAATTATTTGATTTAATAAAGGGATATTTTATTATCTCTATTTTACTAAGATAAAATCAGCTAACCAGTATTTTTGAAAGTCTTAGCTTAGAAAAGAAAGGAGAAAATACTGCTTGAGGTACAAAGGTGGTTCGTTTTACCTTCAGAAGATCAGATGATGGTATGTCTACCAGAGTAGGATTTCCACATTTCTCTTGATATTCTTTAATTAGGGCTGTCGCATCATCAATGCTGTAGGGGGCAAAAGTTTATCAACTTTGTCAACAAGTTCTCTAAAAGGCCATGAATTTAGCCTATACACACCAAAGTATGACCTCACATTTTTGAAGCCAGGTCCCATCGTTTCCCTGTAGAAGAAAGCAAGCCATGGCAAGCCTAGCATATAACCTCTTGTGTGTTAATAAAACCAACAGATACTGAAATTCAAGCAGTTACTTACTGGTTTCTGTCCCATTCCAACTTCAGGATAACTGGTTACACAGTAACATGTACAATGTTTGGGGTCTGAAATGGAAGTTCATGGCTGTGTACAATGAACCCAAGGGCTGGGAGTCATTGGCAGATCATTGAGAGCTGCCCTGCTGTGGGTTCAGTGGCAGGAAACACCCTTTGCTTTAAGTGGAACATAAGAGTAATTTCTAACTCTGGAAAAAACCAAAAACTTGGAAGCAAAAGTGCTAATTCCTAAAGCTTGAGTACAGGCAGTTCAGTTCTTTTTTATCACGCTGAAGCTGTGACTCCATGACATCACTCAGGTGAACTCACCTAAAGGTATGTGAAAGCAATTCAAAGAAAAAGGGTTTTCTTTTTCAGTCAGGTTACTTCTGCTATTTTAAACTCTATTTGATCTGCTTGCCAGTCCAGGCTCAAGAGGCTGTCACTTGAGTGAGACTGTAAAACTATCCCAAGGACGCAGAGCAGCAAGGTCAGATTTTTATTTTATTTCCTTAGTGCAGCAATACTTCAAGAATTTTTGGAGATTAAGTACTAGAAAAATCTCCCTGACTTCAAATAAGTGACTATAAAATAGCAATTCAATTTCTGTAGTTGCTATCAATTGCACATCCCATTTCATTAACTTACCGGTTCTTCTTGGCAAAATAATCCACCAGTTCCTTCAGCCTGTGAGTATTCATCAGTTGTTGCTTCAATACTGGAAAATACTTAGTTTTCAAGAATTTTTCATATAGCTTCTCATTTATGATACTGTCCAAAACCAAACATCTGATCTGTAAGTGTTAGTAATGAAAAAATATTAATACTTGAAACATAAGGGTCTTTATTTTTTAATTAAAAGAGCTCAGACTTTTCTTATTGTACTCCTGTAGGTCAGGATTTATTTTTAAAACTTTTTTTTTTTAGTGCTGTGAAATGGCAGATTTTGAAAACTAATCTCAGATTCAGAGGAATGAGTTAGGAAACTTGCCCTTAGGCAAGGCAAGAGAGCAAGCAATTTCCTAAGCCCTTTGGCCTTTTTTCTTAAAATACTTAGAAAAACAAAGTCCTGTTGCAAACAATTCTGTCCTATAGACAGGGGCAGCCTGTAACACAGCACTGTGTGTTTTCACAAGTTTTTCAGTTGCACAGCATTAACAAAAATCCTTGTACATGTTGCTGTATTTTAGAAGTGTGCATTACATCAACTAATACTTGGGAAGATGGGGAGAGAGAAAAAAGAGGTTCTGTGTACACTTACATGTCAAAAAAGCCTCTTAATTAAAGGCAAGTGAGGTAAGTTCTATTTATTTACCTGAGAAGCAAATGCCACTACTTCTCCAGTGTTCATGTGCTCATCAATTTGTTGCAGCACAGTTTCTGTGTTACATGTCGATAGGAAACCCTGGCAAAAATAAGTTAGAAAATATTAATATTCTTTAAGTGGTTAAAGTAGAAAGTGTCCCTTCAGAACAAGCATTTGACTTACTCAGAAACAGTATTTTGAAATTCTAGGTACAAACCAGGATCTCTGCAGTTGTATTACAGAGTAGTACTCTGCTTTTAACTCTCAAAGGGTATTTTGTTGTAGCTGATGTTTTTTTTTTTACTAACTGCCAGCAGACAAAATCTGTTATACTAATGCTGCAATTTGGGAAAATATTTCTGAGCTTAAATATTCAGACTTCTGGTCATTAAAGAGCCAGTTTGCTCATGGGATATGGGAACAGCCTAGAATGTTTCATATGGGAGAACAATCCAGAGCATACATTAATGGAAAGAAAAGAGAGAGGAAACTGTCAAGACACACATCAGAACTCATGATGTATGTCAAACATCTTTCTAACATGTCAGGAGCTTTCACTCAACACTTTACTGAAGTAGGATACATTACTTTCCTTACAACCTGCTCTGAAACTAGCCCACTGGTAGCTCCTCAGCAAATGTATATGTAAACGTCAACCTCACACTGCTCTGGCAGGAATATGCCCATGGCTTGGGTTTTGTAGGGGTTTTTTCATGGGTTTTATGAGTGGGATCCCATGAAATACCCTCAAATACAGAAAAGGCAAAAGTTATATGACAGAATTGCTGAGGATGACTTGAAGCTAACTGGTTGTGCTTTAAAATAAAACCCCCAAAATCACAATACAACAAAACAAGAGGTAGTGTTCCTGTGATCCCTTTCAGAAGGACAAACTCAGATCAATAGCCTATGTGGGTGGGAAATGCCAAGCTGTCAGCAGTGACATTTTAAGTTGGCATTATAAGTTACATTTTTTTAATCCTTAAAGACATTTCCCTGGCATAGAAGAGACAAGTTATGATTTACCTGAATTTGCTTCTCTCGCTTCTCAGACTGAGGAATCAGCAACAGGCACCCCAAAGCAAAAGCTGGAAGGTCCAACTGTGCATATTGTTTAGCTATTCCAATGACATCCAAGTCAGCCAGAACAGGACACCTTCAGAAGAAGGTTAGGAGTGAAGTTTGTATAACTGGATGTCTTAGTACTGTGCATTGAGATTTTAAAGCCAGATAGAACAATGATTTTTTATCCCAACCTTATTTTCAGAGATGGCCAGCCAAGGAAAGCTGAAGTTTCAAGGAATACAAATGCATTATGATTTTCTAGCTTGAAAAAAACCCCACTCAACTCCAGTTTCTCTTTCTAAACACTCAAGACCTTATTTTGAGGCAAAAGGTTCTTCCTCACGCCTCAGGTTCCCCAGTTTTCAGAGCTCCTTTGCATGTTGCAGGACGAGACGCTACGAACAGGTATTTCCCCACTCAAACCAATACAAATCTGGGATGTACTATCTACTTACTTGAGCAGAATCACAAAACACTCACAACATTCCTCTATTTGTTTAGGACTTGGTGGACATGAAGCTAAGAAATAAAGAAAAACACGATAAAGTAAATATATTATCAAGTTACTATACAAGCATGATAACTAGTACCAACCCTACCTGTGAGAAATGGTGACTGAACTACGCTTCGCCAAGCACGACTGAAGTTGGGAATCTGTTGACACAAAGTTTTAAAGTTGTAGTGAAATACAGTTGTAACTAAGTGTACTTGTAAATACAGACACCCTGACCCACTGTGGAAGGAACCTGTCATTTTTCTTTTCTTTTTATCCTGGATGAATTATTCCCTAACACTGCTTTCCTCATCTCACAGTCTAAGACTCAGCCATATTCTGAGTGATGGCAAAATGATTCTGTCCAAGCTTACTAAATCCCCCAAGTGAGTGTTTACTGAAGGACCCACAGTATGTAATTTCAGTGATTAATAGTGGCACACATCTGCATACTGCATAAAAATATGCAGTAAAATTAATAATTCAAAAATAATCTTTCCATGCATAACACTTTATGGCATAGTAGGCTGCCATTCACACACACAAATAGGTGCTGAACTCCTGTTAAAGCAAAATATTATGAGTGCTTACCTCCCATAATGAGTGAATCCCAGTAATTGCTATCAAAACTCTTCTTAGATACTGAATCTGAAACAAAAAAAGCATTATAAAATGCTACAATGTTTTTGAAGATTTGGTGATAGCCTACAGAACTGCATTACACTTGTCAACACTCCCTCAAGGTGCCTCTATTCCTTCAGGAGGAGCAACTGATGCTTATGGAAATATGATTTATAGTTTAGGAAATTAAATTATTACAAGCAGTAGTGGCATATGTTGTCTCAGTAAATACCCAAGATTTCCAGTAGTCTTACTGCCCATGTTTGGGGCATATGTGTACAATAATAATGATAACAACTACTGCTATTATGATTTCAACTTATCATAGGATTTACTCCTGCCACCTGAAAGGCTTTGTGCTTTGAAGAAAATAAAGCTTGAACAATTTAAGATAAATATTTTCAAGCAGTACTGCTAAAAAAAAAAATTAAAAAATTCCTCAAAGCTTCATCAGTATCTAAGGGGCCAAAGTAACCACATAATTGTTCACAGCAAGTTTATAGTATTTGGGTCTATCCCAATCTTTACCAATCAATGGATGAAAAAGCCTTTTTCATAGCTCACTGCAAAACTTTGTGCTTAAAATTCCTTACCATATTGAAACCCAGGAGTTTCTGTAGCAGGCCATTCCACAGTTGGGAATCATATACTTTGTATTCCAGGCTGAGCTCCGTCACCAGTCTAACAGCCTGAAGGAGAGCAAGGACATGCTGTATTTTAATACGTGTTCACGATCTTCAAACCTTTACTGCTTGCCAGCATAATTTTGCATTTTTATAGCATTACCAGGACCACTTTTAACTCCTGAAAGACCACAACCAAGCCACTTTCAAAGTTACTTTACACACAAGGAAAATTAAAAAGAAACCACACCACCATCCCCCCCAAACCAGCTATAACATGGTATCAGTCCTCTGACTGTAAGAAGCTAAAGCTTTTTAGTTGAAACATACACATGAAAATGACAGAACAAAAGAACAGATCACTTCCACTTTGTGGCTATAAATTGGAAGTACTACTGCTGAAACTTGAACAGAATAATTTACTTTTGTTGTCATATACTACTGTCTACCTGGAAACCTCATTCACCTGCTCCTGTTGTCAGTGTTAGCTGTTCACAAAACATATCTTGTAACACAAAGTAATTGTCAAAGTTAAATTCCTAAGCAGAGTAGAACTTAAAACCTATCGCTGGCATATTTAGATAAGTAACAGCTGTTACTGATATTGAATTCATATTAAAGTATGAGTCCAAGTAGCTTCACATTAAAAAAGAAAAATTTAAAAAAAGAACAAAAAAGGAGGGGGAGGAAACTTCTGCACCAAAGATCTTGCTTCCCAGGTACACAAAGGTGGACAAGTACTTGGGAAAAATGATGTGATGGGCAGCAGTCAGCACACCAACAGGTTGTTTGGGGGCTTTTTTTGTCCCTCGAAAAAAGAAGAGTCTTTGGGATAAATGGTATTTCAAAATATAATTATGAGTAGTATTATCATGAGTAATGTATGAATAGGACAGAGTACATCAGAGCGACATCTGCTTAGAAATGCATGGCAAAGAAAAGTGTACATTACACACACTGTATAAAAGAGAAACAAAACATTACAAAGGCTTTAAAAATCATACCGTGGGCTCATGGCTGTGATTCTTCCACAGCCCTTTGATCATTCCTTCCTTGGGACTCTTGTGAAATGATTCATATGTATATGGAATATTCAAGATTTCAAACTCTGCCAGATAAATGCAGCATTTTAGAAAATACCTGCAAAAAAAAGTCCCCCCAAAACTATGAGTTAATGATATTTACAGTGACATAATATTAGCCACATAATCAAGCTAAGGATATCAGAAAAGTGGCCTTCTGTTGCTTTTTTAAAAAAAAAAAAAAAAGGAAAGAATAATGTAGACTGTATTTGTACTTATGAAGGAGATCTTAGTGAAGTAAAAAACTTTCTGATGATTGCTTAGGGAAACCTCATTCACCTGAACAACAGATGGCAGTTACTCTAGGTCTTATAATTAAAATTTCATTTATGCACAGATTAAATAGATTACAATTAATACATTTTAAAAGCTCAATAAACAGATTACTACAAAACAATTCTCCAAATATCTTTCCCCCCCCCAAATGGCTGTTAAAGCCCAACAAAACATCAGAATTAAGGAACACCTTAAGGAAAATACATCTTACTTTACTTTCTCAATGGGTTTCTTGAAGAGCGATTCCACAGTCTTAGTATCTGCCAAGTAGAGCAGGCACTTAAGCGCTCTGCTCCTGTGAGCAAAGGTCAACTGAGTGACACCAATCGGCTGAGGAAAAAAAACCCAACAGTGAAAATCTCAACAAGCAGCTGAACAACTAGAAAGAGGGTCTATGTGTCTTGTATGATCCTTTCTAAGATTTTTGGACTCATTTAGTTTAAGTATGTTAAGTAACGGACTGATTCACATTCAACTTTTATACTAACCAGTCAAAATATCTGTCAGCTTCAAAGAACACTGCTAAACTATGTGGTTTTCAAGATTTAAGACCATTAATGCAGGCAAGAAAAATACTTGTTATATATAACAAATACATTTAGTAAGTGTGAAAGACTGAAGGTTAAGGTTCTGCTAAAATAGTTTTACCACTCTTAATTCCATCCAGTATCTATGTATTACAGAGCTTAAAGCACATTCTAGAAATCATTTAATGAAGTTATTTTCCAATAACATCAACAATAAATTTAGAAAACCCAGAGTTCAAGGGCTGCTCTTGACAGTCAATAGCAAAAGCCATACAGTTAAGCAGACAACATTAGATTTTAATAAGAGGTAAAATATTTCATAATTAGCAAGCTAAAATAAGAATTTAGAAACTTACAGATGTGTCAGATGTTGTAATTTCATATAACATTCTTGAAATATAATCCATTGGGCGTGACTGCAGTAGATATAGAACTCTGCAAAAATGCATTTGTTTTTAAAACAAGTGCAGCACTGTGTATCAATATTCAATCACATGTAAGCATATTTCATGGTCAAAAAGAGATTCAGGATAACAGATTCCAAAGAGACAGAAAACTAGGAGAAAATCTTCAAATAGCTACTCTTAAGCACACACTGACATCTGTAAGTGATTACCAGTAACATTTTATTCAATAAGTATTTGATGATTGAAAACTTATGTCACCATGAAGCAAAAACAAGGTATCAGTGAGCTCTGAATCACACACACACACACTGTTAGGTTTCTTGAAAAAGTCAGGTATAGTTAAACTTGCAAGTTAACACCAATTTGCCATAGTATACATAAGACATGCATACCTTTGGAGTTCTTCATCTTCGTGTACATCTCCAAAGATTTCTTGAGTTTTCTTTAAAAAGACAAAAAACTAATTATGAGAGTTTTTCAAATTTTTTTATAATGATCTGGGTCATTTCCTTGCTTAAACCCATCTTAAAAGCACCTCTGCTAATGCAGCCAAGGAAAGGAAATCTGGTTTTATCAATCCTTTCTGGTTTTATCAGTCCTTTATTAAAGTGTGTGCTTGGCAGGCAACACCATTCCTCAGCCTGCTAACTGGTGTTATATGCAGAGGCAATGCCTTCTCCCTACCCATTCTCACCCAGCTGTATGCTGCACAGACTCTCTGTTAGCTAAGTTGCAACAGGAAAGGATTAATTCTCTTTCTGGCTCTAGAATCAGTATTTGATGAGGCTAACTATTTACAACGCACTCCCCCTGGCTACAATACCTTACTGTAGCACCAAAGTTAAAATTTTAATCTCTGTACAGAGATGGCAAAGCATTTCAAATTATCCTCACTAGAGACAGTGATGTGCAACTGGTATTGAAGTTGTTAGCAGTCTGAATTCAGATGCATCTTAAACAGTTTCACGAGTACCAAAGGCAAATTCTGCAAAATAACATGAGTCTTTTGAACAAGCAGTAAGAATATGCATATATATATATATATATATTTTATATAATTGGCCATTTTTTTCCCCCAAACCAACTCTCCAGTGATGACTTACTTCTGAGGGCAGTACACTTGGACACAGCCATTTATCCATGAGTTTATCCCAAATTTTGTTCATATCCAAATTGTTAATTTCAGCTATTTCCTTAGCTGCCAGATGGATATCTACATAAACAGCAGAGATGATGTATTTATAAACTAGTATTACCTTGCTTAGCATTTAAAAAAAATAATTTCTTTTCACTCCTTTGCAACTGGATTGCAGATACTCACCGGGATAATCTCTGCCAGTTGGATTTTTAATTCTTTGCACTATGCTGTGGTGTTCATACAGTAAAACAATCAGATTTGCTGGTTTCCCAATAGATTTTAAATGGTCTCCAGTGTTCAAATTGTGTGTTATTAGCACATTTTCTGTTGCTGAGCGCTTGTACTGCATATGTAGTTTCTTCTGCAGGACCTCTGCTTTTTCATGTGAATCATCCTTTGAGCAAAACACCAGAGTTTTGTATAAGCCAACATTCTTTTACTCAAAAGCACTAGAAGAATCATTTTAGCTTTTGATAGTCTAAGAGAACGAACTGAGGAGCAAGATCTGTTCTTCAGCTGCGTCCCCACACCTGTACCTAAGGTAATTCTTCTGAAAATAGATTGTACTAACCATGCTGCTCTTCAGAAAATGTATTTTGGAAAAAAAAAATTTAAGTAAAGGTATGTTGTGAAAAAGCCAATTAAATCCACATGTACCAGTATGTAAAACTAAGACATTTTGAGTCAAGGAGAAGAAAAAAAAAAGATTTATTATTAAACCCTGGCTGCTGAATTAGTTTAATTTTGGCACAGCTCTAGTCACAGATGTGTCTAAGTATCAGAGAACTATTTATTGTTCATTGTGTCTCAACATCTCCATAGCAAGTTTTATATTTATAAACAAGTCTGAGATTGTTTTCCACCCTTCCCTACCAATCATGTAAAAATGAGCCTGGAAACCAAGTCAGAGCAGACTTTCTTTATGTGTACTACTACAAATAACTAAAGGGTCTTGGAACTCAAAGCAAAAGTTAATAATGCTATTGAACAGCCGGAACAGATTCCAACTCATTCTCCTGCAGCAGGAAAAATGCAGATAACAGGAAAAAGAACACATTAGTCTTCCTTAAAATGGTATCTTTTTTGTCCACCCTTCAAGAACTGCAAGCCTCATTTTTGCTAGGTTGTGATCAGAAGAATGTTACTGGACAGACAGAGATCTTCTGAGGGGTCATTTAGACAGTCACTTCCCCAAAAGCAAGTACTTTCCATATTGGGTTGTTTAAAGTAAAATTTACACATCACTGTCCAAAATACAAAAAGACAAACTACTGATGCAAGTGCCCCACTAGGAAACAACAACTTTAAAAGTAGCTCTCTGTTACCTTAGCTGAAGTATTCTTTACCCATTTCTCAGCTAGATAGAGACAAAATTTCAATGCCTGAATCTGGTCAGGACCTGTTTTAAAAGAAGGAAAAAAAAAAAAAAAAAGGAGAAGAAAACCAGGGAATGGGGAGAAGGAAGTAAATTAAGTTTTCATTAAGCCTTACTACAGTATGCAGAATATCCATTTTATTTCAAAGAATTTTTTAAAAGTTAGAAGGTATTTAAAATATTAGGAAATCTTTTCTATCTAAAGAGCAAAACCAAAAATCTATTTGGATTCAGATAATATAGAAGCTGACTTAAGTATGGCTGAAATATTTGCTTTTGCTGGAAAATTTGTCTGAAGATGGTACGAACATGCAAAAAATTAAAGCAAGACAACATGGCTTAAAGAGAGAAAATAGGATTTAATTGTGACGTTGTAATATAAAAGCTATTGTTCTAGCCTACCGCTCAGAATTGGATGTAAGAGACAAACCCATTGTTATTCTCAAACTTCCCTAGGTTTTATCCAAGAATACTGAAAAAATGCTTGGTTACAGTCTGGCTTCTTTTCTCAAACCTCTTCTCCTCCTCCCATTACTTCCCCTCTCATCACATAAGCACCTTACCTGTCGGAAATTCTTGTGCAATCTTGTGAGCAATGGCTACGGCCCACTCTGGATTAATTATAGAGAGCAGATACGACTGAATCGTCTGCACAGTTTTAGTTGTTTCCTTGTTAAAAACTGATGTATAGCCAGTGTTTCTCATTTCAAATATTTTTGGTTTCAACTTTTTTTCAAAGACATGGCGAGCTGCAGACATGTGTAAAGTATCCAGTGAAACCTAGAAAGACATCAAAGTAGATTACAAGTTGTCAGAAGTTCTATAGTGAGCCCAAAAAATCATGCAAAAGACAGACAAATGCTCTTTTTTGTTTTGGGAGAAAAGAATAATTGTGAAGTAAATGTTTTTGAGATGCTACTTTACCTTCATTAGTTTGGAAATCAGCAGAAGTGTTGGGAAGGATTCCTCACTGAGCTCTGCAGCTGAAAGGAAAAAGACAGCTGTCCATAATAGCATCACAGCTCACTCGCAGCTTTCTCTATGAAATTAAACTTTCAGTTTAATGTCAGATGCAGACCTCCATCGGGAGAGAAGATATATAATGCTAATTACCCCCACTGGCCTGGGAAGTGGGATACATGGATCAGGTTTACTCTTTGAGAGGTCATAAGAAAAGAATTTGAGGACAGAATTCTGCACTGTGTACAGTGTCTTAACTCCCCTGAAAACCAGTTACATCACCAGTAGCAATTTGGGAGCACAAGCAATTTCAGCAGCACTTGGGATGAAAACTACATTAATAGAGAAATACAACTAATAGAAAATATAGAGTAAAACTTTAAAATTCAAAAATTGGAAAGAAAGGGACTCATACATATATGAAGCCATTAAAAAATACTGAACGTACATATAATGTTCCAGAAACACTGTGCAGTTCGAAAGAATATCAGATGAAAGGGCAGTCTGACTTGAGCAGCTGGAGATAAGGGAATCACATGCTCTAAAACATATTGGTGTTCTAGGTCTACGGGGGGAGAAATTCTTTTATAAGATTCCAGATGCTTGAGGAGGCTCAAAGCCTAAAGAAATGAGAAAAAAAGAAAAAAAGAAAAAAAAAGCCGTAAGACTACTATATTTCTCTCCACTGTCCCCATAGTAAACACACCTAAGTCCTGGAGACCTATTTTTTTTGCAGAGTTGGTACATATCTGTAGAATTTTTATCCTTGCTATGAGCTATTGCTGAGATATAGCTGGAGACCACGCTTTCTTGAATACTATTTTCTGAGTAAGTCCTGTGTGGGTAGCATAATCCAATTAATTTCAAACAGACTCCTGAATAACTACACTAACAAATAGCTGCAACAGACTACAGATGCTGTTAGCAAGGTATTTATACAGTATAGCAACATATTTGGACATACCTGATTCACTGGGATACTGGTGTTCTTTTCATCAGCATTTTGCATTACTTTCAGGACAATTTCAATAGTTTCGTAGTCATAAGGATCAAGCTGCTCAAAGTAACAGTAATAAGACAAGTCCTGTATGATCTTATAAAAATTTTCCAATTTTTATGATGTCTATATTGAGGTAACACTAAGAAACTGTGGATACTGCAGAAAGACTAAATATTAAGTGATAAAAAGAGAAAACAAAATCCCAACAAAACCAGCCCCCTCCTAAAAACCAAAATCCACCCAACCAAAAGGACCCAATATACATTTTTCTTTCTATTTTTAATATAGTGCTTTGAAAACTTTCCAGTGCCCTATGATATTGAGAAATTACTTTTTGATTATTATTTTCTGGTTGTTTTTTAAGGAAAGTTGGGAAGTAAGACTCTGCCTTTAAAAATAATTAGATAAGTTTTGGTTTTCTATTTCTCTAGATAAAAAAAACAACAACCAACAGAACAACTTAACATTTACATTCTTTAGCAAAATGGAAAAAATAACCTTTTTCTGTGGAATTCTTAACCTGCCATACAAATGATACAAGTGACATGCAGCATTATAGACTAGTTGTGTACTTCAGGGATTCTTTTTGCTTGTTTTGGTGTGCTGGAGTTTTTTTTTGTTGTGTTTTGTCTTCTTTTTTATTATTATTTTTTACCTTATACAATATTCCGCTGAGGCTAGTGACCAGGTGTTTTGTGCTTTTCAGTAGAGGAATGATTTCTAGTGCTCTAGCTAGTAATGTGGAATGAGGTTGCTTCTCACTGTGTTCTGCAGAGTCATCTTCAGCATGATTTGTATTAGCATTCTGGAGAAGAAGCGTTTCAATGCAAAGCTGCAGTGCGGCATCACTGTCCAGCATGAAGGTGCTAGAAAAGGACAGAATATTATCTTCCCCAGGACCTTTGGTGTTGTCAAAGCGATTATATCCTTATGAATAAATTCACCAGGAGACCAATATGATTAATACTTAAAAACCCAAGGAGTTATTTAAACTAGATTTCAGTAGGCATGGTTTTTATTGTGTCAATAATTAAAAACACAACTGATTTGCTTCAGTTCTTACCTGCAGTAATTCAATATGAGATCTGTGTCTACTTTTGGGTTTTGCACCAGTGTTCTAATGAGTTCCTTTTTCCTTATTGGTGGTTGTCTAAACACCGTCTCAAAAGAAATCTACAGATAAAAAAACCCCCATTTTATCTTCTTCCCAAAGAAGTCTTTTAGACAATTATCAAGACTATTACCTATTACTATAGGTAACAGAGTTAATTAAGGTTAACTATATGTTAACCTTTGACATTTTCTTTAACAGATTTTTATAGCAGGAGAAAGCAGTGCATTTGCTGACTATGCTGTGCCAAACAATACTTAAGTAGTTAAAAGTTCCTTTAGAGCAGCCTCAATTATTGCATTTATTAGTTTATAATGTTTATTTAAGCATTCAATCAGAACGAAAAATTAAAACCAAAACAAAACCCCAACTTTTCTTACATCTGAATGGGAAATCTGTCTAAATTTCACACTACATCTCAGAATATGCTGACATTTAATCAGTGAAAAAAAACCCCTAAAATAAATAAATAAAAAAGAAGGGAGAGGGAAAAAAAAAAAATAAAATCACACTTACACCAAATTTTCCGAGTTGGATACCCCATTCTGCATCAGTAACCAGCTCTTGGAATTTCTTTTTTTCTTCTGCTTCGCCGTATTGGTTAGCAAGCTGTGCTCCAACCAAAGCTACTGCCTAACAGGAGTGAGAAGGGAGGACAACACAAGTATAATAACCTGAAAATTTTGAATTTTAAAGTGTAAATCCTTAAAGGAACTTAAAACAACACACACATGATCACACAACTGTGTAAAATGAAAACAGACTTCACAGAGGTCGTGTCACGATTACGCCACCTCCTGAGTTGCTAGGTCAAAGCTACTTTAAATTAGTCATGTACTAGCATAAATAATACAAAAGGGTTGGTTTTTTTTTTAAGCCATAGTCTTTTCTCCAGATTTATGTCACTCTCCCTTCCCATTTCCTTGTTATGCTTTCTTCCCCATCTTGCTTTAGATTAACAGATATATTTATTTATTCATTCCATTCTTGACAACTACTGTCCAGTAATTTTCCCGAAATATAACATGGGTATAAATTATGATGGTACATGATATAATCAATTTAAAGCTTTGGTCTAAGTCACAATGAGGTAACCTAACACTTGGACTTCCCTCATGCTATTTACAGTGACTGCCTGTGCACAATCTGTGGGAAAAGAGGGAGGCAGCTTCTCTCTCAGTGGTCCCCTAAATGAGAAACCTGTTCAAACAGCCATACCCTTAATAAGAGCCAACGACTGTGCTTCCATAGGGTATTGCTAACATCTTTCTTAAAGAAACTCTTTAACACAGTATATGTGCCCTGTGAACGTACCAAAACTTTTCTGTAATTTTGCCATGTATTGTTTATGACATCCCACAGCTTATTGAACATATCTTCCTTGGGCAAAATGGTGCAATATCCCAATGCCAGGCTGTGATCTATGAGACGGCAGTTGAACACCTGTGTTTTAGGAAAGGGGTAAAAGAAGTTAAAATAAATTCCTAAAGTTTTGTAAGTGGTGTATTTGTATAAAGTAAGACACATAAGTACTCTATAATTTAGAGGTTTATAGAATTTTAAGTTAGAGGATAAAACTATGTTTCAGATTTTAGAACTTAAAATCTAAATATACGGAAGGAAGGCTAGAAGTAACTTCCCTTAGTCTAAACTGTGTTAGAATAGGTATATTGCAGGTTTTGCACATAGCTTTTTTAAAGAAAGCCCTCAACCAGAAGTCTACAAATCTAAAATGAAACCAAGATTGAAAATGATATAGAGAAGGCAACTAGAACCATAGAGGTCAATGCTGCCAGGTCATCCAGACCACCCTTGCCCCATTCTGGTACTGAGATAAGAAGCTGTGGAACCCAACCCCTTCCCATCACTACAGCAGTGTCAGTACTTTACCTTCTCTATGGTTTTCAAGGCATGTGATTTTTCCAGAACATGTGGGCTTTATAGTGTTTGGCTGCAGAGCAATTTCATAATGGCCTTTTGCAAAAGGAAGAGTAGCCCCTTTCTTAACAGAGCAGAAAACAGGGGCTTACTCTGGCCCTCTTCAGAGCGTTCTTACCTTGTGTAGTAAGGTCAAGATAGTGGTCATAATTACTGAAGTGCACTTCTGTTTCAAAGCTATGAGAAAGCTTTTGGTTTCAGCCAGCAGACGAACATCATGTAGCTATTAGAAAAAAGACAGCACAGGATTAAAAATAAATCCTAAACCTTCAATTTCTATTGTCATTTATAGCATAATAGGAGGTACTATAGCAATTGTATTTTTGAATTTAATTAAGGTATTAAAGATCTCTTCTACATAGAAAAAGTATTTCTATTTCCAAATGCTTTCAAACTGAGGGGTGTTTCTTGAATATTCTACGTGCAACTTTTCCCACACTAACCAAAGACAAAACAATGTGAAAGAATATAATCAAACCATTAACAAGATTCATTTTATTCCCAGCCTTCATGCAGAGTGTAGAAGTTTAGTTCTGAACACATTTTGCAGTAAGAAACAGGACCACAGAAAATAGGGAAGAAACAGGGGACTTTCACAAATGACTCAACGCCTGATCAAGTGGTAGTAATTTTTTAAAGATCATGGCAATGTGCCATGCCTATCAATTTCTCCCAGAACTACTCTGAAGTTGTTAATAGTTGGCATACTTCTAAGATTTACCCTCAGCAAAATCCAGCATCATCCTTGCCATACCTGTTCACTCAGGGACAGATGCATGTTGTTTGATATGCCATGCTGAAGACAGGATCCAAACGAACAGACTATTAGTCTCAAAGCTAACTCGTACTGACTGCACTCCATGAGGTTCTGCAGCACTGCACACATGGGAGTTCTAGCTGGCAGCAGAAGGTTCTGTCCTGTCATATATTCCAAATCCAAACAACCCCAGAAAAGAATAAGTGTATATTAAACATAATGTTCTTGGAATTAAGTCTCAGAGCAATTTTGCTTTTTCACCGTTATATTTATAACACAAGATGAGCCTTAACTCAATTTGAAACCTTGAATTTTCAGGGGTTTTTATGTAATACAGGCTCCCATTTCAGTTAAAAAAAAAAGTTGGTCATCTTGGAATGGCTCTAGTGGATCCTACAGGCTTTGACAGCATGCCCAAAAATCACACAGCTGAATGTTAAGACTATCCAAACTGGTGTCTTCTGTGCTGAACCAGGCTGTCCTGTTAGAACATGCTTTTAAGTGGAACATCTATGCTTCTGCTTTAAAAAAGCCTGAGTTAGTCAGGCTTGTGTAGGTTTAATTTAAACCTCACATTTCCTAGTGGCATGGTTTATACTTTTAGCATGGTAAATCTGCTATCATGATACCTTTAATGAAAGCACAGTTTGCCAGGCTTGTGGAGTCCAAAGGATACAGCTTGTTGTTCTCTGAAAGACAAATACACATCAGCAGCAAGCCAAGATCTTGGTAACACTAGGATCCCTGGAAGCACCTTAGAAATACTATACTTCAAGGACAGTACATAAAATAGAAACACATGAACTCTAAGAGCCAATACTGCTATTTTTTTACTATGCCTAACCAGAAGTTATTTTATAGGAGGGAATATCTTTTCAAGCACCCAAAGGAGTACAGACCAACAGCTTGCAGTAACTACTTTATGTGCAAATTCCTTTGCCTTGGTAAGATAGTCAATATAAACACTTCACCTGTGAAGGCAATAAACCTATTCAAATCAATCAAACAAGCCTATCCTTTTTTATAGGTAGATTTCATTGTGCAACAGTATTTGCAGTTATATGCTTTTTCATGCACCAATCACACATTAGGAAAGAAAACATTTACATTAGGAAGTATTAGAAGTAAATAATACTAAAACATCCCATAGTGCTTTTAGAGATCTCAAAGTGCCTTTTTTCAGCACCTACAAAGCTGTGGTGTTTGTAACACTTGAAATTCTCAAAAAATTCTGTGTGTACATAACACAGGGGGTATATAATACAAGGACAATCGTTTCTGAATAAGTTGAAAACCATCTTCATGTAATCCTGTCTCCATTAGTGGCTACCAAAAGATGTCTAGAGAAGAACGTTAGAACAGACTAGTGCTATAGTAACACCAGAACATTCTCCATGTCTTCAGGTAGTCATCATTCAGATTCTTCCTGAGCCAGAACAAACCCCAGTTATCTTTACTCAAGCTTATGGAACAAATATATAGGGTATAAAATAAGTTTGTCTAATTGAAGTTTCTGAGGTGATAATTTCCACACACACACACTGAATTACTTATATTCCTAGATAAAAATAAATATGAAATCCAGACTGTATGTTGACTCAACGTTCAGGAAAGCAAGTTTACCATGAACAGGTAGAAGAGAATTAATAGTTTCATATGCAACTGGAAGAGCTATTTGTGGGTCAAGAACTATTCCATCTTCATTAAAGAAGTCATCATAAGTCCACTCTTCATAAGGATCTTTATCTCCTCCAAAAGATGATGTCTAAATAAGAACATGGCCAAGAGTACACACAATAAGAACAGCTAATAAGTCTACTAATGAATCAAGTGTTGCAAGAGAGTCAAGTTTTTTAATATGGAAATAGAACAGAAACAGCTGGTTGAAAATGGATTCTACCAAGCTACTTTGTTAATTGGCCAATAGTATTAAACACATTTCCTATGTAGAGTGGCTGCATTTCTCTTTAATGTGGTGGTTATTTACTTGTATGGCTCAAATCCTTCCATAATTAATTTAATGTAGGCTTTAATAAAAAAAATCTTGGCCAAGTATGACAAGCAAACATTTTCCAAATGGATCATTTTTTTAGAATAACATTCAATGCATAAATATCCTTGCCTAGCCACTTTGGTCATTTTGCTCAAACTGTAAGAATCCATTAATTTTAAGTAGCCTAAAGCCCTGCTTGACCTGAAGAAAAGACAAAGGTGCTATTCAAGAACTTGAACCATCTTAAAAGTTTTACAAAACTGTTGAGAATGCCTTCACATAATACATGCATTTAAAAATCAAATGCTCACTGCCATATTCTGCCTGCTAAATATAAAAAAGGAGGAAAAAAAAAAAGTTTTTTCTGAAGTCTCTATGCTCTCTAGCAGCCCTGGTAGCAGATAGTCAATAAAATAACTAATATGTTCAGTCACATGTGAGGGATTTATTAAGTGCTACTTATGCCATAGTTACACTGCTTTTAGTACTCAACTCAGTTTACTCTTTATGCCAAAGTACACACATGCCATGGAGGGGGTGGGGTGGGAGGGAAGAAGATTGGTTGTTGTTACCTGTTTTTTTAAATGAGCATATTAAATATTGATAATTTTATCAATATTGAATTTTATCAAGAATTAATTGATCATTTTAGAAATATTTAATTAATATGAAATTTAATACAAATATGAACACTAATCAGTCAATCAAGAAGTTACACATATTTAAAAAGATATATATATTTAAGCTAGCAGAAAATACCTTTGCTGTGAAGCCGTAATTTTCTATTTGACACTGTCCATAGATTTCCTTGGCAGTCAAAGTGTATTTGCATAGTTCCAAAGAATCCAATAGCAAATCTGTAGAAATATTAAGATCATAAGCATCATATAAATGGAAGGTTCATATGTCCTGTTAGAAGGAAATATTTTGCAGCACCTATTTTTACAGAGTCACGTATAGAAATTTACCTTGTTTTCATAGTTATTAAATAGTGCTTGGGAAGTTGGATTCCAAACATGAACACAAAAGAACTGTAACAGTAATTACCTGAGCTACATACTGTAGCTGCTTGGCAAGCCATTTCATAGATCAGTGCTGGAAGATTCATATCTTTAGGAGTGATGATTGGAACATCAGATCCCAACATATGACAAAGCCTCTGACACGTTGAAAACAGCAGCTTCCCTGTTTCTTCATTACAGTGATTTTCATAGAACTCCCTATTAAAAAAAGGTTATTAAAACAATAAATAATAGTCCTTACTTGAGGCCATATTCCATTTTAATTATTTAATTCTCTTTTACTCATTGTACCTACATGACTCACTGCAACTAAAGCTTCTGTGACTGAAGTGAAAAAAATACCATGAACCTTACCTAAGAGATACATACTGAAGCACTTAGAATACATTAATAAGAAGAAATATATTTAACATTTTCATTTAATCTCTCTTGTGGGAAGGTGTTAATAAGTTTAAATTAACTGACAACCTAAGCATGAGGCCCAGATCAGACAGAAAGCACGACAGTCAGCATACAATAGTTTTTCTCCATCTGTGAAAGCCAAGAAGCTCTCAAAATGGTTAATACTGTGCCTTACTTATCTCTCACTAAAAAACCTGTAGGGAATCAGAAAAGTCCATTAAAAGTTATGATCTTGAAAACCTCTGCTGTTTTACCTGCATATTTTCACAGCTTCTTCAATTTTTCCAGCATCTAGTGCCCTCAAGGTGAGTTTTTCTCCCAGTTCTTGCTCTGACAGTTGCAATAGTGCAGCCAGTCTGTACAACCTTGATTCAGTCAAATGGTTCTTCATTTTACCATCTTCTGAATTACAATTTGTTGTTTGCACTCTTCTGGACTTTGACAAAGATCTGACAGTTTCATAAGAACTTATGTGATTCTCAAGAAGCCTAGACATCAGTGAAGGATTCCTAAATTCTTCGACTGAAAGAAAGATATCAAAATCTTCCTGCAACAACAAGAAGTTTGTATATTTGTATTCATGTAACTTCCTTCAAAAATGTTGGGTGGTTGTTTTTTTTTTTGATAAAATGTTTTAATTTCTTATTTCGTTTCATACTTTCAGTATGAAGTTGACTTTCCTAGTCTCTACAATTACTGATTTATTAAAAAAATTAGAAAGTTTTGCTAGGCAATCAGTAAGCAAAATAAAAAACCACAAAGGACACTGCTGGTCAAACACTCTGTTAAATAATTTAAGTTTATAAGACCTCAATAGAATATTACAGTACTCTATCCTGAAACTTTTGTAGTATAATTATGATTTTTGGGGCAGTATCTAATTTTTTGGTTTAAGTGGACAATTGAGCTCTTGTTGGGATGTTTCCCAGGCACTATTTAAATTGTTAGATTAGCCTTAGAAGCTCTTTGAAATAAATAATAAGAATACTTTTGCACATAAGCTGTTGGTACAATTATTTTTTTATACCATGCATGTTGTAAGAACAATTGGAATAACTACTGTAATCAAAAGCGTTTGCCCTACCTGCAGGACAGCAAGTGTTTCAAACATTTTTAGGTTTGCTTCACATTCATCTTTCTTCAGAGGATTGTCTGTTAGAGGAAAAAACCAATTACTTCCTGATTCTATTTGCAAATAAAAGGTAACATTTTTAAGTTATAGCTTACCTTTCTGAATGCTGAAGAGGAATTTGAGGATTTCCAGGAGTGTCTTAGTCATAAACATTTGGGTTTTATGCTGCAGGAAAGGAAGAGGTTAATGTTTTGTTTGCTCAAAATGTTGCCAGTAACAGACAGTGACCCTCAGGCTTCCACTCTATTAAAATACCATGCAGTGCTCTACAAACATCTTAAGGGGCAATTTGGAAGTCTAAGATACAACCAGGTGAAAAGCAAGGGAACAGAAAGCTATTGTAAATATGTACCCATCAGCAAAGATTTTATAGCTGTTAATATATATGTACTCCACACAGTGTGTTAGCTCTCACCAGACCTTTGAAAATGCCCACCATTCTCCCTTTGTTCTTCCTTCCCTTGTCCAGAATAACTTCCTAAAACAAAATTCTCTTCTGTGCTTGCAAGACAGTAGTTTGTACTGTCGTCTGTGAGGCTTCAGCTTCAGCAAAGCCACACCCACAATTTTTAAATAGACATTTCCCAAGCAACTAAAGAAAGAACTGGAAAAATACGTAGGACTAGAGGTATAATAATGCTGCAGGACTTTTAAATCATTAATTGGATTCAGATAGCCATGCCACTGCAGGGAAATGCTTTTAAAATTACCCAAGATAATTACGTAGTATATAGAATCAGAGTAAATTTAAAGTTGGAAGACGACTCAAGACTTTATCTACTCCAAATTTTTGTGCAAGCAGCACGAGTTCATCATCATATTTGATGGAATATACTTTTTTTCATTTGCAGAATAGAATTTAGAATTATTTGTGCACACACTATGAGATGAAATGACTTAGTACCTCTTCGGAATTATCTGCTTTATGCCGTAGTACCAGTGTTCCCCATACAGTCAACCTCTCTGCAACCTTCTCAGCTTCACCAAGAGTCAGAGACTTTAACAAAGTCAGAGATTCCTCTCCCTGAAGAAAATAAAAACTTCAGTAAAATCTATGTGCAGGGGAGTTAATTAGATTCCTCCCATCAAAAAGCCCCTTTTCTTAGGTCAAAGAGATTCTGATAACATAACCAGGGACAACCACAGGGTATAAAGGTAAACACACTTATTATAATGTAGAAAACAATTAGATGCTTTTAGTTAGAACATCAACGTAATTTAAAGATAACTTCAGGGATTTTAGCTGAGCTGGGACTTGAAATTAACTTGGAAGAAAACTTTGTACTAACAGATAAACACGCTATTAAAAGACAAACATTCAGGTGTTCTTGATACTAAAGGGGCAGGTTTGTGGGGTATTGTTGCACTACAAGATAGCATTTCTTAGAGGAAATACTCTTGGTTTTTTCGGTGTTGGCAAGAAAGCAACTTGCCCCAAAACAAACATAGCAAAACCAGCATCTGAAAATATGTAGGGACTTAAATTTCAAACTTGGTTTGTATATTGTGGGTCACAATTTTCATTCTTTTGTGCCACAGACGAAGGATGGGTCAAGTTGTACAACATGCCTCTTTTGAAAATAGGCTTCAGTGCCTTTAAATTCTGAGATTAATTGACAAAGTATTTTAGTACCCTTTCTTTGTCAATCAGGTCTATCATCTTCAGAATGTAGACTTCCACAGTGGGCAACATATATGCTGCTGCAATTTTCAAAGCATCCTCCAAAGAAGTTGGGGTATCTTGTTTAAGAATGTATTTCACTAGCCTCTGTAAGAAGAGAATAGATCATAGACTTTAGTTCGTTGATGCACAGAATAACAAAGTTGTCATTTATACACACTACTGCATTAAAATTGTACAGCTCATACCAACCAAGTTACCAAAAAGCTTCAAACATTTGTCTACAGAAAACTTGACTGAAGAATAACTGGGATAAGACTGGTCTTAGGGAGAATTATCCAGGGAAACCTCAAAATTCAAGGGACTCGCCTCCACTTTGTCAGTTTCCTCTTTTCTTTCCCACCCCCCATGCAGAAAGCACTATATTATCAACGCTGCACTGATTAGGTTGGGCTAAAATAATCTGCTCATTCTTAAGAAAGAGAGTGGGTTTTCAAGAACAAAACATGTCCCAACACAAGAAGAAAAATGTATATTAATAACAAGTGGGAGCTACTATTTGCTAAGATTTTTTTAAAAGTCTGGCTTCTAATTTTCCACAAAAATCCATGCAGGTAAGCATAAAGATTTTTGTGTTTAATACTAGTAAGAGTAATGCTGATCCCTTACCATTATCATCTGCTTGTCCTTCAAAAGATTAGTATCTCTTATCCCGTAGGTTCGCAAAAGCTTCTTCATCTCCATCAATCGGTAACTTTCCTGCAGTAACTTTACTCTATGCAAAAATTAGACTATTATTAATTTATTTGCTACCTATAGCTGTGTGATTAAACTATCATGTTTCCCTCTTCCTCTCCCGCCCCCAAACAGAATTTGAATTTCAAGTACACACAAAACAAGGTGTAGACAGTGGATTTTGCCTTACTTGACATGATTCATTTCCAAATGCTGTTTTACCAGCTGCTCCACTGCTGCACTCCATGGTACCATAGCACCATGCATTATCTGTAGAACTGCATCAAATTTCAGCTATAAAAGGAACAGAAGAGTTTACTTTTCAAAGTAAGTTATACAGTAATGTCTTAAAGTATCATTCACATGCAATTGATTCATTTAGGCAAGCGTTTTATTTCCTGGCTCAATCTCCCCTTGCATAAATAGCATTCATTATCATATATAGAATGTGTCAAGATAGATTAGAAAATACTTATAGTAATTTATGACACAGTAGAGCTTGAGTTTCATACATATTGAAATTGGTGAGTTTTCCATGTGATGGCTTCAGAACTACAATTAAACTCTCAAGCAAAGAACCTCACTGAAGAGAAGCTTACTAAGATGGAATAAAAGACAGCACACTCTTTGCTGAGACCGCTCAAAAACATACTCATATGCTTGTGGAAAATGATGTATTTCATTCTGAATAGATGTGTTAGAGCCACTTGATGCTTGTTTGGTAAAATATACTTACATCTGTATCAGAGATACAGCCAATGACAGCTATTGCCTTTGCCTCCCAGGCAGTTTCAAATACTGAAGTAGACCGTGTACAACAACGTTCTAGCAAATCCTGTATATTTTGACAAAGATAATTAGGTTATTTGAATTCAGAGAGTATGGAAATCTCTTATAATAGAAACAAAAATTAAAAGTTGTTTTGGACATTAAGGGACAGGTTTGGCTATTTTCCATTTTACCTGTTAATGCCTTACTACTGAAGTAGTAAGTTGATTGACAGGAGCAAGGTAATCTGAAACCTGGTCCTTAAATGGTCATCAGATTTGTTTTCTGCTTACTCATGGGTAAACAGCTTTCTTACAAAGGAAGAAAATATGGATACCTTTATATACTGTAGCAGCAGTTCATCCTTATGTAGATTATGTTCACGTAGGTAGGGTTTTATAAACTTCTCCAAAATGGATGGGACAAGCTCTGGTGCTAAAATTTTATCAAACATGCGAAACACAATAGTAGTTGAGTTTTCCTGGGCAGCAAGTAGAACAGTGACATGTTAGAACATCAGACCTCCTAGTACATGGTCCATTACATCTCTAACAAATAATTCAAAATCCAGTGCCAGTTGAAATCAATTAAATTATTTCAAAAAGTAGCATCCTTTTTCAGCTCATGTATGTTTTCTTTACAAAAGCCCTTATTGCTCAGCTGTACTTTCAATTTCTTGGTTGCTAATGCTTGAACTGCAAATCATGGAGTTTAAGCCATCCCTTCTCATAGTATCCTGTCACATTATGTATACCCATGGTTGAAACAAAATTTGTAGTAACACAACAGATAAATAGTCTTAGCAGCTTACAAACAAAGCTTAACCAGTCATTCCACCAGGACTCCCCATTTGCCTCACTTTAACTTGCATGCTACCAGATTTTTCTCCTTCTCAGGACATTCCACTACTCAAAAGCACTTTTTGAAATGTCTGCTGAATTACCTTTTCAAAATCACAGAGAGCCAGCCTGCAGTTATATTTTCTGTGCAGATTTATCAGTTCTTGTAAATCATTTACCAGCTTCTTTAACCTATGTACCTCTTCACAGTCACCACATCTCTGAAAGAGTGTTGAGGAGAGAAACATTAGATTTGCTACAATTTTCAAGACCATGAAGCACTGTCATAGACAGGAAGAAACCAAATTATTCTCTGCATCTCTGGTACAAGAGAAGGGTAGTTGAATTGCAATGCATCAAGGAAGAATCTAGTAAGGTATTAGGAAAACATTCTTTCTAGATAGTAGACAGCAATGCACTAGTAGACCCTGCACAGGGAAGAGGGATGAGTATTCATTCACTGCAAGCCTTAAGGACAGGCAAGACAGATGGCTAGAAACACTGTGGTGGATGTTTCCTTTGGTGTTGGAACCCTATTTTTAATGCGATCTTTCAAGAAACCTCACAATTTTTGATGCCTTGAAATTTGGAAGATTTATGAAAAAACATGCTGACCTGTTAACTTCATATGGTATACAACAAAGAAAATCAAGTGTGGATTGAAAGTGGGAGCTGGAGTAAGTTTTTTTAAAATGCATGGCTGGTTACCTTTAAGCTTTATCTTTCACCACGTTCAAACTACCACTTTTAAAGACGCTAATAATCTCAGGATATATACATACATAATTTATTGGTGTTTGCACAAAACCAGTATTCACAAACTAAGAGCTGGCTGATTTTAATACCCATTTTCTCCAAGCCATAACATATGCTTAATTGCAATTGATTTCCTAAAAATTTTGAGAAAGATAAGGAGTATATTTGCTGAAGTTTAATTCCAACTCCAGCACAGAGCATATGTTCTGAAGTGTCTTAGCAGATTCTTCTATTTGCTACATTTCTTACCAAAGGAGTCCACTGGCCAAATGTCAATCCCATTTCACCTTGGTTTTCACTTGTAAAAAAAATCTCTGCCATTTGAAGTCCATTTTCTGGCCAATTTGCCTGTGCAAGATAATTAGCATTAATAACTATATTACACATCTAGAAACAAAAAACATGTGAAGTTTGTGCAGTGTGACTTACCTTATCAGTTAATTCGAGATTTCGAGCACCTTGTTCCAGCCATTTTGCTAATATTTTCTGAAAAATATACAGCTATAAGTAATTTGAACTAATGAAGTCTTCTATTAGAAATTTGTTTTAAAAGAAATAATTCAAAATACAAACAAACTGTAAGGGAAAAAAAATAATCCTTTAAAAGACAGTGGAACAAGGTCCTGGCATTGAAAAGCAGAAATCCGTAGATCTGACTATAAAGTTATCTTAGCCTGAGAAATTGATATTTTCCATTTATTAAGTTAGCCTTACCTGCCCCTTTGGTACAACTCTTCTTATGAAAGGGATCACAACATTTTTAAGCCACAAACATAGTTCCTTCAAGGGAACAGGGAAATGGATGGCATTAAGCAAGTTCTCCAGCATTTTCTCATCAAAGCTGCTTTCAAAATCAGCCTAAAATATTAGAACAGAACAACTTCAGCTATGTGGAGTAGATGTTTAATTGATACTTTGTAAAGCTGTTTCACTAATAGGAAGAAGCAATTGGTTTCTTAAATACAAAGAGAAAGACTCAATAATCATAGACAGGCATTTTAAAGGAATACAGCCCTGTTCAGAAAAGCTATAGCTTGGTCTCCTTAAACTAGACCTAACTGAAGCAATTTCTTTGCAAGTTACAGTGGTAGGATCAAGTCCTATTACTTCAGGGCTTGCTCTATAGTTTTGTCTTATTACAAAAACAGCAGGCATGGACCTGAAAGTCTTGTACTAAAGAATCTAATAGCCCATATCCACTGTTATTGATGTGTCATTAAGAAGTAGGAGCCTATGTGATTATTTTTAAAGGATTTTAAGGCAGTAAGCAAATGTCTACTTAAAATTTTGAGAGCTGTGCTTAAAATAAAGTGAATGGGAGATTATAGCCACCACAGAATAAATCAAATAATCATCATCCTTCAGACCTAGAAATATGTGTCCTGACATCAGAAATACCCATTTATTCTTAAGTCAGGATGAAGTTCAGCCTTCTAAGGAGCTAGGTGAACAGGTAATCATTGTGATAATAGACAAGATTCTGTCACAGACCTTTGTTTCTTTGAGGAGCTGATTCGTAATCGCAATAGCCTGATTCTGTTAAACAAGGCTGGAAGATGTTAGGCACTTAGTATCCTCCATAAATACCAAAGAGATGTCTATGCTATCTCACCTGATGCCTAAGCCAGAGGTACTGTGCACAAGAAAAATTTCCTTCTTCTAGCTGAAAAAGGGTATTTTTGAAAGTGTCTTCATTATTCAAGAATTCTGTCCAAGCAATACCACTAGAAGTGAGAAGAGGAAAAGACATTGTTATTGTTATATGCCAATATTAAAGGAGTTGTGGGGGAGAACTTTTCCAGCTAGTACTATATACTGTAAGAAACAACAGCTGTCTTAGATTGTGTGTGCATAAAAATCACCCCCCCTCCTATATACATTCAATTATGAAAAAAGAAAAAAGCTATACAAGATAATTTATCTGTTGTACATGCACTATGTTTTAAACATATCAACCTCTCATCATTCTCCCTTCTCCATAGTAGAACACAGAAAGTGAAGGAAGGATTTGAAGGTTAATGAACTCAATTACCAAAAAAAACCAAACCCCAAAGAAACAAAAAAAAATATTCTTAATTTCAATGACACAAGCTTCACAATTACAATTAAATCTACTTGAAATCTTAATAACCAAACAGAAACAAACCTGAATTTCTCTAGTCCAAAAGCTCCATAAAAAGTTGTAAGCCTTGCCTGAGCTCTCAAAACCTGAACGGGGAAAAGAGATTTAATGTCAATATCTGGCTAACCAAACTGTCATATTACATGGTTAGACTAACCAACAGAGAGGAAGAATGGAGGAAAATAAGGACTTTTCAAGAATTTCAGTTAAATACATATTTAAGTTTGCTTAATAAAGCGTTAATCCAAAATATTGAGTTAAATACTTTACACTGATTCTTGCCTGTCCATTGTACGATAAGACTAAATACAAAACACAATTAAATACCCAAAAGCACTTGAAATGCTTCTTCATTCAATTTCTGGAGCATCTAAAAGTGATTCCTTCCACAGCTGAAGAATTCCTTATTTCTGAAACCTGTCATGACTGTGGTTCTCTTTCATACCATGACACATACTATAAAATATAATTTCATTTAGACTTTTTAGATGTTCAACAGCAAAACTCTACATCCTACTTGTGTATCATAAAATGCTGCAGGGAGAAGTAGTATGTTCTCACCTCGGTTATAGATACTGGAGCCACATCACATGATGGAGCAATGATTTTATCATCTTTCTTCAAGATCTGAAACAAATCCATGAAATGGTTTGGCTGACAGCTCTGTACATGCAGAACATACCAGACAGTACTACAATTTGATAAAGGCACGAGCAAAAACTTAGTACCTCTGTAATCTGTAGTCTTCATCAGAACTGCTTTCTGATGTGAACATAAAACTTTAAACTCTTTTTTTGGCCTTAAGCAACAACACAAATGAGGTTGGAACAAGCCTTGCTTCTTCTTCGTGTTTGGTAAAATAAAACAATGCATTTACTTTTTCAATGACTGTAACTGGTTTGAAGAGGTACCCCCCCCCCCCCCCCCCGAATTGTACAGAAGCATGTAACAGGAATGGACAAGCATAAGCAGCTTAAACAAATAAAATCTCTTACTCTGACTTTAGCGTAGTTCAACATTTCTTGAGTTGTTTCATACAGTGGCCATGGAGCATTTATGCAATAATCCACAACAAACTGGTTATCCTATTTGCACAAGGAAACAACTGACATTAATTCTCAGTCCTTTAGAATTTGAACTACTTTATTAGAGAAAGAGGGTAGAAATAAAAACATACCTGAATTTTTTTCAAATTTTCTTTGGCTTCAGTCACAAGATCCAGCCAGAGTTCATGACCATAACTCCCAACAGAAGCTGAAGCTAATTTCTCTAAAATAGTGTTTGCTTTCACTTTGTATACAAGCTTTAGAAGAAAAAAACAACAAAAAAATCCACAAGCACAGTTTTCAGTCTGATGCATTAAAGTTTTAAGCAGACAGCCTTCAACTGAAAACTACACTTTCATCCACAATGCTTTTGTTACAATGCCTGTTCATCTACATCGAATGATTTCATTACCAATTAGTTCCTAACAATTGTGGTATCTTTTTATCTCACCAACTAAGCCTGCCTTTTATGGAACAAAAACCCCAAAAAACCCAATTTTTAATTTGAATAAATCAGTTAATGAAGCCAGACTTCATGTTAATAAAAGCATGTGATTTTTTTTTAGCAACACTTTCCTGCTACTTAAAGAGAGAAACATCCCTTCTCCTGATCCAGCAGCACTTATTATGATCAGACTGCACTACTTCTCATTGCAAGGTTTGATGGCAATTGTAAATAAAAACAAAATTCTCCCCATAGTTGTCCAATTCTGAACCAGCTTTCAAGTATAGTGTGTTACTTTGTAAGGTAACATTCCACTATATTTGTAATATTTTTAATACTTTCTGTTAGACTGCAGGGCAAGAACCTTAGTCATACATTCATTTATAGTAATTAACCTCCAAATGTATTTATCAAGAATCAACAACATACCTCAACATCTAGACCAAACTGAATAGCAAAATTCTCTGCTTCAGTGAATTTGTGTTTGTGAAGTAAGCGACTTAGCCTAAGGGCAAAATAAAGTAAACTACATCAATATAAGTGTCACACCACAGATAAAAGAAATGAGAAAACAGGATTTCACATAAGCTGGTACCTATTTTCTGGCAAGGCTTCAGTTAAACTTCTCATCACAACAATAGAAACTGGGTCTTCAGAGGGTCTGAGGATGAGAGGGAACTATGTGAGTTTAATCAACTACAAAACAACTCTATGTAGAAGTGATCTGCCACTTTTATATAATAATCATGTATTAAGGAACAAAATATTATCTTACATTTGATGTTTTTCATTAATTCCTTCCAAGAAGTATATTGTGTCCTGTAGTATGCAATAACAGAAATCATTAGGTGCTACTGGAAATTGGTCATAAGAAAGCATAACTGTAATGCATTAAGTGTTTCTTAATCAAGAAACAAACTGCTGTTTTCCTCTCAGATAAGTCAGTTAGGTTTTTTTAATGCTTATCTTGTTATTTCCTAACTAGTTCCCTCCCCCTCTGTGTGAATCATCTCAAAATCACATGCTTCCATATTGTCCAAGCATTAAGCAGGTCACACCATATCCATTTTCACATCTTTTAGAACCTGATCTCTTTGCTATTTTCCAAATGCAATATATGCATTGGCACTTCCCAGCTTGACTTTATCATCTGAGAGCAAAGAAAAGGGATATATTAGCCATCATTTTCTCTACTGTATACATACAGTATTTTCTGCCAAGCACTTCATACAAGGTATGCAAAGCTGATTAAATCACTTTTTATCACATATCAGATCCATAGCTTTCTACATTCACAGTTAAAATGAAGAGCCACTGCTTAGATTCCTTACTTAGTATCTTCTCACATACTTATAATGCAGAAGAATGTATTATAACATTCTTACTTCATCATGTTCTCACTGGTTTTTTTTGCCCTTGTTAAAGTCTTTATAAGAGAGGAGCGTAAACAGGAAGAGAGTCGCACTCTCATCTAAAATTAAACAAATCTCCAATAAATCCACAGCATTTCTTTATGGAAAGAGATCTTAAAACTTCACACAGCTTTTAGCAATAGGCCTGGGCCTAGAATTAAACTGTTCAGTTTGCTATATATTGCCCCTTTTTCTCCATCCTTTGTGGACATCATTAAATCTTTCTTTATATAGTTCCCACACAGGTTCTAGTGCAAATTCACTCTAACATAACAAGAATAACACAGTAGCCTCTTTAATAATTATACCTATAAAGATAACTATATTTATTCAAAGAACAACAACAAAAATAGTTGAAACATACTGTGCCAATCCCACTTTGAACAAGTGAAGAAACAACAGATACTTCCAATGAGTAGAGCAGTTGCATAGAGGGAAATGCAAAAACCGTTAGACTTCTCATCTATTTAAAAAAAAAAAAAAGGGTTAGGGCAAAACCAAACAAGTCAGAATATTTTTTTCTCATATACTGGTGACAGAGTGTTGTTTGCAGTATCATTTCTGGATTCTTGTGGAGTTAGATGGAAGACACTATTTTTATGAGTTTTTATCAAAATGCGGATCTCTACAATTTGAGTTTAAGTTTTAGCTGTTGCCTCTATATATAGGACTATTATATATAATTAGACAGGTTTAATTAAAAAAAAAAAAAAGAAGAAAAAAGTATAATGTTCATCCTGGCATTCTATTTCAGTTAACTCCACTCACTGACTGTATGTGGAAGTAGATGCTGAATATAGCAGATACACACCTTCATGAATGTTTTAAAGCAGTAAGACGATAGTAAATTTTGGTGCTCTCCCCTATCTGCCTACCATTAAAATGCAAGCAAGCCAACTCCTAATAATCCACAAACCCCTCTGAAACAGCAGGGCAGCTTGCCCTGGGTCACCACATAAGGCATTACAATACCCTTTACTCCCTATATGTTCATATTCAGCTTTGAGTTTGGGTTCCTGAGAGTTCTTTCTACTGCAAATGTTTAGCCATCTCCTTTTCTTCTCCCCCACCCCCACCCCCCATTTTCCTGTGAGTGACTGTGCCACACCTGAGGAACAGAACTCAGATCAAAAAATTATACCTGTTTGTTATCTGGCACTGTCACAACTATCAGTTTAACATTGGCACGGCCTTGCCTACAGAACAAGAGAGAAAAAAAAAAAAAAAAGCAAAATACATTGTATAAAACTTACACTAAAACTGTGGAATATTCTGGCTTTTGAGTTTTGGAAAATCTAGTTTTCCATGGAAACCGGTACATTTAAAAACCCTGTAGTGCACCCAAAAATAACAGTGTTTTAGCATGTAGGGGACATACATATAACTTCCAGTGTTTTTAATCTTTTCAAATGAATCTGATTCCTAATTTTTTTAAAGTGGCATACAGTAATAGAAAGAGCCAAGAGTCTTGTCTTCCAATCTTGATGGCCATTAATTTCTTTTGCATTCTACCCAGTACACATACCACTAGACTTTGGCTTCTCCACCTACAGAATGTAGATCTTACTATTTATCTATCCAGAAGACAGACCAGCTTTTTTATAACATCAGACTTGTAAACAATATTATACACCTTATTTTAGATGAGCATTTCCTAAATGATTTAGATTACAAGCAAAATTCCCTAGCAGAAACAACAGGTAAACCAGGGAAGAGATTAAATCACCAAGGGTTTCTGTTTTACAACACAACTTAAGGATACCTGCAATCCAATGATGTTGTCTTACTGAGTAGAAAGGTATAGAGAAAATTTCTAAAAATTCACTATCACAGAAAATCAAGTGTTTGTGGTACATTTCTGTAAGGACAGCTTTTCACTCTTCAGAATTGGTGATATAAAGCTTTACTTACCATATGACTGGAGAAGAATCTGACTCTGAACTTAGAAGAAATTCTTCAATTTGTATTAAAGGCCAGTCCCAAATTAGAGTAAGGGAATAAACATCCCACATGCTTAAGCTATTCTAGATTTTTAAAAAGGGGGGGAAAAAAAAAAATCAGATATGGATTTCTTATTTTCTTCACAAAAGACATTTTTGTCTTTTCTGAGCAGAACATTAAACACATTCCATAGCTTAAATAATGACTAGGAATAGCAACCCCCCCCCAAAACCCAAACCAACAAACCCACAGTAAGATCAAGATCCTCTGTAAATATAAGCAACATTATTTTATAGAATAAATATAGCCAAATCAAGAACATTGTAAAACAAAGGCTAAGCCAAAACATTACACATACCTCTGTATCTAGAACAAACAGCAGATTGTCAAAAACCTGAAGTTTCACTGCACCTAAAAAAATATCCAATCACATAGATTTATTACTTTTCTTGAGAAATTTATTAGAAGCAAAAGTGTATTAAAATGTACAACCAAGCCATTGGAAACTTTCTAGATCTGTGAGAAGTTTAGCTTAAACAGAATCGTGATGTACATAAGCTATACTCAGTTTTGAAGGATAGATTTTGGCTGTACCTTTTACAACAAGTGTCATTTGGTATTTGTGGAATTACTGAAAACAATGAAATGCTTTAGCATTTTCTGCAATTAAATACAAATTCTACACTTGCCTATAAAAAGAAAAAGCCTTCTTCTTTACCTTTGATCAGACTCGAATCAGCAACACTTTGAACAGACATCAGGTTATTTCTAGTGTCTACCTCCCATTTGGAGAGTACATAATCTCCTTTACCCTGTTAGTAAAGGCAAAGTAAACAGGGTTATATATTACTAATTTGGCCATTGCCAGGTGTGCTTCTTCAATAGATCTTTAATTTATAAGAACACTTGGAAAGCTACAAAACTAACTTAAACTGTATTGACAATTGAATGTTGATAGTAATTTAGCCCTTTTCCTTTCTCCTTTCAATACTGGCCTTTACTATAGTAATTGTCATGGTCAGCATCTCCAAACAATGTTAGCTCTTCAAAAAAATAAGCTCTGTTTCCAAATATCCAATTTCCATTCTTGTAGACCATAAAACCTGAATGAAAGACTGGACATCTGAAAAAAAAACTGCATTGAATTTAACAGGCTTCAGTCAATGAACAGAGAAAACTTTGTTTCTAGTCCAAAGTAGCATTTAAAAATGTTTGGGTTTTTTGGTTTGTTTTTTTTAAAATTAGTTCCTGTACTTAATTCACGCTTAAGGGCTTTGTTCAATCAGGACCCTGATTAATACTTTCACAAGTCTTTACTGAATGTGAACCTGACTAGAAGACTCTTGCCAACTGGCCTGTAGAGGTCAGAAACTGCAGTGATTTACTAAGGTCATGCAACCAGGGTTAAAATATTTTCCCTGCATTCATCATAACAGAGCAGGATCTGAAATGACAAGTTACTTCCTTAAAACTACAAGCAGTCTGCACAACTGATAACCTTTACAGTGAAGGACACGAAAGAAAAAGGTTTTGTACAAAATGTTTATTATCTTTTTCAACAACTAGACATAAATTTTGTTGTAGATCAAAACACAGCATTGCTGATCATGTAACAACTGGTAGGAACACATTCTTAGTACTTACCCCAATTATCAAATGGATTTTGTTCACTGAGCTACTTATCACAAAATTCTGACAGCCAAGGCTGTGGTATCCTTCTGTGGAAAGGAAAGCTGTCTTTATCTGTCCTGGTAACTTGTGGGGTGGAAGTTGAAGGGAAAGGAAACAAAAGGAGAAGAAGGAAAAAATAAAAAAGTTGTTTTTATAATCAGAGAATAAAACCATGAACTGCTCACTTCTCCATGTACAGAAAAAGTAATAATCACATTATGAGTTTTAATAATACACTGGTAAGTAATCAATGAAGCATACAAAGCAAAGGTTTCTTACAAAATTTGCACTTAACACACAGTCAAATTAAGAGGTATTTCTTACTTTCTTTGCTGTAATCATATCCATCTTCTCAATTGCTATGTTTAAAAAAAAACAAAACACAAACACAAAAAAACCCCATTAAAAACCAATCAAAAAACTGAAAAAAGCTACCAAGCATCATACAGCACATTTTACTCCTAACCTGGCTATGCTGAAAAACACTTCAGCTACAATCTTTGACAGGGTCTATTTCTATTGATCACAGAGTTACAGAAAATTAACTAATACCAATACTTATACAGCATTTAAAATTTAAATTATTCCAAGTATTCTTCAGTACAGCTAAAACTAATTAGAGTTTATAATCCTGCTTCCACAATATTCAGTACTCTCTCTAAAGCAGCAATTCAGAGACAGAAATTAAAGGAATTACTGGAAGAATACAAAAATAATTTTATTACAGAACTAGATGCATATCGATTTCCCTTTAAAAATAAATTTAAGATTACACAGAAAAGTCTCACTCAGTATCTTAATCCCATTAGAAAAAAGCAGGAAAAACTATTTTTAACAGCAGCTCTTCCTGTTCAAATGGAGATCCCAAAGAGTTTGTAGATAGATCATCCTACCTTCCTGTGTTTGAGCAAGTGGGAGACACATAATGCAGAAGAATCCATTGCTTGTGAGAACAAACATATGATAAATACCTAGAAAAACCAACCCAGATACAAATAATTCAAATTAAAGTATTCAATGGCTGTGAAGAGACAAACTGTTATGAATTGGAGTGTGAAATAGGTGATGAAATATTTAAAGCATGACAAAAGTTTAATATTTTTAAACAAAATTTTTGTCACCTTCAACAAATAGAAAAATAAGTTGGTACATTGTAGACCTTTGATTGAAATGAATGTTTGCATGCATCCAGACAGCAAACTCTGTTTTCATAAGAAAACTACATTTAAATACAGTGACAGAACACGACTGGGAACTCATAGAACAGAAACTACTAAAATCTCAAGTCTAATAGAAGGAAAAAGAAAGAATTCTTCCCTTTTCAGCATTTTCATGTTTACCTAGTGTCGAAAGAAAGAGGTAATGAGCTCGGAATGTTTTCTATGACATTCATAACATAAGTAACAAGATCTAAGTACTTTGTCAGGAACGGATTAAGAAAAGTGCATTTAATGTCTACAGGGCATAGTAAAGCTCTGCCTGGTTATTTTGTAGTCTCCTTCTCACAGACATTAAAGGGGAACAAAAATCACAATTGAAATAAGGTTGGGGGAAGGGGAAATGCTTACCTGCATTTGCGTTATCTTTTTCAATAAAGAGACTTAAGTAAGTCTTATCACTTGAAGATTTTTCAACCAAAACCTAAAACACATTCGACATAAGATTCTGCATTTAATCATTCTGCATTTTATTTGAAAAACAAACACAAAAAAAGGCCACAATGAAAAAAAACAAACTGCAAATTTTTTGAAATACTGATCATCAGTTCAAACTTTAAATTCTTTTCTTTCATGAAGAACTGGTTTTTGTTTACACGTGCCAGTCCTAAATAAGTTTTGCTTATTCATTAGTTATGGGAACAAAAGTGTTGCTTTAATGTGCCTATTTTTTCAAACTATATGTACTCAAAATACTAAAGTCTTTATATTTTGATACTTGGAAGAAAGAAAAAAATCCAATTTAATAAATTCTGAGAATAAAGTGTTATCAGCAAAATTAGAATAGAAAATAAGAGTAACCATACCTTGGTTAGCAAGGTTTGTTTTGATGGTATGTGAATAAGATGGAAATTGCCACTTCTCTCACCAACCACAAGAAATTGTTTTTCCTGACACATACCAACTACATCCACATTAGAATCTGAAAAGTTAAATGGCAAAAAGTCAAGTATTAGGAATTGCTTTTTATTCATAGACATAATTTGAAGCAGGGGAATTAGGTAATACAGTGACCCAGATTCCTCCAAAATTATGTATCCTGATTAAACGGACTACAGGGGTGGGCAAGCAGGGAGTGGTATTCAATGGGAATCATGAATACCATTTCAGTGAAAAGTTAGAATGCATTCTAATTAAATTGTACCAAAATACTTAATTAATTGTATACAGAACCAGCAATCACTTTTAATTCCTTAGCCATTTACTATAACACTTCCTTTTACAGGTTAGACATACAAGATAGTTGCTATGCTTTCCTACAAAAACTTAACACATATATTTCAGAAATCCACTGGAAGTTAAAATTTTAAAAGGAATGAACTTACCAAACTGAACGTGCATCTGAAGAGACTGCCCAGTGCTGTCAAGAAGTGCCACTGACCTATCAACAACAATAATACTGCCATCCCTTGAGCTGCATGCATACAACTGTGGATTAACAGAGACCTAAGAAGAAAAAGGATGTTATATACAATAACTGAAACACTTAAAATCTGACAAAGAAACTCTGGTAATTTTTAGAGAAAAAAAACCAAACAACACAGCTTTGGTGCACTCTACCTTTTCTGAAGATGTGATCTGGAGTAGGGTATCCACTTGGTACAATGCAGTTCCACATTCGTGTCCTAAGCCTATAGGGAGCTGCTGGCTCCCTGTGTCATCATTCACTAGGAGTTCGATATCATTCCACATGTTTACCTGGGATAAACATTTAAGGAACACGCTATGAAGGAGAGAGCTTTCAAAAAGCTACATGATCTAAAACAAATTACTGATTTTAGCATTCTATCGTGGCATAAGGAATAAGCGTATCACAATGCGGCTCCTGAAAGCAAAGCGAGAGCAACATGGCTCCCAGCTGATGCCCTCAAACAATCCCTGAAAGCTGCTCGGCGAGAACAAGCTCTGCACCCGAAGCTGAACGAAATCAATTACCAGAGAGCCGAGCCCACCCCACCACGCAGCAGACAGCCCTGCCCACAGGGACCGAAAGCCGCCCGTGCCGTATATGTCCCCCTCCCCGCCATCTCCTTACCGCAGCCCCGGAGGCTGGTGACAAGCCTCCTCTGCGCCGCTTCAGCCTTTCAAATTGGCGGGAATCAGCTGGCGCTACGGGTCGCAGCGTGGGCCAAGCTTCTTCCAAGCGCGAACGGCGCCGTTGCTAAGATACCACATAATCCTTCTCGGGCCCCAGAGTGCACCGCGGCTCCCTCGCTCCCCACCGCCTTCCCCCGCCCCATAGTTACATCCGGGTGCCTGAAGGGAGGGGGAGTGCGGGGTGTGTCGCCTTGCCTCAGTTCGCGAGCGTTACGGCCGCGGCTGTTGAGGGAGGCTGAGCGCCTTGTGAAGGGTTGTTGAGGAGGAAGCGGCGTTCCGTGCGCTCCGTCATGGCGGTGAGTGGTGTTCGCTGCTGGGGTTTTTTGGAGGGGACTGAATTGGGAAGGGGGCTGCTGCGGGGCGGGAGGGAAGAGCGTGTGAGATGGGGAGGGCTGGGTCGGGAAGCCGTGTGCGCGGAGAGACAAAATGGCGCCCGCCGCTCCTTCTGTTGCCGGCGCCATGATGGGCCTCTGGGAGGAGGTGGCCGTTTTCCACCCATTACTTCTCTCTCTGTTTCTAGAAGTTTCTGTTTCCTTTATCTGAGCTTGAAGAGAAGCGCGGAGGCCTTATGACCGGGGCTTCATAATTTCCTGGCCAGGGAAAGAAGTATTATGGTTACACGAGCGGCGTTTCTCAGAGGGACTCTGGGGCGCCGGCTCCCTGGGAGAGGATCGATTTTGTGCTTGGGCCGTGCTCAGTTTTCACTCGTGTAGCTTTTCCTGTGCTATTATTGTTCTTGCGTTTGGCCACATACTTGCTATATTTAGCGTTCTGTTTATGTGCCCCCATCTTACAGTTTCTTTATGGTTAATACCGGTAGGAAAAGCTTCTGCTCTGGTTATCACTGCCCTTCTTATGTTCATACACGGCCTCAGAGTATAGTTTTATTCGCTATTAAAATGTGTGACCTGGTAATACAGGATGGTGTGTATATAGTAATATATAAAGGTGTTTATTCCATAACTAGGTTGAAGAGCCAGTAAGAGTAGTTAGCAAAGTTGATCCGGTTAACTTTTTTTTTTTCCCAAAAAGTTATTAAATAGTCTTGAGTGAAAAAAAAAATCCAAGCAAATTGGGCTCTAAAGTGATTAAAACGCTTAACATTTTATAATTTGTTTCCGGTGTTCAATCTGGCATTTTTATGTTCTTTATGTGAAGGTTGGACCAGTGGTGAAAGAACAAGACGTTCATCAACTTCTGGAGAAAAATCCCCCCATTCTTGAAAAATTATTACTTTTCAAGTCTGTCGGTGGTTTTTTGCCGACTGTGATTTTTGTAGAGCTGGTAGATTTCTGCAGTGCTCAAGGGCATTAATTGCCAGCAACGCATATTAATAATGAAATGGAAAATGTGGCAGTAGGCTCAGTTTCAGTTTTCAGGTACTATGTTTAAAAGCCTAGTTAACTTGGACTATTGCTGGTATTGTGCTGATCCTTCCAAAGTAACTTCGAAATGTAAAGTCATAGGAATGCCAAAATTCCTTTGAAACTTTTCCTAGCTGAGTCTTTTGGAAATCTTAGGTCGAGGGGCTGAATAGAAGGGGGTAGAAGTGTGATGGGTAGCAGGTGATGCGTAGATGTGGAATGCCAAGGATTGTGATGGTTAAGATTACATATAGGGAAGTTGGTTCCTATTCTGCATACAATTTTCTGAAGTTTTGGGATGGTGGTGGTGTATCAGTAGTACTCAGAAGTGTCAGACTGTAGTTAAAGTTGTGCTGCAAATGCAGTCTGAAGTGGTCAGTGCTCTTGGCCATGTGCAGGTGTGTTTTGAACTAAGTGTTGGTATTGCATATAAAAGTGAACAATTGCTTTATCTCTCTTGAAAAGTGATTTTGATATAGATCTATCTTTGTACAGATGCAAATCAATAAAGAATTAGGCAATAGTAACATATTATAAAAAAGTGTCATTAATATGTAATATATCAGTATCAGTCTGTAATATCTGTTGTGGGTTTTTTCAGAGAAATATGAGTTAGCATTTGGGAGGTTTTCACATGTCTTGCTCAGTTTGCAGATAAAACTGTAGCTTGTAGAAAACCATGCAAGTTTGAGACCCCTGCGTCACTAAATTATCTTCATGTATAGCATTTCTGGGACAAATTATGTCCTTAATGAAATCTGCAGTTGAACAATGTTGAGAAAGTTTGATTGAATGCCACTTACATGGGCAGAACAAGAGAGCAACGAATTTGTAAAGGCATTAATGAAAGCACATTCACCTTTTCAATGTGTGTTTTTTCCATTCTGTTACTTGGATTGCATTGCAGACTGGTTTACCCATTTACTTCTTCCAGCACTGAATCACAAAGCAGTCTTGTCTGCTCTATGCAAGATAGATAAGTTTCTGAGTTTAGTCCTCTAGGTCAAGGTTTAGAAGGGATGGAGGGGTCATCTTGTTTTTTGTCACCTCAGAAAAATGCGATAGAAAAATTGTGTATGTGACCTGTATGTACTCTCAGGCAAATAGCATTTTTGCATAAGAGACACTGAGGTGTTTTTTTTACTGAAAAGTTAGCTGTCTGACACTAACACAATATAACTCATTTAATTTATCTTCATTCTGTACTTCCAAATACTGTGGATCAGAATTTAGTCTTACTGATACTATCACAAGCATTTGAAAAAAGTTACGTGCAGTCTAATGTAGTGGGAGAGCAAAATGTTACTGTGTATTAGTTCTCTCTATTAAAGCCTCATGCAGTTGCACAGTTCACTGCAAGTCTATCAAGAAATTACTAATAGTGGGATGGCTACTCAGGAGATTGTGTTTATAGAGAATAATTTTAAGTGTGTCTTCATCTGAAGTTCCAAGTCAATATGTTTTTCTTGGTTTTCAGTCCTGAGTTGTTTTGGTTTCAACATTCTGTCTTCGTGTGCAGGGCAGTGATACAGAACGAGATGGAGTAGCCCCAGAGAAGTCCTCTCCAGAAAGAGAGAAGAAAAAGGAGCAATCAGATGCCTCTAGTTCTCCCAGAACATCCAAGCATCATTATTCAAGATCACGCTCACGATCAAGGGAAAGAAGACGGAAATCAGGTATGGCTTTTGTGTAAGCAAAGTTGCTTGGTAATGTTCTGATGTATGTTTGTAGAACTGAAATCTTTTTAAAGCTGTTCTGGAAAAAAAAAAACCCAAAAACAAAACAACCAAACAATGAACTTGGGTCCAGTAACGGTTAGAATTGGCGTAAAAATTAATCTACTAATTTTGTGTTTGTATCTTAAATGTGTTACATTGAAACTTTCAATTTTAATGCCAGAAGTGCTAAGGAAAAAGGTCTGGTCAATGTTTAGGGGATGGGAAGGTGACACACAACACCACACAGAAAGCCATATTACTTTGTCGTAATTTTAATTCAGTATGCTTAGACTGGGATACTTTGCATGCTTGTAACAAAATTAAGGTTACCTGGCTGAAGAACTTCACTGGAGTTTGACAAGCTGGTTTCAGAGTTGAAGTAAATGCAGACAAAGAACTGAAAACAGCTAGAATTTGTTTTCCACAGTAGATACTTTAAAGTGCTGTTTGTTTACTAAATCTCTATTCTTGACTTTGAGAGGGGGAATAACTGAAAGGAACTAGAAGGATTTTAGCTACCTGATCTCTTTACTTTGGTAAATAACAATAGGTGTTTCCTTCTCCAGATGCTGAAGGAAGAAAGCACAGAAGCCGGAGCAGAAGCAAAGAGGTAATTAAGACTTTGTAGTGTTTAGGTAATTGTACAATACATCTTAAAAAGTATCTTGTAGTAAAGCACATATGTCTAAACCTATATAAATGACTTTATGGTAAGTACAAGATATTGGAAACTTTAAGCTTAAAAATGGATATGGAGATCCTTTCATAGTGAAGCATGATTGCAGCCATCATGTTGACAAGGTAATAGTTTTATAGAAATGCTTTCAGAAACTAGTCACTTTATTTTTTTTCTTTTGTGTGTGTGTGGAAACAGCCGAAAGAAAGAATTCATGTGGAGAAGTAGAATGGTGTTCTTGATGACTTTCACAGAGCTTCCATTAACCAAAAGCCTTGGGTGGCTTTATTCCTGGCCAATGTTCAGGATTGTCAATGATACCTACCCATCTACTTAAGTATATTAAAAATAATTCCCCACCTGACTGAGCTTTGTTTATTGCATCCTTTAATTTTAAAGACTCATAGCTTGACAATAGCTGGAAACATGACAGTAGCAGCAAAAATTTCAGAGGGCTGTCTCTTTCTAAATAAATATATGTGTGGGAATATATAGAGGAGTTAAGAGACATCATCATTGATACCTTGAAAGTAACTGGCTTACACAGCAGAGAAGAGATGAAACGAGCAAGCCTGGAACATCAAAGTAGTCACAAAGAAGCTTAATCCATGTGGGGCAATAACAGGCTGGGTCAGATGAGGGACTTTTAAACTTCTAACCTGGGTCAGGAACTTCTCCTTCCCACATTGTAATGGAAGCTCTGTTTAAAAAAGGAGGAAGAAAAAAAAAAAAAAGAGGAAAAGAAAAATAATCTAGGAGAGTTTTTGTGAAATTGAATATATTGTTTAGCTCACATGATAACATTTCTATAATAAATCATACTCAGCGTGCTAATGCGCGAAGAGACTGAACTGAAGACGCTGCAGACTCAGATAGCAAAATTATAAGCCTACTTCATGATAAGGTAACTATTAGTCATTCAAACTCATATTTCCCTTAAAAATATCTTAAATCCGTTCTGGGATATAATGGTGGTTTATTACTAAGTGTGTGCCTGGAAGACATGATTTTAAAAACATACTCTCTTTTTACCTTTTAAAAAAAGAAGTCTTTGATTAAAATGATGTCCAGTGTTTTGCCATGCGGTTCGATCTAATCTTATACAATTTATTTAGCAGTTTCTAAGCTTCACAGATTGAACAGATGAGGAATGTCCCACAGTAGACTTTTTCATATTTGCAAGACTAAGCCTTATTTATTGAATATACTTAAAATTAGTGTACAGGTGACATCACAAACTTCAGATGTGTTTTTATGTAACAACTGATTGTTCAAGGAGTTAAGAATAAAGTACTGTGAAAGCAGGAAAAATAGGTAACATTGTGTACTTGAACTATAATAAAATATAGTTAGAAATTAATGTATATTAATAAAAGAGTTAGAAAGTTTTAGGAGTGGATATAAGCTAATCATAGCATCTTCTCCAGACTTATTTCTTTTGAATTACAGTTACAGAAATCCGAAGAATTGGCTTTTAGTATAAAATTGATCTATCATGCTTAAGTTGTGACTTGAAACAAAACATTATTTAATCGAAAGACTTAAGAGGACTGTTTTTGCGCTAGAAAGATTTCAAAATAAACTGGATATATTAAGAAAAGGTGTTGATGTCATGACTTAGTCTCTAAGGAAAGCACTGGCAAAAATCAGGTCTGACCTTGCTAAGTATTTTTGGTGTTGTGGCTATAAAAAGGAATCTTTTTTTAAGAGGCACTGCAGGAAGAAATTGCGGTAGTGGAGCAGCATATCTTTAATTTAACACTGTGGGAGGTCTCAGTGTGATGCATGTTACCTTTAAATACTGAAAATGGTATGTCAACCACGTAACGTTGATTTTTAGTAACTGTTGGAAGTTACTGACTGAAGATACTTTTGCTCTAAAAATTAATAATTACCTAATGATGGCTAAAAAATTGGTGTCGTTCTAAAAGCAAAACTGTAGACATCTGCAACTGTGGATGGATTTCAGTAACTTTCTGCCTAGTAAGCTTAGGCAAATATTAAATGTTTGCTATAAACACTGTAGCAATACTTTACAGTGAAATCCTTTAGACAGTGGGGAGGAGGGAAAGGGGAAAAACTAGAGCATACATTTGCAACTTTAGGTAGCTGGTGGCATTAGGTAAAATAGCCATCACTTATGATTGAGTCACACTCCTAAGGTTACTAATGTTGCATCACAACTTATCATTTTTTATCTTCTGATACCCATACTAACTCTCTTTGTTGCACTATTTTCCTGAAAGAACCAACTTCTTCTTAAAACAGGCAAGAAGACATGAATCCAAAGAGAAGTCCTCCAAGAAGCACAAATCTGAAGACCACAATGACAAAGAACATTCTTCTGACAAGGGAAGAGATAGCCTAAATTCATCTGAAAATGGTGAGGATAGACATAAACGTAAAGAGAGAAAATCATCAAGAGGGAGGAGTCATTCAAGATCCAGGTCTCGTGAAAGGTAAGTTGCTTTACATGATTATTTTTTGCCAAGTGCATTTGCAGAAGTAGTGTTAGGAATTTATGTAGGCTTCTGAAATACAACTCAGTTATATTACTGACCTAATTTAACTGCATGTTGCAGTTTTTGTCAGGTAGGATGTATGCTGCTACTTGAGGTTTTTTCAAATTGGTTCTGAGTAGAAGTAGACAAATATCTAAGGCTTTATCACCTATGCAATGTGTCAGTCTCACGTTTATAATGCAGATTATAGAAAACATATAAGCCATATATTAAGTGTTCCTTGCTGTCAGTGACAGAAAAGAAAGTAAACTTTAGCAACGTCATGGCTTTTTACCTCCTAAACTGATTGCTTATCCAGAGAAAATGTTATATAAGCCTCCTTGCACACTGGGCCACCTAGCACAGTTACGGTAGCAGAATTGCTTGGGACAGGCAGGTTGCTGCTGGCACAACTTTTCGGCCAGCTCTGCTCATAGCTACGGGATCTGTAGCAAATGCATTAGCTGAAGCTTGTTCTTTGCTATCAATATGCCGAGGAACTGTGTCTCAAGCTGTGCTGAAGCTTGGGCATCTTTTCCCTAAGGTATTGGAATACCATAGGGAGGATGAGAGTTTGGTTGCATTAAATCTAACACTCCTGTTAAGATACACACTTTACTGACCAACAAAAAAAATTGTATTGATGAGTGAGATTGTTTTGCAGTTTATGTAAATGCACTTGTCTGTGTGTGGTGGTAGTATTTGGTTCCCTGCCCATTTCATCTCCTAGTCTCACAACTTAAAGTATTACAGGCATGAACTCTTCTGTGTGTAGTTTGCAGTCTCCCCACCCTGCCTGATGGGTTTTGCCCTGTGGTAGTGAGCCTGTATGCAAGTCCGTGAGTAGAAGCTGAATTTAAATATAAGAATGTATGTAAGAATTTGGGACGTGTGTTTCAGACGTCATCGTAGTAGAAGTCGTGATAGGAAAAAATCCCGGTCTCGCAGCAGAGAGAGAAAACGCCGTGTAAGATCTCGTTCTAGATCAAGATCTAGACACAGACATAGAAGTAGAAGCAAAAGCAGAACTAGGAGTAGAAGCAGGTAAGTGTTAAATTCCACATACGCTTAGTAGTGGTGGTTGAACATTCTGTGGTGGGATGATGTATAGAAGCATGAGTTTGCCACTTAATGTCTGTCAGCGTAACTAAATAGCTTTGGTGCTTTCTCAGCAGTATTGAATCCGTGGGCTAAGGACTGGATAGTTCACGGCCACTTAGAGAAACATTTGTCCTAGACAGTTTAGGTGTCTCAGATTCTCAGCTTTCCATAGAATAATTTCATGTAAGCAGTTAGAAATGTTTAACTAGGTATTTTTGTGGGATCTTAAAAAAACCACCATTTTAGAACCTTTGACAGAAAGTAAAAGAAACCATATTTTATGTAGTAATGGTTATTACAGTTTAAGCTTTTTGGTTTCTTACACCATAACAATTTATTATTTTAAATAGAATACTTAAATGATGATGAAGTGGGGAAAACCTGAAGAATAATATTCAACTAGCCCTCTCATATGTTGATATAAGGATAGTGTACTTGGCAAAGCACAGCTTTAAAAATACTACTGTATTTATCTCTGTGTAAATAACATAAAAGGGAAGTGGCTATCAGAGCAAATCAGAAGGTATTCCTGATCAGCTACACAAAGTTTATTTAATTTTTTTTCTTGTCTGCAAACTAGCACAGGTAGCATAGTGTTAAGGTGAATTTTGAGTCAGATGAACTATTTCTGATCTGAACTTACCTTCTGTTGTTGATTACCAACTCCTTTTTTTTCAAGTTAACATGAGAACATCTGTCACGTTCATTTCTCTGCTTATCTTGGACACTACCATTTCTTCTTAAATTCTAGTAGCACAGATTGGAACATTAGCTAGACGCATACTAAGTCTGATTGACGGAGTTGAAATACCTGCTGTACCTGAGTACTAGAGTTCAGGTTTTTATCACAGGAAGTATAAAAATGCATGTTTTCCAATACTGGTGAAACATTCAGTATTTTGGTGTAGTTCTATTTGTATGTGTCGCCTTTGCATTCTTAATGACCCGTAGGATTATCTGAAGCTGAACTACAACTTAATGACTACTACGTGTTGCATGTTTTCCCTCATAATTGTTTCAAGTAAAACAAGTAGTGTTAATGCAAATTGGTGTCCCTTCTGAGTTCCCAAGAAAGTATTACTAGTCTTCAGTTTCAGTGGTATTTTCACTTTAAATTGCCTATTTAAAGGGTGTAGAAGTTGGTTATGACTACTCAGCGTTACAGTGGATCGTTGGAGACTTAAGAATCTAGCACACTGATGTAATGGTAGAACATCACATGTGAAACTGTTGAGAAGACTTATCTTTCTGAAGAACTAGTTGAATTACATGGTTGGTGTCATATTTTATTTTGGCTTGCACTTTCTACCAGACTTTCAGCAGGGGTGAGTAGAGCTGGGTCTTCAATTGGCATATGTATTACTTGCATTTAATGGTATTTAAGCCACCTTTGGCATGATGCGTAAGGCTTCTGTTCCCCGTTCCTACCAGTTGTTACAGACAATGTGCAGTTACTGTTCTTAAAAGTCACTTTGGTTGTTTTATGTTTAATGACTCTCTGAAAACTTCACATCCCAGAATAGTTCTGCAGTGAAATTCACATTACCTGAAACGGAGCAGCAAATGTGGGAAGTAAGGGGTAGTCGTAGCTTGGAAATTTCTTCAGCTGGAAACATACCATTTGGATAGTAAGGGACATACTTCAAGAAACCATTTTAAGTACTCTACTTGTCTCACAAATCCTAGAGAAGGAAAATATGAGGCATAAGGGTTTTTTAACAGCAGCTAGAACACTTCATCAAGTTCTGGGCTCAGGTGAAGCCTTTGGAAAGAACTGTGGGGCATGCCTCAAGGAAAATTCTTCATGAGGCAGATAAACATGGAAACCTACTCTGTTAAAACTCAACTGTAAAATGAATTCTGTCATTCATGACATGCAATATTTGTTGTTTTACAGTTCACAGACTGACAGAAGCATTTGTAAACAGTAGAGCATGACCTTCTCTTGACAGTTCTTTGCATAATCTCAAACTCAGGTTTTCAAGTGACCTGTTCTCACTAGCGTTTGAACTAATCTTTTTGTTCTGTGAGGATGTAGACCTCCTGGCAGTTCTTACATGGCACAGCACTGACTAAATGCTAGGTGGAAAACATGCCACCATCTACTTGTTTCAAATGGAAATACTTAAATACAAAAGCTCAAATATTTATTTCCTTGATGTTTACCAGTGCAATAAAGCATCAGACCAAAGACAAGACCAAACTACAATAGTCAGCACGGGAAAAATGAAGGTATCTTTGAAACATGCATTACAGCTTATCTCAGGAATGCAGATCTGTCACTTCCCAGTGCCTGAATCTGCATCTTGTCATCTTCTATGAAAAGATAAGTCTTGCCTCCTTTGTATTCTACCAGATTTGTCATTTAAACAAGAACCTCTCTTGTAACTTCAGTCTACCTTTTGTGATGCTTGTACATGCTGCCCAAGTTGCAAGCAGAAGAAACTGAGTATCTGAATGTCATTTAAAGTGGCTGTTGTCAAGTTAGCTATTATCTCAAATTTTTGATAATAACATTTCAGTATAAAATTGCAGAAACATCTTTGTGTCTTAACTGACTGTTTATGGCAAATCTGGGAAAAATGTGATATCTCCTGTAATTTAAGCTTTGTTGGACACAGTTACCTGTGACTTCTTTGTTTACAACATGAGCGTCAGAGGCTTAAGCAGGGATAAACTCTTACCTCTTTTAATGTAGATATTAATGATCCTGGCAAAGAGTAATACTGCTAATAGCATTTCATGTGTATTTTGAGTGGCTGTTGCTTAGATGGGGCTAGATATATGCGTCCTAAGAATGAGTTCTACTTGGCAGAAGGTGGGGAGAAGATAAGTGTAACTGAGTGGTTTAATATTTTGCTTAAAAATACATTTTAATTGGATCCTTTTCAGGATGTCAGACTCCAGATTATTGCATTGCTTTGTAGTTCTCTGCACAGCACTATCTCAAGAGCAAACCCAACACAAATCCCATGTGTTAAAACCAGCTCTCCCATTTAGCTTGATAGGCTCCCTCAAGCAACTGTCCAAAGCGCATTTAGTGAACAGTATACAGAAGGGAGAGAAATACTCATTTCCCTGAGTCCTATTCCAGTTTTTCAAATCAGGCCTCTTCAAAATGCTCAATTTTTGACAAAATTACCATGACATGAGTTCTTCTGTGGTTATAAAGCATTTTTGTAACTTGATGCATACTACAATTTTATTGCAGTTGACTTCACCAGAAGTTGCATTATGCTTTTTCTTGTCAGGCATTAAAATTAATCTCTAGAGCAGAACTATTTGTTCTAAACATTAGGAGGGTAAATAAATACCCAGAATGACACATACTGGTACATCTTACAGGTGGAAATCTTCAGGTTTAGCTCTGTCTTGTTACAAGGCAAGTGTGACTGTTATAATCTTCTAGCATACTCTCCATGAAAGCTCTTGAGAACTCTCCAAATTCATCGATTAGCAATTTTTAAGAGTTGTGATCAAATACTTTATGAAATGTCAAGGAACATACGTACCTTTGTTGTTTTAGCAACTCTGTTAAATTTGGTTACAGAGAGCGAAAGAAAAGAATTGAAAAGCCCCGAAGGTTCAGCAGGAGTCACAGCCGGAGTCCGAGTCCACCACCTTTTCGGGGACGAAATACAGCTATGGATGCACAGGAAGCGTTAGCCAGAAGGTCAGAAATTGTTACAATTTCAATATGTGACAAATAAGCTGGTGCTGTTGATTTTGCATGTCTTAAATATTTTTCTTCTCATGTATTTCTAGACTGGAAAGAGCTAAGAAACTGCAAGAACAGAGAGAGAAAGAAATGGTTGAAAAACAGAAGCAACAGGAAATGGCTGCAGGTAGTCCATGTGTGTTACATTAATGTTGTAATAATAGTGTGAGTGAAAGATAGCATAGGCTTATGTGCTGAGTGTTACAGTCCTGTCCACTAGATGTGCGGGTTGTCTTTTTTGAAATTGTTAACTTTGTCCATGTATAAAAACCACAACTAGAACTAGAAAACGTTTCTGTTTGGTTTTGGAAACAGTATGTCTTGCCACTTCCTGAGTAGTGATGACTTGGTAACAGAAATATGTATTAATTTGGTAAATTATTTCATGATGATCATTGGACCATTCCTTTATGCATCGTTAAGAAAGAGCTCGAAAGGTATTACCAACTTGGGTGTTTATAGAAGCATGAGGTACATTAGTTTCACTTTTAGTTCTGGTTTACTAAAGCTGTTGGAGACCTGCTTCTTAGTTTACAAATAACATGTATTTATCATGCATTTGTTGTTCAGACATTTTCAACTTCAGATGAAAGGAAGAGTTTGGGCTTTTTATTTCAGGGTTTTTTTTGTGGTTTGTTGTGTTTTGGGTTTGGGTTTTTTTTTTAATAAAAAAAAAGTCTGAACTTAACTGTCTGATATCAAGTTACGTTTTTTCTTCAGCAGCTGCAGCCACTGGAGGTTCTGTTATTAATGTTGCTGCACTTCTGGCATCGGGAACACAAGTAACTCCTCAAATAGCAATGGCAGCTCAAATGGCAGCGCTACAAGCAAAAGCACTAGCAGAGACTGGAATAGCCGTACCTAGCTATTATAACCCCGCAGCAGTGAATCCAATGAAATTTGCTGAGCAGGAGAAAAAGCGGAAGATGCTTTGGCAAGGCAAAAAGGAAGGGGTAATGTTGTCCTTTACTGTCATAAAACTTGGTTGGAAACATCTTGGGCTTTGTTTCATGAGATGTGAAAAACTAAAATGGCTTCATGTAGCGGCGGGGTGAGGGGAGAAACCTCAACACAGTCTAAGCACTTCTTCCAGAATTCTGTTGCATATTGCTGCTTACAATAAGAAAATGTATTTTTCCATAATTCAGTTTAAGTGAGCATTCTGACATGGTTTCTATACCTCTGTTTTGAAAGCACTGGTTAAACAGACTTCCCTTCACAGAGTTTCTGTGAGCATGCCGCAGGAATGGGAGGTGTGACTGGGCAGCTCTTCATTTCCACCTGTGCCAGCACTACACAATGGGCTCATTTTTCATACTGCTTTTTTGCTTGGTATTAACAGAAACTTAGGTAAAAAGGTGATACATCTTTTGTTTAATTTGTACAGGATAAATCACAGTCTGCAGAAATATGGGAAAAGTTAAATTTTGGAAACAAGGACCAAAATGTCAAATTCAGAAAACTGATGGGCATTAAGGTAAAAAATTAAATGTTCATAATTGTTTATTATTAATTATAGGATAGTGAGTTATTTTTCTATTTTAAAGTGTACCATAACCAATAAAGGTTTTAAGTTAACCGATACTAGTAGTTAATTTTAAGTATTTCTCATTAAAGTTTAGAAGCAGTTTCTAAATCTGAATTCAAATTGTAGAATTTCATTATGTTTCTGACTAACAAAGTAGCTGTCACGATCTGTAACAGCTATAACCAATATTTGTAATCTGATAAACATTGCCCTATAGGGGTAAGTTAATTTGAGACATTTATTTGGATGAGTTAGGAAAAGGAACTGGATGAAGGCCTTGGCATTGAGAGAAAAACTACACTAGAGTATTCCAACAGTACAACCAAGTGCTTGACTTCTTACTAGTTTTTGAAATCAGCGAAGCAAAACTGGTACCTTTAGGACACCTGTAATATATATAAACACTGCTTCCTACAAAGCTAACACTTGGTTTTTTTCTGTGGTTTCTAGAGTGAGGATGAAGCTGGCTGTAGTTCAGTGGATGAAGAGAGTTACAAAACGCTGAAACAACAGGAAGAGGTTTTCCGAAATCTAGATGCACAGTATGAAATGGCAAGATCACAGACTCATACGCAAAGAGGAATGGGATTGGGGTTTACATCTTCAATGCGAGGAATGGATGCAGTTTGAAGAAAAAAGAAGGAAAGGAAAAAAAAAAAAAGCTGTTTTAAAGTTTGGGACTGTGGAAGGTTCTTGTTCAAATGTTGGGTCCTTGTTCACCAAAAAGCTAGCATTCTAGCTTGCATGGGTGTTGCATTGACTTTAATTTATTAAAAAATACAATTTTTTTGTAAATATCAGATCAGTGATACTGGTGTTAGTGTTGTAATCAGGTTATACCCACTTCCATTAAACTTGACAGAACTATAGAAGGACAGTATTTTTTAGTTAAAGGTTCTACTTTTCAAACCAAGCAGCAGATGGGATAAACTCATACATGGATATTTCGTGTCCACTGTCTTGTGTACTTTTGTACTTTAACCTTGTACAGTTATTTTCAACTCTTGAAACATGAAAGAAACATTGTGTAGATGTTATTTAGCGGTCTGGGCCAATAGGCACATAATCCAGTGCAAAAAAACCCTGGTTAATAATAAACACTTTTTTTCTCTAAGGTCTTTAAGTTAATTAAGTTAATCTTTTGGGCTAAACTCTGAGGAAGCTATTTTGGTCAGGGAAAAGGGAGAAGTCAGAACTGGGGTTTGATTTGCTCCGCTTACTTTGCAGGAGCATTTTCCTTAAGTAAGGAAATGGTTATTTAGGGGTTTTTCTTCTCGATTTGATGCAAGTTTTAGTGAAGAGAGAAGGGTAACCAAACCACCGCCGAGGCAGTGCTACAGTAGCTGGTTCTGGGACTGAGGCTGCCGCTCAGCGTTCGCCGCCGAACTACAGCTCCCGCCGGGCAGCGATCCGCGGCGGGCGGACTACTCGTCCCAGGAGGCACAGCGCCAGGGACCCGCTGTCTCCGTAGCGAGCTGCTGCCGTTGCATGCTGGGAGTTGTGGTCCTCCAGCTCCTCAATGGGGCCAGGGCCCGCCCCCCCGGCGCTTCCCGCTGAGAGCGGCGGCTCTGCTGACCTTTGCCCCCGCGGCGGCTTCCCCCCGCCGCAAGCCCCTCCCTTCCTGCTGCAGCGTAAGATGGCGGCTGAGGTAGATTTCGGGGACCGCGAGCTCTTCGAGCAGCTAGAGGAGGAGGATGGGCCGCCGCCACCCGCTCCCCTCAGCTGCGAGGAGGAGGAAGAGGAGGAGAGACCCGATAAAGCCATGGAGGAGCTGTACGCGCGGCTGCGGGACCGCGAGGAGACGGTGCAGCGGCTCCGGGCTGAGAATATCCTGGCGGGATAAGCAGGGCCTGCTCCGGGGCGGGCGCGGCGGGACGGGGGGATGGAGCGTGCTGATCCTGCCCCCGGTTCTTATTTGGGCCGGCCTCGGCGCCTGCTCCGGCTTTCTTCTGTTGTCGGGGACCTCCGCGAGGCCGGGCCGCGGGCTCTTGTGGGGGAAGGCCCTGACCCGGCCCCTCCTGAAGGACAACGTGAACGGAGCTCGGTGGGGAGGGGGCGGCCTCCCGCCGGTAGCTCCCCTCCTCGGGCGGCAGCGGGGCGGGGCGGTGACTGCTTTCTCCGGTCTTCTGCTTCCGTCGCTTTAAGAGGAAGTTTTGTCTGGAAACTTTTATCCTCAGAACGTCCAGCTCTGTCGCCAGCATCACTTCAGTCGGCGAAGGAGGTAGTTGAGTTACTGAATGCTGGGCTGACTCTTTAATACTCGATGCTGGACTCCTTTCTGCCTTTCTAGGGAGGCGGAGAAGAAAAAGCTGTACGTTCACTTCAGAAATTCATTTTTAACGTAGCTAGAGATAGTCTTAAACAGTTACATTGTGACTGGTTTCTTGAAAGGGTTTTGGATCAGGTACTGTGGCAGAATGGAATCCAAAATGTGTTTTATAGCTTATTTTATGTTTACAGGTATGTGTGTCTTGTGGTTGGCTTTTTTATGGTGGTTGTAGGTATTTTAAAAATAAAGTACAAAGTCCTGACAATTCGGCCATAGTGCATGTAGGTAATTGCACTGCTTAGATTGGCACAGCTAGTCTGCTTGTTCATCTGTTGGGAGTTTCTCC